>CM019167.2:26367435-28767435 GCA_009739505.2 Apolygus lucorum
CGTCTCAGTCGGAAAGCTGATTTCGTTGAAGAAATTCACGTTTTTCTTCTTTCAAACACACATTTTGGGTTTATTATTTTCAATAATGAACCTTTGGAATCGACCGAGAAACATTTTTTTTCAACACCCCCCAAATTTGATGGTTCGTTTCAAGGTACGTAGATTTCCAAAAATCGAATAAAAATGTGGCCGTCCGTCCGCCGTACGCCGTGCGCCGTACGCGGCACTTTTGCCGCACTTTTTGGGTTGGTGGCTTTGCAGACGAGTGATCAATAGAAAAATAATAAACCATTGTGTATAACTTGCAGCGTTTTTTAAAAATATTTCCCCATTGAAATAAAAGTAACTAAACCGTTGGAAAGCTGAGACTTTGGCGCATCTTTTAGACTTACAGCAAAAATTCACAGCCGAATACGAACTCCAGCTTTCCAAGATTTCACCAGTTTTTGTTTAGGTCCATTCTTATATTCCGTGTGTCCCGATTTTAGAAAAAGTTTTACTCCATCATGTGTTGGAAAAATTTACGCACTTTTCCAACGGTATTATCAGATAAATACGCTGCAAAACATTGCTCAAAGGTTTATTATTTTCTGATAGATCACCCTTCTGTATAGATCACTGGTTCTCCATCAATAGCACCCTACCACCATCTGTATTCTCCCTTGACCTTCCTCTCAAATTTCAGCTTCCTGCGTTCAATAGGATTGAAAATGGGCTTCGGACTCACTCACTGATCAGTGATCTGAAGAGTGAAGAAGCCTTTGAGCAATGATTTGCAGCGTTTTTTTACCACCAACATTTTTTTACCTACCAACTTTTGTTTGCTACCTAAAAAAAAAATACCATCTACCTACCACACCATACGGTTCACACACCTTCACCATCAAGTTTATTAGAAAGACCTAAACGCTTCACACTCGATTGGAAAATATGGAAATTTGATTACTGTTACGCAGAGGCAAAACTGTATACAATCGAAGAAATGACAGCGATCGCATTTAGTCCGATAAAATTTGAATGGAGATTAGACCTCTTTTGCGATTCACACTCATGATTCTGTTTTTAATAACATCGAAGAAAACCTTCAAGTACTCGTAGGGAGACCGAACAATTTGTCCTACAGAGCTCCGGGTGGTCTCAAAATTTTTAAAAAATTCTATACTATTTAGAATTGGTGAAAAAACGATACCTTGTATTTCGAGACTTTTCGAGCTAGGGCACTCTTGAAAAGTTCAACCCTTAATTTTCACGCCCTTAGAAGTGACCTCATCAACCAAAGAGCTTCGCGGCACACTAGACCCCCCAATGGAGCCCATATACCAATCTTGAACCAGATCGGTCCAGTGTTGCTAAGAAAAAGTGCCGCGGACGGCGGACTGGGGACGGCGGACGTGGGCGGACGTACATTGCAAATTTGGATTCTAACGCACCATTGAAAACGTAAAGTGACAAGTTTTGAGGGTGGGTTATAAAAATTTTTTGCGATAACGATCACATAGGGCTTCTTATTAGAAATAATAAACCAAAAATTAACATGAAAATTCGGGGAGTTAAAGCCATTTTTGCCGACAGAAGGTGGGGAACATGAAAAAAAATCTTAAAGTGAAATAACTCAAAAATGAGCTTCTACAAAAAATTCCTATTAAGAATTTTTGCTGAAAATCAGTTGTAACATCGAATCCTGCCCTGTGACCATTACAAAATGTAACACCCTGTATAACTCAAATACTCGATCAAAAATACATACACATGGTCAGAAAAAATGAAATAGAGGGCAAGAAAATGTTTTGTTAACATTCTCATAATAAAAACCCCCATCATAACTAGTTTAAAACGTATTTTTGTAAAGAACAAAAATACGAACTCTGGGTAACCCTTCAGCACCACAATCTTAATACGGGTACCTACCTATTTGTGACCACTTGAATATGAATTCCTGACAGTTCATTTCAAGTAAGTTTGATTCCGTTCTTTTCAAAACAGACAGGTATACAACTACTCGACTTCTTCAAAGCCTCTAGAAGATACCGCCGAAAATTCTCGGATTAGTTGCCAATGGTTTACTTCATTTCAATGTCATTCAAAGTAGAACGGAATCATAGTGTATGTAGTCTCACCTACCTGACGTGATACCTACAGAACAATAGCACCCTACACTACCAGTTCCTATTATGAGAGAACCCAATGCACCTATTGTATAAATTTTTGAACTCAACCTTCCTGTCAGAGGCGAGGATATAGTGTATACCTTTGATTTTATTTTAGTACGTATGTTTACGGGGGTGTGCCACGTTGAAAACAGTAGGGAAGAATTTTACAACTAATTCAAGTATGAAAATGCCTCTAAGCAATATTATCTAATCTTTGTGAGTCTATTTTTTTTGGTTTATTATTTCTAATATAAGCCTATGTGATCGTATCGCAAAAAATTTTTATAACCCCCCCCTCAACTTTGTCACTTACGTTTCAAGGTGCGTAGAATCCAAATTTGCAATGTCCGTCAGCCGTCCGCGGCACTTTTCTTAGCAACACTGGACCGATTTGGTTCAAATTTGGTATATGGGCTCCATTTGGGGTCTAGTTGTGCCGCGAAGCTTTTGGTTGATGTAGGTCACTTCTAGGGGTGAAAAATTAAGGGTTGAAATTTTCAAGAGTGCCCTAGCTTGAAAACTCTCGAAATAAAGGTATCGTTTTTTCACCAATTTTAAATAGTATTGAATTTTTGAGACCACCCGGAGCTCTGTAGGACAAACCGTTCGGTCCCTACGAGTACTTGAAGGTTTTCCTTCGATAAAACAGAATCATGAGTGTGAATCGCAAAAGAGGTCTAATCTGCATTCAAATTTCATCGGACTAAAAATGCGATCTCTGTTCATTTCTTCGATTTGTATACAGTTTTGCCTTCTGCGTAACCAGTAATCAAATTTCCATATGAAGCTTTCTATTTTTACAATCGAGTGTGAAGCGTTTAGTTCTTTCTAATAAACTTGATTGTGAAGGTGTGAAGCCAGTATGGTGTGGTAGGTAGTACCTAGCTGGTAGGTAAAAAAAATGTTGGTGGGTAAAAAACGCTGCAAATCATTGCTCAAAGGCTTCTTCACTCTTCAGATCACTGATCAGCTGAGTGAGCTCCGAAGCCATTTTCAATCCTATTGAATGGAAGTGCTCTTCCAGGCGTCTCCAGCATTCGAGGAGATCTTCTTCAAATCCTCACATCACTGATCAGCTGAGTGAGCTCCAAAGCCATTTTCAATCCTATTGAATGGAAGTGCTCTTCCAGGCGTCTCCAGCATTCGAGGAGATCTTCTTCACTCCTCAGATCACTGATCAGCTGAGTGAGCTCCGAAGCCATTTTCAATCCTATTGAATGGAAGTGCTCTTCCAGGCGTCTGCAGCATTCGAGGAGATCTTCTTCACTCCTCAGATCACTGATCAGCTGAGTGAGCTCCGAAGCCATTTTCAATCCTATTGAACGCAGGAGCTGAAATTTGAGAGGGAAGGTCAAGGGAGAATACAAATGGTGGTAGGTGCTATTGATGGAGAACCAGTGATCTATACAGAGGGTGATCTATACAGAAAATAATAAACCTTTGAGCAATGATTTGCAGCGTTTTGCTACATTTTATAGGCACTTGATGCTATAAAAAAAACTCGGCGCTTTGCGCCTCGGCGGGGGGCTCCGCCCCCCTGCACCCCCCGGTTTATTTCTTTTTCCATACTCTGTATGAAATCATAGGAACACAGAATGTGTTTTTTGCGATACTAGTCATCCGTTAAATAAAAAACAACAATAAAAATAATAAAATAAAAACTTTTTAACAAAAAAATGGACCGACTTCAAAAATTGTGTCCGTAAACACCAAAAAGTGAAAAATAATAATCTCAGCGAAAATCTACTTATCTAGTAGGTTGTTGGACATAAATATCTAGTCAACAGATGGTAGGTATGTTGGAGTACCAACAATTATTTGCAGTGAGATTCACACTTATCTGTACTCGTATTCATGTTTTGTATTGCACGATCGACGCATGTTGTAATTCTCACCTGATCGTGTGAGTAGTACTTAATAACCACAGCGTATTCAGATAGGTAGTTAGGTACGCATTGAAGTCGCCGCCGTGCCCACCAGTAGACACAAACTAAACACATTCCTTACTCGATGATCTGGTTAGCATTACAAGAGTAAGTACCATTGAATCCAAATGTGCTCCCCAAACTATCAGGTACCTAGTAAGTCTTCTTCCATATAAGTATGATAGTCAGTGTGAACCCTCCCTAGGAATGGCTGTGACGAGTATTTGAGACTTTATTATTATATGAGACTGCTTATTATATTGATGGACATGTTATAACATGCCTTCGGAAGCGTTGTTACCTAATTAACGTTCAAAACTCCCACAATATTGAACGAACTGATATTTACGTTCATACTCGGCGTGGAAGCATGTTTGTAGTATGGGAGGTATGTATATTTGCGAAAAAGAACAATATGTTGGTTAGTAGAACATCTAGAAGACGTTTGTGTCTACAGATGGGCACGGCGGCGACTTCAATGCGTACCTACCTACCTATCTGAATACGCTGTGGTTATTAAGTACTACTCACATGATCAGGTGAGAATTACAACATGCGTCGATCGTGCAATACAAAACATGAATACGAGTACAGATAAGTGTGAATCTCACTGCAAATAATTGTTGGTACTCCAACATACCTACCATCTGTTGACTAGATATTTATGTCCAACAACCTACTAGATAAGTAGATTTTCGCTGAGATTATTATTTTTCACTTTTTGGTGTTTACGGACACAATTTTTGAAGTCGGTCCATTTTTTTGTTAAAAAGGTTTTTATTTTATTATTTTTCCATTTCATATTGTTTTTTATTTTTCACTTTTTAGTGATCCTCAATTTAAATCTGAAATTAATTACCCTCAGTTTTTCGATCAGTTTCCGTAATCTAGATATATTTCCATTCTGTTAATCCTTTCAGTAAGGTGACCCAGAAGCCAAAGGGTGAACCACATTCTGTAATCCGGATCAGTTTCCAAATGTATAGATGAGTTTCCGTTTTGGATCAGTTTCAGGAGGTATTTGGTCCACTTTCCTACTTAGCAATCTACTCTCATATCCCCTAACTATTCGACTTCCCTTATATTAATAGGTACTTGGTAGTTCTGACAACACAATTCAACAACTCAAATATGACATGATTGACGAGGGAGCTATGTGCTACATCCACTTGATAGAAAACCCTCTTGTCTCCTAACTGAACTATATCTCTCATATTTGGTACGGAACAATTCAGTTCAGACGATCTTCTATACCATTACCTACCCAACTATATTATGGTTGACGAGGGAGCTATGTGCCACACCCACTTGGTAGAATACCTTTCATCACCTCGTTGTACTACATATCTCGTATTTGGTACGGCACTATGCAGTTCTGACGATCTCCTGTAAGATTACCTACCCAACTATATTATGGATGATGAGGAAGCTATGTGCTACACCCACTTGGTAGAATACCTTTCATCACCTCGTTGTACTACATATCTCGTATTTGGTACGGCACTATGCAGTTCTGACGATCTCCTGTAAGATTACCTACCCAACTATATAATGGATGACGAGGGAGCTATGTGCTACACCCACTTGGTAGAATACCCTCTCATTACCTCGTTGTACTACATATCTCGTATTTGGTACGGCACTATGCAGTTCTGACGATCTCCTGTAAGATTACCTACCCAACTATATTATGGATGACGAGGGAGCTATGTGCTACACCCACTTGGTAGAATACCCTCTCATGACCTCGTTGTACTACATATCTCGTATTTGGTACGGCACTATGCAGTTCTGACGATCTCCTTTACTATTACCTACCCAATCATGTTATTAGTGTTGAGGGAGCTATGTGCTACACCCACTTAGTAGAATACCTAACTAACAGTACTATAACTATCCGTCATACGTATATGGTAGGAAAACTCACATATTCGAGCATTGATAAACACGTTTGATACGGCTCATGCAGTTTCTGGGCGAATAACCCACTATAATTTTCCCCTTCCTCATCCCCCGCAGCACCTTTTAGTTATCGGAACCCCCTCATATAGCATATCATTTTGAAGCTTACAATCAGACCTTCAATTTGTTTATACACAAATAGTCCGTCATTGGCTCATTTGGAAGTCACAGGGGAAGAAGAGTGAATGCGGACCAATATTCCCGAAAACGGGAACCACGTTTTTCAACTTCTTTCACAAATTTTCGATACTTTTAACAAAGCAAAATGAAATCTGTTTGAAACGGGACCACCACGGATACTGGTAGAACATATTTCAAAAAGAATCAGACAGATTGGTACCGGAATAAAGAAATGCAAGGTGTTCAGACATACAAAAAAAAAAAAAAAAAATCGTCGTCCCACGACAACACGAATTGAGTACCTCCTCTTTCGCGCGCCTTCGGCGCGTTGAAGTCGGTCAATAAATGTGGAGTTGACATTAACATGACAACCAATAAACATATCACCAGATGTTTTTTTCTGTCGCTTTTTCGTGACGATTTTTTTTTCGGTAGGTCATCGCAAAAACACATTCTGTGTTAATATATTTTTTCACCAACGCTATGTGCTATTTATGTCTGCAAAATAACTGAAATTTGTTTATTGCCTGAATGCTAAGTCATCATACCGTATTATAATCTTGTCATTGAATGAGTAATGAGAGCTACCAATTTTTCTGAGCTATATGATAAATTTATGTATATACTGCATACGCGCATTGCTTTTGGTTTATTATTTTCAATAATAAGCCTTTGGAATCGAGCAAGAAAAGAAAAATTTTAACCCCCCCTCAAAATTTGATGTTTTACGTTTCAAGGTACGTAGAATCCGAAAATCGAATGAAAAAATTTCCGTCCGTCCGCCGTACGCCGTCCGCCGTACGCGGCACTTTTCTTAGCAACACTGGACCGATTTGGTTCAAATTTGGTATATGGGCTCCATTTGGGGTCTAGTTGTGCCGCGAAGCTTTTGGTTGATGTAGGTCACCTATAAGGGGTGAAAATTAAGGGTTGAAATTTTCAAGAGTGCCCTAGCTCGAAAACTCTCGAAATAAAGGTATCGTTTTTTCACCAATTTTAAATAGTATTGAATTTTTAAAAATTTTTGAGACCACCCGGAGCTCTGTAGGACAAACCGTTCGGTCCCTACGAGTACTTGAAGGTTTTCCTTCGATAAAACAGAATCATGAGTGTGAATCGCAAAAGAGGTCTAATCGCCGTTCAAATTTTATCTGACTAAAATGCGATCGCTGTTCATTTCTTCGATTTGTATACAGTTTTGCCTCCTGCGTAACCAGTAATCAAATTTCCATATCAAGCTTTCTATTTTTCGAATCGAGTGTGAAGCGTTTAGTTCTTTCTAATAAACTTGATTGTGAAGGTGTGAAGCCATTATATTTAGTGTGGTAGGTAGTACCTACCAATAGTTGGTAGGTAAAAAAAAGTTGGTAGGTAAAACAATGTTTGTAGGTAAAAAACGCTGCAAATCATTGCTCACTGATCAGATCACTGATCAGCTGAGTGAACTCCGCAGCCATTTTCAATGCTATTGAATGGAAGTGCTCTTCCAGGCGTCTCCAGCATTCGAAGATATCTTCTTCACTCCTCACATCACTGATCAGCTGAGTGAGCTCCAAAGCCATTTTCAATCCTATTGAATGGAGGTGCTCTTCCAGGCGTCTCCAGCATTCGAGGAGATCTTCTTCACTCCTCACATCACTGATCAGCTGAGTGAGCTCGAAAGCCATTTTCAATCCTATTGAATGGAAGTGCTCTTCCAGGCGTCTCCAGCATTCGAGGAGATCTTCTTCACTCTTATGATCACTGATCAGCTGAGTGAGCTCCGAAGCCATTTTCAATCCTATTGAACGCAGGAGCTGAAATTTGAGAGGGAAGGTCAAGGGAGAATACAGATGGTGGTAGGTGCTATTGATGGAGAACCAGTGATCTATACAGAAGGATGATCTATACAGAAAATAATAAACCTTTGAGCAATGATTTGCAGCGTTTTGATATAACCCCCCCCCCCCCCAACATTTTGTTAGTAAACTATCTGAGAGTAAACATACGGGATTTCAGGTCGGTAGGACGAATAATAGCAGAGTTATAATGGAAAATGTACAAAAAAACAGGGCCTGGGACATAAAACAATTTTTATGTATTTTATTAAACATTTTTTAATATACCCCCACTCATATATTTTGTCATTCAACAATCTGAGAGTATACATACGAAGTCGTAGGTCGATAGGACAAATAATAACGGAGTTATTACAAAAATTGTACGAGAAAACGTGACTTGAGCACAGCACTCAGGTATCACCTCCAACCCTCGTTTAAGGGTGATCACCTCTCGCGGGTTAAGGAGATAGAAAACTCCCTAAGCCCTCCAAAAACAGGCCAGAATGAGGGAATTGATTAGTTCGAAAAATTAACGTCGAGCAGCACACAACGAGCTTTGGAAAAATAGAGGGGGAAGTGACTGACTGACCAGTTGTAACGCGCCAGTACGCGTATGACACACAAACTGAATGCAGTATTTCACTATCACAACTGGTCATTTGGTTTGGTTTGGTTTTCTAATTAAATTAAATAGTTTGCGGTAATTATGTTGGTTTTTTCTTTTTGAAACATGTTCTCTAATGATCGTAGAAGGAGATAAAATTATTTAAAAAAAAATTCTGGGTCGTTTTCGATTTTTTGGGGGCCGCTAAAGTTGACCTACACAACTGGTCATTGGAAAAAGGACCACAATGCACCTCAATGACCAGGTATGCGGTGGCTATACGCAGCAAATGACCAGGAAGCGCCATGTACGATACCACCTACACACACACCTACACACACACACACATACACACACACACAGACATACACCTATGGTTTTTTTCGCGGATTTGGATTCAGAATGGTCTAAAACGGATTACTGTGTGGTTATTTTTTTTTTCCTGTTGAGTGTTGTCCAACTTCACCCCAGATCGATCGCATAAGGACGCCCAAGTCTTATTGTGGGACGTCCTAAAAATACGAGATATTTAAACATTAAAAATGATCGTGGTGATATAAAAAACGAGATGTGTTTATTTTTTTTAATACTCCACTAGTTCATTAATTAAAATGACAAAAAATTACCTGTACTCAGGATACTACGTCCTATTCATTAAAATTTACGTTCAAGTGCGATTTCATTTTTTTCGACTGATATTCGACCTGTTCAGCGAGAGTGTTCGATTCCCGGTGAACAGTAGATTGAAATTGCTTAATAAACAAAATGTTCAAATAATCTGGTATCAAAATCGTCCTGGCAAGTTTAAACGATGTTAGACAGTTTTAGCGAATTTTCAAGGAAAATGAAGCTATTGCAATGGCCTCAAAATTTTTAGAATCGACTTTTTCGAAAAATTTTCACACTGAAATCCGTCTTGGAACATTCTGAAACGATCCCTGAAGTTTTTCCAAAAATCATATGTATGTATATATATATATATATATGTGTCATTCCGGACGATAACTTGAGTAATTGTTTAAAAATTTTTTTTTAGTTTTTGCCAAAATGTTTGTAGCATCAAACCATAGGTCAAGTTCGTTAACCAGCAATTTTGGACAATCCAAAGTGGTCCAAAATTCAAAAAAACTCCCAAAAAAATGGGTTTTTCCTGTTTTTAGTGGTTTTTACATTGAAAATCATGGTAATATATGGTATATTCGGATTCAGCACAAAATTTCTGATATGAATGCATTTTTCAAAAATGAAAATTGTCCAAAATTAAGAAAAGTTTGTAGCTATATATATATATAATGAATACGTGCGTATATTTGTTGTACCCAGAAATGCAGTAGCCGTGTGGGTACTCTATGAGTTCGTAGAGACGACTAGAACATGAATATGGACTCCTAACATCTTCAAAGCATACCCAGCAATAATTTGCAGCGTATTATTAGCGAATTTTCAAGGAAAATGAAGCTATTGCAATGGCCTCAAAATTTTTAGAATCGACTTTTTCGAAAAATTTTCACACTGAAATCCGTTTTGGAACATTCTGAAGCGATCCCTGAAGTTTTTCCAAAAATCATATATATATATATATATATATGTGTGTGTGTCATTCCGGACGATAACTTGAGTAATTGTTTAAAAATTTTTTTTTAGTTTTTGCCAAAATGTTTGTAGCATCAAACCATAGGTCAAGTTCGTTAACCAGCAATTTTGGACAATCCAAAGTGGTCCAAAATTCAAAAAAACTCCCAAAAAAATGGGTTTTTCCCGTTTTTTGTGGTTTTTACATTGAAAATCATGGTAATATATGGTATATTCGGATTCAGCACAAAATTTCTGATATGAATGCATTTTTCAAAAATGAAAATTGTCCAAAATTAAGAAAAGTTTGTAGCTATATATATATATAATGAATACGTGCGTATATTTGTTGTACCCAGAAATGCAGTAGCCGTGTGGGTACTCTATGAGTTCGTAGAGACGACTAGAACATGAATATGGACTCCTAACATCTTCAAAGCATACCCAGCAATAATTTGCAGCGTATTATTAGCGAAATTTCATGCGAAAATCATGTGTCGGGGAAAGAAAAAAGAAAAGAAAGAAAGAAAGAAAGAAAGAAAGAAAGAAAGAAAGAAAGAAAGAAAGAAAGAAAGAAAAAAAGAAAGAAAGAAAGAAAGAAAGAAAGAAAGAAAGAAAGAAAGAAAGAAAGAAAGAAAGAAAGAAAGAAAGAAAGAAAGAAAGAAAGAAAGAAAGAAAGAAAGAAAGAAAGAAAGAAAGAAAGAAAGAAAGAAAGAAAGAAAGAAAGAAAGAAAGAAAGAAAGAAAGGAAAAAAAAAGAGTCCTCGTTCAAATATTTTATCGACAACTGCCACCGATAGAAACGTTTAAAACCCAGTGTATTATTGAAAATCGCACGATTTTTTCGTACATATCGCGAATATAACTAAATGTTATCAAATTAATTACTTAGATGCGGTAACGCATCAAGGAGAAAAATGTGTGATAAACAAAAGGTGGCTTGTTGTTATGAGGTTTGGAACATACGAGCATGAACGCGATCTGTCGCACTCATCTTTAACTACGTCCTGGAGCTTCCACAATCAGAACGCTTCTCGGGCTCCCAGATTCAGCTTTCAGCCCAGTGATTTCACGTCTTCCAGGACGTCGATTATTGGTGTAAAAGTATGTAATAAAAACATATATACATATATATATAAACCAAGAATCGAAAAAAAAACTTTCTACAACAAATTGCAACACCATTCGTCCTTTTCTTAACCACACCTTAAACTGAATGATTTCTTTGAAAATTCGCTCATTAATTCATGCTGCATGAATGGACTTTTAGGGTGTCTTCCAGTAAGACAGATGTATTCATGCAATGTAGACTAGACGTCTACAAATCCCTTTTAGACCAGTCGAATACGCTAAAATTCCATAACCATATCTATGTATTTGTGTGGGTGACGGAATACTCTCTCCAGGCCTAATTATACCACCGTTTCGCAAGGATTTGTTAGACTTGTATATACATAGTTGTGGGCAACGTTGTCGGAAATTGGACATTCGTGAAAATTAGAGGGTGAACAGCGGGTTATTTCCTTCAAGAAGGGCGCATTCTGACAATATCATTAGCGCACCACCTACTCTTCAGTTATCATTAGGTTAGCATGTTTCTTATTTTTTTCGACTCAGATATCTTTCCAATTGTGCACTACTTTTCCGACGAATCGAAAATCGAATGAGAACGGGAGGAATGGATGGGGGTTGAGGTTATAATCACAGTAATATCACATTATCAATGTCTCAGTGCCTATCAAGACTCAATAATTGAGTCAAGATTTCAAAGTCATCTAATATACTTTTTTTCACATATTCACATACTTTCAAAAATTTATTTGTGTCACCGTGGCACAGAGTGGCGTTGTCAGAGTGTTGCCAAGACTCTGCGTGGGTTTTTGTGCCTCTCACCTTGTATACAGAAAGAAATGATCGTTTATAGATTAGCTATCAAAATCAATAGTTAACTACTAATCCAACAACGCTTTTATATATCACCGTTGTAGTGCTAGACTGTTGTGCACTACTGCGCTGAAAATGATTTGGTGGCTCCAGATGATGGGTGGAGAATCAAGAATACGTGATGATTACCGTCGAATTGGGCTCTCATGATGGTAAAATATTATCGTACTACCCTGATATACTATCTAAATAACACAGAGTCAACTTACTTTAGGCAGTACTAAGGAAAATGACTTTTCTATGATTTAACACTTATCATGTCAACTCCACTTTGTAAAACCGTTCTTCTTCCAGTACGATCTCCATAAACCAGGAGAGCAACAAGGAATCCTAGGCAGCCCATTATTTCTGGTCCCAGCGGGATTTGGTGAGAGCGACGTGGTGGGGGAAGCAGTTGTTATTAATTGAGGAATACCGCCCATGGGTCCGCCTAACACACCTTCCAACCACTAAACCGCCCTGGCACCTTTTGCGGTTCGCCATCATTCTTCTCACCGCAAGAAGTAGTGGGGGAGTCGGAGTGGGCAATGGAACGATCGAGAAGCAAAATCTAGTGAGAGCTTGAACTGCCTTAGCACCTCCTATTTACCACCAGCGATGTTGCTCACGGTTGGACGAAATGCAAAGACCTGCGATATGCATACTAGACTGATGTTAACTCGGTTTGGGGGGTTAATTTTAAAGCATTTTTGGCATGGAACTATACTGGATATGGTTCAGAAGTCCACCTAAAATGAGGATGTTTACCAATGTTTTAAAAATGATATTACCGATATTCATTCAAAACTTGCAGATTTTTTATTGTAATTTACGTGAATATCGGTCATATTATTTTTAAAACGTTGGTAAACATCCTCATTTTAGGTGGACTTCTGATAATTTTTGGTTTAGGGATATATACAGCTTTGGAGATGGAGTTTTGTACCACAAATTGCACAAAAATTTACCGATAAATTGAATATATTATGTCAATAACAATTGATTAGAAGTTTCACTATCTTATTCAGGTTGACTAATTACTAGAAAACATTTCTAATCCTCTAAAGTCGTGTTTGCGTGGTTGTAACCCTGTATTACTTGATTTTTCTTTTTTCGATTCGTGTTTTTGTATTTCCACTCCATTTACATTGTACTGAACATAATTAGTCGCGTTTGTCTATAAATACTTCGAAATTATTATTAAAAAAGTAATGGGGGTGCGCCTTGATTTTTTTTAGATTTTTAATCGAAAGTAGACTACATCCTGAGAATTTAGGCACGAACCGCGACCTTCTAGCGTGAGTAGATCTGTTTTTCAAAGTTTCGACCGTTTATGACGTCACGCGCCCCTCTCGCCTAGGCGGGACCACCCAGCCCACTGTGACGTCATACACGGTCGAAACTTTAAAAATCATAGGAAAAGATTTACAGACGCCAGAAGGTCGCGGTTGGTACCAAAATTCTCAGAATGAGGTCTACTTTAGAATAAAAATAAC
The DNA here is from genome assembly GCA_009739505.2 of Apolygus lucorum. Lineage (NCBI taxonomy): Eukaryota > Metazoa > Arthropoda > Insecta > Hemiptera > Miridae > Apolygus > Apolygus lucorum. The sequence goes on from CM019167.2 coordinate 26,381,007, forward strand.
AATAAACAATTTTTCCTACCCAGGCGCACGCCCTATTGTTTGAATGTTCTAAACAAAAATTGGTGCATCGGAAATATACGCCATCGTATTTGGTTTATTATATTCAATAATGAACTGTTGGAATCGAGCAAGAAAACGAAATTTTCACCCCCCCTCAAAATTTGATGTTTTATGTTTCAAGTTACGTAGAATCCGAAAATCGAATAAAAAAATTTTCCGTCCTCCGTACGCGGCACTTTTCTCCGCAACCTTTGACCAATTTGGTTGAAATTTGGTATATGGGCTCTAAAAAAGCCACTGAAAACGCTGAATTTGCGATCTATCTTCATTTTTTCTGAAAAGGTTTTATGTCAATTTCGAACAAAATACGAAGTTCTTCGAGAAATGTGGGACAAGTTGGGGTTGCTTCATGGCTTTCACTCGCTTTAGCTTCATTTTTAGTCTCTATCTTCGTTGTCACAAATTCAATCACACTTTGTTAAATCATCGAGAATAGATATAAAACCTTTTGATGAAATAGGACTCTAATCAATTCGAAAATTGTAACCTACACATTTGAAAGGATGAAAATATCATTTGATGACAAGTGCACGACTGGATGTAGTAATTACACAAAAATTATAAACTTTAGTTCAAATATAGTTCGAAATCATCTCACTTTGTATTTTGAAACCACCTTTTTCAAGAATTGAGAGAAAGGTTCGTATGCGGTGATACGAGGACCAAACTGGTCACTTATTATCTATTGCCGCGCCTCGGTGGGCACATTTTCCATCCTCTTGACAGGATTTTTCTTCCCAGCTTTTATCTGAAGGGAGTTCAAAGGGATCGTTAGAGTTGATTGTCAAGAAGAGATGCAGAGAGGAAGGCTTTTGGTCCGCCATGGCCTACGGGGTCCCGGGTAGACCATCTTCTGACGAGACGGTCCTCAGTTAATTTAGTTTCTTGGAAAATGGGCCTTCTCCATTTTCCTTCCTACCCTCCTACCCTCGTCTCATTCTCCTTTTCCTAATAGAATGTTATGGACAGGGACAAAAGGATCTCCTCTCCGGCGAACTATGTAGCGGGAAGGATACATTTATAATGTGCAGGAAGACGGAGTTTTAGCCATTCCCTTTGTGATTTAGCGAGAACGATGAGACCTCAGTCAGCTACATCCTGGAGAGGGAGGGCTTGCGAAGGAAACGCCCCCACGGTTTTCTCTTTCCTGGGTTACTAATGGATGTTACTGGTCTTTCTCTTCATTCTCCAACTCACCTGAACCAGTTTGGATGTTTGTTTCCATGAAACTATCGAGTGTGATGGACCAATGAAATTCAGTTTAGTAGAACTGCTCTTCCGTTTTGCAAAGACGTTCAAGCTCGGTTTGATAAAAGACTATTCATTTCCATATGGTTTTATTATAAAAACGGCTGGATCGATAAGGAACAAGGCTGAAACTCAAAATCCGTCACCATCAGAAACCTTGCAAGAAAAAACACTTCAGCTTGATCTGACTGAAATGTCAAAGAGAGACACCATAATTATTCAAGTTGATGAAATCCTCCAGTTTTCGAAATATTCACTGTATGTCAAAATATTCTGGTGTAAGAACCTCCCTAAATGTTTCTTTACAAAAACTTTACGAATCATCGAGGTTGAAAAATACACTTGACATGTTTTTGTGTCACAATTGTTTGAGGACCTCTTCTTTGCCAAAAGACCATTTACTCCATTTTATTCTGATTTTTTGAATCGTGGGAAGAGAAACGAAGTGCCAGTTTTAAATCCTGTACAATGGGATATACCCTGATCAATTCATCAATTTTCAAATGCTCATGGATATTCATTTCCATTCAATTACCTTTGTCACTTCGGTGGAAACGAAAACATCATACTTATTGTTAATATGCTTAAGTAGCTTACATGGAAACTTGAAAATACTTTCATACGTAAAAAACTCGAACAAGAAATGCTTAAGGTCTATTATGTTTTTCACACAATGAGGAATTTCACCGAATTCTGTTTGCATTTTTCCTGAAGATTTAATGGTGTGGGATAGATGGAAATCGGGTTGATTTTGGAAGATATCTCTCTTGTTATTTTTGGGAGACATTCAAAATTTATGATTTCAAAAAATAACCGGGAAAACAGACCTTTCCAACGTGAAGCGGAAACGCTCGCTGATTGGCTGTTCGGATCGCCGTCCCCTCACATTTTTGCCCACTGGAACGACGAAATCGTGTTATCTAAGAGGAAAGCTATCAATTTTCTCCATCTTGCTTTTTCTATTTTTTCTCTTCAGTTCTTCGATTTCGATCTTTACTGGTTTTCCGAAATGTTGCCTCTGAGGACTATACGAAGTGAGGTTTCATAATTTCAGCGCTTCAAGCGGCCATACATGAACCCGCCATGATGATTGACGTCATCCTCCCGGTTCTTTTTAAACGTTCATATTTCCCACACTGTTTTGTTCATTCGTAAATTAAGAAGTACGGGCTGAAAGTTTATCGAGGTGCTGAATCCGATTTTGGGGTCAAAAATAGGAAATTCCGACATGGTGAAATTCCTCAATATTCCAACCAAGCTGCTTTGAGCATAATCCATAGGTACCCATTCACTAAATCATAACTACCTTCTATACAGTAACGATAAATGGTGTTTTCATGGGAGAAACATTTCTAGAAATCTCTAAATTCAGGAGGGAACGTACCTATTCAATTATAGTAAGTAAATATAGAGATACATTTAAAGCAAGACTGAATCATTGGTTCCCTAGAGGAAAAGGGCTTCCTCTGCACATTACTAATGAATTGGTCTGGTTGTATTACAATATTGCCTTTCATAGAAACGTAAACAACTTTTATCTAACCCCTTAAGACCATCTTGCGTTATCTTCGCAAAGTTGTAGTGATCAATAAGTTGTTGTTTTAAACTACTTACGTTGTAATTGTCCTCTTCCATCTTATTCTGTTGAAAAGACTCACCTGAAAAATAAACGTACATAATCACAATGTCAAAAGGAAGAGGAAACTGAGAAATGTTATTAATACCGAGTTGTTTTCAACGTAAAGAAGATTGAAGTTAATTAGAGGAAAAGGGTAAAAGGTAAGAAGCGGAAACTGATCGTAATCTGAGGCTGTAAATCTCTTTACACTCTCCCCTCCACCCGCTACCATCATCAATTCCCCTCTTTCCGCCAGTCTCTCTTCACCCCTCACTCTGACGGCGTCGTCTTTCTCGACCCATCGTTGTTCTTAGCGTTTACTTCTTAAGTCAAAAGGTGGAAGCAGATCAAATTCCTCAAAACGTTAAAGTGAGTCAATTTACATCGAAAGTGTATTTCCACGACTGGTTTATTTTTCGTGGATTCATTACGTGCTACTTATCTCTGATCTGTAACAGGATCTAATGAGGGAAGCTAAGGAGGATGGGCAGAATAAGAGCTACAAAAGGGGTGGACAAAAGACTGCTTGATAGACAAAAACGCTGCAAATTATTACACAAAGGTTTATTTTTTCTATATAGATTACTCGCCAGCAAAAGAACACGGCTTTAGAACACACTTTATCCACTTCGTTTGATTTCAAAAAGTACTATATCCACTTCGTAAGATTCCAAAAAGTATACTAAGCGCCACGTTTTGTTTCAAAAAGTACTGTATCCATAAATCTTATGTTTCAAATCTCGTTCAAAATTATTTTAAACTTTGAATAAATTTCCTTTCTTCCACTAACATTTATTATAATTTAGAAATATTTAAAAAAATCAATGGTTCATAGCACTATTTTCAGGTCGCTATGGTTTTTCGCGTTTTTTCACGTTCGACCAAAATGGATATAGTACCTTTTGGAATCAAACTCCTCATTTCGGTCAGCAAAAAATTTGACCGAAGATTGAGTCTCTTTTGCGATTCACACTCATGTTTCTGATTTATCGTCCAACCCGTAAGTTCTCGTGGGAAGCGAACGGTTTGTCCTACAGGGCTCCGCGAGGTCTCTAAAAATTCAATACTATTTTAAATTGATGGAAAAACAATACCTTCATATATTTCATTTTTTGAGTTAGGACATTTTCAAAATTTTGACCCTTATTTTTCAACCCTTAGAAGTGACCTACATCAACCAAAAGCCTCGGGGCACAACTAGACCCCAAATTGAGCCCATATAACTAATTTCATCAAAATCGGTCAATGCTAACTGAGGAAAGTGCCGCGTACGGCGGACGGACGGCCAAATTTGTATTCAATTTTTGGACTCTTCATACCTTGAAACGTAAAACAACAAATTTTGAGAGGTGGGAGGTTAAAAATATTTTTTCTTGGTCGACTCCAAAGGTTCATTATTGAAAATAATTAACCAAAAGTGATTAAAAATTCAAACTTTGAATTCATGTAATTGAACTTAAAAGTTCCGAGGCGTAATATAATGTATTGGCTCAGTTCGGAATAATGGACGAAGACGACGATAATGCTCAATAGGACCAGTTTTGCTACCTACTGTAGCCCAACTTGTCAAATTCCAGAGCTCGTAGAATAGTAGGGAGCTTTCAGCAACAATCGCTAATGACCACAGAGTCATTGAATCGCTCAAGTCCAGATTGGGGAGAGACGCCCTTACCAACGTGAGCTTCTCAACACCGCCAATGAAGGGTGGGTATCACTCATAGCCATTTCCGATCGGATTGAGATATGAATCCGAGAGTAACATTATGTTTCTACTGGATCATTTGTCCAATCATGTTCATAGCGACATGGATCAAACACATGGGAAAGGGATAAAATTCTTTTGCCCTACTTCAATCATCCCAAAACAAGATCGAGGAATCATTGTTCATCTGTCATAAAACGACTGTGTTTTTTTTCTTTTTTTCAACAACTTGAATTAATGAATTTTTTTGCAATAGGGGAATATAAACATTAAACTCTTTGGCTGAGAATCGTAAAGATGCTCTCTTTGTTCAGGCTTGTCTCTTTTTAATTAATTAAACGTCGCAAGCTGAAAATCGGGTTATCTCTATAAACGTTTCAAATTATCGCACAACGGTTTATTATTTTCCTGTAGAGGTCCCCCGTCAACAAAGAACACGGCTTTCCCATTAATATTGCCTGAAACGAAGTGAGTGCACATAAAATTATATCCAAAGAAACAAAAAAGATCGCATTTGATCAGCTGAAATTGGGTTCACTTCCGCTCATGTGAGATTCAAACTCGTGTTTCTGACTGATATTCTTGAACGAAATGAGTGCACATGAAATTATATCCAAAGAATCAAGAAAGATCGCATTTGATCAGCTGAAATTTGGCTCACTTCCTTTCATGTGAGATTCAAACTCGTGTTTCTGACTCATCATTCGCCCAAACCACACAGTAACGTAATCCACTGGCTCTTGGTTCATTATTTTCAATAATGAACCTTTGGAATCGACCAAGAAAAAAAATTTTTTAACATCCCCTCAAAATTTGATGGTTTACGTTTCAAGGTACGTAGAATCCAAAAATCGAATAAAAATTTGGCCGTCCGTACGCCGTACGCGGCACTTTTGCCACTTATCATTGACCGATTTCGATGAAATTTGGTAAGTAGGCTCCATTTGGGGTCTGGTTGTGCCCCGAAGATTTCGGTTGATGTAGGTCAGTTCTAAGGGTTCCAAAATGAATTTTGAAAACGCCCTAACTCAAAAAATGTTGATATAAAGGTATTGTTTTTCCTTCAATTTAAGATTCTATGGAATTTTTAGAATTTTTTGAGACCACGCGGAGCCCTGAAGGACACACTGTTCGCTCCCTACGAGAATTTAAGGGTTTTACGTACGATAAATCAGAAACACGAGTGTGAATCGCAAAAGAGGCCTAATCTCCGTTCAAATTTTAGCTGTTCGAAATGCTATCGATGTTTTCCTTCATGTTAGATGGTGGTGGCTTTGCAGACGAGTGATCAATATAGAAAATTAATAAACCATTGTGTAATAATTTGCAGCGTTTTTGAGAGAACTATCAACTGCCTTCTCAGGACCAGGTGGTCGGGGAAGGTTTGGATCCTTTGGGGCAAGAATCACAGGGCCCAAGAGGATTTATTACTTATTATTACTTATTTATTATTTATTTATTTATTTACTTTAGGATTTATTATTTCCAATAGGTATTATTGATTGTTTATAGGTATTATTTTCACCTTTAGAATCGAGCAAGAAAAAATCCTAACTCCCTCCCAAAATTTACATTTCATGGTAGATGTGTGAAATCCGAACATCGAATAAAAAAATGTCCATCTGTCCGTCGTACTCCGTATACAACTCTTAGCCCAGCTCCCATTGACCGATTTTGATAAAACTTGGTACATATCGGCTCCGTTTAGGGTCTAGTTGTGCTTTAGGTTAGAGTGAGTTACGTCTGAAGTGTAAAACGTTTTAAAAACGCCGTAGATCGAGAACTTTCATTACGAAGGAGTTGTTTTTTCACTAGTTCAATTTTTACGATTGATAAGAATTTAACCCTCCATCGCCAAGCGTGTTCCTACGATCACGGCAATTATGAACGAGTGGGAAATTTCTCATGCCTGTTCCTCCACATTCCTACGCCTATTGTGCGGTGTTTTGGCTTCAGAACATTCCTGCCCATCATTTCATCGCCAAAAGTCACCACCAGATGAATTATTTTATGTGTGGTCCATGTTTAAAATGTACTAAAAAAGAATCATGGATTCGAATAACCGGTAAGTCGAATATTGTCTTTATTCACGCCTTCAAAATGAAATATTGCGCGGTTTCCTACTTTCAGGTAGTTTGGCAGTAAATTACTTCAAAAATAAATCCCGTAGCAGCTGTACTGTGAGGTCCGGGGGAAAATGAAGAAGAGCGTGTTCAAACGAACAAGCTCGGCGTTAGCCCTACGTGAGGAGTTTTCTTTCAAACGGGCTTATATCCACTTGCGATTTTATGTGGGAAATTGAGAAAAACTAATTTCATGGCGAAGGAAGTTGTCCAGGGTTTACAAAAATATTCTAACCCCACTCAAAATTTGATGGTGTACGTTTCAAGGCAGGTATATGTAAAATCCAACCCCCCCCCCCCCAAATGTTAATGCAATAGAATGGGCCGTTTTGATAAGCCGTTTTGTCGGCAAACCCGATTTTTAGCAAGCTATTCAAACCGTTTCGGAAGGAATTGAACTCGTGAGATGATAAGCCTTATCTTAAAGATTCAGAATCCGTGAAAAAAACAAAAATTGTAAAAAATTGATATAAGTCTGTTTGAAAGGAAACTCTTGACTTATTTCATAATAAACATTCTTTCTCTCAATCGTCTCTGTAATTACACTTTACGTCCATAATATCTTTCATTTGTCCACATTGATGTTTTCTATGTTCCCTTCCAGGTATCTGGAAGGAGGCGGGATGGAATACGTAAGTAAGGAAAAGTTACGAGTTTTGGCTCGTAAACAATTTCTCTTCTTCAGGAACAGACCAAGAACATGGTTAAGCGATGATCTTGTTCACCCTATTGACAAGAAGAAACTAGTTGAGACTGATTGTTCATCAAAATATAGTAAGATGTCACCAGTGGAAGCGTTCAAGATTCTCTTCCACGAACAGCTAAAGTGTACTCTCATTGAAAAAAACAATCAAGTAGTCAAAGAACAATGGTACACCGTATTCCTAGATGAAATCAGGGCATACCTTGATAACATGATAGTCCGGTTACTCCACTGCCCTCGCAAAGAGGTGTTACTGGGAGACAAAACCATACGTTAAGAACCGATAGGAATGGGATGAGGTACCTAATTGTGGTGCAAAGGAACGACAATAACGTTGTCACAGTCGCGTCAAATGCTATAAGGAAATTTTCCACTTAGTTTTGTCAACAGGTACCTACAGTATGGAAAAAATACGTACAGATATTTCAACCATTAGGTAGATACTTGAAACAAACATAAGGGAGGCTCCGATAGGGTGGACCAGGACGAGTGCTTAAAAAATTGCTGTGGAGTGATTGCGACGTGAAACATAGAACTAAATTATCTCTTATGAGTAATATTGATGTTCCGTACATTTTCATGGTTTAATTCTTGAATGAGTACCAGAATTCAGATGAAAACCTTCGTTTCGATACTTCCTATCATTTGCACTGTGTAACGCCGAGCGTGTACATATAAACACAGCCCTATACGACGACCAGAAGCTACGGGGATTTTCATAATAATTTTTCGGGGCTCATGTAGGAGCTACATGGTCAGGAAATCATGAGGATTTCAAAATCCGCGGACAAAAAAATTCTCGGCGCTTTAGGGTTAATGACACCACCTAGTGAGGCGACAACCCGGATGATAAACGCAAAATCGAAACAAAATAGCGATGAAAGAGCCTTACATTTGCGAAGTCATTGAAAATGGGGATTGATAGGTAAACCAAGTCTCTCGTCGGACTCAGATGTCTTCGGGTGCCTATTGGACACAAGTCACAAGTTAGATGACTCGAAAGAGGGGTTGTGAAAATACACACACTCAGATTATTGCTACACTCGTGTAACAATCACTTTTCATCACTTTTCAGTGACCAGAATCTCTTAATCAAATAACTGAAAGGCAAATAATATTTGTCGAGATGTGTTCATTGCCGAGAAATCGAACTGAATTTATCCTGAAACCTGATTTCTCAAAGATTCAAATCTACTGATGGATATTCAAATCATCCTAATCGGACATCTGAAGTTACCGCCGTCAAAGTTCAAAACGAATGTCAGCTCCAGAGTTTCTCTCTGTAACAGTTTGTATTTAACATTTTTGCGAAGCGTAGGAAAAGGGGGAACGGCAAAGTATTGCCAACTTGAAAGGAAAATCCTGGATCTCGCGGGGCCTTGAAGTTTACGCTCTACTACGTTCGGTTAATTTCCTCTCAGCCAATTCAATACAGAAATAGCTGAAGCAAGGAATGCCCGGCTATTCATCCCTAACTTTTCCTATCTCACGGCTTTGAGTACTTACATGAGAGCACGCTCCAGCACCTTCACAGTATGCTTCGTATGATACCTAGTCGCTAACGCACAAAGTTTTTTCCCAAATCCAATAAGGCGAATAGAGTTAACTTGAAATAGATTACATCGATTTGAGATCAATTTTCCTCTCGTTTTACCCTCGTCTGTCTGCAAACTTTTTAGGGCCGAGTTTTCCATTCTATTAAAGTGCAAATCCTTGGTAACTGTAATTAACATGGTCATTTGAGGTGAATGAGCACAACGATTTGGTCTCAACAACCAGATAACTTTTGGGATCACCAAAATTTCCCAAGTAACCGAAAAAAGGTGTATGTTCTCTATTGCAAAGGTACGTCAGCTAATGATGCGGTGGTAGATGAGTGCTCCTATTAACATGGAGAGAGAGGAGTGAGCATATCAGTGCAGAAGTCGCCGAGAATAATTACATACTAATGGGATGTGAGTATTTTTAGAACTTCGTCAAATACTTTCGTTCGCGGGTTAGCATGTAAACGGATGTCCTCTGTTCATCGATGTCCTCTATGAAAATCACCACCTCCAGACTGATAGATACCGAACCACTTCTGTGATACCGAACATCACATGTGATCATCAACCTTTTTAAAGGGGGATTATTATTCCTTTTTTCACACATCTTGGTACACTCCCAGGGGTATTGGCATTTGGTATACACAGGGTGTCAAGCAAATACGATCCCCCCACTTATTTTCTTTAATCGTGTACGATAAAAAAATCTGACCAACGCCATTCTTCATAATTTTTTGTGTTCAAAAATAATTCAAAAATCACAAAATTTCGCTGCGCGCAATTGCGCGACCGTGGTCAACTTTTTTTCTAATGAGAACCCCCATATTTTATTGCTGATTTGGATTTAACGTCAAATTTTACGAACGTTTTAATTCGTCAACATTTTTTTGAACGTGCACAACCCGCTCAGCGAGGCTCAATGATGCGAAACTCAGGGATTGTGCCGCAATTGAGATTAAAGTAGACCTCAAGTGTGGCACATCACTTAGTACTGTTTCCAACTGACTGACACAAAAAAAAACGAACATAAAATAACATGGACATAATATCCTCTGCCTACAATACCTAAGAAATATTAGACCTAAGTATTTTTAAAGGAGCCATTTGAATAGTTATTAATGAATTGCGATACTACAAATTGCAAAGTAAGTACCACTTATAGATTATTTTAGTGCGTTAATAATAGAAAAGTTAAGATGAGATTATTTAATACAAACTGACTGATTCCGTCCGTTCCGTTCATCTCCATTGTTAATGACGCTAGGTCCTAATTGCTCTTTTCAGGTAAATACTTAAATCTACGACGTATCCACCACTGACCGCTACCATTGCTTCACAGTTAAGTATAATTCTATTTGTTTTCATAACTGTAAGTTGCGAATTTTCACACAATCATACACACTAACTCAACAAAGTTATTATCCCACCCAGTGGGAGCTTACAAGTGAATTACTGGAATAGAGAGTAGCGGCATGGAGTGCCGCCCCGCAGGTACCCGAGGGTTAATGGGATTCACATTACACACTACAACATCTAGCTATACGAGGTGTGTAAATAAAGTAATGAGACTGATCTTTTTTCAATTTTTTATTCAAAGAATATTATAATGCAATACAGTCTCCTTCAAAATAGTTCCCTTGGGAAGCCACACAGCGCTGGAGACGGTTCTTCCAATCATCATAGGAATACCAATCATACAGGAATGTTTTTACTGGCTAAAAACTGCCTTGAGGCCTTGCCTTGGTTAATCAACACTTTTACCGAGAGGTCCTTGAAAGACTTCGAAAAAGAGTCTTTCGAGTGCGACCAAACATCAAAATGAACTGGGTGTTGCATCACGACAATGCACCATGTCACACTGCAATCTCAATAATGCAGTTTTTAGCCAGTAAAAACATTCCTGTGGCTCCTCAGCCTCCTTATTCGCCAGATTTGAGTCCCTGTGACTTTTTTCTCTTCCCGAGATTGAAAAATCACCTCAAGGGAACTCATTTTGGGACACTTGCGAACATTCAAAAAGCTGTAACCGACCAGCTGAAGGCTATTCCAGTATCGGAGTTCCAGCAATGCTATGATGATTGGAAGAACCGTCTCCAGCACTGTGTGGCTTCCCAAGGGAACTATTTTGAAGGAGACTGTATTCCATTATAATATTCTTTGAATAAAAAATTGAAAAAAGATCAGTCTCATTACTTTATTTACACACCTCGTATGATCTAAATCAGCTATTATCTTACCTATGCAACAATAAATTTTATGAACTTTAGTCGACAGGTATAGTTGGAAATTGTCTGCATAGGTCATATGCTAACAGTAAAAAGTACTGTTCGAATGGAATTAATGTAGAGCGAGAACAATGTAGAGGAAAGCACTGAACCTTGAGAGAGAGATTGATAGATTCTTTTTATTTAGCCACTAGGAAAGGTTAGGGCCGTGAGGGGGAAGGGGGTCATGTGAAGGAGAATTCAAGGAGAGACGATAAAATAGTAGTGGCCTAATAGTTGTGGCATTGGTGGATTAGTTGGATGAATTAAGATCTTCGGGAAGTTCCTGAGGGATTGAAAAGAACTCGAAAGAAGAGGTTGACTCCCCTTTGTCTCACGTTGCAACCCGTCCACCCTGCGACTACGACATTCTCCCCGATCGCTATTCTCTGTCTCTCGCTTTCTCCCCACAGACAACCTACTTGATCGTTCCTCCCTTCTTCCTCTCTGTCTGTCTGTTATAAGCCTGTTGGAAAAGAGAAAAGAAAGCTAAGGAAAAAGCAAAACAAATCTATAAATAAGCAAAAAGGGGTGAGAGGGGAAAAAAGAGTAAATGGAGAGGGTGTGTATGGGTGTGTGTGGAGTGGGTAGATAGATAGGGCGCAAGGTGGTGAGGAGGGATGATGGATCGGGGATTGGTGCTGGTGGAAAAGTAGGTGAATGCGGACGAAGGAGGTTCTAGCAGAGTGGTTGAAAGGCAGTTGGTAATGTAATAGAAGTGCAGATGGTTTGGGCGGAGGGGTGCAATAATCCGGCTTACAGAGATTGACGCTCAAGTGAAAATAAGGAAATGTTGGTGGGAAAGAAAGCAACATCTGTTTTCCACTTATTTTCAAACATTTGAGGATGTTGAGTGGTGTAGCCAATAGAAAATACGGAGGGCTACAGAATGCAACCTCGCTCTAACTCGTAGTTAGGAACACAGCACGATTGTGACTCCAACATAGTTATGACTAGTGGTTTTTTCACTTATCAATCTTTTATATTTACCTATTTACTTACTTATTTGATGTTGGTTAACTGTAAATAAAAGCCGAAGAAAAATTAGAGAGGAAACATCACATCTATACGTCAATAAAACTCAAAGACAGTCGTATGATCCTTTGAAATTGATTAGTATAGTGTTCTTGGGTACAAAACATCGTGGTGAGTACTCCAACGTTGAACCGCTCGAAAGGACTCTCGCTTTAGTCAAACACCCTTAACTGATTAGTAATCCCTTCAGTTCTCAGGAGCCCAACTGTATAATTAATTATAAATTCATCGCAGCTATCGTTGGGATGGGTAAACAAGATCACATTAAGGAGAATAATTCTTCAAGAGACGGAGAGAAATTATCAATTGTAATTAGTGTGTTAATTCCTTTAAAAACCTCTAAGTAATCTTAGAAATTAGGAGTCTGGCCGACAAGAGAGTTGGTTTGTTTCCTTTAGTATCAAACTCGACTAATTTATATTCCATTACTGGATTCGAATTAATTTTCAATAGACCTGTACTTGGGTAACAATCACCAACTGGATGCCTCCATCACATGATTGTGAACCTATGGAGCGACGTGTACAGTTCACGAATCTTTCGCCAATAATATTATATGTTATATTATAACAATGGGGGGTGCGCCTGAATTTTTAAAAATTTTTAATCGAAATTAGACCTCATTCTGAGAATGTTGACACCAGCCGTTCTCTTTTTGGATGAGTAGATCTTTTTCTATGATTTTTCAAAGTTTTCGAATGTTTATCTCCCGCCTGGGTGGGACCCCCCAGCCAACTGTGATGTCATAAACATTAGAAACTGAAAAATAGTAGAAACAGATCTTCTCACGCTAGAAGGTCGGCGGTTGGAGTCAAAATTCTCAGAATGAGGTCTATTTTAGATTAAAAATAACAATAAACAGTTTTTCCGACCCATGCGCACATCCCATTCAGCGCCGCGCCATATCTTTGGGATTTGGGAATTGCAACATACTAACCGTGACTAGTCCCCTCCAGTTTTTATGAGACGACCCTTTGAGTAGGTAGGTGGGGAAACGACAAATTTGGGTTAAAATTGAGGAGCTTGATTCCAAAAGGTAGGTACCATATTTATCCATTTTGGTCAAACGTGAGAAAAACGCAAAAAACCATAGCGACCTGAAAAACGTGCTATAAACCAATGATGTTATTTTTTAAAAACATTTCTAAATTATAATAAATATTTTAGGAAAACAGGTAAATTTGTTCAAGGTTATAATAATTTAGAACGAGATTTGAAATAGGTATCAGATTAATAGATATGATACTATTTGAAACAAAACGTGGCGTTTAGTACTTTTTGAAATCAAACGAAGTGGATAAAGTACTTTTTGAAACCAAACGAAATGGATATAGTAATTTTTGAAAACAAACGAAGTGGATAAAGTACTTTTCGAAACAAAACGGATGAGAGTACGGCATTGTGGTGGATGTAGTACCTTTTTAAATGAAACGGAATATTCATAGATTATCTTTTGCTCCAAAACGATCGCATCTTTGTGAAGAAATACCCCCCTAACACCCTGGAAAAGTGTTAACTCAATTTCAATAAAAATGATCTTTAGTAGGTACCTTTTGGAATCAAACTTTTCAGTTGGTAACAGCGTAGGTACTGAACGCAAAATCCTGTACACGCGTGAGAACTCAACACGCTGTGCCACACAGTGGTACTCTGTTGGGTATTTCCGAATAGAACTCCTAAATTTTTTTTTTTAATCTTATTTTTGCAAATTGCATGCTAATTCCAAATAAATAGGTATATTTTATTTTCCGGTACTTAAAATAATTTCAAGTTTTGTTTTTTTTCGTTTAATTGTTGAGAAATTGGTTGGAGAAAAATGTCCTGCAAAATCAAAGTTTTCACTCGCGTTTGACGCTTCAGATTCTACTGTACTATTATGAATCCGCGTCTGTCTGTCTCTCAGACGCTCTGTGTGTCCGCAAATCCTTGTAACGGGTATAACTTTAGTGTTGTAGTATGATGGTCGGAATTCAGTCAAAAAAGAAACTGTTTTAACTATCTCATTCTTTATTAGTTAGATTGACCGTTTCGGGTAACTCACGAGGCCCATCCATCAGGAAAAAACCCAGCACATTACAGTAATGAGTAAATTACTAAACAATATGTAACATTTTTTTAACAAATGACTTGAAACCTAGCTTACATACATCGTTACGCTATTTAATATCTCTAGTCCCAAATTACAGGTTCTTATGCGCTGTTTAGTAGCCTCTCCCTTCTACAGCCCGCTTCTGTAACAAGCCAACTTAACACTTGCTAATAGAAAAATAGAGTTGAAAATATTCCGATGGAAAAATAAGCTCGTATTTATACCAAATTAATTAGGTATTCAAATATAAATTGAGGTTATTATTTAACTAAATTGTATATATGTAAATTGCCTATAATTCAATAAAGAATCGGAGTTTGGTTTACCTATACAGAAAAATGGAGTTATACCGACATAGATTGTCATTAATCTGATATAGTTCCAAAATGAAATGAAAATGGATTTTGTGTATCACAGGAAACCGCAAAACAGTTAATATTGTGGTAAATCTTCTCTTACTAGGAGATAGGCAGCAAAGTGACTGCCGGCCCCCTCTTCGTCACAGTGGGTAGCAAGACGTCTCAATGTTCGCAGAGCAGCTCGCAGAACTGCTACATAAGATCTGCGCATGAGCATACGTGAAAATCTTGTAACGCCATAAAGTTTACGTTTAACAACTGAAATCGACTAAATTTTGAGGGCTTGTATAGATGAAACGCTATATTGTTTCCAACGAAACTAATCACATCATTATCAACCTTTGTGGATGCACCATCCACAATAAGTTAATGCATCCTAAATAATTTACTTTCGATTATTAGTTTTGATTCGAACTAAGGACTGAATTTAGTGAAGAGGGAAAGATTTAACACAATACAGTCACTTCAATTAAGAGCTATTTTATTTCCTTCAAGGTACAAAGGTTAAAATCTTTTTTTGTTAGGAAACCGGAACTGACTAGATGATAATGAAAAAATACGATCTCGTTGATGGGGTTGGACGCATCTCTTCCTGCTGGACGAGTCAAGGAGATGAAATCCGTAGGCATCTATGAGTTAAAGAATTTGGGGACCAAACCACTTTGAAGTTTCAATGTCGATGGTATTTTCATGGGTTGTGAGTTGTTGAGACTTACCAATGGTCCCCTTTGCCATCGTTATGTGATCATCAAACTCGTGGGGTAGTAATTGGTACTGGGAAATTAAAATTTCGAGATAATCTTTACAATCGGTTACGGTTGCAAGGAAGCTGTGTGCCACACCCACTTGGCAGTCTGAATGGGGTGTGCGCCTGGGTAGGAAAAACTGTTTATTGTTATTTTTAATCTAAGGTAGACCTCATTCTGAGAATTTTGGTACCAACCGCGACTTTCTAGCGTGTGTAAATATTTTCCTATGAATTTTTAAAGTTTCGACCGTTTATGACGTCACAGTGGGCTGGAGGGTCCCGCCCAGGCGAGAGGGGCGCGTGACGTCATAAACGGTCGAAACTTTGAAAAATCATAGAAACAGATCTACTCACGCTTGAAGGTCGCGGTTGGTGCCAAAATTCTCAGGATGTAGTCTACTTTCGATTAAAAATCTAAAAAAATCAAGGCGCACACCCCATTGAATTAACGTCAATAAATAATTTTTAGATTTTTATATTTAACTTTTAAATTTCAAGATTACTTTACATGTATAGATACCTAGTTATTAATTAGAAGTTGCGGCAGTGTCTGCGTGCTCAATATAGCATCAAAAACGGAGCTGCTGTATGTGCAGTAAAGACAAGATTACTTGTTATGTACCTATGTACGTACGAGGAAGCATGAAGTAAGGTTACTCTTGAATGCTAACTTGAGTAAGACATTAATTCCACTTTAAAATCCAACCTTAGAGTGGTTCACTGCTCATGGTTCTGGATACTTCACTGTAGTGGAATGCACTAGACCAACCATTACGTACCTATGAAGAATGCATCAGAGGAGCCAGAAAAGCTGTTGTCAGTCACTATAAGGCTTATACTATAAGCCATATAAGCCTTATATTATAAGCCAATCCATTTCCGCGGATAGCCAAGCTGTTGTCAGTCACTATAAGGCTTATACTATAAGCCATATAAGCCTTATATTATAAGCCAATCCATTTCCGCGGATAGCCAAGCGCCAGTACCGCAAGGATGTTTGTTTATATTATGGGGGAGCTCTCCTTATCTCACCACAAACCGCTAATCTGCTCATAACGCAGTTGTTACAAGAAAGGACATACTTTGGTGATATACCGAGGAAGGATCTTTGGAAAGTTCTCTCACAAATAAATTCATGCTTGCTCAAAGAAAAAGCCTTGTGATGGCTTGAGGCGATCCCAGTGAAATATAGCGAAAACTCGGAGAAGAGACCCTTTGTTCGAATCGTTATGAAAGGAAATACATTATTTTGGTTGGAGAAGAGACGGTGTCTATCGCTGTCTCAATTAGCAACCGTCTGTGTCAGCAACAGAAATCCTTAACAAAGGAATAAGTACCTAGGTAGG
This sequence comes from Apolygus lucorum, assembly GCA_009739505.2. Lineage (NCBI taxonomy): Eukaryota > Metazoa > Arthropoda > Insecta > Hemiptera > Miridae > Apolygus > Apolygus lucorum. The sequence continues at coordinate 26,397,846 of CM019167.2, forward strand.
GAACTGTAGCCAGACACGGGAACAGGAAACCATTTTGCCTGCCCATCATCAGAAATATTGTATAAGCTATATTTTATGAAACCCTGAGGAAAAAACAATAATTCAAATAAATATGAATAACTTCATCTAATTAGATTATAATACACGAAATATAACATGGGTCACTTCAGTACCATTATCATACTTTATCATAAATTAAGGAGAAGTACGCCTTCAACTGACACACCCACTTCTTATTTACTCAAATGGGTGTATCAGTACTGGACTTGCCAAGCGGTATTGATCGGCAGTTTTACGGGATTGTTGACTCGAGGATTGTAGTCTCACGTTTTAGTGGTTCCGTAGATTGACGCTGGATTGTGGTAAAAAAGAATCTCAATTTTACAGTTTCATGGTCTCCCGAGGTTGAAGTCTCGCAGGATTTTTGTTCTTGTAAAGCCATTTCCCCCGGCAATTTGGTGTCTATTATGAATCTACATTTCTCATCTTATTTCGATGAGAATTCCAGAAATTATGCGGATTGGTGTGTCGAGGGTTTCCTATGAAAAGCATGACCTCAAAATTGACAGTAATCTCTAAGCATGCGCAAACGTAAAATTTTTGTAACAGCTATGGCACTTATATTTATCATCCAAATTTTATAAAATTTGTCAGGATTGTTAAAATTGGTGTGTGAATAATTCCCTATGGAAATCATCGCCCCGGAACTGATAGCCACTCCGCATACGCAAAAGTGAATTTCCTTGTAACAGCCATAATTTCTATGTACGTTTTCCATCCGAGTTCGAAGACATTTTCAGAGATTGTATGGATTGGCGTGTAGATGGTTCCTTATGTAAATCATCGTCCGAAACTGATGATAGTCAGTGCGAATTTGCGAATGTGAACTCATTGTGGCTGAATGTGAGCCATCTAAATCACAAGAATATACTTAGCACAAAACGTGATAAAACGTAGAAAAATATGTAGCTAAAAATGTGTCGCACATCGCGTAGCTTACGTTAGAAGGAAAGTTTAACCGATGTTATCGATGATTGATGATTTTCATAGGGAACCATCAAAATCGCAATCTGCACAATCCCTGAACATTTCATCGAAATTGGGTGGAAAATGTAAATGTTTTGACTGTAACACGGAATTCAAGTTTGTGCATGCGCCGTGGCAACTATTACTCCGGTAGCGATGATTTTCATGGGGAGTCATCAACAAATCCGTACAATTCCTGGAAATTTTATCGAAATCGGACGATAACGTCGTATAGTTTTGCCCGTTATGGGGATTTCATGACAGACAAACAATAATTTATAGCTGGATCGGGCGTGATCATAAGCTTCATGAATGGAAAAGATATCCTCCCTACACCACCCACGACAATCGAACCAACTATGCTCCCAAGTCCAATTACAATTCCGGCGAATATACTGTATATATATTTTTCCGTAAGTCGCGTGTGATCTGATAGATCGTGTGAGTAAAATTTTCTCCCTCCTTCCTTGCGGGCTGGTAATATTTCTTCGATGTTTCCAGTAGCTTCTCGAAGGATGATGTGGGTTATATTAATGCTTATCTGACCTGCGAGCAACCCCAGTGGATCGATCTGACAGATCGCCGCGACCGAAATTGCAAGTTTAAGGTTATTTTTGCGTCCACTCCACCGAGAATCTTGGATGGTTGATGTGTGCCATATGATTAGGACACATGTTGTATTTTTTGGTTTCAATGAATCACTTTCCGATTGATCTTTGCTGCGAATATCGTATACTTCTTTTTATTTCCAAAAACCTTTCGTTTTCATCATTCTACTTGCAAAAGTTATGTTAATGGAATTTTCTCCAAAATCAAAATTTCCACTCGCGTTTTTTGTTTTAGGCCTTCCTAAACAATTATGGTTTAGTGTCTGTTGGTCTGCATGTCATGAAATCCGTGTAACGGGCAGAACTATTCGAAGTTTTTGTCCAGTTTCGATGAAATTCTCAAGGCTCGTGTGGGTTGGGGTGTAGATGGTCCCTACGAAAATCGTCGCTCCCGGATCGATAGTATCCGCTACGCATGCACAAACGAAAAAACCTCATAAATGCCTGATCTTCTAGATTTTCCCTCAAGATGGTCTCCAAAGAGGGTAGTGCGAGGTACTTAGAGACTAATGTTTTGACATATTTACTATGAATCGAATCATCCATACGTCTACAATTTCTCAGTTTACGTTCTGAAATGTACTGTTATTTTGCATGGTTCATTATGAAAGTTTTATTCAATCTAGAACCTTTTGATTAGCAGATATTTTATGTTTATTTGCTAGAGTTTATTATAAATGTTTCACTTCTTTCATTTTGAATTCAAGTACGTTCAATACTCACTTTTTTGCATTTTTATATGGTTTCCAGCATTCCATGGATAAATTTACTTGTATTCAAAGTTTCTATGTGACTGTAATCCTCGCCTGTTTTCCTGGTGAAAATTTCTGGTCTTAGTTTTGATACATGAAAGTTCATTATGGAAGAAAATTAAGAAATGAGAAGAGAGAGGTTACCTACCTCGTAAAAACCAAATTAATCGTTCCTGTATGTTTTCCTTTTCAATCTTAATTATACCCAGTACAAATGTTATTTCTCCCTTCTTTCTACATTCAGAACCCCTTACATATTTAACCAGATTGTATAACCCTCAAATTTCAACAACAATGCTGGTTTTCATGAAATGTTGCCGTAACTAATCTGATTGGTTTTAGAGCCGCGACTAACGGAAAGTTGTGTACCAAAGTTAGAGAATATATTGCTTCAGCCGATTGGATGTAATCGGTTCTGGACCAACAGACGAACCGACAAACGGACTGAAATTTAAATATTAACATGAGGAGGAAGAAGTCTGCTATTGCTCTGGTGGTAGCGAACCTACCTACCAACTATTCCCCGGCCGTAGTTTCAATTTTTGGTTCGATCACATCAATCCGAGATCTGCAGTCCAATCACGACTATTCTCCTCCCCCCCCCCCCCTTCTCACACCATAACATCCCATTACAACCTTGTTCGGTAAGGCAATAGGTTCTGCGATAGATGCTGGAAAGTCGAGTTTGAGCGGCTGGAAGATCCTATTGGCTCACTTACCTGTATGGAGCACTTCTTGTTGTCAATTCCAGCTGCTGGTAGACCGGCCTTGGTCTCTTGCGGACTTTTGAGCTAAGGGATTTTTATGATGAAAAATACTATGCTACATAGGTAAGAAATAAATGGAATAGGTAGAACGTTTTGAATAAATTCTGATGTTTACGTCATCGTCAGATGGAAATTAGAACATCAGAGAAACTAAGACATGACTTACTTCCTTTGTACTCCATTCTGGAGTTCAATAAAGAGCTGGACCAAGTTCCACCACTTTCCTTCATCTTATTTAACTGAGCCGGACGACTTTGTTCTTCTTTTCCCAACCCCTTTCATTTCCTCCTCCACTGATCTCAGCTCTAAGTCGTTCTGAGAAAGGACGTTCTGCGCACACCTTGAGGACCTTGATTTCTTCTCAAAGCAACTATTTTAATGAACTCAACCAGCTAGAGAAAATTCAGAGGGTAGACCTACCAAAAGGCGACATCTAGTACGACTGAGATTTCTGGAACTAAACTGATTACAAACCTTAACACTAGCCAATTTTTGCCAACCTACTCCATATTACAACCTACCTGTAGAGGTATGTAGGGTTTCTAATTCAGGCGTCTCCATTCTATTACTTTTTTGAAGAATTTTTTTAAAAGAAATGATTTCTTAAAGAAGAAGCTGCACATGTATCCCTTTGAATCTTGTAGGAAATGTTATCTGATATTCATCGATGAAGAAAAATATGATATTAATTGAACAATACATTTCAACTTTATTAAAAATAAAATAAACCAAGAGCGGCCAACTATTAATTACGTAGCACTATGAATGTGAGTAGGTAGAGTCAACTCTAGTTACAGATATCAATTACAGTAAACATAACGGATTTTTGTCCCAGGTAGACAAAATGAGTCCTCATAAAACCCTTTTAGTCGAGATACTTGAGTCCTTCATTCGCGTGTACCTCCATGACAGGCACCTAATTTTGGGTAGAAAATCTAAGGAATGTGGAAACCAATCGCACAGCAATTAAATTAAAATAAAATATGACTTTAAAATCAGACTGGATTGAATTTTGTAAATAGCTGGAGTCAGTGTAGTTTAAACCCATAAAATGCTTCAAAATGTGTAGTAACCAATAATATTTTAAACTTCACCACATTGAGCACTTTTTTGTTCGACAGCTCAGAAACACAATTCAATTTTCATTTTATTCTACAACACATATAAACATGTATAAAAATAACATTAATTACTATACAAAAACGTCTGCCAGGTGGGTGTGGCACATAGCTTCCTCGTATCCATAACCCGATGGTATAGATGATCCGATGCATTGTAGTGGATCTCAGAACATCAATCTCTATGTACCTAGCACTACCCTTATGGAGGACTTTAACCGGCACAATCTCTGAATACTGTTGGAAAACGTAGAAGTAAAGGCTGTTACAAGTATTTCACGATTGCGCATGCGCTGTGGCTACTATCAGTCTGAGGGCAATGATTTTGATAGGGGGCCATCTACACGCCAATCCTCACAATCCCTGAAAATTTCATTGAAATCGGACGAGAATTGAAGAAGTTACGACTGTGGACAGACAGACAGACATAAGTGGAACCAAAATTGTTCAGGAAGTTCTGAAACGTAAAACGCGAGTGGAAATTTTGATTTTGGAGAACATTTTTAAAAGTAAGTAGACTGAACCAAGAAAAATGAAGATTATGAGTTTCACTTGGTAGAATAATTATATTCATTCGGTATCGGCTTGTTGGAAACCGCTGATTTTCATTGAATTTATGAGTTATACGCACCAAGCAACCTCAAAAAAGGAGGTGCAGTAACTCAATTGTGGGCCTTGGATAAAACAGAAAATGCGGCTGAAACAATGGCAATTAAAAACAGTTGAAGGAGAAAGGACGGGCTTGACGTAGATTGGGTGTTTCAGAGAATTCAGGTCACTAAATAAATACTTTGAAGAAGCACTTGGCTAGCCGCAATGAGAGTAGTTGCCTTTGAATTTGGTCATTGATATCTAGCCGTGGCATCCCTTTGATAGGGTCATGACAAAGAGTGTATGTATATACGTAAAAGGGGGAAACCTACGTACCTTACGCTCTCCACTCATTCACGCACACATACACACAATATCTCTCATGCACCCAACCCTTTTCTACCCACACATTGCCATCCAAAACCACCAGTATTGGCGAGTGGTTTGTAGAGACCTACGTAATTCACAAAGTAAATGATCCTTTTGCGCCGGAGTTACAGCTCTCTACTCCGGGCGTTTAGGATGGCCTACAGGCTTAAACTATTTGCTCATGCATAGGGTGGGACCTCTTTATCTTCAATCATTCTAATCGTTGATTTGATAATGTTGAGTATCTTCAATTTCTATCGGAAACCCGCTGACAACGTCAAATTTCAACATGATAACATGGGAATGTGTGTATCAACGTGATGCAAATATGAATGTTGGGAAGAAATTGTGTGCTATTGTTTCTAAATTGTGTTTTATGCTTTTGCTTCCGAATCTACCAAGGTAGCGGAAGCTCTGTTTTCGTTATTCGAGGTTGAAAAAAAAAGTTCTCCAAAATCGAAATTTACTTTAGCGTTTTGCGTTTCAGACCTTTTTGAACAATTTTGGTTCCGTGTCCGTCTGTCCGTGTGAGTCTTGAAATCCCTGCCACAGCCGTAACTTCCACATTTTTCATCCGCTTTCGATGACATTTTCAGAAATTGTATGGTATTAAATGAATGGGGTTAGTTCCGCTAGTTATAAGAATACAATTATTATCTACGTACCGTATTGGAGAATCCGTCGTAACCAGCAAGTCGAGTACAGGAGGCGAGCGCTTTCGATGTAAAGACATCATCTTCAGGCCGTCGAGAGAGTACTAAAGTTTGTCAGTCCGTCGTTCTGTTTATATAGTCTGGGTGAAAGGGAGGTAGGTAAAAGGATTAGAAAGGAAAGGGGACCACATAGTAACGAGACCACGTGGTGAAAGGTTGTTTGTCTGTCATGTCAAGTGAAAGGGAGAGATAAAACTAATCCTATTAGCTAATTGTACCTTCACCACCTGGTAACCACGTGGTGACCACGTGGTCTTCTATTCTAAATTGTGAATATATTATAAACTAGCTTACATAACTAAATTATTGATAAAATGATTAACTTATATCTATTTCTAACTTTTTTTTTTTTTTTTTTTTTTTTAATTTTATTTTTGGTTAGTTGATTATTTTATTTATTGTTAGAGATTATGATATCCTAGGTCGTTTGGTTGTCTGGAAGTTAGTGGAGTCGTGAGGGTGCTGTTTGCGTTTGTAAGGAGATATGGTAGTGTGTTCTGTTCGTTGTCTTTTGTTGTTCAGGTTGTCAGTAAATCCGTCTGTGGGTGTTTTTCGTTTTTGAATGAGTTTGTCCAGTGGTTTGAATATAGTGTCTGAGGTAGTGTCAAGTAGGTTTTTGTTTATTATACGTCCGTCAAATTTACGTAGTTTGTATATTTCCATGTTTTCAAGTATGTTGAGTCGTCGTCCTTTCTGTTGTGGGTGGAGGAGTGTCATGCAGTTTTTTATGTCGGATAATTCATGTCCATGGTCGTATACGTGGTTTGCGTAGTTGGAGCGTCTAGTGTTGAGTCGAAAAGATCTGATGTGTTCGGTGTATCTTGTTTTTAAGTTGCGTCCTGTTTGTCCAATGTATGTGTGTTTACAGCTGCAAACCAGTTTGTAAACTCCACTTCTGTCGTATGTGTTTGTTTTGTCAATGCAAGTGTTCAGTTGGTTTTTCAGTGAGTTGTCAGTTTTGAATGTGGTCGAAAGTCCTTCCTTCTGGAAAAGGTTGGTGAGTTTATAGGTCTCTGGTCCAGTGTATGTGAAGATGCAGCGTTGGTTCGTGTTTGTGTCTCGTGGTTGTGGGTTGTTCTGTTTGTTATTGTATTGTCGGAGTAGTTTGTCTATGGTTTTGTTTGTGTATCCATTGCTTTGGGCAATAGAGTAGATTGTGTCTAGTTCTGTTTTGTAGTTTTGTTTAGTCAATGGTATGGTTTTGAGTCTGTGTATCATATGTCTGAAGGCAGCAAGTTTGTGTTGTTGAGGGTGGTTTGAGCTTGCGTGTATGGTGGTGTCTGTAGCTGTTGGTTTTCTGTAAATTGCGTATTGTAATTGATTGTCTGTTCGTATGATAGTGATGTCAAGGTAGTTTAGTGAGTTGTTCTGTTCTACTTCTACAGTGTAAGTGATGTTAGGGTGAATGTTGTTGAGGTCAGTAAGTATTTCGTTTGTGTTGTCTGTATCTATGACGCAAAGTATGTCATCGACATACCTTGAGTAATGTTTTATGTTGTGTTTGGTCATTAGTGTCTGTATATGTAAGTCCTCAAAGTGCTGTAGGAATGTTTCAGTGAGTAGTGAGGAAGTGGGATTACCCATTCCGAGTCCGTCTTGTGGTTTGTAAATGTCGTTGTTGAAGCGGAAGTAGTTCTGTTTGAGTATCGTCTGGGTGAGGTCGATTAGTTCGTTTATGTATGAGTCGTCGTACAGGTCAGAGAGTTTATCTCTCAGTATGTCTAGTGTTTGGTTAACTGGTATGGAAGGGTAGAGGTCTTTGATGTCGAATGATATGAGTTTAGTGTTTTCAGTTATGGGTACGTCTTGTAGTTTTGTTATGAGTTCGTTAGTGTTTCGGATTGTGTATGTGTAGGGTAGGTCTAACGTTTCTTTGAGTATAGCAGTAATGTGTTTTGCCAATTTGTATGCTGGGGCGGGAATGTAGTTGATGACAGGTCTGATGGGTATGTCAGTTTTGTGTATTTTCGGTTGAGCCCTAAGCATAGGAGGTTTGGGGTTCATGTTTGTAAATTTGAAGTGAGGTCCGTCGATGATGTTGGAGCACCGTTTAAGTGCTTTTTGTATGTCTTTTTGGTATGCGTCTGTCGGGTCTTTGTCAAGTTTGGTGCAATTGGTTTTGGTGATGAAGTTCATGGTTTTGTCAATGTAGTTCTGTTTGGTCATGATAACAGTTACGTTACCTTTGTCAGCTTTAGTCAGTATTAGTTCGTTGTTTTTCAGTTTGTTCCTAATTTGTTTAGTGGTCTTAATGTCGTCGGTTGAGTGGTCTTGTTGGTGTTTTATGATGTTGCTTTCGAGTACGTCGGCTATCTTGTGTCGTATGTGTTCCTGTCTGTCAGAAGGGAGAGTGGATATTGCTGCTTCAGAATCTATGATGTGTGTTTCAATGGTTTTTTGTATGTCTTGGTGAGGTAGGTTGTGTTTGAGGCCCTTTTCCAGAAGTTGTGTTTGTTTGTTAGTGAAGGTAACATCAGTAAGGTTGATCAATCTTTTGTGGAATTGTATGTTAGTGTGTGTTGGTTTTGTAGGTTTTTCAGTCAGTGTTTCTAGTTTTCGGTTCATTTTTTCGTATTTAGCAGTCATAAGTTGTTGTATTTTGTCATGTAAGTACTGTTGGTAACTAACTAAGTGTTGGTGTATGTCAAGTTTAGTCATGATGTCGGCAACTTCTAGGTGAAGTTTGTAGAGTTCTGTGTTGAGTTTGTCTTTCTTAATATATAAGTTTCTAATTTCGTTCTTAACCCATAATTTCTGTGCTACAGATTTAATCTTGCGAGCTGAGGTAGTTCGCGCGTTGATGTTAACATTAGCATAATTAGGAGTAATATTATTATCTAGGCATCGTTTGTTGAACTTAATATTAGCAATAGTGTTGTGAAGTTGGATAGTCTTGTTATTCAGTCTAGTTAAAAGTACCTTAGCCTGACTGGCTGTGTCTGGTATTAAATGAATGGGGTTAGTTCCGCTAGTTATAAGAATACAATTATTATCTACGTACCGTATTGGAGAATCCGTCGTAACCAGCAAGTCGAGTACAGGAGGCGAGCGCTTTCGATGTAAAGACATCATCTTCAGGCCGTCGAGAGAGTACTAAAGTTTGTCAGTCCGTCGTTCTGTTTATATAGTCTGGGTGAAAGGGAGGTAGGTAAAAGGATTAGAAAGGAAAGGGGACCACATAGTAACGAGACCACGTGGTGAAAGGTTGTTTGTCTGTCATGTCAAGTGAAAGGGAGAGATAAAACTAATCCTATTAGCTAATTGTACCTTCACCACCTGGTAACCACGTGGTGACCACGTGGTCTTCTATTCTAAATTATGAATATATTATAAACTAGCTTACATAACTAAATTATTGATAAAATGATTAACTTATATCTATTTCTAACTTTTTTTTTTTTTTTTTTTTTTTTTTTTTTTTTTTTAATTTTATTTTTGGTTAGTTGATTATTTTATTTATTGTTAGAGATTATGATATCCTAGGTCGTTTGGTTGTCTGGAAGTTAGTGGAGTCGTGAGGGTGCTGTTTGCGTTTGTAAGGAGATATGGTAGTGTGTTCTGTTCGTTGTCTTTTGTTGTTCAGGTTGTCAGTAAATCCGTCTGTGGGTGTTTTTCGTTTTTGAATGAGTTTGTCCAGTGGTTTGAATATAGTGTCTGAGGTAGTGTCAAGTAGGTTTTTGTTTATTATACGTCCGTCAAATTTACGTAGTTTGTATATTTCCATGTTTTCAAGTATGTTGAGTCGTCGTCCTTTCTGTTGTGGGTGGAGGAGTGTCATGCAGTTTTTTATGTCGGATAATTCATGTCCATGGTCGTATACGTGGTTTGCGTAGTTGGAGCGTCTAGTGTTGAGTCGAAAAGATCTGATGTGTTCGGTGTATCTTGTTTTTAAGTTGCGTCCTGTTTGTCCAATGTATGTGTGTTTACAGCTGCAAACCAGTTTGTAAACTCCACTTCTGTCGTATGTGTTTGTTTTGTCAATGCAAGTGTTCAGTTGGTTTTTCAGTGAGTTGTCAGTTTTGAATGTGGTCGAAAGTCCTTCCTTCTGGAAAAGGTTGGTGAGTTTATAGGTCTCTGGTCCAGTGTATGTGAAGATGCAGCGTTGGTTCGTGTTTGTGTCTCGTGGTTGTGGGTTGTTCTGTTTGTTATTGTATTGTCGGAGTAGTTTGTCTATGGTTTTGTTTGTGTATCCATTGCTTTGGGCAATAGAGTAGATTGTGTCTAGTTCTGTTTTGTAGTTTTGTTTAGTCAATGGTATGGTTTTGAGTCTGTGTATCATATGTCTGAAGGCAGCAAGTTTGTGTTGTTGAGGGTGGTTTGAGCTTGCGTGTATGGTGGTGTCTGTAGCTGTTGGTTTTCTGTAAATTGCGTATTGTAATTGATTGTCTGTTCGTATGATAGTGATGTCAAGGTAGTTTAGTGAGTTGTTCTGTTCTACTTCTACAGTGTAAGTGATGTTAGGGTGAATGTTGTTGAGGTCAGTAAGTATTTCGTTTGTGTTGTCTGTATCTATGACGCAAAGTATGTCATCGACATACCTTGAGTAATGTTTTATGTTGTGTTTGGTCATTAGTGTCTGTATATGTAAGTCCTCAAAGTGCTGTAGGAATGTTTCAGTGAGTAGTTAGGAAGTGGGATTACCCATTCCGAGTCCGTCTCGTGGTTTGTAAATGTCGTTGTTGAAGCGGAAGTAGTTCTGTTTGAGTATCGTCTGGGTGAGGTCGATTAGTTCGTTTATGTATGAGTCGTCGTACAGGTCAGAGAGTTTATCTCTCAGTATGTCTAGTGTTTGGTTAACTGGTATGGAAGGGTAGAGGTCTTTGATGTCGAATGATATGAGTTTAGTGTTTTCAGTTATGGGTACGTCTTGTAGTTTTGTTATGAGTTCGTTAGTGTTTCGGATTGTGTATGTGTAGGGTAGGTCTAACGTTTCTTTGAGTATAGCAGTAATGTGTTTTGCCAATTTGTATGCTGGGGCGGGAATGTAGTTGATGACAGGTCTGATGGGTATGTCAGTTTTGTGTATTTTCGGTTGAGCCCTAAGCATAGGAGGTTTGGGGTTCATGTTTGTAAATTTGAAGTGAGGTCCGTCGATGATGTTGGAGCACCGTTTAAGTGCTTTTTGTATGTCTTTTTGGTATGCGTCTGTCGGGTCTTTGTCAAGTTTGGTGCAATTGGTTTTGGTGATGAAGTTCATGGTTTTGTCAATGTAGTTCTGTTTGGTCATGATAACAGTTACGTTACCTTTGTCAGCTTTAGTCAGTATTAGTTCGTTGTTTTTCAGTTTGTTCCTAATTTGTTTAGTGGTCTTAATGTCGTCGGTTGAGTGGTCTTGTTGGTGTTTTATGATGTTGCTTTCGAGTACGTCGGCTATCTTGTGTCGTATGTGTTCCTGTCTGTCAGAAGGGAGAGTGGATATTGCTGCTTCAGAATCTATGATGTGTGTTTCAATGGTTTTTTGTATGTCTTGGTGAGGTAGGTTGTGTTTGAGGCCCTTTTCCAGAAGTTGTGTTTGTTTGTTAGTGAAGGTAACATCAGTAAGGTTGATCAATCTTTTGTGGAATTGTATGTTAGTGTGTGTTGGTTTTGTAGGTTTTGTAGGTTTAGTTAGTTACCAACAGTACTTACATGACAAAATACAACAACTTATGACTGCTAAATACGAAAAAATGAACCGAAAACTAGAAACACTGACTGAAAAACCTACAAAACCAACACACACTAACATACAATTCCACAAAAGATTGATCAACCTTACTGATGTTACCTTCACTAACAAACAAACACAACTTCTGGAAAAGGGCCTCAAACACAACCTACCTCACCAAGACATACAAAAAACCATTGAAACACACATCATAGATTCTGAAGCAGCAATATCCACTCTCCCTTCTGACAGACAGGAACACATACGACACAAGATAGCCGACGTACTCGAAAGCAACATCATAAAACACCAACAAGACCACTCAACCGACGACATTAAGACCACTAAACAAATTAGGAACAAACTGAAAAACAACGAACTAATACTGACTAAAGCTGACAAAGGTAACGTAACTGTTATCATGACCAAACAGAACTACATTGACAAAACCATGAACTTCATCACCAAAACCAATTGCACCAAACTTGACAAAGACCCGACAGACGCATACCAAAAAGACATACAAAAAGCACTTAAACGGTGCTCCAACATCATCGACGGACCTCACTTCAAATTTACAAACATGAACCCCAAACCTCCTATGCTTAGGGCTCAACCGAAAATACACAAAACTGACATACCCATCAGACCTGTCATCAACTACATTCCCGCCCCAGCATACAAATTGGCAAAACACATTACTGCTATACTCAAAGAAACGTTAGACCTACCCTACACATACACAATCCGAAACACTAACGAACTCATAACAAAACTACAAGACGTACCCATAACTGAAAACACTAAACTCATATCATTCGACATCAAAGACCTCTACCCTTCCATACCAGTTAACCAAACACTAGACATACTGAGAGATAAACTCTCTGACCTGTACGACGACTCATACATAAACGAACTAATCGATACCCAGACGATACTCAAACAGAACTACTTCCGCTTCAACAACGACATTTACAAACCACAAGACGGACTCGGAATGGGTAATCCCACTTCCTCACTACTCACTGAAACATTCCTACAGCACTTTGAGGACTTACATATACAGACACTAATGACCAAACACAACATAAAACATTACTCAAGGTATGTCGATGACATACTTTGCGTCATAGATACAGACAACACAAACGAAATACTTACTGACCTCAACAACATTCACCCTAACATCACTTACACTGTAGAAGTAGAACAGAACAACTCACTAAACTACCTTGACATCACTATCATACGAACAGACAATCAATTACAATACGCAATTTACAGAAAACCAACAGCTACAGACACCACCATACACGCAAGCTCAAACCACCCTCAACAACACAAACTTGCTGCCTTCAGACATATGATACACAGACTCAAAACCATACCATTGACTAAACAAAACTACAAAACAGAACTAGACACAATCTACTCTATTGCCCAAAGCAATGGATACACAAACAAAACCATAGACAAACTACTCCGACAATACAATAACAAACAGAACAACCCACAACCACGAGACACAAACACGAACCAACGCTGCATCTTCACATACACTGGACCAGAGACCTATAAACTCACCAACCTTTTCCAGAAGGAAGGACTTTCGACCACATTCAAAACTGACAACTCACTGAAAAACCAACTGAACACTTGCATTGACAAAACAAACACATACGACAGAAGTGGAGTTTACAAACTGGTTTGCAGCTGTAAACACACATACATTGGACAAACAGGACGCAACTTAAAAACAAGATACACCGAACACATCAGATCTTTTCGACTCAACACTAGACGCTCCAACTACGCAAACCACGTATACGACCATGGACATGAATTATCCGACATAAAAAACTGCATGACACTCCTCCACCCACAACAGAAAGGACGACGACTCAACATACTTGAAAACATGGAAATATACAAACTACGTAAATTTGACGGACGTATAATAAACAAAAACCTACTTGACACTACCTCAGACACTATATTCAAACCACTGGACAAACTCATTCAAAAACGAAAAACACCCACAGACGGATTTACTGACAACCTGAACAACAAAAGACAACGAACAGAACACACTACCATATCTCCTTACAAACGCAAACAGCACCCTCACGACTCCACTAACTTCCAGACAACCAAACGACCTAGGATATCATAATCTCTAACAATAAATAAAATAATCAACTAACCAAAAATAAAATTAAAAAAAAAAAAAAAAAAAAAAAGTTAGAAATAGATATAAGTTAATCATTTTATCAATAATTTAGTTATGTAAGCTAGTTTATAATATATTCATAATTTAGAATAGAAGACCACGTGGTCACCACGTGGTTACCAGGTGGTGAAGGTACAATTAGCTAATAGGATTAGTTTTATCTCTCCCTTTCACTTGACATGACAGACAAACAACCTTTCACCACGTGGTCTCGTTACTATGTGGTCCCCTTTCCTTTCTAATCCTTTTACCTACCTCCCTTTCACCCAGACTATATAAACAGAACGACGGACTGACAAACTTTAGTACTCTCTCGACGGCCTGAAGATGATGTCTTTACATCGAAAGCGCTCGCCTCCTGTACTCGACTTGCTGGTTACGACGGATTCTCCAATACGGTACGTAGATAATAATTGTATTCTTATAACTAGCGGAACTAACCCCATTCATTTAATACCAGACACAGCCAGTCAGGCTAAGGTACTTTTAACTAGACTGAATAACAAGACTATCCAACTTCACAACACTATTGCTAATATTAAGTTCAACAAACGATGCCTAGATAATAATATTACTCCTAATTATGCTAATGTTAACATCAACGCGCGAACTACCTCAGCTCGCAAGACTTAAATCTGTAGCACAGAAATTATGGGTTAAGAACGAAATTAGAAACTTATATATTAAGAAAGACAAACTCAACACAGAACTCTACAAACTTCACCTAGAAGTTGCCGACATCATGACTAAACTTGACATACACCAACACTTAGTTAGTTACCAACAGTACTTACATGACAAAATACAACAACTTATGACTGCTAAATACGAAAAAATGAACCGAAAACTAGAAACACTGACTGAAAAACCTACAAAACCAACACACACTAACATACAATTCCACAAAAGATTGATCAACCTTACTGATGTTACCTTCACTAACAAACAAACACAACTTCTGGAAAAGGGCCTCAAACACAACCTACCTCACCAAGACATACAAAAAACCATTGAAACACACTATCATAGATTCTGAAGCAGCAATATCCACTCTCCCTTCTGACAGACAGGAACACATACGACACAAGATAGCCGACGTACTCGAAAGCAACATCATAAAACACCAACAAGACCACTCAACCGACGACATTAAGACCACTAAACAAATTAGGAACAAACTGAAAAACAACGAACTAATACTGACTAAAGCTGACAAAGGTAACGTAACTGTTATCATGACCAAACAGAACTACATTGACAAAACCATGAACTTCATCACCAAAACCAATTGCACCAAACTTGACAAAGACCCGACAGACGCATACCAAAAAGACATACAAAAAGCACTTAAACGGTGCTCCAACATCATCGACGGACCTCACTTCAAATTTACAAACATGAACCCCAAACCTCCTATGCTTAGGGCTCAACCGAAAAATACACAAAACTGACATACCCATCAGACCTGTCATCAACTACATTCCCGCCCCAGCATACAAATTGGCAAAACACATTACTGCTATACTCAAAGAAACGTTAGACCTACCCTACACATACACAATCCGAAACACTAACGAACTCATAACAAAACTACAAGACGTACCCATAACTGAAAACACTAAACTCATATCATTCGACATCAAAGACCTCTACCCTTCCATACCAGTTAACCAAACACTAGACATACTGAGAGATAAACTCTCTGACCTGTACGACGACTCATACATAAACGAACTAATCGACCTCACCCAGACGATACTCAAACAGAACTACTTCCGCTTCAACAACGACATTTACAAACCACAAGACGGACTCGGAATGGGTAATCCCACTTCCTCACTACTCACTGAAACATTCCTACAGCACTTTGAGGACTTACATATACAGACACTAATGACCAAACACAACATAAAACATTACTCAAGGTATGTCGATGACATACTTTGCGTCATAGATACAGACAACACAAACGAAATACTTACTGACCTCAACAACATTCACCCTAACATCACTTACACTGTAGAAGTAGAACAGAACAACTCACTAAACTACCTTGACATCACTATCATACGAACAGACAATCAATTACAATACGCAATTTACAGAAAACCAACAGCTACAGACACCACCATACACGCAAGCTCAAACCACCCTCAACAACACAAACTTGCTGCCTTCAGACATATGATACACAGACTCAAAACCATACCATTGACTAAACAAAACTACAAAACAGAACTAGACACAATCTACTCTATTGCCCAAAGCAATGGATACACAAACAAAACCATAGACAAACTACTCCGACAATACAATAACAAACAGAACAACCCACAACCACGAGACACAAACACGAACCAACGCTGCATCTTCACATACACTGGACCAGAGACCTATAAACTCACCAACCTTTTCCAGAAGGAAGGACTTTCGACCACATTCAAAACTGACAACTCACTGAAAAACCAACTGAACACTTGCATTGACAAAACAAACACATACGACAGAAGTGGAGTTTACAAACTGGTTTGCAGCTGTAAACACACATACATTGGACAAACAGGACGCAACTTAAAAACAAGATACACCGAACACATCAGATCTTTTCGACTCAACACTAGACGCTCCAACTACGCAAACCACGTATACGACCATGGACATGAATTATCCGACATAAAAAACTGCATGACACTCCTCCACCCACAACAGAAAGGACGACGACTCAACATACTTGAAAACATGGAAATATACAAACTACGTAAATTTGACGGACGTATAATAAACAAAAACCTACTTGACACTACCTCAGACACTATATTCAAACCACTGGACAAACTCATTCAAAAACGAAAAACACCCACAGACGGATTTACTGACAACCTGAACAACAAAAGACAACGAACAGAACACACTACCATATCTCCTTACAAACGCAAACAGCACCCTCACGACTCCACTAACTTCCAGACAACCAAACGACCTAGGATATCATAATCTCTAACAATAAATAAAATAATCAACTAACCAAAAATAAAATTAAAAAAAAAAAAAAAAAAAAAAAAAAAAAAGTTAGAAATAGATATAAGTTAATCATTTTATCAATAATTTAGTTATGTAAGCTAGTTTATAATATATTCATAATTTAGAATAGAAGACCACGTGGTCACCACGTGGTTACCAGGTGGTGAAGGTACAATTAGCTAATAGGATTAGTTTTATCTCTCCCTTTCACTTGACATGACAGACAAACAACCTTTCACCACGTGGTCTCGTTACTATGTGGTCCCCTTTCCTTTCTAATCCTTTTACCTACCTCCCTTTCACCCAGACTATATAAACAGAACGACGGACTGACAAACTTTAGTACTCTCTCGACGGCCTGAAGATGATGTCTTTACATCGAAAGCGCTCGCCTCCTGTACTCGACTTGCTGGTTACGACGGATTCTCCAATACGGTACGTAGATAATAATTGTATTCTTATAACTAGCGGAACTAACCCCATTCATTTAATACCAGACACAGCCAGTCAGGCTAAGGTACTTTTAACTAGACTGAATAACAAGACTATCCAACTTCACAACACTATTGCTAATATTAAGTTCAACAAACGATGCCTAGATAATAATATTACTCCTAATTATGCTAATGTTAACATCAACGCGCGAACTACCTCAGCTCGCAAGATTAAATCTGTAGCACAGAAATTATGGGTTAAGAACGAAATTAGAAACTTATATATTAAGAAAGACAAACTCAACACAGAACTCTACAAACTTCACCTAGAAGTTGCCGACATCATGACTAAACTTGACATACACCAACACTTAGTTAGTTACCAACAGTACTTACATGACAAAATACAACAACTTATGACTGCTAAATACGAAAAAATGAACCGAAAACTAGAAACACTGACTGAAAAACCTACAAAACCAACACACACTAACATACAATTCCACAAAAGATTGATCAACCTTACTGATGTTACCTTCACTAACAAACAAACACAACTTCTGGAAAAGGGCCTCAAACACAACCTACCTCACCAAGACATACAAAAAACCATTGAAACACACTATCATAGATTCTGAAGCAGCAATATCCACTCTCCCTTCTGACAGACAGGAACACATACGACACAAGATAGCCGACGTACTCGAAAGCAACATCATAAAACACCAACAAGACCACTCAACCGACGACATTAAGACCACTAAACAAATTAGGAACAAACTGAAAAACAACGAACTAATACTGACTAAAGCTGACAAAGGTAACGTAACTGTTATCATGACCAAACAGAACTACATTGACAAAACCATGAACTTCATCACCAAAACCAATTGCACCAAACTTGACAAAGACCCGACAGACGCATACCAAAAAGACATACAAAAAGCACTTAAACGGTGCTCCAACATCATCGACGGACCTCACTTCAAATTTACAAACATGAACCCCAAACCTCCTATGCTTAGGGCTCAACCGAAAATACACAAAACTGACATACCCATCAGACCTGTCATCAACTACATTCCCGCCCCAGCATACAAATTGGCAAAACACATTACTGCTATACTCAAAGAAACGTTAGACCTACCCTACACATACACAATCCGAAACACTAACGAACTCATAACAAAACTACAAGACGTACCCATAACTGAAAACACTAAACTCATATCATTCGACATCAAAGACCTCTACCCTTCCATACCAGTTAACCAAACACTAGACATACTGAGAGATAAACTCTCTGACCTGTACGACGACTCATACATAAACGAACTAATCGACCTCACCCAGACGATACTCAAACAGAACTACTTCCGCTTCAACAACGACATTTACAAACCACAAGACGGACTCGGAATGGGTAATCCCACTTCCTCACTACTCACTGAAACATTCCTACAGCACTTTGAGGACTTACATATACAGACACTAATGACCAAACACAACATAAAACATTACTCAAGGTATGTCGATGACATACTTTGCGTCATAGATACAGACAACACAAACGAAATACTTACTGACCTCAACAACATTCACCCTAACATCACTTACACTGTAGAAGTAGAACAGAACAACTCACTAAACTACCTTGACATCACTATCATACGAACAGACAATCAATTACAATACGCAATTTACAGAAAACCAACAGCTACAGACACCACCATACACGCAAGCTCAAACCACCCTCAACAACACAAACTTGCTGCCTTCAGACATATGATACACAGACTCAAAACCATACCATTGACTAAACAAAACTACAAAACAGAACTAGACACAATCTACTCTATTGCCCAAAGCAATGGATACACAAACAAAACCATAGACAAACTACTCCGACAATACAATAACAAACAGAACAACCCACAACCACGAGACACAAACACGAACCAACGCTGCATCTTCACATACACTGGACCAGAGACCTATAAACTCACCAACCTTTTCCAGAAGGAAGGACTTTCGACCACATTCAAAACTGACAACTCACTGAAAAACCAACTGAACACTTGCATTGACAAAACAAACACATACGACAGAAGTGGAGTTTACAAACTGGTTTGCAGCTGTAAACACACATACATTGGACAAACAGGACGCAACTTAAAAACAAGATACACCGAACACATCAGATCTTTTCGACTCAACACTAGACGCTCCAACTACGCAAACCACGTATACGACCATGGACATGAATTATCCGACATAAAAAACTGCATGACACTCCTCCACCCACAACAGAAAGGACGACGACTCAACATACTTGAAAACATGGAAATATACAAACTACGTAAATTTGACGGACGTATAATAAACAAAAACCTACTTGACACTACCTCAGACACTATATTCAAACCACTGGACAAACTCATTCAAAAACGAAAAACACCCACAGACGGATTTACTGACAACCTGAACAACAAAAGACAACGAACAGAACACACTACCATATCTCCTTACAAACGCAAACAGCACCCTCACGACTCCACTAACTTCCAGACAACCAAACGACCTAGGATATCATAATCTCTAACAATAAATAAAATAATCAACTAACCAAAAATAAAATTAAAAAAAAAAAAAAAAAAAAAAAAAAAAAGTTAGAAATAGATATAAGTTAATCATTTTATCAATAATTTAGTTATGTAAGCTAGTTTATAATATATTCATAATTTAGAATAGAAGACCACGTGGTCACCACGTGGTTACCAGGTGGTGAAGGTACAATTAGCTAATAGGATTAGTTTTATCTCTCCCTTTCACTTGACATGACAGACAAACAACCTTTCACCACGTGGTCTCGTTACTATGTGGTCCCCTTTCCTTTCTAATCCTTTTACCTACCTCCCTTTCACCCAGACTATATAAACAGAACGACGGACTGACAAACTTTAGTACTCTCTCGACGGCCTGAAGATGATGTCTTTACATCGAAAGCGCTCGCCTCCTGTACTCGACTTGCTGGTTACGACGGATTCTCCAATACGGTACGTAGATAATAATTGTATTCTTATAACTAGCGGAACTAACCCCATTCATTTAATACCAGACACAGCCAGTCAGGCTAAGGTACTTTTAACTAGACTGAATAACAAGACTATCCAACTTCACAACACTATTGCTAATATTAAGTTCAACAAACGATGCCTAGATAATAATATTACTCCTAATTATGCTAATGTTAACATCAACGCGCGAACTACCTCAGCTCGCAAGATTAAATCTGTAGCACAGAAATTATGGGTTAAGAACGAAATTAGAAACTTATATATTAAGAAAGACAAACTCAACACAGAACTCTACAAACTTCACCTAGAAGTTGCCGACATCATGACTAAACTTGACATACA
Organism: Apolygus lucorum; assembly: GCA_009739505.2. NCBI lineage: Eukaryota > Metazoa > Arthropoda > Insecta > Hemiptera > Miridae > Apolygus > Apolygus lucorum. Next base: position 26,418,544 of record CM019167.2, read on the forward strand.
CCAACACTTAGTTAGTTACCAACAGTACTTACATGACAAAATACAACAACTTATGACTGCTAAATACGAAAAAATGAACCGAAAACTAGAAACACTGACTGAAAAACCTACAAAACCAACACACACTAACATACAATTCCACAAAAGATTGATCAACCTTACTGATGTTACCTTCACTAACAAACAAACACAACTTCTGGAAAAGGGCCTCAAACACAACCTACCTCACCAAGACATACAAAAAACCATTGAAACACACATCATAGATTCTGAAGCAGCAATATCCACTCTCCCTTCTGACAGACAGGAACACATACGACACAAGATAGCCGACGTACTCGAAAGCAACATCATAAAACACCAACAAGACCACTCAACCGACGACATTAAGACCACTAAACAAATTAGGAACAAACTGAAAAACAACGAACTAATACTGACTAAAGCTGACAAAGGTAACGTAACTGTTATCATGACCAAACAGAACTACATTGACAAAACCATGAACTTCATCACCAAAACCAATTGCACCAAACTTGACAAAGACCCGACAGACGCATACCAAAAAGACATACAAAAAGCACTTAAACGGTGCTCCAACATCATCGACGGACCTCACTTCAAATTTACAAACATGAACCCCAAACCTCCTATGCTTAGGGCTCAACCGAAAATACACAAAACTGACATACCCATCAGACCTGTCATCAACTACATTCCCGCCCCAGCATACAAATTGGCAAAACACATTACTGCTATACTCAAAGAAACGTTAGACCTACCCTACACATACACAATCCGAAACACTAACGAACTCATAACAAAACTACAAGACGTACCCATAACTGAAAACACTAAACTCATATCATTCGACATCAAAGACCTCTACCCTTCCATACCAGTTAACCAAACACTAGACATACTGAGAGATAAACTCTCTGACCTGTACGACGACTCATACATAAACGAACTAATCGACCTCACCCAGACGATACTCAAACAGAACTACTTCCGCTTCAACAACGACATTTACAAACCACAAGACGGACTCGGAATGGGTAATCCCACTTCCTCACTACTCACTGAAACATTCCTACAGCACTTTGAGGACTTACATATACAGACACTAATGACCAAACACAACATAAAACATTACTCAAGGTATGTCGATGACATACTTTGCGTCATAGATACAGACAACACAAACGAAATACTTACTGACCTCAACAACATTCACCCTAACATCACTTACACTGTAGAAGTAGAACAGAACAACTCACTAAACTACCTTGACATCACTATCATACGAACAGACAATCAATTACAATACGCAATTTACAGAAAACCAACAGCTACAGACACCACCATACACGCAAGCTCAAACCACCCTCAACAACACAAACTTGCTGCCTTCAGACATATGATACACAGACTCAAAACCATACCATTGACTAAACAAAACTACAAAACAGAACTAGACACAATCTACTCTATTGCCCAAAGCAATGGATACACAAACAAAACCATAGACAAACTACTCCGACAATACAATAACAAACAGAACAACCCACAACCACGAGACACAAACACGAACCAACGCTGCATCTTCACATACACTGGACCAGAGACCTATAAACTCACCAACCTTTTCCAGAAGGAAGGACTTTCGACCACATTCAAAACTGACAACTCACTGAAAAACCAACTGAACACTTGCATTGACAAAACAAACACATACGACAGAAGTGGAGTTTACAAACTGGTTTGCAGCTGTAAACACACATACATTGGACAAACAGGACGCAACTTAAAAACAAGATACACCGAACACATCAGATCTTTTCGACTCAACACTAGACACTCCAACTACGCAAACCACGTATACGACCATGGACATGAATTATCCGACATAAAAAACTGCATGACACTCCTCCACCCACAACAGAAAGGACGACGACTCAACATACTTGAAAACATGGAAATATACAAACTACGTAAATTTGACGGACGTATAATAAACAAAAACCTACTTGACACTACCTCAGACACTATATTCAAACCACTGGACAAACTCATTCAAAAACGAAAAACACCCACAGACGGATTTACTGACAACCTGAACAACAAAAGACAACGAACAGAACACACTACCATATCTCCTTACAAACGCAAACAGCACCCTCACGACTCCACTAACTTCCAGACAACCAAACGACCTAGGATATCATAATCTCTAACAATAAATAAAATAATCAACTAACCAAAAATAAAATTAAAAAAAAAAAAAAAAAAAAAAAAAAAAGTTAGAAATAGATATAAGTTAATCATTTTATCAATAATTTAGTTATGTAAGCTAGTTTATAATATATTCATAATTTAGAATAGAAGACCACGTGGTCACCACGTGGTTACCAGGTGGTGAAGGTACAATTAGCTAATAGGATTAGTTTTATCACTCCCTTTCACTTGACATGACAGACAAACAACCTTTCACCACGTGGTCTCGTTACTATGTGGTCCCCTTTCCTTTCTAATCCTTTTACCTACCTCCCTTTCACCCAGACTATATAAACAGAACGACGGACTGACAAACTTTAGTACTCTCTCGACGGCCTGAAGATGATGTCTTTACATCGAAAGCGCTCGCCTCCTGTACTCGACTTGCTGGTTACGACGGATTCTCCAATACGGTACGTAGATAATAGAAATTGTATGGGTTGGCGTGTAGACAGTCCCCTATGAAATATATTATCTCCGGACTAATATTGGCCGCTGCGCATGCGCAAACGTGAATTCCTTGTAACAGCCATAACTTCCACATTGTCAATCCTATTTCGATGAAATTTCCAGGGATTATGAATATTAAATTGTAGATGGTCCTCAATGAAAATCAAGGCCTTAAAATTAACAGTAGCTTCTGCGCATACGCAAACGTAAAATCCTTGTAACAACCATAACACTTACATTTTTCATCTGAATTTGATGAAACTTTCTAGGATTGTTTAAATTGGCGTGTAGATGGTCCCCTATGAAAATCATATCCCCCAGACCAATACTAGTTGCTGCGCATGCGAAAACGTGAATTCCTTGTAACATCCATAACTTCCACATTTTTTATCGTATTTTGACGAAATTTCTCAGGATTGTTCAGATTAGTGTGTAGATGGTCCCCTATGAGGGTAGTGGAAGGTACTTAGAGATTGATGTTTTCAGATTCATCTATACAATCGGGTTATGGGTACGAGGAAACTATGTGCCACACCCACTTGGCAGATGTGTTTCTACTATCTTCTCTATAGAGTGAAAAGCCACCCAAAAGACAAAATCTCATGATGCAGGAGTTTCCGGAAGTAACTGATTCCTGATTTCGCTTCTCACTGAGTTACCTACATCCTACCTGAGGGCTTCCTACCTGGCCTAACAAAACTTGCATTGGGGCACACCTGACACACTAATAAACTGTTCACAAATGTAAGTATCCTTCATAAATCGATAACAGATGAATTTATTTCCCAATAATTCACAATTTCCTTGAGTAAGCGAGCTTCTCATTTTTATTTTCGGCGCTGTTGACTAATATTTTGAATGGTTTTGGTCAAACATTGGAACAAAATGAGGTAATATACTACACTACTTCCTATCTATCCCGTCTATCCACTCGTATATACCTATACCAGCGGGGCACGTAGGATTTCAACAATTTGAGCCGATAATGTTGGGCCCGAAGTTCTCATACCGCGAAGTTCACTCACATGCTTCTGACGTGCAAGGATCAACCGTCAGTGAACAACACAGCTTTTCCAATAATTTCACCAACCAACCATTTTAGTGCCAAAGTTAACAATCAAGTTCATTTTGAGAGAAAGTACCTACCAGCAAACTGGATGGTATTAATCACCATTCATACACATCCATCCGATCGCGCAGGCAACAAACAACCGCCCCTGATGAATTTTACCTGGCAAAACAGCACCGATGTTTGAGAGAGGGCTATAAAACATTTTCATTCTCTAGTCGAACTCTATCCCTCGAGATATCGTTGGTTTTACGATCCTGTCCGTTGTTTCGTAGAAGTACAGTTATTTTATCGACCGAATTCAAAACCGCAGTGGGCACGGAGGAAGTGGTTCTCATTTCGGTGTGTCTTGGGACAACGATTCTTTTTTTTTTTTTGTCTGAACATTTAGCATTTTTATATTCTTGTACCAATCTGCCAGATTCTTTTTGCTTATTATTTTCAATAGTTAAGCACTGGAATCTACCAAGAAAATATTTTCTTAACCCCCCCCCCCCCCTGAACATTTTTTGGTTTACGTTTCAATGTACCTACGTAAAATCCAAAAATCCAATAAAAATTTGGCCGTCTGTACGCCGTACGCCGTATGCGGCACTTACCTCAGTTAGCAATGACCGAATTTGATGAAATTTTGCATTTGGGCTCCATTAGGGGTCTAGTTATGCCCCGAAGATTTTGGTTGATGTAGGTCACTTTTAAGGGTTGAAAAATAAGGGTTGAAATTTTGAAAACGAACTAACTCAAAAAATGTTACTATAAAAGTATTGTTTACCATCAATTTAAGATAGTATCGAATTTTTAGAATTTTTAGAGACCACGCGGAGCCCTGTAGGTTAAACCGTTCGCTCCTTATGAGAACTTAAGGTTCGTACTTACGATGAATCAGAATCGCGAGTGTGAATCACCTCGCAACGAGTATTTTCAGCATTTAAATCCTGTTGAAAATGATATATGCCTGAAAAGCGGAAAATCCACGTACGCACATTGACATGAATGCCAACAAAAGTCAGGATATGTTCCGATAAACTGAAACTTATGGCTGAATGGAGCGGAAATGTGGAAATTCTATGGTCCCTCCCTCACACCAGAGGTCCAAGCGTCAGTTTACTAAGGGGAGAGAGTTTCAGTAGAAACGCCCCAAGCGGCTATTATGTGAATCGGTGATGCCTAAAATCATGATCCTAGCAGAAGTGTTGAGTTCACATGGAACAATACCTCACTTAACTATCAAAATAACCAAACGCACAGCATTCTGCTTGCAAACTTTTACACGGCCAATGAGCGTTGTACGAAGAACACGAGGAATTCTACAAGGCGACACTGTCACATGGACATGAGGCTTTTTTTCCTTACCTTGCCACCACTCTGGCTGGGATCCACCACCACGTGCAGAACAGTTTCCCCTTGTTATATACGTTCGTACAATGGAGAACCTCAACACGTTCACACACTGCGACATCCACCTCTTCTTACTGTTTATTTTCTTCCCCAGCGAACAAAGAATTTATTTCCCTTTTGTCGCCCTTTTTCTCACCCCCCCCCCCCCCTCGACACATGTAGGTGGACACATTCACTATCACCCTCGCATAACAGGTTCAACCCTGGTGTAAACACATCATCCGTATCAACTCATTTTTGCTTCCTCACTACCGAAGGTAGGGAAGCTTTGTATTCGCGAAAGAAGTGCAAAAAAAATGTCCTCCAAAATCAAAATTTCCACTTGCTTTTTGCGTTTTAGAGCTTCCCGAACAATTTTGGTTCCGTTTCTGTCTGTGGTCAATCCTTGTCCCGGGCAAAACTATACTAACCTGTGGTCCGATTTTGATGAAATTTTCAGGGATTGTGCGGGTTAGGTCTTAGACGGTCCCCTATCAATTTCAGCACCTTCGGACCAATAGAAGCGAGTGCGCATGCGCAAACGTGAATTTCCTGGAACCTCGGTTTCTCGGTTTCTAATGAACCGATTTTGCTCAAATTTGGAGGTTAGTTAGGGACTAACTTTTAAGAGACACCCTATAAGTTTCAATCAAATTGGTCAAGCAATAGCCGCTGCGCATGCGCGAACTTTAAATTTATTGTTACAACCAAAACTCCGCAACTATTCAACCAATTTCGATGAAATTTTCAGGGATTGTGTGGGTTAGGTCCTAGACGGTGGACCGCTAAATAAAATTCTACGTTGAAAATACAAATATCATACTACTCGTGCCCACACTTACTTCCAGGTTCCCGTGTAAATTGATCTTTTATTGTGTGATCAAATGTTGTGGTCTGCAGGTCAATTAATGTTGAAACCAAATTGACCCCTCATCACAGTCTCTTTTGCATCTTTCTTTATCGTCATAACTTCGTAGTTTTATTTTATACCTACACTCTTTCGTTCTTTTATTTCAGTGGTTTATATACCACAACTATTTACAACACTATTATAAACATTAATACCTGCAACCCTATCCCGCATATTATCGCCAATATTTTGGTATTCAATAACTCTTTGAATCATAACTTTTTCGCCAACTGATTCTATACGTCCATGTTACAATGAGTGAGGAAGCTATACTGCCCACCCAACTTGGCAGACGTTTTTTATATCATCTCCTTCATTTCACTACATCATATGATTTCCAGGCGCCATAACTCCAAGTTTTCCGGTTTCGTTCATGGAACAAAAAACGAAGGTCAGCCTACGATTCGTTGGTGAGGACTCAAAATCTCAACAATAACGGGGAAAATGAGATGGGTTAATTAGACCTTGAGAAACAACGTCGAAACAATGATAGATCTATCAATACGAATACCCACTTTTGACAAACAAGTTTTCCCAAGCAAGGGTATAATTTTTTTGTAGTTAAGATTCCATCTATTCCCCCCCCCCCCCTTCGAGTTTCCTCAAGTTTATGTACTAAAATAATGAATTGGAGCTAGATTCAACTTTCAAACGGATCGTCTGATTAACATTAGATTCCTAACCTAATTTTGCCATTCGAACAATTTTCTCTGAGGACCCTCCCCCTCACCGCTTGATAATCAGTTTTGTGTGATTGCAACTTAGTTAGGAGTTGGAGCTGTAATTTCACAGTGTTCACAGCCCATGTGTTCAGTAGAAGAAACAGTCACGACTCGCTATCATGTAGAATCGAAAAATCCGGTCTGCATTTATTTTGGTTTGGGAATAAGATAACTGTTGTTAATGATAGACAGTATAATTCAAAAGGCTGACAATTCGGGATCATCCGGCAGGTAGCCTTATCATTTTCCCTCCCTGCAGCCACTTTAAATCATCAACTCTACTTGAGACATGCCAAAAGCATCTGTTCCATTATTTACCCCTCCGTATACTCCCAAACCATCCAGCCTTTCTTTCTCCCAAACCTGCAACACATATCGGACCCCTTTAAATCATGCCTGACACAAAGCTCCGATTAGTCCCCTCCGCCACTTTTACCTGCGACGTGAATTATGTTCCAGGAGAAATTCTTCTCCCTCTTTGCTACCCTCCTATAACCGTCGTCAAGGCCTAACCGGATCACCCCTTCAACTGTTATTTTGTAACAATCCCAGAATATCCGTTCCTGTTCAGGAAAGGCATAAATCTACGGGTATCTCTGCAATGATATTTTCAACCTCTTCAACTGTACGAACCTAGAAGTAACAGTGGTACAGAATTTACACTTGACTGGCGCTCACTTTGGTTTTGATAGGCGCATCAATAGAGACAATTTGCGCTGATTCCGCATATACCATGTATTATCCGTGGAGAACCACAGAAGTTTTCTGTTAATTAGTTACCCTAATAAACGCAGGAGATAGGCGGACCAAGCATCATCACGCCAGAAAGAAGGACAGAGGGGACACATCCCGAGTTGAGACTTGTCTCCTACCTAAGCGTCTTTTATTTATTAGGACAGGTCCTGGCCCTAGGAGGACACAACCCTTCCAGTCCGACTTGAGCTCTCTACATGGTGTGTCCATTTTCATATCCAAAAAGTCCAGGTTATTCTTTCTCGTTTTCCCCTGTCAGTTTCCTTCTCCGAACGTCAAAACTATTTTTTGCCTGCTCAGTTAAAATTATTTTCACAGTTTATTAGGAGGAACGCAAACGTGTATTTTGTTGAATTGTAAACTCATGAATCGAGCTGTAAGATTGAAATGAGAAGACCCTTAAGATCAGTTCCTATCAATCTTACAGTTTGAACACGGGGTCAGCTGTGGCCGAGCGAGCTACGGCATGTGTCTCTGGAGACGAGATTCGGACCGGTTGCAGGGTCCGTGAGTTCGGGGCTCGCCTCGGGAGCATATTTTCGGGCAAGTCGGTCGCAGTTCTCCCTCGTCACAACCCAGGGCGGTGAGGCAATGGGAAGCCATGAGCGAAATCATCAGAACAAATTCTGATCTTCCCTTTGGAAGACAGCTGATGACGTCCGCGACGCCAGGAATGGCAGTCGGACGAAAATCCAACCTGAAATGGTTGTTTAGGTACTTTACTTTTTACAGCTTGAACACAATTTAAAATGTGATTTTCAGAAATTGATGTATAAAGTCTACTACTCAGTTTCTCTCAGAGTCCGATGAAATTCAATCCTTTAAAGTGGCATGGAGACGTGCTTAACTTTCCCAACCACTTTGAAACAATATTTTCGAGCGAGTAAACTCAGTGGTAACAGGAAAAAGAATTTGTCCTGAGTAAAATTTCTTGGAGTACGAACTTATCAATCTATACCAATATAACAAGCATGTTCAAGTTGTGTGGAATATGAAAATATAAATAATAAGGAAAATAGTTGTACCCAAAGTTACGTAGGTAGGTACCTAATTGCCAACCCAGTTGACGGCTTCATAAAGCCTCATTGTTCATCGTGACTTGTGTAAATTGCGTAATTTTGGAAAAATTCTTACAAATACCCGTTTTTTCATTCATTCATTCAACAAGCATGTTCGCTCGCTCCGCTTGCTTGTTCAAGTGGGTGCATAGAACATTACTCTTGCTCATGCAAGTGGTTGTGATTTGCAGGAATGTGTTCTCCCTAGATTGTATTACCTACTGCGACAATAATTATTGTTGTATCGCGCGGTTTCGGTTTCGCTAGATTGTACTATACTGGGATTGTAATCTTAGAAATTTTAGTCTCACGGGATCGTAATTCTGCCGAGTGTGGTCTCGCGGGGTTGTAGTTCTCTTAATGTCTTTCCATAGCATATATCATATCGACACTTTACAGCACAAAGGGGCTACGAGCTATGTCCATCCATCTTCCACATTTTAATTTTTTTTTTCAACTTCAGAAAAACTCAAATTCAACAAAACTGTTATTGACCTTCTTGAAGATTATAGCTCGAAAATTTTATGAAGAAATTAACGAGTTTGGTGTAATAAGCCATTATACTAGGAATTGTGCATGGTGATAACTTCTTTTGCGTTTTTCTCAAAACTCCGTTTTTGGACATAGCCCCTTTGTGCTCTAAGGTATCGATATTGTGGTTATTGAATTGTGTGAATTGTCGATGATCTGATTGGACGTAATCGATACAGAGTTGGTTCCAAGTATGCCTCGGGCAACATGTGATTAAATTTTGATTCTAACGCCGAGATTTACCACTAAAGAGGGTTTTGAAGACGTTGCGAAAATACCCATAAAAATTAGAGCTATGAACCCATGAAAAAGAGCTCAACTACCTAACGTTGCTCTGAACGGTGGACAAAATTTTGAAGGGAATTCTCCCATCATGTCTTTTACTACTAGTGAATCCATGCGTGAGAATCAAATTTTAAATGGAACTTGCGATCAACCCATTTACTTCTAATCAAATAATCGGAAATTCGTAAAATTTGGTAACTCATTTGATAATAACTTGATTTGATGTATCTACATGAGAACTACATTCCCGCAAGACAGAAACCCCTAAGATTACAATCTCTTTGTAATACAATTCAGCGAGACTATAACACCGCGATACAGCAATATCGATGTACTTCATTCCAGATAGATTGTAACCCCAAATTATAAATTAATAATGCAATTTTGCATTTTCATTCTTTTAATTTGAGAAAAAAACATAATCAAGGATGTGAGAGACCACTAATATTTCATAGGAATTTGATGAAATAAGACAGCCATAGTCTCCCATCAGACCTGGGGATTCTCCAGTGGCAGAAGGTGAATGCACCTTCTCGCAGAAGGGGGGAGAAGGAGACCCCTCATAATAAGGGGCCGAGGGCTCTAACCTGATGAGACTGCCTGGTGAGAAGCTCTCTTGCCGCAATCTTTCACGCTGAAACGCTTGTTATAATTTCCAGAACATTGTGATAGTAGTTTCCTTTCTGTTAATGAGAGAGGTTGAAGAGAGGAGCATAGAAGTGGCGATTCTTTTTTTTTTTTTTTTGTTTTTTTTCATTTGCTAGTTTAGTGCACTTCCGCCTTCCGACATCTTAAAACGTTAAGGTCATTTCTATACTGAGTTCGTTTTTAGGATCAATGGAGGATTCATTCATATTTGGTTTGCCATGGCTAGGCAAATTTTATGTGGAATCCCTTTAAAATGTAATTTTGTTAAAATGTTCAAACACATCAAGAATCACATACACATGATCAATGACGCATGTGCCGTCAAATAGAAACTTGATTAGTAGTACTATATTGTAAGAGATTATCTCCTATGGATCGGATCATCTACACAATCGGGTTATGGATACGAGGTACCTTGTTCACCACCCACTTGGCAGACTTTTTTTAAAATATTTATTTGAGCATGAACATACAACTTGAAAAGGAATATCTTATCCAAAGTGTTGTGGAGGAGTGAGTTCCGCCAGCAATTATTGAAAAATTGATAGTAAAATAGAGAAAAAGTTGTGATGATTGTGGCTAACAAAAATCAGCATTTTTGGCAAATTTAATAGTAAAAGTTGATGTACAATAAACTTTTACAAACATGGAAAATTTCAATAATGAGATTTCGGGCCGATTGACAACCATTAGTTTGAATGGCACATTGTGGAAAGGCACCAAATTTGGTGATGATCGGTTCAACAGTTTGGAAGTGGTCGGTTCTGGATGGAAATTAGGCAAAACATACAATATCCCGGAAAACAAATAGATAATGCTGAAATCACAAAAACATGTGTTATCTTTCTGTATAGTCCACCCGTCTTCAAAGAACACATATTTTCATCAATTATACCTAGCTACCAACCATAATATCGTGAAAGGGAATGTTTCATACACCATGTTGGCCCGACTTGAGCTCACTGGACGATGACATGTAAAATTTGCAGATCATTCACTACTAAACGGTCACATGGGGTGTGTTAAAACCGAGCGGCTCCGAGTGTGAAATTGTGAGTACCTATACAAAAACGATTCCTGTTATACATTTTAGACTGTACTTGTTAAACTAGCGAGTTTATTGCAATAGTGAATGGGGGGGGGGGGGGGGGGGTTGAGTGCGGTGCTCACAACCTGGTGTGATACATATTGCTCGCGAATCGATGTGGCCCCGTAGGTCTAGCGACTGTGTTTCAACGTCCCTCGTAAATTCTCATCACCCACATGTGCCCCTGACATCGCCACTTCTAGTTCGAACACTTCCCCACTCCAGCTAACCAGGATCCAACTACGGGAATAGTATGAAACAAACGAACTATGTTTTCTACATTGAGCATTTTATGCTAGACGGATTATTCTATCTCCATTCTTAGTTGGAACAGACAAAAACTACATACAGAAACACGCGTAGATTTTCACAAGAAATAAAAACATCGCACTGACTTAGTTTTATTGCATAGCAACTCCAATTTATGTTACAGATTCGAATTCCACGCAAAACATAATGCAAATTTTACTTCTCAACCGACTTTTTAACCTTCAACTACACTCGCTCTCCGCTGGGACAATTATTCTACACGCGGGTGGATATTCAACCCGCCCTGGTGTTTCTCGACCTTAGTATAATTCTGGAAGCCTTTCTGGAAGTGCAGTTCTAGTGCAATCCAGAAAAAATCACTGGCTCTCAGATCCCAAAGGACTACCAGAAAATTAATAATTGACATTAAATTGAAGCAGAAAAAAAGAGCTTTTAGCCTCTGACAAAGGGATCAAATAACAGGAGTGCACTGTGACTATAACGACAATTTTTAAAAATTCATATGAAAGAGCATTTTATCATTTATAAATCGATACTTGTTCTATGGAAGTCTGAAACACTATCACAAAATATCAGCATCATAATTTTTTGTTATTTTTTCTAAAATTATCCTTACCTAGCACCATAACGAACAACAGAAAATTCTTATTCATCCAAAATTCCCTCAAACCAGCATTATTACGAAAATAAGAAATAACCCTTCTTTATCTTTACACGAAAATGTTGGAATTGGAGTTTTCAAGAAATTTGACCACAAAATTGTTCTGTAGTATGTCTGAGTAATCATTTGCCTCGGAAAGGAGCTTGAAGAACCCAAAAAAAAAAATGCTTAGGGTTGACATCGAACTAACCTATTATACCTATCCGTCATTAACAACAGTTATCATATTCCCAGACCAAAATAACAACACATGGGCTGGAACCTGATCACTTAGAACTTGCAAAGTATAAACCCATGACAAAGTACAGCTCCAACTGCTGAAGGAGAAATAAGTAGTTGAAGGAGAGACTATAACCGCGCGAGACCACAAACTTGCGAGACTATATGACCGACGATAATTCGGTTGAGTTCTCAGCAGTAGTACAACTTCGACCTCATTGGTTTTAAATCGACGTTTCCTTTGTCAGAACTTTCATCCCAGTCCCGAGGGCTTCCTTGTTAAAATTTTTGACTCTCCCGTTGGTAATAATTCCGAGGTCTCTTTTAGCTACCCAAGCACGTACCCGCGGTTATGGCGGTCTGACTGCGGAACAGTGGTGGGTCAGGAGAAGAATCGTCACAGAAGGCTAATGACTTCCCCCTGCTCTTCACCAGTACCGTAATACCACTCGGAGAAGCACTTATTAGGATTAAAGTCGTGAATATTTGAAGGAGGCTGCCAATGGAGGGGTAAGTGTCGGTGTTTGTGGTTGGTCCGGCTGCTGCGCTGTCGTGTTTGTGGTGGAATGAAACCGGAGGAAAAGAAAAGAAAATAGGAAAAACGGCGCTGGCGGTGGAGCCATCTGTTGTTATCTCCCTTCGTTATGACTAGTGTGGGAATCGATCCAGGTTACATTGCACTGAGTCTTCATAGCGTTGGCTCCACTCGGGTTTCAACAATGAAATAATGATGATACAATTAGTCAGTGCAATTTCCATTATCAATCACACCAGAAAACTTACTTCAAATGTTTATTTTGACGGTATTTATTTGCGTAGTTGATATCTAACGAGAACAGTTCATAACGGAGTAAAATTTACTTAGATACTTAATATCTCATGGTATGGTAGCTCCGTGAAAAACTGAACTGTATCATGGTATTTCCAAATTAGCCCAATGTGCTCAGAGACTTGGCGACATTTTCGTTCACAGCATCGTCATCATAAGTAAAGTAGTAAACAACCATTTCAGGCTGAACTTTCGTCCGACTGCCATTCCTGGCGTCGCGAACGACACCAGCTGTCTTCCTAAGAGAAGATCAGATTTTGTTCTGATGATTTCGCTCATGGCTTCCCATTGGCCTCACCAATGGGTGAGGGTTGCGACGAGGGGGAACCGCGACCGACTCACCCGAAAATATGGTCCCGAGGCGAGCCTCGAACTCACGGCCCTTGCAACCGGTCCGAGTCTGGTCCCCAAAGACACACGCCGTAGCTCGCTTAATGGAACAAAGATGGAGTGCCTAATTTCGGTTTATTATTCTCAATAATGAACCATTGGAATCGACCACGTAAAAATAATTTTAACCTCCACCCCCCCCCCCTCAAAATTTGTTGGTATACCTACGTTTCAAGACACGAAGGATCCAAAAAAACGTGAAATAATTTTTCCGTCCGTCCGCCGTACGCCGTCCACCGTATGCGGGTTGACATTTTGAGAACGCCATATCTCAGAAGCATTTTGAAATAAAGGTATTATTTTTCCGTCAATTGTAAATAACATGGAATTTTATAATCGAATGAGACCAACCAGAGCTCTATAGCACCAACCGTTCGCTCCTCATGAGAAGTTAAGGGTTGGACTCATGATATATCAGAAACACGAGTGTGAATCGCAAAAGAGGCCTTATCTCCGTTCGAATTGTAGCTGACCGAAATGCGATCGTTGTTCGTTTCTTCGAGTTGTTCTCAGTTTTGCGTCCTCAGCAACCAGTAATCATATTTACTAATGAAGGCACTCCAACTCCCTTTTTTTAAATTGAGTTCGAAGCGTTTACTTCTTCCAAATTAAGTTGATTGTGAAGTAGGTAGGCAGGTAGTACCTACGGAAGGTGGGGACAATAGCAGAGCCGTGTTATTTGCAGACAAGTGAACTACGTAGAAATAATAAACCTTTGTGTAATAATTTGTAGCGTTTTTCTGAGTGAATTTGAATTTATTTTGATAGCATCAGATCCAGACTGGCGAGACAATGTTTCACACAACTTTCACTAGGGACAGGGGAGTCTAGTCCTGGCCGGAGTCTAGAAGACGTATGGTGTATTGTAAGCGATAAATTCAGCGGCGTTACTGTCAGGGCTAACGGAGATTGAAATAGCAGGGATTCGATCTCAAGGGCTTCTTTGAGATAAATCACCCCCCCTCTCACGTCCCATCACAGCCGCTTCCTCAATCCGCGAAATCGTTCCTTTCCATCAGACTATGAAGAGATTCGCCCCCACCGCCTCGACAAGAGCTGTTAACTTCCTCAGTTGGTTTATCCTGATAGATACAACTAGGCCGATGAACTACTTCGATGACCACTTGTAGAGATCTTATGAAATGATTCGGATCAGCCGAGAGGTTGAAAACAATTTGGAGAGGTGATAATGGCATTCTGGCTGTATTCCAAAGGAAGGCAGCTCCCGAATCCATCAAACGGCTTTATCTGGTAGAGTTCACAGACTGTTCCACTTTACACTAAAGTCCCTCACCCTGACATCCCAAGACCGAAGGCAGCTGGTAGCTTGAATCTAAGACTATATAAAAAGATATTATCTACCTACGTACCTACCATCTACCTAAAAGTAGGTGTTACGACTTTTTTCTCCATGTAATAACAAGATTCAAATATATTTTTAAAACCAATTTACTGACTATGTTATGGCTAATTTTTAATGATGTTTACAAATTTACGTACAAATCACAAAGAGACCACTTGTTCCAAGTTTTGGGAGCGCGTGACACTAGGTAGTACTAGCCACAGTTACACTACGTGGGATTGCATACCTCCATGATGGAGAGAACCCATTGCACCAAAGAGGATGGAGGGTTTGGGATAAAGGCGATAGAGAGGGGCTGTCGAGGCGACGGGTTTGAGATCGTCATAGGCCACTGTTTGGGATCAAAGCGCTGGAAGCAAAGGAAGATGTGATGTTCGAATTAATGCATGTAGACTTCGAGAAAAATTCGAGAGACTTCGAAATTGGAAAATAGCCAGCGTGAACAAAGGTAGGTACCTAAAATTTAACTTGAAATAATTAAAATTAAACTGATAAAAAAACTAAAACTAAGAAAAATTAACAAACTAACTAACTTGAACTAATTAAACTACTGAAACTAGTTTAACCAATAACTTAACCAACTCAAAATAGTTAACATGAAAACATTATTTTTTTTAGGCACCGTCTGTTTGCCTAAGAAGTCTACTAGAGACATGTTCGAACATTTGTGTGTGGAAAAAATATAACGACGACAAGGACGTACTACCTTCTCAGCGTGGGCCTCAGGAGTGAAGCAATTTGTCAAGAGAGACAACACAAGAATTTGATGGGCAGCACAATAAAAACCGACGAATGTGTTCATGGGAATGAACAAGTGGGAACTTGTAGTACATAGGTACCTAAAATCGAATAAATGCATGCAGTTCAAGATCTTTTGTCGTGATCCCGAACCCGTTGGACTACATGAACCAAATGATCCCAAACCTTTAGCTTGGTTGTCCCTAACCCGTTGAGTTTCCTTCCCATGATCCCAAACCCGGATCCCCCGTTCCAAGTAGGTAATGGAGCGCAAAGTTCTTGCAGACATGAACTCAGCTACACTGCATAGTAAGATGGGAGACAAGTACTTCCGATTATGGAAAAACATCAACATCATCGGAGATGGAAGCAAGTGCGTGAAGCATGTACCTGAAGGGGAACAAAAGCTACACTATCCGCAGTATCAATTACGAACCTTGAAGGGGATCAACAGCTACACTGCTAGTGGGAGACAAGTACTTCCTGGATAAAGGAAAACAGCTACACCACTTTCTGGGAGCAAGTGGGTAAATTCGCATGATCCAATATATGCATCATTATTACAAGTCGTATGAAGACCAGAGTGAAGAACGTAAAATACTTCTTCAAGACCAGTAATTCATTAAGACAACTGGAATTCAGACCTAGCATTGCCCAAGCATACCTTAATAAGGCTAGGGGCAGGAAAAAGAACGACATATCGCTGGTCCTCGCATCAAAATTCGCCATGATAAGCTAGAAATCTTGCATAAAGCACGAGGGAGAAAAAAGATAAGAAGATGCGCCCTAAAATATTGTAGCTAGAGTGTTCGCATCATGTGCATCAAGTGCAACGTTGCTTCGAGAATTGATTGCTTCGTTACTCTATTACACCCAGTGATGACGAGTAATCGTGATCCAAGAACTCCTATGTTTTTTAGGAAGGGTAATTTTACATTCCTCACTCTGGTCTTCATACGACAATCATGCGATAATGTTTCAAATTTTGCTTTTAGAATTGTACTTCTAGTCTTTAACGGGGAAATTCAAGTCCGCACTTTCATCCTGATATTTTATCTGTACATTTCGTAGTAAAGTTACTCTTAAAACGGTTATTTATTCCCATTTCACAGTATCCATCTCCTGTCATCCTAAAACTTATAAACGTGACCAAAAGGAGTTTTAGTGAATGTAAATATGCAAGCTATGCTAAATGTCTAGCATATGCAAACGGGCACACCTGGTGATGCGCTATCGCGAAACTTTTTCTATTATATTTCTCATTAATTGTAAGAACTAAAGGATCTCGTATTATGAATTTCACGGAAAAATTCGAACGAAACTAATTCTTGGCGCTAATGGGTTAAAATGTTTTACGAAGTAGAAAGGTTAATGAATCTACATGTTTCATTGCTTGTCAGTTGAAAAGGAAAGCTCTACTCTTTATCCAGTAGGATGTCCCCTGGAATGCATACATTACTAAACAATATGTTTCTTTTTTTGAAGTTGAAATCATTATTCTGCACCTTGGTAGGCTTCAAAGAAATATGGCTACATATCAATCCATTTGAGGACTAGCAACAAGTATTATACTCTGCGGCGACACCCGCTATAGATAAAGGCCTTGGGAATCCAAGCGCACTATATCGGCCAGCCCGACATGAATAATCAGAAGGGTAGGACGGCCTTTTAGTTCTTCGTATACACGAGTGCATTCCGGGCTAGAAATGGCAGGCTATTCCATCCATATCTGGTTTCCCAAAAGGTATGCTCATTCACACATTTTGTACGGATGAACGCTTTCAAATTGTTGTCTTCAAATAGGTCTAACGATTTGCCGAATCTATTACATCTTGGTACAATTAAAAGTCTTCTTCAATTCGGTCAAATATCCTAAGTGGTCTAAATCAGCGCGAGAAAATCTCGTAGAGAACCAAAAAAATTATTCTAAATATTTCTAATGCACATTTATGTCAAACGTACTCCAGGGAAGAACCACTGTTAAGAATAGTACTGCTGTGAGATGTATCCTCCAAACTTCATCAGTTCAAACAACGAGCCAGAGTGTCCAATTGGTGCTCGTCCAAAAATTGTTCTTTCAATCTACTGACTGACAATCTCTGTCCCACTGATACTACAATACAGTTGTACGCAAATTTCGAAAGAAAAGGTGATGCGCAGGCTGTTTATGAGATCGTTAACTCCGTCAACGAAAGGATAAGTTTTGGATCAGTAAGCGAATTACTGTCCTCCCAGATCCGTGGAGATACAAGCGCGCTCGAGATTGCGGGAGCTGACACTCCAATCAAACTATGTCCTAACGATCTTATCAATCTCCACAAATCAGAGGGAACATCTCACCCCAGTCCAGTACTATTCATTCCAAATCTGTCGGTTTCCTCCATCGAATCTTCAATGAGATGTAAGCTGTCAACGAGTATCACCCCTGCATATCGCCTTCCTCCCGTTTTGAAGGTGCTTCCCGAACCAGAATCGAATATCTCTCCACCCTCACCCTCCTCTAAGCAAACACTTTAATTAGTTAGTGGCTTTTCCATCTGCATTCATTACACGTTTCAGTGAGTGTGGCGAGCTGGGGGGAAGGAGACTGAGTGATGGCTTTTCCACACAGAGATATCGTCATTAACGAATACGTAATCAGCGTTAAAACTGCAAGCGAAATTGACGCGTGTGTGTTCTGAGCTTTAATCGAGTTACCTGTGGGGAACTTCACGGTCCTGCTGCATAAACTCTCTCGACGTACCTACACTCCTCCATAAAATGACTAGCCTATTAATATTCCATTTTAGAAACAGTGCAACGTTCCAAGCCTCGTAAACTGTTCGATTCGGGTTAAACATCATTGGACCATACTAATAACATGAATAACTACAGTCCTTCGACAATTCGATCACATAGAAATTCAAGGAGAATTTTTGAAAAATTAATTTTCCTAACTAATCGCAAAGTTTAAGCAAATTTGGGCGAGTGCAATGCAATTCATACAGACCCCAATATTCCCAAGATGAAAATAAATTCGAAGACACGAAAAAAAACCCGCATTTGATCAGCTAAAATCATACTTACTCTCATCAGAAATCGTTCATTCAAGAGTCATATCCTTTTAATTGATTTATTATTCGTCCAACCCTAAGTCCTTAAAGGGAACAGACGGTTGGTTCTATAAATCTTGGAGTTATCTCAATCGATTCTAGATCAGTGGTGGCCAGTGGTATAAATTAGAACTGGAGCACAAAATGCTTAATGGACTGCTAGGGGAGGGGAATAGGGACAACGATTGGGTTCCATATCTATGAATATTTATTTATTCCTTTCGAATACAACAAAAAAGCAAAAACACATCGGGATCTATTTGTTCTTCCTGCAGTTGGTCCAACTGTAATAGGTGCGCAGAAGGTACGTCAACAGGAGGATTTGCAAGTCACAGGAGGGACTTCAGGAGCCAAGTCCATCTGTCAACATGTTCACTATTGTGCTGTGTACTAAGTGGTCCAACTCTTACTTGATAGAAACCCCCCTTACCATCATCACCTAATATAAAGGTAGAACAAAGCCAATCTAGTTGTTTTATAGAGGTGTTATCCATTGTGTTGCATGTTGAAAGATCTTCTCATTGCAGTGCTCCAGATTAGCCACACAATAAGGTTAATACAAAATACAAACGGACCTAACATCGAGCAGAACGTGGAATTCTTTGATTGCAGGGAGGCAATAGTGTCCGAAGGCTGAGTAAACATATAGCTCATTGATGAATGTCAACAATAAGAAAAAAACTCACAAATCCGAAGCTTAGTTTCGGCAAATTCGACGACTGAGTAGGTTGGTCAGTTGATTTGAACATCACAGAACACCGAATACAACTCCAACTGTCACTAGCGACTTAGGAGTGAATCTATAGATTCGTCTCAATCATAAAATTTAATTTCAATTGTTGTAAAGATAACAAACCAGTAGAGATAAGCATCAGAAAAAATTGTGATGATATGGAACCCAAACAATACAAAGAAACCATAATTTTTTTTGTTCGAATTACGAGTACAGTATGGAAACAGATTCGAAAAACCGCTGGGGAATTCCTTTATAAAATAAAGCAAGCACCTCTAAAAAGTGAATAATAAAGGATAATAAATTGACAAAAAATAATAAAATAGAAACCTGTTAAACAAAAAAAAAGGTCGACCTTGAAATTGATGATGGGAAACCACTAAAAATGAGAAAATAATCATTGCATCGTACTCAGAATCTCGCCGTTCTGTAGAAATAAACTTACGCAACTATAATCTACTTCCATACTCACACGACCTGGTTGGTATTACATGCGTCGATTGTTCAATGGAAAACAGGAATGAGAGTAGGTATCATTGAGTATACTTAATGCAATCTTCAAAATGTTTTGAAGATGTTAGGAGTCCATAAATGTTCCCACTACTACAGAGCACCCATTCGGCTATTGAATTTTTCGGTACAACAAACATACGCAGGTTTTCATTACATATACATACATATATGAGTAGTTTATATAAATCTTTACAATTTTTGGGCAATTTTCAATTCTTAAATTTGTGCAAATATCAGAAATTTTAGCTGAATCCGAATATTCCGCATATCGATACCTTAAAGAGCGAAGGCGCTATGTCCATTGATCTTCCACATTTTTAATTTTTTTTAGTTTCAGAAAAACTCAAATTCAACAAAACTATTATTGACCTTTTTGACGATTATAGCTTGAATATTTCTTGAAGAAATTAAAGAGTTCAGTGTAACAAGCCATTATTATAGGAATTGTACACTGGTGAAGAATTCTTTAGCGTTTTTGGACATAGCGCCTTTGTAATTTAAGGGGATCTCAGTCGGTCGCTGTTCGTTCCTTGTTCCGGGTTAGTATTTCACGAAATTGAAGGCGCGGAAACTTAAAAAGTTGTACCTAAATTTTAAATTTTGAAGGATTTTAGAAGTTCGTTAGTGCACGGCCCTAGGAATTGAAAAACTGAAATACTGCCGCTGGAATCATCAAAATCGAACAATAATTGCCCGAGAAATATGGGAAAAACATGGGAAAACCCGTTTATTCAGTAGTTTTCCCATTTTTCTTTGGTGATTGTTGTTCGATTTAGATGATTCCAGCGGCAATATTTCACTTTGTCAATTCCCTAGGGCCGTGCACTTATAAATTTCTGATATCCTTTAAAATTCAAATTTAGGTACAACTTGTTGTTGCGCCTTTAATTTCGCGAAATACTAAGAACAAACGGCGACCGACTGATACCTCCTTAAGGTATCTATATGTAATATGATACAAAAAACCCCTAAAAACACGTTTTTCGGTCAATTTTTGAAATTCAGATCCTTTTGGGATGCCCAAAATTCCGGCTAACGAACATGAAAAAAAAAAACCCCTAGGTAAATGTTCGCGAAATGTTATTGTCTGGAGTGACACATCGAATTGATATTATTATGTATATCTTGACATAAGTACTATATCGACAGTAACAATGTAAAACCGCGTAAGTTGAAAAAAAACGAAATTTTTCAGGAGGTGTAAAAAACTTCTAAAAAATCGTTTTTTCAAATTATGTCGATATTTATGATTTTCGGGAAAACTTTAGGACTTCTCATGGAATGGTTCAAAACGGTTTCAATGAAAAAAGTGTTAAAAAGTCCGAAATGCCACAACTTTCTCATATACCTAATATCTCGATTTTCTTAACCATTGCTTTATAGATTTTTCGGAGAATTCGCTCATTAACTCATGTTGCATTAATGGAGTTTTGAAATTATTAATTAATTTATTTTTCAATACTGGTTCGATTGTCTTTGAAATTTGAAGATTACTGTTTTGTTTATTCACTCTGCATCGGGTAGTTTATGCAATCGTGTTGTCGATGCGAGGAAATTATTTGCTACCGCTGGGCAGACATTTCCAACTGTACTTAACTGTGAAGTTTTGGGCAACATAAGTAGAATACAATCAAAAAACGTCTGCCAAGTGGGTGTGGCACATTGCTTCCTCGTATCCATAACTCGATTGCATAGATGAGTCGATGAATAGTACCTAGTGTTGATCTCTAAATACCGTCGCACTTCCCTCACAGGGGACTCTACACGTCAACCGCACAATTTCTGAATATTGTTGGAAAATGTAGAAGATATGGCTATAATAAGAAAATGTAATTTTGTGCATGCGCACTGGCTGCTATCAGTCTGGGGGTGATGATTATCATAGGGGACCATCTACACGCCAACCTGCACAATTCCTGATAATTTCATAGAAATCGGATGAGAATTGTAGAAGTTATGGCTGTGGCAAGGATTTCATGACAGACACACGGACAGACACGGAACCAAAATTGTTCAGAAAGGTTTGAAACGTAAAACGCGAGTGAACATTTTGATATTGGAGAACTTTTTTTCAACCTCGAAAAGTGAAAACAAAGCTTCCGCTACTAAGTGTAAGGAACTTTCTGTATTCCAAATTTTTTTTAGTACGGGAAGATATTGATGTTATTGCAGTAGTTTCATGATTTCCGCAAATCTTCTAAATTTTGAGAATATATAAAACTGTAGAAGTTCCTTCTGTATCTCTCAGAGCTCTCATTCTAACTGTAGGTCGTTCGAACATTCTTCGGGGAATGGAAACAGGGTGATAGGGAACGTAGCTTTTAGCCCTTCGGCAATCTCGTTCCCTAACCTGCCAGCAAAAATAACTGAGCGACCGAATGAAAAAGTCGGGTTTGCCCCAACCCACTACTCGAATACAGTTTAAACCACCTCCACACCCGGTCTTCTCATGGGCAGTTCGCTGGAAGGTGTATTCCTGCCAAACTAGGCCGTCTGTTTTTGCATGATAATGAATAATTTATGAAAACCTGCGGTAAAAAGGGAGTTTTGCAGGAAGAGGGGGTAAAAGGGGAATATGTTTTATCATGCGAGGCTGGAGACTTCCGTTACAGTGAGTCTGAGAGACCCGAGAGTGTTATTTGGGGTCTCTGATACCCCCTATGGACCGTGAAGGAGTAGGTATATTACCTGAGGGTAATTTCGGTTCTCCCATTAAGTCCTTCATAAGTAGAATGGAGTCCCATAGGTATGTACGTGGGGGGCTTCCAAAATGAGCAGCACGCCGGTGAATAAAACATGACCATATGGGATATGCTATTTGGTTTCAGAACCCCTTACCAAATATTCTCAGTGAGCAAGGTGCTGGTCACCAAATCACCTAATCCTAGAGGTGACCAGAAGGGTAACGAAGAGGTTGATTTTTCTGAGTTTCACCCAAGGATGAGAGCCTCGTTGGACCGATAAAATGGTACGTTGGACCAAACAGTAAGTCTTCTTATTCGTTCTATTGTCTTAAATGGTCCGATAGGGTTATTTTCACACTTTTTCTTTCTAACTTTTTTCTAGTGCACATTTCAACAACACAACACCATAACAAAGTTGTAGAAGACAGCTTCTCTCTAGAGTTGCTTTGAAAAATCAATACCAATCAAGGATGTTCGTTGAACTGAATCCAGCAACTCCTTCAGGCTGATGCGAGGTGGCATCGAGACGGTCCCTGATGAATTTCGTATATCCGAGTATATTCTCCTATATAAGACACACCAAGTGCTCAAGCACAAATTGATCTTACTTAAAAATGAACAAAGAAAAAAGCTGGGAATACAATTTTTACTAAATTCCATGTGTATTTCTATTCCACGCCGACACAAGCATACCTGCCTGAATCAGAGGAGTTGTATCACATGAAATGGAATATTTGAAATTCATCTTTATGTGGCCAAAACGCGTAGGTAGGTATGTATCGTCGGGTCAGAGGTAAAAGTGAACAAGTAACATTTGACAAATTTTTCAGGAGAGCCATCTGAAGTTTGGTAATTCTTTGAAATCGGTCCACTACTGTTTTTTATTAAATTTCCTCGTCTAACATGTTTTTTTTTTCATTTGATAATACTATCATCTGTTCATAGCAGGTGACATGATTTCGAATAATAATCTTAAATTGAAGTTATTCCAAAAAGTAAAGAGAAATTGGACTTGTTCATTTTTACCTGAACGAAATGAACCCTTGAGCGTGCTTTAATTCTGTTAAAAATGAACAACTCCCACTTGTACATTTTCTTTTGAAAGAATAATTGGCAAATTCACATTCAGTTTATAAGTAAGAATGGACTTATGACATTTGTTCGTTTTTACCTGAACGAAATTAATCCGTGTTCAATATTTTATTCTGGCAAAAATTGATAACTCCCACTTGTAAATTTTTAATTTAACGAATACTCCTCCAGTGCATGTACGTAAAAATGTACACATGCCACTTGATAACTTTTACCAGACTGTGGAGTTGTTTTTTCCATAATTTTCATTCAGCTAAATTCGTATAAATGTCATTTTTTCACTAAAAACGTTACATGTTGTAAAGGTAAAAGTTTTTTTGCGATTTTTTATCGAATTTATGAAATATTTCATTATTATAACTTATTTGGACGACAGATAA
This sequence comes from Apolygus lucorum, assembly GCA_009739505.2. Taxonomy (NCBI): domain Eukaryota; kingdom Metazoa; phylum Arthropoda; class Insecta; order Hemiptera; family Miridae; genus Apolygus; species Apolygus lucorum. Next base: position 26,442,675 of record CM019167.2, read on the forward strand.
CGTTCCCTAGCACCGGAATAACCAAAAAAGTCATTTTTCAAAAAAATGTTACTTGTTCACTTTTACCTCTGACTCGACGATATGTGAGTTAGTAGAGTTCCAATTCAAAGTCATAAGTTCTAAATGATAAAAACAAGAAACGTTCGTGAGGCTTGCAATCATCGTGGGGTGATCTCCAAGTTACCATGGAAACTTGATACAAATCGAGGAATTTTATTCTGCAATCAAAGCAAGCTTTCCCAGCAGAAGGCCTTTCTTACCGCTCAGTGAATTGCAATATAGGGAAATAGCATATAGGGAAATCATAGCCTATTGTTTTGGTTTCTCATTTTTTATATTATTTTTACCAGAGCAATCGAGCAAGAGAGAAAAACACGCTCCCCTCCTCAAAATTTGACGTCTTAGGTACGTTACTTGTAACAAAGAGCTCGAAAATCGAATAGAAAACGAATCCCCCCCCCTCCACCCCTTTCGAAGCACTTCCTTTAGATATCATGGACAGATTTTGATCAAATTTAGTATATAATGAGCTCTATTTGAAGTCTAGTTGTGCTCCCAAGCTCGAAAACTTTCAACGCGTAACTTTCAACTTTTCATATAATTTTCGAGTTGAATTTTTGTTTATAATTTTCTTGTTTTTTTTTTTAATAATAAAATTGCCTAGTAACTCATAGATATTGAAAAAGAGCGATTTTTCACTAGAAACAACCGAATTTTCGGCCGCCATTTAGAAAAATTCCAGTCAAATTGAAAAACTGATGACACCCTGTGATTCAGCTTCAAAAATTATAGAAACACATGTGCCACACTTTAGGGTTTCTACAAAACCTAATTTCGTGCAATTGTGGAGTTGCGCAACTTAGAGCGTTCAAAAATCCGGGATTGCGCGCACTGAAAGAAAATTGGTTCGGGTATGAATTTTTTCATGAATGTTGACGTAGAATCCGAATCTGTAATAAAAAACGATGCAAATTATTACACAAAGGTTATTATTTTTCTATATAGATCCCTCATCTGCAAAGAACACGGCTTTGCCATTGTTACCACCAACCAAGACGAAGAAAAACATCGATCGCATTTCGGTCAGTTGAAATTTGAATGGAGATTAGGCCCACCTTGCGATTTACGCTAGTGTTTCTGATTTATGGTAACTCCAACCCTTAAATTTATGGTAACTCCAACCAATAAAGTTAGTGTCAATTGCGCGCAAGTATTTTGCGCAGAAGTATTTTTCCTGAATTTCTCACAAAAAATCATGAAGAATAGCGTTGGTCCCAATTTTTGGTTTATTATTTTCAATAATGAACCTTTTGAATCGACCAAGAAAAAAAAATTTAACAACCCCTCAAAATTTGATGGTTTACGTTTCGAAGTACGTAGAATCCAAAAATCGAATACAAATTTGGCCGTCCTTACGCCGTACGCGGCACTTTTGCCACTTAACATTGACCGATTTTGATGAAATTTGGTATGTAGGCTCCATTCGGGGTCTAGTTGTGCCCCGAAGATTTTGGTTGATGTAAATCACTTCTAAGGGTTCCAAAATCAATTTTGAAATTTTGAAAACGCCCTAACTCAAAAAATGTTGATATAAAGGTATTGTTTTTCCTTCAATTTAAGATTCTATAGAATTTTAGAATGTTTTGAGCCCACCCGGAGCTCTGTAGGACAAACCGTTCGCTCACTACGAGAATTTAAAGTTTCCGTCAGAAACAGGAGTGTGAATCGCAAAAGAGGTCTAATCTCCGTTCAAATTAAAGCTGACCGAATTGCGATCGGTGTTTTTCTTCATGTTGGATGGATGGTGGCTTTGCAGACGGGTGATCTATATGTATACCTCAAAATTTCTCTCAACATAATATGTTGAGGGATTAAAGGCTCCATATTTTGATCTCTGAATTTAATATTCATCAATAGGAGGTTGTTTCCAAGGTTCGACATAATATTATTATGTCGAACCTTGGAAACAACCTCCTATTGATGAATATTAAATTCAGAGATCAAAATATGGAGCCTTTAATCCCTGAGTTTGCTACAGTTGTGTTTCAGTATTGCACTACATTAAGCCTTATCATTAATGTCCTTGAATGAACTTGGTTCCCTCATTTCGTGAAAAACCCGACAGTTGAGCAAATACTCCGAGAACCATATACCACATACCAGAGACATTAAAAACATACCTTTGACCTTATTGTCAAGGGTAGTAACGTTTAACTTGGCCGATCTAGTAATACAAAAAATTGGCATACAAATTAACAGAAATTAAGACAATTTTCGAAAGGTGAATTGGGCAATATATCAGTGACTGCTTTTTCGATAAGTCTTGTGTCATCATTTGACTCAGTGAGACAAAGTACGAAAAGATGGCAGCCTAACTCATTTTAGGGTAAAAACGCTGCAAATTATTACACAACGGTTTATTATTTATATAGATCACTCGTCTACAAAACCACCAACCATCCAATATGAAGAGAAAAAAAAAAAAAAATCAAAATCACCAACCATTGATCGCATTTTGGTCAGCTCTAATTTGAACGGAGATTAGGCCTCTTTTGCGATTCACACTCGTGTTTGGATTTTTATATATATATATATATATTTCAATATAAACCCTTAAATTTTCGTAGGGAGCGAACGGTTTGTCCTACAGAGCTCCGCGTGGTCTCAAAAAATTCTAAAAATTCTATAGAATCTTAAATTGAAGGAAAAACAATACCTTTATATCAAAATGTTTTGAGTTAGGGCGTTTTCAAAATTTCAAAATTGATTTTGGAACCCTTAGAAGTGACCTACATGAACCAAAAGCTTCGGGGCACAACTAGACCCCAAATGGAGCCTACATACCAAATTTCATCAAAATCGGTCAATGCTAAGTGGCAAAAGTGCCGCGTACGGCGGACGGCGGACGGCGGACGGCGTACGGCGGACGGCGGACGGACGGCCAAATTTTTATTCGATTTTTGGATTCTACGTACCTTGAAACGTAAACCATCAAATTTTGAGGGGGTGTTAAAAAAATTTTTTCTTGGTCGATTCCAAAGGTTCATTATTGAAAATAATAAACCAAAATGCTGATTTTCGCGAAACGTCGATTTTTACTGGAAGATCCACGGTTTTTGGCACGGGAACGAGGATTTTACACCATTAGTCTACTGTAAACAATTTTATGACCATACCGTTGGAAAGCTGATATTTTGGGTCAACTTTTGGGGTTACAGTGAGAACTTACCCGGCAGTTTCAGTTAGTGTTACAAACGTTTGAAAAAACGAAGAATTTCCGAGATTTTCGAAATTTTACTATTTGTGCTCATTTTTCAACATTTTAGTCTTCTTTAAAAAGTTTCATTTAACACTAGAGAGATGGATAATTTAACGCTCTTTCCAACGGTATAATGACATTTGAATTTTGACTGAAAAACAAGGGAGTTATGGCTGTTTTAATGGCGTAAGGTCGAAAATACGAAAAAAATCTTACAAGTGAAAAAAGTCCGATTTTAAGGGGGTTTAGAAAAAAAAGTCACGAGACAAAAAAAGTCAGAAATTAGTTGTAGAATCGAACCCTGGCCGGTTGTATGACCTTAACCGTTACACCCTGTATAGAAAAATAAAAAATAATAAACCATTGTGTAATAATTTGCAGCGTTTTACGCTGTATTTTGGGGAAATGAAGGGGGGTGTAATCTTTTCGTGAAACGCCCTGTATAAAGTAGGATGCTTTCTGTGGGTTTCAGTTGAGGAAGTGAAACAGATGAGAGGAGTTCACGGAGGCGATCCCCCAGAAATGTTAGTTCTCAGTAATGGTAATTATAGGTGGCAGGTTCTTAACTACATTAAGTCCAAGGGATAGAGGATGCGGGAGTATTGTTTCAAGTGCCTCCATAGTCCTTGGCTTCGCCCTTCTAACAATTAGTTCGACTTCCCCCTCCCACTCATGGTAGTGGGGTCCCGGTTTGAATTACTGACAATAGCCCGGTCGCAGAAGTATAGAATGAAGAAAAAGACGTAGAAGATAGCGTATTTAATCAAAAGCTTTTCTCGTTCGGGGAAGAGGATGAAGGATAAAATGAGAGAAGAGGAACTTCTGAGAGGCAATCACGGAATGTTCTCTGCAGCTGACGTGCTTCCCGCTCCCCCTGCCTCAAATCAAGGAAGATTTGATTATTCCTCTATTTCCATGTGTTTACCTTTCTCATTTTGGGAGCAGGGAGGAGGTCTCCGCCCTAAGGGAGGATCAATGTCTCCAAGGGCGCTCGTGCGTTGATCCGACTTCCTTGTCACTTACCTCAAACGTCCTTTGAACCCCCTCCATCTTCCGGTATCATCCTGGCCTCATAATTCCACGTCTCTCAAGACGATTTGACTTGAGATTATCCGTCTGCCTATTATTTCCTACCTACTTAATGTGTGGATGATAGAATGATAAAATCCGCGTAAATGTTCTCTAAATTTTCAGTAGGGATTGGTATCGACCAACGAATAATCGATTAATGGGTTCAACAATTATTTCATCTGGATTAATTGAGTCACTGATTGAAAAAAAAAAAGATTAGTGAAGAAGGGCTACATACGACTTCAGTCCCTCCTTGTGTAACATAATATGGTAGTACAATACTATATCATATTATGATATAAGTAAAAAAAAGTCTGCCAAGTGGGTGTGGCACATAGCTTCCTCGTATCCATAACCCGATTGTATAGATGATCCGATGCATAGTAGTTAATCTCAAAATACCTTTCACTTCCCTCATAGGAGACCATCTACAAGCTAATCTGGACAATCCTAGAAAATTCCATCAAATTCGAATGAAAAATTAGGTGAGTAGATGTATGTGATTGGATCAAAAAAATTCTTAGCTTCGGCTAGGATTCGAACCCGCGATCCCTGGAGCACAAATCAAGACTCTCTCCTCTGAGCTATTGAAGCCTTGTCATGTAAAGATTTGAGATTCTCACAGGAGACCAGTCCCTCTATGAATAAATCCCTCTATCAAGAACAATTTCCATGATTTTCATAGGGGACCATCCAAACACTACTCTGTAACATCCCTGAATATTTCATTGAAATCAGGTAGAAAATGTCGAAGTTGTGGCCGTTACAAGGAATTCACGTTTGCGCATGCGCAGTCGCTTCTATCAGTCCGGGGATGATGATTTTCATAGGGGACCGTCTAAACACCAACCCGCACAATCCAAGAAAATTTCATCGAAATCGGACGATAACTTCGTATAGTTATGCGCGTTACAAGGAATTGATGACAGACGGACAGACACACAGACAGAGAGACACAGAACCAAAATTGTTCAGAAAAGTCTAAGACGCAAAACGTGAGTGAAAATTTTGTTTTTGGAGAACTTTTTTTTTAATCCTCGGAAAGTGAAAACAAAGCTTCCGCTACCTTGGTAGACTCGGTAGCAATATGTGTATAGAAATGTAAAATATAAAGAAAATATGGTATTTAAAGCAATACAGATTAGGTAACTAAAAATATGGTGTAATACACCAAAAATGCAACCTCTATGTGCCCAACTAGGAGTAGAAGAAATATGAGAAGCAAATAGAAAAGAAGACAGGGATAAGAAAAGAGAGGAGGAAATTTAGCCATCAAAATGCCCCGCAAGAGCCCGCCGAAGGCCTGCCAAATAGGCAAAACCGCGGATAGCCGACTAGCTGGGACTTGTCGATTAGCTGACGATCTTGGGGATAGTCCGGACGGGAAAAACTTTATTAAATAATTACGGAATTTTGAATTTTGCAGGGTTTATTAATTTGAGTATGTATATTTAATAATATTGATTTTGTGAAAAGTAGCCACATTGATGCCCAGAATAATATGATGGTTTTGATTTGAAAACATGTCGGGTACAAGAGTTGAAGGTAATTTGAAGTCTACGGTTAGATTCAGCATTTATCGAGCGGCTGAAGAGGACGTCACCAAACGTGAAATGAGGAACCAACAGTGAATTCACAAGGTTCAAGCGCAAACGCTGAGTTGAACAATAAGAGAGCTTCTTAAGGCCATGCAACATACCCCGCAATCTTCGACAAATCACATCAACATATTTGTTCCATGATCCACCGATCAATCAAACCCTTGAACATCGATTAATCGATTATATCAAAAATCTTGGGAAAATCTATTGAGTAGGTACATTAAAACAACAAACTCAACGTAAAAATTATTAAAATTTAAAATTACATCCCAAGTAAGAGTAAAAAAACATCTGCCAAGTAGGTGTGGCACATAGCTTCCTCGTATCCATAACCCGATGGTATTGATGATCCGATGCATAGTAGCTAATCTCTAAGTACCTTGCACTACACTCATAGTTGACCATCTACACATCAACCGGCACAATCTCTACATATTGTTGGAAAATGTAGAAATGTAGTGGCTGTTACAAGAATTTGCACGTTTGTTACTATCAGTCCGGGGGTGACGATCTACATCATATGGGACCATCTACACGCCAACTCGCACAATCCCTGAAAATTTCATCGAATCGGACGAGAATTGTAGGGGTTATGGCTGTGGCAAGGATTTCATGACAGACAGACAGACACGGAACCAAAATTGTTCAGGAAGGTCTGAAACGTAAAACGCGAGCGGAAATATTGATTTTGGAGAACTTTTTTTCGACTTCAAAAAGTGATAACAAAGTTCCCGCTACCTTGATAGACTCGGAAGCAAAAAGTAAAAGATTCAAAAACGAAAAGAAACAATAAGGGTAGGTACATTCCAATATTGTTCGTCAATGTCCTTCAGAAAAAGGGGTTTGATGGTCAAGTCGGTGGTCAGTCAACTCCTCTGTTCCCTTAAAATTTGGCCAGCTTCAGAAAAAAAACCTTTTTGAAGCAATGGAGGTAGCCACTCTGCAGGCTCATATTTCAAGACAATTTTAGAAACCTCAGGAAAAGTCTCCGCCATCTGTTTCCAATATGATACCTACCTGGTTTTGTTGAATTTTTACGAAGTTACTTATTACAAAATGCATTTTACAATAACGTGTGTATGTACGACGTTATTGTGACAGGGGATGAGACGTGGGTGTGTCACTACACCCCAGAAACCAAAAGACAATCACTTCAGTGGCGTCATTCTGCCTCCCCTCCCACCAAAAAGTTCAAAACGACCCATTCAGCCGGAAAAGTCATGGCATCTGTTTTCTGTCCTTCTAGTGGATTTCATGCCTAAAGGGACTACCATTAACGCAGTAGCTTATTGCAATACCTTAAAAAAACTGAGAAGAGCCATCCAGAACCGCAGAAGGGGAAGGCTGACCTAGGGAGTGAGTCTCCTGCACGACAACGCCAGGCCTCACACCGCACGTGTTTCACAGGAGCTGCTGACTTCGTTTGGATGGGACATTATCACCCATCCACCCTATTCACCCGACTTGGCACCTTTAGATTACCATCTCTTCACTAAACTGAAGGAGTTTTTGGGAGGGAAACGATTTTCCAATGATCAGGAGGTCGAGGAAGCTGTGGAGAAGTGGCTGAAAGAGGTGGCGGCGGAGGTCTACAACACAGGCATACAAAAGCTGGTGCCCCGTCTACAGAAATGTCTCGATCTTGACGGCGATTACGTTGAAAAATAGTTCACTATATTTGTGAAGTATCCTGTGAATTTCTTTCAAATACAAAAATTTTTCGATTTTACTCAGGTGTTGTAACCTTACTTTCTGGATGACCCTCGTAATAATAGGAAAAAAATATCGTAACAGGGGGAGTAAGTACTACTAACAATAACAATATAACAAATCAGTAAGAATTGATGACGTGAGGAGAGAATAATTGTTCAATAATCGTGACAAATGAATCGAATACCCGATAAATCGAACACAGAGGGCATGATTTAAAAACCATCGAGTATTTATTACTTCGATTAATAGATTAGTCGATACCCATTCCCGATTTTCAGTGGAATGTGGTAACTTTCGGAAACCTCGTCGTCATGGAGCCTAGGTTACAGTTCGGCGTTGGCTAGAATTGGAATTATTTGAATATTCCACATAAAGCAATTTTTTTTTTGTTCTCCAGGCACTGGAAATGATTAACTCAATGTCCGCTGAGCATGTCCGCTCACTTCGCTCGTTCATTCAAAAGGGTTTATAAACCTTCGACTTATTGGAGTGAGTGGATGTGGTTCGAAATTTTATGGGATTGCCATCTCACCGTTAGGAGGTCTCCTGGGATTCCAGTCATACGGGATTGTGGTCTGGTTGGTTTCTGTTCTTGCAGGTTTCGTGCTCTCGTGCGATTTTATTCCCACAGGATTTCAAAATCGTAGGATCGTAGTCTCAACTGATTCATGTCGTACCCTATCCTTTTCAAACTGCAGTTTCAACAGCATGAAGTTACTGAATTTTGTGAATTTCTAATTAACATATTTAAAGTAGTTTTAGAAGTACCATTCATTCTTTGGGCAACTCACTGGTAAACCTGATTATGATCCCGGGATTTGTATTAAATACAAATCCCGGAATCATAATCAAGTTTACCAGTGAGTTGCCCAAAGAATGAATGGTTGTCTCTAAATTTTAGAGAGTAATAGGCACGTTGCATAAATTCTCATCGAATAGGTCCAGCCGTTAAAATGTTGAGGACAATTCCGCACATCCACGACTGAGCAAACGTTTTATTCAGACGACTTGAACTCCAAACTGAGCTATCTTGATATGTCCATATGATAATTTCAAGACTCTAACTCAAGAACAATCAGCCGCACGATCATGATGTGTAGATGGCTGAAATCTCAACCATCTTGTATTTTGACCATACTTGCAGGTTCTCACCAGCTAAGTAAATTATCGAAAATTACATCTGTTTAGGTAAGTAGGTAAAAACATTTCACAATTTACTGTGCTAAAAATTATGTATGTATTCCGTTGATAATAATAATGAAAGTAATGTTTTGTGAACACCAATAAATTATTTTTTCAACCAAGCAGTTCGCCTATCTAATTAGCTTCCCTCATTACTACTCTACTCTTCCCTATTACCTTCCCTCTACTGCTCCGTTACTCTCTTCCCCTAGAGTCTTGTACTGCTCCAATTTGAACTTTTTGGGTAATTTCAGAAGAAAGTAGCGTGTTTGTCAACTTTTCTTCATTCTTTTCTCAGAATTTGATTGAATATTTGTGTAACTTAAGAAGGGACCTAAATGAGCATCTTCCGCACTGTGTTCATTGAAATGTGGATAATATTACAATCCACTCTATCAACAAAAACCACCTACCACTAAAAAAACTGATGATATGATTTTTATTTGTTGATTAGAATAAGATAGGATACTAAACGACATACAATTTCACGTGGACTGATCCGTTTATAGGAAAAAATTGATGAAAAACCCTGCATTTGACTTTTTATACTTCTTTGGACATTGGGAAGCAGTATGACCACTGAAATGAGCACTTGGCTTGAATAATAAACCCGACCCACAGAGGAGATGAAGATTGTTTATCAAGGCTGGTCTTCTGATCCCCCTCTGGAGGACCTCAAGCCCGCCGGTCGCCCGTTGGGATGGAAAGATTGAATAGACGTGGGGGTGTTTACTCTCTCAGCTTCCTTCTGTCAACACAAATACTGAGAAATGAAAGCAAAATGGGGGAGCAGGCCTGCCACCGATTGAAAGGGGTTTCTTTTCGCTTCTGAAACACTATCGCCTCTGAGGTCTTTCCCTCCATTGCAAACATGTCATGGGTTCGCTCGGTTCCTGTGGTCACTGTTGTACAAGACGGATGATGGCAAAGGGAGCGGCTGTATGTTCTCTTTTCAAACGGGTTACTGGGTTATACATCCTCTTCACCGTATTCAAAGCTCATAGAGTCATCGATTCGGGGATAGAAAGATGAGATGAGCATCAGAGAACACATAACCTGTTTTTCAATTCTAACAAATATCTCCTTAAACATAAATTAGGTACCTCATCTAACTTCTAACTTCCCATCAAACTAATACTCCTCAAGATAAGGGATACTCAACTTGCCTCATCACTCCGGCCAGATTCACATTCGCCTACTACCCATTCTTGGAATTAGTCTCACGGAGTCTCTAACAGAATTAGTCTCAGAAGTGATGCATTTTTATCTCAAACAAACAAACTGCACTATGGGAACCAAAATGGTTTCCCTCACCCTTACATGGGAGATGTTGTACACCATTTTCCAAGTTATAATTCTCAAAATATTCATTTACGATGGTTTCTCCTAGTGTTAACTTTGAGAGGAAGCTAAAGTTACTTACATGAATAATTTGTATTAAGAAACAGAAGGAGAGGAAGAAATTTACCAGAGAGGTAGGAGACGGAGACACACCAGGAACACCCTGTGGTCGCTGACGGATAGGTCCTTCTGGAGGTCGCTAGTTGAGGCCCTATGCCCCCCAGCGGAAGGAAATCACTTAAGTCAAGTACAAGTGACAGACAATAATAAGAAATAATGGACCAAAAGTTGATTTCAAATGGAGTGCATATTATATACCAAATTTCATAGAAAGTGCCGCGTACGGCGGAAGGAAAGGAATCTGTGCACCATGAAATTTGAACCATCATACCAGTAGGAGGGCTGAGGTACTTGCTTTCTCGCTCAATTCGAAAGATTTATTATTGAAAATAATAAACGAAAAGTGTTTGTTAGTATTTATTCATACAGTTTTCTATTTTAGTTAGGTACAGGCAACGATTTTCTTGGAGTAGGTAATAGTACACCTAAATCGAGGACGACTACTTTGGGGAAACAGGGAGTGAAAGGCCGCTTTGACTCCGTCTATTTTGGGGAAAAGGTCATTGATCACATTGGGGACACATCGCCGAGACTGATAATGTGCTCGATATCAGTTGTCGTTCACGTGAAGTGCAGTGCGGTGACGGATGTCTCCATTCAACATAAATTTAACAGTAGGCGTGGAAAGGCGTTAATTGTGATAAATAATTTCAAGTATACCGAACACCGGGCTATGAAAGATGGCTCTATATCATTCAGATGCTGCAATCGCAGAACGAACTGTAATGCCGCTGTGTGTACCGCTTTCAGCGTAACACGGGTTCTGTCATTTAAAAATGAGCACACACACGAACCTGAAGCTGACCGCGAGATCGAGCGCGAACAAGTGAGGTGTGGGGTAAAAAGAAGAGCGTAAGAGGATTTATTTTGCAAGCCGAATAAATTGATCAGGAAGGAGTTGCAAGTAAAAGAAAACAGTAATTTAGAGTTTTCAGACTTGAGAGGATTCAGACAAAGTACATATAACCGCCGGAAAAACTTATGCCGATCCTCCCAAAATCGTATGATGAAAGCATCACACAATTGCGTGATTTGGCAGATTCCGAGGAAGAACAAAAATTTTGTTACATGACTCCAGACGGCATACCTATGTTTACAAATCGTTTCAATATCGCATTACTGTTTGGTGCAGAGCACGTCATAGCAGATGGAACCTTTCGTTATGCTCCTCAACATTTTGCACAACTGTATTCCATCCACGTGAATATCAGGGGGTTTCATGTTCCTGTAATTTATGCTTCTTTGCCGTCGAAAACAAAGGAAACGTACATCAAGTTGTGGACGAACGTGAAAACATTAATTTTATCACAAACGGAGCCCAATCGTTTCATAGCGACTTCAATAAACAGTTTTATGCTCCACATCCCAATATGCGACTCATTTCCGTTTTGAAAGGAATACAAGCTGAATCGGAATTGAAAATTACAAGCAGCAAGAAAGGTAGGTTTCATAATTTTTCGTAATCTATGTTGTGTCTATTTGTTATGTTCCGTGCATCTACTATTCAGAAACAATCTCCTCCTTTCAGGAGCCACCAATGTTCTGAAAAAGCCAACCCGTGACTTGCTGGCTACGCTAGATGGACTCTGCCAGCAATACGAACAGGACGGAGACTTGCTGAATTACCTAGATGGTATCAGTAGGCGGTATAATTTGAATAATGATGACGACGTGGTTTAAAGATGCATCTCCATTGAAAATCCATCAGTGATATGATGTGATGATGACTTACTGGCCAAAGAATACAGTATATTTCTGCATGTAGAGCTCGTTTTTCGTTTCCCCAAACTCTACATTTCTCTGCTGAGGCGTTTCCCCAAAATAGTCGTCTTTCTTCCCCAAAGTAGTCGTGCTTTCAGCGAGTCTCCCCAAAGTAGTATCCCCCTCTAAATCTAAGAGTGTGGCAGTTTTAGTTAACTGTTCATAAACATCAAAGTATCAAGTTATGTTTAGTTAGGCAGCTACCCGGGTTAGTTTCGATACAATGTGAAAAAGGGTTAAGTTTGTTTCAAATTTGTTTAAATGTTTCGGGTTAAAATTCGAACAATGTGAAAAAGTGGATTTCACAGTTCTAGTCTCTTTAGTTCCACTAGCCAGGTACTTAGGTAGGTTTAGTTAGGTACCTGCCTGGCTTTGTTTGTTCAAATTTCAATCAATCTGAAGAAGTGGATCTCACAGTTCTACTCTCTTTAGTTCCACTAGCCAGGTACTTATTTAGGTTTAGTTAGGTACCTAACTTGCTTGTATGTACGAGTATTCAGGAACTAATTGGAGGAATGATTAGCGAGGAAGAACTTGGGCCGGTACCGCCAGCGTAAATCAACCTCGTAGCCAGGATTAATAATAGGTCCCGCGGATAAAGATTCTGGCTGTATCCTGGAAACATGATTCTCATCCGTGTATTGACCGAAGGTAACGCATTTTCAATATGACGACAGCGATCGATTCAAAAATATCTACGGATCAGAGAGTTAAACCATATCCTACTTAAACCATCTTTTCAGGTCGTTTGAATTATGATAAGGCCTAGATGATCAGCCACAACGCGCTCCTAACAAGTAACGAGATGTTTGCTTCCAAGATATCCCTTCACTTAATTTGTTCCCCTTGCCTATCAAACTTTCCGTTCACAGGTATCGACAGAAGAATAATTTGTCGGTCCAAAACTTCAGATACATGTTTTTTTGTATAGGTTTAAAATTTTGAAGAGTCGAATGACACTGAGAGCTCTTTTGGCCGAACCGTTTGCTAATGAGAATAATTAATTACCGAATTAATGATTGATCCATGACTTTTTCACATCAATTTAAGATAGTGTTAAATGATTTGAAACGAATGAATCCATCCACATGAAAAACTATCGTTGAATGATCTATTTAAGAGGGTATAAGTCGGTCGCCGTTCGTTCCTCGTTCCGGGTTAGTATTTCACGAAATTGAAGACGGAAAAACCTGAAAAGTTGTACCTAAATTTGAAATTTTAAAGGATTTTAGAAATTCATCAGTGCATGGCCCTAGGGGATTAAAAAACTGATATATTGCCGCTGGAAACATCAAATCGAACAATAATTGCCAGAGAAAAAAGGGAGAAACCATTTTTTTAGTTATGTTTTCCCATTTTTCTTTGGCAATTGTTGTTCAATTTCGATGATTCTGGCGGCATATTTCAGTTTTTTTTTCAATTCCCTAGGGCCGTGCACTAATGAATTTCTAAAATCCTTTAAAATTTCAATTTATGTACAACTTTTTAAGGGTTAGCGCCTTTAATTTTGCGAAATACTAAGAAGTAACGACGACCGACTTAGACCCACTTAACGATAACACATAAACGAGCAACATTTATCAGAATAACATCCCACGCGTCAGTCCTACCTCTTCAAGCTAGCCAAAGACCGAACCTCCCTCCACCCAGCTTCCCCAGGTCCAAGGGAAGCTTCCAGCTTCCAGGGGTTAAAAGGGTCAGAAGAAACTGGGATCTTCGCAGACGGCGTTATTCATTAAAAAAAATAAATAAATAAACAAAATAAACCGTTGTTTAATCATTTGTAGTTTTTTTTCTTTCAAATTAAAATAATATTCTTGATCATTTTAAAGAATGTAAACACTTCATAAAATGGGGAGAAACGATCCCATCAACAACTACCTTATACCTACTGCAGACTATAGATTAATCTAGTGAATTTAGGATGAAGTAAATGGGAGTAATCGGTACAGGGCAGGTTTTAACTATTCAACTTGGAATGCACGGCTAAAATTAGATTCTAACGCCGTGAATCCTCATTATTGCTAAATGTTACGCACATATTATTATCTATAACGGATGGAGTGAAAATAGATTCAAGTATAGGTTTGGTGAAAGAAGAAAAAACTTTAAAATACGAGATAAAGAGTGTCCACGTCGCACCAAGTCGTCAAAATAATAAAAGAACATAAATATAAGATTTGGCAATCTCGGAATGCTTCTCGAATATTGAACTTTCCAACGTTCGTAACATAACGTTACAACATAAATTGCTGCACTTGAATGATTATAAACTGTTTTTCGGAGAGATCCTACAGAAAGCTCCTCTCCCAAAATGTACTAATGTCGTAGATTCATTCGTCTTCATTAAATTTCGATATTATTTGAGGTACTTCCTGTTGTTCTTTTCTCTAATTAAGGCATAATTAATTTTAATACCAACACTTCTATATTATCTTCTTTAGTTGTGACGTTAGACTCAACAGCTCATATTTTTTGAAAGGAAAATATTAATGTCAAATACAACTTACTCCTCTGTGCAGAGGGTGCAATTAACTTATAAACGTTCACCCTCGAGCTCTGTAGATGATTATGACCCAGTACGTTTGGTGATCCCCAATGATAGAAATTTTAGTTTTAGTTACCTACTCACTCGTCGAAGTGTAGACTTTAACGAACTAGATGATTTTTCAGTTGATAACAGCTCAAGACCAGCAAACTCGAGTGTATTTCTCGGAATTAAAAGGGTTATTCTAACGAGAAAAAAAAATTCTCTCTTGAACGATCCAAATCGACCGACTTTTCTTTCAACAGGTTGAAAACATGAATTTGATTCTCTTTGAGACGAAAAGAACTTAAGTTTAATTTGGCGAGAATACTGTAACGAGTACGTTGTAACGTTACGCTTGAAATATTCCGTCTTCAAGGAGATTGAGTCGGTGACGCGAGAAGACTGAGAGGCAAACAAGTGACATCTCGAGACTAAGTGCAAAAAGAGAAAATGAAAAGGTTGATAGGTATGGAAAAAGAGCAGACTTGAGGCAAAAAAAGACGATCTTACGCATCAGCTCCTTCCGAGTTTCACGATCTTAATGAGAATGATGTTGGTAGTAACAAATGGCCTGGGCGGGGAGAATGACGCCGGAGGCTGCTGTTTTAATATCAGAAGATTTGTGGGGGACGGGTTTTTTTCTCTCGCTGGATCCCTCTACGCGGTGTGACGCCGGAAAATTCCCCTCTAGAGGCAGAAGTGAGTACGATATAGGTGGAACTCCAAACAGGAGGTTAAATTTATTATGGGCTTGCACTCATGCATATTTGAAATGGAAATGACCTTCCCTTTGATCAGATATGTACCTGGGTGTTTTACTCTTTGTATCGGTATAGGAGTACTGTCCTACAACAAAATACGAATAAATAAAATATCGTACGATTGGTCAATATAACACAACAGTTCATTGTTCCCCCATTGCTATTTTCTCTCCCCTCTCTCAAACCAGTCCCAGGTTCTCTTTCATCTTTAGGGGTGAATTGGTGGTAGTGTCAATGGAAAACATTGGGTTCAGCTGTGGCCGAGCGAGTTGCGGCATGTGTCTCTGCAGACGAGACTCGAACCGATTGCGGGGCCGTGAGTTCGGGGCTCCCTTCGGGAGCATATTTTCGGGTAAGCCGGTGGGAGTTCCCCCTCGATCCAACCCAGGGCAGTGAGGCCAATGGGAAGCCATGAGCGAAATCATCAGAACAAATTCTGATCTTCCCCTAGGAAGACAGCTGATGACAGGGGGGACATAGGAATGGCAGTCGGACAAAAATCCAACCTGAAATGGTTGTTTACTTTACTTTACTTGCGATAGGAAACATATTCAAATAGAGAAGAGAATTGTTCTAGTGAGATGAAGAACAATGCTGATTTTATGTCACCCCCCTCATAATAAATATCGGCTGCCAAGCCGATGAATCATTACCTATTCCTAATAATAGACTAGAATGCTGTGGATCATTTGTTAAAAATGGCATGTTGTTCAGTAGTCGCTCTCCAAATTCATAGTACAGTGCGTATTTGCGCCAATACGAACGGCGAAGGAAGAATACGTACGAAGGAACAATACGAAGGAAGAATACGTCTAAATTGAATGAAAATATCACCATGAAATGGACAAATCACCATAAAAACATCCCTGACAGGCAACATCTACTAGCAACAAAAGATTTCGTTCCCAACATAAAAAATTTAAAAATAATAGAATAAAAACTCTTTTAATTAGAATACAGATTATAAAAAACCACTGAAAAGGATAAAATAATAATTACGACGTACCTATTCAGATAGGCTGGTTGGTAGGTACGATTTTGTTGTTTGTTTTTCTCGCCGCCGTGCCGATATGTAGACACATACGTACTTGTGAATCGTCTACGTACTTTTTCTTCCTACATTCTACTTCATTTTGTGTATTTTTTTCGAGTTTACCAAGATAGCGGAAAAATTGAAATTTCCAGTCGCGTTTTACTTGTCAAACCTTCCTAAACAATTTTGGTTCCCTGTCTGTCTGTCTGTGTATCCGTCATGAAATCCCTGTCATGTAATAGCCATAACTTCTACATTTCTCATCCAATTTTGATTAAATTTTCAGGGATTGTGCGGATTGGCTTTTTGACGGCCCCATTTGAAAATTATTACCACCGAACTGATAGTCACCGCTGCGCATGCGCAAACATTAATTCCTTGAAAGAACCATAACTTCTACATTTTCTATCAGATTTTGATATGAAAATCATCGCCCGGAACTGATGGTAGTCAGTGCGCATGCGTAAATGTGAATTTCCATAGCTTCGACATTTTCCTACCGATTTCGAAGAAATGTCAAGGGATTGTACGGATTGGCATGTGGATGGTACCCAATGAAAATCATCGCCCGGAACTGATAGTAGTCAGACGCATGCCTAAATGAGAATTCCTAATCACAGCCATAACGTCCAAATTTTCCATTCGATTTCGAAAAATGTGGTGAAAGGTACCCAGAGTGCAGATACTGTAGGATGATGTCTTCCACAACTTCTTCACATACCGTCAATGGAAGGGTATGAGGAGGAGTGCAGAAGAGGTCATCGGAACTTTGCGTCCACAGACAATCATACATGAGATGATTAAGAACAAGTCGAGCTGGGGCGCAATGGCAGTATTTGTCACAGCAGTCCTCAAAGCAAAACAGGTGGTTGGAAGATGGGAGGAAGAAGATGAGGAATAAAATTGATGGAGAGATCAGACTGGAAAGAAGAAGTAGGAGCAGCCTTTTGGCACAAAAAAAAAAGGCTCACCCTGGAGTAATGCTGTACAAGTGGTTCCGGGATGAGTCCTAAGCAGAGGTAAGTATTTTTTACTTGGTAAGCCCAATGCTGGGGAGTCCAACACTATTGGGGTGAACTCCCCTTCGCTCTTAAAAAAAAAAAAAAAAAAAAAAAATCAAAGAAATGTGGTGAAAGGTAGTTGGAGACTAATGTTCCGATCAATTTAGCTACAATGCCTTGTATCATTTATATACAATCTAGTTATGGATACAAGGAAGCTACCACACGCTCTCGGTAGACTTTTTTTTATTAGGAGAGTGAGTCACCCTTGCGCACTTTGGGCAGTCCTCTGCACAATCGTTAGGCAAAAACAAAGCCGACATCAAACCGGAAAACATTCGAGATAAGCGACCGCAGATGTGGCCCGATGCGACAAGCTCGTGCGGGTAGGCGTGTGGTGGCCTCTAATGAGAATCATTACATGATTGCCTGAAAATGCGCAAACGTAAAAACCTTGTAACAACAGTAACTTCCAAATTTGTCTTCCAAATTTGATGAAACTCTCAGTGATTGTGCCAGTTGCCGTTTAGATTTTATTTTATGAAATTCATCGCTCCCGTATTGATAGTAGCCTCAGTACATGCGCAAACAAACATTAACAGCCATAACTTCTACATTTTTAGGGTTGGTCTGTAGATGAAATCATGAAATGATGAAAATCATCGCCCACGGATCGATGGTAACCTTAGCGCCAACATAACAACACCTACGTTCCTGCCATAGCCTAGGGGTTGATTCTACAACTAATTTGTGATTTGTTTTGTCTCTTGACTTTTTTTCTTAACCTCCTTTGACCCTCCTTGACTTTTTTCACTTTTACAAATGTAAATGTTAATAAATCCTTCAATTTACTTGATAAACTCAAATTTTACGATACCATATGAAAGTGCGTTAAATTGCCTATCTCCGTAATGGACAATCAAAGTTTTTTAAACAGGCGAAACGAGTGTAAAATGAACTTGAAGAGAAAAAATTGTCAAATCTTGAAAAACTTTTCAACAGCTCATAGGTTCTTTAATCCGGCATGTGAGTTTTTACCTGTAGACCTGAAAGATGAGCCAAAATCTCAGCTCTCCAACGGTTTAGTCATTTTCATGTTTAAAGTAGGATTTCTTACAGAAATTTGTGTATGAACGCGGAAAAACGTGAATGTCTTCGACTGAATCGGCTCTCTGGCTAAGACGATCTGGGGGTTCAGGGAGGCCTCGCTGGCTCCTGCGCCACTCGCCTCCCGCTACCATCGGCGAACCCTCAAATCGCCTTAGTCGGAGCGTCGATTCCGTTGCAAAAATTCACGTTTTTCCGCGTTCAAACACAAATTTCTGCAAGAAATCCCACTTCAAAAATGAAAACGACTAAACCATTGGAAAGGTGAGCTTTTGGCGCAACATTGAGGCAAACTGGCAAGCATTAAAGCTGTCTAGATTTGACAGTTTTTCCTCTTCAAGATCATTTTTCACCGGTTTTGCTCATTTAAAAAAAGTTGGCTCTCCATCAGGGAGATATGAAATTTAACGTTTTTTCCAATGGTATTGTCAAATTTTAGTTTATCTGGTAAATTGAAGGAGTTATTAACATTTTAATGATACTAAGTTGAAAACATGAAGAAAATCTTAAAAGTGAAAAAATCGGATTTCAAGTGGGTTGAAAAAAAGTCAAGAGGCAAAAAAAGTTACAAATTAGTTGCAAAATCAATCCCTAGGCTAAGGCAGGAACATAGGTGTTACACCCTGTATAGACTGTCAATTGAAGAGGGGCGATTTATTTTGGTGGTACTTAGGATGAAAAATACTCAAATCGGACGAAAGTCTATATCGTTGAATCAAGCAAGATACTGACTTCTGTGCGACCAACACGAACCCGCTCAAGCTACCCTGCTAGGACAACCATCACGAAATAGTAATGCCACGTCCTATCAGTTTGCCTTAGTGGTTCATCATTTTAGTCGGACATGGCAGGTTCTTCGCCAATTCTGATACTTTCTATCCATCTTTTAGGTAGGAAGGCCATTTCAAGATTCAAACTGGATACTCTCAAACTGCAAGAACGTCTCTTCAGTTCAGTATGAGCATGTTGGAACTCTTTCCCTCTAACAACAGTCACTGCGGGAGATGCCACTAGGCGGTCGGCTCAAAGGGTGAACCTAATTAAACAGTGTACGGCATGATGACGGGTAGGAGGGGGTATGGGGGGAGGACTTGCGTTAATTCGTTCACATTGAACTTGAGCCGACCTCATGAGGGAACTGTGTAGGAGTGGAAGTAAAAGACAGGAGTTGGAGAACTCACGAGTAAACGCCAAGCCTACCAACGCCTCCGTCCTCGTTCCTTGTTATTGGAACACGCTTTAAAAGGTCCCTTCCTCCCCTCCACCATCTTCCTCAGCCACTCATCAAGTTTCCAGTTACCACAAGAAGTAAACTCGGTAAAGTTACTCTAACCAACCATCAGGTTTGACTCAGAAAGCGCTATCCCTCCACGAATAACCCCTTCAACTACTAGACGTCTTTTACATGCCCTTGGCTTGTTCCAAACTGTACTTACGTTTGAAAATTGCGATTTCTCATTGGAGCCGCAACAAACCATTAAGAAATTTATCATTTATTGTATTTTTCAGTGTTTCCTCATTTTTAGGACGTCCATCAGTAGGACTGGGCGTCCTTATGTGGTTAATCTGAGGTAAAGCAAACAGTACTCAACAGTGGACAAAAATCAGCCAAGTGGGTTTGAAACACGGTTCTATACATTCGTGTTTAGTATACAAGGAAATATCCTAAACACGAATGTATGGATCCGATGCAAGTAATCTCAAAACTTCATTTTCAAGTACCAACCATACCCTTCAAATTTGATGACCACATGATAATGACATCTAATAAGAACTATCCAGAGCCTCAACGACACAACATCTGAAAATATCATCAAAATTAAAAGGAAACTGTATAGAATTTATGCTTATTAAGAACTTCACGATGCGAATCCGCAGTGTTTACTACTAATCCAAACACTATGAAATTTGAGAGGAACTGTCTAGTTTTCCTAACATAAATTCCTGAAAATCTCATAGAAGTATCTGTTGTTACAAGGATTTCACATGCGCAGCTGCTGCTATCAATCCGGAGGTGATGATCCAATTCATTTCCTATGCCAACAAATGATTTTTGTTTATTAATTTCGAAGTAATAATGTTTGATTTTCCTATAGGAAAAATGGATCATTAGAGTTTTCGGAGAAACTGCAATTCGTTTTAGCGAATTTTCAAAGAAAATGAGGAATTTCACCATGTCGGAATTTCCTATTTTTAACCCCAAAATCGGACTCAGCACCTCGAAAAAACCCCAACTGCAAACTTTCAGCCCGTACTTCCTAATTTACGAATAAACAAAACAGTGTGGGAAATATGAACGTTTAATAAAACCGGGAGGATGACGTCAACGTGGGATAGTTCATGTACGGCCGCTTGAAACGCTGATATCGTGAAGTATAGTCCTCGAAGGCAACATTTCACAAAACCAGTAAAGATCGAAATCGAAGAAAGGAAGAGAAAAAATTTAAAAAGCAAGATAGACAAATACAGGTTTCCCTTGTTTTTGTTTGATAACTTTTCTCTTAGATAACACGATTTCGTTGTTCTGTCGGGCAACAAGGAGAGGGAACGGCGGTCTGAACAGCCAATCAGCGAGCGTTCCAGCTTCACGTTGAAGAGGTCCGTTTTCCCGGTTATTTTTTGAAATCATAAATTTTGAATGTCTCCCAAAAATAATAGGAGACTTATTTTCAAAAATCAACCCAATTTTCATGTATCCCACACCATTACCTATTCAGGAAAAATGCAAACAGAATTCGGTGAAATTCCTCATTAAGCTAACTACTGCAATGAATTCAAAATTTTTTGTATGGAAATTTTTCATAATTGTTTTCTCTGAAATCCGTTTTGGAACATTTTAAACGTTTCTCGAACTTTTTTCAATCATACTCATATATTATATTTATTAAATTGTATAAAGGTATATACATCCGGTGTCTCGCCTGTTGTCCCCGCCCCCTCTAAAATCGTAAGTTTTGGAGATAAACAATTTTTTTTTTCAATTTTCAGGGTTTTTTGCAAGGATCTCAAATATGACCTCAGATGAGAACCCTTATTTTATTGCAGATTTGGATTCTACGAAAAACTTCATGAATTTTAGACCCTCAATCGATTTTCTTTGGTAGCGTCCAGTGAGCGCGCAAACATGCGCAACCCCTGGATTGTGCCAAAATTGAGATAAAGGTAGATAATATAAAAGAATAATAATAGATAAAAGGTAGAATATAAAACCTTTGAGGGGTCTAAAATTCATGAAATTTGTCGTAGAATCCAAATCTGCAACAAAATAGGGGTTCTCATTGGAGATAACTAAGTTGGTGTCGATCGTGCATGGTTGAGCGATTGCGCGGAGCGCAACGTTTTCATACTTGAGATTTGAGATTCTTGCGAAAAAACCATGAAGATTGAAAAAAAAAAAATTCTATCTGCAAAAATAACCATTTTTTTGGGGAGGGGGGACAACTCTTGAGACACCCTGTATATAACGGTATTACCTTAGTAGTATAACTAGGTACAGTTTAAAACAGTAAATCGTCGGCTTACAAGAGAAACTCACTAAGTAAAATATTATAGTTATGAGAAAATCAAATTTGAAAAATTCAGTTTGTGGTGAGAGCCGTTTTGCTAGGGAGAAATTGGATTAGAGGGTTGAAATTTGGTGTGCAGCTGCTTCATGATGTCTAGTTAGTTCCATGTGAACCCCATGTGGTTAGCGCATTCACATCTTACTTAAAAAGGTTCTTTTCGTACGAAGGGACCTGACATAGTGAATTTCACCTGACTGTAGTGACTTAATGATTTTCACTCTTGAGGTGTGATGACTTATGGATTCTTCTATTAATTTCTCCCTGAATTTTGATCGCATTAATTTGGGAGGAGAAAGATTTTAATAAGGAGTGTGGTTAAAAATAACTTATTTAAAATCTGATTTTCGACTGCTTTTACAATTCTTTTTGGATCAGAAATGAATCCATTCAAGTGGCTTAGTGAATTTCATTTCAACGGCAATAATATTGCCATTATGAACCATTACTCTGGAGAAATTCACTAAGTCTTGATATAATCATCACAGCAAGGACTTAATGATTTTCTCCTGAATATTTTTTTTTTTCAATTTTGACTTAGTGAAAAGCCATTCTGCATTTTTCCGAAGGAAACGGTCGCTTGAATCCCAAAACTAACGTCACCAATCGATCGGGCGTTAAAAAATACATAGGAGTAGCCAATAAACCGAAAATTGAAAAAATTGACTTAGTGAATTTCACTTGTAAGCCGACAAAATTTGTCCAAAAATTTTAAATATACAGAAAATCGGAAATAAGTAACAATTATTTACGTTAGGTTAGGTACTCCATAAAGTTCGGGGTCACGAAGAGAGTATTTTTAGTGGGTTTCTTCATTTTTAACCAAGGGGTTGAATGTAAAATTTGAACAAGTCCTTGCTTTGTGCCACACTCACTGGGCTGACTACTTTTTCATATAGTGAATTCTTTTACTTTCTTAACCATAGCTTCAAAACTTGTATTAAAAATTCGCAAATTAACTCATGCTGCATGAATGGTTCTTTTTTCTTCATGTTAAAATGTATTGGAAGAAATTTGCAATAAATAATACCATGCAGTTGCTTCGTAGGCCATCCTAAAAGGGGTTAACGAGGGTTGATTTTAATGAAGGAGGCTTTCCCGTTTATGTAGTAGCCTTGTTACGAGATGAGTCTGGCAAAATCATTAAGAAAATTCTCATTATCGAACTTAATTATATATTTGCCTCTTGAACTCCTAACAGCTTGTCAATATAATTTAGTAGTAAAGGTAAAACACACAGACATACACAGACACTCGCCCACACGCCCACGCCCACGTAGATATTTTACGCCAGTAAGATTATCAAAAATTAGAGACTGAAACATAATCGTTGGTAACATTATTTTGCAAACGTTCCTTCTGAAAGAAAGCATATATGATTTTTTTTTTGTTGGGGATGTGACACCCTTGACTTATAAGGTACTGAATAAATCCAATTACAACTAAATTGTTGTTGTAGTTAAGCTAAGTACCAGAACGTTAGGTTCATTCTGGCGAGTATTGATTTATGACATAAGGTCAAGAATTTTGTATCTTAGTTTTCCTTACTCATAAAATATGAGTGTTGAATTCTCTAGAGAGTGAATTTGTGAGGTAGTAGTGATGAAATCTTGAACCATTTCCGACTCCCATAGGTTCAAACCAAAAATATTGAAAAGATCTCCCTCAATAAATCATCGATGGCCAACGACAGCCTCTGAAATGAAAAAAAAGAGCTTGTAAATATAAGATTGGTCGTATTGGGTAGAAGCTGGACGTGAAAGGGTGGAACTGTGATTTCCAGGGCAGTAAAAACGTACGGTTCAATGGATATCGGCTAGTAAGGAGCTCTGGTTACGTTAGTTCCGCAGGACCGTTATGACTTACACGGTAGATGTAGATCTTCTACGGTTTCACCTACATCACTCGACGTAATATCTTCATCCCTCGCTCTCACCGTTGCTTCACCTTTTCCTGTAACCTTAATACCTTAGTAAAACACATTTTCCCAGTTTTCTTGCATACAAATCGAGCATTAGTCAAGCTCCTGCCACCCCGAACCTGTATCAACTTTACACCGAGCCACCCCATACTCGTACATATATCCCCCCTGTGACTGGAAATAATACTCTACGCCTCTACTCGTTACAATCTACATCTGAAATGTGGCATCGTATAGCGGAAACGTCAAGTACCCACCATATTTCTGAGTTATTTCCTATGCGCTATACCGTCAATAACGTTACCTACAGGTTCATTCCCTCAGAGGTACGTTGCTCTTGTTTTGGCCAAGAAAACTCTGAATGGAAATATACATCCTGACTCTGAAGTACATTATATGAAAGAAATATTGTATAAAATACATATTAACTAGTAAGGGACAGAGGTTGATCACACGTGAATGTCAGCGCCCTCTGAAGGAGCTTTCTGAAAACCCCAATTTTACCCTCAACATCTTTGAGTCCATTTGCATTTTCAATAATGAACCTTTGGAATAGAGCAAAAAAAAAGTGTACCCCCCCCCCCTCTAATAAAACCTGACGTTTCAAGGTACATAAAATAAGAAATCCAATAACAATTGTTTCGTCCGTCTGCCGTACCTCGTACGCGGCACTTAGCCCAGTTCCCATGGAACATTTGTGACCGACTTCAACGAGCCGAAGGCGCGCGAAAGAGGAGGTACTCAATTCGGGTTGTCGTGGGACGACGATTTTTTTTTGTATGTCTGAACAACTTGCATTTTTTATTCTGGTACCAATCTGCAGCTAACAGTTCTAAACGGGGGATCGATTCCGATTCTATTGGAGCAATACGAGCCCTACACAGATCTAACCTTGTGTGGATATTTTTCCCTGATCTAACGACGTGGTAAACCACTGCGGCATAAGCTTTCTCTGAAGCGTCCGCAAATCCAACCAACCACTGATCTGAGGTCGACGAATCAATGTGACGGGGTAAACGAAGCTCAGTCAATACATTCATAAAACTAGCTAGCTTTTTCCATTCATAAGCTAGAGAAATAGGCAATGAGTCATTCCAATCGTACTTTGCGTGACAGACCTCACGCTGTATGCACCGAGCGAACACGCTGGTTGGCATAACCCATCCGCAGGGATCATAAATCCGTCCTACCTGACTCGCCAACTATCGCTTGGTTCGAACTAACGGTGTTGTCGGGATCTTAAAAAAGAAAGAATCATTTCGGGGATTCCAAGCGATGCCAAGCATTTTCAACGGTTTTTCGGAGTCATCGTGCAGATCTACGTCTTCGTTCAGAGGAAGACAGTGATCTTTCGGAATTCCCATGAGGACCTCAGGATCAGTAGAGGCCCACTTCCGAAGTTCTAGCCCGGCCGATTGTAACAGTTCTATGACGTGATCACGGACAGTTATGGCCGATGTGACGTCCTCTCCCCCACCATGGATGTCATCGACTTACGAACGATCTAGGAGAACTTGAGAGCCTAATGGGTGACTTTGTTGTTCAGTTTGAGCTAAATGCCTCAGAATCCTATTGGCCAAAAAATGAGCAGAAGTTGTTCCGTACGTCACAGTACATAAAGAGTAATCTTGAATAGGTTCCGAAGGTGAACTACGCCATACTATCCTCAACATGTCATGATCTATTGGAGGGTGTTTGAGCTGCCTGAACATCTGCCGGATATCAGCGATAAACACTACTTTCAAAGATCTAAACTGCAGTACTATGTTGCTAATATCGGGTTGTAGCTTTGGTCCAGCGTGCAAAATCTCATTTAGTGCACATCCGTTCGAAGTTCGTTGAGAAGCATTGAATACTACTCGGATCTTGTCCGAGGGATCACCCGGACAAACTACAGGATGGTGCGGTAGGTAATAATAAGGTAGCCTTCGACTAGGCGGAGCTACTCGCCGCATTTGACCTTACTCCGAATAATCGTCCATGAATTTCTTGTATGCTTGAGCTAAAACGGGATCTTGTTTCAGTCTAGACTCTAATCTAAACAACTGGCGTAGAGCTATATGCTGAGAATCCCCAAGGGAAGTCCTATCCTGAGCGAACGGTAATGGAACTGTGTAACGTCCATCACTGGAACGCTGAACTTTATCTACAAACAACAGCTCAGCCTCCATTTCGGCCGGCGTCCATTGTACAGTTTTCTCTACAGATTCAATTTCGAACATCCTTTTGAGCAGGTCCTCATTAGGACCTAGTAGTAGAAGAGTAGTAAGTTGTTGGACGTAGATATCAAGTCAACAGAAGGTATGTTGGAATACCAACAATTATTTGTAGTGTGATTCTCACTTATTATCACACTCATATCATCCATTATACGATAGCAGTGACATACTACTCAATAGTTTCGGAACGCTTATCTCCACTCGTATTCATGTTTTGTATTGCAAGATCGGCGCATGTTGTAATACACACCAGATCATGTGAGTAGTACTTAATAACCACAGCGTATCCAGATAGGTAGGTAGGTACGCATTGAAGTCGCCGCCATGCCCATCTGTAGGAAGAAACGACTTTTATATCTTCTACTTACCAACATATTATTCTTTTTCACAAATATACATACCTCCCATACTACAGACATGCTTCCACACCGAGTATGACTATCTTACTCATACTGACTATCTTACTCATACGGCAGAAGAGACGTACTAGGTACCTGATAGATTGGGGAGCACATTTAACTCAATGGTATTTACTCTTGTAATGCTTACCAGATCATCGAATAGGGGAGGTGGTTAGTTTGTGTCTACAGATGGTAGAGACTGCGGCGACTTCAATGCGTACCTATTTACCTATCTGGATACGCTGTGGTTATTAAGTACTACTCACATGATCTGGTGAGTATTAAAACATGCGTCGATCGTGCAATACAAAACATGAATACGAGTGGAGATAAGTGTTCCAAGACTATTGAGTAGTATGTCACTGCTATCGTATGATGATTGATATGAGTGTGACAATAAGTGTGAATCACACTACAAATAATTGTTGCTATTCCAACATTCCATCTGTTGACTTGATATCTACGTCCAACAACCTACTACATCAAGTATGTTTTCACTGAGATTATTATTTTTTCCCTTTTTGGTGGAATTATGTATAACGGCTAAATTTGGGGTCTATTTGTGCCTCGGAGCTCTTGGTTACCTACTTCTAAGGGATACAAATTGGTTAGTTCTGAGAAGTAAAAATTGGGAGAAAGCTGGTACAAAACACCCATGCTCGAAGACTTGCTTAATTTTTTTATTTATTTAAAATTGTGACGATTTTTATTATTCTTTTACACCATCCAGAGCTCTATGATAATTTTGCCTGATGAAGATGACTAAGTAATTACCTAATCAGTGAAAGTTAGGAAGTATTCTCATGAATTTCACAAAGTTTTCAAATTCTAGAAACAAATGATTCTCTTTCGATCAACAATTATTAAATGCGCGTTCATTATGAAATTCATCATTACACGTGGGCGCCAGCCAGGCTAGGTCCTTAAAAGGTAGTTTAAAGTTGACCCAGTTATTCTGTATGGGCGAATGATGAATCAAAATCACTAGTGTGGAGTTACATGAACACATGAACGTTTACTGACGGAAATAAGCGTGATTAAATCCGATTTTTTTTTTTTTTTGGTTGTTAGAATGGAATCTCATTGAACTCACTTGTGCTTTCTCAACAACCAAGAATCAAATTAATTGAAGGCAAAAAGAACTCTGGGATAACAATTTTTAGCTGGAAGGAACTTTCCGTCGAAATTAACTTCTCGTCTTCTTCGAAGACGGGCGATCTTTACAGAAAAATAGTAAACCGTGGTGTGATAGTTTTATGTTCAGAGTTAATAACGTGTCCTTAGTCGGAGTTGTGTCACATTGTCCTGCATCATGTTCAATTTTGTATGTGCTCATCATTCAATCTAGTTCTAAATAAATCCAATTAGTCCTGTTTGTTGTTAATAAATCAAACATTTCTATTTGAATGCTGAGTTACTGGTTATAGAAGCCGGTATAATGATGGATGAGATAGAAGAGGGAGAGATTCAGGACTTTGATTATGCATTAAAAGTGATGGATAATCAACACGACGATCAGGACTTGGACTAAAAGTAAAATTCCAAGAGTCAAAAAAATTATGGTACACAAATTACGTAATTTCGAAGAAATTTTTGAACGTTTGGTATGATTTATTCTTAGTAAAGCATCACCACCACACGTAGTTTTTTTTTTTTTTTTTTTTAGTTCGTACCTCCCAACAAACTAACTAGAGCATTGCCAAACACCGTTGATAAGCACTTATCTGCAACACACACTCTGGAATGAGTTGAACCGAATTTGAAACGATCATTCCGACGAGATTACGTAATCCCAGCTTCAACAATTGCTAGTAAACTTCAAATGACTTCCACTCGAACTACGACTGCGTTGAGTTTGCCACTAACTCTATTTAAATGTCTAATTCTCGATTTACTCAAATTCCTTCAAAAGAAATCGCAATTTTTCCGTATTTTTCCATTTCTCTTGCTCTCTGAGAGAGAGCAGAGAAGTTTGAAAAAAAATTAATTGACGGAGAAATAAAATTAATTTAGAGAAACTGAAATAATAACTTGCGAAAAACTTTCTGAAGTAAAATATTCAAGTCACGGGAAACGATCTTCAAGCAAAAATGAGTCTCCAAGCAATTGTCAAAAGTGTTCTCTTTTCTATGGGTTTTTAGGATAGTGCAAACGACCTGGTCACAAAAAATAGCCGACTTCAGGTGGGAAAACTCTTCAAATCTATGTTATTTGAGATCCTTGAACTTCCTCATCATCGAACTTAGTTTTCTGGAAGGATGGTGGACGCCTCCTCTTCACATTTCGCTAACCGATGCGATAATAGAGCTACTGGACCCAGATTTCTCGTGGACAATCAAGCAAGTCGCAAGAAGAGAGCCGAAAATATAGTCGGCAGGCGTGTAGTCAACCCCGCTGGCGAATGATTCTACGAGGGTAAGGCAATTTGAATTTAAATTTGATCCTGACAGTAAAGAGTTTACTTCGGCAAAATATTGCGCAGACAAGTTTTTGAAAATCCTTCGGCAAGTGGAATTGGATCACTTAGGTGTACCAGCAGTTCCCAAGTTACGCCTGATGTTTTCATCAAGAAAATGCATTCAAGCTAGAATTACTAAAAAAAATCTTCCATTATGGCATGAAAAAAGGAATTTCCCTGCCGATTCTTGGGACGTAGATGAGTTGGTGGAAATAGGAATCTCTCACACAATTGCAAACCCGTTACAAGGAAATTCAGATAGCGGATGGCCTTCGCCCGCTCTCCCAATTTCCGGGAATCTGCCATTCAGCGCTCCCTCTCAAGGGAACGTGTCAATTCAAGACCCTCTTCTGAGTACTTCTAGATCCTCATCTGAAACAAACCTCCAAACTCGTCTGAGAAAAATTCGAATAATCCGGCGGCCGCGCGGAAAAAAAAGTATCATGGCCGGGCGCGCGCACCACTCCATGCGGCTCGTCAAAATATTGTTTATTATTTTTTGTTCATCTGCAATGGTGTAATGGACTAACAGGTCACTGCCCACTTCGCTATAATCTAAAGAAGATAGGCAATTTAACTACGGACATCTGCTGCTTCCGCGACATGGAAACGGAAGATGCCGAACACATCATGTGCCACTGTGAAGCACTGGGTCGAGCTAGACATACAATCCAATTGGTCGCAGTGGAAAGAGTTTGTATATCCTTTATTAAAAAAAAAAAAACCTTTTACTTTATTAAAAAAAAAAAAAAACTGCAATGGGATTATTTTGAAGAGAAACATTGTTATGGATAAAGTTGCATATTATTTGAACTTCAGTAAACACAAATCATTCAACATAAACACATTTTACAATAATGAAAACATCTTACATCAATAATTTCTCGAAAATTTTGATATTTTGATACCTACTATTTGAATTTAAATTCTATTACACTTGGAAAGAAGACGAAGACTTCAGTCTTCAGTCATATTCCTTGGTGATGGACGTCTTGGAGTCACTTGAACAGGGCTATCTGACGGCCGCAAGGTTTGCGATCAGACCAAGGCGTTCAATTTGATCTCCCATGACATTCTTGTTGGTAAGCTTTGTCATTGCGAGTTTGGTGACAAAGCGGTGAAGAAAGTGTCTTCTATAAAGGGGAGAAATCCGAAGCAGATCAGGGAAAGTTCTCATTCCCACTTTCTTCCTATTTTACGTCAATCACCTCTTGTATCAATTCAGTTTAGATTTTTGTCCGACTGCCATTCTTGGCGTCGCGGACGTCATCAGCTGTCTTCCAAAGGAATGATCAGAATTTGTTCTGATGATTTCGCTCATGGCTTCCCATTGCCTCACCTCCCTTAGTTGGGGGTCCGTGTACCTACAGTCGCTGAGGCGAGCATTGTTGTGCGGTGGAATTTGGACTGACTCTTGCAGGAGTCGTGGGTTCAAGTCTCATCGCCGGCAGCGTGAGTTTTTGTTCGTCCGGGGCTCTCATCACCCCCCTCGCCACAATCCAGGGCGGCGAGCAATGGGAAGCCATGAGCGAAATCATAAGAACAAATTCTGATCTTCCCTCTGGAAGACAGCTGATGGATGACAGGGGGGACATAGGAATGGCATTCGGACGAAAATCCAACCTGAAATGGTTGTTTACTTCACTTTTACCTTTTTTTACCTCTTGAATCAGTTCGATAACGACCTCATTCTTTATGCTGACGACATAACCTCCTGCGCTTCAGGTTCTGATACTCCATTGCTAGCAAGTCACCTAGCCGCCACTGACAGTTTAATAAGTGATTGGCTTTCTGCATACTCCCGAATTTCGAATAAACAATAGACACAGTACCTGCAGTTCAACCTGAGTGGTTCTCTGATGGGTTCGGCAACCTTCCTGGCAATTCAGGTGGAGAACCGAATGTCCTGGCGAGTTCATATCGACTGCGTGGCTCCCCGATTCTGAATTGCAACTTTGTGTTGTTACGGCTATCTAGAGCGGTTTTGTTCAATATTTTGAGAACTGTATATATGTATTTTGCTTACATTATGAGACCAACCTGCTATGGTGTTTCCCTAAAAGGAAACTCCGTTCATTGTGGGTCTTCCGTCTCTAGAAGGCCGCTATTCCATTCTCACAGCTATTGGCTAAATAGTCTCACAATTCCTGGATGTGTGTTTCATGTCTTGGTTGTCACGAAGAAAAACCTAGGAAGTCTACGACGAGGATGTGATTTCCACGAGTATGTAACATAATCGCTCAATCCCCTACGACCTCCGCTTGCTCATCTCTCTACCTCTCTTCGTACAAATCCTCAACAACAAGAAGTAGATTGTATAATCGACTAGCCGATCGGATTCACGGTTTACCGCCTGAGAGATTAGGAAAATACGTTAGAGAGATACTAATCATCATCTGTACAGCGTTCAAGATGTCTATCAATTAAAATTTTGACATTAGTTATTAATTTTAGTTGTATTATTTATATAACGATTGTTTTGTATGTGCCCATAAATTTCGTTTCCTACACTGTTAGGTATCGATTATACCATTTAGTTCTTTGGTTCTATGACAAAAAAAATATTGACTTTGACTTTGACATTGCTTATCTATAAGAAATAGTGTGAACTAGGATTACATCTTGGACGCGAGGCATTTCCTTCTTTTCTTCTTTCCGAAATTCAAACAAGTTTGATTTTTCCACACTCGGTCCGGCCTTAACAGAAAGGTTAGGGAAAAATATGACCAATATTTCTAAGAATTCCTGATCTACACTCCGAAATTGTTATTGATGAACAAAACATTACCGTAGACATTCCCTGTTGAGTTAGAAATGTTCAAATTTCTATTATATAGCTCGATTCCATGATATTTTTTGATTCTGTTGATCATACCGTTTTTTTCAAATCATTTAAAATCCTAAAATTTCCGAGATTTGAAAAATTTTACTTTAAGTTAGTTAGCAGGTTAGTCTAACCTCTTACGAAACGACTCCCCTTCCCCCCCCCCCCCCGACTGTAGGAGCAACATAGCCACCCCTCATCCCCAGTGCTTCTTCCATCCCTCAGCCTTCTCATAGCTGGTCAGTTGCCATCACCAGTTTTTCCCAGTTTTCTCAGGAAATAATCGTCCAATTTTCATATTTTCTTGTGGGATTCTTCTTATTTTAAAAATCTCTACCTAACGCTCATGTTTAACTCCATAAGTAAAAAGTTGTACCTAAATTTAAAATTTTCAAGGATTGCTAAAATTCATAAGTGCATCTACCTTAGGAATTGAAAAACTAAAAGATTCCCGCTGGAATCATCAATCATCAAATTTTTTCCACTGGAAAACCCCGTTTATTCACTGAATGAGACCCCCTAATTAATTTAATAATAATTAATTAAAGGGTAATTTTATTCCCTCAGAATGTGCTTGAAAAATGTTGATTCTGCAATAGGGAGATGGAAAATTCTACGCTTTTTCTAACGGTATAATAAATGTTAATGTTCTTGTATATCCAAAAGAAGTTATAGACATTTAGTTACCTACATAGAGTAGAAAACACGTGAAAAAATCAACAAAAAATCATAAAAAATAAAGTAAATTGGGATTGAGGCGTCAAAAAAATGCCAACACACACTTTTGATCGGAAATTAATTGTGAAATCCAAATTATCCAAAGTAGCAACCTTATAGGTTTGGTTGCATAAACACCCTGTATATGACATTCAACATATGGGATGGACATAATCTTGTCATAGATGCGAATAATTAAATCAAATCAATTATAAATTTATTGAGCTTGATTGTTTTACATATTTTGGTATCACAGGTAAATTAGCATTACCAGGTCCGTTCGTTTGAGATGAACCCAAACAATTTATGCATTGAAAATCTGTCAATCGATAGCTGTTTGTTATTTGCATTTTACCTCGCACACTCACAATTTCCGTCCCTCATAATTCGATGCGTCCATACTGATTTGATAACCTAAGTTACCATGACGCCATATAACTGTAGTTCAGAATTAATAGGCCACCGTGACGTGTGAATGTTGTTCAGAGTTGATGTACGAGTACGATGTAAGAGTATACGTTTTGTCCGCCGTTCAATTTCAATATAAATTGGTTTTTAGAGCTGTTCGGTAGCGTTGGTTGATGTTACATTGTTTATTACCAACGTCAAACTTTTAACGAGTGGGTTGGTGGTAAATAATAACAGCTGTAACAGTTAGGGTGCAAAAAAAGAAAACATAAAATACAAAATGTTCCCTTGCGGTTATCTGGACGCCGTTCCCGCTCCATGTGATAAATCACGAAGCGCCATTATATTTCTGATTCAGATGAACGCTCTTGTGCCTCTGAGAGCATTTTAAACCAGGCGATTGTAAAAGGTGGATAAAATAAATTGTACGACATAATTTTTCTTCTCTCTCGATGACTCCAATACGAGAATTTAATTTCTTCTGCGGCGAGTGGCATAATTTTACCTGCACAAATAAATAATGAATAAATAAAATGAATCTAAATTACATTCCTGAAAAAAGTAACACTCTGAAATCCTGTTCTGATTCTTTACCTCCTTAGAACTTACTTTATGTGAAAGAACGCTATTGGGGAGTACTGCAGAGTGCGGCAACTTAACTTCCTTTTTTCAAAACTGAATAAAATGCATTGTATGGATCAGACCGTTTTTAATTTGGTTCTTACTATGTAGGTACACTACTAAAGTTTTGTTGTGGACGGTTTTGAAGATCCCCAATCAGCAAGATACACCTCGGTGTATGTGACAAAATCTCGTGTACACTGCCCAGTATTGTATATACCATAGCATTCAAGCGATTTTTGGGATTCTTTTTGTGTTCGACTCAGATAACTTCCGAGTTGCACATTATTTCACCAGAGTATCGAAATTAGCATGGGGAGGGGGCGAGTGGGGGGATAATGTTATCAAAATATACGATTTTTTATGTTTCGGTTCCTTTATAGCTTACAAATCGTACCCAAGCTTTGAAATTGAGGCAACATTATCAATATACCTCTGGATTTTCATGAATTACTCTTTGTGCCACCATTCAGGAGTTCACAATTTCTAACTAAAAATAATAGGTAACTAAATTACATTGAGTGAAACAGTTTTTTTGCGGTAGGAAGGTGAATAAAAATGGATGTTTTATCGCTTACTTAATGGTTTAATTTGAACTAACCCTTATTCAATGGGACGTCCTCTGGAATGCATGAATTACTAAACAATACATTTTATTAAATTTTCGGTTGTCATGAAACGCTTGAATAATTTAGGTTTTCCTCCATGATATGTTTCGACCAGCGGGCAAAATTAAGTATTTTATGTATTAACTAAGTTTTTGTCCGATTTTGATGACATTTCTTGGGATTGTGTTGGTTGGCGCGTGCATGGCCTCCCATGAAAATTATTGCTGCTGGAGCCTCAGGGTATGGGCCAATGTGATAAGCCAGTTTCTATTTGATGACGAAGGAATTTTCTGTTGCGTCGTCGAGACTCTGGATGGTTTCCCATAAATGTCTTCGTCGTGTGATAATTTATTTTGATAGTGTTGGGAGCTTGGAGATTGAAGTTTTGAAATTTCCTACTACGTATCGTACCATCTACACATTCGTGTTGTGGATACGAGGAAACTTTGTGCCACACCCTCTTGGCCAAGAAAACAAACTAGTATTCATTCGGCGAATTGCACTGTGGGTACACGTAAGTATCGGCTGGAAAGACCCGCAGTTCCATCTCGTAGAAAAACCACTCATGAAGCGATTCCTAAACATTGGCATGCGACCCGTCGAGTCTGATGAATCGATCCAGCGAGTAAAGCCCGACCCCTTGAGGACACGTTCTGTTAAAACTGCTATGAAACCAGAGAAGGAAAAGCTAGTAGGGCAAGAAACCTAGTACATCACCTTGGCGGCTGGCATATACGAGGCCGTATAGGGCTGTAGTTGTAGGCCCTACAGGAGCATATTAGGAACGTGACCTCACTGTTCAAAAGGGTCGCATTCTAAAAAGTCATCTTCCCGACATTCCTCCGATCTGTCATGTCTTTTCTCCGTTTCCCTCTCAAACCTTCTCTTGCTTCTAAGTTGACATCAACAATTGGGGACGAAAAAAGTACGAAGGGGAGAGGGAAGATGCTAATATTTCTAAACAATAACCTCCATTGTCGTTTGACCAACTTTCAATTTTTTTTTTTTTTTTTGCGTTTAGCTCATCCAAGAGTACATTAACTGTAACGATCGATTGTGTCAAACAATGTAATTTATTATTGGACTTACATGAATCCATCAAAGTATTGACAAAACCATCTGGAGCCTGTTTAATGAATAGGCTCCTGCCAATCCTGGGCAAATTAGATGAATCATTATCCAAATCGCCTATTAGATCTGATCGAAATAATGATAATAACGAAGTAAATAAACATTTCCGGTTGAATGTTCGTCTGATTACCATTCCAAGCGTCACATACGTCATCAGCTGTCTTTCAAAGGAAATATCAGAATTGGTTCTGTTGATTTTGCTCATGGCTACGTAATGCACCACCCCATTAAGTGAGGCATAACGGGTTTCACTTACGCCCAAAATCGAAAAATTATTAGGACCTGCGATCCTTCCCAGCGATCAACAATCCAAATAATCCCCCAAGCCGACTGGTCTCAACTTCGGTGACCTCAGGAAAACTAGTTCATTAAACTAGCTTACGGCCGTTTGTTTGAGATTTTGATTCCAAAGAAGGTAGAAATTCCTACAAAACTTACTTCACCTGAAAACTATTGGTACCTACTACCTATGTACTGGAATGTTGGTCCTGTCTTTCCTTTCTTGGTATATGCTATACACCCGCACTAATTCTTGAACCCCTTCCTAATTTATTATCGAATTTGACGAGTTCTGGAAGATAAGGAACTGAAAAAACTCCGTTTATGACTGAGTAACTTCAAAATAACTAACTTACTCAAATCTTCCCCTAATTCATTCCCTATTCATTAACTAGATAATGTCTCTAAGGAAGATTTACTTATTCCAATTAAGAAAGAAGGTTTAGGACATCTAATCTAGTTTTCCATAATATTCTGAGGATGTTTTCCATCGTATTAGAAAAAACCTCAACAGAATCGGCTTTATCAACACAATTTTCCCATGGAGACGAGCAAGACATTATTTAACACCCCCCCCCCCCACCACAATAGATGATAACGTTTCAAGGTAAGTATGGAGAAACCGAAAATTGAATAAAACATTTTCCGTCTGTCCTCCATAAGCACTTTCCTCCCGTGGACCGATTTTGATAAAATTTAGGAAATGGGCTCCAATCGGGCTCTAGTTGTGCCCCTAAGCTTTTTGTCTGTTTTTGGTTAGCTTTTGGCTTTTTGTCTATCACTTCTAAGGGGTTAAAAGTAGGGGTTATAATTTTAAAATTGCCCAAGCTTAAAAAAAAAAATAAAAATAAAGGAAGTGTTTTTCATCAATTTAAAATAGAATTGAATGATACCACTCAGAGCTGGTCCATAGGACCAACCTTTCACATTGGCGCGACGCTGCCTGGTGACTTTTTTCAAAAAAATCTATCTCTATGTTTTTGGGTGTGACAAAATCCCACAGCCGCTTCCACTAATCAATATTATCATGTGCTCATGATTGAAAACGCTTAGATTAATAAGTATATATGTATACGGGCTGGACATTTTTTGTAAAATATTTGATTAATTCCTAGAAAAAATAAAGATTCAATCAATCAAATTTTCTTGTTGTTCTGCTGTTCTGCGTGATTGTTCATGCTACTGTTATTATTTTTTAGTCTTCAATTAATTGTTTTTTTTTCTTGTAGGCTTGAGAAAGGGGCCATAGTTTGCCCCGAAAGCGCTTGCCGAATAAATGTGAATATATAAATATATTGACGTCCTCTGCTTCCTTCTCCACAACAACCAACTTAAATTTTCTTAACAATATCGACAATTACTGCCACGTGTATTTGGTCAAGAGGATTTCAGATCACTTAAAAATTTTAAAATCGGTCAACCGAGAGCTGAGATAAATCGAAAAAATATCTCTCTCACTCAAACACTCGTCGTCCTCCATGGCCTTAAACCTTCCAAGGTACACCTGTTCCTCCAAATGGCTTATCATAACGCATTTTCACTAGTATATTTACTGTGGGTATACATCAAAAAGAATCGGAAGGCTCCATATTTATTTTACAAGGCGACATTACATTCGTATTCATGTATATTTTTTACCACCTTTATGACAAGTTTATTACCATGATTCCATACGATCCAGTATCACATAAGAATAGATTTGATCGTTGATACAGAAGTTGGAATATCATTTAGACTGATACCAAAGATCCATATTATTAAATAATAATGATACTTTCAGACCCAAAAAAGAGATAAAATTTAAATTAAACAAATTAAAATTTGTATAGTAAAAGCTTAACATGCATTCACAGATCACCACAAGCTGTTGATCTTATGAATGAAAATTCAATACTTAATAAGTATTTAACATGATATTAGTATTTAACATGATAAAGTATTTAACATAATATGTTAAATTGATTTTCGAACGTCATGTCGTCATGTGAACATGCATTCACAGATGCATTCACAGATCACCACACATAATATCACATAATATGTTAAATTGATTTTCGAACGTCATGTCGTCATGTGAACATGCATTCACAGATGCATTCACAGATCACCACACATAATTTCACATAATGTGTTAAATTGATTTTCGAACGTCATGTCGTCATGTGAACATGCATTCACAGATGCATTCACAGATCACCACAAGCTGTTGATCTTATGAATGAAAATTCAATACTTAATAAGTATTTAACATAATATTAGTATTTAACATAATAAAGTATTTAACATAATATGTTAGATTGATTTTCGAACGTCATGTCATATAAACAATATACATTACTTCGTTTTTATTGAGTAGGTACAAAGTATCCCAGAATGAAATCTGAAAAGAATCCATCAATGTGAGAAATCAAGTAGTCGTAAGAACTCAGTAGGACATTAGGATAGGAAGGAAGGTGAACAATCACGACTCTGTACTAACAAATATTGCATACACTGGGGCCAATTTGAACTCTTAAACCTTCGTACAGTAGTGGGTAGGTATATTGAGGCGGTCAAAAGAGGTTGACACAAAAATGCATTGTAAATCACGGGGCCCCAGAT
Organism: Apolygus lucorum; assembly: GCA_009739505.2. Taxonomy (NCBI): domain Eukaryota; kingdom Metazoa; phylum Arthropoda; class Insecta; order Hemiptera; family Miridae; genus Apolygus; species Apolygus lucorum. The sequence goes on from CM019167.2 coordinate 26,480,906, forward strand.
AACAATTTAGCCTCGTATAGCTCCTTCTCCATTTCCAGCTTTTGACTTTCCATAAGGTTACGATCCCTTTCTGAGGCCATCCTTTCTGAATCGATCTTAACCCTACCCAATTCAGATTTTACTTTATCTTTCTCTGCCATGACAAGATCCCCCATTCGTTGGACTAGGATTAGATTTGCTTTAGCAGTTTCTCGTTGAATGTCCGTGTCCGACAGTTCTAACATAGCTCCATTGATATTATTCACAGTTGTCATTGCAACGTTTTGTGTGTCTTTCATCCAGGGGGTATTTATGATCGGCCTTCTATTATATTGGACCGTCGACCATGAGGGAACTATAGGTTGTTGTCTTGAATTTTCGATAAGAATAGGCCTCATCTTAACAAAATTCTTGGATTCTTCACCCATCTCAGAACCCGCAGCTTCACTAGTTTTATTGACATATGCATACGGTTTCAGGTCTGCTTCTCTCTTCATCTTCCTACTTTTGTAGTAGCTAACTAAAGTAGGCTGATGGGATGTAGCCAACTTTATGACTGGGAGATACTTCATGCTCTTCAGTTCAATGATGGACTTGGGAAATATGGTGCTCAACACAGCATCCCCATGTTTAGACGGTTCGTAGAGTGGTCGGTACGGCTTGACTACTGCGAGAGGTAGCTTTGCTCCCATGTATACGTTGTCTCCAAGTATCCATTTAGCCATCTTCAGATCACCACCTGAAGCAAACAGAGGAAAATAACCCGGTTAACATGTTACTCTACTTGGATCTATTGTATTAATGACCCGTGCAGCGTAGTGCAGTCTCGTAGGTAAGTACTAGATACACACCTGAAGGTGAAAAGCCAGTGCATATGGTGCATGGTGTGATTTCCTGGTGCTTTGGGTGAACCCTTGTGTAGAAACGCCGTTATAATGTCTGTGCGTACACTCAATTACGAAGTCGAATAGGATGTCTGGTCGCCACAACGTCATAGGTTTCAGTCTTTCTGATTGCATCCGATTACATAACATGAAGTTATTGAATGAAGTTGAAATTCTTATTGGTTATCCGAGGATTTAAAGATACAACCCACCAAAATAATTCGAAAAAAACCCCACCTTGATTAACAATAACATTGATTATTAGAAAGATAGAAAAAAAGTTTATTGAATCAACAACCAAAAGTACAAAACTAAAAAATTGTAGCAATAAAACATAATAGAGCAAGGGCCAAAGGTCAGCTACTCGGAAGTGTCAAAAACAATTTATCATACATAGCTACATCATCATATACAATTAATGTAAATAAATACTTTTTGTGAATGGCAACTATGTAGATCGACGCAACAAAACGGACTGTGTTGATCGGGATTGTGGTCCACTGGAAATATAACACCTTCTTCGCCGAGCTTTCGGTAAATTTATTACCTTCGAGCCCTGAAGAAGGTAATAAATTTACCGAAAGCTCGGCGAAGAAGGTGTTATATTTCCAGTGGACCACAACCCCGATCAATTGACTTTTTTTAAATAACGAGTTTTTTTTTATTATTTTTTATTTAGTAATTGATTAATTTTTTTTCCTTTTAAATAGTATTTAGAAAGCAAGCTTTCTCAATCTGTATTAGGTATAGTTGTGCATGAAGAAATCAATGTATATAATAATGTTAAGTATAGTGCCTACAGTAGTATTAATAATAATAAAATGTATTAATAAATTTGCATATAAATCAGTTCAGAGCGATAGTTTTAGAGATATGACATTTTTTGCTAGCCTACGAAATTGAAATTTATAGTCAAGAATGCTCGATACTTCAGAGCTTCTCTAAGAAAATTATGAAGCCTTACGAGTCATTTCCGTTTACGTATTGAACTGGAAGAACTTTTTGCCATAATGTCTAAACCTAAATTCTGCCATAATTGGGCGTACACAGAAGAAACGATGACTTGTTTTCCATGTTCCATGTGTAACCGCTCGGAGGAAGAAACAAGTCATCGATTATCACTATCAAACGATGGCTTGGGAATCATTATAAATGACACGCACGTAGCTAGTGAGTGGTTGACGCACAACTGCATGTATCCAGGGTGTCGACGTAACACTGTTCATCTACCCTTTATACCCCAGACTGTCATTGGCTGTTGTGATGTTATCAAGCTAAACGACGAGTTCATAGCGTAAGGGTGCTACACGACGAGGAGTTTGCTGATTAAACCTAGAAGACTCTACGCTAACGACCTTGATAATTCTGACGGATATGATTATAGGTCATTACCACGAGCGTCGCAGCTCTCCAGATAAAATTACAGTTAAACTCAGCGATTAATGTGAACGTAATGATCTAACCTCTCCCACCACAGTAGTCAGATCTGCATTTTTCTCATCTTCGACGGCTCACGTTTGTCGGAGCATAATAAAACTACATGTGTGGTGGGTTAGTTACAGAAACAACTGTTGAACATGAAAATGCAACATAAACCTACTGCATTAAATGAAGAATGAATTAGTAACAAGACGGAGTTTTCTATGTTAGCGAATCGAACGAAAACTATATTTATTCATGAAACAGTATTATCAATCAACAAGATAACAGAAACAGGCAGTGTAGAAAAATTCTTACTCTATTGGAGCAATTCTGAACTGTTACTAATGTCAGAACTCCCTCCCAAGTAAATATTAACGGAACGAAAAAAGAGTAGTTTCCATTAGAAAAAAAGCATATATATTCAAAACAAAATTAACGTCGCGAAACTGTAAACTAAAATTTACTTGGCTATCATCCAAGTTTGAACCAATTGGGCTGTTCCACCAATAGACTAATTCGTGCTACAACCTCAGACGACGAAGTTTTAGGTGGTGAGGTAGGCTTTGTTGCAGATGACCTTTCAGATGGATGGTGAAGTCTTTACTTTGGGTGGAGAGGTTGCACCTCGGGGTTGTTCTCGAACGATTAAGTATGGAGTCGTCCAAGTATTGTCTTCTGACTGTTTCCGTTCGTGAATGTGAATAGAGTTTCTGAGAAGATCTTGTCTAAAAACGGAGTTGAGTTACTTAGTTAGAGTTACGTTAGTTACTTGAGTTGTTTAAAAATAATGAGTTACAAGTTAGTTACAATAACTTGTAACTCATAATTTTCGTGGAAATAGACAACGTTCTACTCAACTCCGTTTTCATTAAAATGGTTTTCCACAATCTCATCGCGAGTGACTTTATTCAGATCTTGTCTTGTAATACAACGTACAATAAAGGATCTTGTATCAGGGAGTGCTTTGGAGATCCAACCTTCTTTCCAAACACTCGAAGTTTTGACCTGAATGTAAATTGGTTGGTTGGGGATGAAGATTTTTTCTTTCCCAGCAGACCAGTCATAATAATCTTCACAGCGAGCCTTCAGGCCCTCAACTACACATTCACGTAAGACAAACTAAGATGGAGTAGTTCAAGAGCTGTTGGTAACTTAGTTCGAAGTAGCAGCTTGAGGAGTTGACTGGAACTGTAGTCTAATCCAGTTAGATGTGCAGTCTAATATTTCAGTAAAGTGAGGTTCATATCAGTGTTAGATGCGATGGACTACTTGATTAGCTTTTTGGCAATGCGAATATCCTTGTCAGGGAGTTAATTTGATCTTGGGTAGTACGGATTCGAAGTCATGATGTGAAACCCCAGGAATTTGCAAACCATCCACTTCTGCCCTACTACTGGAACATTTGACAGATTAAGCATCTGCCTACGAATTCGGCTATTCGGTCTATAACTTAAAACGCGAGTGGAAGCTATGATTTTGGAGAACTTCTTTTTTCAACCTTGAAAAGTGAAAACAAAGCTTCCGCTACGTTGGTAGACTCGGAATCAATTAGTAACAAGACGGTGTTTTCTGTATTAAAGAATCGCACGAAAACTATTTTTATTCTGGGATCAGTATTAACAGGAGGAGGCAGTGTTAAAAACTGCCCGCTCTATTGTAGGATTTCAAAACTGCTACTAATGCCACAATAGGAACAAATTATATGATATGCAACAATCTCTGGTCAATACAGCAAGTTCTTTGCTACAGATAACACTCATTAGGACTCAATTTAGATGAAATATCAGGGTGGAAGAACCATAGTCATAACACGGATTCGAGGCTTTTTCTCACTCATGTAAGGTGAGTATCAGGTTATGGAAATGTTATTTTATTGAAGGGCTGTTCAGCATGATTATTTTTAGTCTCTCCTTTTCCAACTTGCCTGTATGGTTATGGTATGCAACTAAATATCAGGAGGTGACTTACATTTCAGGTGGATGGAGCAGGAAGCGAGGTGAAGACTTGCCAAATGGAGGAGATAAAGCATTGAAGCGAATGGCGTGGAAAAATGGAGACGAATGATCCGGCCATTAATATAAGCCTAGTTGAAGAAAAGTTGTCGGCCGTTCTCGAGCGATAAGTTATTCTGGTTAGACCACTTCAAGCTCTGCCACATCATTCGAGCTTCATCCCCAGTCTGTTTGACACATTGTCATCGTTATCACATCTATCAACCACAGGGTCACCTTTCTCGAAGTGGATAAGCAATTGATCGTTGGCGACAACAAAAAATAGAGAAGATATGGGGATATACAATCAATTAGAGAAAATTTACGAATCTGCGGTTTTGTGAATGGATGCAGTATTTGTAAGTGTATTTTGAAGTTCAGGGGAGTGCTGAGACCTCTAGGGCTGACAAAATTATTTTTTAACCCATTACTCCGTTATTTCGACAAATGTAGGGATTTTAAATTCCTTTCCCCATTTGCGAGATTGCACTTCAGAAGTGCTTCAGGTCATAAGTTATGTGCATGTTACCGACCAAGACAATTATGCGACCCCTCTGCGCAGTTTTGGGCGAAATTTTCCGAAAGATAGTGCATTGAAACGACGCGTGGTTAGGTCTGTTGCTCTACGTCAGAATGACATATCGTTGGTTACAGAGAAATAAGTGTTAGTGTAGAGAAATTATGATAAACCACGATGTATCGTTTTATTTTACGTTATTCAGACGCATAGAAGTGATAAAATCATTGTTGGTTTTTAATAAAACTAGCAATTTTGTAGTGACGCCTTTTATTGTTCTCCTATTTCGTAAAAGTTTTTATAGGTTTCAGTTTGAAATTCAAATTTCTCATAATATGTTTCGGTTTGAAAAGTCCGCTTTGGCTTGGGCTCACTACGGCTGAGTATAACAGAAAATGCATCAAAAAGTGAACATGAAAATGTTATATTCGTTCTGTCTTTTGATGACTGATTGCATACATCACAATCTTCGAAAAAGTTACAAGGGAGCACCAAAGACCAACATGCCTACAAAAATAGCTCAACCTTTTCTTCATATTTTATTCTGTATCATTTGCGATCATCTGATTTGTTCCAGTGTCTCTCAGTAGTCATAAGTAGAAATGGAACTGGAGAAAGTCATGTCAGAATAAGAAATCAAGCAACTTTCTTTTGTTTGATCTGGTTAGTTATACATTTTCGGGAGGTAAAATAAGAATTTATATTTACTTGAATTCGAAACAAAATACGGACCCCCAACGCGGTATCTCCTTCTATATTTTTGCTTACACACCCAAATGTTTATAATGTATTATTAGTGATATTTCTGTTTCAGTTTTTCTAGTTACTATATTAATTTGGGTAGATTCAAATTGGGTGGAATCAGTTGGGTGGAACCAAATCCCGTATAATAGAGGGCACACACAACTTAAGGATAACGGTGTTATGCTAGTTAGGAAGATGTTTTCTTTACAGAAGGGTAATAAAAAACCATAATAAACCATTGTGTAATAATTTGCAGAGTTTTAAAATAAATTTCTCTCGTGACGCCAAACTTTGAAGGCCATATTATATGGATTTTGTGGATTACAATGTTCTTTCGTTTGGCTCCATTTGCCCGATTCCAACACCGTGGTCCCAAACACATTATTTTCCGTTTTTCCCCACCTTAGAAGGAAAGTTGATTTCACTAGAATATTTTCATCTTTTCGAACATTATCATTCACGAAACTGTCGGGAAAAGTTGGGATCACCTGCCCGACCCACAATTACACCCACATCATCACCATTCACCAACTCATCCTATCGCACCATTATAAATCTCCTTGATAGAAAGTTTTCTTGAACTCATCAAAGAGGATTCCACCTCGCAGGAACTCCTCACTTGAACCCTCGTTCAACTACCCCCAACTCTTAACTCCCTACCACGAAGAAGCGATCAGCAAACTTTATTCTAAAAATATTGCTGGAACCCTTCCAATCATAATAAATATTGAAAAGTTTCATTCCCCGAAAACTTTGTTATACTAGGATAAACGACATACAAAAAATAAGCCTTCGGTAACGAGTAGGATTTTTGGAGGACTTTTTCCTTCTTAGTAATTCCAGCGTTTCCTGTAAGCTGCTAGAGAGTGGTGAAATAAGATAATTTAACAATAGTGTTCTTTAATGTTGATTAGTTCTAGCTTCACCTGAATATTTTTACTGTATTCAATCTATCTGCATAGAAATCAAAAAGCCCACTCGTGAAGCTTGAGAAGAGGCCAAAAATACTTCAAAAACGCTGCAAATTATTACACAATGGTTTATTATTTTTCTATATAGATCACTCGTCTGCGAAGCCACCAAACATCCAATATGAAGAAAAACATCGATCGCATTCCGGTCAGCTAAAATTTGAACGGAGATTAGGCCTCTTTTGCGATTCACACTCGTGTTTCTGATTTATCGTACGTCCAACCCTTAAATTCTCGTAGGGAGCGAACGTTTTGTCCTACAGGGCTCCGCGTGGTCTCAAAAAATTCTATACTATCTTAAATTGATGGAAGAACAATACCTTTACATGGAAATTTTTTGAGTTAGGGCGTTTTCAAACACTCAAAATTCATTTTTCGACCCTTAGAAGTGACCTACATCAACCAAAATCTTCAGGACACAACTAGACACCAAATGGAGCCTACATACCAAATTTCATCAAAATCGGTCAATGCTACTGTGGGAAAAGTGCCGCGTACGGCGTACGGCGGACGAACGGCCAAATGTTTATTCGATTGTTGGATACTACGTAGTCTTGAAACGAAAACCAACAAATTTTGAGGGGGTGTTAAACTTTTTTTTTTTTGATTGATTCATTATTGAAAATAAAAAACCAAAACGGCCACCACAATGCGCTACGAATTGAGCTCAAACGTTTTTTGTTACAGTGTTTTCAATGATTTTTTTTCGGTATGGCGCCAGCATTAATTTGTAAAAGAGTGTTATAGACATAAATTTCAGAATCCATAGAATCTTGCCAAAAATCAAATTTCATCATCGTTATTAATCGGTGCTGTGACTCGAATCATCCGCAATCTTCCTCCTCTTTCAATGTTCGTTCTGTATCAAGTAGGTTCGTTATAAATTTTCTAACAGTAACAACAGCATCAATTGTAAGAAATGGAGATTCTCCCTCAAACAAGGTATTATTCAATTTGGAAAATCCAGCCAGTTAAAACATGAATTGAACTGCGCTGTAGCGCATAGCGCAGAATGTCTATAGACATTTTATAAAATGTACTCCTCTCAACAAGCGGTCATACTGTACCACAATTGAGGTAATGATCGTTTAAGTCGTTTTCGCAATATAATGGTTTTCCGAATATCAAGAGACAATTGAGGAGCTTGATTCCAAAAGTTACTATATCCATTTTGGTCAAACGTGAGAAAAACGCGAAAAACCATAGCGACCTGAAAAACGTGCTGTAAACCAATGATGTTATTTTTTAAGATATATTTCTAAATTATAATAAATTTCCTTGGAAAAAAATTATTTCAAAGTTTAAAATAATTTTGAACGAGATTTGAAATATCATATTTATTGAAATAGTACTTTTTGAAACGAAACGTAGCGTTTAGTACTTTTTGAAATATACGAAGTGGATAAAGTACTTTTTGGAACCAAACGAAGTGGATATAGTACTTTTTGAAATCAAACGAAGTGGATACAGTACTTTTTGAAATAAAACGGATAAGAGACCGCCATTGTGCTGGATAAATAACCTTGTGAAATTAATCGGGGGTACCCATTCACCCTCGTTTTTAATGGGAATAGAATATCTTTTGCTCCAAAACGATCGCATTTTTTTAAAAGAACTACCCCCCTAAAACCCTGAAAAAGTGTTAACTCATTTTCGATTAAAAAAATGGTCTTCAGTACCTTTTGGAATCAATCTCCTCAATCGCCCGGACAACTTCAAGAACCTCTCAGGAGTAATAAGCATAATGCAAGGTTTCTCATTAGAGTTGGACTATCCGTACAAAAGTTGTGCACAATTGAGCGCGGTTGCGCATTGCTCACAATGTTCTTATTTAGCATGTTCCATTCCCGCAAACATATTGTATGAACGTACTACGATATACTGCATTGTACGTTGAACCGTACGTCTGTAATCGATTCGAAACCTAAAGACACATAGATTTATATATTAGTACCTATATATTTTCAAAAATAAAAATGATTCTATAGACTGTGTTTCCTTGGATTCACTCTAAGACAATATTGGTCACTTTCAGTAGGAATATTTCGTCTCAGCAGTTGTTACAACTACATTGGCATTTCGTAACAACCAATTGGAGCTTTTTGCGCCAATGTACAAACATTGAAGGGAAGTTGGATGTGCATCGCGTATCTCCATCCACTTACTGATCCTAATGCTGGACACAAAGAAAAACTTTGTCAAGTCAAAGGAGTTGGATGAAGGGTGGCAATTTTATATTAAACAAAACGTGCGATAAAAAAAGAGTTCCCTGCTTGTATTTCATTCGAGCTCGATATTTCATATTCTTTACAAATTATTTATCCCACGTCGTTGGGTGTTTCCATTCTCTATCGACGACTCTTTTATTTATAACTCAACATCAAACGTTCTCTTTTATATTTCGTTATTTCACATTGTCAACAAGTTGATTAACCCCTCCTTTACCTTTTTTGACTTTTTTAATTGGTTTTCGTGAGCTCCTTTATCAACTTCCACCTTGTTCTTTTTCTCAAGTACGAGAGAGGGAGCAATTTTTAATAACATGAATTAGAACGCACACTGTTCTTCACATATTTACTAGCACATTCACGGACATAATAATATCAGTCACGGGGGATTGTTGTCGAGCGAGGTTGTAGTCTCGCGAGTTTGTGGTCTTGTGGGATTGTAAACTCACTGGATCGTAGTATAGTAGGGATGTAGTCCTACGAGGTAGTTTACCCGCGGGATCGGTTGGCACTTATGACTCCCACGGTTAAAGAAGATGGAAATAATAACACAATGATTTATTATTTTACACCCGAAGGCATGTAAAGCTGATTTTCCATTAATACACACATACTAGCAATGACATCATTATCCGAGAGTTGTGGGTGCCTTCATGGCTTACTATGATCACCTAAAATAAAACGGAAATTAGACCAATTTCCGTAAGTGAACAGTCTTTTGCGAGTCACTCTCGTGTTTCTGATTTATTTTAAGTTTAATCAGTCGGTTGCCGTTCGCTCCTCACTCCGGGTTAGTATTTCCCTAAATTACCAGCGCTCAAACTTCAAAAATTGAACGTAAATTTGAAATTTCCAAGGATTTCCGAAATTCATCAATGTAGCCTAGGGAATTGAAAAACTTAAATATTGCCACTGAAATCATCAAAATCGAACTATAATTGCCGGCGAAAAATGGGAAAAACCCTAACTGATTGAAAGGATGGTAGGCTAGAGACTGATGAATTTCGAAAATCCTTGGATATTTCAAATTTAGGTACTATTTTTAATGTTTTAGCGCCGGAAATTTAGGTAAATACTAACCCGAAGCGAGGAACGAACGGCAACCGACTGAGCAAGCCAAGGGTTTGTCCTACAAAGTTCTGGTTGGTCTCATTCGATTCTAAAAATGCAGTTCTATTTGAAGGTGGCAAAAAGCAACAGGTAAAAACGGGCAGTGGTAGGTAGGTTTATATCAAGAGTTATCAAAAATGTCAATCCTTATTTTTCACCCCTTGAAAGTGACTGAACTAAACAAAAGGTTTGCGGCACAACTAGACCCTAAATGCAGCCGATAAACCTAATTCCATCAAAATCGGTCCATGGTAACTAAGGAAAGTACCACATACGGCGTTTTCTATTCCGCGTAGTACCTTGAAACGTAAACAATCCAACCTGGGGGGGGGGGGGGTAAACAATTTCTCGCTAGAATCCAAAGGTTCATTAATGAAAGTAATACACCAAAATCAATCCTGTAATCAGGATTCTACATTCACGTTTGCCCATGCGCAGTAGCTATCGATAACTCAACGGTAAACACGGAACTTAACGTAACTATACAGAGTTTATTTTTCGCTTCCATGCGATTTGAAACTGTTTTGAATATGCTGAAATGATCCAGATCCTGCGAATGTTTATGCTACAATATGTCAGTGTTTTGGTTTCCAATTGGCACCAACAAATAGGAAAAACAAAGGGGCTCACTAACCCAGGAAGCGAATCCATAAGGATTCGGCAACCCCAAACGAACCACTTCTTCCCGTTCATCACTTCGAAAAACTCCAAAAATCTTATATCATTATAGCACCAACAAAAGAGGAGTTTTCCAGGCACATCACCAGAGGCATCGCCTTTAGCCAAAAATTGTTCAGGACAGGTGCACGCCAATCTAAAACTAAACAATAAACTAAAAATTCCAATAAGAATTGGAAACAAATAGATCCCATACACCACAAGCAGGAGGAATGTTTATCCAAGTCTATCCAACAACTAAAACAAACCCTCAGCCACAATCGTCACATATCGAATATATACTCAATTTTCAGATACATGTTTCGGGAGATTGTAGTACAACGGTGCACCAGGTGCTACAATCACTGCATTGAGCACTGAATTTTACAATGCAAATACATAACAAATCACAAATGTTTCCTTATCTCAAATCTCGCTCAACATGTTAGAAAAGCCCAGAACATTATAAGCATACCCGAAAATGAATATATTTCTACTTTGACGCCCACCAGAGGATAAAACTAGTAGAAACCTTGTCGAAAACAGAAGGGACCTTGAAATTAACAACTGTGCAACAAAGTAAGAATCCAGCAGATCGGTTACAATGTAAATTTTCCGAGGTGTTTACTTTAAAATGGAAGCAAACATCACGTATCATATACGAGGTAAAACCGCGCGATTATGATAGGAGGTATGATACGCGATTACGTGTGTATATCTCGTGTTACCTGGCAAAAGTTTGATCCGACCACCTCCTGTGTATCAAACTTTCCCAGCTCTTCAACAGATCATGAAAGATGAGATACATAAATTGTTGGAAACGGGAGTTATAGAACGAACCACAGGGCCAATTACAGCAACATGTTTTTAGTATAAAAAAAACCAACACCCTACATACCCTTCCTTGATAACGTTTGGTGAGTAACTATCAATAATTAAATTAACTAATTCAAGGAATTGATTTCCCTCTTCCTACAATAGAATCGCTATTGACGCGTTTCACGTACTCCAGCTTGATACGCCTTAATAGTGTTTACCATAAAATCCCATTTAAAGATGTTTTGACTATAAGGTGTCATAATTTCCAACTGACAATCGGTGGACTTAGATTATTCAAGAAATTATAAAAAAGACAGTTTCGAGAGGCTTTAGTTGGCAAAATTTGGTCAAGGGCAAAAATGAGAACTCGAAGATTTTGGTTTAAATGGATCGCACCAGACGGACAAAGAAAGAGAGAGAGTTGATAACAAGCTGGCAAGAAGTGTCCTTGAAGGGACAGGGCACTTCCTTTTATTTGAGGGACATCCCTAGTGCCCCCTCTAGGGTAGTACGACCGGGAAGGGAGCTCTGCTGGTCCGACTAGCTTTTTTTGCGTTTATTATTACGATAAAACTTTTCAAATTAATATGATTCGCCATGAACGGCATGTAGCCAAAAATGAGTACCCTGTAAAACACCGTCAAAACAGAGTCAACAGGCCTATGAAACGTTCAGAGCGACTTGCCACACCTTCAGTTCCGCAAGTACACGATTTCAAGCGCCTTTTCCACCTGTTAGTTGACATGAGTACGGGTTTTACGGCAGTGTAGTTTGCCGGGAGAAAGCTCAAAGAATAAGAAAATAAGTAAATATTATGAGCTGGATATGTTTTTCCTTTAGTATGCCACATAAAATTGGGACCTACCTATTCAGCTCATGAAAATCTCTTCGCATACACGGATGCAAACGCAGTAGATACAATAAAACGTTGCAAATTATAACACAAAGGTTTATAATTTCTCTATATAGATCACTCGTCTGCAAAGAACACGGCTTTGCCATTGTTACCACCAACCAACTTGAAGAAAAACATCGGTCAGCTATAATTTGAACGGAGATTCGGCCTCTTTTGTGGTTCACACTCGTGTTTCTGATTTATCGTAAGTCCAACCCTTAAGTTCTCGTAGGGAGCGAATGGATTGTCCTACAGGGCTCCGCGTGGTCTCAAAAGATTTTAAAAATTCTATTCTATCTTAAATTGATGGAAAAGCAATACCTTTACATCAAAAATTTTTGAGTTAAGGGGTTTTCAGAATTTCAAACCTTATTTTTCAACTCTAGAAGTGACCTACATCAACCAAAATCTTCGGGGCACAACTAGACCCCAAATGGAGCCTACATACAAAATTTCATCAAAATCGGTCATTGCTAAGTGGGGAAAGTGCCGCGTACGGCGGACGGACGGCCAAATTTTTATTCGATTTTTGGATTATACGTACCTTGAAACGTAAACCAACAGATTTGAGGGGGAGTTAAACAATTTTTTTTTCTTGGTAAATTCCAAAGGTTCATTATTGAAAATAATAAACCAAAACGCTACAACATGCATCACCAAGAATACATCGATGGCAATCATGGCAAATTAATTACAAATTCACACTGAAATTTCTCACTGGTTGAGAAAATTCAATAGCCATTACTTCTTCGCAGATTTGGATTCAAAATGGTCTACAACGGGTTCGTAAAGACCCCAAAGACTTACTATGAGACTTTTAATAAACGTGTAAATTTTACCAAAGAAAAATTGAGTATGAATATTGTACAGATACCCGTACATTGCAATAGTTTGAGGGAGCCCCGTCCTTGGTGTATCAAACTCCTGTTTCCACGGAGTTCCCCTTCGGAACGCTTCCGTTTGCCCGATGTGTGTATTCCCTATAGAAATTGGAAGATCTCAATCATGCAAAACTATACTCCTGAGAGATTACAATCTCATATCAAGCGACCACAATCCTGTTAAAACTCTTCAGTTAATGTGGCTTCTTCGTATCTACAACACTATTTTATAGTCAATCCGATGGATAGCAGATTAACTCAAAACTTCACTCTCCTCGTATCCACCATTACTCTCCAAATAAATCATCACAATCATGTTGATCAAATTTATGAGGAACCATCCAGAGTCCCAACCGTTGAAAATCCCATCGGAACGGAATGGAAACTGAAGAAGTCATGCTTATTAGGGATTTCACGTTGGCGCTTGCGCCGTGACTACGAATAATCCAATCACCCTTAAAAAGGTGTGGGAATTTTTAGTAACCCAAAAGCACAATCGTTTCACGTATGCACATTCGTAGTCCCTATCATTGAAGTAATCGTGATGGGTTTCTCATTGGTCCATCCACTCTCCTACTCTCACTATCCCTGAAAATTTAATCGACTTTGGATGGAAAATGTACGGGTAATTCATGCCTGTTACGAGGGTTTAAGTTATCTCATGCGGTTACTGTCAATCCTATGGTGATAATTTTCTTAGGGGCCCATCTATCCACACTAGGTCGCAAATTCCAAGAAAATTCTAACTTCGTATCGTTTTGCCCTTTACAACACACAGACCGACTAACAGATGGACGGAAACACAACCAATTTGTTCAGATTGATCTAAAAATTAAAACGGAAGTGTAAATGTTGATTTTGGAGGAAATATGTTTTCATCTTTGAAAAGTGATAACAACGCTTTGACTACCTTGGTAGACTCGGAAGCAAAATTTAACCTTCATCCGCTCGCGCTCTCTCGAGTCACAAAAGCAATCGCGGGGCGGCTAATTAATAGCCGTCCGTCACATTTTTACCTATTTCAATGGTTTTTTTTTTTTGGTACTTCAACTCGATAACGATCACTAACCTAATAGACTCGGAAGCAATACGAGTGGATACCAAACCAAACATCACAAGAGGATACATGAAACTCAGGTGTTTACCGGGATTTCTTCCGAAACATACATAGCTACTCATAACGAGGCTGAATGAAGTAAAAAATGTACTCAAATTTCACCGCCGAACTTAGTCACTCAAACTTTGAACATGTACTGACAGCCACCAACGCAGGAGGAAAAGGTTAAAGAAATCTTGTGGAAAAGTGTCCAACTAGGGAATTAAACTGCATCTTTGCGGTGAACCTGAAGGCTAGGCACAAGGAGAACACACGTAACTGTTAAATTGATGTAATAAGACATAAGGAGCACATGGTTGATAACTGTACATAACTCGAATCGAATACTTGAATGAATAATAATTGTTCCATCTTCTTCTTGTTCATGCTGTGTCATACTGGATACTATATTCCTCCCACGCTAATTTGTCCAACTATATAATCGTTCAGGTGAGTAGGTAAGCGGATAGTACGACCTGATCTACGAGGAGGTGTCAGTTGAGAGTTGAGCTCTGTGTCTGTCCTATCTTGAGTTTCTGTCGGCTGAGTAGTGGTCAGTCCAGGATTTGTTAAGGCTGCAAAATCCTGAAGCATTTGCTGTTCTTGAGTCTCAGAAGTTAGCTGCTCATCTGGTGTTTTTGGCTGTGGCTCCTCTTCGGCAAAAGAGACATGTTTCGGCTGTACATCTGAGGAACGCAGTTGATTGATGTGTCTCTTGAAAATATATCCATTGTCCAGCTTAACCATGTAATGGAGCTGTCCTAGTTTTTTGAAAACGATACCAGGCCGCCATTGTTGTTTGTTATTAGCATAGTATCGAGCTTGAACTCGGGCTCCCTCTTTCAGTTGTCTTGCTGACTTGCTCATTGGTTGAAGAGATGGTTGTTCAATGGAGGGCTTGAGAGCATCTAACTGAATTCTTATATGTCTGTTGAGGTAGAGTTCACTCGGTGTTTTTCCAGAGATGAGTGGCGTTGCCCTGTATCTGAATAGAATTTCGGTTAGTTTCTTCTTCATGGGCATTGGTTCATTTTCCATTGCTGCGAGTCGATGTTTCAATGTTTGTAAATTTCTCTCGGCCAGGCCATTGGTCGCTGGATGTCCAGGCGCAATAAATCGCTATGATATTCCAGCAGTCGAGCAGAATGTTTTAAATTCTACGCTGGTAAATATAGTGGCGTTGTCGCTCACCATGATATCAGGATATTCATTGCGGGAAAATACGTCTTGCATGAGATCGATTGTTGATGCTGTTGTGGTAGACAATATTTCGCCCACTTGGATTTCGCATCCATCATTATCAGAAAATAATGATTCTGGTAAGGACCAGCATAGTCCACGTGAATACGTTGCCAGTTGTCATCTGGCTCCAACCTACTTTGGCACAGTCTGGACATTCTCGTACCAAACGTTCAATATCCTTGTCGATCGACCTCCAATACACGTAACGTCGAGCCAATTGCTTCATTTTAGTGATTCCAAGATGTGTTCGATGGAGCTCACTCAGAACAGCAGTTTGCATTGAAGCTGGAATCACGACTCTTGGTCCTTTGAAGAGCACATCCCCTTCAATGGTGAACTCAGTGTCCTCAATTCGATTTTCGCGAAGTTCGTTCATTACTTTTGAAATCGTGTCATCTTTTAATGAAGCTTCCTTGAGGGCTTGATGGGTTAGAGTTGAAGTTTCAATAAGTTGAATCGAAGAAGTTGAAGTTGAAGTTCTACAATTTGTGCGTAGGTTGGGATTTGGAATCCGGGAATATACGACGTTGATTATTCGATAAATATATCAAAATTTGTCGAGAGTTGATACATCCCCGTTTTTTCGCAATGATAGAAGGAAAATTCTGAAGAGTCAATGGTTAAAAAACAAGTCAGTGAGTCGATGGTTTGAATACAAGTAAGAGATAAGGCCTCACATTACCTTATCGTGTGCTACAGAAGTAGATCGATATGCTGTGAGCAATTCAAATGAAGTTTACCTCGTCGCCAAATTTGTGGTGAACCTGAAGGCTAGGCACAAGGAGAACACACGTAACTGTTAAATTGATGTAATAAGACATAAGGAGCACAAGGTTGATAACTGTACATAACTCGAATCGAATACTTGAATGAATAATAATTGTTCCATCTTCTTCTTGTTCATGCTGTATCATACTGGATACTATAATCTTCCTGGTCTCTTGTGTGCTAGTTATGTTTTGGTGGGCAACATTCATCGCGGGCGGCAGTTTGCAGCCCACGCGATCGTAACCACTGACATGAGCATGTCAAGTGATCTGTACACTCACTTGAATTCGAAAGTGAAGCGAGCGGACATGCTAGTAGATCATAAATTAATATGATCAGTTTGCGAGGTCCGCAAGGTGTTCACGTATAATAATATGGAACATTACGTTCCCCACCTCTACTCTAAACGTGCTCTGAAAACTATATAAAAACGTTTGAAGGAAGGAATAATGAATTCTTGCTGCATATACCGTCCCCCACGCTCCGCCACCTTGAGATACGTTAGCCTGAACGACACGGACCAGATGACAACCTCCATCGGAGACGTGGTCGGGACATTTCTTAGAACGTCGATTACCACCATTCGTCCACCTTGCCTTCTTTCTCCAGCAGGTTGACATCGCAATTTGGAGAACCATAGTCCTCGTAATTATTTATATTCACCAAGTTTGAGTTGCAAGGAAGTGGCCCGGTACATTTCACCTCCCATATCTCCAAAACTTGACGTCTTAATAATTGGGCGTTGAACATTGCCAAAGTATAAACACTGTTCTCATAAAATGAAACAGATAGTTGGGTAATTCAAACTGTGAATCGATTTTTTTTTAAATAGATACTTTTTGATATTTTAGAAAGGGCTGTCTACTGCGTCACAATGTGCGTGTCCTATCTGTAGTGAGTTAGTTACCAATGATACTACAACTATTATTATATACAGCTGATTGCTTCTTGTCGTTGCTATGTTTCAAAATATAGGAATTCATTCTGTGTTCTAATGAACTGACGTGTACCACTTTATATTAACTTAATATATTATTTATAAAATATGCACAAGATACTTCATATTTTGGCGCGGTCAGCGTAATTCGGACAGCTCCCAATCGGAGGCCGGTGGTCCAACTGGCCGGGTTGTGAGTATTAACTAACCTTTATCATTTTGTAACGAATGACTCAGTAGGTAGTGGACTTTTTTTGTCTAGCAAACCACTGAAATGGAAGGTTCTACAAAACCTCGAAAATTTGATCCACTTTTGGATAATAACGCTGCGGCACGATGGAAGTCTTGGGTCAATGAGTTGGAAATTTACCTACTAGCTGAAAATATTACGAACGATGTTCGAAAACGAGCCGTTCTTCTGAATTGCAGGAAGTGAGGTGATTGAAATATTTCAAAATTTACCAGAGGTTGGGGCATCGTATGAGGATGCGAAAAAAGCGTTGAATGGTCATTTTTTGCCAGAGGTCAATATTCTGTTCGAAATTTTCAATTTTCGTAGTGCCAAACAAGAATCCGGCGAGAAGTTGATGGATTATCATGTGCGACTCCGTAAACTAGCGTCGTCTTGTGATTTCGTCGATAAGGATTTTGAGATAAAAGTACAAATTCCGATAGGTTGAGGAAGGAAATGTTAAAAAATCCTAACAAAACTTTAAAAGAAATTTTAACTATGGGTCAGTCTAATGAGTTGGTAAGGTCTCAAATGTCTTCTTTCAACAACACGGGTTTAGAAAACGTGAATAAATTGACATCCAACCAAAAGCGATCATGCTACGCTTGCGGTGGTGATTTTCCCCACGTGAATGCTGCGTGCCCTGCCAAAGGAAAAAAATGCTAGGAATGTGGAGGGTGGAATCACTTAGCCAAATCTAAATGGTGTGAAACTTCCACGTCGGGTAAACAAAAATTTTCAAAAACTCGGAAGGGAAAAGTTTACCAAACTAAAGGTTCCGATGAAAGTAACAGTGAGGATTCCTCAAATGAATGTGATAAGTCGCTAAATGTAGTAAACATAGCAAAAGTCCGGGAAATTCCTAGAACATTTGTGAAAGTAAATGGACAGAAAATACGTTTCATTATAGATACGGGAAGTTCGGTTAATTTGATCGATAAATCTGTTTATGACAGTTTTGAAAGTCCGCCCAAACTCAAACCTACTAGAAGGACACTATTGGCTTATCAGGCCCGTCCTATTCATCTTCTCGGAAAATTCAAGTGCACTATGAAATACAAAAATAGGGAAGTTACCACCAGCATTGTGGTAGTAGAGATGGAAGACGCACTTCTGTCTTGTGAAACAGCAAAAGAACTGGGTATCGTGTCATTTGCGTTAAATGTGCAATCTGAACTAACTGAACCAGTAAAACGGAACTTGGTTCAACAATATCCTAACTTGTTCAAGGGTGTTGGAAAATTGAAGAGTCAACAAGTTAAACTACACATTGACTCAAGTGTGACTCCTATAGCGGTTGGGTTTCGAAGAACACCAGCGCATTTAAAAAAACAAGTTGAAAACGAACTTAACAAGTTACTCGAAGATGATATTATTGAAAAAGTGAACGGACCAACGACTTGGGTCTCACCTATGGTGTTAGTTCCTAAAAAAGACGGAAGTCTCCGAATCTGTGTGGACATGAGAGCTCCAAATAAAGCCATAAAAAGAGAGCGGTTTCCTGTTTCTACCATTGATGATGTTGTCTCACTCGTCAATGGGTCTACAGTGTATTCAAAACTAGACTTGAATAAAGGCTTTCATCAGCTGGAGTTGTCACAGGACTCGAGGGATATAACCACATTCGCTAGTCATTTGGGTTTATTTCGTTATAAACGTCTGAGTTTTGGCATCTGTTCAGCTCCAGAAAAATTCCATCAAATTGTGCGACAACTCATTTCTGACATTCCAGGGTGTATAAACGTCAGTGACGACATACTAATTTTTGGTAAATTTGAAAAAGATCATGATAAAGCACTGCACTCCGTTCTGTCCAGGTTACAGGAGTCCGGTTTAACTCTAAATGTGGATAAATGTATTTTCCGTAAAAAAAGTGTACCATACCTTGGATTAGAATTATCTGGAGAAGGAATTTCCCCAGCAAAGGATAAATTGAACGCAATTGAAGCCTTGGAACCTCCTCAAGACATTCATGAAATGAGAAGTTTCCTGGGCATGCTGAATTTTCTGCAAAGATTCATCCCGAATTTAGCTAATGATACTAAACCTTTTAGGAATTTGATAATCAAAGACAGTACCTGGAAATGGTCAGACAAAGAGGAAGCATCGTTCAGGAAAATTAAAAATAAGGTAAAAAACGCCATAAACAACAAATTCTTTGACATTAACAAAACTGCCCACTTGTACGTCGATGCTGGACCTGAAGGTTTAGGGGCGATTCTGGCTCAACCTGGAGATGGAAACCCCAAAATCGTGGCTTGTGCAAGCATCAACTTGACAAACGTTCAAAAACGATATGCACAAATAGAAAGAGAAATGTTAGCCATTGCTTGGAGTGTCCAACACTGGAACGATCTGCTTATGGGGTCTAAATTTGTGATTCATACTGACCACAAGCCCTTGGTATCACTTCTGAACAAAATTCACGGAGAATCTTCTCCTCGCTTGGACAGACTCATGTTCAAATTGCTAGGATACGATTTTTCAATAGAACACATTCCGGGCAAAGAAAACCCATCTGATTATATGTCTAGACATCCCCTGCGAAACAAACTCAAAAGTGAGGATTCTTACATTAACTTCGTTACGGAGATCAATCTTCCGTCGACTATATCTCGTGAAACTCTTTCCCGCATTTCCCAAGAGGATGAAGAGCTCAATAAACTCACCCAAGCTATTCGGACCAACCATTGGGAGGATCCACTGGTACAGAAATTTAAGATCTTAAGGAACGAGTTGGCAGTTACAATGGATAACATTGTTCTGCGAGGCTCGAGAATAGTCATTCCCCAAAAACTACAGGCCAAAGTTATTGCGTTAGCGCACCGGGGACATCAAGGCATGACAAAAAGCAAGGGGTTACTAAGGACCAAAGTATGGTTTCCTAACATGAATAAGCATTTATACGCAGCTTTATCAACATGTATACCATGCCTTGCTAACAGCTCTAAGACAAGTCGTGATCCTATCAAGCCTACACCAACACCATCTAGTCCGTGGGAGTGTCTCTCATTGGACTTCGCTGGACCTTTTCCAAACGGGAAATACGTTGCAGTGTTGATTGATGATTACAGCCGATATCCAATAGCTGAGGGTATCTCATCTTTGACTTCTAACATCGTGACGCGCTGGTTATTCAAACATTTTGCACTTTTTGGAATTCCTACTTCACTCAGGACAGATGGAGGACCTCCTTTCAACAGCCATCAATTTTCGTCGTTTTGTGAAAATCTCGGAATAAGTCACAAGAAAGTTACTGGTTTATGGCCTGAGGCGAATGGAAGAGTAGAAAACTTCATGTCAAACATGAACAAAACCATTCGAGCGGCAATAATAGAAAAAAAGAATTGGGAAGATGCTCTGATGGAGTATTTGATCCAATATAGAGACACTCCACATTGTTCCACTCAAATCCAACCTTCCAAAGTGTAGTTAAGATGTAACTTCCGTTCATTTTTACCTCAAATGGCATCAAATTTGTTCTGTGATGAAGTAGATGAACAACTCTTGCAAAACGATGAAAGGTCCAAAGAAAGAATGAAGAACTATGCAGATGCTAGGAGACATACCAAGACCCACGAACTCAAGCCAGGAGATCAGGTACTAGTGAAACAGCAGAGGGTCAACAAATATTCCACACCTTTCAACCCAAATCCATTAGAGGTTGTCGATGTCCAAGGAACTAGGATAACTGCTCAGTCGGATGATCGTCAAGTCACAAGAAACTCTTCACATTTCAAGAGGATTCCCGAACGAGAAGAAAAGTTGATAGAAATGGAAACAGAAAGAATACCCGACAGTACTCCTAGTAACTTGATACCGAACGAGGAAGAGAAAACCCAAGAACAAGCATCAGGGACTCCTGGAGAACAAAGATGCTCTAGAAGTGGTAGAGTAATCAAACTTCCTTCAAAATTCAACGATTTCATTATGTTTTAAAACATTTCGGCTTAGGGAGGAATGTAGTGAGTTAGTTACCAATGATACTACAACTATTATTATATACAGCTGATTGCTTCTTGTCGTTGCTATGTTTCAAAATATAGGAATTCATTCTGTGTTCTAATGAACTGACGTGTACCACTCTATATTAACTTAATATATTATTTATAAAATATGCACAAGATACTACACTATCCTAACATTATAAAGTGTAGAGTATGCTTATCTGGTACGTCATAAGAAACACAAATACATTCTCCTCCTATATCGGAACATGATTATCATGTTCTAATCTGTAGTTACAGTGAACCTCAATGCACTATGTACAATCTGCTACTCTGGTTGTTCATAATGTAATTTAGCATACCATTAGATATGCTTCACCAAGCATTAGAAAATACGAGTAGAATACGAAAGCATGAACCGAAATAGCCAACATGAAATGAGCCTTATTAAGAAAACTAAATGAGCGGTGAAACATGTCTGGTACTCAAGAACTGGAAGATAGGGTCATTCTTGGCAGCTAAAGAAAATACGCGAGTAATTAGAAGTAGAAAGAAACTCACTTCGCATTGGGAACTCCAGAATTGAACATGATTATGTGTCCCATTTTCGATTTCCATTTTGCTTCCAAGTCTAACGAGGTAGCGAAAGAATTCACTCTTAGAAGGTGAATAAAAACTCCTTCGAGATCTCCCCACTCGCATTTAAATTTTTTTGAACAATTATGATCCTATGTGTGTGTCCGCATGTTGCAGTTCGATTTTTATTAAATGTTCAGGGACGTGGGAGTTGCGGTGACAGTGGTCCCTTACAAATTCCATCACCAACGCATTGATAGCAGCCTAAACGCATGTGCAAGTAAACACACGCCTTACAACGGTCATCTACGAATAATGATTATAAAAATCTGCATTTATCTGTCTGGAACCAATTATAGCCAAACGACGTAATCGATATTCTCTAAATTTGGTACATGCATACAGTATGTTTCCCGGATAGGTATAGGCAATTTTACAGCGTTGCGTGCAGTGCACAAGTATGAGGAACTTTCAAATGACTGAACCGATTGTGATGGGAATTTTGCTCTGTGCCTATTACCCTCTCAATCCCTTGGCTATTGCAAACCAATTCTTCAATAAAAAATATTTTCTCTGCTTGCGATCGTCGTGAAATTGTGTACCTACCGGTGTACCTGATGTTATCAGTGATTCTCATTATTAACATAATTTCTGCTGAGAACGGAAATTCGTCAAACCTCTATTTTTTTTACATCATTTCAATTAATTTAAGGGATAAATAAAGGTTCATAAATGCAATTGAGAATAGCGTTAACCATATCCAAGACTTTGTTGATCTTTTGCAAAATTCATCCGTAAGCGACGAGACCTTTTTGAGTTGGGTTTACTTTAACTTACTACGTACATCCTTTTGAGAACTAGTCGTACATGCGCATGTCAACAAACTTTCTGTTTTTGCACTGGAAATATCGACGCAAGTTGTTACTGGACCAAGGAAACTGCTGAAAAACAACAATCTAAATCAAAATGAATCACCTTGAGATGAATTAGCGTTGATTCATTTCATCGTTGGCAATCAAAATCCCATTGGGGCTTATCGCATAACTAACGAATGAACTAGAGGATCGCTGACGGAGCCGGCGTTCCGTAAAGGGTAGACATCGAAAGGGCAACTCTCGAGAGGTAGCCACAGCCCTTCCACCGCCAAGACAGGATAGTAAATTATGTGCCCCACGTACTCCACTCTTGGCAATGGCTGCCAGGAATAATGCAGCACAGAGGAAGGGGATCCACCTATGTATTTAATGAGCCAGGTGACTTTTTCTCTTCTCGTCTCCCCTTCATCTCGCCAATCTAATCTCCCTTCGAGTCTCTCATCTCCCCCCCCCCCCCCCTAAATATCCCGTTCATCTACCGAGGCAACTTTCGTTACTATTTGACCCAACATTGAGTAACGTCTCAGAATACTCTCAGAATAATTAAGTGTTAAGTTGGCTAGTTACAGACGGGGGCTTTAGATGCGAAAGGCTATTAAACAGCATATATGTATATGTATAGGATACTATTAAAGCTTAGAGATGATTGAAGTTGAAGAATATTAAAGAAAGTTAGTATATGTTAGAGATTATCAAAATGCGTCCTTTTTTCTGACAAATCATGTATTGTTTAGTAATTTACTTATTACTGTAATTGTATAGTAGCCATCAATTTATTTACCGATATGGAGCGATTTTGCAAAGATCCTACCCTACAACACGGGCCAAGCCTAACGTCGGGTAGGAAATCTGAGCAAATTGCATCCCTTCATGCATTTATATTATTGCAAAAGTGTACAAAATGGAGAAAATAAAAATATCTATCTATCTATCTATCTAATACCAATAAAATCACTCGTAAAAATAACTAAAATAAAACTTAATATAAGTAAGTAAAATGACTTTCACGAAAGAAAGTCAACTTTAAAAAGAAAGTAAAATTACTTTCACTTTCTCGACCAATGGGATTTAAGCTCCCTTTCACTTGGGTGTATATAAGCTATGTTCTCTGTGATGTACCTTCAATTATTGTTTGTTACTGATGATGACATAACCGTCGATATATATTTAACTTGAAACTCATTATTTTCTTGGATAGACAACGTTCTACTCAACTCTGTTTTTATTAACGTCTCAGAATGTTACTTTTATTTCGTGATTCTGAAAATGGTTTATTTCTGACATCGAAATTATACCAATGTTTACAGAACAACAACTTGGGAAGTAAATCAACTCTCCCAAACCACCAAGTAATTGTCCCTATTCAAAGAACAGCCCAAGAGAGGAAGTGTCACATATGTATCATATTCACCGTTTTCTAACAGGATTCAAATTTTTAGTATACTCGTGATAATTTCCTGGGAAGCATTATTTTCTGTTACTAGTTGTTGTGTAATTGTCCATTTTATGTTAGATTCAGTATCATATTATCATAGTAGATACATTTCTTTGATTTTGAAATTTGTGAAGTTTAAGTATAAGTATTTGTAAATATTTATCAAGGAATAATACATATTCTTATTAAATTGTAACTGAGGTATGAATGACCAATCTAGACTTGATGTTGTACTTGTTTAATCTTCCGTTTTAATTTTCGTGCCCACCCAAGGATTTGGTCCTATTAAGTAGGGATCTACCATTGAACAAAAAGAAAATTGTATAAAATAATGACAAAAGAATATGGGATTGAGTACAACAGTGCTAGGTGGTAGATGGAAGAAGAGGGTGAATAATAATAATAATAATAATAATAATAATAATATATTAAGTTATTCTTAGATTTTTGTGCAATCAGGTATTCAGAAGGTGCAGGTCGGAGAAGTTAGTTCTACGGATAATTATCAAATTACTATAGGAATTTGGAAAAAGAAAACTACAAACACTGTCTTGACAGAGAGCAATCAAAACGAGCAAGGCGTGGAATAACAGTCATAAGATCTCAAACAAGTACAACATCAAGTTTAGATTGGTCATTTTATACCTCAATTACATTTATATCCTACTTGGAGTAGACATACCATTACACATATTATTGTTAAATATTATAGTATTTTATAGATTTTTAGATGTAAGTTATTAACATATTTACTAGGTGAAACACGAAAGGCTAAACCGCTTATGTAGTTGAGTTCCGATAATTTGTTATTTACATCAATATTGTAGGGTATTTCAAACTGGGTTTATGACCTCTTTGAGTCATACCAATAATTATCTACCACTAAATCATCTGGTTGACCCCCCAATAAATTTTTTACAAGGCTTCTATAAATTCGAGCGATCACAATTTCGAATACTTGAACTCGTGGGCTGGATTGATTATTTAAGTTTGTCAGACTCAGATTTTTCAAAGGACGTACCTCAGTGAGACTGGGTGACCTTATGCGAGTTATTCGTGGGATAGAGCAGGATCACTCAACCAATGTTTAAAACAAGTATCCTTTGTAAGTCCGTTGTTATATTGATGAATTACGTTGCTAGGGCTAAGAGATAGGCAACCAAAGATTACCAGTCATGTTCAGAAACAGAGGAGAATCCATTTAACATATTATTTTAATATTTTATACTTGAATATTATTGTTGACATCCACATTCATAATATGTACGCAACTTATGTCTTTAATTTCATACATCAACTGGGAACCTAAATATTGAAAAAAGTCCTTCCATGGCCGCACGGAACTGACAGTCTTTCTTGTATTTTGGTGTTTTGAAGCGGTCACATAGTCCAATCATTTACCAAAGCAGTGGACAGCAAGCGCTGCAATTGGAACAGCTCAACATCAATCTTCATTATGTAACAATGCTTTATGTAAGGTCGTTACATTTCGTTCTACGTGCTTCTGGATGTTTCAAAGTCAGTCAAAAAGTGATGTGATTGAAAATTGTTAAATGAATTATCCAAATGTGAAATGTATGCATAAAATGAAAATAGTAAAGTTATGTTAAATGTAGAGCAGCTGCTTCATATTGTGACGAAATAAATGAAATATAAATATCTC
Organism: Apolygus lucorum; assembly: GCA_009739505.2. Lineage (NCBI taxonomy): Eukaryota > Metazoa > Arthropoda > Insecta > Hemiptera > Miridae > Apolygus > Apolygus lucorum. The sequence goes on from CM019167.2 coordinate 26,506,775, forward strand.
TAGCATAGAATAGTCGTGTTTCTTGCGTTTTGGATCCCTTCCAGCGTTAATAGGGATAATGATGTACATCCTACCCTTCGAGAACATCATGTTCTCTTGCAAAGTTAGCAAACGTTGTTCTCCTGTGCTTGGGTCTCAACAGGGCTCAACCACGATGAGGGAACGGAAGAAACTTTCACATCCATTCGCAAAGAAGGCCAGACGCGTTGTCCATGAGATAAAACACCTAGGTGGTGTAATGATAGTCAGTTGACGTCATATTTCCAAGTTAATGGCCAAAGTTACCTCGTGGGATGAATGGCGGATGGGCGTGAAGGGATGAAAGATAAAAGGGCTGAGAAAGGGGTTTGGTGTGATATTTCGCAGAAGGATCTTTCACCACGCCCTCGCCTTTTGTCGTTGGATAACGCGGGACGTGACCCAGTCGGTACCCGATCGTTGACAACGAAATCTTAAATCAGCACCTTTGAGGGGGGTTGATGAAGGGACCATGACAAGGGAAATCGCGGATGCTTGTTAATTTGTTCAAGTAATTTGATATTGGAGGAGCAAGACCGTGGACCAGTGAGTTTGATCTGAAGCCACATCCTGCAGACGGTAACCACCTACCTGAGCCTCCTAAACCTGGGTATATACAACAAGATCCTCCTCCTATCAATTTATAAAAGAAGCCAACAAAGTATGCCAGAAACTCAGCGCCATACGAACTCCACATATCATAAACGATCTTCGTTATGCAAATGTAATCTGACAACTCGTACCAAAATCTATTAAACAAGATTTAACCGTGAACACATCCGATTGCAATCCAAAGCAATTAAAAGGACAACCATAATGTGATCTATACACCTTCACATGAAGGCATGAACATAATAGGGGAGTTAGCATTACGCTTAAAAATGTACTAATACGTGTACTTGGTATTTACAACCATATTGACAACTAAATCTATCCGAACCTATTACTTTCCCTCATTCATCCACACCAACTGACGTTTCTAGATACAGAATGGAACGGTAGGCATGCAATGAGGAAATGTTTTTGGAACAATGATAATGAAAAGATCATTCGTGACCTTAAAACAAAATACAAAGTAAACAGAGCAGTCCCCTCAACTCCCAATTTTTACCTGTCTCAGATGCAGTCTAAGTACCATAGACTACGTTATTTCTGAACACACCCTTTGTTTGAGCCACAGCACTAGAGACCAATAAGGTGCTGCTATCTGGCGACGCTACCAGTCTAAACACATCCTTCCCACCTGAGTAGCCTAGCCCTCTTCCACTTCTTCTCGTCCTCTCGTGACCCACGAAACCCCTTGTACGTTGCAGCAATTTTGGTTTATTATTTTCAATAATGAACTTTTGGAATCAACCAAGAAAAAACGCTGCAAAGTATTACTCAATCGTTTATTATTTTTTCTATATAGATCACTCGTCTGCAAAGCCACCAAACATCCAACATGAAGAAAAACATCGATGGCATTTCGGTCAGCTAAAATTTGAACGGAGATTAAGCCTCTTTTGCGATTCACACTCGTGTTTCTGATTTAACGTACGTCCAACCCTTAAATTCTCGTAGGGAGCGAACGGTTTGTCCTACAGGGCTCCGCGTGGTTTCAAGAAATTCTACAAATTCTATACTATCTTAAATTGATGAAAAAATAATACCTTTATATCAAAAAGTTTTTAGTTAGGTCGTTTTCCAAAGTTCAAACCTTATTTTTCAACCATTAGAAGTGACCTACATCAACCGAAATCTTCAAGGCACAACTAGACCCCAAATGGAGCCTATATACCAAATTTCATCAAAATCGGTCAATGGTAAGTGGGAAAAGTGCCGTACGGCGTACGGACGGCCAAATTTCTATTCGATTTTTGGATTTTACGTAGGTACCTTGAAACGTAAACCAACAAATGTGAGGGGGTGTTAAAAAAACATTTCCTTGGTCAATTCCAAAGGTTCATTATTGAAAATAATAAACCAAAAAAATGTTTACTCCCCTCTCAAAATTTGTTGGTTTACATTTCAAGCTACGTAAAATCCAAAAATCGAATATGAATTTGGCCGTCCGTTTCCTTAGTTACCATAGACCGATTTTGAGGAAAGTATGTATGGGCTCCATTTGAGGTCTAGTTGTGTCCCGAAGCTTTTGGTTGAAGTCAGTCACTTCAAATGATTGAAAAATAAGGGCTGAAGTTTTCAAAACGCCCTAGTTCAAAAACTTTCGATATAAATGTATTGTGGTCTCTGTAATTTAAAATAGTGATGAATTTTTAGAATCTAATGAGACCACCCAGAGCTCTGTAGGACGAACCATTCGCTCCCCGTGAAAACTTAAAGGTTGGACTTACGATAAATCAGAAACACGAGTGTGAGTTGCAAAAGAGGCCTAACCCATATTTGGCCAATGTTGCGTATACGCAACGTTAACTTTGAGGATTTCTCATCTCTTACTTTATAAATAAATTACTTTTTTTTCCAATTGCAATCCATTATTTAGAAGCAGAACTAACTTCGAAAATATCCTAACAAAGCCCGTTGAGACTTCTGCCCAACTAGAAAAATTCTGAAGTTAGTCAATTTCTATCGCTCCAAATTCAACTATTTCAGTTCCTGTTTTAGTCCACTTGCTGCTCATCAGGATCCATAATGCCCCCATACCTTAGTCGTTCGGGATCTCCAGATTATAAGGACACTTCAATAATTGTCATATTTTACTTCAGAAGATGGGAAGATTCAAAAACGCGGTAACGTTGCATGAGCGCAACGTTGGCGGAAGGTGAGGTCAGGCCTTTTGGGCTGCAGCCCGAGGTGGAAGGCAGGAGTGCTAATGTTTTGATGCATGTTCGGACAGAAACCATTTCGCTAAGCATTTGGGCCAAATCTTCAGGGGGAGGGGATGTTTTCAGGTCGGTTTCCGCAAGTTTTTTTTTTAGTTCTTGCTTTGTTTTCTTCCGGGCCAGAGTGATGAGTAATTCAAAGAAAAAAATATCCGCGTGGACACTGGCGGGAATCCAGGAAATATTTCTAAATGACATTCCTGATGAATAAGCGAATGAATTTGATGTCCCCTTTTCTCTCAGCTGAACGGCAAATTTTTGCAATTTGCGATATTCGCTGCTCATTTATCAATCCACGAAGAAATGGACCCTTATTTCGGACGTCGTACTGCCAAACAATTCATCCGAGGTAAGCCTGTAAGGTTTGGCTTCGAATTATGGTGTTTGTGCTCCTCAGATGGGTATTTGTTCCAGTGTTTGCCACACGCTGTGAGTTCGCCTACTTCAGTATTTCGTGGACTTACATGATAATGGCATCGCTAACTATAGAATCCGAATCAAAGGGAAAAAAATGGTGTGGCCCTTGTTCATAAATGCCGTTGACAGCTATTTGGTTAACGCATGAAAAATCCACGTGAACGACAAGAAAATCTCGAAGATCGAATTTCGCTCAGCAGTCACCATTTAACTTATAAAATTCAAGGAAGAAGCCTCAGGAGGTGTAGATTCAGAGTCAGAGGAAGGATTTCAGCAGAGGGGCCGCGGTGCCAGCAAATTAATCGATAATTTTACAAAATCTGATGGCAAAGGCCACCTCATAATTCGGAGCAACCCAACTGTATGGAAAAGATGTCGAAACTGCAATAATCCAACGATTTATAAGTGTGAAAAATGTGATATTCACCTTCACCCGGACTGTTTCAAACAATTTCACGTGTGATCCCACTTCCTGCCATTGTTGCGTAAACGCAACAATTGCTATTTTCTAATTGAAGTACATGTAAAATATTTTGCTGCCTCTAATATGTTCTAAACATCCAATTAAAGAGTTTTTCGGACAAAAAAAATCAAATTTTTATTGTTTTTTACCAATGGCCGAAAATGGGCTAATCTCGAGTTTCAGTTTTGTGTTCTTTGCACCAGTAATAAAATTGCCTGATGAATGCGTCCACAACTCATGTACCCATTTCTTTGAACTGAGTGTAAAGCATTTATTTCTTTAAAATAAACTTGATTGTGAAGCGAAAATATACGTTTGGTAGGTAGTGAAAATAGTAAATGCGAGTGATCTTCACAGAAAAATAGTAAACCTCATTTAAAATTAAGAGTAATAATTGTAAAGTTTTGGCGAAATCGATTATACAATATTAGCATTTCCCATCTTTGACCGCTGTTATTAGTCTTTTTGGATAGTTACCCACGTAAGTATTAAATACAAACGTTATTCAATAATCTTATACATGGATTTTAAAGTTAATCGTGTAACTCAGTCGGTTTCCTCCGGGTCTTTCAGAACGGAAAGGACACCCCCAGGCCTTGGAAAACACACTGTGGTGCATTGTCTGGTTAGTCATCAGCCCTTATATATCATAATCCGTGATTTATATTTGTTATACAGTCTGCTTATCGAATAATTCTATTTTACCAGGCCCAATTAGATTGATGCCTTTTTACGATATATAAGCGTGTCTTCTCTGTGCACACACCCACCTCATACGCAACCTAGAGACGCTTCACCGAAGCCACAGCGATCACAAACCTGTTCAGTTCATTTCATCTTCCAGAGTTCATACCAAACCACCAATGTACGGCTTTGACTTTAAACGAGCCGATTGGAAGCTCTTTAGAACCATTCTAAACGACAGCATAGCTCCAAACAACCCACCCATGACTTCTCCTGAGACAATCGACGAAAATATTGGTCTCATTAGTAACATGATAACCCTTGCCCTTAACGCTGTGGTAACCAAAGACCGTATGACAACGCCCCTAGAAGTCCTCTTATCGCGATTCGTCAACCAAATCATAAGAAGAAATAAATGTAACGAAAAGCTGGAAACATACCAGGAACCCTGAAGTGAGAAGACTGTTTCTATGAACTTCAACGCTTAGTTCATATAGCAGTAGAATCGGACTCAACCCACCTGAGATGAAAAACTTTCGAAAATGTCAGCCCACGAAAACTCAATCAACTACGTGATTCGTTAACGTGGTTAATAATTAACCAAGTGGTTCAACTCCAGTAGGTCATATAGTGTTCCCACTAAAAAAAAACAAAAAAAAAACGATAGTGCAGCCACAGGAAATCAGGAGAAGGCTGAGTTACTCTCATATAACTTCCTTACTGTCCTCACTGACGCACTATGTAGGGGAAACGACTCCTTCGTGTCGAAAATCAACACCAAAACTCAAAAACTACTTACAATTCCAATCTCACAGTTGGATCAACTTCTTAAATTAAACACTCCCTCAGAAATAGAGAAAAATCATTAACAAATTCAAAATCAACAAAGCCTTCGGAGATGACTTGATACCTGTTATAGCACTCAAACGCCTGCCCAAAAAAACCTTTGTCCTTAAAAATTCTTGCCAAGGTCCATTACTTCTTCTCATCTTGGAAAGTTGCATCCATCACCCCGATCCCAAAACCAAATGAAAAAGCTTCTGACTCTGCCAGCTATCGACCAATCAGCCTCCTTCCTACACCATTTATTTTTTATTTCCTTTATTTTTTATATATACGGGCAATCATGCCCAATACTATATAATTTTAATATCACAACGGGCCAACGCATGTAAAAAAATTATAACAATAACTGATATTCATAATACGCCGTCATTTATTTATTTACGGGCACGCCGAATTAACAATCAGCATAATACGGTAGAACTAGGTACTAAATAACAGAAAATATTATTTGAAGGTAGGGGGAAGCATGAAAATACATCATGAAATCTGTGAATTTATCTAAATAAGATGGGGGAGGAAGAAATTAAGGATTTTAGCGATGATAGGGGATTATGGAAGAAATCAAATTGATTATATGTGGTATGAAGGAGATTTGCACTGCGGGGTCGATGACGGTCATAAGGTCATATTCTGTTAGAGCTGAGGGCAGTCTATTGCATTACGGATGAGCTTAATGATTCAATCCACACTGTCCGAAATATTCGGAAAATATTCCTTTCCCGAATCCAACAAGATTGCTAGACTCAATATCACACCAAAGTCCAGAATGGGTTTCAAACATAGCCACTGTTCAATATTTACTTATCAAATGTCTTTGAAAGCCTTCCCTCTTCACACACATCTAACAGGATTTTTCCCTCAGCAGATGATCTCGCCATCTACACTTCCAGCTCAACCTCTCAAAAAGCTTCCAATCAGTCAAAATGCAGGCCTTTGTCACCCTACAACATTTGAAAAATGGAAAATTAAAAGTAACACCACCAAATCCGAAGCTATTATGGTTTCTCCTCCAACGTAGTACCCCCAAAAGTGTCTATATCAGGGGAACCAAGGTCAAATACCTGGAAGTTCACCTTGATAAACGTCTAATCTACAGGGAACATGTCAAATTGATTAATAAAAAGGCCCTTTCCAAATTAGGTCGGTACTATAACTTTTTCAAATCACATGCCCTCAGCACAAAATTTAAATTACTCATTTATTCAACAATAGTTAGACCCTCATCACGCTCAATATGGCACACCGCAGCCCAAACTAACAACCAAAAATTTCAGAATACCCAAAATAAATTAATCAGATTATCAACGAACAGCTCCTTGTGAATCAACATGACAAACCTCCACGCACAAGACGGGATCGACCTACTCCGACCGCATCCAAAAAGTAACAGAAAACATGTAATGCCAAACTGTCTACACTCCCCGACATATTGCTAGATAATTTGGGGCCCGAATGGGGGTCCGATCTCGAAGAAGGAGGACTTGAGTTCGTCTATCCCCGACCCGATCAGATTATTTAAAAAAAACGACTGCCAAGTGGGTGTGGCACATAGCTTCCTCGTATCGTATGCCTAATCTCCGTTCAAATTATAGCTGACCGAAATGCGATCGATGTTTTTTCTTCATGTTGGATAGTTGGTGGCTTTACAGACGAGTGATCTATATAGAAATCAATAAACCATTTTGTAATAATTTGCAGCGGTTTTTAAACGAAATCACTATGCTGTTATTAGACCGGACAAGGTTCCGCTGCGAAGTGCAATCTCCGGGCTGCTGGTATCGTTTTGTTCATTCAAAGAAATTTCCCTACAAAGGATGAGAAAAAGTTTCTTTTCTGTATTCGGATAAGTTTATCCGTTGTTATAGGGAAGTTGAGAGTTGAAGCTGTAAGCTCTAATTCTTAACTACCTACCAGTAAAACCAAACAATTTTGGTGCATCGTCTATAAACAATTTCTTCGAAAACGTACGAGTAAGTATCTACATCATCAACTTCATCCAATGTTTAATTAAAGCGTAAATTGGAGAGAGACTGAATTTTCTGTTGAAAAATGCGAAGCAGAGGCAAAACTAATTGAGAATGGAAATATTTTAAATTCACTTAGAGCCTTTGTCTGCCGTCGCTCCATAATGAACAGCATAATTACTTGGCTGCTGTTGGAATTATGCAAATTGCATGAGAAATGAAATCCGCGGAAGAATAAGGCCGAGTGACGCTGAAAAGAAGTACAGTGTAAGCAAAGAAAATAAGGGATGTCGGGATAGACCCTTCGCGTCATTTTGTCCCACCTTTGTAAATGAAAACCTCCATTATCAAAGATTTATGACGTTCTCAGTTCTCGGATGTCCTTTTTGGTAATTTATTTTAAATTATGAACCTTTGGAATCGAACAAGAGTAACGAGAGGTAACCCTTACTCAACATTTTTATGTTTAACATTTTAAGGTAAGTAGCATCAACAGATGGAATATCTATACAGAATCATAAACGATAGTATAATAATTTCCATCGTATTTTTGCACCATGTGGTTACGAATAATAATATGAATATTATATTTCGTGATCGAAAAGATATTAATGGATATTAGAATATAAACTATTCCGTGGAAGGATATTCATTATAACGTTGAAAAGGAACTCACTCACTCATTGGACTAGTGCTGTGCACGGTTAGACATTCATGTGCTCATTGGCGAATCTATCCTCTCACCTGAAAAAATAAAATATTATAGTTTTAGAATAAATCAAATCATCCTGAAAGATGAAAATGTTTTTGAATGACAACGTGTTGTAGGCTCGTTTAATCCATAATTTTTTGCAGATTTGTACGGTTTCTTTTCAGTTCGACTGGCCCAGTATATCATAATTTACATTGTGAAGAGTTAATGAACAAATGAGGCGTTAATGAACAAAAATATATAATTTTAAATATTCAGGTGCCTGATATTGTGGGAATTTCCAATCAATTCATATCTCCACCATTTGGAGCCTTTCTACCAACAGTCTATTTGCACGGGATTAATCCTGAACCAACTCCTTCGCCATATCTGTCTGACTAACGTCATCGTGGTGCCTTCGTGGTATACTTTTTATTCGACAGACACGTACCTTCCATTAAGACCACTGCAAGAGAACACAAATTGGTCGACCATCGGGAACCTTTGTAAAGATGTATAGGCTGAGAAACAAAAGTTGGGAAACTTACTTTCGAAGGATCCTAGTACAAAAGAACGCGCTGATGGGTACCTTCAAAAGTAGGAAACAAATGATCGCTCCATCACAGGCTCTCCATTTCTTCCCAGTCACTCTCACCACCACCACCACAAGAGGCCCTAATTAATTGTACGGGTCTATCACGACCCGACATTTTTTTCTCACTTCACACCCCGCCAACACTTTCCCTCTTCCACTAAAGTGATAGATCTTAGATTTTCTATGCGGTTCTCACAAATATCTGGTTAGTTAACATACATCGGTATCGAATGCATCGAGCATATAAAATGAATAATCATTTATCGTCTTTGCCAATATGTCTTTCTGTGTTAGATGTCAGAAGAGAAGAGGGAAGACTCTTCCTTCCTGCTACCACGGATATTTGTAAATTGAGTAATAATACGAATAGGGAATAAATTGTGAGTAATTTGTATTCAATTACTGTGGTACTGATAAGATTCGGTTCCATTCATGTCAGGTTTCGTTCACACGGAACCGAGATTTGAACGGATATCCATGGTTTGGAAATAAGTCGGACGTCTTGTCCATAGAGCTAATGAATCTGAATGGACTAACTGATTTTCTCATATTGCAGTCACTGGAAACGTAGTTTCGATGTTAACCCCTCCTTTACTTGATATTCACACAAGATGTACCTCGCACATTGGGAACAACTATAGCCACATTCGCAGACGATACAGCAGTTTTGGCTGTTGCAAACATAGTTAAAACCTTTACTGAAAAGCTACGGGATGCTACGAATGCTATTGGATATTAGACCCGAAAATGGCGCCTCAAATTAAACGAAACCAAATCCACTCATGTGAACTTCACCAACAGAAAAAATTACAAATATGCTGCTGATACTGAATCAATGCACAGTCCCATATTCCACCTCAGCTAAGTACCTAGGACTACATACGAAGCTGAAGTGGAAGGAACACGTCAAAAAGAAACAATGGTTTATTATTTTTCTATGGGATCACTCGTCTACAAAATCACCAACCATCCAATAAGTATGAAGGGGGAAAAAAAATCAAAATCACCAACCATCGATTGCATTTCGGTCAGCTATAATTTGAACGGAGATTAGGCCTCTTTTGCGATTCACACTCGTGCTTTGATTTATATATATATATATATATATTTCAATATAAACCCTTAAATTTTCGTAGGGAGCGAACGGTTTGTCCTACAGAGCTCCGCGTGGTCTCAAAAAATTTTAAAAATTCTATAGAATCTTAAATTGAAGGAAAAACAATACCTTTATATCAAAATTTTTCGAGTTAGGGCGTTTTCAAAATTTCAAAATTGATTTTGGAACCCTTAGAAGTGACCTACATCAACCAAAATCTTCGGGGCACAACTAGACCCCAAATGGAGCCTACACACCAAATTTCATCAAAATCGGTCAATGCTAAGTGGCAAAAGTGCCGCGTACGGCGTACGGCGGACGGCGTACGGCGGACGGCGGACGGACGGCAAAATTTTTATTCGATTTTTGGATTCTACGTACCTTGAAACGTAAACCATCAAATTTTGAGGGGGTGTTAAAAATTTTTTTTTCTTGGTCGATTCCAAAGGTTCATTATTGAAAATAATAAACCAAAAGGAACATCTAACAATCAAATTCAAAAAACTGTATTGGCTCCTGGGCTGACATTCACAACTTAGCTTACACAACAAAGTGCTGTTATAAAAAACAGTACTTATGCCAATTCGGACCTATGGTATGCAGCTATGAGGATGCATAGCTGAAAATTATTCAAACGTTCCAAAATAAGATGCTGAGGAGTATTGTGAATGCTCCGTGGTTCATTCGTAGTGATTACCTCCACAACTACCTCAAAATTGAGACTATCAATGAGGTAGCAAAAAGATACGCGAGAAACTACGAAATAGGGCTTCACTAACACACAAACCCAGAAGTTGTCCAGCTTCTGGACAACACTCGAGAAATCCGACGTCTGAAGCCATTGGATCCTGGATGCTGAAGTGCAACTTAAATAGTCAACTGACTATCACTTGAATGAGAAATGCAAAATATATCTGAAGTAAATATCTAGATAGTTACTTGATGTACAACACCTCAAATGTAACTAGTTGATATATTAACAAATAAACGCTCCACAAAAAAATCTGGTTACTTTTGTTCCCATACATCAACCCCCCCCCCCCACTCATGGGGATGGCACGATAGTACTTTCGTTCTTCGATAGCTTCATTAATTTGTTTTGTACGAAAACCTCTTTAAACATTTTGTACCTCAATATGTAGGTATGTTCTTAGTGCATATGGCGTTATCACTCAATTCTCTAATGGATTGATCCAGACGAATAATTATGTAATACTTCTTCCACATTCACGAACGTGCAATTTAGGTTTTCCACTTTTTCCTTATCAAACGTTTTGTATATTCAGGAAAAAGTTAGTATCTTTCGGAAGTGGGGTAATTGAGACATTGTTTTGATACCCAGGAATCCAACTTGTTGACATGTACTTTAGAAAATAGCAGAGAACGAAAGAGGAACCCCAAGTCCTTAACAGCCTCGACCCCTCGCAGGCCGGTCCTTCTCTCCCACGTCCCTGACGCTATCGGCCGACACTGTCTCTTCCTTTTCTTCTTCCAAAATCATCTCTCAAGGATAAAACTTACTTACTTAAATCACCGAGCCCTTTCGCATTTCTCCAGTTCCTTGCGGAAGACGGCCTTTTTTTATCTGTCTTCATCTGAATTTCGTCCTATTCTCGGACGGGAACCTGGTGAATTCTGGACGATTTTTCTCTTTTTTTCCCTCCTCTCACGAAGATTTCATTTCCACCCGTCACATTGACCTAAAGAAGAGGCGGTCCGAAAAGGAAAGTTAAATTGAAATTCGTAAAAAAGGTGAAAAACATTTTTCCTCCCAGCAGTAAAGAAGAAACCTAAACGAAACAACTTCATTATTTCCATGATAAGGAAAAGTAAAAGTGATTGAGCCCCGATATTGCTCGTTTTTACTAAGGCATCCCAAAATTGGTACACAAAACTGTAATGTTTCGATTTTTGGAAACGTGACTTTCGAATGTGATGTTTGGTTGAGTGGTAACAGAAGTAAGAACATTTTTTATTAATAAATTATCTTGTACTTGAAAAAAAGTCACACTGGTACAGCAAATTTCAAAAAAAATATATTGCAACTGATTTTTGGTGTTTTTTAACTATGATAAGTTTTGCTTCCGAGTCTAGGAGTAAGTTACTGGAAGCATTGTTTCAACTTTTCAATGATTTAAAAAAAATATACTCCAAGATAAAATTACCACTTGCGTTTCACATTTTGATCTTTCTGAACAATTTTGGTTTCGTGTCTGTATGTCAGTCGGTCTGTGTGTCGGCAAATCAACGTGACGAGCAAAACTATACGGAGTTACAGTTCGATTTGATGACATTTTCATAACTTCTACATTTTCAATCTGAATCGATGCAATTTTCCGGAAATGTGCGGAATATGCTTTGGATGGCCCCATTTTTAATTCATCGTTATTCCATACACAAAACCGTATATATTTTATACTTTATATCCGAATTGGATGAAGTTTTCAGGGATTGAGTGTTTGGGACAATTATAGACGGATATGCATATCTTCCATATTTTCCATTCTTTTTCGACGGATGTCATCGTCATGAGATCATCAAATTTGGATGGTAGTGATGGGTACTTGGAGATTTTCCGCTACACATTTGATCATTATGAATAATTGGGTTACGAATACGAGGATGATATGAAGCACACCTGATTTTAAGACATCTTTAGCGAATTTCATCAATGGCGTAGCATAGCTGTACTTCCTATTGATAAATGACTAAGTAGCTCGTTTGTTAGAACTTTTGGAGTTTGAATCTGGCATTTACTTCACTCACAAACTCGCTGAAAGAAAAGAGTGGGCTTAGTCAGGCAACAGCGGAAACCAGGGACCATCTTGTTGGATCTGCACGTTGTTCTATTCCTTCTCAGAACTTCTCTGATTTCCTGGCAAAAACTCCATGTGCTGAATCACGAGCGATGAGGAGAAGCAGAGCTCATCTAAGTTTCACCATGTAAAACCCTGAGGGCCTCGCGTCCCTCCCACTGTCTTTTCAAGTGCTGAGGAAGAATAAACCTACTCTTTTCCTTTCAACCCCGTTTTCTTTCCGCTGAACAATATGACCCGCCTGGAAAATGGGAACAAAAAACTTGGGAACACGTCGCGTCAGGTTTTTCCTTTTCTTGTCCACAAAATTATGTTTTTTCCTTCAGATCGCTCCTACACCCTTTTTAGGGTCAGGGTATGAGTCCGATTAGCCAAGTTTATAGTTTAGCGTGTTCTACAAAGTATTGTTTGCAACAAGTTTTTCTTTCTGATATGACAATCGATTATAGTCGTACACAAGTTCGTTGTGATGGTCTGAGGCATTAGACCATAATGTATGGGGGGAGGGAGGTCCCTTCAGTCTCTCTTAGCACCATACTGCAAAATGCTGTATCTCGATACACGGTATTCTGAAAGCTTAATCACCACTCATAAATAAACTGTTTAAACTTCCACGGAGTTTTATTAGGTACCCCGATTTTGTTTCACGCTGATTCCGAATATACCACATATTATTATGTTTAAACTGAAGCTCAATGGATCACAGTTTCACAAGCTCTCAGCGGTATAATGCCTGAATCAATAGGAAACTGAGAAACCAATATCTACTAAATTGATGAAAATAATTAAATATAGAATCCACCAGAGAGCTCGTTAGACGTATGAGTAAAAATTAGTGTAATCAGCAAAAGTCCCTACCCACTATGTAGGCGTGCCAAAGTGAAATATATGACAATGACGAACTCCCATTTGAGCTGAATTAGTATGGTACGGATGTTTAGTGAAAAATACCATGTTCTGAGGCGGTGCTTTTTAACTTCAGCACTAAAAAGTGCCACCATAAACGTGTGTATTCTTCCACTTTTCGACTGAGGCTTCTGGCCTGTGGTGGCAAATTCAAGTCCGAATTTCAGATTAAGAGATGGAATTCTAATATATTGATAAAATATAGCTGCAGTTCGAGGGTTAGAAAGTACCGTACTAGTATTCCAATTAGAACATTTCAAGGAGCTCTGCTAGGGTACTACAGCTACCCTCAACATGACCGTAGTCATGAAACAATACACAGGATGATAAAACTGATGCAGGACAGGAAATGATAAGCCAATTTTGGTTTATTATTTGGTATGTAGGCTCCATTTTTGGTATGTAGGCCAATTTTGGTTTATAATTTGGTATGTAGGCCATTTTTGGTATGTAGGCCAATTTTGGTTTATAATTTGGTATGTAGGCTCCATTTGGGGTCTAGTTGTGCCCCGAAGCTTTTGGTTGATGTAGGTCACTTCTAAGGGTTCCAAAATCAATTTTGAAATTTTGAAAACGCCCTAACTCAAGAAATTTTGATATAAAGGTATTGTTTTTCCTTCAAATTAAGGTTCTATAGAATTTTTAGAAATTTTGAGACCACGCGGAGCTCTGTAGGACAAACCGTTCGCTCCCTACGAAAATTTAAGGGTTTATATTGAAATATATATATATAAATCCAAACACGAGTGTGAATCGCAAAAGAGGCCTAATCTCCGTTCAAATTAGAGCTGACCGAAATGCGATCAATGGTTGGTGATTTTGATTTTTTGATTTTTCTTTTTTTTATTTTTTTTTCTCTTCACATTGGATGGTTGGTGATTTTGTAGACGAGTGATCTATATAAAAATAATAAACCGTTGTGTAATAATTTGCAGCGTTTTTCATTGCGATGCGGCCAACCTGGGGCAGTAGTATGTTCGCAGTAACAATATTGAGATGCGATGCGATACGGCCTCCAGTGTGCTCTTAGCTTTAGGGTCTCATCCCTAATTGTAAATGGGACAACCATTTATGAATCGCAGCCAATCTATTTCGTCTGAGTGTAGCAGTCTAGCTTCAGTCGCCTTAGCATATTTTTTCTTCAAATTACCATGATTTCATAACAGCTTGTCAGACAGCACTTTTTTTATTACAAAATTTCACAACTATTGAACTACAAATAATTCCAAAAGTCAGTCAAGTAAGTACGAAGGATGAAACCAAAGTAATCCAAACAGATAGAGTCTCAAATCGATATGTGGACAGTAACAACTGCTACCTACGCATTATTCACAGAACCTCGACTTAGAATACTTACTTTCGTAGGCTGAATTTTTTTTTCTTTTTTACTTTTTTTTTACTTTTCATTATCATAAGACTATGAGTTAGCTCCTCAACTCACTAGTTGGCGCTATGCGGTACTCCGTAAGTACCGCACCTGTCTAAAGTCTGAAGCAGGGCAGTAAATCTTGGTTTGATATCGGTGACTTCCAATGGTAATCCTAGAGTAAACACTCTTGCACAAATGTCACGTGCCACTAGTTACTGTGAAAGTGAAAAGTAGCGGTATACAGTCCCGCAAGCTTCCTCACCTATACGTTTTGGAAGACCAGTAGCAAGCCCCGCTTGGTTTTAAATTCTCAACATACGTGTTACAATGTAAGTGATTGTGCATTTATTTCATGCATCTATTTTCGTCTCTCTTTCGTCTTTTTGTCCACTCTATAATCACATTCTTTTAATTTTTGTGTGAGATCTGCTTATACCCGTACATTAGCATTTTTTCTGTCTGTCTGTGTGTACATCACAAAGTTTTTTTAACAGCCATCACTTCCAAATTTTCCAATCGATTTCGAACAAATTTGGTGCAAGGTATTTAGAGATTATTGTTTTGAAACGAGCTGCTATGCACCATAGCATTTATACAATCGGGTTATGAATGCGATACTCAAATAGTGAGTAATGATGGGAAATTAATGTGCGGTACAGAGTACCGCTAGCGTCCTCTATCGTGACAGTCGACATAGCAACGAGAACACCCTTTGTTGATTGAAGCGAATGGACGGGTAACCTGCTATTCATCATTATGAAGAGCAGCAATCCTCATTCGCAAACAGTTAGTCCCATGGAGCTCCGGGTAGTGACGAAAAGTTATTTAAAATCGTCGCTAGTTTAAAATAATGGGAACAAAATACCTGTATGATTTCGAGCTACGGCGTTTCAATTTTGTCCCACATTTTATACCTTAGAAGTAACTGAACATATTCAAAACCTTCATGGAACAACTAGACGCCAAATGGATGCGATATACCAAATCTCATCAAAATCCACGGGAACTGGACAAACCAAGTACGGCGTAGAGGGACCGACGGAAAAAATTGTATTCGGTTTTTGGGTTCTGTGAAATAATTTCAAACAAAATCTTACAACCCGTTCAAAATATTATTGTTTATAATTATTGTAAACCATAATATTTTGAAGGGGTTGTACAATTTTTTTCTCGTTCGATTATTGAATAAAAAACTAAAATGTAATATCGAATCCATTTTCTCAACACGAAGTTTTGATTCTACACACTCAATTACCCCAATTGCGATCTTCCCTTTAGAAGTCATCTGTCGACATCCGCGACACCATTTGGAGGAAAATTTAACCTGAGACGCGTGTTTACTCCTTTTTTTTTTGAATTTTACACTCAAATACTTTATTTAAACTAACTCAATCTACCTTATTCACCACAAAGAGAGGAGGATTTACCTTATTCTCAATTTCATCACAATCGAAACTTACTCGTACTTGGCTGTGCCACTATATTCATACAGCGTCCCTTATATGTCTCGCAATGTTGATTTGGATCATTATCGATCTATCCAGCGAGGGAGTCAAAATATGACGTTCGTCATTTGAGCGACCGATTTTCCCAGTCACCTCCGATTTCGTGCGGTTGATTAGATTCCCGAAGGCACTCCTGGACCGCAAACCGCCGAAGGAAAGGGGAAGGGTTTGATGGGTTCCTGCTATGCTCGCGGTCCATTTAACCCCACGTGACACGTTAATAAACTCAGAGTTGATTGGTTCATTGCAACCAGCACCTCGGTCACCGTACATGGCTCTCTTCATTTGTGTTATTATAAAACCAACTCAAACAGGGCCTTTCAATCCCAATATTTTACTGCGTTAAGAACCTCACGTTGCATCGATGAAGTTTTACGGAACAAACGTGTATTTGATTCTAGTAAAACATTTTTCTCCTATTCCGAATACATCCCCTGTTTCTACTCGAAATACCACGGTTAATTTGTAGGTTCAACCGTAATGATTCCCTATTAGGACTTGAACGAGGGACGAATAATCAGGCAGGAACAGAAGTTTGAATCGCAAATGAATGTTCTTTGACAGAAATATACCGTATTTCCGACGGCCCCCTTTGAAAATCACCATCCTCGGACTGATAGAAACGACTGCGCATGCGCAAACGTAAATTTCCTTGTAACGGCCATAACTTCCACATTTTCTATCCGATTTTGATGAAATTTTCAGGGATTATGTGAATTAGGTTGTAGATGGTCCCCAATGAAGATCATCACCCCCGGACTGATAATAGCCGCTGCACATGCGCAAAAGTGAATTTCTTGTAACAGCCATAACTTCCACATTTTCTACCCGATATCGATGACATTTTCAGGGATTACGCGGATTAGGTTGTAGATGGTCCCAAATGTAAATCACGGCCTTAAAATTTACAAAAGCCTCTGCGCATGCGCATACGTAAAATCCTTGTAACAGCCATGACATTTACATTTTTCATCCGAATTAGATGAAATTGTCTAGGATTGTCCAGATTAGCGTGTAGATGGTCCCCTATGAGGGTAGTGAAAGATATTTAGAGATTGGTGTTTTGAGATTAACTACTATGCATCGGATCATTTATATAATCGGGTTATGGATACGAGGAAGCTATGTGCCACACCTACTTGGCAGACGTTTTTTCGATGTTTAGTTTACCAACATACCAACTAACTGTGTGCACAGGGTACGGTTTGAAGATGTTAGGAGACCATATGCATATTATACTCGTCTCCACGTACTCATGAAAGACCCACACGGCTATTGTTGGTATTTTTCGATTTTCAGTATATCCCCTAATAGCCCAAGACATGAAATAATTCGAAATTTTACGATGTTTTCTTGATTTCTCATTAAAAACAGCTCTTGCTACGTGAAAGTGAAGAAGAAAAAAATTATTTGCTCATATATCAAATTTTAAAATTTTGTCGCTCCGGTGCAACATTGGGCAGCCGGATAGTATTTCTTGTTGCTCGGCTGCAACATTGGGCTATGATAGTCAAGAATGGATTGCAATACTAGGAATAGTAGAGCTTTCAGAGGTACTCATTTCACGAAATGATTCCATAAATCATTATTTGCAGGCGTCTTCACCAACAATCAGTAGGTAGATATTAGAAAAAAATAATTTTTTCTCATTCCCCTACTGACTATGGAACTCGAAAAGTAACTTGACTCAGTTAGACAAATGCATAAGCCATTTATCATGATCAATCTTATGACCAATTCAATATTTTTATTATGTACATCGTTGTCGAATATCACATACCTACTTGGTTCCCAAACGATCATTTATACATAAGTTGCTCATATGATTGGACCTCTAAAATGAGGTGTTTTGGAACTCTTTCTACATTATACTTAGCTAACGACAGCAAACTAATAATTTTAAACTAGTAGTCGTCAAAATGCTTCACAGATGACGCAGATATTGAAAGAAAATCCTGGCGAAATTAAAAAAAAAAAGATAATCCAGATAAGAAATTGTTTTTAACAAATAGAACAGATGTGATATTCACAGAATAATGAACAAAAGCCACTTGTTTCTTATTTTGAGAATAATGAAACAAAGTGTCAGAATTAGAAATTTCAATTTGAACTCCCCAAAGAAGGCAATTGGTACTAAGACCCCTCTTTTTTTTTTCAGAAAGTAGGTATTTCGGCGAAACCCAAAGTGCAAAATGTAACACCCCCCTGAAAATTTATAAGTCACATTGAAAAATGAAACATGAAAAAATTGAACAGTGTGGATAATACAAAGGGCTCAAGCAAGGCAAACTTTGTAAATAAAAACATTGAATTATTATTGGTTCCCTCATGAGAACTTCTAAAACAATTTTTCTGATGGCGATAAAGCACAATAGGACATTCCACTTCTTCATTTTCGTAACTTTTGTCATCATCGAGTAATTGCAGAACTTCATCATGTCTGATCTTGATGTGAACAAAAATTTCTATAGGAATAGGAAAAAACACATTATTGCTCAAATAAATGTATCTAGTAGGTAGGTAGCTACTTCTGTCCAAATCTATGGACTAAATATCCCCAATGTTGCGAAATTATCCATCTTACGGGATTTTTGCACTAATGAGGCAAAATCAACTGACCTAATTAGTATGCTTGAAACCATGTACTGACAGCTCACTGTTGGCCGGGAGCAACAATCTACCAGCGCTGGCTGCTAAACGTTGCCTGGGAGCAACAATCTACCATCACCTGCTGCCCAATGTTGCATGGGTGCATCAAACCTATTTTGACTTCTAGCAAAGTTAAAAATGGAGAAAACTTGGCAGAAGTAGATGCTACATCATCTTTACAACTATCCCAACGACGAAAGATGAAATTGATCGAAAATAGATTTATTAAAATAGGTAAAATGCGGTGGTAAACTCACCTTCGCGCATCACAGCGCCATATTCAGAGCGGTATCACGGAATCAGAGATAAAAGCCTCTTTATCAGCTATCATAATGCTAGCAACATAGCCAAAAAAAATACACGAGCTCTTGAAGGTTGTCTCATGAAAATAAAACCTTCATCAGCCGGAAATAATAGTCCGCCTTTGTACAAAAAATCGCGGAAGTTCATGTTGCACGGGTGCAACATTGGGCTATTAGGGGATATCAAACCAACAAAGTGTAAGCACAGGGTTTGCTTTGAAGATGTTAAGAGTTGATATTCATATTTTACTCGTCTCCACAAACCCATAGAGTACCCACACGGCTACCGCATTTCTGGGTACAACAAACATATGCACGTTTTCAGAATTAATATTTAATACCTTCCTTAATTTTTGGAAAATTTTCGTTTTTGGAAAGTGATTCGGTATCGGAAAGTTTGTGCTGATTCCGAATATACCCTACGTTACTACGATTTTTAAGCTGATAACCACAAAAATCTGGAAAACCCCGTTTTTTTGGACTATTTCTGAAATTTGGACCACTAAGAGTTGTCCAAAATGGAGGTTGTCCAAAAGGAGTTAGAGTTTCTGAAAAGCCAAAAACGTTTAATACTTAGAAGCAAATTTAACGAAAGCCTAAGAATACACAGACTGGTATAGGAAATCGTATGTTATCCAATAATTTGTTCGAATTTATCCGACCATTTAGAATCATTTAAACGTCTTTAAACCCTGTTTAACGCGTCATGGTATTGTATTAAAGAGTTATTTACTGACTCAAGATCCAAACGTGAACGACGAGCACACAAAAACGGATTCATTTAACAACAGAAATACATTTTAAACATACGGGATAACAATGTCGGACAAAAGAGGGTGCGAAAAAATTAAGAAAGCACTTATAATTATTACACTTTGGTTCATCATTATTTTTCTGTATAGATACCCGTCCGCGAAGAACATAGCTTTTCCATTAATGATTGATAAAAATAAAATTTACAACAATAATACCTATACCAAATTTGTTATCGCGCAAGTATATTTCAAAAGATATTCAAAAGTACGTCATACAGCGGACGGATGGAATTTTTTCATTTGATTTTCGGATTCTTCGTTTAGTCACCAAAAAATATCATGAGGGGGGGGGGGGGATATTTCATTTTATCATCATTTTTTAGAAATCAAAAAAGTCCGAATGAAGAGCATGTTGATTGAATTAGGAAGGGGGAGGTCGGGGAACTAGATCACATGTTTGGGAAACGGTGTGGAACAGCAAGCAGCAACCACTGCCCGATGGGAGTTACCGTGGATAACAGCCTCACCCTCAACATGAAGGCACCAGTCTGGTACCAGTGTCGTTTGTGGACACTTCGATAACTAAGTACAGGAGGTGTTGATTGAAGATTTTGAGACTCTTGTGCCCCTATAAGGTCTTTCTGAAGCTCCTCACCAGTGCAAGCAGGACATTAAAGAGGCACCAGGCGCATGAATCCAGGAATTGTTCAGAGCTAAGTCTACACGTATACTGGAGGAGCAAGGAGATGGGCATGCTCCAACCCATAGCATCTGTCATTATCCTCCGGGATCAGTTATTATTATGGTATTATTACCGTATTTGAAACTCCAGCGATGTTGCAAATGTAGCTCATAACTTGGTACCAAAAATAAAGAGCAAGGCGCGAACGCCTTACATTACACCGACATTTAAAGAATTCTGCGGGAACTTTAGAACATTATTGCGTTTTACTGATGTCAGAATTTTCACCCTTTCGTTTACAGGGAAATCGGGTGTTTGTATTTGAAATCAATTGGGGCCAACATCTGAACCGATCACTAAAAGAAAACTATACTCGCATACGGTTTGGTTATTGGAACGGAGTAGTACACTACTGTTTAAAACCGTGCGAAGTGCGCTTTTATCGTCTCACCTGATTTTGACGAAATTTTTTACATCGTGCTCATTTTTTTCAAGGGGGAGGGGGAGATAAAATTGAAGCGCTGCCTTGAAATAAGTGACACCTTCCGTGGACAAATTAAATCGCAGTAGCTTACTAGAAACGACATCAAAATTCTTGTAACTTTATAGTGTATTATACACCATAATACATAATATAATATTATAGGGAGGGGATATGGTACAAGACAACTACAACTGTCCTGCTGTATTTCAATCCCGTCAGATTACGAGTCCTCGATACCACAAGCGCCCGAGACGCTTACAAGGTGAAACCACAATCCAGCGAGACAATACAAACCTACAACCTCAAAAACGTACAGGCTCGATCGATTGTACGGAATGGGCACCAGGTAGTCCGGATACTACATGGTCTTTGCTAATCAACCTGAAGTATGAGCTTAAATAAGATTCACTGACAGACTTGTTGCAATACTCTCTCGATGGCCTGGTGATGATGCTCTTAAATCGAGAGAGCTCACCTCCGTCACTCTTGCTGGTTACGACGGATTATCCGTACGTAAACAATTGAACTCACAAAGAAGACTGGCGATAAGGATGATCGTTCAGAAAAAAGGGAACAAAGAGACAAAGAGAGGTATTGTCGTGTGGTATGGTGGGGAGAGGGTATTGTCACAGAAGTTGATACGGCGAAGAAACCGGACCGTCTGCTCCATTAATTAACTTAGAGGAAACCCAGTGCCCAACGAGATTGGAGGGGTATGGGTAGAGTCTGCGAGCTTCGGAGATCTCAATAGAGGACTGATAAATCGATTGCGGTCGGAAAGAGCGGTGCTAGGTCTGACGTTGAAGCTAACTCCTTCAGTTATTTCAAAAGTCTTCCTATACATATATTCACTTGAAAGGAGTCGCTAGAGAAGGTGGGTTATGTGGTGATGATTCAGATTTTCCCGTAAATGGAGCTCAAAAACAATACTAAATAACCAATGGTGACTCTGAGCTGTAGCGTCCTGATCTCATCACTGCCAGCAAGTGGCGTGATGCCTCCATGACCCACGATCTGACTCGCATAAATATTTGGGAATATCTGTCTCGTATAAGTAGCTTGGCGTAGCGATGGATATAGGTAGGTAACCCGTTTCTTAGAATTTCCCAGCTATACGCACTGACATTTTCAACAATAATAAATTTATAAATTATAAGGGGAACTAATGTGTTACGCCAGGTTACGTAAGGTATATACATAACTTTTTTGGTTTCCGAGTCTACCAAGGTAGGGTAGCATTGTTTTCAATTTTCAAGATCGAAAAAAATGCTCTAAAATTGAAATTCCATTCGTCTTTTACATTTTAGACCTTCTCGAACCATTTTGGTTCCGTGTGTATGTCTGTGTGATTATCAGTCATTTGGTCTGTGTGTCCGAAAATCATAGTAACACCCCAAACTATTCAAAGTTACTGTCAGATTTTGATGAAATTGTCAGGGATTTGGCGGGTTGGCTTGTAGATGGTCTACTAAGAAAACCATAGCCCAGGATTTATAGTAAAATCTGCGCATACCTAAATGTTAAATCGCTTCCTGATTGATTGACGCCTCTTTCCAAATATGAAATCCTTGCAACACCCAGAACTTCTTCTTAATCTTCCCAAATCCGATGAAATATTCAGAAATTGTGTGGGTTGGGGTGTACATAGTCCTCTATGGTGGTAGTGTATGATACTAACAGATTGGAGTTTTGAGATTAT
This sequence comes from Apolygus lucorum, assembly GCA_009739505.2. Lineage (NCBI taxonomy): Eukaryota > Metazoa > Arthropoda > Insecta > Hemiptera > Miridae > Apolygus > Apolygus lucorum. The sequence continues at coordinate 26,529,541 of CM019167.2, forward strand.
CTATTACCTATCTATCTTGAGATTATCTACATCGAATCAACTACTCAATCGTGTTATGAATATGAGAAATCTACGTGCCACACCCTCTTGGCAGACATTTTCCCTTGATTCCAGAAGTTTGAAGTGTATATATAAACATTCAATAGCTGTCATTCGATCTTTCCATTCCTAGAGGTGTTCTAACACATTTACTTAGTTATCCGTATCATCTGACTTCCGAACAGGGTTAATTGTCTCTTAACCAGCTAAGAGTGAACTCTCGAAAATGACCTTCTAGAGAACATGGTAGCAGGATCTTTCCATTCCCGTCACCTACCAGAGGTGGCCAAGTCATTACAAACTTTCCCGATTCCTGGTTGAAAACAAGATAGGGAGGCCACTAAAGGTTTTCATGAGGAAAGGAGTAGGAAAGGAGGGTGGATGAAGCTGTGGGGCTTTCAAACATCTGAGCCAAGTTGTAAAACATCTCACCGAAAATTCATGTCAGATTTTTCCCACCTTGTACCCCAACTGCTCATCCATTTCACCTGAAGCGTAAGAGGTTCATTTTTCCTCGTGAGCGTTGGGGTTTAATTATTTGATAAGAACTTTTCACCTTTTTCATGAAAGAAAAAACCACCGGCCAAAAAGTTGGACTAAGGACGTTGTGTAACGTACAACCCCCGGCTTGTTCGCCCCTATTATTCATGCCACATAAGGAATTCTTGTGGAAGTTAGCAGTTTCGATATTTTCGTTGAGCTTTCAAGACGGACATCAAACTTTCTTTTTACTACCACCTAGGAGGTTAGAACGTAGGAAGAAAAATCAGGAACTCACTTTTGAATTACATAGAACGAATGTATTTCAATAATTTGCCACGAGTTGATCATTTTCACGTACGTCCACCAATTAGAGTTGATTGGAATCAAATCATACGTGCCGGTAGATTGGTACTTCATCGTAAACTACTTATCTCTTAATGTCGCTGATAACGAGTTTTAGAGCGTGAAACCTGCGTCACATGATGATAATTGTATTACAATTACACACCCAAAACTTCTAAAATAGGCTCATGAAAGCTTCCAACGTTCGTGTCGCCTTCTCCGTTCAGGCTCCAGCACGGTAATGCGTCTCTGTTTTAGGATACGACAGGAGTTAGGAAGCTTAAACAGCTTAACGATTTTAGAGAGAGGAGAGTGATATACAAATGGGATTACTGTGTGAAAAAGGAGAGCGGGAGCCTCGTCGACTCGTCGAGAGATGGTAAAGAGCTAAGTGCGCACTGGATGAAAGTCAGAAATTTTCAGTCACATGCCGATGGCACTGTAGTTGATTTCCAGGTCAGCTTTCTGCTTCGAATTCAGTATTCATAGTGACACTGACGAATACACACATTTTCAGGTGACAAAAGACAACAGAGCAGTTGGGCAACCAAGCGGGCGTGCGACCAAAACCAATCTGCTTTGATAATCAAACTCGAGTACTCCAGCCCGGTACTATTCGGCAACTCGAAATTGGTGAGCGAAAATGCTTTTTCCCGGTCAAGCGGTTCTCGAATGTTTTCCAGGTCGGACTTGCTGGTACACTTCAATTCATTTGCAAATCCACCAAAACTCAGAACCAAAATTTGCTGATTCGATCAAAAAATTATGCTTGAATGGAATGTTTGAAAACCCTATTACATTTGTTGTCAGATTCGCATTCGATCGAATTTAAAAACTATTCTGAATCCACATCCGCAAACGTTAATCCATAAGAGTTAGATTGTGTGTGGAAAAGGTGTTGTGTAAGGTTATCCCCTTGGTGATTATGAAGTGTCTGACAGACACGAGGGAAATTTCAGCGAAGTATTTTGACAACAGTGAGCATCTAGAATATCCCAGGCGCTCATTACCTGTCCCCCCTCTGTAGAAGGTTCCATTCCAAATCTTCAGCTGTGATCTAGCCGCTACGAAGATCACTTTGTTCGCTAGTTGCTGAAAACCACCGGCCCCTAAGACACATATGTACTGTCAGTTGAGTAAACCTCCGTGTCCCTTAGACACTTTATACACAGGCAACCAAAAAACGTACGTTGCCGGCCATAATCTTAACACTTTGCCCAGGAATCAATTTCCGAACTATTTGCAAAATTATTTTTTGTTCAAACGACTTCCGAATTTTACATCATTCCACCAGAGTATCGAAATTAGCAAGGGGTGGGGACGAGTGGGGGGATAATATTAAAATGATTTTTCAATATTTCGATTCCTTTATAGCCCAAGCATTGAAATTGAGGGGACATCATCAATATAGCTCTGGACATTCATGGATTAAGTATTTTTCGTGCAATCTTGGAACAAATCAGTGGTACCACCATGCTACCAGGACACCAGACACCGCACATGTCGTTGGTTTTTGAGTGTTTCATCTCGAACTTTTGCGGACTACCTACCAAAACTACCAGATGAAATTTCAACGTTACGAAGTACGACCGTTTTGGTGCCAGACTGGCATCGTTGATGAGAATGGAATCGGTTTTGGAATGAGTTGGGCATCGTAGATCTTAATTTTTGAAATGCTGTTCATATTAGAGTTCTTGAGACTCCTGGAGTAAGTCTAATTACTTTTAATTTAACTAATGAAATGTTGATTTGACGGAAAATATTAAATAACTTCCATGTGCCTCAAGAACAACGTTACAGTTGCTGCGTGTCTGTCAGACACTTTATACACTGGAATTCCGTTGGGGGGTTTACCCTCATCAGGGATACATAAAAGTACATAAAAGTACACACTAGTACATACTGGTCGAAGATTCCGTACACTGTCTAGTCATATATCGCATCACTTACTTGTATTGCTTTCGAGTCTACCAAGGTAACGAACGAATTGTTTTATACGGGCTCCGAAATCAAAATTTCCACTCGCAATTTACGTTTTAGGCCTCCCAGAACAATTTTGGTTCGTGTCTGTCTAGGTCTCTGTTTTTAATGAAATCCTTGTAACGGGCTATACTAACTTATTGTCCAAATACGATGAAATTTTCAGGGATTATGTGGATCGGGTGTAGATAGTTCCATATGAAAATCATCGCCCACGGACTAATAGAAGCCACTATGCATGCGTATATAAGAATTCCTTGTCACAGCCATAACTTCTACATTTTCCACCCGAATTCGATGTCATTTTCATAGATTTTGCTGATTGACGTATAGACGGCTCCCTATTAAAGTAGAGCATGGCTTACAGATTGATGTTTTGGGATTAGCTACAATGCACCGGATCACCTACACAGTCGGGTTTTGGATACATGGAGGTAAGTGCCACACCCACTTGGCAGAAATTTTGCTTGAAGTTTGCAAAATTTTGTTTAAAGTTTGCGTACACTGGCAATAAGTCTTGAGATACTTTGCATTACTGGTATTGCTTCCGAGTCTAAAACGCTGCAAATTATTACACAAAGGTTTATAATTGTTCTATATAGATCACTCGTCCGCAAAGAACACGGCTTTGCCATTGTTCCCACCTACCAACTTGAAGAAAAACATCGTTCGTATTTCGGTAAGCTAACATTTGAACGGGGATTAGGCCTCTTTGAACGGGGATTAGGCCAGATTCACACTTGTGTTTCTGATTTATCGTAAAGTCCAACCCTTAAATTATCGTAGGGAACAAACGGTTTGTCTTACAGAGCTCCGCGTGGTCTCAAAAAATTCCATATAGAAATTTTTTGAGTCAGGGCGTTCAAAATGTCGGACCTTATTGTTCAACTATTAGAAGTGACCTACAACAACCAAAATCTTCGGAGCACAACTAGACACCAAATGGAGCCTACATACCGAATTTCATCAAAATCTGTCAATGCTAAGTGGGGAAAGTGCCGCGTACGGTGGACGGACGGCCAAATTTTCATTCGATTTTTAGATTCTACGTACCTTGAAACGTAAACCAACACATTTTGAGGGGGGGTTAAACAATTTTGGTTTATTATTTTCAATAATAAGCCTTTGGAATCGAGCAAGAAAAAAAAATTTTTAACCCCCCCTCAAAATTTGATGTTTTACGTTTCAAGGTACGTAGAATACGAAAATCGAATAAAAAAATTTCCGTCCGTCCGCCGTACGCCGTACGCCGTCCGCCGTCCGCCGTACACCGTACGCGGCACTTTTCTTAGCAACACTGGACCGATTTGGTTCAAATTTGGTATATGGGCTCCATTTGTGGTCTAGTTGTGCCGCGAAGCTTTTGGTTGATGTAGGACACTTCTAAGGGGTGAAAATTAAGGGTTGAAATTTTCAAGAGTGCCCTAGCTCGAAAACTCTCGAAATAAAGGTATCGTTTTTTCACCAATTTTAAATAGTACAGAATTTTTAAAAATTTTTGAGACCACCCGGAGCTTTGTAGGACAAACCGTTCGGTCCCTACGAGTATTTGAAGGTTTTCCTTCGATAAAACAGAATCATGAGTGTGAATCGCAAAAGAGGTCTAATCTCCATTCAAATTTTATCGGACTAAAATGCGATCGCTGTTCATTTCTTCGATTTGTATACAGTTTTGCCTTCTGCGTAACCAGTAATCAAATTTCCATATCAAGCATTCTATTTTTCGAATCGAGTGTGAAGCGTTTAGTTCTTTCTAATAAACTTGATTGTGAAGGTGTGAAGCCATTATAGTGTGGTAGGTAGCACCTACCAATAGTTGGTAGGTAAAAAAAAGTTGGTAGGTAAAACAATGTTTGTAGGTAAAAAACGCTGCAAATCATTGCTCACTGATCAGATCACTGATCAGCTGAGTGAGCTCCGAAGCCATTTTCAATCCTATTGAATGGAGGTGCTCTTCCAGGCGTCTCCAGCATTCGAGGAGATCTTCTTCACTCCTCACATCACTGATCAGCTGAGTGAGCTCCAAAGCCATTTTCAATCCTATTGAATGGAGGTGCTCTTCCAGGCGTCTTCAGCATTCGAGGAGATCTTCTTCAATCCTCACATCACTGATCAGCTGAGTGAGCTCCAAAGCCATTTTCAATCCTATTGAATGGAAGTGCTCTTCCAGGCGTCTCCAGCATTCGAGGAGATCTTCTTCACTCTTCAGATCACTGATCAGCTGAGTGAGCTCCGAAGCCATTTTCAATCCTATTGAACGCAGGAGCTGAAATTTGAGAGGGAAGGTCAAGGGAGAATACAGATGGTGGTAGGTGCTATTGATGGAGAACCAGTGATCTATACAGAAGGATGATCTATACACAAAATAATAAACCTTTGAGCAATGATTTGCAGCGTTTTTCTTCTAGGTCCATCCCAAAGGTTCATTATTGAAAATAATAAACCAAAAGGCAGCAGGAGCATTGTTTTCACTTTTCAAGGTTGAAAAAAAAATGTTCTCCAAATTCAAAATTTCCACTTGCGTTTTACGTTTTAGGCCTTTCTGAACAATCTGTTTCTGTGAGTTTTTCTCTCATAAAACCCTTGGATTTCGATCAAATCTCCAGGGATTGTGTGAGTTGGCGTGTGGATGGTCTCCCATGAATATTGTTGAGAACAAAATTAAATCTTAATATTCTACTGTGAACAGGACAATCGGAGTCAAACTCGGAACTAAACTTTTTATTGATTGGGTCCTAAATAATATCAGATCACTCAATAATTGCAATAACATTTGGCTGTATCTCAATCTCTAACAATATCATTACCCCCAGACTGATAATAGCCACTGTGCAAGCAAAGACGTGAATTTATTTGTTACAGCTATTAATTCTACATTTCCATACAATATATTCATACTAGGTGTTAAATGAATAGGAACGTACCATTTTTCAAATTCCGAAAACGCGAAAAATAGTGCTCACTGAATATCCAGTTCAGTGGCTTTGGATTTGCTTTGTGAGTACTGTAGTAACAAACGTATTGGTTTAACTAACATTGTATCAGCACAGTGTTGCACGTCAACCCTCTTTCTTGACCACAATTTCTTTCACTCCATCAATTTCCAACTTATTTTACTGAGACAATGTCTATTCCATTCAGAGTCCTTGATCATAATTTTTGTTTTCTTCACTCCTGTTCCGTTTCAAAGTTTCTCATGGCACTAAGTTAGGTGCTGCCGCCCGAAAACCGTCTCAGCAGCATTAATAACTACGAGCCCCATAACAACTCAACTGTTTTTGTTGCCATAGCCATTTTTCATAAACTTGTTGATAGAAAAAGTCCTTCCCATTCGTTAGCAGCCTCTCTTCTGATTAATGAACTTTCTTCATCTTTCGTCTTCCATTTTGCCCCTGTTTCTCCTTTCCTCAACTAAATAGCTTCACAATAAAATAGAGGAAAGTCTAGTTCCATCTCTGAAAATTGATTTGCAATTGTGTTTCTGAACTATTTTTCGTCCACTATACAGGGTGTAAACGTTAAGGGCGCACCATCGGCTAGGGATCGATTCTACAACTAATTTCCAACAAAATATGGCTCTGCAATTTTTTTTAGAGGCATAGTTTTCGAGTTATTTCGCTTTTAAGATTTTTTACGTGTTTTCGACCTTGTCGCGAAAACTGTCATAGCTCCGTTAATTGACAAAGTAAATTAAAATTTGATTATAACATTGGAAAGAGCATTAAATTTCCTCTCACAATAATGCAAGTTCAATTTTTTGTAAAGAGATTTAAATGTGAAAACATAAACCCAAATGCGAAAATCTGTAAATTAGTAAAATTTTTTGGTTTTTTCAATCGTTTGGCAGTCCCACGTGAATGTACGTCTTCCTGAAGTAGTCCTAAAAGTTGGTACAAAAGCTCACATTTCCAACGGTGTATTCAGATTTTTTTTAAATGCTTTCTTTTTTTTTAAAAATGTGTGTTTCCGAGAGAAAGAGCGTGACATTTTTATCGAATTCGTGGGTTCAGCATGACGTAGTGACTTTCATTACTTGCGTGTGAATGAAGTTTGGGACGATTTTCCAAGTGATATTTCTCGCTGAATCAAATAGTACCACTCACATGGCTATGTGAGTACCTAAAACAAAAGATCTTGGTGGGGTGATAACGACATGGAAGTAAAAAGAATGTAGATACCCTAGTTCTCTTAATTCGGGTTCCTGTGGTGTAGTTTCAATAGTTCTCATGGTTCGGATTGTTGGAGAGTAACTATCTGCGCTCAAGTATTCTAAAGATTTTATTTTCTAAAATATTTTCATTGTGTCCCTTATTATGGATGATGATGAGTTAGGGGCGATTTTCGAGGTCCTGTTCTTTGGCCTGCTAGAAGCCTCACTGCCCTGGACTTCTACTGTGGGGGGACCTGAAAGCTAGGGTGTACCAAGCATAGCAAGCGGATACCAAGTGGGTGTTCCGGTGGATACGAGGAATGAGCTGTTGGAGTGGATCCATCGGTGCAGCAACCTCATCAGAGAGGACGAAGATGCAGTAGGACGGGCTGTGGATGCGGTTCGCCGCAGGTCCCGTTTGTGCATTACCCAAAATGGGGAAACGTCGAAAATATTTTATAAAATAAAATCGTTAGAATACTTGAGCGCAGATAATCATTATCCAACAATCCTAACCATAAGAACTATTGAAACTTCACCACAGGAACCCGAATCAGGAGAACTAGAGTATCTACACTCTTTTTACTTCCATGTCGTTATCACCCTACCTAGATCTTTTGTTTAGGTACTCTCACAGCCACGTGAGTGGTACTATTTGATTCAGCGAGAAAAATCACTTGGAAAATAGTCCCGAACTTCATTCATACGCAAGTAATGAAACAGTCACTACGTCATGCTGAACCCACGAATTCGATAAAAATGTCACGCTTTTTCTCTCGGAAACACACATTTTTCAAAAAATGAAAGCATTTAAAAAAAATCTGAATACACCGTTGGAAAGTTGAGCTTTTGGACCAACTTTTAGGACTACTTCAGGAAGAAAAACCGTACATTCAGTGGGTGTGCCAAACGATTGAAAAAACTAGAAATTTTCACTAATTTACAGATGTTTGCCTTTGGGCTTATGTTTTTACACTTAAATCTCTTTACAAAAAATCGAACTTGCATTACAGTTACAGGAAATTTAACGCTCTTTCCAATGGCATAATCAAATTTTAGTTTACTTCATCAAATAACGGAGATATGAAAGTTTTAGCGAACAAGGTCGAAAACACGAAAAAAAAAATCTTAAAAGTGAAATAACTCAAAAACTAAGACTCTAAAAAAATTGCTAAGAGACATTTTTTATTGGAAATTAGTTGTAGAATCGATCCCTAGCCGATGGTGCGCCCTTAACGTTAACACCCTGTATAAGTCTCTAGTTAGGTATAATCTTTGGCTTTGCGTAGACTTATTCGATTTTGGTGATCGGAACTAATATAAATCAAATTGGAACATGCAAGACTGCTGATAGTTATCAGTCTGAAAGGTTTTGAAAAGCTAACCTCCAGGCAGCTTTTGGACGGCAGCTAACCTCCAGCCATGCGTCTGTCCCGAATCTGAGCCACTTACCCTTTTGTTGTTATCGGCCGGTATAAGGTTCACGCACTGCTTCAATCGAATTTGTTTTCATCTTTAGGCGGGCTGGAGAGTCTCTGAAGTGTAAAAATAACCTCAGTTTCAATGTTCACCTGTCGTATGAACATTTTCGGACTAATCGGGTCCGAAGTTCAAACTCCGGTTTTCTATTATCTTCACCTTTGCATTTAGTTTAGTTTGTTCTGAGTCTTCAGTGTGCTCGCGTCATGTCTTCGTCCAGTGACTGTGAAACACCGAGAAAGAATAATACGGCGTTTGGCGTAAGTACAAGCATATTTTACTTGTTTTCTATAATAATAACTACGTGACCCCAGGCACACGCTGCCTGCTACATACAACCGCTTCAACTTTCTTGTTGTTTGTATTAGTTTTGCTGTTACTCATCTCAAAACTTCTTATTTAGGATCACGAAAAGAGAAACTACTCTGAACACGAGATATTAACACTGTTAGAGCAGTTAGAGTCCGATGATGAGGATGGGACGGTTGTTTATGACAGCGATCCTGAAGGAGCTGATGACCGGGAAATTGAAATAATTGACATATCAGGCATTCCACGTGAAGAAGGAATTTCCCTGAATTCAGATATTGGTAAGTTTTGATTTTTTCAGAGTTCACAGAATTAGTTTATTGACCTAGTAAGGTAAACTAATTATTTATCAGGATCGGCAAGGTAATGATTTTATTTATTTGTATAGATGTTACTACGGATGCTGATTTACTTGAGGCAGTCAGCGAAAATGTTCTCATGGAAAATTTTGTCGCGATGGAGGTACAAGAATCTGAGGATGCCGTTTCCCAACCTAAAGTAATCTCATTCACACAAGAGCCAGAGGAACTTCTTGCCAGAGGTTCACCCACACTCAGTTCTTGTTCTTCCGTACCGGATTCTGATGTTCCATTGATTCAGAGAGTAAGAGGATGGATAGCCGAGAAACCTGATGTTCAGCTAAAGAAACCCTAGAGAAACCTAGAGAACCAAGCTAGAGAAACCCAACTAAATGGTCATATGGTAATCACATGCCTACCGAATTTCATTTTCATTTTCATTCGTTTGATCAGTGATGATTATTCAAAGTGCCGCGTGCCTACAATAAAACGTAATATCAGCGAACTCTAAGGAGTGTGTTGAACATGTTTCTCTTGCTCGATTCTAGGGGTTCACCATCCAAAATTAAAAGCCAAAATGTATACGAACAGTAAGTAAATGGTTTTTGTAAAATCGGATGATCATTTATTGACAAATTCGTGTTCAGGGTTTCAACGATTGCGCATAATCGGAAGCTGCCATCGTCCTGGGAGCAATGTCGAGGTAAATGATGTCATTCTTCCTTTTTACAACCAATATTTTGTCACCAATTTAAGTTTCTTAGATGTTACCTATCAAGTTATTGTCTGGGATTTCACAATACTACTTATACTATATATATATTTATATTTGGTATATTTATTTATTTTTGGTATATTTGGTATATATTTATATTGTACATACCTATATTTGTATATATACAAATATATCGCACATCCGGAGTAAGACTGGTATAAGTCAAAAAACCCAACTGATGGGAAATCGCATTTAAAGATTTTCGACTTCTTTGTTGTTCTATAACAGTCATCTGAACGAATTTTTTTAATATCTCAAGGGTCTACGGCACTCATATACTATTTAACTATCATGTGCTATACCAAAATTGCTTCGTTACCTCTTCATTTGCGACCAGCATGCTTAAATTGATCAAATTCCTATGATGTACCACTATTACCCCAAGAAATGGTGGAACATCTCAAAATAAACCAGAGTTGTAATTCTAAAAGTGGAACCAATACATGACCTTTCGGATCAAAAGTGGTACATCTCATATTATACCAACGTTACAACTGCAGACCAAAGAGAAATTCCATTTTGTTTTGGAGAAATACTGGTGCATCTCAAAATAAACCAGTATTGCAATGTAATTGTAATTTAAAACTAGATCAACCACTCTAATTATTGTTGGATCAAAAGCGGTACATCTGATATATACCAGTATTACACATACCTTGAGTTCATCACACTTCGGCGTCTGGCGCATAACTGAAGTGATCCAGTCTTGCTCCGACGCCATGGTAGAAGAATGGCTCAGAACCATACTGGTTTATCTGCTCTCTAGCGGCCAATAACTAAGTTATCGTTAAACCCGTTCTACCCCCGTGTAGAGCTCGACGAGAGCTATCTGGTGGAATATATAACTCAAAACCGCCAATTTCGGACTTATACCAGTCTTACTCCGGATGTGCGATATGCAAATATACATACACATGAGAAAGTGTTTAACTTCGAAAGGTTTGAAAATTTCCATGAAAAATTTCCCCTTTCCAAATTTTTCACCCCAAAAATTTTGAGGTGACTGTAATACTTTCATTTTCTTCCAAAATCTGCTAAAAAGTACTCAAGTGAGATGAAGCTCGAACCCCCACCCCCCCCCCCCTCCCACACACACACACACACAAACAATTATGCCCGTCGAACAAGCCTCACCCAGATGTTAACTTGCAATTTGTATTCATAATAATTTCAAAAAACGTTGACCTCAAGCGATCGAAAGAATTTATGTTTGGAACGAAGAGGAAACAAGTCGCAGTTCTTGCTATTTTTGTGTCACTGAAGTTTTGGACGATGGTCAATTTCCAACTCACAACCAGAGTTCTCATAACGTTCAACTGACTCATTTTGTTCGATGTTCCGCCCGTAGGTAAAACTTGCAGCGATCATCATCATGGAAGTCAATCCAATGAAAAGAAGAGTCATTACGATATGAATATAACGACTCGATTCAAAAAACGCTTCCTGCAGCAGATTATGGAAATCTTAATGAAGCGCAAACGTGAGTTACGTTGTTGATGGGTTTTCAACAATTACTGTTGGTTAACATGATAAATCTTCGAGTTACTAGAAATACCACAAACTATTTAACCCAAAGCGCAACACCAACATTCAAATATGCCAAACCGCCAAATGAAATCGAGAAAATGACAGGAAATTCAATGAGTTTTTTGGTTGCACCGACGTCGCTACCTCACTTGTGTAACTTTGCAACCATCGAAAAGAATTAAACTTATTTGAGTGAAGGCAATCAGCACGATGAAAACAATTCCGTTAGATTCAGTCCATTCGTTGTGCATGGTTGCACACTGCGTACGATGTTCTGAAATAGTCCATTCCCTTCCGACGAACGTACAGTATAAAAGTACCCAACACGGTTATTATCCGTTAAGCCGCATAACTGAACTCGGTTCCGGAGACTTACATATTTGTATGAATCCCTAATACTATATTCGTTAACCATCACATCTAAGAATTGTGTTCTAAACTTGACTGAGGAACACAGCAGCACGTTAAATAAGCTTGGGTGAGCAAATTATAAAGCATCAACTAAAGATCAAGAAGAGAAATCCATGAAGTAAGTAATATTCCGAATCTACGATCGTACATATTCCGAATCTCGTACAATGGTGATCTGCCGATCAAAATTTGATTGATTGAAAACTTTAATTTTTATGTGGTAAGTACTCATTTGATTGAGAATCGTTATTATTTACCTCTGCCAGCTTGAAAATATGGGGTGAAAACTTTAAAAAATAATTAAAAAATACAATTAAAAAAATAAATATGGGTTCCTACATTTTAAGAACAGCAAATTTCCTCTTTGGAATAGTTCTTGAAAATGCATTTGAAGGATTCGTCAATTTGAAACTATCGCTGAACGAAGTAGTAGTCGTATCATCAAGTCCATTGCCCTCGTCTGAGTTCATTGCATTTACTGTAGGTACTAAAAAATCAACGTTTTCCTTCTTTTTAAAAGTTTTTAATTTCAAATGACTGTTGAAAAAAAGCATGGATTTGGAATTCCATTCAATTTTTGCAAATATATTCATCACTTGTTCATGATGAATAATGAATTCACAAACCATGATAATTACGCGTTGATAATTAAGTGGTCAATGAATGTAAGAAATAATTTTCCCTCTCAGCAGACAATGGGGAGAGTAATTTGTTGTACCTCAAATAATGAACAAATTTTTGTGTGAACTTGTATAATAATTGAATGAGTTTTGCCTGCTTGTTTGTTTTTTGTTTTTAATCAGAGTTTAATCAATCCAGAGAATGGAAAATTCGCGGTAGGCCGAGAACGAAAACTCTTGTTAACCGAGACTAGTAATTTGTACTGTCAAAACTTTGTGAGGGTGATGAAATTAATTGTTATGGAGTCACTCGATTTATTCACTAAATTATTACGTTTAGATCATATGTTCCTAAATTACTTTTCCTACCAAATGTTCTCAATAAATTATTACTTCGTGAAAAGTGGAACTGGTGGTTGTCACTCTTCTTTCTTTCTCACGATTAGCTATTTTCTCTACTTTATTATATTAATATTGGATCTAAGGGAAGGAATAGAAACGAATGAAATTTCGAGGAATTTTGAAATAGACGAAAAAAAGTAGTAGGACTGGGATGACCACGAGGGAGGCATACAACTAAACATTGACAGCTAGATGAGAACTTAACACTCTTCGTGCGGATGATGGTAATAACCATCATGCTGAGTTGCGCGAGTGGCGAGTGATGGTTTATACCATCACAGCTCTCTAAGCATATCTCCGAGCTGTTCATCGTTCTGCTACCTAGTGGATGACTTGAGAACCTCTTTCGGATTTGTTTCGTGCTTATTAGGTCCTCTTGTCGCTACCAGAGTGCGCCGTTTTCACTTCGGGGGATTCTGTTATCTCATAAGATTTGCGGGTTTGCACTCTCAATGCGGGCTCAGTAAACTCAGAGGGAGACCTTTTTGTCAGGAATTCGGTATTGGATCTTTGATTTCGCTCAAATATGTTATTACTGAGTATTTTATGATGAAATAAATGAGTTATCATTATTTTCATGGCGTGATGGTATATACCACCATCCGCCACTCGCGAAAGACTAAGTTATGCAAACCCGCAATTCTGTAGATCCTTAATAATTAAGGATACAAACATACTCGTAGGAAAGTTACAATAATTATTATTGTAACTTTCCTACGAGTATGTTTGTTCCTGTGTTACGTTCATTCACCGTCCTTTTGTGGTTCCTTCAATGTAGGAATTTGTTGGCAATTTTTATACAATTATTAGGTACAACAAATTTTATACAATATTAGGTACCTACGTTGTCATTTTTATCCATGCAATGTATTTTTCAAGTAGGTGCCTTCACAAGCACTTCCTCGTTTATGTATCATCTTGCTTTTGTGATGATACACTGCGACAAATTATTTTGACAAATAAAATCTTTATTTTGGGCTTTTGGTGTTTCCATTTTATGGTAGGTATAACGTTTTTCCCAAAATTATTACCTTCGACCGTTCTCATCTCTATTTTGGACGTCCTGCCTAACCGCACAGGGATAATTTCCATATATACCTACCATTATTATTACCTACTTGATTTCCAAGAGGGGTGAACGTCATCATCTGCCAGAGGTGGAAATCGCCTTACATTGCGGGTTTGCATAACTTAGTCTTTTGCGAGTGGCGGATGATGGTATGGTACATGTATACTAGCACGCCATGAAAATAATTATAACTCATTTATTTCATCATAAGATACTTAGTAATAACATATTTGAGTGAAATCAAAGATCCAATACCGAATTCCTGACAAAAAGGTCTCCCGCCACAGGCGAAAACGAGTTTACTGAGTCCACATTGAGAGTGTTAATGGATGATAAAATGATCGGTGGAATGGAGCTACCTCAAGTCCAGCTGATCATATCATGAATAATGATATGGACTGAAAACCTTTTTTCAAAATAACTTTATATCAAAATTTTTTGAGTTAGGGCGTTTTCAAAATTTCAATCTTTATTTTTCAACCCTTAAAAGTGACCTAGATCAACCAAAATCTTTGGAGCAGAACTAGACCCCAAATGGAGCCCACATACTAAATTTCATCAAAATCGGCCAATGCTAACTGGGGAAAGTGCCGAAAGAGGTTCGTCCTTTCCCACAAGATTCACAAAAGCTAGAGGGTCAGTCTACACCTTCTATCAAGAACTTCCCCTTTCATCGGCCAAATAGAGTCTGACGAAGGCGTTTACTTTCTATATTCTAACTGTATAAACTCATCAGGACGTAGGATGTGGCTGCCATGAGTCTGTGGACACTATTCACTCTACATGTGCAGATGTTAATTCACATTTCAGCATAAATACTTTTTTATTTGCATATTGCAAGTTCAGAAATTGGGGAAACCTATTCGGAACTCGTGATCAGTTTATGCTGCATCTTATAATGCTTCAAAGTTACCTAAGGACTCGGTCTTACAACCAACCTCTAGATTTCTAATCAATGCCTTACGACTTGCCAAAGAAGTCAGAGTTTATGACAGTTGAAGTGAGCCCAAAAGGACACACTGCTTCACATTGCTTTAATTGTTAGAACTACTGCTCTTAGGTATGCTTTCTGAATCCATGTTACTATTTTATGGAGTACTCATAGATTCGTAAATACTTGTAGCACTAGTAGCACGTAGATACTAGTAGCACGGACTGGACGCAAATAGACTGACTTATTACAGTTCTCCATTTTCAGCCGATGAACTTCCTAATTATGTGAAAGCTAGAGAGCACCAGAATGAAGGGCGGACTTTCGTAAAACTTGACGTTCCTGGTCTTGACAGTCAGAACTTGGTTGAACTAAGAGAGAAACCACTAGGAGCCCTACGTTGTCACCTCGTCACCGCACATTCAAAGTTAGAAGTGGTGGGTATCGGCAACTTGAACTGTTACACAAAATGAAACTGAACTCTCCGTGTTTAAGTCGTAACAGTTTAGAGAAATAATAAATTATGGGAATTATGAATCGAAACTACGCGAACATTTTGCACGACCAAAACCATTCGCGGGTCCTACCCCCATTAAATGTGTGTACATGTATAACGGCCTCCTGAGTGCACATCGTTTATATACCACTTTACTACATAAGTTTGTATCATACATCGTGTCGCTAAGTACTGTCGGTATACAACGTTTATATACTATTGTCCTACATACCTTTGTATCTAACTGCAGATTTATTGCGAATAGAATGAAATAGATTTAACACAATTGAGTGAGTATGAACTTCGAGGGAAAAGGGTAGTGCAGACGTCATTGGGCATATCGCTGGATCAAAATTGAAGTAAGTCGAGTAGAGACTCGGGTAACTATTACAAGGATGTCCAGCAGTGCCACCACATAGCATGGATGCCAGTAGTATGCGATTCGCTTTCCAGACAAATTGTCAAATAACGTTCTTGAGGGTTTCTCTGTATTTATTTGTTATTAACTATTCGTAGAAGCCAATAGTATGTGAAGCCAGTAGAAAAGTGAATTGAACACCAAATAGAGGTTGAACTTTTGCTTACTTGATTCATAATAACTGTTAAGAATAATAAGCCAATAGTGTTCCTCCTTCTTGTCGTTCAATTATTTACTAGACTATTAATTTAATCACTTGTCTAGATCCCCAGAATAATACTGTTTCATGGTAGCAGAGAAATAGCTTAACGATCCACGGCAACAAGTCAAAGAGATAGGCGCATGCAAATAGGCAATTGGAGCAAGACGCAAGAGTCAAAACAAATCGAGACACGATCGAATTGGTCAATCAAAATAACAGGAACCACGCTCTTATACCATGAAATTTGTATAAAGGTATTTTTTACACTAACTTGAAATAGAATTGAAGTTTTAGAATCAAAGAAGACCACGTACAGCTCAGACGGACAAACTAGTGGCTCCCAATGATGACTAAAGGCTACAGTGGACGGCCACTTAGTGTGATCATCAAAAAACTAGAGGGCGTTGGTAGTGGGGTAAATAGTGCTGTGTGCTATGAATTAATAACTAAAAATAGCTGTAATTATGTAGTTGTTGATATTCCTCTTCAATTCCGATAAAATTTCTGTATCACTTTAATGTTAATTTATGAGATAAATCAGGTCCAGCCCATTATTCTATAATCATCACATGATCATCCAAACCATCCCGAATAAAATCAAACCATTATTGGCAACGATTGTCGAAATGTAAAATTATCTTGATTTTGTGAATGGGAAATCAATTGATTGGGGGCATAAGAATGAGTGGCTTCCCTCCTTGAAGGGGGCAGTTACCTCCAAGCGACCTGTCTGTGCACCTTCCTCACATTACGGGTTTGATTTACCGGAGATTTTCCAACAACATATTTCACAGCTAGGAGACTTGCTCTTATGCTCAAGGGAAAAGGAAAGTTTCGCTTACGTTGAACGAAACTAGTCTTTCCATACCCTAGTCAAATTATCCGCAAAAGTTCTACAAGTATTATTCGTCACGTAATCGATAGTGTACTCGAAAATGTGATCTGTATTCATTCAGTATGTTCACAAATTACCCCTAAGTTACCCCTGAAAGTGGATACCTACTTAGAAAAACCTGTGTACCAAGAACTAATTTTCTCTTTTGATATCATTCAACAAAAAATTATAGTTCGGAAAACTCCTATCTGTCTGACCCGCAGGAAATTATTTATGAAAATCTCTTCCAAAATATCGTTTTAAAATAATAACCAATTTCATATGAAACAAACAAGCAGGTTTTTCAATCAAACAAGCCTTTGAAGTGGTCGATTCTCTCGAGTGAATCAAATAATTTTGGTGTTTTCCACCTTTTGTCTAGACATTTTTCAAGAATTGGTGGTGAAAACAAGCCTTCGAAGTGGTCGTTTCTCTCGAATTAATTAACAAGTTTCGGTGTTTTGAACCCTAAAGGTTACTCTCAACATTTTGTAAACTGTCAACTTGAACAAAAATATTGATATTCGTTGAAGACAAAGAAACAACTCAAACCTGTAGGAAGTAAAAGTTTACCTACTTGGGACCCAAAACTCCTCCCATGTTCTCTCCTGGCTGAGTCACCCCTTGCTATTTGTCAAATTCGGTAATATTTCAATTAAAAACCAACAGCCGCTTCGGCAAATCAATATTCAATAAGGTCACGATTGAAAGCACTTAGAAAAATACGTATACATACGGGCTGGACATGTTTTTTTTCAAATATTTCATCAATTCCTAGAAAAAAGTCGAAATTTAATCGATTAAATATTTTTGGCAAAATGGAAAATTACAGCTACGTTTATTTGGTCAGGATGAATTCAGATCACTTTGAAATTTCAAAATCGGTCTACCGATTGCGATGTAGATCGAAAAAACTATTGGCATCTTCCCTCTCACTCGCACACTTGTCGTCCCCCAAGGCCTTGCAATGAATCGGAATTGCTAAAAGTGTGAATCTCAAGAGGGGTCTATTCTCCGTTTAAATTTCAGTAGACGAAATAATATCTTTATTCGTTTCTTTGCACTCAATTGTGCCTCCGTTACAATCAAGGACCAAATTTCTTAATGAAGGGACTGACAACTCTCAGAAACCGATGTTATCGCTAATATGTACAAAATTTGTACATAAATGTTCAATAACTTGTCTTTGCTGTTATCATTTTGCTTCCGAGTCTACCAAGGTAGCGGAAGCATTGTTCTTACTTTTCAAAATTGAAAAAAATGTTCTCCAAAACCAAAATTTCCACTCGCGTTTTACAGTTTAGGCCTTCCTGAGCAATTTTGGTTTCGTTTCTGTCTATCTGTGAGTCTGTTCGAAGGATACGTTTGAAGTTTCAAAATATAGTAGTTGTTCAATTTTTCCGGCAGTAAAAAAAATTATTATTTCAAGTTTTTTTTCTCTTCATAAAAAGTCTCCTTCAACCCTAACCGTTGAGCTCAAGACGAGACCCCTGTGCGCCGGAAACTCACACTAGAAGCAGTTTATACTACAGGAGGGTTGTGCCGCGGAGGACAATGCGTTTTGGTTAATCGGAAGTGAAAGGTTTCGGACGGATCATTGCGTGTGGGTACTGAGCTCACAATGCGCTTCGGTACACTATCGGTTCATCTGTTGTTTGTTGTTATCAGCATCTATCGCTCTTCGTATACAACAATATCAGATTTGTGCCAGTTGAGATCAAAACGTTGCAATGGACCATCAGCGCTAAATTCACGATCTGTTGTGGAAGCGTCGTTATTGTAGTGAATGATTTCAAATTTTTACGATTTCGCGAAAATGTATTATTAGACTCCGCAATGACTTGGGTAAGTAACCACTATTGTCCTAACTTACCTCTTACTTAACCTCCTACTTACTTCGTGCTTTGTCCGAAACTGTAACCAAATGCATTGCAATTTTTAGTCTAACGGATTGTGTTTCACTTCACTGTTACCAAAAGCCATCCCCCCCCCCCCCCGTGCCGCGAATCTTTTGGTTATTCCCAGTCACTTCCAAAAATAAACATAAGGATTGTAATTTTCTCATACCCTTGCTCGAAAACCTCCCAATATAAAGGTAATTGTTTGTTTCACCAATCCAAAATAAAAAAATGATTTTTTTAAATCAAATGATACCAACCAGAGCTTTGTACGACCAGCCGTTTGCTCCTTATGAGGTCTTGAAGGTTGAGCCTAGAATAAATCGGAAACACTGGCGTGAATTTCAAAAGAATAACGAAGAAATATATCTAATAATCTAGTAGCAGAAGAAATATATCTAATTTCCGTTAGAATTCCAAATGTTCAATAGTTTATTTCTTCGAATTGATTTTCATGTCCCTCAGTTGTGCTTCCCTAGCAATCAACAACCAAATAACGATGAGTTGCTGGTAAATTGTTTTTGTTTCAAAATTAACTTGTTAGTGAAGTTTGCGCGATTAAATGGTTGTTAGGTACTGACAATGGCAATACTGTGCTCATTTAGGCTACCTATGGAGAAAAATAATAAACCTTCGTGTACCTAAGTAGAAATTTAGTCAGGCTTATTTTCGCCACTTCCAAAATTGAGTTTATGATTTCCTTCCTACATCAGTTCAATTAATTTTTGATTCAGTTAATCAGGTTTGAGTTTTCTTTTTCTTATTTCGTGTTTTCCATTTCGCAGTTCCAATCAAGTGACAATTATTTGTTTGTTATTTTCAGCTATTCTATCTGCTTTGCTCAAAGTGGTTTTTGATTTCCCATCGTTTTTAGGACGTCCCACAGTAAGACTTGGGCGTCCTTATGCGATCGATCTGGGGTGAAGGAGGACAACACTCAACAGAAAAAAAATAACCACACAGTAATCCGTTTTAGACCATTCTGAATCCAAATCCGCGAAAAAAAACCATAGGTGTATGTCTGTGTGTGTGTGTGTGTGTAACACAATCTTGTGTACTCTGCACAGGCCTTAGTGCTCAACCGATTTTCCTAGTTCTTTTTTTTCGTCGCGGAAAACTATCTAGTTGTGCACTACGTCGCCGGAATTTCGAATTTTGCCTTTTAAGGGGGGGAAAGGGGGGGTTATTGCTCGAAAAACGTGCGTTTTTGGGCATAATCTTGTGTACTCTGCCCAGGCCTTAGTTCTCAAGCGATTTTCGTGGTTCTTTTTTTGTTTGACGAGAAATACTATCCAGTTGTGCACTACGGCGCCGGAATTTTGGATTTTGCTTCTTAAGAGGGGGAAAGGGGGGGTTAATGCTCAAAAAACGTGCGTTTGCGTGCATAATCTTGTAAACTCTGCCCAGGCCTCAATTTCCAACCAATTTGCGTGTTTCTTTTTTTGTTTAACTCAAATAACTTCCGAGTTGTACATGATTTTACCAGAGTACCAACATTCGCAAGGAGAGGGGGCAAGTGGGGGGATATTATTCACAAAATATCCGATTTTTCAATATTTCGGTTCCTTTACTGCTTACTAATTGTACCCAAGCTTTGAAATTGAGGAAAAATTCTCATTATACCTCCGAATTTTCATGAATTATTCTCTGTACCACCATGGAACTAATAGTGGTGCCAGAACATGGTGCCATGATGCCATAAACCGCTTATTTCGTGTTTTTTTTTTTTTTTTTTTGTGTTTCACCTTGAATACGGATGTGAACTTCGACGGACTGCCTACCAAAACTAACAGATGAAAGTTCAATGTTACGACGTATTTCCGCTTTGGTGTCAGACTGGCACCATTGTTGGCGTTGGGGAGGTGGTGGATAGATCATGGATTTTAAAATGCTCTTCAGATTCGAGGCTCCCATGCCGCTAGAAATGTTAAGGTGGATAATTGGGGGGGGGGGTTCAGTATTTCTTGCCTAAATTAATAAATAAATTACATCGAGTGAAACAGTTTTATCACTTAACAACTGGTTATACTGATCTAATGCTTATCCAATGGGACGTCCCCTGGAATGCATGCATTACTAACCGATATGTTTTAATTTGTATTTTCATATTCAAGTACCTAGCAGGAGCATTTTTATTCTCGTCTTCTTTTTCGTTACACTATTGGTTTTCCATATTTGTGATTTTCCTTGTTTTTCTGACATGACAATAGGTATTGTGTTTTTCCCAGTAGGTCTGGTGTGATAGCAGAGATCTACAATTGGAAAGGGTCTAGTCTTTTGATTTAAATGTTAAACAGGGTAAATCCTCTTATGCAATCATATATTCGATTCGCCTCAACCGTTTTTTTGTTGCTGAAATAGCTTTTCTTTTTTTTGGTTGGATGAGCTTACTTTTTTCAAATGCGAATACCTCATCAATAAATTAATGTAAAAAAGCATCCTAACTCGAAAAGTACATTTTGTAACAATGGGGGGTGCGCCTGATTTTTTTTTTAAATTATTGATCGGAAAGTAGACCTCATCCTGAAAATTTCGACACTAGCCTTTCTCTTTCTGGATAAGTAGATCTTTTTCTATCATTTTTTCAAATTTTCGAATGTTTATGACGTCACGCGCCCCTCCCAGCCCACTGTGACGTCATAAACATTCGAAACTTTGAAAAATCATAGAAAAAGGTCTTCTCGCGCTAGTATGTCGCGGTTGGTGTCAAAATTCTCAGAATAAGGTCTGGTTTAGATTAAAAATAACAATGAACAGTTTTTCCGACCCATCCGCACACCCCATTGCCCTTCTGCTCAAAAGGGGACGACAAGAGAGGGAGGTTTAACTAACATGTTGGGCGTAATCCCAAAATTTAGGTATGAAAATACCGCGTATTTGTATTCTACGGTCATATGTACCAATTATGAAGTACCAATTATGTTCTTTACAGTGTGAAGGTTTCTTAAGGATCAGTTGAATGAAAATCCAGGATAGCACGACTGGTGGAGTCTGAACCATACAGCATGGTGAGTGGGAAAGGGATGTGAATTAAAATAAATCCTCCGCGAGTCAGCAAGATAAAATGGGGTGAAAAATGTAGTTAGGACGTTCCTGTGATGATATGGTATGATGGCGATGGCGAGGGAGAGGAGGAGAGGGATAGGATTAAGTGTCAAGATACCTACCTTTGAAAATATACTAGTTCGATTTCCACCTCTGCACCCGTGTGTCCCCCTAGTCATCCAGCCGGCACTATTGACCGAACCAAAATTAAATTACTCTCTTCCCTCTCACCTTCATCATCTAATCCCTCTCGACTCATCCTGGAACATCCTTCTGTACAATGATACGGTTGATTGCATTTCTGTGTGCACCTGGCCAGCCGACCTAATGACGAGAAAACTAGCTATGTCGAAGGACATGAGATATTCTACACACTTTTGCTTTAATATTCCCCATGGGAATACTCCTACCTACGACAGGCCTAAAAATGAATGAGAAAACTGGAGTACTTTGAATTTAAGTACTTTTAATTTAAATGAACTAAACAAAATATCTTTGGAAAATGTTCTAATTGAAAATGAATTGCAAATGTGTAAGAAACTGCATTGAGAGTGAGGATGCCCTCTTCCTGGCTCCAATTATGTGAAAGTCAGAGTTTTCATTCAACTCTATTCATTTTCTGTACCTTGATAGTTCTCCAGAAGTTGTCTTATCCAAGATTGGTACGGCAGAAGTTGCTGTGGAACATGTAGGTAGGCACCTCAGGATTTGCACTGATTCGGTGAATGGGTCTTTAGGTACCGTTCTTGACGTACCTATTACTCCTGACGAATGTCCTGTCCAAGAAGCTTGAAAGAAAAAGCTCCTTAGTCCTTCCATTACTTTATGATGGAAGGGGAATCCGCTTCTCTCCGAGCAGGTGGACGAAATCGGAATACCCTTGGGACACACCTTAAGAGTACGAACTCAGGGGTCGCCAATAAGTCAGTGAATTTCCAGCACTTTTCACACTCATCATACTGTAGCGTCGATTTTTTAATGTTTGGTCTATATTTCTGTTACTCGAAATTTTAAATTATTGTTCACCTAAAACTAATTCACTCACCTGTCAATTTAATTGTTAAATATATACAAGCTATAAATTCGTTCATGATTCTGAATTTCCACATTATTCAATTCATCGTAAGTTGACGCACATAAGTCATAGTAGAACAAATATATGATAATAGGAATTTACAACACAACCTGTATCTTCTACATGAATCACCAAATCCTACATCTACATCATAAGTGCCTCACTACAAACTGTTGCCTCGACCGTGAGTTTCATGAATGGGAGTTGGAGATGGACCTATTCATGTTGGAGAGCCAACACCGACCGCAAAACCAGGCATTCATTTCAAAGCCTTACCCTTTTAGAAACAGAATTTACCTATCTGGTTTAGGCAAGTCGAAGCCCAGGTAAGAGTAAAAGGAATAACGACGAGGACAAGTATGATGATCTATAGCTCAATAGATTAAAATATGTATGCAAGTGAGTGACATCGTCATAAATCCACCTGAACAGGATATATACCAAACTTTAAAAGATTCGTCTCATATCTTATTGCGGATATTCTGACAATTAAAAGCTTCAAGTTTCTTGAAAGAAGTATAATTAGGCGACTAAAAACCAAGACAGTTACTTAGAGCATGTGCTTTTAACAACAAGCTTTCCAACGATTGTTTTCCCCTTTGCAGGCATGTCCTATGTTGGATTATTCCCATGGTACACTAACCGCACCTACATATTATATCATCCATTATTATTTCAATTATCCTCCCTTCATTTTCCAACATTCAACTTTTTTTTGAAGTTTAATAAATGTACAGTTCAAAACTCATTAGAAGAATTTCAGGTTTAACACATTTAAGACTGAAACTGAAAATTTGGATATTCACAATTTTTGTTTCATAGATTGTTGTTGAAGTTGATTTTAAATACACGAAAAAATTGCACTGTATCACATGCCAAGTGACCAGGGTAAGGCCCGACATCGTTGCCGTCAAGCCCGACCAGTCTTGCATTATCCTGGATGTCCAAGTTGTCAATGGCAGCTTGCGAATGGAGCAGACTTGGTGGGATAAGATAAGGAAATATGACACAAATGATTTACGGCAAGCGGTGTCGAAGCATCACCCAACAATATCAGGGTGATGGTTGCAACCTTGTCATGACGCGGAGTGTGGTGGGGGAAAAGAGCTATGGAGTTGCGTGAGTTGGGCATCTCCGTAGGCGTACTCCGCAGTATCACCACCCGTGTCCTGCTCGGCTTAAATTTGAACTGGTGGTCGTTTTATGGAGGCACTTCCCTTCATCCCTCTCTCCCACCCCCACCTTCCTCCTCTTCCTTCATCCCTAGGGCCGGCGTTGGGTGAGTCCTGGGCGTCCTCCACATTATATTTGATTCATTTATTTACCTCTATTTATGGCGTGTGCCCTGCGTCATTCAGGGAAGTTTAAAAAATAAAATAAAAATAAATAAATATTGACAATGGCAAAGCTGTGATCTCTGCAGAAGAGTGATCTATACAGGAAAATAATAAACCTTTGTGAAATAATTTGCAGCGTTTTTTTTTTTTTTTTTTTTTTCAATGGGAGCAACTGGATGATCAATATTATTCTATCTTGTGAAATAACGGACTTTCAAAGCCCTGGGATGTGACCACGGGCCACAAATCTTCACCGATTTCTTGTACGTCGTTGTGTAATATGAAGCTACTTATTGAATGAAATACTGCTTCGAAATCTTCCTTCAGAATTCAATTTCACAAGCTATGCAACACATTGAAATGCTGGAATTTTTTGTTTTGGCGAAGAAGTTATCCGGTTGATCTTACGATCGTCAATGAGTCAAACCGCTATCCCTCCCAAAATAATTAAGATCGCCAAGTGTACGCATTTATTGGATTTTTTTTCATCTCACAATATTTTAATAACGCTTCCAGGGCAATGAGATGAGTAAGTGGTAGAAGTGAACTCTGAATCTGCTATCATTTCAACGAGCTTCAAGTTCACCTAATAACCATATCCTCTTCTTCTGTCCGACAAATGTTCCAAGCTCCAAAATTCGAAACCTGGGAGATATTAGTTCTATATGGGTCAATTTTGGCTTTATCGTGTTCCTAAGCCCAAGTTTTGAACCATAAACACCCTCTATAACGTCTAAGGCTTTGAATTTGGTAAAGTTTCCAATGAGACGAACGTTATCACTGAAACATAAATAGATCGGTGTTATGTAGCGCATTAGGCTGGCATTACATTTATGACTTTGAAGCTTTTTGAAGAGAGGGATAACAATTATTCGATCGGAAAACCCCATTCGACCACTTGGGGCGATCTTTGCAACACAGTGTAAAACGATTCGAAAAACTATATGGTTACGATAGCGAAATGGTACTTAATCCAAGAGTCCATTTTTTTGGTGATTCACAGAGTACATCAGGTCTCCAATAGTCTGGAGAGCAAATAGGGAGGGAGGAACGTGGTTAAACAGGCACAAAAACCATTTAAAATACCTCCAGAAAGGAAATTCATGATCGAACATGAGTCTGATGGCAAATAAAGGTACACATAACGCGATATGTCCGAATTCGCAGCTGTGACTTAATGCATAAAAATTATAATTTACGCATTCACTAATTTATAAAATAATTTAATTATGTTACACCAGACCGAAATGGGTTAACTGGGCACTCAGATCCAGATCTCCCTGCGCCCCAACAAGTAATAATGCTTGTCGTTTCATCACAATATCAGGGAGAATCAAATCACTGAGTATTGAATATAGAAGCGAATAAGGAGCGCAAAGCTCATTAACCATATGGAACCTGTGACACCTACTGGCTGTCACCCATAAGAGGGAAATCCTGGTAATCCGTGAGCAAAACAGTGAACCTTTGTTTGTGATAACAATGGGGTGAACTCTCCCTGATAGAACGAAGAGAGCGATTGGCTCTAGCAGGTTAGATTGGATTGTTGTTGGATCACAATTTATAGTGTAGATATCGCTGGGCTGTCTCACTCTGCTGACGTGTGCCGACTAGGAGAATATATCTTCAACGACTGAAGAGAGTTTAATTCATACGTAATACTTCATTTGTTTTATTTTTGTTCCTTCTTCCACAGTACGAGAAGATTGAATCTACCAGTGATAAGTTCCGTGTCTCCTTAATCATGCTTGTTATAGGTATTTTTGTCAGCTACCCAACTATGTTATGGATACGAGGATGCTATGTGCAACATCAACTTGTACGTTTTTCACTTTTCCTCCAAAATCAAAGTTTTCACTCGCTTTTTATGTTTTAGGCCTTCCTGAACAATTTTGGTTTAGTATCTGTGAGTGTGTCTGTCATGAAATCCTGGTATAGGGCACAACCACACGAAGTTATTGTCCGATTTCAATGAATTTCATTAGTATCTTATTTCTCCTTTCCCTGAATCCTAGTTCCACAATCTTGAATGAATGTTCGTTCTAATATGTGTACTTTGAAGATAAGAGAGAAGTTTTCACGTGTAGAAAGAGGTTGAAAGAGGAACAAGAATACACTTCTAATACTCGAGAACTAAGAAGATGGGTGGTGTGATATCATCCCACATAGGGCCCTTTAATCCGTCGTCGAACAAGTTGGTTGTACGAGTATGTTACCCCCTGCTATCCATGTTAAGTTTACCCGTAAGGTGCTCAATGTTTTGAGCTCGATTGTGATTTTCACTTGAGATCAAGCAGTATCTTAAACGGGAAATTAAATAGCAGTGACTGACTAAAATGTCAATTCAACTTTGTTCACCAACCTACCGTGCCCACAAAACTACTTTCCGCAAAAAATTCGGATTCCTTGCGATAAAAACGCATACGTTTAGTATGCGCTGTCCACAACAAAGAACCATATTACGTTAGCCCAGTTCTGACAATAGAGAATGTTCTTCAAGCAATATTAAAACGCTGAAACTCTTTAGGATCGTGAAATATTATATATATATTATTAATGAATATTTTCTTCATATGTCAGGCGGAACGTTTAGTATGCTTACACCGAAAACTCCAAGTCTAGGCCGAAAAAAGTCTGCTAAATTGGTATGGCACCATAGCCCCCACATATAATAATTGTAGGTATGTAAGGTCTCTGTTACACCAATGATCGCATTACGTCCTGGTTTCTACAAATCTAATATTAATTCAAAACGAATAACAAGCTTCAAACTATCCTCCAAATGTTAGCGAATAGAGGCTATCAATTTTTAGAAAAAGAAATTGGAGATAAAAACGTATCCGCGTGGGGATCGAATCCTGGTTATTTCATAAATCTTACTGTAAGAAAGTTCTGGATAGTTGGGTATTCCTGAGACAACATAGCTGAATTAGCTCTGAAACACAAAATGCAAGTACAATTTGAATTTTAGGGAATCTTTCGACCTCTAGCAGAAGCACATCATCTACCTTCATTATTACTCAATTGAGTATGGATGTTCCTCAAATGTCAAATGACAAAAACAATACAAACCCACTATTGTTATTATACCTTATTTGGGAATCCGTCGTAATTAGTTATTGACTAACAACATACACTCACTCAGCAATCGTTTAAATCTTTCATATATAAAGACCACCTAGTCTGTTTGGAATTGGTCCAATGATATGGATGTCCCTCAAATGACAAAATCAATTACAGTTAACGAATATATTGGAGAATGCGGAACTAACTCAATTAATTTATTTCATTACAAATAAGTACATTTTTATTAAGTCGTTTTTCGTGAATAATGATCTTTTTCAATGTATAACAAACGAATAATATGGATTGAGATACTTGAATACTTGCTCAATCGAAACAAATCTGTTTGATGCCATAATTATAATAATCAATAATTGATCAATGATAAGGATTCCTTGCAGCGCCCAGGTTCAAGGTCGAAGATGAGACCAACTGGCGAATCAACCCAACTTCCAGTATTATGGACCCGGTAATGGGGTTGAATTGATAACAGGAATTGCGGTGTAAGAGGTTTTAGAGGGCTCTGGCCCTCTTCCCAATATTACCAACCTCTCCCTTCCCAACAACTACCGACTCACACCCGCGATACACGAACCCCTTAGAGGTCCCTCGCTTCCCGGGGAAACGAGGTGCCTTTTAGACAGAACCTTAACACCGGATTTCGTCCCCTCCCACTATCAAGATGCGGTCATACGAGGCCTTTATACAGCAATATCACTTCCCAGAGAACATTTATAGGCTGAAGAGAAGTGGGGAGGATACAGAACACGGGTTGTTTGCACAGAACAAGGTTCCCTTGAAGTGTTACCTTTCAAATCAACAACTTTCCCCTCGAGACTGTTTCACGCTTAATCATGTATTTAAATCTAGTTTTTCAGGGATGAAAGAATGTTACAAAACAGTATAATACGTTTTGGTGAACTGCCACCTGCGATTAATGATGTGCTCCAAAACATAACTTGCACT
Organism: Apolygus lucorum; assembly: GCA_009739505.2. Classification (NCBI taxonomy): domain Eukaryota; kingdom Metazoa; phylum Arthropoda; class Insecta; order Hemiptera; family Miridae; genus Apolygus; species Apolygus lucorum. The sequence continues at coordinate 26,557,731 of CM019167.2, forward strand.
CAAGAGAGCGGTAGATGCAGTTGGATTCTCTAGTTGGTCACTTTTCTACAAGATGCTATGAAGAACAATTTGATTTATTGGGGTCAGCTGTGACCGAGCGAGCTACGGCATGTGTCTCTGGAGGCGGGACTCGAACCGGTTGCAGGAGCCGTGAGTTCGAGGCCCGCCTCTGCGGCATATTTTCGGGCGAGTCGGTAGCAGTTCCCCCTCGTCCCAACCCAGGGCGGTGAGGCCAATGGGAAGCCATGAGCGAAATCATCAGAACAAATTTTGATCTTCCCTTAGGAAGACAGCTGATGACGTCCGCGACGCCAGGAATGGCAGTCCAACCTGAAATGAAATTTGATTTATTGAAGAGAATGTGATAGTTTAGTCAATAGGCAGTAAGCTCAGAAAGAATTTATGAGGTTATTTTTCTAACCAAAGTTTATAAATAATTTCAATAAAACTTTTTGCATGATTCCTTTTAAAAGTGTGATTATGCGTCTTCTGCTATGAAGAAAAATCTGATATATTGAACATAATGTGATAGTTTAGTATTTAGGCAGTAAGCCCACGAAGAATATCAGTATGACGTTATCTTTTTTTTACCAAAGTTTATAATTATTTTTACTAAAAGTTGTCCACTCTAAATAATGTGTATGAACTCACTTACAAGATGACCAATCAAAACCCTTGTCGTTATTGAGTTGAAGTACCAAAAAACCATTGAAATAGTGAAAAATGTGTCTTGAGCGTGACTCAAAAGAATGCGAGCGGATGAAGGTTAAATAGTAGGGATCGAAAACCACGCTGGACGCATCAATAATTGAGGATTTATTGCCAAAATTGCAAATATTTCTAACCATCACACATCCACAAGTTTGAAAGAATGTTAAATAAACCTCATAATTACTCATCACTTACTATCTTCAATCCGGTGATCACCGACACGACGGACAACTGAACATGTTATGTCAGTACTCAATGTTCTTATTACACTCATCGTCACGGATCCATACAGTAACCACTCGGGTAATCGATTCTGAATTTTTACGCTCTGTGTTGTCCAAATATCCTGGCTAATGAAGTCGTTTTTCCCTTTGTTATAAACACTATTTTGACTCAAATGAGACATTTTTTTGAAAGCTAGACCCTAGCTTAGAATATCACCTCGAGTGACAAACATATTTATTCATCCAGTATGCCCTCTGGTAGGAATTGAGAGATTTTAGAACAGAGTGAGCAGTTAAACGGCTGGACAGATTTTGATGACCAAACGATGGCCCGATTTTGATTACCAAACGATGGACCTTCCACCAGCCAGACTACCTCTTCGGGAAATCCAAAAGCCATGGGGATTATTGGTATACAACCCTTGGGTATTGAGTAGAATTTATATATTCTAACTTCCATGGGGAACAACAAGTAGGTATGCGAGTGAGAGGGGGAGATGCCAATAGTCATCTCGATTTTTCTCAGCTGTCGGTTGACCGATTTTACAGTTTTAAAGTGATCTGACTTCATCTTAACCAAATAGACACAATTGTAATTGCTGTTTTTACTGAAATTAAATCGATTAAATTTATTTATATTTGTTGGAATTAAACAAATATTTAACAAAAACTTGTCTAGCCCGTATGTATATTCATTATTCTAAGCTTTTGCAATGAGGCATGCATGAGGCTGTTGGTTTTTAATTGAAATATTACTGAATTAGGCAAATAGCAACGGGTTGTATAGCAAAAATTCCTATAAAAATTGATGTATAACAACATCATTTAGATATACCTACAAACTTTTTGTTCAAGACGTCATTTCAATTTTTATAAATGTTTCTACGATCAACTTTAATTCATTATTTTTGTAATAATGACCATGAATATCGTATGTTTTGTATGTCAATGGGGAACCGGAACTTTTTCAACTTTTCAAAACCACCACTCTTGGATTCTGATCTGTACCTGTTGATACGAGGTGGTAAGACATAGACAGATTTGAATACCCCTTCATACTGAAAAGAAACAGAAAATTAGGTTTTCATTTGACATTCCCAGACTAAACAGTAACAAATGATTCAAGGGGTCATTCATCTAATCTGATCAGTAGGTATGGGGCAATGACCTGCTCGCATCCCGGTGCAAGTCATCCTAAACTAAATATAATGTCATTCGCCCTCGAATGGGAGTGACTGAACCCAACAACAATGAGAATTTTTTTCCACCTAAATTTATTATTTCGGTGAGACGCGCTTTTCTTGCAGTCTGAAGTATTGCTTGATTGAGAAAGGATTTCGGTAGTTGTTTCCTTGTTTATTGCCTGCTGCACCCTCCTCCAGACCCAGGGATCGGATAGTCTCCCTCGTGCATCTCAATCGAAGGGACACGGCTCTGATTATCGACACCTGGGTCCGAACCTTCAACCATTCTAACCCATTTTTCAAGAAAACCTCATACTGACAGCTTTCGATTTGATGGTAAACAACTATTGGTACCTTATCAGGGAACCTTCGGCGGCACCTTTTTGGGCTTTGGGAAATTCAAGATGTTTACCTCAGACACATTACTGGAAGAGGGTCCTGCGAACATGTGAGAAATCACGAACAATGGTTAGGACAGAATTCTCTTCACTACTTTCAACTGCGTACCTACTGACTATAGCATATTATAGGCAACGAACTGAATCATCTCGGTAATGGTCAAAACTAAGCTACATACCTGAAAAATAAGAGTGATATCACAGTGTCATATTTTCAAGAGTGATAGGTAGTGATAAGGTAGGTAAGTTTGTAGATTCACAATACAATATAAAAATTTCTAGACATAAAAATTGATCAAGTGACTATTAATTGTTTCAGGTTGTTTTTTTTCTCAAAGAGAAGATCAGAATTTGTGTACTATGTTTATACATGTGTTCTATGATTCTTCATACCATTTCGTTCGAGGTGTGATGACACAAATCGGACCAGCAGGTCCTAGAGATAGGGGTAACCCGAACTATCATTTGCTGGATGATATAAAAAAAAGAATATTAGTTCATAGTACACAGTAAGTAGGTACTCTTTTTCAGGAGTCTTAGGGGCGATTTATGATCATACTGAATGAATACGGGTCTAATTGGCGTGCGTATTGAGTGGGTGAAAAATAATACTAGGTGAAATTTCACGTAGAATTCAACTTGGGTATGAAAAGATGAGTTTCGTTTAAGGTCTTACTCTCCTCCTCAACTGAACATGATAGCAGGTCTCCAAGTCGAGAAATATGACGTTGGAAGGTTTCAGATAAACCAAACTGGCACCTGATGTGAAGGAGGTACACAGACAAGTCACTTGGAGGTAACTGCCCCCTTCAAGAAGTGGAGAATGAGTGGTCCACTCATTCTTATGCCCTCAATCAATTGATTTCCTATTCACCCAATCAAGATAATTGTATACTTCTACAGGCGTCCCCAATGGTTTGAAGGATCATGGTAATGATATATACTTATGGGCTGGACCTGATTGACCTCATAATACTCAAAAACTACTATTACAGCTACCTTTATTTATAAATTCTGAGCACATTCGCGTTTTCAGATTGAAAAAAAGTTCATAACTTTTGGAGGAAAACCTTGAAAATGTTTGACCGCGCTACCAACGCCATCTATTTTATGAGAATCACACGAAGTGGCCGTCCACAATAGCTTTAAGGCGAGCAAGGTATATCATGGTACGGCTAGCCAAACTCCTTACCACACTTTTTTTTGCAGTAACTGAGCAAAATTTAGTGATAAACCATTAACTATATCATCTCATAGAGAGAAAGTTAAATAGTAAAACGATATCCATCAGATCCCGTTCTTACATAAGGATTCGCCCCTTCATAGAACCAATCAGCTCATCCGAATTTCATGAAATTCGATAACTTAATGTTGCATATTATAGGGAGGGGATTTAGCTACATGAGAACAACAATCCCACGAAGATCACTACAAGAGAAGAGGAGAGACCACGAATAACACAACCCTTCAAGATCACAATTCGTTATCCTACATCCCGAAATAGCGGGCCTAATCATTGAGAGATACACTCCGAAAACATGGCTTTATCCCCTCGTACTAATTGAATTACCACAACTCCCCCCCCCCCTTGATATTTGTCATGTACGTAGGTATGGAGAGGTTCTAACACTCCTACCGGAAATAAAGCAACATCAATCACCTGTGAACACAGATGAACTCAATATATGTCCCTCCTCTATAGAAGGTTCCATTCCAACCTTCAGTTGTGACCTAAACTCCATGAATTACTCCACCAAAGTACTCTGTTCCCTAGATTCTGAAAACCTGTGTGTCTGTCATACACTTTATACACTTCCATCAGAGGGTTTATACTCACCAGGGGTTAATCAAGTAAGCTTTTCCAGCTATGTTACTATTATTGAGTAATTTAAAAATTATCCTTCTCTTCTCGATGTATCTCAACTTGCCGTGGCGAGGAGGCTTCGGACCGCCCAACTCATTTGATGAAATGTCGAGCCAAGAGATATACCGCAAATAAAAAATGTATAGAATATAGTAAATGTACCTTTTAAATACATCTTCCTCTACTAGTTTTTCTAGTTACCATGTGAACAACTGTGTAAAACAGGATTGTGATGTATGGAATTAATTAGTAAATATTTAAATAAATAAATTGGATTTATCTTATAAAACCGACGACTAATTTTCAACTCAGCCACAGGATTAGAATTTGTCAATTAGGCACCTACCTTATGTAACGGTACCAAAATGATTGTTGGTATTTGCGATTGATGTATGTTCATTGCCAGATCATTACCTACGATAGGCAGAATCGGTGCAAAAACGAAATCGGCGACAGCAACTAGGTACTCGTACCTACATTATAAAACACGCGATTGCATCTCCACTACATTATAAAAGCCAACCAGGTCAGATAGCTGAGGAAAGAAGAAGAAGAAAGAGGAAGGAAAAAAAGGTTTTGTTGAAAATTGGAGTTTGGAGAAGTGCAAGTTAAAGTGACAAATAAAAGAAAAGACATTCATCTAAGAAGAAGAAACGATATCATCATCGCATCAGCCGAATACAGACGACCCACCTACCTACCAACCCACGACCAGAAGACTCAGTACCTACAGCACAGACCATCTCACCAGATGTTGAGTACCTACTAACCTGTATATACAACTCATAAGAAGAACTCTAATAAAATGGTATTCATAGGTATATGAATTCAATTGTACTTGATTCGTAGAATTGTAGGTAAAGATATTAGGGTTCGAACATACGTAGGTAGTGATTCATTATCAGCTATAACGATATCGTCACACTAACCAACATTTCTTGAACGCGAATTTCGATAATTCGGCGATGTAGTTCACTGGATACAGTCCATACGAGTCGAACAAGATGATCCCAAGTGGGAGAGGCACATAGATTCATAACCGATTGCGTAGACGATCTGATCCATGAGTTATCATCGAACCGTCATTCCCCGAATACCCTTGAAATCGAAAGGAAGCAAAAGAAAAGCTACCTTGGTTGAGTCGGGAGCAACATTGGCCTTATTTCAAGGAATCCACTTAGGTGAATGCGCAGTGACTTCTTACCAATGATCTCATCACAATGAATTTCGTCAGGCACCATTCTAGTCCCATTTATGCAATTCCTGTTTATTCCGTTGAAAATTAGTGGAAACTATGGAAAGCTAAGCTTGTTTGAGCATGCGCAGTTTCTAACAATGGTACCATTGCGATTAAATTCATGGAGGAACATACTGATAATTTAATCGGATGAAAACTGTAAAAAGGATGCTCGTTATAAGAATTAAAAAAAAATGTACCACCGAACTCAGACGGAAACGGTTGAAGTTTTGTTTGTTACAAGGATTTCACGTTTGCCTCTGAGAAGAGGTTTGGTCGCGGTTTAGCCGTTTGGGCGTGATTCTGTTGTAGTTGAGCTGTTTCCTCCCCTCTTACTTATATGGGGTGTTCTCGTCACGAACAAGTTTTTGGAAAGATCCCAGCCATAAGACTCCTATGTCAAATTTATGGAGGCCGATATAATGGGGTGTCGCGGTTGGAAGGCACCAAACTGGCTTTGAGACGGGTGCTTGGTGAGCGTGTGAAGGGGACATCAAGAAGGAACGGGAAGTGACCGCTATCACTACGGCATGTTGCCGACGTCTGCACTTTCCCCTGTGAGGTTTTTTTTTTTACGTATTATAGCCTTCAATGGTAATCCTTTGCCTGGCGTTTCTCCACATCTCCTCCCCCACCGCCGAAATGGAATAAGATCCTGAACTGGGAGCTAAGATATTGCTCTCCAAAGGGGGAATACCTTCAATGCCCTCCTTTTTCATCCGCGCTAAAGTGGCAGAGCGGGCACCACTCTCGGAATTATTTTCTCCTTTGTACTCCGTCGAATCGGCTGTTTACTCGATTTTCACCCTCTGTTACAAACATGGGGCCCAACTTGCTATGTAATCTCCTTTCAGTTTCGGCTTGAGCTGGCGGTGTGAAAATAATTGGGATAATTCTTATTTGCTACCGAACCGTATCATGGTATATGACGTAGTATAGAACCTCATTTTTGAAACCGACCATTTTATTTACATTGTAATAAATCCGGTGTTTTGTAATGATATAGAGAGTGATGGCAAATTTCAAACTCAAGATAGCGGCTGTTTATTGATTATTCAAAAGACAAGATAAAAGCCGTTCTTCTTCATAATGGCGATACATTTGTTCAGGTTCCTATTGCTCAGTCTGTTATTCTCCAAGAGAAAAATACGAGATTTGGGTCATAATTCTCAAGAAGATTATCGTTACGATGAGCACAAGTGGATGATTTGTGGAGTCTCTGGTATCAGGGAGATAGTATATTTAATATACTTCCCGTCCGTCCGCCGTACACGGTACTCTCCTTAGTTCCCATGGACCGATTTCGATGAAATTCGTTATACCATTTGGGGTCTGGTTGTGCCCCGAAGATTTTGGTTGATGTGAGGTCCCCTATAAGGGTTGAAAAATGTGTGTTGAAATTTTGAAAACGCCCTAGCTCAAAAAATTTCGATATGAAGGTAGTTATTTCATCAATATAAGATAGTACTGAATTTTTGGTTTTTGTTGAGACAACGAGGAGCCCTGTAGGACAAACCGTTCGCTCCCTACAAGAACTTAAGGGTCGGACTTACGATAAATCAGAAACACGAGTGTTAATTGCAAAAAAGGCCGAATCTCCGTTCAAATTTTAGCTGACCAAAATGTTATTGCTGTAGGTGCGTGGTTGGCAGGTGGTGTCAGTGACAAAGCCGAGTTCTTTGCAGACGAGTGATCTGTATAGAAAAATTATAAACCTTTGTGTAATAATTTGCTGCTTTTTCGCTTCTAGTTCCAGTTTTGCCCATTTGTATCTTCCAGATAGCTAATCACTCTCTTCAGAGTACTTCAATCTCTTTGATTTGCGGTTTCAATGTGACGAGCTCAAACTCCAACAGCAGACTCTATATGTGGTTTAGTACTGTATAGTACTAAGTACATTAACGTGGGATCTCATCCTTAGGAAGACTTTTTGGTATGTCTTCTGAGAGCACTACCTCCTCCCTTCCCATCCCGTCGAGGGCTCGAAGTTCGGACCTAAATTAGAGCGGAGACGCATTTGTGATAAGTTGGACAGTTTTGAATCATACGTTTTGCGGAAATGTTTGTGAGATCAGGTATCTTCAAATTATTCTTCAAATAACTCATAGCACTCATTTGAGAGTTTCTCAAATTATAAGTTAATCATCAAATATTCCTGAACGTGACAAGATAGATTTCAATTATAAATTATCTTAATGTCACCGCTCTATCTTAATGACGTTGAGCTGTATATAAACGTCTCAACTCTCAAAACGTTTTCATACGTTTTCCGCATGTCCAACATCTACGTGAAGAATGAACATTCGAGCAGTGGTGCTGAGTTGCACCGTAATGATAGGTAATGAGTTGAGTTATGAATAATATGTTCCAGTAGATATATCGTTATATAGCGTGTATCAGCAATTTCTAACTTCATTCAACTGAAAGCGATAAGGGCATCGAAAGCTCATTTCCCGTCAGATTGTATTTTACTCTCTCGCATTATTATCCAAGTAATCAATTTATAAACAATGTTTATTATACTGCACACAGTGTGTTGTAACTTTGAAGTAGGAGCTTTGAAAAAACAATTTCAAGGATTTCACTGACTCTCATTATGATCTAAATAATATATTATATATATAGGTTATTATAGGTAATTTTTTCCGGAAACCCAACAAATATTTCGAACATTTTCTTCTTTCAACACATTATTTTTAAAAACGAGGGAAAAAATGAGCCAAACATCTGGCACATAGCTTCCTCGAATCCATATACGATTCGTATTGATGATCAGATGCAAGGGGAATCATCAAAAAGTTAACTCCCAAGTTCCTTTCAGAGTAGTAGAAAACAAAGGCGTTATGTTTTTTTTTTTAAATTTCGAATCTTGTATTTCCAAATTTTCATAAAATCTGGAGTTTGGAATGATGAATTCAGCCTCAACCAATCAAGTATCTACTTCACTAAGGTATCATTCATCGTGGATGTATAATATTATATACCTGATCAGCAAAACTATAAGAGAAATCATATTTACTACAATTCACTTTTAAATTAAAGTATGCCAACAGTGAAATTACACATTGGAAGTCTGTCAAGTTGGTGTAGCACATAGCTTCTCCTTCTCGACAACACAATTTTAATGATGATAAGATGCATAATGGATTATCTAGACTACAATCTCCAAGTACCTACCACTACCCTCCAAATTTAATGATCAGCATGCGCAAAGACTGATAGGTAGCTCGATGGATATGAAGTTGATAACCAGTTTTTCATACACATACCCTAAGACTAGCATTTTTACATTGAAATTACAAACCACCTAATATTGTGAATGATAACATTTTGTACCGTACTTTTACTTGAGGTATAATATACATATTATGTAGTCGATCCTCGAGTAGATCAAGAATCTGGTTGGAATCTGATGTAATAAACATGATTCTTTCTATTCAGGTCATATTACTTCTTGTTTCGATTGGAACATGAAAAGAGGGTTCCGGAATGAAGTTACTGATTTTCCTTTCTATGGATATATCGTTTCTGGAGTCGTCGATCCAAGAACACGAGAAATTGACCCCACACCACTATGCGGAGCTGTGCTTATCTCTGATCGATACATACTCACTCTTGCTTCGTGTGTACAAAACTATAAGCAGTAAGTTTAAGTACATTAAACGAAATAACTTTTATGTTGGTGTGTGTGTTCCAAGTGCGGAGGCGAGCTGGGATACCGTGAAAAATCTATGCAAAACCCCTCCGCGCTCATCTAACCAAAGAAAGTATAGCATAACTTTGTGTCTACGTTGCGGTTCTACGTTATTCAGGCTCCCACATAAAATGTTAAAATATATATAGTGCGAGCTCCCTCAACATCCTCGCAGGAGAAACCCGGAGGGAGGACGTTTCCGATTACTGTAACTCCAATTTGAGGAAACCACTCCACATCCCCCCCCCCCACCAATCGTTTTCTTTTATATTTTTATCTCGAACTACATAATAGTGGAAACATAACGTAAAAATTTCAGAATTTTTTTATAACTGTAAGTCGTTGGACCACCAACGTTAGTAACAACAAACACGCAAATGATAAATTTAACAAACCTATTAGCTGATAACGGTTGTTGTTGTTGATGATTAATTCGACATGTTGGTTTATTATTTTCAATAATAAACCTTTGGAATCGACCAAGAAAAACATTTTTTTAACACTCCCTCAAAATTTGATGGTTTACGTTTCAAGGTATGTAGAATCCAAAAATCGAATAAAAATTTGGCCGTCCGTCCGCCGTACGCCGTACTCGGCACTTTTGCCACTTAGCATTGACCGATTTTGATGAAATTTGGTATGTAGGTTTCATTTGGGGTATAGTTGTGCCCCGAAGATTTTGGTTGATGTAGGTCACTTCTAGTAGTTCCAAAATCAATTTTGAAATTTTGAAAACGCCCTAATCAAAAAATTTCGAAATAAAGGTATTGTTTTTCCTTCAATTTAAGATTCTATAGAATTTTTTGAGACCACGCAGAGCTCTGTAAGACAAACCGTTTGCTCGCTACGAGAATTTAAGGGTTTCACGTACGATAAATCAGAAACACGAGTGTGAATCGCAAAAGAGGCCGAATCTCCGTTCAAATTTTTAGCTGACCGAAATGCGATCGATGTTTTTCTTCAAGTTGGATGGTTGGTGGCTTTGCAGAAGAGAGATCTATATAGAAAAATAATAAACCATTGTGTAATAATTTGCAGCGTTTTTTGGTAGTCCTAGTCAGGCGGACAGAAACAAATGGTACAGACGGACATAGAAAAATAGAAACTAAATAAATTCGTTATTCGATTAAACGATCGGGCGATCGCATGAATTTGCTGTTTCGAGCGAGCGCACAATAGCAGAGGATAGGTTGTAAAAACTCGCTCTCCTGTAAAATTGTGTTTTCGCACTCTAAGATACACGTATATCCTAAACCATGCGGAGGATTTCGATGTTTTTAGTGAACAGTTCTACAAATTCGCTAGAACGATTACCTGAAATATTGTTGGATAAACTCAACGATGCATGCGGAAGTGGGATATATGTTGAGAGAAGTTTGTAATTGATCCAAAATTCAAGATCAATAATGTTAAAAAATCAAATCAAGCAGGCTTTTAGAGCTAAGCAAATCAAAAAAGTAAAGTAAAGTAAGTAAAGTAAGCAACCATTTCAGGTTGAATTTCCGTCCGACTGCCATTCTTGGCGTCGCGGACGTCATCAGCTGTCTCCCTAAGGGGAGATCAGAATTTGTTCTGATGATTTCGCTCATGGCTTCCCAAACATCACCGCCCTGGGTTGGAACGAGAGATTGCCGATCGTCTAATAGACAGAAAACCTTCTGCGACGACCAGACTCGAACGCGCGTCCCCGCTAGACGGTTCTCATCTTATCACCGCAGCCGGGTACACTGTCCACTAGACCACCGACGCCCACGAGCTAAGCAAATCAAATACGTAAAAAAACCATAAGTTGACATATCTTGTAGAGATTGAGGAAAATGTACCTAAGTCTGATAAATTGGTACCTACAAATATCACCATTGTTGATTTTTTCCTCGGCCCCTTTTCTTTTATTCGTTCCTCCGGGTTTTGTGTCACATACCTTTAATCGAATAAGTGATCATCATTTCAAGGTCTTGGATTGAATAGGAATAAATATACTGTAGATAAGCCCTTTGAATAATTCTGTATATTTTGTTTAATAATTTCAGGAAACAACTATTTGTACAGTTCGGTATCAAGAGCTGGTGCCCACCCATCGCTTACGTTGCTGACCTCCACCACTATGCAGATTTGAGTTACGTTGAATTCAACGGGTTTTACAACGGTCTTGCCGTCTCCCGCTTGGATCGTCGCATACCGATCAGACCAATCACAGCACCTCTCAGCCGCTGTATGTATCTTTGAGAAATCTTAGCATAAGTAGGTACTCAGCATTTACTCCAATTTTTCAAAACGCATATTGCACTAATTCACCTGTTTATATTATTTGACTCCAATTGTGAAACATTTTGCTAGGGTATATGAATGCATGGAATGGGAGTGAAAGGGAGACTATTTTGGTTTATTATTTTCAATAATGAACCTTTTGAATCGACCGAGAAAAAAAAGTTTAAACCCCCTTCAAAATTTATTGGTTCACGTTTCAAGGTACAAAAATGTACGAAAAATGTGTCAATACTAGCAACCAAATCACTGCATAGCTCTGTGAAAAAGTATTTCAAAAAGTAAAATCTGAATGAAATTCAATATCATGTTGCGGAATTGAATCCAAATTTAAAGACAGCACCATCACAGCTTCAAAGACAAACTATATTGACGAAACATTGAGAAAAATTTGACAGTCGGACGCAAAAAAGTTTCAACCCCGATGGAGACAAACCTAGTCTTGGTTGAAGGCAAATCGGGTGACTCCAGCAACTAATTGGTACATCGTCGTACCTGTCAGTTTCGACAAGAGTGGACACATTGAAGAGAACACTGGTTGATAGCTAAACGTGTAGTTCTATGTCCACTAAAACAAACAGATACACATCCGAAGATGGAACGCACTACCGACGTGGTACAAGACTGGCACTGGTGGGATTGCCGGGGTTAACTCGATTTCGAGTAATGGGTGTCAATAATTTCACAATCATAACCCGTGTTCCGTGTTTGGGCGATCGTGGTGTTGAAAATATTATGGTGGCAATGAATATGTGACGGTGAATTTAGGAGTTGAGTTTCGCTTATCATCCTCCGCGTGGATGAAGTTTACGTGGGGGAGAGGGTAAAAAGTCACTTTTACCTTTACTACCAAGATATTGATAAGTAGAATCGAGGGTTTAGGTATTCCAACACCAACCTATAAGATGTGAAACGGTGGAGATATCAGAAGAGCAACACTTGATCCGCACCAATCGTTCAAAATCTTCACAAATGACAGATGATATAGTAAATTAGGTTGCCGACGTAGTACCCATATTCTCATGCATACTCCTAGTATGCTACTAGTTTGTTTCTCTCCTCCACAAACCACACCTGAGTTGCTAACAAAGTCACTCGTCGCACTAACAGTCTACTACCTTTTAGTTGGATTGATGTGCTCTTGTGTAAAAAGATTTCAAATGCAATTGTTTATTCTAGTGCCGTTTAAAAATGCATACTTCGGTCTCCCGGGTTTGGGAAAACCTAAACCAAATGAACTGCTACGCTGTGAACCACTGTTGAAGGAATTGACACCAGCTGGTCCTTATCGATCACTTTGCCCTTCAGGGTCTAACGTACTTTGCTTCGAAGCAAGAGGCCAAGGGGATATGTGCTATGTAAGTTCATTTTTCTATGTATTTATTACTCCATATAAATTCATGGAATATAGGAAAACATTGGTTATTAATTAATGCATTCCAAAGGACGTGCTAATGGATGAGGAGTACAACGTTTTATTCTAATCAGTAAACCTGTAAATCTTTCAATCAGCTTCTACTTCAATAGTCAGTTTTACCCAATGTTATCCAGTTATTATGTCAAGAAAGAACTATCACGGTTTGGCGGTTTTTTTCTAAAAGTTTCAAAAATTCACTAAATTCCTGCTTCAAAATTGTATCATTTTTCTAATGAGGAAAAATTAGTTATTTCAATTTGAAATTAGGAATTTGAAATCGTTTTTAACAAACGTCATGACCTTACTTTCCTACAAACGATTTTTACCTCTTTACAGTAGGAACAACCTGCCAAACAAAAAATCTGGTTATAATAGGAATAAATTAAATAAATTCAGGAGAAAAGGGTAGAAAAGTCTGAAAAAATAGGATTGAACAAACCATCAATATTTTTATCGCGTTTTGCTTTCGAACTATGCTCAGTAGCCATTGCCCACATGGCTTTTAGCGCGTTCTAAACCTGGGTTGTTTTAGGATCACTTTGGAATTGTAGTATAACCCTTTTCAGCGCGTTTTGGAAGAGCACTCATACTTTCTACTCGTTTTTCGATGGGCTTTGCCTCATTTTGACATTGGAAACCATCAAAAGGATGTAGCTGACGCCATTCTGAATCCAACGATACCAATAACTCATTTTTTTCGAAAAATCGATTTAGCTCGTTTTGGAAATGGCCAACTCATTTTACCTAAGATGAGTGGTCTGACTTAATTTCAACAGCCAACGTATATATGGTAAGACAATGACAGTAAAAACATATCGAATGTACGTTCTGACGTCATCACCGTGGCTCGTGACTATCGTAATTTCTCGTATTCGTGGTATAAGCTATTGATGCTATGATTTGACAAACGAGTTGTGAGGCTCTTCAAACAATATTTTTTTGACCACCAGAAATTCACGATAAAGCAGTACAAACCATGTTACAGGGCGACGAAGGTGGACCCATTATTGAAAGAATCGAAGGCAGAAATCACTTGCGAGGTGAGAAAGGAATACGTTTCTCCTATGGAAATAACTGGTTCTCAAGAGCTGAATTCTTAAATCAAATGTCAGATTCTTCTAACTTCTATTTTTGTGGTGAAACGTGACTGCACTATTTTTTTTATCCCTCTTCACGTGGTATTTCACGTCTGATATTTTGAATTTCCAGGAATCGCATGGAAAAATTCTCACAGTAGTTGTCTCGGGACAACTCTGGCAAAGGATGTGTGGACTGAACTTCCTTGGATACGACGTATTGTTCCAGACTTTTAACCATACATTACCTATAATAGATAAATTATTGAAAGAATGCTCTGTTCAAGAACTATAACTCGAAGGATAGACGTTTCAATTGAATTTCTCATCTCTGGTTCCAAATCAAAACATTAGTTGGGGTGCTTCACACAACTGTCTTGGCCCGTCAAACCGAATTATTTTGGTATAAATTTGAGGTTTTTAAATAAATTATTTGAGCCTCTTTTTACGAATATTTTTTTCAAGATGAAAATTGAATTGCGTATTGGAAATGGTGTATTTGTATTCTTATAAAAATAGGAAATCTTTTGAGTTTCGTCGAATTCTCTTGAGAGTTTACGGAAAAGAATGCTTCAGTGAACTTGGGTAGAAAATGAAGCTATTGCAACGGCCTCAAAACGTTTCCTATGAAAAATGTTAAACTACCTATTTCTTCATTGAAATCGGTTTTATTTGCCAGGAATTTTGTTCAAAAGGGTCAAAATATCTAGAAAAACTCGGCGCTTTGCGCCTCGGCGGGGGGCTCCGCCCCCCTGCACCCCCCGGTTTATTTCTTTTTCCATACTCTGTATGAAATAATAGGAACACAGAATGTGTTTTTGCGATGCTAGTCATCCGTTAAATAAAAAACAACAATAATAAATGTGGAGTCTTTGGCAATAATAAAATAAATAATTGTTAGACATTTAATTTGGTCTAAAACCCTATAAATGTTATATAAATAAATATGTAACTACAAGAAAAATACTATATAAATTGAGAGCTTTCCAACGAATGGTGAACAATTTCTGTGCAATGAACACTGCGGGAGTTCTATTTCCTTACCAACGGCTTGGTTGCACGTGAAAATCATTATAAAAGGCGCGTAACGGTTTTTTTCTGTCGCTTTTTCGTGACGATTTTTTTTCGGTAGGTCATCGCAAAAACACATTCTGTGTTAAAACCCCAGTTATTTCACTTAATAATGTAAATTGAAGAACTGGGCCGAAAAGGGGTAGGTACATGTTCCTTTTTTTAATTTTACAGGAGAGCCAAAAAACGAATCCTAATCATGTGGTCACGAATTCACAAGCTAAATCCAACATGTACCCCTGTTCCATCAGATTTCCCACAAGCTAATAATACATTAATACGTACCGTATAATGATATAAGAAAGCTTTCTATTTGTGGCACAGTTACACATTATAGCATTTACAAATTTATTTCAACCCTTTTCAAAATAATTTAAACCCTGTACAAAATTATTTCAACCTTCTACAAATAAAGGAGAAAAGGCTTTAATAATTTTGTAAAGGGTTTGAATACATTTCTAAAAGGTTGAAATAATTTTGTAAAGGGTTGAAATAAATTTGTAAATGCTATATATCTTTATATTTTCTATCTGAAGGACGTTCCCTGAAATTCATACTTTTCCAAACAATGAGTTTCCATTTTTCATAAGTATAAGAAATAAGAATAACAGATTTAAAAATAAAAAAAATCATTGTATTTGTACAAAACGTTTGATAGCTTAGAATTGCGAGAAGAAAACAGGCGGTCGTCGGGTTTTGAGTAACTCATCGGGTGATCGTTTCAGCAACGGGAACATGTATCCCTATTCTTCTATTGGAGGCGTCACATTTTCACTTGCTCTCATCGCAAAAAAAAACAACCATTAGGTTAAAAATATCGATATTTTATTCTATAATCGTGTAGAGGAAACCTCAAGCTTCAATTTGACGCAAAAAAATTTTTTTCGTAAAAAGTGACATGTACCCCTTTTCTGCCCAGCTCTTCAATTACTGCTTTAATCATTTTAATCAATTTATGTGAGGCGTACTAATTAAAAGACATAGATGCGGTAGAAGGATTAATAACGGCTACACTGAGGCTAAAATAAATTGGACCCTTTTCTTATTGTAGTCAGCAGGAATGCGCAGGATACATCACAAAATGGCATCAGTTTGAACTATATGATAGGAATAACTAACGTTTCAACCGTTTGAATGAAACAGTAAGGTATAATAGAGAGCAGAAGTGTTTTCATTATCATTTCATTTATAATTATCCCAGATTATAATTTATTCTACATAATATGTTATTTTAACAAGGAGAATGGAAATACAATTTAATTGAAGAAAGAACCTTGGTGAAACATTATTGTTTGGGACTTGAGTTCCGTCCCACACACAGCGGAGGGTTGAGTAATAAATGACATATTCAAGAAATAGCTGAAAATTATGTTTATAACATTTCTTTGGGACTTTGCACTTTTCTTTTCGTTGTTTTCACTTTTGAAGTGATTCATGGTTGAAAAAAAATTCTCCACAATCAACATTAATTTTTACTCGCGTTTTATGTTTTAGACCTTCCTGAACATTTTTGGTTCCGTGTATATCTGTCTGTCAGTCTGTCATGAAATACTTGTAACAAACAATACTATACGAAGTTATTGTCCGATTTCGATGAAGTTTCCAGGGATTGTGCAAGTTAGCGTGAGAATGGTCCCCTATGTAAATCAATAAATTTGGATTGATGGTAGCCTCTCCGCATGCCCAAACGTAAAAACCTTGTAACAGCCATAATTCCTCAATTTTTCACCCGAATTCGACATTTTCAGGGATTGTGCATGTTACTTAGAGATTGATGTTTGAATGATTGACTATACATCGGATCATAATATGATCCGATTATATTATAATCAATTGGGTTATGGATACGAGGAATCTACGTGCCACACCCACTTGGCAGACGTTTTTCTGGTACCTGTGCACTATCTTGCAGAAACAAAAAAAATGGTAGAATCATTATTCGAAGTTACAATGTTTTAAAAATGCATTGTTCTAATTGGCACCGTATTTTTCCTTGACTAGAAAATTGTTACTGTTATTGTTATAAAAAAATGTTCTATTCCTAGTTGTAATATCACTGAAGTACGTTATCAATGTCAGATGAATTCCGCTAATTTTCATCCACGTATAATCTAACCAGACCATAATCTCCTCCTTTATAAAATGCGGAATCTGTCACTCTCCATCCAACTTTCTATCACGACTATTACGCCATTAGGTTTAGTCAACAGCTGAGTACAGAAACGTGTAGCATACCGAGTTTTCCAGATTCGTCAATTACAAACATTTGAAAAACATAGAGGAAGTTCACGTACCTGTTTTCTGCGCTAAGTAGTCGTTTAGTGCTGTCTCAAGTCGTACTAAACTTTTACATTTTACGGGCAACTCGAAAGGTCGGCCCACCACTCTCGGTGGTCCATTACTAATGCATCGACTTTCAAATGAGTATTTTAACAACCAGACCATTGAGGGACATTTTCTCCATAAAAATTGTTTCTGACCACCATTTAATATTGGTAGAAGTTAACCAGAGACCCGAATCCCTTCGAGGACCGGACGTCTCATTTAGAAGTTTTAGAGCTGGTCTTGACCGACGCCTTTCTTGACCGAATTTCCCATAAGGATTGTGTCTTGAGGAATATGTCACTGACATATTTCTCAAGATAATAACACATAAAGTTTAGCTGGTTAGGATCGTTTCTTTCAAGTTAACATAAAGAGGGCCCTGTGCTGTTTTGATGATGACTGGGTTTTATTCCATAAATAAATTACATTTTATATTTTGCAGCAATGAAATACAAGTTTGTATATTGATAACACCGATCGATGAAGTAGGGATCTCTTGGGATATAAATGGCCGAGCTAAAAGCACGATTAGAAATTCTTGCCAAAACCAGAATCAATCTAACTGCTAAGAGATTGTAAACAAAATTCTCTAAAAATCTAGTCCCTTCCGTAGAACTTAGTGAATATCCAATACATGTACAGCTAGCCCGATTCCATCACAATCGTCGAGATGCAAGAATGTCTTTCAGAATCGATTCTACCATCTACTTCTCAAAAGCGATCAAGAAGTAATAAATAACGTACGAGGTGAAGTGGAATTAATTTGGATAACGTAGCCCTACTGAATCAATTATTCAAGGAAATTCTTGAGGGCGTGGTCTCCTCTACGGAGGGTTGACAACTTGAGGAAAAGCTCAAAGCTTGTCGTCGAGCAGAAAATCACTGTACAGCCGTGTGGAGAGCCAAGTTGTAGGTGGCTGCGTAGGCCTCCCTTTACCAACGACCACCGGTGCCGAAAAAGTTAAGGAGCGGGTATGCAATTCCCTCAACACCAACTGGTCTTGCCGGTCAGGTATAGCCGTTGCGCCGCGCCTTGTCCGTTCGCCATCCACCGCTAATAGAGCGGTACATCAAATCACATATCCAGTTACCTTCCTAGTTTCAAACCTTCAAACCCGCTTATCTTTGATAACCTCTGGACGAGCTCTGAAAAGATTCATCTTTTGGCTCGGA
The DNA here is from genome assembly GCA_009739505.2 of Apolygus lucorum. Classification (NCBI taxonomy): domain Eukaryota; kingdom Metazoa; phylum Arthropoda; class Insecta; order Hemiptera; family Miridae; genus Apolygus; species Apolygus lucorum. The sequence goes on from CM019167.2 coordinate 26,576,370, forward strand.
TTCTACCATTCAAGATTCCCTAATTCCTTGACATCATCTCCTTCCGTATGCAAGTTGAAAACTCAGACGCGTAAATTTTCGTCGTTCCATTTATTTTTATTTCCCTCGAGGTCGTCAGCATTCTCAAATTTTGGATACATTGACGAATAGATCAGTAACGTTGCTGCTTCAAGGTCCTCCGGTCCATAAATGTTTGAATCATTTGAATAAATTCTCAAAGCCTTGTATGGATCGTCAATATCTTATTCCCCGGAAAAACCCTCCGAATTAACATCAGTTTAATCTTCAAAATGATTTTCCATAGATGGGTATTCGATTGAAGAATCATCCAACTCACCAGGAGATAGCTGACATGCTGGCTGGAAGTACCAGATGGGTGTAATGGGCAGAATTTCTGTATGTGGCCCTTCTGTAATTCTGGTTGCAGACCCAGGAACGGGCGGAACATTCAGCGGGCTTGTGATAGACAGTACATCCCTAGCAGGTTCTTTTGATGTCATAACCACTACTTGGAGCGCTGGAGTTGTTTCTCTGGTGAAGTGCGACCTTTGAGGACCCTGGAACGCAGAAGAGCCCCAACAGATAGGTATAGGGGGCTGCGTGAGTTTTTCGTCGGCTAGTTTCATCGCCGCGGCCGTAATCGCTACCTCCACCCGTTTGTCGGATGTCTTCTCCACCCCAACTTGAGCAGAGCGGTTAGCACGTAAGGGTCTTTCACCCCGCCAATCTGTCGCAGAGTATCTGGTCGAGAGAAATAGCCTCATAACTACACTTTGAAGCGGCCTTGAGAAGGGAGGGCACAAAGTCCCCAATTGTTTGACCTTGGGCCTTCCCAATTTTCGAGAATTAAAATCTAGCAAAAGCTTTGTTCGTGACGGGACTTCAATGGTGAATAAGCAAAAGTAATTCTCAACTATTACATTTTGACAACTATGTGAGTATTAGCTTCAATACATTTCAATTTATATTTTAGTTGAAAAATAAACAATTATAGTAACGAGGCATCACGGAACATGTAGTATCAATAGTATCTGTTGAATGGCAGCATGTTGTCAGAGGTAGGTAAGGTTTGTCGAAAATTCCTACGTACCCGGTGGAATTTGGAATACCCCGTCTCTATGTCGGTATGCTTAGGTTTAAAATTTAGCCGATGTTAACCAAATGCCGGAAACAATTTGTTGCATTGACTTCATAGGCCAGTAACATAAATGTTAACATCAAAGTATGTTGATGAATCTCTTTGTACGTGTACAATCAATTAGCTATGGTGGTTCACAGCCCTTTTGCTGCACTGCTATTACAGAATAAGCGAATTTTCGATGATTTGTTTTTTTACCGTCCTGGCCCTCGAGAGATTATACAGAAACCAAAGGAAAAATAAGGGCTACTAGCAGCCATGCTTCTTATTTTTAGCTCCATGGAATAGAAGGGATAACACCGAAAACCGCTCTCTTTTCCAGCACTTTATTTTCTCTTTTTTGTTATTTTTCCGTTTTTCCTCTCTCAGGTTAGTTTACCCGGGATCGCTTCCTTGTTGACCCACCGCCTTTGGCTAACTGTTCCTATTACTCAACAATCCAGGATCGATCGGCGACCTATGCACTTTTGCCGAGGGTCTAATGCTTAACTGGTTCGTTGAAATTGAAAGATGAATTTTTAGTAAATTTTCTTCGGACATATCACGTTAGTGAATATGAAGAGTAAGAGTGTCAACAAACCTCACTTGATGAATTATTCGAAGAGTTTTCAATATTTTTTTTGTGTCACAGCATTGACAATCGAATGTAATTTTTCCATTGATTATCATTTAGTCTTCTGGCACATTGATCAAAATGAGTTAGTACGAAATGAATGTATTCATTTTGCTGAAGACTGTTCTCAATTTTGAGAGGTGAAAAAACGTCCTCCAAGATCAAAATTTCTGTTCACACAATTTAACGTTTCAGACCTTCCAGAAAAATTGCAGGTTCTGTGAGTGTCTAACCGAGTATGTGTGTATGGGTGTGAGTGTGAGTGTGTCTATCTAGGTACACGCAGAAATCTTTGTTACGAGCATAACTATACGAAGTTATACTCCAATTACGTTGAGATTTTTAGGGATTATGCGGACAAATGAGTGAACCCCTTTTGAATTTCATTGCTCCCAATACATGCTGTCGCATTCTACGAATGAACTCAAAAATTTGAAAGGAATCTGTATCTTATCCCTTCATTCCATAGGAATATATATTATGTCTCTTTGTCGTTCTTTCCTGAACCGAATACTTACGCCCAAACGGCTCAACCGATGATTATATTATTATATTAACGGTAGGTTCATGATTATTGTTATATATATTATTATATTATAGTTGTGAATTCAATGAGAAGTTTCGTATCGTGCTCATTATCCAGTTAAATGTAGGGTCTCGATGCCAATGTTGGAATCAATTCTGACTAGTAGTGCTTTGTACGGGGAAATACGCCATACGAATGCGCCAACATCGAATGACCAAAAAGCTCAATCAATCACCATCAAATTTAGTCCTTTCATATTGAATGCCCTACGGAATTGAATTTAATTTATTATACTACTTATTTGCCACACAAAGTCGTCCTCGTCAGGAGTTCAAACTAAACAATTGCTGAAAATTCCATCGAATTCGGATGGTACTGCAGAAGTTATGTTTTTAATAAGGGTTTCGCGGTTTTTCACGGGCAGAAGCTGCAATCTTTCCGAGAACCCTAAAATTAATAGGAAACCGTATCAGAGCAATAATGCACAAACTCGGAAAATTACAGCGAAATCGTTTCATGATTTCGGGTAGTTACACTCGGGGCAAGAATTTGACCTCGAATAGACTGACAGCCAGAAAAACACATAGAAAACCTTGATTTTCCAGGAAGTAAGGAAATGCGAAATACGAAAGGAATATTTGATTTGAAGGTCCAAAATTTATTTGACTTGTGTACTTGTAAAAAGTTTACTTTTCAATACATAATCAAAACCAAAATTTTTTGTGGCAAATTAGTTTGAATTGAATTTGTATAAAATGTAGCAAAACTTTGAACATTCTGTTTTGGCTAATCCAGGCCTAACTTGGACTGTCTCCGTTGAAAACAGTCCAACTTGTGGCTCAGAATGTTTTTCCAGCAATGAGAGGTTTTCAAATTGCTTAAAATGTACGCGGGTATGATTTTTCCACCTCGCAACGTCTCCTGCTGAGTAGGGTTTCACACGGTAGCTGAGGAGTGAAGTAGTGTGAAGAGGCGTAAACCAAAGGTTCTCACTCCATGAGTCTGATCTCCGGTCCTAATCAACTCAGAACCCATCAGACCCCACACATGCCTAACCGGAGGTCGTCCCTTCCCATCGAGTCTCTACGGCTCCTTTGAACGCCCACTTTCTGCGTACCACCAATACGCTCCCCACTTCGCAAGGGGTTCGAGGGGACGTAATCTAGAAACGAACACAAAATGTTTTAAGCTCGAGAAAATATATTTTTAACCAAGTGTTTATTTATTTTCAAGAAAATGAAAATCTCTTACTCAGAAACCTGAAAAAAGGACTTGGATAATTATTAGTCATATTTCCGTGCACTCTATGGGCCCTTCATCTCAAAACTGGGTTGGTCAAGCTCAAACAAACTCATCTGATCTGCGCTTAAGATCAGATAAAAAAATTACTGGTGTCTATCAGTAATTTGAATTATACTTTCACTAATACAGGGAAGGAACCTAAAAGTGCCCACATGGAAATACCCGCATGATCCCCGCACAGGATCAATGGAAGCTCATAAGATGACTCTAAACCATTGCAAATAGTAGTAAAACTTCCTTTCTTGGGTCCGTAGTAACAACCCTTGGAGGATTTTTTCTTACGGAAACCTGCGTAATTAATGGCTTCTCCGCATGTCCCTTCACTTTCAGTGCACCGGTTATACAAGGTGTCAGAGGGATGGAACAGGGAGTCCGGCAGAACCAATTCTTTTGAAGTGTACAACCCACCACTCCAGGTGACGACATTTGACGACAATTTACATCTAAATTTTGCTGTTCGAAGCCTTGGTAGGTGTGCAGGCGACATGGAATGGCTCATGTCCACCCTTGCAAAAGCAGGATCTTGTTCTTGTCCCTGAATGACCCAAAGAAGGTGTAAATGATAAACCCCGACGCCAGGTACTGGGTATGTTTCTCAACTCTTATGTTAATCAACATTGGTGAATTCCTGTCTTGGGTTGGATGATGAAAACCCACCAGATCAGATGCGATCTATCCTATTGGAGGCATGTTGTGCCGATACCCCGATTAAAGGAGTTTCTGCCTGTACATTGAAACTCCTTGAGATCTTCAGTTATAAAGAGACAAAGCTTGATGTTTTCTGCAAATTTCAGCCGCAAAAAAATTTACCCGCATTATGGTTTATGGATGACTTGCCGTCATTTGAGTAACCTCCGCGTGAGAAGGGGCTTCCCAGTATGGGCAAGAATAAACAATAAGGATAACGTAGAATAAATAGATAAATAATAAATATTCCCATGTCAACGTGTCTGTTCTGCCTTACCCGACAATGATGATCTCTGGCGAGGTTCTGAATTACTGAATTTCAAAATATTTCTATGTCAGAAACAATAAAAACGCTGCAAATTATTACACAAATTCTCGTTTGGTATTTGCAGAGTAGGACAGCCATCAGCCAAGAAGACCTTCTTCATCGTTCGCTACAGTTGTAATAATAAACTTGTCATAATTTGCTTATTATTACAAACTGATGATAGAAAGAGGCGGACAATTTTCCTTATCCTTTTGCTGCATCGTAGCGCCGAGCGATGGAACGAGAACCTTCCATGAATAAACGCAAAAAAAAGGTGGCTATCGATGAGCTGAAATGAGCGCGTCTTAGCTTAGTATTTATCAATACTGAATCTAATGATTGTATGTTTGCATTGGGTTGTTATTTTAATTGTTATTTAACCCTACCATTGACATTTTCACCCACTCGAGAAGCGAGCGATGCTAATGGGCGTGCACTATATCACATACTGTGTATCCCATACTGTATATCACATGATGAAGAATTTCTTTTCATATTATAGATAATTGAGACTCACCAATGTTCATATTTGATTATGATCAGCACCGAAAAACCCAATTGTTCGTTTTTGTAGTGTTCCAGTGTTTTACCTGAAAAAGAAAACAGAATAATCAAAAATGCTATGGAATTATAGGACATAATAAAGACAGCAATATTGTTTTCGACCTACCATCCAATAGAAATAAATATATTCGTTGACTCCCTGATCAAGTTTTCAGACAAGGAGTAATTGTCGGCAGCTACATTCGTTTAGAGATTTTTCACAACTACTTCAGTGTGATCTTGTTTGATAAGCTAACCCTTCTCATCGAAAATCTCGAGGTAATTTCTATTGAGTGTATAAAATATACTAAACGATACAACTATTTTAAAAAACTGTACAACAGCATTGTCTTTCCACCTCAAACTCAAAAATTTTTCAATTTTTGTTTTATAACATTTTGGTGAATTTTTCTACTAAAACACGGTTATTTACAGATGCCTTCAACAGCCTAAAACATGCTCCATTCCATTCTCTTTCCAAAGGTAACCCGTTGTTTAGGTTTACTACGCAATTTGAGGGGGAACTAGTGTTTTTGTACTGTTTTTCTGGAACGGTCAAGAACCCAACATTAGAGAAATTTAACCCTCTTACCAACGGTAAGGGTTTAAATCAGATTTGAATTTGCATGAAACATGTCGGAGCTATGATAATTATCATAATCATAATTATCGATTATAATCGAAAACACGGAGGAAACTTCTAAGTGAAAAACTGGCATTTTAGGACGAAGAAAAAAGTGTTGAGAGTGAAAAGTTGTGAAAAAACTGGTATTTTGAGCGGGGAAAAAACAAGTAGTGTTAGGAGGAAAAGTGATTGGAAACTAGTTCTGAAATCGATTCCTGAACTATTGTTGATCGATTCAGGGGTACCATGTGTAAGTGAGATTGAGTCTTCTTGAGAGTCTTCCAATGGACAGAAGAAAAATAAAAAATAAGGTAGAATTATTGAAACAAATTAATGGCATTTTCCATTGGACTGCAACATGTATCCCAATTACCAAAAACCAAAAATAAATCTTTCATGATTATATCACTATACAGGGTGTAACATTTTAAAACGGTCACAAGCCAGGAATCAATTCTACAGCTCATTTCCCGCAAAAAATGTCTTGTGGTAATTGCTTTAAGGGGCTTCGTTTTCGAGTTATTTCACTTTCGAAATTTTGTTTGTGATTTTGACCTTATCTGAGTAAAACTGCTATAACTCCCGAACTTTCATGCAAATTCAATTCTGATTACACCGTTGGAAAGAACATAAAATTGATGGAAAAAAAATCTATATTTCAAATCGGAAAAACGGGTGAAAATTGGACTTGAAACGAAGACTCGGTGAAATCTTGAGAATCTTAACTTTTTTCAAATGGTCATAGGTTCCGAAATCCGGCACGTGATGTTTTACCTGTTGGCCTAAAAGTTGCGCAAAAATCTGGGTCTCGTAATTTTCATTCATAAAGTAGGATTCATTAAAGAATTTTGTGTTTTAACACGGAAAAACGTGAATTTTTTCGACGGAATCAGCGTTCCTGCTAAGACGGTTTGACGGGTTCCGGGAGGCCTCGCCGGCTCCTGCGTCTCTCACCCATCGGCGAACCCCTCAGATCGCCTTAGCAGGAGCGCTGATTCCGTTGAGAAAATTCACGATTTTCCGCGTTTAAACACAAATTGCTGTAATAAATCCTACATAAAAACGCTGCAAATTATTACACAATGGTTTATTATTTTTAATGAGATTAGACCTCTTTTGCGATTCACACTCGTGTTTCTGATTTATCGTACGTTTATTATTTTTATGGTTTATTATTTTAATGGTTTATTATTTTTCTATATAATCGTCTATAAAGCCACCAACCATCCAACACGAAGAAAAATACTTGGAAAATGTCACCCCACGCATATTTGAGCAAAAACCTCTTTTTTGGCCGGTTATTTGCCCATAACTTCTATACGAATTAAGCGATCGGAATAGTTCGACGTTAGGACCAACTAGACCCCAAATGGAGTCTATGTGCGAAAGATCGGGTTTTTTAGACCGATTCTAAGGCCTTTTATGGCCCGGACGGCGAACGGCGGACGGCGGACGGCGGACGGACATTGCAAATTTGGATTCTACGCACCTTGAAACGTAAAGTGACAAAGTTTGAGGGGGGGTTATAAAAATTTTTTGCGATACGATCACATAGGCTTATTATTAGAAATAATAAACCAAAATAAAAATGACTGAACCGTTGGAAAGCTGATAGTTTTGCGCATCTTTAAGGCCTACAGGTAAAAATTCACGCGCCGGATTACGGAACCTACAAGCGTTCGAAGAAAGTTAAGAGTCCCAAGATTTTACCAAGTTATCATTTCAAGTCTAATTTTCACCAGTTTTTCCGATTTAAAATATGGATTTTTTTCCATCAAGAAGTTGGGAAATTTTCCGTTATTTCCAATGATGTAATTATATTTGAATTTGCATGGAAATTCGGGGAGTTGTAGCCGCTTTACTGAGATAAGGTTAAAATCACGAGAAAAAAATCTTAAAAGTGAAATAACTCGAAAACAAAGCAAAAAATTACTATGGCAATTTTTTGCTGTAAATGAGCTGTATAATCGGTTCCCTGCCTGTGACCATTTTAAAATGTAACACCCTGTATAAATAAATGCATATCACAATATTGTGCATATATGTATTTCAAACTGCAACATGTCAGGAACGAAAGAACAGGAAATCATAGGAAATTGCAGAGATGATATAAACAGATCATCAGGGCTAAGTATCCTATAGACGGCGTTTGGCCGATTCTTGAATCAGTTAAACTGATTCGCAAAGTATGCATTTTTCATAAAATCGGTGTCATTATTGAGTTTTTGGTGGTCCACTAATTTTATTAATTATGTTCGACTAGTTACTCGTATTCATGACACATAAAATAGAATGCCAAAAGAATGTTCTCGTTCGTGTTTTAAATCTTTACTAATGTATGAATCTTTTCTCAATCTGTCCGGAACCGATTACGGCCGAACAGATCAACCGATATTTACGTTTTATATTTATATTTATTTTGTATGTTTTCCGGAAGGGGACACCTAGGCTATTAAAGAACATAGAGCACTGTGAGCATTCTTATACAATTGTATTCAAATTTCAAGCAGCTGAACCGATTTCAATGGAAACTTATGCCTTTTGTCCCTCTTGATGAAGGATTCATGAGTCGAAATCAAGTTTTACTCGTGCGTTTCATGAGAAATAGTTTAATTTTCTGTATTAATCATATTTAAGTAATGAAATTAATCTTTTAGCTAGGTATTTAATTCAATAGCAGACTCGAAGTTTGAAAAGCAAATTCGACTAAGCTGAAATCTCAGTTGTAATATGGGGGGGGAGACAAGTTACGAGGATGCAAATCGTTTTGAGTTTTAGCATCAGAAACTCAACGATTCCTTTCAGAAGGTACACTGAATTGCGATTAGAGTCGAGAAACTCTAGGTTGAAATAATTACCTACCAAAAGGATCCGACTCGATGTTTGAGATGAATGGGTAGAAATACCCACAAGTGGGTTGGGAGGTGAGGGAATTTGTTGAAAGAGGGAGCAGATAGAGGAGGGATACAGAGATGGAATTCGGTAGTAAATCGCCAGGAATTTCGGAGAATGAAAGAGCGGGAAACAAAGACGTTTTGTGTATTAACAGTAATTCCAACGCCAGACGTTTCTCCGATTGGAACAAAAGGGCGCGTATATGGAACTGACAGGGCTTGTTGCTCTATGACAAGCTTATGAACCCTTTCTCGCAACTGTCGTGAAAATTATACCCACTCTTAAATGTACCCAACCGGAGGATCCATCTCGGAAAATGCAGTACGGAATGGCGCCTCGCAGCGACACTCTTATGCAGAGTTCCTCGTCACAGTGGAATTATACACTTCGTGTGGTTATTTATAACACATTTATGTTTTACAAGAAATTCATTCGACAAAACACACAACACAATGTACCGGATCTCAACATTCCACAGGTTGTTCCGGCCATATGACATCGACAGTATCGACTATACTGTAGTCAAATTTTAACACTGCCCCTCAAGCTGGACGTTGCTGCTGCTGAACTCCCAAGCTTGAATTCAGTGACAGATCTCTTGGCCCTGGTAGCGGTTCGGTAAAAATATCTGCTACCATGTCTTCTGTTGGTTTGTATTTGAGGTCGATTCGTCCTTCAGCTACAGCTTGTTGAACACAATGATGTCTAATGTCAATGTGTTAAGTACGTGGATGATGTACTGGGTTGTGAGCGAGTTCACGAGCCCCACGATTGTCACAATACACCATCACAGGTCCTTCTTCCTTCATCATTCTTAAATCGACTAGTAATCTTTTCATTCTGATCGCCTCTTTTGCTGCTTCTGTTGCTGCCATGTACTCAGCCTCTGTGGTCGAGAGTGCTACCGTACGCTGTTTACGAGCCTCCCAACTAACTGCCCCTCCAGCAAGCAAGAACCTAAATCCTGACTTCCTGTCGTCCACTGATGACCCCCAATCAGCATCGACATACCCATGCTCGTCTCCCCCTGATTATGTGTATGTCAGCTCATAGTTCGAGTTCCCTTCAGATATCTTAGCACTCGTTTTGCTGCTACAAAATGCTCCTTGCGCAGTGGAAGCGTGCTGGGCCCATAACCTCTTATGCAGAGTTCCTCGTCACAGTGGCATTATACACTTCGTGTGGTTATTTATAACACATTTATATTTTACAAGAAATTCATTCGACAATAATTACGATTTTCAAAAACAAACAACACAATGTACTGGATCTCAACATTCCAAAGGTTGTTCCGGCCATAAGACATCTACAGTATCGACTATACTGTAGTCAAATTTTAACAGACACAATGGAGCTATGTAAGGTTAATACATTTACTATTTTCATAGGGAATCTCACGGTATATTTTAATAATCCCCACCACTGTGAAAAAGGTGGAACTTAATGAAAAACGCTGAAAATTATTACACAAAGGTTTATTGGCTTTGCCTCTGTCACCACCTGCCCACCACGTACCGACAGCGATCCCATTTTGGTCAGCTGAAATTTGAACGGGGATTAGGCCTCTTTTGCGATTCACCCTCGTGTTTCTGATTTATCGTAAGTCCCCGTCGGTTTGCCGTAATTCCCGTTCAAATTTCAGCTAACCGAAATGCGATCGATGTTTTCTTAAAGTTGGTTGGTGGTAACAGTAGCAAATCCATGTTCTTTGCATACGCGTGATCTGTATACCAAAATAATAAAACTGTGTGTAGTAATTTGCATCGTTTTTTAAATCCCATTCTTACAACGTCTCCCCGTCTAACAACCCATAACAATGGGGAAAGCGGTCTTCCTCAGTTTCCAACTATAAGTCGCCACTTAATAGAGATTTCCTAACATCACGCATTATTAATTATCTCGGACCAAGGAGGTGGCATTCTTCCATTCTTATCCTACTAGCATTTTGGATTAATCAAAATCAATCCGGATTTTTTTATTCAAGTCAATATCTTGTTTCCAGATCATGTCCTTGAAAAAAACATCTCAAGAAGTTCCCCCTTGAATTTTGTATTTGTGTAAGGTATCGATAAAGTTATCTACTCTATCCTTAATCGTGTCTTTATTGTTCCCTTTTTCTTGGTCGTTGTTCTCGTCGGAATAGCCCATGTACCTCACAGTTGTAGACTTTTACCGAGGTCGTTCCACCTCAAGGGTTGGTCTTTTGTACTTTAAATTACTAGCAACAACTAACTTTCTCGACTACCTGCTCCAATTTCAACTTCTCCTATTGTTCACATAACTTCTTAGAACTTTCGAACGCTTCTCAACCGGTCTTCGTTGCCAATTCGTTTATCGTGTAGTTTTGTTTCAGATCTCATATTCAACCACTGAGAAATCTCTAGTTAGATAACTGGGAACATCATTTATTAACAACGAACTAATAATTCGTGACATTTATTCGTCTATACAGAATGTGAGTAGGTAGTGAATGTACACAATAGAATCTTGTTCTACCTTGTCTTACATGAACTACATCAATGGATCAAACTTTCTTCGTGTTATAAACGAGCTCAGTTTGAAAAAATTAGTCATGCTTGATTAACTTAGTGAATTCTTAGTGAACATTTAAATGTATGGCACACTAGGGCGCAGCGCGAACTTTTCTACGAAAAATACGAAAATGGCTAAAAATTCGTTGGAACAGTCGCTGATAAATCGCACTTGTTGTGATCAGCTAACTGTTCACATTCCTGTCCATTAACTTCTCTCGATCGGGGATCGATCTTCAATCTTTCCGCCTAAATTTCATACCTGAGCCGGAGTTCTTTCCCATCGAGCTAAGGAAGCGAATAGACAGAAAAAACGCGAAGAGGTAGCTGATTACAACACACTCATCCACCAAGACTGAAACTTTTAAGTTCCATTATAGGTTATTTTTCTAGAGGCTTTTTCGATGTAACACCCTAAATACAAAGAATGATGAAAGTAATCCCATAAGAACGTCGAAGTTAGAAGTTTTTGTTATATTTATTGATGGGGGGGGGGGATCCACCACTGGCTCTAAGTTTTTCGTCAATAATGAAAACTATTGCTTCAAATTACATGAATAGACATATTTGTTTGTGGTCACGTGATGTCGTCTACGATCCTACCATGTACTCTGGGATATGAAGCCTTGACACTATCGCAATGGGAGGTGCGCATGATTTTTTGTTAATTTTTAATCGAAAGTAGACCTCATCCTGAGAAGTTTGACACCAGCCGTTCTCTTTTTGGATGAGTAGATTTTTTAAAATTATTTTTCAAAGTTTCGAATGTTTATGACCTCACGCGCCCCTCTCGTATGGGCGAGACCCCTCCCCCCCTGTGACGTCATAAACATTCGAAACTTTGAAAAATCATAGAAAAATGTCTTCTCACGCTAGAAGGTCGCGGTTGGTGTCAAAATTCTGAGAATGAGTCTAGTTTAGATCAAAAATAACAATAAACAGTTTTTTTCCGAACCACGCGCACACCCCATTGCAATCGAACCCAAGTCCATTCGATTTTGTAATTTTGTTGTATAGATCATACAAATAATCTGGAAATATTGTGTCCAGTAGATCACCGGATCCTTAAAAATTTGTCTCTGATGACGCATGCAAAATCAAAACGATCTAAAAGAAAAAATCGGACTGAATCGGTAGATGGCATTATCCGTAGGAACAGGAACGGTTAATGCATTGTGAAAATAACCGAATGGAAAGTTTTGGTTCTCCGCCCTTCGAAAGGCTGGACCCTGAGATAATGTATACCGGAACTTACTGACAACCTGTCAAACTTGAATTTCATCGGTGCATACTAAGGAGTGATGACTTGCCTCGAATATAAGCGATGACATGTCTAACGATCCAGAAACTTTCGAGTTAATCCCAGCGATTACACGGCAGAAGGAGGAGGGTGGCAAGTTGGTTTCGGATACGTATCGGCAAGATGAAAGAGGTCACATAACTATGTTGAAGTTAGCCTGAGCTATAATGATGGATATGATACACACCATGGCAAGGAGAGCCTAGCGAGGTTAGACTTCCCTTGTCCAACTCGCATCAATCATTCCCTCCCCGCAACGCCACCACGGACATACATATCGCTCCAGACCACAACCACCGGCTTCACGCCTCAACCGTCACCGCTTCGCGAAGAACTTTGTTTTCCTTGATTTCATTCACCACGTTTCATCTCTGTTTTCATTTTAGTTCGGAAACAACGTCACTGGAGAAGAAAGGGCGCTGGAAGGGAGTGAAATTGAGAGAAGCTATCTTCGGTGGGAACATGCGGGAAGCCAGAAGTGATGGAAATAAATCAAACCATAAAAACCTTTTTAACAAAAAAATGGACCGACCGACCTCAAAAATTATGTCGGTAAACACCAAAAAGGGAAAAACAATAATCTCAGTGAAAACGTACTTGATGTAGTAGGTTGTTGGACATAAATATCTAGTCAACAGATGGTATGTTGGAATAGATACTATCTGTAGATTCTGTCATCTGGATGCTATCTAGATAGATAGGTAGGTAGGTACGCATTGAAGTCGCCGCCGTGCCCATCTGCAGACACAAACTAACCACCTTCCTTACTCGATGATCTGGTTACCATTACAACCACAAGAGTGAATACCATTGAGTTACAATGTGCTCCCCAAACTATCAGGTACCTAGTACGTCTCTGCTGCTATATAAGTATGATAGTAAGTGTGAACCTCCCTAGGAATGGTTGTGACGAGTATTTGAGTTATTATTATTATAGGAGACAGTTTATTATATTGGTGGACATATTTTAATGTAGCTACGTACCGTCGGAAGCGTTGTTACCTAATTAACATTTAACACCTCCCACAATTTTACAAATATTTACGTTCATACTCGGTGTGGAAGCATGTTTGTAGTATGGGAGGTATGTATATTTGCGAAAAAGGATGATATGTTGGTGAGTAGAAGATCTTGAAAACATTTGTGTCTACAGATGGGCACGGCGGCGACTTCAATGCGTACCTACCTACCTATCTATCTAGATAGCATCCAGATGACAGAATCTACAGATAGTATCTATTCCAACATACCATCTGTTGACTAGATATTTATGTCCAACAACCTACTACATCAAGTACGTTTTCACTGAGATTATTGTTTTTCCCTTTTTGGTGTTTACCGACATAATTTTTGAGGTCGGTCCATTTTTTTGTTAAAAAGGTTTTTATTTTATTATTTTTCCATTCTATATTATTTTTTATTTTCCACTTTTTAGTGGTCTTCAATTTAAATCTGAAATTAATTTACCCGCAGTTTATCGATCTGTTAATGTGGATCTGTTTCCATACTGTGAATCATTTCAGTAAGGTGAACCAGACGCCGTAGGGTGGACCACATTCTGTAATCCGGATCATTTTCCATATATAGATGAGTTTCCGTTTTTGGATCAGTTCCAGGAGGTATTTGGTTCACTTTGCTACTTAGCAATCTACTCTCATATCCCCTAACTGTTCGACGTCCCTCATATTTGATAGGTACTTGGTAATTCTGACAACACAATTCAACAACTCAACCATGACATGATTGACGAGGACTTATCACCTAACTGTACTATATACCTCATATTTGGTGCGGCACAATTCAGTTCTGACGATCACCTGTACTATTACCTACCTAACTATTTATGAATGACGAGGAAGCTATGTGCTACACCCACTTGGTAGAATACCCTCTTATCACCTAGTTGTCCTATAATCCCTCATATTTGGTTGGGCACTATTCAATTCCGACAATCTTCTATACCATTACCTGCCCAACTATATTATGGATGACGAGGAAGCTATGTGCTACACCCACTTGGTAGAATACCCTCTCATCACCTAGTTGTCCTCCAATCCCTCATTTTTGATAAGGTACTATTCAGTTCCGACAATCTCCTATACCATTACCTACCCAACTGTATTATGGATGACGAGGAAGCTATGTGCTACACCCACTTGGTAGAATACCTCTCATCACCTAGTTGTCCTATAATCCCTCATATTTGGTACGGCACTATGCAGTTACGACGACCTTCTATACCATTACCTACCGAACCATGTTAAGGATGACGAGGGAGCTATGTGCTATACCCACTTGGTAGAATACTTAACTAACAGTACTATAATTATCCCTCATACGTATATGGTAGGAAAACTCACATATTCGAGCATTGATCAACACGTTTGATACGGCTCATGCAGGTTCTGAGCGAATAGCCCACTATAATTTCCTCCTTTCTCATCCCCCGCAGCACCTTTTAGTTATCGGAACCCCCCTCATATAGCATACCATTTTGAAGCTTACAATCAGACCTTTAATTTGACTATACACAAATAGTCCGTCATCGGCACAGTCGGAAGTCACAGGGGAAGAAGAGTGAATGCGGACCGATATTCCCGAAAACGGGAACCACGTTTTTCAACTTCTTTCACAAATTTTCGATACTTCTAACAAAGCAAAATGAAATCTGTTTGAAATGGGACCACCACGGATACTGGTAGAACAAATTTCAAAAAGAACCAGACAGATTGGTACCAGAATAAAGAAATGCAAGGTGTTCAGACATACAAAAAAAAAAAAAAAATCGTCGTCCCACGACAACCCGAATTGAGTACCTCCTCTTTCGCGCGCCTTCGGCGCGTTGAAGTCGGTCAAAAATACACGGCATCATTTTGAATTTCTAGAAACGGTAAAAGTCCATTTGTGTGTGACCTAGCCTGGAAGCTACTGTGGAACACGACGATTTAGTCATACCATTGAACACCCAAGTCGTTTATTATTTTATTTTGAAATGAACTGCTCGTTGTTTGATGGATCCAGAGTGTTCAATAGGAACATATGGGTTGAGTAAACTACCTATATATTTAGTTCAATTCCAGGTCTTCTATCTCCAAATTTGGAAGGATGTTAGTGTAGCTGCAAATGTAGCCATAAATAACGGTAATCGTAGTATTCAGGGTGACAATTGATGAGATGAGCAAGTGTTAGGAGGTTTCCAAAAGGCCGTCCTGGACTCATTAGCATGGACCAATAGTTAAGGAGCTATGGTTAGTTTTAAGGAAAAAATCACGTTTTTCCCGAAAAAAACATAGATTCAGCAATTTCTTCCACGAAAATTGGACATAGGTCAAGAGGAACCATCTATCGTTTGGACTTCTTATCACCCTGTACTACAGTTAACCATCGGGCGAGCCAACCATCTGAGCTCACACCGATGGGCGCAGGGCAGCATTCTGGACGCCTTCGAATAATATAATATTTTTAGCGTATGAATGCATGTGTACACCATTGATCACTGACTTTCACATTAGGAAAACACAAATAAGGTACACAACCATGAATATTAAGTAAAAGAAATACGTGTTATTGAAAATAATTCCAACTAGGTGGGTAAGAATAAAAACGTAGGTAATTTAAGATTATGACCAAATCAGACTAAAACATATTGTTTAGTAATGCATGCATTCCAGGGGACGTCCCATTGGATAAGCATTGGGTCAATTAATACCAGTTGATGAGCGAAAAAACTGTTCACTCGATGTAATTTATTAAGTATTTTAGGCAAGAAATAGTTACCCTCCCCCACCCCTTCCAATGACTCTTATTCACCACAACATTTCTAGCGGCATGGGAGCCTCGCAGTTGAAGATCATTTTGAAATCCATGAACTACGACACCCAACTTGCAAATTCGAGTCCCCCCCCCCCCTCCACCAACAACCACCACCAATGGTGCCAGTCTGGCACCAAAGCGATAATACTTCGTAAAGTTGAACTTTCATCTATTTGTTTTGGTAGGCGGTCCGTCGAAGATCATTCCCGTATTCAAGTTAAAACACAAAAAAAAACCACCAAATAAGCGGTTTATGGTGTCCTGGCACCATGGTGGCACCACTATTAGTTCCATGGTGGGACAGAAAATAATTCGTGAAAATCCGGAGGTTTGATGAGAATTTTTTCTCAATTTCAAAGCTTGGATACAATTAGTAAGCTATATAAAGGAAGCGAAATATTGGAACATCGGATATTTTGTGAATATTATCCCCCCACTTGCCTCCACCCCTTGCGAATTTTGATACTCTAGTGAAATAAGAAGCAATTTGGAAGATTTTCGAGTCGAACAAAAAAAAACTCGCAAAATGGTTGGGAATGGTTGGGAATGGTTGCCTGCATACGCTCGTTTTTTTTTAGCATTAACACCCCCCCCCCCTTAATAGACAAAATTCAAAATTCAGGTGACGTAGTGCGCAACTAGATAGCTTTCCGCGACGAACAAAAATGAGCCACGAAAATCGGCTGGAAATTGAGGCCTGGGCAGAGTACACGAGATTATGCCCAAAAACGCACGTTTTTTTTTTACGATTACCCCCCCCCCCTTAAAACGCAAAATTCGAAATTGCGGCGACGTAGTGCACAACTAGATACCTTTCAGCGACGAACAAAAATGAACCACGAAAATCGGCTGGAAATTGAGGCCTGGGCAGAGTGCACAAGATTATGCCCAAAAACGCAAGTTTTTTTAACGATTACCCCCCTCCCCCCACCCCTTAAAACGCAAATTTCGAAATTGCGGCGACATAGTGCACAACTAGATAGTTTTTCGCGACGAACAAAAAAAGAATGACGAAAATCACACACACACGGACATTCACCTATGGTTTTTTTTGCGGATTTGGATTCAGAATAATCTAAAACGGATTAAAGTGTGGTTGTTTTTTTTTTTTTTTTTTTTTTAGTGTTGTCTAACTTTACCCCAGATCGATCGCATAAGGACGCCCAAGTCTTACTGTGGGACGTCCTAAAAAGTAGGTACATTCAGACTTTCTTCCAGTAATACAGCAAAAACTTGATTATGCAATGTCACAATATAATATTGGTAACACAATAAAGTGATTACATTGTGTACTTGAGCACTTACCTACCTATGTTTACTTAGATCCAACGTCGACGTCGTCAACTTTCACAGTGATTTACAAGCGTCGTTCGCGAATCTGACGTAGCTTCTACCTGCCATCTGGTGTCTTATGTTGTAATTAGAGAATAACTGAGCGTTCCGTTGCGCTGTGAATTGCTTTTGTCTAAGCAAGATCGTTTTTAGTGAAAAGGCGGCCAAATAGGGTGTGCGCCTGGGTAGGAAAAACTGTTTATTGTTATTTTTAATCTAAGGTAGACCTCATTCTGAGAATTTTGGTGCCAACCGCGACCTTCTGGCGTCTGTAAATCTTTTCCTATGAATTTTTAAAGTTTCGACCGTTTATGACGTCACAGTGGGGGGGGGGGGTCCCGCCCATACGAGAGGAGCGCGTGAGGTCATAAACGGTTGAAACTTTGAAAAATCATAGAAAAAGGTCTTCTCACGCTAGAAGGTCGCGGTTGGTGCCAAAATTTTCAGAATGTAGTCTACTTTCAATTAAAAATCTAAAAAAAAGCAAGGGGCACCCCCATTGCCGCCCAAGCGCCCGCCCGATGGTTAAGATAAGCAAGCATCATGAGGAAGATTGTATTGAGGATCCTTATATCATATTGGAAACTCCGAAGATATAACACGTATTTAAAATGCATATACCTACTTACTCGTCACCAACTGTGAAACTAAACAGCGAAGCTGTAAATCTTTGATGTTGCTTCTCTTCTGCTGTGCTATGTCGAGGGTACTTCATTATGGCCGAAAGCTGTTTCCTCATAGGAGAACGAGCCACGCGAAACGAGTAGTGAAGGGTTTCCCGGATACAGTAATTATTAGACTAACAGCGAACGCCGTCTCGTATTAAACCCTTGAAATCCCTCTCTCGGCGCTATCATTCCTTTTATATCGTATCATAACAAAATTTTGACGGCAATGTCTCCCAGCACCGAGGAAGGTAGTGAAATGAATATAAAGTTAACGACCAACCGTATTTTTCACGTTTACTTCCGCATCAAGATGAGCCAGCCCTTTGGTGGAGTGTACATACCGAGTTTTATGTGAACAGTCTGTCGACTTGTCTCCGAGTAGGTTGTCGGAATGGCTCCTAACGACGACGTTGACGAACGGCAGAGTTGCTCTGCTCTGCCAATGAGCGCTACTCGTGAGTCCGAAATATCTACCTTTCTTTCTTCATATTGAAGTAAGAAAAACTTGTTGTTTTTCGGGAATTTCAATACCAACCGTACTTTTCCACCATACAAGTTCATGTCAATGATTTTTTGAAGAAACTTGGTATTATTTGGTTTTAAAATACCTGGAATCACACCTACTTTCAGAAAAACTAATAAACAAAATTGAATTCGAAGTTTGTATATTTTTGAAAAATTAACGCCCTTCTCAAGATTTGATAGCGTACGTTTCAAAGTTGGTAGGTACAAACCAAAAATTGTTCTGACTGCCCAATTTCGTGTTTTCGTATTCCTTAAAATGTTTTCTTACGCAGTGCTCAGTACAGTGCAGCACAGTGCTCAGTGAGACCTCAATCAATCCTAAATATTGTCATCTACTTCGATCGTTGAACCGCACACCCCTCCAAAGAACATCGAGCGTACAACCCTATATTCTTGAACAGAACAAACTTTGGTTTATTATTTTCAATAATGAACCTTTGGAATCGACCAAAAAAAATTTAACTCAAAATTTGATGGTTCACGTTTCAAGGTACGTAGAATCCAAAAATCGAATAAAAATTTGTCCGTCCGTCCGCCGTACGCGGCACTTATGCCACTTAGCATTGACCGATATTCATGAAATTTGGTATGTAGGCTCCATTTGAGGTCTAGTTGTGCCCCGAAGATTTTGGTTGATGTAGGTCACCTCTAAGGGTTCCAAAATGAATTTTAAAATTTTGAAAACGCCCTAACTCAAAAAAATTTGATATAAAGGTATTGTTTTTCCTTCAATTTAAGATTCTATAGAATTTATTGAGACCACGCGGAGCTTTGTAGGACAAACCGTTTGCTCCCTACAAGAATTCCAAGGTTTTACGTACGATAAATCAGAAACACGAGTGTGAATCGCAAAAGAGGCCGAATCTCCGTTCACATTTTAGCTGACCGAAATGCGATCGATGTTTTTCTTCATGTTGGATGGTTGGTGGCTTTGCAGACGAGTGATCTATATAGAAAAATAATAAACCATTGTGTAATAATTTGCAGAATTTTTCATTCAATAACTCACCTTGGACAGGTGGAAACTATGTATTCAGCTAACTGCATTAGTTAAAAATCTATTTAGTATATTTAGCGAGTCTGAATGTAGCTACACATATTTTCCTTGCTAAAACGAACACAAATGACACCAACTCATAATATTTCTTTTCTGTATGCTACGAGTAAATTGCTATTTAATAAGTTATAAAAAGTTGTATGAAACTTGAACATAGTTTTGAACGAAATTCGACAAAACAAAGTCTTCTTTAAATCTTAACATTTTATGAGTTCATTGTAATTACTATTACACAGAGGTTTATTATTTTTCTATATAGCTCACTCGTCTGCAAAGAACACGGCTTTGCCACTGTTACCACCAACCAACTTAAAGAAAAACATCGATCGCATTTCGGTCAGCTAACATTTGAACGGAGATTCGGCATCTTTTGCGATTCACACTCGCGTTTCTGATTTATCGTAAGTCCAACCCTTAAATTCTCGTAGGGAGCGAGCGGTCTCCATGTGGTCTCAAAAAATTCCAAAAATTCTATACTATCTTAAATTAACTCCTCAACCTTTCTCTCAAATAATTCGAATTTGAACAAAAAATGGATTTTTTTTTTTCAATGAAAGAAAACGAGGGCAAGAGAGGCAACATAGGCAAATTAAGTAGCAACACTGTAGAAAAACACTGCAAATTATTACACTAAGGTTCATTATTTTTCAATATAGATCACTCGTCTGCAAAGAACTCGCCTTTGCCATTGTCACCACCTACCAACAATAGATACTACCTACCTACCACTTACTTACAGCGATCGCATTTTGGTCAGCTAAAACTTCAACGAAGATTAGGTTTTTTTGCAATTCACACTCGTGTTTCGGATTTATCGTAAGTCCAACCCTTATGTTCTCGTGGGAAGCGAACGGTTTGTCCTACAGAGCTTTGCGTGGCCATTAAAATACTAAAAATGCAATACTATCTCAAATTGATAAAAAAACAATACCTTTATATCACAATTTTTTGAGTTAGAGCGTTTTCAAAACTTCAAACCTTATTTTCCAACCCTTAGAAGAGACTGACATCAACCAAAATCTTCGGGGCCCAACTAGACCCTAGATGGAGCCTACATTCCAAATGTCATCAAAATCGGTCAATGCTAAGTGGGGAAGTGGCCACGTACGGCGGACGAACGGCCAAATTTTTATTCGATTTTTGGATTCTACGTACCTTGAAACGTAAACCAAAAATTTTGAGGGTTGGGGGGGGGGGGTCGATTCCATAGGTTCATTATTGAAAATAATAAACCGAAATCAGGCAAGTATTTTGAATATTGTATCTGACCCACCCGTCTCTTACGCTTATTTCGATAATATGATGAACTAATGTGCAACTGAGAAGTACTCTGTGTCTGTGTCGACCAAAAAAAGAATATTAATAATTTCGCAAATCGTTTGGGCAATAAGGCATGGACAGAGTACAAAAAATTGTGCTCGATAATGCACGTTTTTTTCAAGCTAGAACACTCCCCCTCCCATCACCTCCACCAAAGGGAAAAGTCAAAATTCCAACGACGTAGTGCACAATCTAATAGATTTCTGCGTCGAACAAAAAAATAGTATCACAAATTGGTTAGAGAATAAGTCTATAGGAGAGTTTACAAGGTTTTGTCAATACACACTCAGACATACACCAATGATTTTTTTGCGGATTTGGATTCGGAATGGTCTTAAACGGGCTATTACGTGGTTTCTTCTGTCGATTGTTGACCTCCTTCACCCCAGAATAATCGCATAAGATCTTAATGTTGGACATCTCGAAAAGTAGGAACCACGTACACCAAAAACTTTGACAGGCAAGTAGCCGATAAAATCTGTGTGAAACAAACCGTCACTGTCGGTATTTTTAACGTCAATATATCACTAATGGAAGAAAAAGTACACCCAGCGTACAACCCGGTATTTTGTGCATGAAAAAACAGAAACGTTCGGCGTACATCCCGAACGTATATTTCCCCGGCGTATCTTTTGCCGGGGAACTCAAATCAAGCTATGGTTGGGGGAAGGGTTGTCAGAGGATAAACTTCACCTACCATGCCTTCCATGCTGGCTATGAGGGTACTGAAGCGGGGGAGTTGGGGCGTGCCTTTCGCGGGAGAAAGGGGAAGAAAAGATAGGGAGCCCGTTATTTTTTACCGTTGTACGGTTCAGATAAGATACAGAGATGTACCATTCTAGTGACGTACCTCGATTACGTACTTTCGAGTTGTGTATTGATGTCTCTCAGTATGGCTGTGGGGTCATTCTATATCAACGGTGTGAACCGCTGAGAAAAAACCGCCAACTGTGTGTCATACGTCATACACACACATTCTGTAAACCAAAAATAAACCACTTGGCGACTGATGAATCCTCTTTGGATTTTGGAGTGATAGATGAAATCAAATATTTCAGGTTCTATGTTGAAGGAAAAACGTTCATTGTCTCTATTGATAATTTAGAAGGAACCAAAAGCGAAGGTTTTCCTGATGAGCTACAAAGTTAAAATGAACCACAAACAGGGGAAATAGCTATAGAATATACTGAGTCTATTTTTGGTTTATTATTTTCAATAATGAACCTTTGCAATCGACCAAGAAAATTTTTTTTAACACCTCCTCAAAATTTGATGGTTTACGTTTCAAGGTACGTAGAATCCAAAAATCGAATAAAAATTTGGCCGTCTGTCCGCCGTACGCGGCACTTTTGCCACTTAGCATTGACCGATTTTGATGAAATTTGGTAAGTAGGCACCATTTGGGGTCTAGTTGTGCCCGAAGATTTAGGTTTATGTAGGTCACCTCTAAGGGTTCAAAAATGAATTTTGAAATTTTGAAAACGCCCTAACTCAAAAAATTTTGAGATAAAGGTATTGTTTTTCCTTCAATTTAAGATTCTATAGAATTTTTAGAATTTTTTGAGACCACGCGAAGCCGTGTAGGACAAACTGTTCGCTCCCTACGAGAATTCAAGGGTTTTACGTACGATAAATCAGAAACGCGAGTGTGAATCGCAAAAGAGGCCTAATCTCCGTTCAAATTAAAGCTGACCGAAATGCCATAGATTTTTTCTTCATGTTGGATGGTTGGTGGCTTTGTAGACGAGTGATCTATATAGAAAAATAATAAACCGTTGTGTAATAATTTGCAGCGTTTTTCAGTTGTGCATCGAAGGTACTGTGGAAGAAGTCAACGTTTTTCAGATAAATGAAAATGTAAGGATTGAAGTTTCGAAAGTGGACGCACCTGAAATACCTATTGAGGTTATACCATATAGATCCTAGCTTAGGAAGACATGATGGCTCTTTGTCAACATACAAAAAACTTAAACAACGGTTTACTTGAGGTAAGATTGAAGAAGACGTTCCCAACTAAATTAGAAGATGTCTTGATTTTCAATTGAAAAAGTTCAAGTTCAAGCCGAAATACCTGATTAATAGGTTACACCACGTTTGGCCAAACACTCTCTTGAATCATATTGTTGAACTCCTCGTAGGGACATTGGTTTTCACTCTCAGTAGGAACATCTGCTTGTGAGGGCTACGCCATAAAATCGACTCTAATTATGCGATTCAACCTGGAAAATAATTAAATGAGTTGACGCTAATTGTATACTAAAAAGATGGCATATTTTGGATGATCCTGATTTCACAGTAAAAAATCATATTTCTGAAAAATACTGCTTGTTTAATATTGCATTCCGAAAAATTGGTCATTAATCAGCCTTATTTTCAAATTTGACCTAAAGGTTCCTTTCCATTCTACCTACCCCGTTTTATTTATCTCTGACAAGGTGAATCAACAGAAACACCTCAAAATATAATTCACAAAATAAGAAAACATATCATTAACCTTTCAACGATATCAAATACATCATATCTAGGTGAAAAATATTCCTGCCGCAGGAGGGAATATCCTCCTGCAAGGCAGACACTGAAATAAACATTGGTTAGAATGTCCGTCTGGCAGATAAATTAAACCGAAAATCTGCCCACGAGGTAGACTATTGTTTAGAAAAACGCAGATCATTACGAAAATGGGGAAGGCCCCCTCACATCTCAAGTACAACACTGGTTGACTGAAGCACCTGAGGCTTGTGAGGCGTCTCAGTTCAACGGTGAGGCGGTCCAGTGGTATAACTTCCTACTATAACAGGTTCTTAAGCAGATGTTTCCAATTCCCGAATTCCCGCCTATCAACCTATTCAATAATACCACCTACTCAACCACCTAGATCACCTAATCAATAGTCTTCACAGTTCAAATCACAATTTCATCATGACTTTATTAACATTTTTGACATAAAAATTCCTAAACTTTATAATAACGATGTCAAATTCATCATTGCGGAGCCCCATTTTACAATACAGACAAACAAACAAAGAAATGTATACATTATTGTACTACATAGGTTTGGTAGGCACGCACTCCAATATAATTGAAGAAGCTTATTCAAGTCACGGAGCTATTCACATTAACTGGTTCAATAAAACTAGACCACGTAGGTTCCGAATTAATAGCGAAATTTTGATTCACAACAATAATCAGTCTAATCATATTAGTGAACACGTACAAGGAGGAGTATGTGAACATCTCAAATTCATCTCCGTCATGTTCAACCGCACTGCCATCATCCCCCTCACTGGAAGCACATTGAAAACAGAACCTTTATTGACTATCTGTCCATATTTGTCTTTGAATAAAATAATACTGCCTCCAAGCTTTTCATCACTGACTGTTACTCACTTGATTTTCTTTTATAGCAGGTGACCATAATAACATCATTCATATGCCCTAGTCTCCTTGACTCGAGCAAACCGATGCAACTCATTTCAAAGTTCCCAAAATATGTGTCAAGACCGTTTGGTTAGTGTTCTATGTAATTTCTGTCAGAGAAAGAAGTACATTGCATTCAACAGTGATGAAACCTTCAAATCTTTCGTAGGTATGCATTGTCTTTGGTCAGGGAATTGCCCTCCGGTATCCCTAACCAGGGGGGTGTTAAGATTGCAAGGATGAATCCATCCTCGCAATCCCTGGAATTTAAAATTTAAAAGGTTGGCAGAATATAGTTCAAGTGATTGAACTCCTACAGCGAACCTCCTTTGAAATTGATACCAACGCCCTGGAGCAGCCGGGATGCAAATGTCTAATGAATGAGAAAAATCTTTCCGTCATTCCAGGTTCAAGAGAGCCTGGCGTGAGATTCTTATGATACTAATTCATTCCGTGATTAAATTAACTAGCTGTACCTCTAATATCCTGTTGTATAGCAATAATCATCTTTTAGACATCCATATCTCATTGACTATCATCAAACAAATTATTGCTGCTCGTCATTTCATCATAACTCTATATTGAGCTAACAATAATTGATTTATAAATACTGACCATGAACTATCGCTCAGGTCACAACTTTGATACAGAGTAGGTATTTTCTGTTCATCGGAAGTATAATTAGGATATATCACGTTTCACTATATCCATAATAACTGATTACCCGTGTTGCTTGGAGCCACATCATATGACCCCCGGTCACTCCCTCTGCTTGCAATTGGTTATCTCATTTAAAATGGTCGGTTCTAGAAAACTCATATTCCCCGTTTAAAATAACTCCGATCAACTTTGCTGTAGGAAGATTCATTCTCGGAAGAACCGCTTGTCTGAAGTCGAACATTGATAGAACTATCCCTGAAACTTCCTTATAACTATGGTGCAATCCCCATCAAAATCATTCCTGCGGTACAGCTAGCCAGAGTAGAAACAAACGAACGGACATTGTTTTGTATAAGTCGCCACTATTCAACCCTAGGCTAACTATTCAAACTAGGCTTCAGTATTCACTGAATCAGGTTTTTGATGTATCAAATGAACGTGATTCTATCAAATCAGCTATCGATACAGGACGGGTGTATCGATGTATCGGGTGGAAGGAGCTCGGTTCGAGGACGCCACAAAGGTAGGCCGGTGAATGAAAGTTATGTGATAATGTCGAGTTATGACTAGTGAATAGGCCGTATACGATTGCGCCGTATATTCCTCACGTTTCATTATTTAATTTTCATTTCCAACACCTGAACCAATCTAACCATTATGATGTTATTTGAAAAAGTAAGAACCGTCTCTCCAGGATTCACCATAGAGAAGTAGCCTTAAACCTTTAGCCCTTTACCGTTATAGTACGACATTGAGTGCAAGTGACAGGTGAGGGGAACCAATGAATGCGAGGAAACCAATAAAGGCTTCAGCACTCAAGAAGGGGAACAGGGCCATTTTCTTTACGAGGACATCACCAGAACAAAACCTGGATGAAAGTGCTTTTCATAAGAACAGCATCGAAGAGGGAAGAAAACTGAAGGCGTAGTAAGAACAAAAATTAAAAAAGTTCTTCTCTTTTCCATGGAGCAGTGAAGACATTACATCAGTTTTGCCCCATGAGATAGGTGGTGACGAGATCCCTTATAAAGAAGACTTCAACATTGCTCCGACGAAGGAATATTATTATTTTGAAGCATCCTTGTGTTTTTTTTTTTTTTTTTTTTTTTTCGCTTTGGAAGGTAAAAAATTTGATTTTTTTACATAAAATCTTCATTAGCCTGGTAGACAACAATCTTGAAAAAATAGCTTTTTCGACTGAAATTGAAAAGTGAGTTCTGCTTTTTTTTCAAACTACACCAATATTCTATTTTGAGCAAATATTACACTATTCTCATGATCAATGGGAAGACCGTTTGATGCGACCCAAATCAGATCCGTGACGTGCCAACAATCAAAAAATGTTCATAAAATAATTTCTATCACCTGACCCTTCTCATCTAAATGATCGGATGCATCAATAATGAGCCGTCCAACATTCTACGAAGAACCTATTCAAAAACCCATGTCTTCTGCAAAGTTTGCTCAATCTGAAAGTATCTTGAAATTGGGAGCTCCTTCGCCATCCAAACTAGTTTCGATCTGCAAATCAAGGATACCTCTCTCATCAGGTTTATTGACTTCCTCGATGTCAAGAAATGAATTCCAGTGCAGAAACTAGGTAGTTTACGCCCGTCAATAATTATCTGTTGCCCAGCAGGGTCTATCAACTATGACCATGTATGGTTTTTGACTTCGATGCAGTAGTTCACCGGCAAGTCGAGTAGCTCCACAGCGCCAGCTCACCCCCTAGCAACGTTGAACTACTCTCTGACATTCCTGGGTAGTGGATTACTCTGCCATGCACGGTGTTCCAACGATATTCGTCAGGGTACACTGATTAAATGTCTTGGGCGAAGCAAGGCTGAACACCGCCTCCTGTCTGAGTACAGTTAGAGTAGCATTCATTGTTTCCAGCATTTCATTGTGTCCAATTCATTGGACACGCTCTCAAATACGCTGATATTTCAGGCTATTCATAAAGTGTGTACCAATGATGCAGTCAACCAAGCTCCTTCATTCCTTAATGATAAATTCACATATCCAAATTTCTGGTTTCTGAACTCTCCATTGGAGTAGATAGTGCAAGACCTGTCGGTATTGAAGACAACGAAGTCTGTCTTCTTTTTCGAGTCACTCTGCATGTAACACAATATTCCTCTCTTTCTCCCTCTCTCCCCCCCTCTCTTCCTCACTCTATCTCTTAACATCCCAGCCTCTAGATAACAAAGCCCTGCTTCTATCAGCTTGGTAACTGTATAGGGCGACCATGAGTCTTTGTACACTGCTGCACAACCTGGCAGAGTCCCGCAACTGCCTTTGGAACACTGTATTTCAGTTGAAAATGCACTTGGATGACATAAAAGTTCTGGTAGCCCCAATACCTTTTGAAGCCCATTCAAACCATTGTTATGAAACGAGGCTTTTGAAACACTGTTAGAGTTCTTTACCAACTACTGACTCATGCATTACAGCAATAAACTCAGCAGACGAGCTGGGTTTTGGAGCAGATGATATTGCTCAATCTCAGCATTCTAACTGCTGCCTGGCAAAATCAAGATCCACAGCTGCACATGCGACCTCCCAGCTCAACGCTTGGAATGCTAGCAGGCCCTGGCCGCTCAGTGATTGTTGGCTGGTGCGTGGATTTAGTCACTTGGGACTTTTGGTGGGAATTTCATCAGATAGTACGTAGGGAGGAGGCGCTGCCTCTGCTACGGCTTCAATGGATCCTTGGTAACACGAGCTAGTGCTCTACCAAGGTTCACTCGGCTTGTAGAAATGGTGGCCACCCCATGAAGTCGACTCCAAGGTACCGCCAGACCTGCAACAAGAATAGAACAGGAACAGAGGACTGCTCATTGACAAATCCCATCCATAACTTTCACCTTATGTTCATCCAACAACACAGAGGAGACCGACCCTCATTTATTGGGGTTGACCACCAGTCCATACCTGGCTAGATGCGTAGCAAATGCACTGAGGACGATCTACAAGCCCAAGAGAATATAGTGAGCATGATAACATCATCAGCAAATTCCAGGCTCCTACTCGCTCCCCAGTGGCGAAACCCTACTAGAGTTGGAAGCTTACCCAGCCTATCCACGACCAAGTTGAAAAGGAGTGAGGATAGGGGATTCCCATGGCGTACGCCGCAGCCGATCCTTATATCCCCAGACATTTCACCTCCTGAGGACCATTACGCCATCGTGATACAGACGTTGAGGTAGAAGATCTGCTACTTGTACTACTGCTTGTACCTTCATGGGTACAGATAGACCAAATACTCAATAAGTCGAGTAGGAGTCCCAAAACCATGAAGGCAATATGTGAGAGCGGGGTGAGTTACAACGTATTGTATAGTCCATACCGACCTACTGAGGTAGGAAAACCTGCACTGACATCGCTCTCAACCGGACAAACTAAATAAATCATCATCGCGGACCAGGAAACGGGAAAAAATCCCATTGAAAATAAATACTAGTAGAATTACTTGGAACACGAACCAAACCCGGAAACGAAGTGTGAAAACCGAATATTTACTGTAACTAACCGAAATATAACGTGCCTGAGAAAAAGCCTCACCCCTTTATCGTTGGACAAAACCTCGTGTTTGTCTTTCGCTCCTGATGAGAAACTGCACGGAAAGTCATTGAGCGCGCCTGAACTTGTCCAATTATCCGTGATCTATGCGGGTTGGTGCTATACCACAATTTTATGAGTTGACCTTTTGAGCATTTGAACCGCATGAAATTACTTTTGCAGATGCAAAGTATACTCCTGGGTACAAAAGTTCTGCTCCCACGGTTCAAATATTACTCACAGTTTATGATAACATTGAGAACTCGTAGAGAAACGACGCCTTGATCTCGTTCAAGTACATCAATTTGTTTGATATGTATGGATTTTTCATGTAGTTCGACTGGATAAATTCCACCAGGATCAAAGTGATACCTACATATAAAGTACATAGTTTTGAATTATGGTGACCGTAGGTAGTCAAGGAAGATAAGGATGAATGAAAACGACACATGTGAAACTGCTCTGTTATGAAGACTGAGCTTCTCTTATGCGGAAAAACGACTACTCGAATCCAAATTTGACAAAACACTGAGCAAATCAGACATGATTGTCGAGGACTTTTATGTTTACTGTGATATAAAGACTAAATTTAAATGAATTGGCAACATTTTATTTTACTCCGAATTTGAGTTTAGAATTTATTTAGATGAGTGAAAAAAGTGGAACTTATGATGGAGAAACTAAAAAACGGAGAAGGTGAGGGTGAGAGTAGATCTGACCAGCCTGACAACGTTTATGGATGTGGGTTTGGTAGGTAGGACAGCTCACCCGTCCCAAACCCGTTAGATGATCGTGGATTGTAGAGGCAAAGTAGCAACTTAGCAAGAAAGAGATTTGGACTTGAATGGGTTGCTGTGGGTATCTAGGGTTGCTCTTACGTACTCCTGAGAAAGAGAAGAGACGAACAGAGGCTGGCGCCTCAAGTCTTGACGTTACAAGTCGAATCGTGGGCTTGTCAGAGTCGACTCTAGGCTACTCTCACACCTAACCCCCAAATTCAAATGTGTTCCATTTAAAGCCAATACGACATCAATAAATTGTTAGAACCTTGGTTACGATTCCTGACAATCACCAACCACTGGGAAAGAATATTAAAGTATTTGCCTATTTTTTAGTACGCCGTATATCGAAAGGTGCGGGAACGCCCCCCACGTATCCTAAGTATTGTCTCGCATCATGAATTACCCGATCACCTTTCTTCCACGCTGTTTCCGATCGAATTGGTTCTTTACTGAGGAACCAGTTGAGAATTAGATCTAAAAAATTATCGATAATTTTTCAATTATTTTGATCACTAATAAATAACTTAGAGGACCGAAATTCCGTTAGTTTCCCCCTTACAACTAGAAAAAGTTGCATTTTCGGAAGCCGATTTTTGAAAACAAAATAGAGCATTATTTTCCGAGAGAATGGCACTTTATATTTCGACGATGAATACATTTTACGCATGGACATGTGCAATGTTGATCGGTTAATGTCCATGAACATACATAACTTTGCGACAAAATGGGTCAGGGGGATTTTTTCATCCAGAAAATACTGTTGGGATCACAGGTTGTTGAGTGATACATCCTAGCTACTTCTATTGTGTTTACATCAAAATTACGTTGCTAAATAAATTGTCATTCTTAATTCGTACTCCAACCAAGTGAGTTGTTCTTACTAGTTTACATCGTAAAATTGAGATCTACACCTGAGTCGTAACACTGGTGGCAGCTGGTGGTTTTTCGTGATGTCCACACGCTCCGGTGTTCACTTTCGAAGAGATGGGGAGGAAGTTGACGAAGATGTTTTGCTACCATGTGAAGAGACATTGGGAGATGGAAGTGAATTAAGGCCAGATGAACGTGACCAAGAGCCATGTTCAGAACAACGGGTACCACAACCTCGTGGTGAGTTATTGAACAATATTGAAATTCGAAACATCATTGGCAATGAAGTAGGTGAACAGGTAAACGAATGTATGAGGGAGCTTCGTGACGCCTTACATGAGGATTTGAAAAAGGAGCTGGTTGCTGCGATGAGACTCATTTCGCCAAGCATTCAACCTGGTACTAGTCAACCAGTTACAAGTCGACAGACTGAACTACAGCCGGTATCGAGGGTTTGGAAACCACGCGTGTTCGATGGAAGTGCTGACTGGCGTGCCTACATCAGGCAATTCGAGGCCATTTCCCTATCAAATGGATGGTCAGACCAGCAGAAAGCCATGGGGCTGGCCGCAGCTCTCTCTGGCCCAGCACTAACTGCACTGAATGAGATGCCATCACAGTACGTATATGACGACCTAGTTGCAGCCTTGGAAGATCGTTATGGCATACACAATCAACCTGAACTCTGTTTGGCGTTGCTCCAAAACAGATCACAGTTACCCTCTGAAGACATAGCAACTTACCATCAGGAAGTCAAAGAGCTTGCACGAAAGGCTGGGCTGGATTCCAAAAGGGATGGTGAAGTTGCCAGTTATTTCTTCAAAGGTCTACGAGATCCCAAACTTCGGGAATGGGTCACAAATGTATGGCCTGCTTGCAGCAAAACTGGCTTGACAGATGCACTAGTTCTCACATTGCGTATGCAGATTGCAGGTAAGGCAACCTCTGTCAGATGTGCTACAGTTGATGAGGAATTAAAAGTAAAAACAGGTCAGCTTTACCAGGTCACTCAACCACCTGGGCCGAGATTGTGCTGGCGTTGTGATTCTCCAGACCATGTAATTAGAAATTGTCCAATGCGTAGGAGACAACAAAGAGCCAATTCCAATCAACAAGCGTCGGGAAATGCCAAACAGTCGGCCTGAAGGGTGCTAATCCGACTGGAGCATCAGGTGCACCCAAATGGAACCCAGTGGTGAGTACAGCACATCCATGCATATCAGGTGACCTATCTGAGCTTTATTCTAAGGTGTCCCCTTCTCTCGTTCATGACGATATAAGAAAGAATGATGTTGCTTATAGGATTTCTTCCTTTATGTCTCTGACATTAGCCGGGAGGGTCAATGGGGAGCCTTGTAATTTAGTAATTGATACAGGAGCATCGAGAACGATTGTGAATGCTGAAATAATGCGACGTTGTGGTGCTCACTTGAGGTCTGCAGGCTCCATTTGCCTACGTTCTGTGTCAGGAGATAAAGTACCTGTATTGGGGGAGGCTGAGCTAAGATTTGACCTAGGAGATGGACAATTACGGAGGCATACAGGTCTCATAGCAAATATTCAAGAAGATTGTATCTTGGGATTGGACTTTCTAGCAGTCAATAAATGCATTGTGGATCCTGCTAACTCGGTAATATTAGCGGGAGGAAAACGGCTAATAGCTGTAGGGGGAGTTGATGTGGGATGCTACGTAGTACAGGGACAAGAAGCCTGTGATGGGTTTCAAGCACTGCTTATTGACTCTGAAACTAGTCCTTGCCGTAAGTCCTTGATGTCTGAGGGTAATGAAGGACTTCCTGGCCATGTGAAAAGGCTGAGACTGGGGGCAGAATTGTTACCTAAGCAGCTAGATGAGGTGAAGCGATTCATTATAGAATTTGCAGATATTTTTGCCAAGGATCAGGCAGATATGGGTCGATTAGAAGGGTGCTCACATGCCATAGATGTTGGGACAAACCACCCTATTCGCCAAGCTCCTCGAAGGATCCCTCCTGCACGCCTTGGGGAGGTTGACAAACTAGTGGCAGAGATGGAACGACATGGAATAATTGAGCCCTCTAAAAGTCCATGGGCAAGCCCAATTGTGTTGGTCAAAAAGAAAGATGGCAGTACACGTTTTTGTATTGATTATCGCCAACTTAATGGTATTACAAAAAAAGATTCCCACCCTCTGCCAAAAGTGGATGAACTAATATGTGGTATGTCAGGAAGTAGCTGGTTCTCGACCCTAGACCTCCAAAGTGGATACTGGCAGATCCCCATGGCCAGCAGCGATAAAGAAAAAACAGCCTTTTGTACCCCCTGGGGGCTCTGGCAGTTCAAAGTTATGCCCTTTGGATTGACAAATGCTCCAGCTACTTTCCAGAGAGCAATGGGACGTGTGCTGCATGACTCTATTCGTCAGGGAAGGGTGAAAGTATACTTAGATGATGTGCTAGTGGATACAAAAACCTTTCAGGAGCACATGATGTGGCTGAGGAAAGTGTTCGAGACTTTACGCAAGGCTGGGATCAAATTGAACGCCAAAAAGTGCCAACTTTTTGGTCGCGAAGCATCGTACCTCGGTTATGTTATTTCCAAAGAAGGCGTTTCCACTGACCCGGCAAAAGTTGAAAAAGTTGTGAATTGGCCTGTCCCAGAAACTCAGAAACAGCTCCGATCATTCCTTGGGTTCTGCTCATATTATAGGACATTTGTGCCAAATTTTGCAAAAATGGCCAGTGTTTTGTATGCCCTGCAAGACCATCCAAAGTTCCATTGGGATGATGTAGCTCAAAAAGCGTTTGAAGAAGTGAAGGCAGCCCTTGCTAAGCCACCTGTACTGGGACACTTGGATCCAACTGCCCCTTTCATCCTTGATACGGATGCTAGTGACCTAGCCATTGGAGCAGTCCTCTCCCAGGTTCAGGGTGGACATGAAAAAGTTTTGAGCTATTTCAGTCGTTGTCTGAAGAAAGAAGAAAAAAGATACTGCACGACCCGCAAGGAACTATTTAGTTTGGTGGAAGCCCTAAAGCATTTCAAGTCCTTTGGCCTGCAATGTGGAGCTCCATTTGTAGTAAGGACAGACCATGCATCGCTGCAATGGCTGAGAAACTTTAAGGAGCTAGATGGCCAGCTAGCTAGATGGTTGGAAGGAGTGGCAGCTTTCAACTTTCAAGTTGAACATCGGCCAGGTCATAAGCATTTGAATGCAGATGGTCTCTCTCGAAGGCCCTGTGCCCCGGGCGAATGTAAATACTGTCTGAGACAGGAACAGAGATTCCCTCAGAAGGAAGAAATAGCAAACCTCACTCGTATGGAATCGCCTCAGGAGGATTGGGTGCGTGGACAAAAAGAAGACGTGATCCTCGGGCAAGTGTATCATTGGGTATTGGATAAGAAGCGACCGGAATGGCAAGAAGTAGTTGGGCATGGAGAGGAAACAAAAGCTCTGTGGGCCATGTTTGACACCTTGACCATTAATGATGGCCTTCTGATTCGGCGCTGGGAAGATGCTACTGGAAAACGAAACACCTGCCAAGTACTTGTGCCAAAATGTATGAAAATGATTGTCATGGAACAAGCTCACAAACTTGGGCATTTTGGGAGGAGAAGAACGTTGAACCTCATTCGCAATAGGTACTATTGGCCAGGCATGTCCAGAGATGTTAAATTAGCTTGTGCATCATGTGATACTTGTGGAAGGCGAGGTAAGTTTGCAGCTAGGAAGAAATCGCCTCTACAGTCATACTGCACCGGTGTCCCGTTTGAGCGACTCTTCATTGACGTTCTGGGACGGTTACATAGAACTAAAGCAGGGAACCAATACATCGTCGTAGTCTCTGACGCCTTCACTAAGTGGCCAGAGGCGTATGCAGTCCCAGACATGAGAGCGGAAACAATCGCCAGGGGCTTAGTGGAGAATGTAGTGGCTCGATTTGGTGTTCCTCGGGAGTTACACTCGGATCAAGGAAGGATGTTTGAATCGGAAGTGTTTCAGGAAATGTGTAAACTCCTCAACATCCACAAGACCAGAACAACCCCAATGCATCCTTAGAGTAATGGTCAGGTAGAGAGGTTAAACCAAACTCTAGTTGGGATGTTGGCCAAGATGGTGGACGACCAACAGGAGGACTGGGATGAGCGCTTGCCTTGGGTGTTGTTGGCTTACCGAGCGTCTGAGTATTCAGCTACAGGATTCTCGCCTGCTAGTCTAGCATTGGGACGAGAAGTGACACTCCCTTTACACTTGCAGACAGGGTCGGTCCCTGAAGCTATGACTACATCTCAATACGGTCAGTGCCTCAGGGAACACTTGGAGGAGGCTCATGAAACTGCCCGTCAGCACATTCAACAAGCATTTCGTGGGACAAAACGACGCTACGATGTGCGCTCAGAGCTACCTCGATTCCAAGAAGGCGATAGGGTATGGTACCACTGGCCTCGACGAAGGGTTGGAGTAACAACGAAGCTGCAGTCCCCCTGGGTAGGACCCTGCACAGTCATCAAGAAAATTTCAGATGTCATTTTTCGTATAGTGACTCCAAACCATCGTAAAAGAGTGAGTGGTCCACGCTGATAAGCTGTCACCCAATCATCAAGCTATCCAACAGCCTTCATAGAGGTAGGGGAGTGGTGTTGGGATCACAGGTTGTTGAGTGATACATCCTAGCTACTTCTATTGTGTTTACATCAAAATTACGTTGCTAAATAAATTGTCATTCTTAATTCGTACTCCAACCAAGTGAGTTGTTCTTACTAGTTTACATCGTAAAATTGAGATCTACACCTGAGTCGTAACAATACTTTAGTTGTTCTTAACCTGAGTCGCACCGGCGCTAGCGCAGCTGTATGTTGACCGCCCATGCTTTTTCAATGATTATCAGGCTGGTTTCTCCACTTTCCATAGCAGTAAATACAATGGAATTAAAATACAATTTAATAAACACATTCTCCATCAAAAAATTATTTATGGTTCAGTTAACCATAGCCATTACCATAAAAATAAACTCTTGCTTCCGATAACACGCAATTGGTTTCAAAGGGCCACATGGAAAATTAATATTTTTGTTCAACTATTTTTGTTCGTAGAAAACTAGACTATTTATTTCAATCAATAACCATAATCTCCGTCCTCCAAGTCTGAGTCACTGTCGTGATCAGTCACCTTGATGTTTTCTTTCTCACAGTCCGGGTCATCAGAATCGTCAGCATCCATGGGTGCAACAATCGGGTCTCCTCCATCTTCTCCATCACTGTCCATTTCTGTTAGCACCTGAGATAACTCCTCAACCTTTCTCTCAAATATTTCGAATTTGAACAAGAAATGGAGAGAAAACGAGGGAAAAAGAGGCAAGATAGGCAAATTAAGTCGCAACACTGAAGAAAAACGCTGCAAATTATTACAGTAAGGTTCATTATTTTTCTATATAAATAACTCGTCTGCAAAGAACTCGCCTTTGCCATTGTCACCAACAATAGATACTACCTACCTACCACGTACTTACAGAGATCGCTGTAAATTCAAAACTAAAAAAAAACTTCAAAAAGCATCTTCTTCCTAACACTTCAACGAAGATTAGGCCTTTTTTGCGATTCACACTCGTGTTTCGGATTTATCGTAAATCTAACCCTCAAGTTCTCGTGGGAAGCGAACGGTTTGTCCTAAAGAGCTTCGCGTGGTCTTTAAAATTCTAAGAATGCAATACCATCTTAAATTGATAAAAACAATACCTTAATATAGAAATTTTTTGAGAAAGGGCGTTTTCAAAATGTCAACCCTTATTCTTCCACCCTTAGAAGTGACCGACATTAACCAAAAGTTTGGGGCACAACTAGACCCCAATTGTAGCCCATATACCTAATTTCATCAAAATCTGTCAAAGCTAACTGAGGACAGTGCCGCGTACGGCGGATGCCGGACAGACGGCCAAATTTTTATTCGATTTTTGGATTCTTCGTACCTTGAAACGTAAACTAAGAAATTAGGGGGGGGTACAATTTTTGTTTCTTGGTCGATTTCAAAGGTTCATTATTGAAAATAATAAACCAAAATTAAAATCCGCTAGATAGTTAAAAGTTTAGTTATACACTATTGATGAAATTGTAATTTACTTACATTTTACTATTTCGATGTAAGTATTTCGTCAGAATTCTAGCGGCTGTCACCTCACCACCGTCAGTGAAAAAAATAAATAAATAAAATAAAATAAGTAAATAAATACGAACGAGATCCGCCTCAAAAATCTCCTGACCGCCTGTCTCAACACTATCAAGTTTTGTGCTGTACTGAGCGTCAATATAAAGGCGATCACTGACCACAGGCGTGGAACATGTGTAGGGAAGTCTGACCAGAGGATACATGGCATTCCCATCCTTCCAAAAAATCATAGGTGAGACCATCTCTTCGAAATTCACTCGACCGCCTACGCGAGCGCATGAAGATTAAAATGGATAAGTTCTAAAAAAAAAGCAGAATGAATTGTGGGTGTAAATATCCAATTGCGTAGAAACTAACGTGGAAATGATGCCTAACCCGTCTAATCGTGGACATTCATCTACAACTCTCGATTTTCTCACAAAACGTACGTTATTCAGCTTCAAAGGCAACTCTCTCTTATTATGACATCAGTTAAACAAAAACCACCATTATCCTTCCGTCCCGCGTAATCCTTGAAAATGAACGAAGTCCAATAACTAAGTCGAAGTTCGATAACTTCTTGACGGATTCTTCCGCCTCCCCGTTTCTTCCGCCTACAATGCACTCGTTACATTGGTAGACTCGGAAGTGAAAAAGGTACGTGGAAATAAATTCTTGATTCTTCTATATACGTACTTGCAGAATTCTGAATATGAAAGTTGTGACCAAATAGGAAGCCAGTTAGGTCGCTCAGAATCCACCAACAAAAATTCGACTTGTTGGTTCCAGCATTTTTGAAAGTCGGAAAGAGAAAGAGCGTTTGCGGTCGGAAATCATTCAAACCAGTTCCCGCCACACAAATGATGGTCTCGTCAGAGAAACACAGTCTTTATTAACCACCCCTCTCTCACCACATGAATTCCACGGTTTCAATAACTTCGTTCCGTCTCTCACATCGACGCCTTTTTTGCTCCCTCTTGTCCCGAGAAATCTAACTTCAATTCGGCTGAATCAAGTACTGCGGCGAGGTTTTTAAATACAGGAAATGGCGAGGGATTCAGTTGGCGACAGGAGGTATTCGTATACTGGTGTAGTGTTTTTTCCTCCTGCACGATCGATTCGGTTTGATGGGGAAACGCGAACACCGTTACCGAAAGAGCATCAATATATCTCGAAACATACCCATTCACGAAGCAACAGTATTTTTATGGAAGTAGAATAGTCGTTAGGGTTGATGATTACTGATGGGTATACTATACGGGGTGTCCCAGTAACTATCCCCCCCACCCTTATTTTCTCTACTTGTGAGCTAAAAAAACGGAATAACGCTATTCTTCATAATTTTTACGTAGAATTAGAAGAAAAAAACAAAATTGCGTTGAGCCGACATTGAGTTGAAGGTAAAGCTCAAGTGTGACATAATATGTACATATTACATGTATGTAATATGACATAATATTATTTCTCAGCTGTTTTTCTACGCCGAATTGCCTGGTGATATCCATTTATTGATTTGATTTGACTTTACCCCGTTTAAAGCCATGAAAATTACTTTTTGAGGAGTAAATGGTCGATTATCCGTGGAATCTTTTACGAGTATCGTCTCCTTCACGAATTATTTCTCCTTTGTGCAGCTGGATGATGTTTTTTTTTTATATTAAATGGGAATTTACGGGAATTAGGCCTCTTTTGCGATTCACACTCGTGTTTCTGATTTATCGTACGTCCAAACCTTAAATTCTCGTAGTGAGCGAACGGTTTGTCCTACAGAGCTCCGGGTGGTCTCAAAAGATTCTAAAAATTCTATAGAATCTTAAATTGAAGGAAAAACAATACCGTTATATAAATTTTTTGAGTTAGGGCGTTTTCAAAATTTCAAATTCATTTTTCAACCCTTAGAAGTGACCTACATTAACCGAAATCTTCGGGGCACAACTAAACCCCAAATGGAGCCTAAATACCAAATTTCATGAAAATCGGTCACTGCTAAGTGGGGAAAGTGCCGCGTACGGCGTACGGACGGCCAAATTTTTATTCGATTTTTGGATTCTACGTATCTTGGAACGTAAACCAACAAATTTTGAGGGGGTGTTAAAATTTTTGTTTTCATGGTCGATTCCAAAGGTTCATTATTGAAAATAATAAACCAAAATTTGCCGTCCTCCCTCCGTACGCCGTACGCGGCACTTTCCCCACTTAACATTGACCGATTTTGATGAAATTTGGTAGGTAGTCTCCATTTGGGGTCTAGTTGTGCCCCGACGATTTTAGTTGATGTAGATCACTTCTAAGGGTCGAAAAATGAATTTTGAAATTTTGAAAACGTCCTACCTCAAAAACTTCATATATAAAGGTATTGTTTTTCCGTCAATTTAGGATAGTATAGAATTTTTAGAATTTGTTGAGACCATGCGGAGCCCTGTTGGACAAACCGTTCGCTCCCTACATTATTTTAAGGGTTGAACGCACGTTAAATCAGAAATACGAGTGTGAATCGCAAAGGAGGCCTAATCTCCGTTCAAATTTTAGCTGATCGAAATCGATCGAGCGTTCGATATTTTTCTTCATATTGGATGGTTAGTGGCTTTGCAGACGAGTGATCTATATGGAAAAATAATAAACCATTGTGTAATAATTTGCAGCGTTTTTTTTTTTTTTTTAAACGATCTCCCCTTGAAGACTGAATGCGTACCTCCCTACCAACCTATCTGAATACGTTGTGATTATTATTTTCGCCTATCTGGTGATTTACCGTCAGCAGTTTCGGATCATTTACGGTCAGGTCGGTCCGATTTTCTGGTAATAGGTTTTTAGCTTCCGATTTTGCTGAGTCAACCAAGGTTGACAGGTTGAAGCTTTGTTTTCACTGTTCAAGGTTGAAAAAAAATCGTTCTCAAAAATGAAAATTTCTACTCGCGTTTTACGTTTCAGACCTTCCTGAACAATTTTAGTTCCGTGTCAGTTTGTCTGTCTGTGTGTCTGTCATGAAATCCTTGCCACAGCCACAATATCTCCATTTCTCGCCCAATTTCGAATAAATTCACGAGGATTATGTGAGTTGGCGTGTAGATGGTCCCTCATGAAAATCATTGCCCCTAGAGTGATAGTAGCCACTGTGCATGCGCAAACTTGTATTTCCTTGTTACAGCCAAAACTTAAATTTTTTGAAGCGCATGGCGAAAGTTCCTAGCTCTAAAAAGATGAATGTACAATGCATAGACTGTTAATTTATACAAAACAACGCTGACGTACTTTTACAACCGCTCGCTCACCAAGTCCATTTCGACAGTTGCGTGGATCAACTAATACCAATAGCCGCCCATTTTTTTAATTTATGCTCGAAGCCGCTTAAAGTCCCGCACCATCCTCACTTTTCAAACCCCACGTTGTATTACCATTCCCGGCAATCGTCGCTTCGTCACCTAAGGCCACTTTAATCCTCTTTTCCGAACGCTTCGCACGGTCTCCTGTTTGCCGGAATTTCTCCCGCAAGAGGGGAAAAAGAATGAAAACCGCTGAAAATTATTACACAACGGTTTATTGTTTTCTGTGTACATCTTCCGCCTGCAAAGAAAGCGGAATTTTATTTAATAGTTCCTCAACTTATATTATCGCGAAGGGTCAACCATCAAGTATGTTTTGACAGAAAGCTCAACAAAATATCATCATTATCCGAGACTTGGGGATGCCTTCACTGCGAAATTTAGTTCTTGGTAGTAAGCACAACTTTATGATACGAAGCTCCTTTAAAAAAAAACGAAAAACGTGTCTGCCAAGTTTTCCCTTATCTATAACCCGATTGTGTAGATGATACGAGGCATTGTAGCTAATCCTAAAACATCAATATCCAAGTGCCTTGCACTACCCTCATAAGGACCATTTACTCCCCAAACCACACAATCCCTGGAAATTTCATCGAAATCGGACAATAACTTCATTAATATTTTTGCCAAAATCGAAGTTTCCACTCGCTTTTGGTTTATTATGTTCAATAATGAACCTTTGGAATCGATCAAGGAAAAAAAAATTTTAACACCTCCTCAAAATTTGTTGATTTACATTTCAAGGTACATGGAATCCAAAAATCAAATAAAAATTTGGCCGTCCGTCCGCCGTACGCGGCACTTTCCCCACTTAGCATTGACCGATTTTGATGAAATTTGGCGTGTGGGCTTCATTTGAGGTCTAGTTGTGCCCCGAAGCATTTGGTTGAAGAGGGTCACTTCTAAGGTTTGAAAAATAAGGGTCGAAATTTTGTAAACGCCCTAACTCAAAAATTTTTGATATAATAGTATTGCTTTTCCATCAATTTGAGATAGTATTGAATTTTTATAATCTTTAGAGACCACGCGGAGCTCTGTAGGACAAACCGTTCGCTCCCTACGAGAAATTAAGGGTTGGACTTACAATTAATCAAAAACACGAGTGTGAATCGCAAAAGAGGCCTAATCTCCGTTCAAATGTTAGCTGACCGAAATGCGATCGATGTTTTTCTTCAAGTTGGTTGGTCGTAACAATGGCAAAGCCGTGTTCTTTGCAGTCGAGTGAGCATTATAGAAAAGTAATAAACCTTTGTGTAATAATTTGCAGCGTTTTTTGTTTTAGGCCTCCCTGAACAATTTTGGTTTCGTGTGTCTGTCTGTGTGTATGTGCCCGTGTTTTTGTGTATCTGCTATGAAATCCTTGTAATGGGCATAACTATACGAAGTTATTTCTGATTGTAATGAAATTTTCAGGAATTGTGTGAGTAGGAGTGTAGTCGGTGAACAAGGAAAATCATCGCTCACGGATCGATTGAAGCCGCTACAAATGAGCAAAAACGTAAAATCCTTATAACAGCCATAGCTCCTACATTTTCCAAGGTACGAGATTGAAGTTTTCAGATAAGCTACATATTATCGGATCATCCATTCAACCGTGTTATTGATACGAGGAAGGTATGTGCCACGTCCTCTTTTTTCAATATGAAAAAAACTTAATAACTCAAATGATAAAACTTCCACGAACATGACTCTAGGAACCCTACTTCATGTATCATTTTATTAAATATATAAGGTCATTGGCACAGGTTGGCATACCAAAACATGGGCTCCCCAGAGGGAAACAACCCCTCAACTTGACTTCTCTCGACCCCGGCCGGGGAAGGTGAATCAAGTGGAGGGACCCCTCTTGAATAGCCGACGGCTCAAGCCGTATGGCCAGTAGGTGGAAGCTTTGACCCAAATTATTCTCTCTCAAACTTCTTGTTCTAAATCTATCAAACCTAAAACCTTTCCAACTTTATATTGGTCAGTTTACGGTTCAACCCTTTTGAGTTATTATCAGATCGCTTGTACAGGGATACGACCCTGGTAGTACTTTCTGTTAATATCCCCTCCTATTGAGTTGTACTTCAACCTAAAGAGCTTTCTTTTGCAGGGAAATTCTCCCTAGTAATACCTGCTATTCCTCTCCAACACCAGTACATTATAAATCACTCGCTTGTGTCTGGAAATTCCACGGCAACACTTGTGATTTATATGTACAAACCTCCTTCAAAAACTCGAACCAAATTTGAACAAATTCTAAAGCTAGTGCCTGTTTCTTATTTGGGAACGCAGTATAGTAAAGATCGAAGCAATAGTTCTATTACACTGACTTCTAATATAACACTGATTCTTCATGGGTAACTGGGCTAAGTTTAATAATCAATGAGGAATTTCACCATGTCGGAATTTCCTATTTTTTACCCTAAAATCGGATTCAGCACCTCTAAAAAACCCCTAAGGCAAACTTTCAGCCCGAACTTCCTAATTTACGAATAAACAAAACAGTGTAGAAAATACGAATGTTTAAAAAAACCGGGAAAATTACGTCATGCTGGAATAGTTCATTCATGGCCGCTTGAAGCGCTGAGATCGAGAAATCCATAGTCCCCAGATGCAAAATTTCATGAAACAGTAAAGTTCGAAATCGAAAAACTGAAGAAAAAAATAGAAAAGGCGAGATGGGGAAAATTAGGTTTCCTCTGTTTTTGTTTGATAATTTTTCTCTTAGAAAACACGATTTCGTCGTCTCAATGGGCAACACTGGGAGGAGACGGCGATCCGAACAGCCCAATCAGCGAGCGTTCCCGCTTCACGTCCGTTTTCCCGGTTAGTTTTGAATTCAAAATTTTTGACTGTCTCCCAAAAATAACAGGAGACTTATTTTCCGAGATCAGCCCGATTTTCATCTATCCCACACCATTAACTATTCAGGAAAAATGCAAACAGAAGTCGGTGAAATTCCTCATTCTCTGGAACTTATTTCGGGAACTTGACAACTGCCCTCCCGGCAAACTGCCCTCCTACCTCTTTAGGTCAGTTTAAAACCCCGGTTTGAAACTGCCCTCCTAGGCCATCTCGAGCAACTGCCCTTCCGGTAAACTGCCCTCCTGTTTTAGGAGGTCAGTTTTGAACCCCGGTTTTAAACTGCCCTCCTAGACCACCTCGAGAAACTACCCTCCAAACTTCCTGCTTCCAACTTTTAAGGGCCAGTTTCGAACCCCGGTTTTAAACTGCCCTCCTAGACTACTTCGAGCAACTGCCCTCCCGGTAAACTGCCCTCCTGCTCAGAACAGAATTCCTCTACCTGTGCGACTTCTCATTTCTGGGACATGGGTCTCTCAAAAGTATAATGAGCTGCCAATGATAATGGATCTTCAGTCACGATCATCAGTATATATTAGGAATAAAATAATTAGAATATCAATTTCATGGAGAAATCGAGTTTTTACGCGAAAACCGGAGTTTTTTCCATTATATCGGCATGAGACTTGGTTGGATGGTGGGCAGATGACTGGAAGGGGGTGGACTTTTGCCTCCGAGACGGTGATTTCGCTGAAATCAACAAGAAATCGCAAAGTCGACCATACCATTAAAAAGTTGATTGAATTTGCAAGTTTTCCTGAGATATGACAGTTTTCAGCAAGTTTTTATTGGAAATGTAGTTAACGTACCTACGTACAAGTTATTTTAGGAACTTTTCAGAAAAATGTTTAGAAAATGTTCAATGTTTAAACTGCAATTGCGATCCGTTCTTGATTATGAATGTGCTTTAGGCGTAAATCCGATAATGAGGTCAAAAGTAGAAGAAATCGTTTCAAAGTGAAGAAACGTGGGTTTTTTATGGCCAAAACGCGGTTTGCTTAGCAAAAAAAAATTAAAAATCATATCTCGGGAACGGATTGAGATATAAAGGTTTGGTTGGCGGCGTTCTACTAGGCAGATTTTCAGTCTAGTTTTACCCAATTTTGGTTTATTATTTTCAATAATCAGAAGTGGGTATAATCTCATCTAAACATTACTGATACTTGATAGATGACAGATAAAAGATAATCTAATTATCTCATCTTTAGATAAATTTTGTACGTCATCTTGTACGTTCTTCTGATTTTCTTCTCGGAAAATCATCAATCATCGAAAGATGATTAGAAACGGTATTTAAGATTTTAGCATGAATATGCTTTAGCCGGGACCTAACTGCCGAACGTAGCGCGATACCGATGAACTTCCACTGCTAGGGAGTGATGTCCGCTAGCGACCTGGTATAATATACACTCATAATACTATGACAAGAAAAATCAATAATGCAAATATTATGAACTTTAATAAATTATGCAGGACGAATGAGAGCAAAAGGGAAGAAAGTTACGAAATTATGAATTGATGTGACGTGACTTCATGAATTAATGTGACGGGGACGGAACATCGTCCTCAGATGCTGGTTCAATCAACTTCCTGGATCGATGGCTGATCGATAATTGACGTTCTAGGCTGAAGCATATTCATGTTTCTTGAATTTTAGCCGTAGACTTTAAGCAAAAGCATCTGGGGGTGCAGGGGATCTGTATATTATAATAATATATTTTGAGTACTTATATAAATACAGTCCAACTCTGTTCAAATTGTCATGTTGGTATGTACCAATATATAT
Organism: Apolygus lucorum; assembly: GCA_009739505.2. Lineage (NCBI taxonomy): Eukaryota > Metazoa > Arthropoda > Insecta > Hemiptera > Miridae > Apolygus > Apolygus lucorum. Next base: position 26,620,919 of record CM019167.2, read on the forward strand.
TTTGTATATCTCTTTGTCGATCAGTCTATCCTCATCTGATTACAGTCAAATGGTGCTACCATCATCAAATTTGATATGTTGACATTACAACAAGCTAATTTAGATTACATAATGTATATTACATAATGATAGTCAACAGGGCCTTGAGAAATATGGAAAAGTAAATTTCCTTCTGAATGGCATATATTTAATATGCCATTCAGAAGGAAATTTACTTTTCCATATTTCTCAAGGCCCTGTTGACTATCATTATGTAATATACATTATGTAATCTATATTAGCTTGTTGTAATGTCAACATTATGTTTCGTGTTCTGCAGGTATAATATCTAGTCGGGCTTGTAAGGGCTACGAGGCCAGTTTACCGGGAGGGCAGTTGCCAAGGAGGCCACTTGCCACGGAGGTCCATTTGTAAGGACCGATTCGATGAGAGGGCCCTTCTAATACGTGGTGTGAGCAGGAGGGCAGTTTCTCCTGACGCACAGTAAAAACTGGCCACCTCGGAGGGCAATTTCACGGGGCGCACATTTGTGTTTCGGGTTGAAACTACCCTCCCGCCGGAGGACAGTTTGACAGGAGGGCAGTTGCCACGGGGTGCACCTGCCCTAGGTCCCTTATTTCTTGGAAGTAAAAGCCGACTTTGATCTAGTACATGTGACTGACGTCATCATCTTGATTCTTCAAACTAAACCTTTTTTAATTGACGAATAAAATCTTCATATAGATAATTTTCGAGCCACGTGACTTAAAAAATCAATTCCTATGTATCTACTCTCATAAGTGACTGACAAAAACCAGAAGCTTTGGAACACTAATAGAATAGAGCTCTTTTACCAGATTTCATCAATTTCGGTCGTTTTAACTAAGGAAAATTACGTATACGGCTGATGGACGAATATTGTTTTATTTCGATTTTCGGATTTTACGTCCCTTGGAGCGTAAATAATTAATTTTCATCGTTCCCTCGATAGAGGTGACCATATTCCCAGTTTTTGTGGGACTTGGTCCACTAAGACGGGTAGGTAAGTTGCACCTCCACAAGATGTCATATCGGTAGCAACATTTGTAATGATGGTCAACATCTTATCTCTTAGGCACCAGTATTTGTTGGTCATTCTGTTTCCCTCTTGTCTCGTTTATTTTTCAGTACTCTCTAGTCAAATTTATAGCGTAGCAAATGATACGATCACTTCCAAGAGGAAGGAAGGGAATGGCCACACAATCTCTTCCTCGGGATTGTACCCAAACCGTTATCCTACTGCTCCCTCAAGTCGCAAAAAGTTTTCCTCAGTGCCATTAAACCTCCGACCGCCTTCCAATGTCATTCTTCCTCTGTGTCTTCCTTTTGTAACTGATGAGGTCAAAGGTGGTGGCAGAAGGATGCGGGGGTTACTCTTCTCGAAATGTGAAGAGTCGTCATGTGAGAGGATGGGGGGCGGCAGTGAAAAACTTCTGAGCCAAGTAGCTATAGAATGGCAAGGCTGGATGAGCGTTCCTTCACGCCCATCGACCATCAGTTCCCCAACTTGAGTTTCTCCTTCTTACGGGAAAGTAAAAGAAGTTAAACGACGGATGATTACCGCCGCTCCAACTCTTCTGTTCTTCTATTACAACTCCACCACCAAACTACCATCGCTGCCGTTTCACTATCTGATTCCAGAGATTCTTAAAACCATTGGAAACTCAAAACTTTGGTTCGTCGAACACGACTAGAAAATTTCACTCACAACCAGTCGTTTGTCTCAATACACACACACACACACCTATAAAGGTATATTCATATGTAACCATCAATATTATACACATATATTTATTGGAGGGGAAGGTTAGTTTAAAATCCTAATCTAACCCTTACTCGATTGTTTTTCTACCTCTTCTTCATACAATACCTGCGTACATGTATAATGAATGGTCTTGGAAAAGGGAAGGAATATGACGGACGGTTCACAATAGTACCGTCACATCTAGAATACAATACCGTCACATCATGGCAATTCCTAAATGATACAAACTTCTGCCTTGTCCAGTCAGAATTTTCAGAACTCATTTTGGTACACAAAAAACCATTTCATCAACGTGGGGGTCTCCAACTTATGCTAAAATGCTCTACTCTGGTAGGTACATATTCGGAATCTGAATTGATTCTCCTGCAAAAAATAAATAAAATTACGCAAAATCTCTGTTTTGCGTATCTAGAAAGTGAAAACACCAAAAATGGTTTGAAATGAAATGTAAGAAGTTTAATTAATTTCCAAGTCCATTTCATTTCGGTAATTATTCCCTTCCAGGATTGCAGTCTCGTTAGGATGGAGATACGAGGTATTATAGTCTCACTTGATTAGTATCGGGTTCTACCTCGTGGCATTGAAATCTTGTGGGACTGTAGAATCGATTGATTGTTACTTCAGGGAATTTTGGTCTAGCAGTAGGTACAAATATAACTGCGAGTTATACATACAGGTTGTATTGTATACTCCTCACACTCCTGGAAGTATTTAAACTGCCACCTCCTATGACAACCCTTTTCAGATCTTATAAGAAGGATAACCTCCCACATGGGATTTCTCTCACAGTTTTGTTCTGACCAACTTCCTGGCAAGTTTCCCTGTTCCTAATCGTTATATTGCCAGCCCCCTATGTCAACCCATTTTAATGTATCCTCACGATGGGGAATTCCATGGGTAAATAAATACAAGGCTAAAATTGTCGGCAAAACCGATCTTACCTTATCAAAATTGAGCGCAATTAGGTTTCGTTGAGCACAAAGTTGCCATTAGATTTAATTTAAGCTCAATTTATAGATTGAGCACAGTATTGAGAGCTGCTGCACGTTGCTCAAAATGTTCTCATGTAGCTTGCATCATAATTCAGCGAATTTTCAAGAAAAATGAAGCTATTGCAGCAATGGCCTCAAAACTTTTAGAACGAACTTTTTCGAAAAAATTGTTCACTAAAATCCGTTATGTAACATTCTGAAACGATCCCTGAAGTTTTTCCAAAAATCATATATATGTGTGACATTCCGTTCGATACCTTGAGAAATTATTTAGACATTTTTTTTTTAGTTTTCGCCAAAATGTTCACAAAAGAGAGTAGAGTCTACTGGTCTCACTAGCAACAAATATCTGACGTATCCTACCAAACTGTTTTTGTTATAAACTTATAACCAGGACAGCCAAGACGAAAAAAAACAATGTATTTACATGATTAGGAACCAGTTCCTGGAGTCGAAATTTCTTAATTAAAAGAAGTAATCCAAGACAAGACTGGTAATTCAACACCCTGAATTGTATATTTATATGTATATACATATAATGAAAACGTGCGTCCATTTGTTGTAGCCAGAAATGCAGTAGCCGTGTGGGTACTCTATGAGTTCGTGGAGACGAGTAGAACATGAATATGTACTCTTAACATCTTCAAAACATACCTGGTGCATACAGTACGTTGGTATGGTATAGTACTGAAAATCGAAAAAACCAACAATAGCCGTGTGGGTACTCTATGCGTTTGTAAAGACGAGTAGAACATGAATATGTACTCCTAGCATCTTCAAAACATACCCTGTGCATACAGTACGTTGGTATGGTATAGTACAACAATAACAATAGCTATGAGTTCGTGAAGACGAGTAGAACATGAATATCAAGGATGTTAGACTACAAGGTAGGGGTCACGAGCAGCGACGCTTGAGGTGATGACGTAGCTCGGTAACCACCCGCCCGCTAAAGGCCCTTCTTTCCCCATGCTACACAATAGTATTTTCTCTTTTACTTCTAATTGAAGGGTTTCATTCAACTCCAAAGTTTTTCAATAAGTAATCAGTTTTATTTATTTTATGCTTACATTATGACATTAGAAATTGATTAGAATGGATATAACTTTTGAAAGTATGTATAACTATAACTAGTGTAAGTATAGATAACTAGTAATTTCTTCTTTTTTTAAGTGATAATTTTTTTTTTTTTTCATCTTCTTGGAATTCTGGCGGTTTCTACTGGAGGATCGTTTTTGAAGAGTTTTTTCTCCCGAGCTTGTCTATTTAAATTCTTCATTCTGATGAACGTTCGTGTTCTGACATAACACAGAACCAAATAATCGTCTATTTGAGGGTTGGACTCCTGGATGCGAGTTTTCAACGTTGAGAAAATGTTTGCATTTTTGTTGATTCCTTTTCCATGGTATTTAATGAACTCCTCCTCCATTGCCTTTACGTCCTTCATGAAGCTCTCATTTGGTCGGATAAGCCAACCTCTAGACAAGGTTCCCACCCACGTTTTTTTGGAAGATGTTGGCACATCTTTCGAATAACTTCCATAAAGGTATATCAGATATCCCGCTAGCATTTCGAGTAGTTCTTTTTTTTTTTTGTCAGGATATTCGTCAAATTTTTCTTCGAACTCGTTTTCAAGTTCAATTTGTTCTATTTCGTGTCCTTCCAAAATGAATTCGCCCATTCGCTGCCGAAGCAACTCATTTTCCTCTCGTAAACTCTTATTTTCAGCCAACAAAAATCACTCCTCCTGAGGCCGTTCATCTATAGCGTCAAGGGGTGATCCGGCTTCACTTTCGGGTTCTATTTCTAAATTACCATTAGATTTTCGATCAGAATGGAAGACCGAAATTTTCAACAATTCATCAGCTTGTCGTCGATGATCTCGTTTTTCCGCTCTTTTTCGGCGACCATGATCTGACATACACTCGTCTTTATCCTGACCAGACGAAGAAAAGGTAGTTGTAGCGATCGGTAAAAATAAATGAGGTACTGAATCAGGCTTGAGTTTTTTCCGTTTAGGTGTTATGTTCAGTAGCTCACTTTTCAAATCCCGTTCATGTCACTTTCAACGAAGTGTTTAGAGCAAACCCGGGCATTTGATACTGAAAAAGTATCAGCCCTTTTGCAAAGAAAATCCAGTTTTCTCGAAGAACTTTCTCCTTCGGGAACCGGAGCAGTTGAAACCCCCCGTTCTTCTTGATTTCTTTGATGGTTTCTGCAACCAAAAATGGCACAAATAACCATTCTGGGGCCGCCAGGAAACCGGCGATTGAAAAAGGGATTGAAAAATAAATGGAAAACAAAACAGAATAGAACGAACTTGACAACGTACTAAAACGGAACGGAATATAGCGAACTTGACCACTGGAAGACTGGAATATGAATTGGAAGACTGGAAATATGGTTACAGAGTGACGTCACGTCCCTGGGGATTCCCCAGTTTCCATTTTCGCGACCCCTACCTTGTAGTCTAATGCCCTTGATGAATATGGACTCCTAACATCTTCAAAGAATACCCAGTGCATACAGTATGTTGGTATGGTATAGTACAACAATAACAATAGCAGTGTGGGTACTCTATGAGTTCGTGAAGACGAGTAGAACATGAATATGGACTCCTAACATCTTCAAAACATACCCTGTGCATACAGTACGTTGGTATGGTATAGTACAACAATAACAATAGCAGTGTGGGTACTCTATGAGTTCGTGAAGACGAGTAGAACATGAATAGGTACTCCTAGCATCTTCAAAACATACCCTGTGCATACAGTACGTTGGTATGGTATAGTACAACAATAACAATAGCTATGAGTTCGTGAAGACGAGTAGAACATGAATATGGACTCCTAACATCTTCAAAGAATGCCCAGTGCATACAGTATGTTGGTATGGTATAGTAAAACAATAACAATAGCAGTGTGGGTACTCTATGAGTTCGTGAAGACGAGTAGAACATGAATAGGTACTCCTAGCATCTTCAAAACATACCCTGTGCATACAGTACGTTGGTATGGTATAGTACAACAATAACAATAGCTATGAGTTCGTGAAGACGAGTAGAACATGAATATGGACTCCTAACATCTTCAAAAATACCCAGCATCCAGTATGTTCGTATGGTATACTAAAAATCGAAAAAACCAAGAATAGTGAAAAAAAAACTTTCTAAAAGAAATTGCTACACCATTGTTTTTTTGTTGTTTTCTTGACCTTCCCTTCAAGTGATAGATCTATTTGAAAATTCGCTCATTAATTCATGCTGCATGAATGGACTTTTTCACAATAGATATACACATGTAAAGCGTACACCTACCAAATTTGGTAAATGTCAATTAAGCTGGTTCCATGTGATTGATTCGGTGCAGGTTTAACTCATTATTTTGACAACACACTGGTGAAATTCCGACATTTTCACATCGGGATCCTTCAATAGAGGGTAATATGTGCCATGAAAAATTTTCATTGATATCCGGAGTTTAAAAGTTGTACATTACGAACAGTGTTCTAAAATTAACTTTCCTCAACCGGCGGACATATGTCACAATTTGTAGAACATCGATTGAGCCATTAGGGGATAATTGGTTCCGAACATGGAGACAAATGAATACATATATTCGTGTGGAAAAGGTATGTACTTGATCAAGATTCCGTATTATTATATCTTTGAATATAAACTTCTGGAGTACTAAAAAAAGGAATATTTCGATGGAACGCAATATAAGGTGAATAAAATCAATATTACCTTAGTAATATTAATCAATATTATAACTATAATAGTTAATATTAACTAATAATACCTAGTCAAATACAATCTGTGAAGGTTTTCGTTGAAGCGAGAGTGCAAGGCTGTATGAAGGCGACAAAAAGGTTCCATTTGTATTATGCAGGGTGACAACGACCGATTGTGACAAACCAACAAAAATGCAGGAGAAAGTATACATGAAGTGGAGCAGAAAGCCACAAACCTCATCAGCTTAATCAGATAGTATATAAATATTCAATGAAGATGATCAACGACCGAAATCGGTTTCCTGCAAATAGAAATTCAGGCAAGAGAGATCGTCACTTCTCTCCTCACCCTGATATCACGTAGTATTTACTGGGAAGGAACAAACATAGTTATTCAACGAATAGTCCTTTGAATTATTTTAATATTTTATGGGATAGAATATGAACGCGAAGAATCTATTTGTCTGTTCCCGTTGACATAATATTTTTCCTCTGAAATAACTTTTGTAGAATGTAGATACACCCTCGTCGCTGTTGTGTGAGATGGGTTCCTACAACTTCATTGCGGGTCTTCTAGTTCGCCCTTCGAATCTCATAAATCCCACTGCCCCTCCCAGCCGTAGGTAAATTTCGTAACATGCGTTTTTAACTCTCATAGAACGTACTATCAGTCGGCAGATACCAGAAATGTGGGAGTGAGTACAAAAGGAGCATCATAAAAAAAACTTATTTATAGAGCTGTGATCTGATCCGCCGCTTTTACCTGAATTCGTTCGCTGTAGAAATTTCTCTCAACTCACGACCAACCAGATATCCGTTCTTTGAGTAGAAATTACAGTATTCATTGTTTTTTCTCCCCCTTTTTAGGGCGCGAACTTTATTCTAAACCCTATCTACAGTTACAGCTTACATCCAGTTGCCCGCTGTTATCTCGATATATATTTTTCATTCAGGATGTTCTACCTCCCCTTTGTGACATCCGTTAATAGTAACGTAACATTACAATGCAGTGAGTACATTCAAACTTTTTGATGTTTTATTTCAACATTCGGATTATACCAAACAAATTTGTCTTCCATCATCGCGAAGGAAGGGTTTTTTGCTTGGTCCTTATGAAGTTTTAATGTCAGCATCAACTGACAAGAGACCCTTACTATATCTTTATCACACTCATTAATGGTTTATTATTTTAAATAATGAACCATTGGAATCGACCAAGAAAAAAAATTTGCCGTCCTTCCGCCGAACGCCATACGCGACACTTTCCTCAGTCAGCATTGACCGATGTTGATGAAATTTGGTATGTAGGCTCCATTTGAGGTCTAGTTGTGCCCCGAAGCTTTTGGTTGATGTAGGTCACTTCTAAGGGTTGGAAAATAAGGGTTAACATTTGGAAAACGCCCTAACTCAAAAAAATTAGATTTAAAGGTATTGTTTTCCCGTCAATTTAAGATAGTATTGCATTTTTAGAATTGTTTGAGACCATGCGGAGCCTTGTAGGTCAAACCGTTCCCTTCCTACACTAACGTGAGGGTTGGAATTACGATAAATCAGAAACACGATTGTGAATCGCAAGAGGCCCAATCCCCGTTCAAATTTTAGCTGACCGAAACGCGATCGGTGTTTTTCTTCATGTTGGTTGGTGGTAACAATGGCAAAGCCGTGTTATTTGCAGACGAGTGATCTGTACAGAAAAAAATAAACCTTTGTGTAATAATTTGCAGAGGTTTTTTTATCGACTTCAATTCGTGTGCAGCATGAGTGAATGTGAATTTTCGCAAAAAGTATTCCAACCGATTTTTACACAATTTCACTTCCGAGCAGTGAAATAATTGTTTACACTTCCAAACAATGAAATTCAAGAGAAGCCTCTTGCTAGCTCCCTCCCCAAAACCTGTCAACCATGACACCCATGCTTCCTCTTCCATGATCACATTCCTATGCTCCCCCAAATGCAACCCTAGCTGTGATCTCGGTTATGGATGTACAGACATACAAAGAGAATCATAGACCAGTATAGATTATTGAGATTCAAAATAGAACACGTAAATATATCTCCGAGTCTTCCGTAAGTTTGTGGGAATTGTTCAACTACGAGTTCGTATTATGTATTCTATCATTTGATCCTGTACTATCCAAATGATAAGTATAAAGGGGATCCGCTGTATCAAGCCAGACTCGAGTATATTGATCCATAAGATTCACTTTCATCTTTGAACCTAATTACCCTGAAATAGAGGGCGGAGGTGAAATTTACTCAGGCTCGAGATCAATTGAAGACATTCTGAAAGTAAATTTTCAGCGAGAGATTTCTAACTCAGTAATAATGTTGTAGAAGCTCGCCAAACTTCTTGATCCAATAACAAGAGGAATAGTAGGTCTATTAGAAGGAGGGAGTGTATTTGCAACGACAGTCGACTTGATGGGCGGCAAATTATATTAGGAAAAGGACTTGGCTTCCACCCTTCCACCGGATCCCTCTCTTTCCCGTGTCACCAAGAAGTTCCGTTGATCCGGAAATGATCGAATTATGTAAAGTTTCTCAGAGGCTGCTTAATTGAAAACAGTTGGGAGTTACATGGAGAGAGGGAGAGTAGGCGAATGAGGGCTGGAGGTTCAGGCAGGACGCAAGCGAAGGGAACTTTTTGGGGAGTAGAACTTCGTTGGTGGAACTTTGAGTATCCGAGGAGGGCTAGAGTATAATATTGGTAACGTTTCGAATGGGAAAAACCGCTGTTACTAGCTGGTCAAGTAAATAAGGCAGACTGTTTTACCGAAAGAACATCTTGAAGATTCTTGCATGAAATAGACACATTTCATCAATCACGCTAGAAATCGAGTGGCCCTTCGTTCTAAATTCGTTATCAGTGTGAATTGTGAAATTGAAAGAGCGCCCTCTGAGGGTTTCCTTTGGAAGGACGTTTTTGGCGCTCCTCTAAAATTAATAAATTGTGGTCCTTCTTTCGAACACCAACTCATCTATGATGGATTGTGAATATTATTTCGATGCCATGAAGCGCTAAGGCGCTATGTCCGTCCATCTACCACATTTTGTATTATCATTTTTTTTTTTTCAGGGAAACTCAAATTGAATAAAACTATTAATGACCCTCTTGGAGATAGTAGTTTGAACATTTCTTGAAGAAATTGAAGAGTTTGGTGTAATAAGCGATTATTTTTAGGAATTGTGCACTGGAGAATACTTCTCTTGCGGCTTTCTCAAAACTCAGTTTTTGGACCTAGCGCCATTATCGATTTAGTTATGAACTTTCTGGGTGTGCTTTCCCACACTTGGAGTACTACTGAGACTCTCTCCTACGAGAGTACTCAAGCCATGTGGGTGTATCCACGTTGTTTCCTTTTGGTGTATTCAGGAAACCACCTGCTTTTTGACTTTTCTGTCATGGCACTCCTGACGGTTGACCTGACTTTACTTGATAATGTCAAATTCTAAATACGTTGTGAAGTCATCTTCCTATCATTCGTAACTTGATAAGTTCCGTGCAGTAGTTTTGGATGGGTGGTTGGGTACACATAGGCAGTATTTTGTACACATTATATCATTGAATGTTTGAATCTCTTAAATGCACTTGTTAAGTACTGCAGACATAATGGTATAAGTAGTACTACATTGGTCCAATTTAGTACATCTTGGTAGGAACTTGGACCTTTTTCAATTTTGTTACCTCAGACCTAAGTTTTGGTATCGAACATCTTTTCTGAATGAAAAAACGCTTGAAACCGTCAGGTTGGATGTCAGGATTGATGAAAACAAAACTAGTTCGACTGTTATGAAATGCTGGGAAAAGACTATTTCACAAAATGACTGTGTGAAAAAATGCTAAAATTTTGAATTCAAAACGATCAGGTCTATTTTGTAAAATCTCTGTGACGTTCAATGCGCTTCAAAACGATTCCCCAGGCGTGCAAAATTGGAACATAACCATTTGTCAAGATCTTGTGTGATCTCGAGAGATACCTGAAGGATCCGCATCTTCAGGTAATGTGGGAATCAAACCCACTAAAAAAACACATCTCCTTCTCTTCCATTTAGGAACTCCGCCCGGAACCGTTAAACACATTACTTTGGGCTGAGTTCTAGGGTGCTTCGTCAGTTCTAGGTAAGGGGACGGACCAGCTTCTTCCTTCTTCCTCTCTCTCCCCCGTTCTAGGAACATCCTCCTTTGCAGGATACTCTCTTTGCATTCTGCTACAAGGCTTCAGTTCTTTGACCCCGGATCTGCTTGCAGCTGATTTCTTAGCGTACTGTAAGCAAGATGGGGCAAATGTCCTTCCCCATTTTATTCAGGTAGGCATAAAACAGTCCATGTCCTGTGAAGAACTGCGTAAGTAAAAAGTTCATTTTCCATGTTTTCTGTACATCCATGTCTTTATGTTTGGCACCAGCCGTGCAGCCCATCTTTCGCTATGTTCTCCCGTCCAGTTTGTGCGCTCCATCCAATTTGCCACTCTATCTCTCAAATTTGCCATAGTGCGCTCACTTTCTTCCATGGTTACTCAGAACCTGAATCCTTCATCCCTTCTGTCGAAGATTCTTTTCCTCATTGAAACCATTAGCTGGATCGACATGACACTCGTGAGGAGAAAGATAGCGAGTTCTGACACTGTTAGTTAAGCCCACGTAATTCGTAGAGCTCTTCTCCGCTACACAGCTATTAATCTCTGCCACAGGAATGCCACATTCAACACGTCTGACCATATCAGATTTGACTGCACAATCGTCATCATCAGGCTTCTTATGCATGGTTTAGAGCCATTAATGTCCCTGATAAGGTGACAAAGAGAAGTGGTTAACATACCCATTTATACCACGCTATGCAGCAGGACAACCAAATGCTGACTATCAAGCTGACTTGTCAATCTTAGAGCTTTGATAATTTATGTTTCAGGTCCAGCCTTGGATCTTTAAAGATACAGTTTGACCGTGTTGACTGGATCACCAGCTTTCAATACTAACTCTCTGTATCGATTCTTCACATGAGCTGTAAATTCATCTTGCTAAAAGTTACAAGTACAATTATGGTAGTCAGCTTGTGAAGAAGGCTGTATTCTTCTTTTTTTCTGGTTATTGTAAATTTGACATCATTCATCTCAAATCACTAACATTAGGTGTGTGGTGTCCAAGAATACTGAAGAGTTGTAGATTCTTACTGACTGGTAGAAATCCATTTATTAGTAATCAATGTGGCACGAGAAACTGAACACTGGCAAATAAGGGATCCGGTCCACGAAGTTCATACAGCACAAATCTCGAACAATCGTCTTGCCTTCCAATGCGAGAAGATTGGCAACAATTATTGTAACGAGCTGAAAGCTGTTTCACCACGGATAAGTGAAGTTATATCCTGTTACCGTGGAGATGTTAAATAGCGGCAGATTTTAGAAATAGGACGGCATTCTGTGATTAGAATATAATGTGAATTATAATGAATAATTTGATGATGATTGTTTTAAGTTAATAACTAGGGATCAACCTAACAATTAGTACCTTTTGAATAGCAAAAATAGCGAAGTGATGTTTGGAGAATAAAGCAGTTTCATTGAACGTGCACTTTTGTATTCCTGAAGGATGAGCTGTTAGTTAACGTGAAAATTCGAACGTTGAGAAGTTAAACGGTATAATTTGATGTACCTACTGAATTATGGTATAATACGAAATCACATTCGAAAACCAATAAGTGCCAAATGATGAGAAGATAAACCGAAGGGTGTGGGTGTTGTCTCCCAAGAACTAGGGTAAGGTTAGGTTAGGGAGAGTGAGCTTAGAGAGATTTACCAGTCCCACAGCTGCATGTAACCCCCCACACCAATACGACATTGGGTTACCAATATGACAACTACGATATTCCTCCTTCCAGCCTAATACGTCAACCTTATCACTAAAACATGTCGTCAATATAAGAACGAACACCTTGGATCCCTTTTCCCATCTCCCACACAGCACATAATACGAGCACACACACATACCGACACACATCCTCGTTGCTCTGCTCAGTTTTCATCTCCACCACCAGCCCGCAATATGCTTAGCGAAAACCTCATAATATGCCATGCAATCTCATAGTTGCTATATCTTCTGCTAATCAAAGTCATTGCAATAATAAGAGTAACGAAGGGTCAAAGAAGTTGTGTTGACAAAATGAGATCGGAGGTTCACAACGGTCTACACCTTCTTTGCATTGATGTCAAGCTAAGACGGAACCATTTAACTACCTAATTCCCTGAAATATAACAACAACAAAATACTTCTACTAGTTGTATGCAAATCTCTTTATTCGTTCAAGATCGAGTACAACCAAACGACTCAATTGATATTCATCAAATTTGGTACATGTAAGGGGAAACCGTGCTGAACCTGAAGAAAGCGCTGAAAGTGTTGGAGACGAGCAGCACCTAACTAAAGAAAAATAAGGAACTAAGCAAAATGGGGTGCTATCGAACGATGGCGAGTGGTGCTTTACTAGGAAGAGAAACTTCAAACTCGTTTTCTAAAAGATAACGTTTTTGAAGGCACAGGGAACAACTGTATGTAGTTCTACTGGACAGAATTATTGTCTCTTATTTTATTGTTGGCGACATGTTGCTCGTTCATCTTTTCCAAAGGCTTTAAATTGTTTATATCAACGTAGTGAACAGACAAAGTTGATTTTTTGTTGAGAGTTTTGTGGTAAGTTTAACTTCTTATCAGCATTAAAATTCATATTAGCTGGAAAAAAACAGGGAGTCTCCAACTTGTAGGGAAGGAGATGAGCTAACATAAACGGACGAAAAACACAAATTGTTCAATTAAAAATGAGCAAACATCCGAAACCTTAGAGAGTTTGTTTCTTGTACAATCAAATAAGAGATATCCTTTTCGAAAACTACATTTCCTCCTGAATCGAATGTACAAGAATAAATGTTTCTGATGAAATAGGGTGGTGAGATCACCGTTTATGTAAAACAGGTCCTCCTGTGACGCTCGCAGGTGACCTACAGTTCAGTTCATAAAAGCTGTTAACAAGGTTAGTATTTCTACCACAAACTTAATAATTTGCCAATTTCTGTTTTTCAAAACATTTTGGTGATTTTCTCCTGCTAAAACACGATGTACTTCATATACCTTCAAAAGCTTCAAACATACTCCATTCCTGAAGTATTGCTGATTGGTTTCCGAACACCATGTCATAGCAGTTCACCCATAAAAATAAAGATGGAGGGTTTTCTCCATTTTTCAAGATTTAATCTTGAAAAATGGAGAAAACCCTTCATCTTTTGCTGAAATAACACTTTTTAATTCAAGGAATATTTGCGCCTACAAATTTCATAGTGAACCAAACAAAGGTCCATTGGGTAGCATTGGTCATTGGAAAGCTGGTGAATTGGAGCTTGTTTTAAGCGTTTAAAGGCATCTTAACCCTCCAACGCTACGGTGGATCTCGAAAACATGAATGCTACGGTCGGTTGGATTCAACAATTTTTTAATTTTAATATAAACAATTTTTTTGCTCAAACAATGCGTGAACTATTCCTGAAGGTATTATATAAAATTCACATGATTCTATCATAGTAAAATCTTAGCAAAATTAATTCTTTTCACTATGGAACATAATTGTCAATCCTCAACTCAATCTGTCAACACTATGTCAATTACTCGTGAGATAGGCGGTATTCCCAAAATAACCCAACAACTTCAATATTTCAATCTTTCCCTCCTCATTCCCTAATGAATTTGGCAGTTGATAATTCTTGGACTTGGTAGTTATAACTAGTGGGAGCAAAGTAGTATAAACCTGGTATAAACAGACATTCCCAGTGACTGATTAGAGAACAACTACAACGTTTGGAATCACATTTTTATGTCAATAATATGATAAACAGTTTCATAGTTCCCTATATTTCCACTGACAAAGGAAGAGAAAAAGTATAACTCTTTTGCTACTGTAGGGTTGAGGCCTGTAGTGGGTTAAGAAACTGTATATTGCCAGGAAAAAAAATAGCCAAAATGTGTTTTTTTTTGGGGGGGGGGGGGATTTAAAAAAAAAAGAAATCTGCAAATTGTCAAGTTTGAGGTGGTGTTTTGCTGGTCTAAGCTTGTGAACAGTTTTTCTGAACTGGTTCAAAGCCCATCATAAGTGGGACATTTAACGCATTTTCCAACGTTGCGATCAGTTTTGAATTCGCATGGAAATCGAGGAAGTTGTGACCATTTTATGCAGCAATGTCGGAAACACGAAAAAAATTCGAATGGTATTTTAAGCTATGTAAAAAAGTACTGGAGGGGAGAAGCTGTTGCAAATTAGTTGTAGAATCGATTCCTGTGGATTGGTATCAACCGATAATACACACAACAACCTGTATAATACCCGTTAGACATCCCAACTCCACCGTTGTCACCACAAACCACCCTGACACAACTATTAGATAGTGTACTCCCAGTACAATATTGCATCTGTTCATTTATGAACGACCAAATTAAGCTTATATATTCATTCGCATGTGTGATGCTTTTGGTAACTGGACCTGTTACAATGGAGTTGCTACGTGTTACACGAAACATAAGCAATCTCTTGCGGCATCTTCTCGAGTATTTATCGCCCTATTGAGCATCGTTCTTCGATAACCACAATCATTATGGGCAAATTGATCTTGAGGCATCACCTTGTTTATTTAAACCCAATTAGTTAGGTACCCCAGCCGGTTTCGATGGAATCGAGAACAGTCAACCGCAGTCCTTAGAGAAGAGTGAATCATGGAATCAATTTCAATCTAGTTAGTGGCTTCCTGCACCCTCCTCCTTCAACTAATTCCTAACTGATTGCATTTGTGTTTCATTTGAACCATGTACCAACAATTTCCAACCATATCCGTTCCAATGGAGGAGACAACTTTGAGAAGTAAGTAACGTCGTTGTAGGTAAGCACTTTCAAACTAGTATTATTCTCACAATTCTTTTATATTACGGAAAAACAATGCAAACTATTACACCACGGTTTATAATTTTTCTGAATAGATCACTCGTCTGCAAATAACATGACTTTACCATTTATAGTTCTTATCAACCAAGGTTAACAATTCAATTTTTTCCAACTGATATTACGCCCCAGCAATCATTATCTAAGAGAAACGCCTTCACAACGGAATTTGGTTCTTGGTTGCTAAGGAAGCACGACTGAGTGACATGAAACTCTATTCGAACAAATTAACAAAGATTGCATTGGATCAGCTAAAATCTTAACGTCCGTCAGTAAACATTCATTTGGGATTCACAGTCATATTTCTGATTTATTATTATTTATATCCATAAGTCCCAATAAGAGGCGAACGGTTGGTCCTACAGAGATCTGAGTGGTACATTCGATTCTTAAAAACCTTCTGTATTGCAAATTGAAGAAAACTATATATCTTTATGTTGAAAGTTTTTGAGCAAGGGCGTTTAGAAAATGTCAACCCCCGTTCTTCACCCTTTAGGAGTGACTGACAATAACAAAAATCTTTGCAGCAAAACTAGACCACAGACAAAATATACCATACAAAATAGACCATATACAAAATTTTATCAAAATCGGTTTACCGAAGTGCAGTGTGTCGTACGGCAGACATTTTTTCTATTTTCTTTTTCTTTCTCAATTTTAAAGGTGCATTATTGAAAATAATAAATCAAAACATACTTTAGTGATGGCGAATTCAGATAATTCAGCAACAGGCAATGCTTGCAATTAAAGATGGAGTTGTTGAGAGATGGCACACTTCAAGCTCTGATTCAAATCGAACGTCCAAGAACGAGAATTTGGGCTATTTGGATCTATCAGTTAGCATTCTTGACAAGCTTCAGTGTATCATGCTTGGACATGTAAAATTCGCGAGCCAAATTATGAGCCTAAATAATTAATCATTCTATTCATCTTGTCAGGCTTCAAAGAAACAGTAATTTCTACAGATTACGAGCACATCGACCAAACAAAAACGTTTTCCAGGAGATGTACATTTGTTATATTCAATTAATATTAACTCGTTATCGAGTGCAAGACAATACCACACGAGTAGTCAAAAATTGCGTAACTGTGACTCGCTAGAACGTGTCAACGAAGCTTCATCCTAAACTAATTTCATAAATAATAAATTCGCAAAATAATTTATGTTTTTTATATATACGAGTAAATTATTTTACTAGGTACTTCAATTATTATAACATAGGTATTTCAAGTAGGTGTATACGTCACTGGACTTGCTTATGCAAGTGGTTGTGATTTGCAATTTAATGGGATTCTGGTCTCGGTGGATTTTAGTATAGTAATAAGTAGGTATTAGTATAGTATTAGTATAATTTATTATAAGCATTTATTGATGTTTCGCGGGGTAGTAGTTCTAAAGTAGTTTATATCCTCTTCAACTAAACATCATAAAGTTACGAATTTTATGAATGTCGGGTGAACTGATTGAAAGAAATCGGGCCTGGGAAGGTTTTTTTGATTTCATTCAGACGCCGTAAGATTGTAGCCATAATGTAGTCTAATGAACGAGAAAAAGCGGTACTCCTTTGTGAGAAAGTTTTCGTTGTTTATTCGTATCCGAGAGACTTAATTTTTTTTTTTGCAATTTGTTGCAAGGGATCCGCTGGTGATGCTAGACCATTGAAATGAGCGGAAATGTGTAAAATTAGTTGAGAAACATGCGTTTGAGTTGTTTCAATTCCTTCCCCTCATGCACATTTATATGGGCATTAGGATAGGGACACGGCAAAGCCGTGTTCTTTGCAGACGAGTGATCTTTACAGAAAAAAATGAACCTTTGTGTAATGATTTGCAGCGTTTTATTATTTTTTCTTCCAGAGTTTTGAAAAATATGATGGCTTCCAAAGAAGAGAATATTCTAATATCATGCTTGATGATGATGAGTATAGCATTGGAGGAGACGTTGACGAGGATCTAAATCTGGATAATAGAGATATGCAAGATCTTGTGCCACCAGGCAGGGTGATGACCGCCCTTCCTGAAGGGAAGTTCTTCCAGTCGAAAATGTATGTGACGAAGAACCCCAACCAGAACAAGGTGACATCCCACTGCAGAAGATGAACGAAGAGATGACGAGTAGTCAGTGGAGGTTGCCACTGATCACGATTATCAGAGTAATGAAGAGTCGCCTGACGAAGAGCAGGGTGTGGATGAGGAGACCTCATGGTGAGAAGAAAGCTATGAACAAGAAAAACTAATGCTACACCAAACGAAGAATAACGGATTAAAACCTACTTCCACCCTGTGACTTGATGAAGAGTGGGACGATTCAAACATGTACATTCTAGAAAATTATAATCCAAGGTAGTATGTGGAAATTTGTATTGATGATGACAAGATTGAAGTGAAGGCAGAATGCACTGAGCTAAGAAATCAACATGCGAAAACATTCCACCCCGATATGTAACTATGACAAGAGGGGTCCAAATAAAGCATAGAGACTTGTGTCAGTTCATAGGAGCAATAATTTTATTGTCATTTTTGAATTATGCTGGTGAACAGCAAGAAGTGTACTTGGCCCACTCTTGTACGTCCTGTTCACTGGTGACCTACCAGAACGAAGCATAATAGCAACATCCGCAGACGACAAAGCTGTGCTTGCTGCCGGAGAAACAAACCACGTCACCATACCTAAACTCAGAAGATATCTCAAGCGACTCCAAGACTAGAAATTCACACAGAGGATCCAGTTGAATGGAACAAAATCTGTTCATGTCGACTTTACCAACCGCAAGCTTGAATATATTCCAGTTCATCTAAATGGCAAGACTGTACCATACGTCATCTTGGAATCACCCTAGATTCTAAATTGAGATGGTAATCTCACGTTGAGAAAAAGAAGGCAGAACTTGGGCTCAAATTCAGAAAAATGTACTGGTTGATGGGTCGACACTCCAAAATGACGATCCAGAATAAATTAACCTTGTACAACCAAGTTCTTTACTGTACTTACCTGTCTGGATTTATGGAGTGCAGTTGTGGGGCTGCACTACTCATACAGCGGTTTCAAAATAATGTGCTGGGATGTTTCGCCAATGCTTACCGGTAAACCAGAAATGTTCGACTTGCACACAGAACTTCGCATTACAACCATAAACGAAGTCATCAAGAAGCAAGCCATAGCCCATCACAAGAGGCCACAATCGCACGTCAGTGAAGAAGCAGTTCAGTTGCTCGACGTTGTCGACCTATTCAGACGCCTCAAGAGGACTAAACCTAGAGGAAGAAGACTAGAAGAAACTAGAGAAAGAAAGAGAATAGACTAGAGGAAGTTAACGAGACGGTTTGGGTGCGTCGAATGTCACTCTAGCTTTAAATGAAGAGAAACTCAGTGAAGCATCAAAGTAGTTCTTGTAATTTTATCATGTATTTATATAAAACTTTGTTAATAAGTATAACTTGGTGCAATAAATTATTTTATGAGAAAAAAAGATACTTGAATTATTCAAGGATTTGGATGTACTGGGCTAAAGTTTCGCCTATCACTGTCAAGATTTACAGAAATTTCTACATTAAAATTTGAAGCAATCTGAACGTAGTGGATGACAGTCTCGTCCCCAGTCGTCAAATGCTTGAAGGTAAGTTCTAGATCAGTCCTATTGCTCAGAGGATGAAATCAGGGGTTGAGCATGCCGAGAACAAGAAATGGATGGAACTTCAATTACAATTGTCGTGAGTTGAATGGAATCTACCGTGATTTTAGAGAGGGGTACAGACCCAATGTGCACTTAAATGGAAATTTTTTACTTTTGTACTAAATACATTTATAATCAATTCAAAAGAGAGTACAAAAAGTAAGGGTGAAGCCAATAGAGCACCACAGGCCTCTAGAGGGTTTGAACGAAGAAATTTTGTGGTTCACCAACTGATCGGTTTTCAAATAAAAACGGATCAACTATGTTTCTACTAACTTCGTACATTCAGATGCCGGTATTTCCCATTACAGAGGATTGTGACCTCGTAAGATTCCAGCCCTAATGTAGTCTAACCCCCTGACGCACTACACACGTTGTTCTAAAATTGAATATTTTTTTCCTTCCTGTATGCATGTACCAATTTTTGTGATGATCAGATAAGCTGTTTGGCACTGATCGGTTACCAAATAGAAACGGATCAACAATGTTTCTGCTAACTTGGTACATTCAGACTAATGACAGGACTCTTCTTTTAGACAATAATTGTTATTATTTAGCATCAATCTTTGATATTTGAATTATTCACTGTAGTTTTTTTTTTTTTTTCGTCCGACTGCCATTCTTGGCGTCGCGGACGTCATCAGCTGTCTCCCTAAGGGGAGATCAGAATTTGTTCTGATGATTTCGCTCATGGCTTCCCAAACATCACCGCCCTGGGTTGGAACGAGAGATTGCCGATCGTCTAATAGACAGAAAACTTTCTGCTGGCGACCAGATTCGAACTCGCATCCCCGCTAGACGGTTCTTATCCTATCACCGCAGTCGGGTACACTGTCCACTAGACCACCGACGCCCACTGTAGTATATTTGTGTGTCTTTGACGTTTGTTAAAAATTGAATTGTATCATTAGGTCTACACAGCATCATTATGTGAAAAATTACAGTTTTGACCGGTAATAATGTATTTACTCAACAAATGGTAATGTTTTAATACCATTAATTGGTTTCTCTCAGATATAGGGAGTTAGTTGAATATAAACTAGAATTACTTTCAAGGGGAGATCGATGAATTCGATAAAAAGTAGGGTAATCACTTTAATATTACAGTGATTTGTAAATGCGATCATGTTGATGGATTTCACCACTTGAATAGGATTAAACTGGATTAATTAACTGTCCAATCCTGCCTAACTCTCTCGAGGGTTAGCTAGATCTTCTATTAGCAACTGCCTCCATTACCCCCGTCGTTGCTGTTCGGAGAAGCCTCCGCCGTTTATGTTTTTGTTACACCACTGAGGTTGAAACCACAACTTGGAGCGTGACTTGAACTCAAGGCCTTTAAATTTCCTCCACTCAAGCGAATGAAATTTGTTAGGAAAACGTTTGCAAAGCCTGCTCATCGCTCTAAGAATGTTGCCCTTCAAAGCGGAGTGCTCTTAATTAAATGAGCAAGTTATAATTTACCAATATCCCAAGCTCCTGGGGAATTAGCTTCATTTGTTCTAAAATGTTTCTTCCAACTCTCTTCAACTACCTTTCTTCCGCCGTTTCTCAACTCATCCTTCTCCATCGCCTTTCAAAACTTTGCGATAAAAAGAGCTATTGCTTAGAAGGGCAAGGCAAATGGTTTACGCCTAAACACTGGTGCAAAGTTAAATGGTTCAAATTGATTAATTTGTTTCTCCGGGAAAAACTTTTTCAATCTACCCGTTGACGGGGAGTTGGCACTTGGCGAGGATGGGAGATTGAGGATTGCAGAGGTGAATTGAAGTAGGGAGGTGGGACGGCTGAAATTCAGGAGGGGCGGAAGTTTTGGAAAGGGACAGAAGAGCGGTCAGTTGAATTTGTTGGTAACACTATACGATAATCACAGTAGGTAATTCACCTGTATGAGAATTATACTGCCAGTACCGTTGGTGGAGAATAAATCGTCTTGCATATTGTTGTGGATGTCCAGAGGGGCTTAACAGAATGAGATTGAATTTTAGAAATGCGAAGTTGATGGCAGAACATTAACTGAGAGTTTTTATTAGCAACCTAAATTTTTGAAGATAACAACAATAAACACCGTAATTTTGGTAAACAAGTATTCACAAATCTATAACAATATTTTATAACGAAATGGAAATGAACTGTTTTACACAGGTGATGTCACATTTCACCCTAGATATCTAGATGTCACAACTCCAGAGAGGAACATATATTTTCATACTGAACTCATTATTAGTATCACATTTTCTCAAGATCCATTAGTTTAAAAGAGAAACGCAATTAGCATTTATGTGTTCACCTATTCAATGAAATTCAGTGCTCGGAATGGCACGAAAAAAAAAAAATTCGCAAACTATTACACAAGGAGTAATTTTTTTTATGTATATAGGCTTTTACACTTAAGTAGGGCGTAGCTTCAGAGTTCGATTTTTTCAAGGGGCTCTCAACAAAAAATGTCTCCGAGCAATTTTGGTTTTTTCAATTTCTTTCAATGTAAAGATTTTTCGTGTATTCGATCTTACGTCATTAAAACCGTCATAACCCCAGTTATTTACCAAGTAAATTCCAATTTGAGGATATCGTTGGAAAAAGCTATGAATTTCCAAGCTACCTAGTGCAAAACCAAAATCTTTTAGCTATAAAACATTAAAAATATCAAGTCAAAAACAAACATTAAACTTTTTTCGAAATTTGACTTTTTTGGTAGAAATTTTTACTCTGAAATTTACGTCTTAATGGGTGCTCTTTGGAAAAAAACGTGCTCAAATCGTCAGGTTTCCAACGGTCTATCAATCTTGACCATTGGTAACCCTCAATCTCAAGATGACTTGATGAGTTTGGTATCACTCCCTATGTAATTTTTCACGCTGAATTCATTACTTCTGACTGATAAAAAGCGGGGTTTTCGAGGAAAACCTACATTTTTGGTACATAAAATTAGCATTATACGAAGCTACGGTAGAGAGATATGTTTAAGTTCAATCCTATGAGACTTGAACAATATTAAAGTTGAGTAGACAAAACATTGTAGAGCTCATACCTTGAATTCGAAGGTCCTTAAATCAAGGTCATTGATCATCTTTCGTTATTTCGACAAAAAATCCACATTCTAGCCGTCAGAATTATTCGGAAGTATCACTAATGGAATCAGCGTGAAGAATTACATAGGAAATGATTCCAAACTCGCTAAGTCTTAATGAGAACGAGGGTGACCATACACCGCGTGAAACACTCGATTTTCATGTAAAACACACGTTTTTCGGCGTTCAAACTTAACTTACTCTTCCAATTTGAATTATAATAAGAGAAATTGATGAACCAAAATTTTAAAAGCAGACAATTTGAGCATGTTTTTTTTCCAAAGAGCGCCCAGCGAAATGGTCAGAGATTCAGAGTATAAACTTCAATCTAAAAAAGTCAAATCACGAAAAAAATTAAAATCTGCTTTTTGACTGGATTTTTAAAAATGGATTTATTGCTAAAAGATTTTGGTTTGCACTCCTTGAAAATTTAACGTTCTTTCCAAAGATATCTCTAAAATTGAATTTACTTGGCAAATAACAGGAGTTATGAGAGTTTTAATGACGTAAGGTTGAAAACATGAAAAAATCTTTTACTTGAAGAAACTTGAAAAGTGCACTGACCTCTCCAAAAGTTTGAAAAAGACGCATGTCAGTTACAATGTCCTTACAATGTACAGTGAAAGTGTGAAGTCAGCACAATCTCGAATTTTCCCATTCGCTTTCGGTGCCACAACTAAAGGTGACGCCCATTCAATTGGCGTGACAGTTGTGTCAATAGATTTCATGTTTCCTTGCCTTAACAGACGATCAAGTTCTTTTTCAGTCGCCGGCTTTAGTCCAAATGGTACCGGTATCGATTTGAAGGCTTTCAGAATAGACCCCTCGTTTAACAATGTTTTCATTTAGCGATCCTGTATTACCTATTCCAGTTGAGGAAATAAAAAATTTGGGATAACATTTGAACAAACTTTAAATATCCACAGGAATAACAGAGTTTGAACTTTTCAAATCATAGTGTTGTTTATTTTTGTTGTGCATCGCGCAACTGTACGCATTTGTGCTCGATAATGGAAAGGCTGGAATGATTTTGATGGTAATTTTTACTTTGTGCTCATTACTGCTTTCAATGGGGTATCTCAGAATCAAATTTTATCAGAGCATTGCCAGGGGAATAAATGGATCCCGCCCAGAACCGAATACTTCCAATCAGCTCATTCGAAATTCACAAGATTTTATAAACTACCTACTATAAGGGGAATAGGCAATTTGAGAATTACAATCTCTCAAGTGTACATTCCCGCGAGAACTCCACCCCGTAAAACTGCAAATTACAACTATCCACATGAGTAACAAGTTGTAAAAGTTGTCTTCAAAAATTAAAATTTCCACTCGCGTTTTACGTTTTAGACCTTCTTGTATCATTTTTGCAGGAGTATTGTATTGTTTTTATTGGACTTCGAGGATTTTGGTTTTTTTTTTAATTCATATATTTGTGCCTGCTCCCAAGGATATTACAGGCGTTTACATTAAAATATAATACAATTTATCTAAATTACATTTTTCTTATTTAACATTATTTAAACCTTACCACAGTTTTATAATAAATCCATATCCATAGAATTCAAGAAAATTAACACATCACTCAAATGATTCTCAATGAGGTCCTTCATTGGCATCGGCCAGCCACCACTCTGCATCAGACACTTCTGCTCAAGACGGAAACGTTGAGGCTCAAAATATCCGCATCGAAACATAAGGTGATCCCAATCCTGAATTTCGTCCGAACACATACATAAAGGGCTCTCGTTGAGGTGGAATCGATGCTGGAACTCCCGAACTCTCCCATGTCCAGTTAACAAAAGGGTTAACCTCCAAGATATAGGGAGGTTAATTCGCAGGCGGTCCCTCACAGTTGGAAAGAACACCTTGGTTCTACGACCATCTTCCGTTTCCTCCCATATCTGGTGACACGCTCTTATACCATTCTCTCGACACTCACGCTTCAGCCTGGATTTTGGTTTCATGGCAAAGGCAACCGTAAGGTTTTCACTCAAGGCTGCTTCCTTTGCGCATGAGTCCGCCTCCTCATTTTCCGCTGTTCCCACATGTGCCCGCGTGTACTTCACTCTAACTTCCCACGAATGTGTGTCTCTAAGCTCGGATATGAGTTTACGTGTAGATTCTACAATTGGGAAGTGATTTTTGTGATCTGCCAACATGGCTAAACTCACCTGGCTATCCGTGAATATTATCGCCTTCCGTTGGGGCGGTTGTATCCTCTGTCGCTTGAGCCACTCCAGAGACTTCATTATGGCCATCAACTCCGCCTGGTTGTTGGAGCATGAAGCACCAAGTCTGAAACGCTCTCTGTAAAGTAGGGAGCCGAGACCAGTGTGGACCACAACGCACACCCCACTCTGCCCTGTCCCATATCACTGCCATCTATATAAATGGCAAATGTCAGGTCTACTGCTTCTTCGAAGTCAACTTCCGGAGTAGGCACTTCTGCCGGATGAAGCCACCTATCAGGAGGAAGAGGCTTGTCCACAGACTCTCCCGCTAGCCCACAGTGAATGTCAGCGTTCTCCTTAGCCTCAACATCTATAGGCTTCTCTCCTGAGACTATGCAGCATGCGTGGAATGAAGTAGTCCTTACTCCCCTGATCATCCGAAGTAGCATCAAACGTTGAACTCTACGGAGTGAATCCACATTACGCCGTATCCTCAGCGCCTCTACCCACACAGGAACTGCATACAGGATGATTGGTACAATGGCTCCTCTATAAATGATACCCAATGCTTCAGGTCCAAGGCCCCAGTGCATCTTAGCTGCCCGCGACAAGATGTTGATCAGCTGTGATGCCTTACCACACACGTATTGTATGTGCTTGGTCCAACGCAAAGCCCCATCAAACATCACCCCAAGATACTTCAGCTGGTCGACGAATTGAAGCCTTTCACCCATCAGATAAACGCTGAGTTCACGGGTCTTCCTCCTCCTAGAAATTCCAAGTACTTGTGTCTTGAGGGGATTGTATACGAGGTTGTTTTCCCACGCCCATCTCTCTACCATATAGAGAGCAGTGTTTGCTCTCCTTTCTAGCTCGTATTCGTCTTTAGCAGTGCATATCAGGAGTAAATCATCCGCATATGCAAAAACCTCCACCCCTGACTCAAAGGGCAGTTCAAGGAGGGAATTATACAAAATAATCCAGAACCCTGGACCTGAACACGACCCCTGGGGGCATCCCATCTCCTGCTCTTTCCTCACTACAGTTGATGATGTCCGCAGTACAGCACTCCGACCCGAAAAGTAGGCTCTCGACAGCCTGAAGAGGTTTCCAGGGCACCCCAACTCCGCCAGATTTTTCAGAATGGCTGGCCACCAGGCTCCATTTAATGCTCCCTTTACGTCAAGTGAGACAGCCAATGCATACTCCTTTCGGTCCAGGGCAGCTGTGACGCATTCCCTTACCATCTGGAGAGCTGTGACTGTGCTCCTCTGTGGTAAAAATCCATACTGCTTTCCTGATATTTTTCTTTGATTTTGTAAGCTGTGCATGATTCGACTGATCAACAGCTTTTCCAATACTTTTGCAAAAAGTTGCAGCAGGCTTATTGGGCGATACTTAGCAGGGTCCAGACTTCTCTCCTTACCCGGCTTGGTTAGCAAAATCACATTTGATTGTTTCCATATCCGTGGAAAGATTCCACGTAAGAGGCACTCCGCATACATTTTAGTCACAGCTTTTGGCAATGTCATAAACACTTTCGACAGTATCTCCTCCGTCATGCCGTCTTCACCAGGAGACTTTCCACCCACAAATCCGTGAATAACAGATCTAACTTCAGATAATGTAAAAGGAACGTCATCACTCTCGCCCAAGTACCAGGATTTTGGTGTAGATAGCTCCCATATAAAATTCATTGTTATCGGATAATTGGTAGCCACTGCTCAGGCGTAAGCGTGAAATCGTTCTAACAACCATAACTTTTACGATTTCTATCCAAACATATTTTACATTTTTAGGGACCAGACGGTCGCTATCGATTTCATCGTGATCGGATCATAAGTAACAACAGCGTTTGCGCCCACGTGAAACTTGTTAAGTTTTACATCTACAGCTAGCATTTGATTTCGTTGGGATTGTTTTGGATTGAGTCGTTGAGACTATGAATATTTCCCTATAAATGTCGTCGTACTCTGACCTACAAATTTTAAAGGCGATAGTAGGTACTTGGAGATCATCTACTATGCATCGAAACATCTACAAAAAGTGCTACGGTTACGAGGAAGCAATGTGCCAAACTGGGAGGGCGATTTAAGAATGAATTCAGAAATCAGTTCTCAATCACTTCATCTAAATCAATTGTTGAAAATCGGAAACTGGGCACTTTCGAGTCACTACAATATACCAACTTCGGTCAATAGCACACGGGAAGGCGCTGGATGGCAGGTCGAAATATAATAATATGTATCAGAGACCTTCCAAAAAATAAACATGATTGTGTGTTTTCTGTAGAAACGTCCTAAGAACCGTTCGAACTGTTTCAAAGCATCGTCCGGAACAAGAAAACCACCGATTCAATGGTCTAAAGCTGAAAGCATTCGTACTTTCGAGAAAGAAACGGAAATTTATTTTATCACTACTGATCTTATTTAGCAAACGACAGTGTAAGTGAGAAGGAAGAAGATCGAGAGAAAGAACTCAAGGTTAGTCACTGGGACGAGATTAATCGCCTAAAGGGAAGAAATTTTAAACTGCAATTAGCGGTCGACAAAGTGGGATAATGTGCGGTGCGGAGCCAACCTTCCACCACTTACCTCCCTTACGGCCTAACCACTACTGCTTGCCCTTATACTTTTTTCCTCATTTCACGCTTCCTTAAATCAGAGAATGATAGATTACTCAACTCGAGATTGGCCATTTGTCCATTTTCCCTCTCTCTCTTTGCTATCATTTTCCCGTAGTTCTTCAGTTTGACGAGGATAAGATGCTATACTGTGTCACGCTGGCGTCAGCTCGAGGACGTACTCAGCTATTACTGCTTCATAGGTTCCGGCTACGGATGATAAACAACACGGTGACAATCACAGGGCTAGGGAGAACCCTCAGGACCTGACTTCATTCACCTACTATATGGCTACGTTCATCTCATAGTGATTCTCTAAACACCAATCTCTAAGTACCCTCATAGGGGACCATCTACACCCCTATCCGGATGATCCCTGAAAATATCATCGAAATCGGATGGAAAATGTGGAAGTTATGGAGTTCACGTTTGCGCATGCGAAGCAGCTACTATCAGTCCGGTGTTATGATTGTCACAGGGGACCGTCTACACACCAACCCGCACAATCCCTGAAAATTTCATCGAAATCGGACAATAACTTCGTAGTTATGCCCGTTACAAGGATTTCATGACAGACAGACAAACACGGAACCAAATTTGTTCAGGAAGGTCTGAAACGTAAAACGTGAATGGAAATTTTGATTTTGAAGAACATTTTTTTCCAACCTTGCAAAGTGAAAACAAAGCTTCCGCTACCTCAGTAGACTCGGTTGCAAAATCTTATCTGATACACTATATACTTAATACACTTGTGTTTCTGACGCATCATTCGTCCAACACAGATTAACTGAGACAACTTATAACTACCTTCTAAGGACCAGGAGTAGATGAAGCGGGGGAGGGAATTAGGCACATGCTGGTGCCCACGTGTTCTGATAAATCTATATACATAAAACGCCAACCGTACGTACGTACGTCGCCCGAACGTGGGGGTCCCCGGTTCGATTCCAGGCCGCGACATCAAATTTTTGACGTGATAACGTCTTATAAATTGGTTTACCGGGGACACTTCAAGAAACTGCGTTACGCTCCGCTCACGGAGGGGGTGCAGCTCCGCGCTCCCTAAAGCGCCCCCCCGCGCACCCCCCCCATCCCGCGTCCAACCGTTCCCTGGCACTCACTCCCCCCCCCCACCCATGGGAAATACCTACTACCTACGGGAAATACCTACTCTGTGCAACTTGACAAAGAATTTTATTTTATTCTTCTTCCTACTATACGAATGAATATTAACATTAAAATTATTTTACCACTCAAAGTCGTTGTCACGTAAAACTTTCGCCCGTATACCGACTTTACAGGCAACAACACAGGGGTTTTTTTTACATATTTACAGTTTTTTGACCTGCTTTTAGCAGGCTTTTCAGCTAGTTTTCAATAATAAGCCTTTGGAATCGAGCAAGAAAAAAACAATTTTAGCCTCCCATCAAAATTTGATGGTTTACGTTTCAAGGTACGTAGAATCCGAAAATCGAATAAAAAATTTTTCGTCCGTCCTTCGTACGCCGTACGCGGCACTTTTCTCAGCATTACTGGACTGGATTTGGTTCAAATTTGGTATATGGGCTCCATTTGGGGTCTAGTTTAACAATAAACAAGAAGTTAACTACTTCGATTGTAGAATTTGAACAGTATCTTAAATTGATGAAAAAACGTCATTCAGGAATTGGGCAAACGGTCCAACAGTGTGGTATTCAAAAATGCTTATAATATGGAGAAAAAAAAAGAAGAAAAATTATGTTTTAAATTAATGAAAAAACCGTGATATTGCAAGTTTTCGAGATAAGGCGTTTCGAAAAAGTTTTTCCACACATTTTACCTTTCACCTTATAGAAGTGACTGGCAGATTCAGGATCGGGTCCCATTCTACAGTCCTGTAAACTGGCTTTGGCCTTGAAAACGGCATCGTCTGGGTCCCACCAAGAGTATCATGGAGCTTCTAATTGATTGATATATTATCATTAGAATAAGTGGACTACTCCATTGAAGCAGTTGTTATAGCATCATGCAATTATGGAGATTTTCCTGCAGCAAGGTCTTGAATTCAGCCGTGTATCACGCATTTCAGTACTCCGGAACTCTTCATCACTCAACTCTGACGACTGTGATACTTCCTGTTCTTGTCACGAACGGTAGCCCTTTGTTGACACGCATTTTTCACAGATTTGATTATAGAATGGTCTGAAACGGATTTGAAAGTCCCCCCTCGCGCTTTGTGTTCAGTAAAGTCTGTTGAGTTGTACCTACTCTACATCGCCTACCTACTCAATTGTGTGGCCGAGATTCAGGGAGTGATGTTATGACTTATTTTCTTCCTGTCAACGATATGGCTGGCATACATAATCGTACCAAAAATTTAACTTTCCACCGTTCATTCCACTAGAGCGCTCAATTTTGGTTCACTTTTCGTCGACCCTTACTAATCACAGCATACAGGAATGTTAAAAGTCGATCTATCCATGTTATGCTTACCGACCCCATAGTTACTTAGGAGCTCATAGGTTAATCCCACGGAAATTCTAATAACTATGAGCTCTTTCACATTGTTAACCCCTCGTCGAACTCGGAATAGCGCACTAGAAATCAACAAGTATCGAAGGAAATGAAGTCACCTGAGCATTGTGGCGCAGTTTCGTCGGAGTTGTCTCCGCAGTCGTCTTCACCGTCGCACATCCATTTTTGTTGAACGCAGCGGCCGTTGGTGCACTGGAACTGCCTGAGAGAACACTCTTTTATCGGCTGCCCTGTAAGAAAAATTAAGATTAGATTATCATACTTGTCGACATCATTTTCAATATTCAAAGAGAATAGCAAATACAACAAAAATGTTCGAAAATACGTTGAAAACAACCACATGATACCAGATGTGGTTTTGATCCTACGAGTACCCCATTCAAGCTTTGGAAGTATTAGACTCAGATACGAAATACAATCCCACAATAAGGAATCTCGATAATACTGATGATCACAATGGGGAACACATCAACATTTTCGATTTTTTTTAACCCAACCCTCAGAATTCATAGTTTTACGTTTCAAGGGATGAAACTTAGGAAAGTCGTATCTTGAAAAATTCAGTCCGCCTTAGAGACACTCGACCGAGGAGACATTCTGGCCCCTTAACGATTGATGGCATTCGATAAGTGGGCATCAATCGGGGCTGGACGTTCCCCGAAACTCTTGGTTACTGTCAGTCGATTGTAAGGGTCCAACCCTCATAAAAACAAACAAGATATGAAAAATTACAGGTGCCCTACATAGGAAAAATTTGTAGAAACAGTCGTTTCACATATAAATTCAAAATATATTAAAATTTATTCGTTTGAATAAGACCATGCAGAGCATGGTAGATAGGTAACCGCAAATAGAATACAGCAGGAGTATACATGACACAATTTAATTAACAAATTTCTCATTTAAGTGCATAGTTCACTCAACATTCTCATGCAAAAGTGTATGCTATTTGTAATGTTATGGGATAGCGATCTCGCGATTGTAAGCTCTCAGGGTTTCAGTATTGCGATTTTGTGGTTTCGCGGAGTTATAGTTTTTCTGTAATATAACATAACGGAATGCTAATGTGGTGGGGCTGTCGTCGCGTGGGTTTGTGATCCTGATGGGTTTGTGTCGCGTTTTTCCTGCGAACGTGATTCCATATAGAATCAACGAGATCCCCGTCATGATAGTGCCTTAGTGGTTGGCTTCACACCTCGTTTGGATATGGTTGAGATTGAATTGCAGATATTTGCAGTCCCTCTTCAAAACCATTTTGCCAAAGATCTTCACTTCGTCAGCATGAGGCAGGATTTTTTTTTTTTTTTTTTTTGAGGAGAAGCAGAAAACATGGGACCCCCAAAGAAGCAAGAAGTCACTCTGTCACAGTCAGTCAATCATCCTTCAGACCGTCGGATAGTCAACTTCAAATCTTTTATTTTAGTCTTGTCTGGTTGTAGTTTTCAGACTGTATATCTCCCTATCTACAGTATGCCGTTTAAAGTACAGAATTTTATGAATTTCGGATGAGCTGATTTAATGTAATCGATTAAGGGGAGGTACCAGTTATTCACGGGCCGTTATTCTGGTTCTGATGCCGAGATTATTTAATCTTTCCTATCAAAATTCCTATCAAAACTACGCGTTTGAAACTTCAACACAGTCATCTGCGCACAGACACGAATTGTTCTAAGATAGCTCACCCCCTATTGACGAAAATACTGGAGGTGTACGTCTACCAGTTTTATTGATGGTCGATTGGAGGCGTCGGTTCCGAAATACGAACGAACGAACAAACGACTTCCCGGACAACGGGCGGGTAGAAAGCGATTCTGAAATGTTTATCCTTAATAAAATTTCAGTATAAAATTCCAGTCGAGGATGATATTGTTAAACATACAAAATTTGGGTAATGCCGGTTAATTTATTTGGCCGTAATCGGTCTCCCACAGTCAGATAGACATAAATATGAATATTCACCTTTGATAGGTCTGAGAATCGAGGTACATTATACACGGTGTCCCATGTTAAGGAAAACATTGGGAGTCGATTCTACAACTAAGTTAAGTAAGAAAATGTCTAGCAATTTTGTTCTAACCACTTGATTTTCCAAAGTTATTTTTCAAGTTCGAGATTAGTTTGTTTTTCCGACCTTACGTCACTAAAATTACCATAACTACCTTAAGTTACCGTAAAAATGTGAAAACAAGGGTACCGTTGGGAAGGGCGTAAAATTGCCCATCTTTCTGGTGCCCACAAAAATATATTTTCGGGATCCTGAAAGGAAGAACAAGGAAACACCAAGTCAAACATGAGGACAGGACAAGTGAGGACATGAGTCATGAGTGAGGACTCATCAAGTCGATGAGTACCTAATTTTTGTTAAATTGGCCAAATTTTCCTTTTTTCCCTTTCGGTTGCTAGGGGTTTCCTTCCCCATGGGTTTCCACAGTCCTCATCACCAAAATCTGCACGAAAATCTCAGCTTTTGAATCATACAATTACAAAATATTTTAAAATCACATTTAGGGGATAAATCCGTGATTGAACGCGAAAAAACATTCATTTTTTTCAACGAAATCGACGGTTTGACGAGAGGACTCAGTAGTGGGGTGAAAGGAGGAGCGGCGGCAGTGTAGACCCCAAAATTAAACCGTCAATTTCGTTGAAAAAAAAAAATCACGTCTTTTCGCGTTCAAACAAAAATTTATCTTCTAAATTCGACTGTAGAATATTTTGTGAATATACCATTGGAAAACCATGTGGGAGTAAAGCCCCAACAACCAAAAGAAACGATTGGAAATTTCTCCAATTTGACAAAAATTACTTTACGAGGTGATTTTTCACCCATCAGGACCCCAAAAATAATTATTTGTAGGCACTAGAATGATGGAAAATTTGAAGCCCTTTTTAAAGATATCTACCCTTATTTTGGTTTATTATTTTCAATAATGAACCTTTGGAGTCGACCAACAAAAAAAAAGTTTAACCCCTCCTCAACATTTGCTGGTTTACGTTTCGAAGTACGTAAAATCAAAAGATCCAATACAAATTTGGCCGTCCGTCACCCGTCCGCCGTCCGCGGCACTTTCCTTAGTTCCCATGGACCAATTTTGATTAAATTCGGTATATGGGCTCCATTTGCAGTCTAGTTGTTGTGCCCCGAAACTTTTGGTTGATGTCAGTCACTTCTATAGATTAAAACGCTGCAAATTATTACACAAAGGTTAATTATTTTTTATTTTTCTATATAGATCACTCGTCTGCAAAGCCACCAACCATCCAACATAAAGAAAAACATTGATCGCATTTCGGTCAGTTAGAATTTGAACGGAGATTAGGCCTCTTTTGCGATTCACACTCGTGTTTCTGATTTATAGTAAGTCCAACCCTTAAGTTCTCGTAGAGAGCGAACGGTTTGTCCTACAGAGCTCCGGGTGGTCTGAGTTCTCTTTCACACGTTTCTTTAACTCATCGACACTTTCATTTTTATCGACACGTCGGGAGGTGGTCATAAGGAATACAAGAGGAGGTTAGGTGTGATAAACGATGATTTTGTGCGCGTACTTGTTGAATCTCAGTTATGTTGCTAGCCAAGTACCTATTTATTTTTATCTCTCTTGTTCAAATCCAAATTCGTGAACTTCGGTAAATTATTTTCTTAATTAGTAGCGACCCAACTTCGTTAATTATTGTAACGTCTGTTTACTTGTGATTCGATTGAGCTGAAATGTGATCATAGTTGTAAATATACATATTCTCTCTCGTACAATGACTATGATGATTTCCTATCTATTATATTCAATTTAATAGATTTAACAGCGCATATCAAGTGATATCACATCTGTTTTATTATTAAGTACCTATCTTTGCTCATTTCGATAAGCCATTAGCTTATTTGATCTCTTAGGAGTTCACTCCTGTGTGCTCACCGAGACTAAACAATATTTGAAAATGCATAGGAAAACGCTACAAATTATTATACAATGATATATATCATTTTTCCATGCAATCACTCGTCTGCAAAGAACACGGCTTTGCCATTGTTACCACCAACCAACTTGAAGAAAAACATCGATCGTACATAGGTCAGCTAACATTTGAACGGAGATTAGGCCTCTTTTGCGATTCACACTCGTGTTTCTGATTTATAGTAAGTCCAACCCTTGAGTTCTCGTAGAGAGCGATCGGTTTGACCTACGGGGCTCCACGTAGTCTCAAAAAATGCTATACTATCTTAAATTGATGGAATAACAATACCTTTATATCAACATTTTTTGAATTAGGGCGTTTTCAAAATTTCAGAATTGATTTTGGAACATCAACCAAAATCTTCGGGGCACAACGAGACCCCACATGGAGCCCACATAACAAATTTAATCAAAATCGGTCAATGCTAAGTGGGGAAAGTGCCGCGTCCGGCGGACGGCGGACGGACGGCTAAATTTTGGTTTATAATTTTCAGTAATGAACCTTAGGAATCGACCAAGAAAAAATTTTTTTTAACAACCCCTCAAAATTTGATGGTTAACGTTTCCAGGTACATAGAATTCAAAAATCGAATAAAAATTCGGCCGTCCGTGCGCGGCATCTTCCCCACTTAGCATTGACCGATTTTGATGAAATTTGGTATGTAGGCTTTATTTGGAGTCTATTTGTGCCTTAAAGATTTTGGTTGATGTAGGTCACTTCTAAGCGTCAAAAATGTATTTGAATTTGAAAACGCCCTAACTCAAAAAATGTTGATGTAAAGGTATTGTTTTTCCTTCAGAATTTAGAATTAGAAAGAAGCAGTTAGAATAGAGTTAGAGTTCAGTTAAGAATTTTCAGAATTTTTTGAGACCACGCGTAGCCCTGTAGGACAAATCGTTCGCTCCCCACAAGAATTTATGGGTTGGACGTACGATAAATCAGAAACACGAGTTTGAATCGCAAAAGAGGCCTAATCTCCGTTCAAATTAAAGCTGACCGAAATGCGATCGATGTTTTTCTTCATGTTGGTTGGTGGTAACAATGGCAAAGCTGTGTTCATTGCAGACGAGTTATCTATATAGAAAAATAATAAAACATTATGTAATAATTTGCAGCGTTTTTATTCGATTTTTGGATTCTACGTACGTTGAAACGTAAACCATACAATTTTGAGGGGGTGTTAAATTTGTTTTCCTTGGTCTATTCCAAAGGTTCATTATTGAAAATGATAAACCAAAATAATGGCTAAAATTTTCAAAGTCCTAGCTCATAACTTTTTGATATAAAGGTACTATTTTTCTACCAATTTAAGATAGTATTGAATTTTTAGAATCGACTGAGACCACCCACAGCTTTGTGGGACCAACCGTTCGCTCCCTATGATAACTTAAGGGTTGGTCTTACGATTAATCAGAAACAAGAGTGCGAATCGCAAAAGAGGCGTAATCTCCGTTCACCAAAATGCGATCGCTGTTTGCTTCTTCGAGTTGTTTTGCGTCTTTAGCAACCAGTATTCAAATTTCCCAATGAAGGAACCTACAACCACCTATTTATTCGAATTGAGTGTGAAATGTTTATTAAGTCAAAACTTGATTGAAAAGCGAAAATAAGGTTGGTTGGTAGTGGCATGGCAAATTATCTACACAGAAAATAATGAACCTTTATGTAATAATTTCTAGCGTTTTACAGTTTTAAGGTAAATAATGGTAGTTATGGTAATTTTAGTGACATAAGGTTGGAAACACGAGAAAATTTTTAAACTGAAAAAACTTTGAAAAACAAGTGGTCAAAAGAAAATTGCTCAGAGACAATTTCTTACTTTAATTACCTAGTTGTGGAATCGAATATCGTAGTTGTCCGGTCCTTAACATGGGACACCCTGAATAACTCAGCACTAATTACAAAAAAAAAGAACCCTTTTTCATTTACGCGAATATTAAGAAAGACCGTTTGAAGCAAATTGGAAAGCTGGAATAGCATATGATTTCAAGGGACGGTGGGCGATTCGGAATACGTTTTGTGACTCAATTGTTTTCGGAAACTCGTTGACTGGAGGGGGAGCTGGACGTAACAATTTTTGAGGCGATTCATCATCGGGCGAGAAGAGCACAGCACGTGCTGCGTTGAACCGCATGTTTGCCTCCGGTCTATTCCATTTCAGACCTTCGAGCCACGCGAGACGCCTCGTTTTGTTTGATTTTAACGAATTCAGAGACACATCTCCATTTCTGACGGCCGCAATCCCGCCGTCTCGCGCCCTCGGAATTATCAAACACGTTTCACCTGATATTCGTTTAATTAACGGCGCAATCATTGTACTCCACGCAAAGTTCCATCTCAAAACATGGAATCGCATATGGCCGGGAGCGGGAGAATCGGATTACGTCAAAATGTCCACACACGTCTCGGCGTAATGTGGATCCAAGTTGTTAATCATTGGATGGTGTTTGTACCATCTACTTGGTAAATAATTGAGGACGTTAAACCGTGACGGTTGCAGCTCGCGAAGCTGGATCCAGTAACGGCTCCCGTCACCGCATCGTTGTTCCTGGGACAAATTACCAGGCCACGTTCACATTTCTATGGGATGATGGAGATGGTTATCTGCATCATTTGGAGATGCTATCTCACAGGAGAATAGGCACTTCCCACCTGCGGCGTACATTACGAGTGCACGTACCGTCATGTGCTTTCTAGCTGCCTACAATGCTGATTAAAACACTTTATACCCTCACTCGATGCTAAACAGAGGCCGCTACCACTGAATTCATAGGAGATCCCACAAGCTGAAACAGTTTTACGACTAGTAGTAACGTCAGTATATGTACCTATACAGCAATCTGAATAAATTTATGTTGCCCCAGCTCCCTTCTTTCTATCCTCTTTCTTCAAATAATTAGATTACATCGGTAGGTAAGCATCAATTCTATGAATACACATCTAATCTGAGGGTCCACACTAATTTTTCCATTTGTAAAAAATTTGTTATTTTCAATAATGAATCTTTGGGCTCTAGCAAAAAAATAAAGTAATCCCCCTCAAATTTTTAAGGTTTACGTGTCAGGTATGTAGAGTTCTAAAACTGAATAATAAACAGTCTCGTCCGGCACATTTCCCAGTTCCCATGGACCGATTTTGATGAAACTTGGTATATGGGCTCCATTTGGGGTCTAGTTGTGCTTTGGTGCACAACTAGACCCTTCCCCCCCTCCTTCGCAGATTTTCGTTAGTCATGCCTAAGGGTTAAGAAGTGAGGGGAAACATTTTGAAAACGCCCCGGCTCAAAAACGTTTGATATACAAGTTTTGCTTCGGAGTCTTCCTAGGTATCGGAAGCATTGTATTCACTTTTCAAGGTTAGAAGTAAAAGTTCTCCAAAATCAAATTTTCCACTCGGGTTTTACGTTTCAGACCTTCGTGAACAAGTTTGGTTCCGTGTCTGTCTGTCTGTCATTAAATCCTAGTAATGGGCAAAACTATACGAAGTTATTGTCCGATTTCGATCAAATTCACCGGGATTATGCGGATTGGGGTTCCCAATGAGAATCTTAGCCCCCAAGTTTGCAGTAGCCTCTGCGAATGCGCAAACGTAAAACCCTAGTAACAGTTATATCTTATAAATCTTCCATCCGATTTTGAAGAAATTCTCAGGAATTGCACGAATTGGCGTGTAGATGGTCCCCTATGAAAATCATCGTTCGGAACTGATAGTGGTCAGTGCGGATGCGAAAATGTAAATTCCTTGTCACAGCCATAACTTCCACATTTTCCATCCGATTTCGAAGAAATATTCAGAGATTGAGAGGGTTGATGTGTTGATGGTCCTCTATGAGTTTAGGGCGAGGTACTTAGAGATTGATGTTTTGAGATTAGCCACTATGCATTGGATCTATACAATCAAGTTATGAGTACGAGGAAGCCCCGACCACTTGACAGACTTTTTTCATTATTTTAAATCCTCACGATTTTTCAGAACTTATAGGCTTTACCCAGATCTCTGTCGGGCCAACATTCTATATTGAGGATGAATAGTAAATGAATTAACAAATGTTCCATGACTTTTTCCATCAAGTTTTAAAAACGAATGAAACCACCCAGACGATCAACTATTGTTTTAAAATAGTAACGATTTCTGTAATTGTTTGCAACCACCTGATGCTCTGACTAACCGCATACGTGTGCCGTTCTAGTGGGCGTGCTGAGTGTCAACTTGAAATTTTTAATGACTCCCACACCAGTAATTATTAAATGAGGTGGAAGTGGCATGTATTTGGAAATTACACTGTTGGTGACTGGTTGCAGCACTGGTTACATTTTCCTGCCATATTTCCATCCATGCAGTTTAGTTTCAAAGCAGGACACGTTAGCGTGACAGATAGGGGATAGTTGTGCGTCCGCATGCAAACCAAATCCTGCTATGGGGATTGATTAAATTGAATTGATACCAACATTTCTAATTATTTTTCGGCGTGAATAATTACATTTTTCTCTTTTTAATATCCACTTCTTTTAATTCATTTTGAAAAAAGTATTTCAATTCCTTTTGGATTTCGAGTTTTTGATTTCACTACGACCTTGACAGTTTGGCATTGACTACAAATGAGGCAATGGAACATTTCGTTAAAAAGAAGAAAAAAAGTTCTTAAGCGTCATCACAACTCGTTTGCGAATATTCATTTGCATTATTCACGAATCGTAAAGAATACAGCACGTGGTTGCATTTGTAGCCTCGTGTAAAAAAACGCTGCAAATTATTACACAATGGTTTATTATTTTTCTATACAGATCACTCGTCTGTAAAGCCACCAACCATCCAACATGAAGAAAAACATTGATCGTATTTCGGTCAGCTATAATTTGAACGGAGATTAGGCTTCTTTTGCGATTCACGCTCGTGTTTCTGAACTATCGTATGTCCAAAACTTAAATTCTCGTAGTGAGCGAACGGTTTGCCCTACAGAGCTCCGGGTGGTCTCAAAAAATTCTAAAAATTCTATGAAATCTTAAATTGAAGTAAAAACAATACCTTTATATCAAAATTTTTTGAGTTAGGGCGTTTTAAAAATTTCAAAATTGATTTTGGCTAAGGGTTCCACCTACTGACCTACATCAACCAAAAGCTTCGGGGCACAACCAGACCCCAAATGGAGCCTACATACCAAATTTCATCAAAATCGGTCAATGCTAAGTGGGGAAAGTGCCGCGTACGGCGGACGGACGGCCAAATTTTTATTCGATTTTTGGATTCTACGTAGGTACCTTGAAACGTAAACCATCAAATTTTGAGGGGGTGTTAAAATTTTTTTTCTTGGTCGATTCCAAAGATTCATTATTGAAAATAATGAACCGAAAGAAAAAAAAACTGAGAGTCGAGTTTAAAAAAAAATCATCTTCGAAATGCATTAGCCGCAGCCTATGCTACTATAATTTAACAATAAAAATGAAAAAAGAAGAGCAAGGATGAAAAGGACGTCAAATTTCGCATCTTTCTAGTGCCTGCTCAAAACAATTAATTTGTGGGGTCCTGATTGGTGGAAACTCAACTCGTAAGGTACCTAATTTTT
This sequence comes from Apolygus lucorum, assembly GCA_009739505.2. Lineage (NCBI taxonomy): Eukaryota > Metazoa > Arthropoda > Insecta > Hemiptera > Miridae > Apolygus > Apolygus lucorum. Next base: position 26,659,971 of record CM019167.2, read on the forward strand.
GTCAAATTGGCGAAATTTCCCAATATTTCTTTTGGTTGTTAATATTTTACTTCCGCGTGATTTTTCACGTTCATCGACACCAAAAAATGGGCAAATATCTCTGCTTTCCAATGGTATAATCAACAAATGTTTTACAATAAAATGGAGGGGAGAAATTGGTGTTTAAACGCGGAAAAACATGCATTTTTTCAACGAAATCAACGGGAGGACTCAGCATCCATCATCCATCCATATGGGACATCCTGTATACATTGCATCATTTTTCAACTACTCAACAACTTGAGTTTCTTTTGAGATCTTTTTTTTTAAGTTGCTGAACATAATAAAATGGAGTGTTTTGAGTCAGTAAAACTTCATTCCTCAGAGTTTAAGGAGGATTATAAACATAGTTTTGGTTTTCGTGGAGGGAGGACTTCCAGGGTGGCGGGTTGGTATTTTATTTATTTTATTGAACAAGTGAGAGAAGAGTGGTCAGTAGTGCATGATGATGTTCGTGTTGTTCAAAAAAAATCCAATCTGGAGATCGATAAAGGTGTCATTAAATTATTAGTGTTTTCAGTTTTTGTCAATTTCCTAGAGTTTTGGACATTCTGATGGTCCAAAAGACGGTTACTGTTCGGTTTCAGCACTTGGTACTTATCTGCGTGATATGCAAGGGCTTTCAACGAGAAGTTTTCATAGGGAGTTGAAGGAAGTGGGGACGCTCTCACGATTGAAGAGCGGTCAGGCGATAACGCGGCTGAGGGCTACTTAGGGCAGGAGATGAAAAGCGAAAGAACCTCACAAAAAAGAACAAAGAGCGAGGTTACTGGCTGCCAAGCCTGAAATGGATATATAGCGGTGGGTTCGAGATCAACTAATACGGTCCATAGGATCTAAGGGCAGTGCAGGTAGCGTGCGGGGCTGGTGCAGACCCCAAGACGGCAAGGGAAGAAACAGGAAAGAAATAAATAGAAAAGAGAAAGAAAGAAATAGAAAGGCTCTTCCGGGCTCCTTCTTTGTGGAAAGAATGGGAGAAGCGCTGTAACAAGGCTATTTGGCCTGGAGGAAGTCTCCATGTGTCTTCAACCTGCATCCGGAGTTGCTTTTGGTTCTTTTTATTTGAAAAACAAGTAAACCGTAATGATATCCTGAGTGAACGTTGATTAATTTTACGTGGTATCATGTACTTAATATTGTAGGTGTCCGACTGAAGTATTTTCAATTACACTTTCATTCTAACAGTCGTCGTAGCTTAGACATTTAAATTGTTATGTGGAATATAAGAGTCGTTAGTCTTTAAAGATTGAGTAGTTAATTAAAGTATTTGTACCATCACATTCAACAAATATTGGCGGACTAGTGGGAATAAACAGTAGAAACCATAAGACAGAGGTTTCAACACGAGCTGAATCCCACTGGCATACTAGCATGATCAATAAAAATTGGGAACATCTATCTTGTTAATTTACGAAAAAAATAATAAATAAAAAGTATACACACGGCTCCTTGAGTGGACGGTAGGAGTCACAGGGTAAGGGTGGTGGGGTTTCCTCACTGACGTCACCACAACACCAGTCACTGAGTTTTGCTGTCGTCCAAGCCGTAACATTATTTTTAGTTGTGTTCGCGATTTTAACTGTAGCTTTAACTGAAAAACGGATTGCTGTGCGGTTTTTGGATGTACCAATCATAATCGGCATAAAAAAAAAACTGGCTACATTTCCATTGCTTTCCCAAGAACAAAGAAATGAATCGAAAATTGGTAAAAGCTTGTAAACAAATGTTGCTACATTCATTGCCATCAACTTTTGTGGAAGATATAGCAGGAGAGATAGTTTCAGCATGTTCCGGTATTTTCAACAACTCTGGAAGCTGGAGAAGAAAAACATTAGATTGTGGAAATGATTGCAGGGTACTTTGCTTACAGGAAGAAGAAAATAATATTTTCTCAACATATATTATATGCTGAGAAAGCTCACATTTTTGAGGAACTAACGATTAATGTTTCTCAAGCAGGAAAAAATTTGCTGCAAGCTGTCTTAAGACTTTATTAGGAGTTTAGCTGTGACCGAGCGAGCTGCGGCATGTGTCTCTGGAGATGAGACTCGGACCAGCTGCAGGGGCCGTGAGTTCGGGGCTCGCCTCTGGAGCATATTTTCGGGTATGTCGGTCGCAGTTCCCCCTCGTCGCGACGCAGAGCGGTGAGACCAATGGGAAGCCATGAGCGAAATCATCAGAACAAATTCTGATCTTCCCTTTGGAAGACAGCTGATGACGTCCGCGACGCCAGGAATGGCAGTCGGACGAAAATCCAACCTGAAAAGGTCGTTTACTTTACTTTTTTACTCTACTCAATCTGTTACTCTGGTTAATGTGCGAATTAATGTGCGCATTGCGCAACTTTGCGCAGTTATGCTCCACTTTCAAACGTCTGTGACTATTTTGATGGAAATTTTCACAACGTATTCAATACTTTCATTGAAGGTTCCAATCCCGTGAGACAACAACCCCGCATGATTACAATCCCGTTATTTCACAATCCAGCGAGATCACAATGTATCTGCGTATCTCAATCAATTACATGAGCCAGTGCTGTGAATATTAATTACTTGAATAATGGAATGCATTAAAATTGAGAATTAAATGGTTTGGAATTGCAGGTAGTATAGTTCCAAAGCGATAAAATACCTGCTCATAATCTTCCATACGAGGTTCGTGGGTGCTACGTGTGCCACACATTGTACATATAAGACTTCGTATTCATTTATTTTCTATTCTTATCCTGATGTAACTTATTATCACCTTCACGAATGATGACTGATGGTGAATGAATTACTACGTTTTGCTAATGGCCCTCGTCAGTTATATTATTTTCATGGACAGTAAACTAAAAGCACCTACCCGCACTACAGGTATCAGCTGCTTCAAACAATAAATTAGTAGTCCTCATTTACCTGATTAGGTAGTAATTTACTACTCATTACCAAGTTAGATGATTAGTAGAGAAATACGGCTAAATCATGCAATGAGTTGTAAAATATTACCAGATCAGGCAATGAGTAGGTGACGAAATACGGCCATGTCAGATGAAAAGTAGGTAACTACAGCCAAATCAGCTAATTAGTTGTAAAATACGACCAAATCAGGAAATGAGTAGGTAATGAAATACGGCCATATCAGTTGGACAGCAACTTGTTCTGTGAGTGTCTAAAGTAATGTCAAAATCGACACGTGAGTGGGCATAAAATAACCCGAATGTTACAAGGAAAACATACAATAGCAGACGATTTGGGGGAAAGACGATTATTATAGAAGCTACGTGCTTGAAAAGGAGGTAAGCTGCTATGGAGTAAATGCAACTCCTACAGGGCTTGGTGAGAAGGATTGTGGTATTCACTGGAGGCTCATAGAGCAGATTCTTTGGGGAAGAGTGTGGAACTACCTCTGAACTAAGGATTGAATGCGAATTAAATCGCTCGCGTCGAAGTGGTAGAAACCCATTTCAATAAGATACGGAGTATGTGAATAAATAAAACGAATGATGAATCGATTTGAACTGTTAAGTCAGGATCTGCAACACAAAAAAGAGGAGAAATGCCTTAGTTGATTCTACTTTGTAACTAATGATTTTCGTGGAAATGGACAACGTTCTACCTCCAGCATTTTGTAATGCCCGTCAACTTCTACTCGAGTGGCTTGCACTCGAAACCAAACGATTCAGGGTCTTCGGAACGATTGAACCAGAAGAAATTGCATCGGAGAATAATCGTATAGAGGGGATAATCCTACTGGGAATAGGCTTACTGAATGAAGTGGATTGGTTCCGATCGATGTTGACTGAGCCAAAAGACAACGAATCGTACAATAAGCCACGGTTCCGGTGTGACGAGCTGATACTGACCTTCCCTGAATCTCTGACTAAAATCTATTCTATTCAAGCACCTTGTTGTCTCGAAACCTTCCAAAGACACGGGTGGAATCATCTTGAGCTCTATTATATGCATAGTTTTTATCAGTTACGTAACCATAGCAACTAACCAGTAACCGTTTGTTTGTTGTTTTCGGTTTTCATACAGCAACAAATTTGACAGGGTGGACAGTGATTTGTAGAAAAGTGATGGAGTAAAAGATTTAAGGAGACCACTCCACCCAGAATAAAGTTTTTCGTATTTTTTTAATAATTTTATTTGAACTACATGGTATGAGGAACTTTCTGTAAAAATTTCAGAATTCTTTGATGACGGTAAGTCGTACTTACTGACCCCCAAAGTTAGTAACAACGCTAATGATAATTTTGATAAACGTAACTTTGTTGTTGTTAATGGTGAACTCAATATTTTTTTGTCAGTCCTAGGTGACCATGACGGACAGAAACAAATGGAACAGACAGACATGGATAATAGAAACTAAATAGATTCTTTATTCGATGAAACGAAAGCACGCACAGCGGCAGACCGCAGACGAGATTAGGCTGTCGAAAACTCGCTCTCCTGTAAAGTTGTGTCTTCGCACACTAAGGTACACCTATCTCCATAACCACTAGGGGGATTTCGATTTAAAAAATTGAATGTTCGTATTAACCAGCTCTACAACAAAATTTTGCAAGTTTTTAGAGCTTAGCAAGACGGATACGTGGAAAAAAGTCAATATCTTATACTGACTGAGGAAAATGTTCCTAAGTGTGAAAAGTTGGTACCAACAAACATAACCATTATTGAGTTTTTGCATGTCCCCGATTATATTTTTTCGTTTCCATCCTGGTTGTGTGTAACATACCTTCGATTAAACAAGTGATAAAAATGTCAAGGACTTGTATTGAATAGGAACGGTTGTAATGTAGATTAAAGTTCGACGTAGCGTCAGGCGCAGCCGGGGTGGACTGGTCCCAGGAGTATCTGTGTCCTACGAGACAGCTCCAGCCTTGCCAAGAGGGCCCCATTTTATGGCGATAAGAATGAGTCACGATGTACCAATCACTGTTTGAGGACCTTCCAACTTTATAATTGCTCATTTTGGGGATCTACGACAAATTTAAATGGAACTCTTTGAGCCAACTTTTGAACCCCGTTTCCGATTCAAAATTGACTCATTTCCGAGCTTATCAGAAGAGAAGTCGAGACTCCTTCAACGAAGCTGATGAATCAAGTCTGTTAAAAGGCGGTTGCCCCTTTACCGACCCCAGAGGTTACTCGCACCTTGTTAATCTCAAAGTTTTGCGGGTCTGTTAATCCTGGAGCCTCCGCCGCGGCGTACTAACAGGATAGCAAGACCTCAACAAATCCACTCGAAACCAGGGGTGAAAGAGGGTTAACTTCTTATCTTCTACGGGAAAACATAAAACCCTCCCTTGCATCCCTTCCCAACATCTTGCAACTAATAGCCTGATTCGGAGTTGTTTATCGTGGAATCCCTTTGTGAGAGCACCAACTTGGAAGCGTTGCTCTTCCACACCAGATAGTGCTCGCAAAACTTTGCCAACACCAGCAACGAAGGAACAATAGGGATAGGAGGAACCTACATGGAAATTCTCCATCCGTAGAAAACAAGAGTAGAGTACAAAATTCCATGTTGTAGTTGGAAACGTATTCTAGTTTTTGCTTCCCGGTCTATCAAGGTAGAGGAAGCATTGTTTTTACTTTTCATGGTTGAAAAAAAAATTTCTCCAAAATCAAAATTTCTACTTGCGTTTTACGTTTAAGACTTTCCACAACAATTTTGGTTCCATGTCTGTCTATCACGAAATCCTTGTAACGGGCATAACTATACAAAGTTACTGTCCGATTTTGGTGAAATTTTTAGGGATTGTGCTGATTGGCATGTAGATGATCCCTACGAAAATCATCACACCCGTATCGATAGTAGCCTCTGCGCATGTGCATCGGTAAAATCTTTGTAACAGCCAAAACTTCTACATTTTTCATCCGAATTGGATGCAATTTTTTGGCTTTGTTCAGATAGATGTGTAGATGGTCTCTTATAAAGAGGTTTCAAAGTACTTGGAGTTTAGCTGCAATGCATCGGATCATCTATACCTACAACTGGGTTATGGATACTAAGCAGCTATGCGCCACACCCACTTGGCAGACGTTTTATACTATGAATTGGGAAAAGTTGGGGTTGAGAGCTCAACTTGGTGGATCAACTGAGGGAGGGACCGAGTTAGTGTCATGGTAGTTGAGAAGTTTATCCGCAGTTAAGATTAACATTATTCGGAACGCCTGAAAGCTCGTTTGAATAGCAACTAGTTTTGGAGCTAATAGTCCTTTTTGAGGTTGAAACTTGGAAATCCCTCCTTTACGAGCGTGGTAACGAATTTGTTTAAGGTGGGGTCGAGTTGGCTGGGGGCGATGAGACGGGCAAAGTTTTCGAGAGAGATTTTTGAAAGGAGGCGTTAAGTTTCACTTTGATATTGATTAGGTCACAAGAATGGGAACAGGGACGGCAGGGAGCCCAAGATCTGGTTGAGCATCGAAATCACAACTCTGGCATGGAGGACCGAATACCACTTACGTATTCTAATAAAACAAAAAGCCGGTTTTTTTTTATAAATAAATATAACTTTATTATTCTATAGAATATTACAGTTTTGTTTATAACGAATATAGTAGACTTAATCTAATTTGCATGCTACTTGAACAGAGGTACAACCCAGTGGCTGCCCTCAACCAGAATTTATTTCAACGAATAGGTATTAAAATTGTTCATTTTTCACTCCAACTACCTATTATAGGTAGTGTATATTATGTGTATAATACACTTGGATCTATAGCAACAAGTCTTGCGGGAGCTTCCTTTTCAGGCGGCGGCGGCTCGGATGAGGGGGTGGATTCGCTGGAATAGCGGCTACCAGAGGATTATTGTGATCTACCATGCTTGTGTGGATTTTCCCGTATCTTTCTTTAATTATCGTTTCTACCATTGGGATATCCAGGTCTTGGTGCAGCGTAGTGTTGCGTACGAACCATTCAGCACCCATTATAAGACGGAGAACTCGATTTTGCGTTACCTGTATTTTATTGATGTGCGTTTTTGCGGCAGAGCCCCACACTTCACATGCATAAAGCCAAATCGGACGTATCAATGTCAGATAGAGTAGCCTTTTTGAGATTAGTGGGAGTGCTGAGCGGTTATCCAACAAATGTTTCAATTGCTTTATTCTGCCTCTTATTTTTCCAACTAGGTGTTTTATGTGGACTTCCCATGTAAGTTTTGGATCTAAGTATACTCCCAAATACCTAGTGGACGATTCAAGTGGGATTTGCGCTCCGTTGAAAGTGAGCCTGTCTGTGAGTTGTTCGTGACGAAGAGTGAAGAAAATGGCTGCTGACTTTTGTGGATTTATGGTGATACGCCAGTCATCGCACCAATCCGAGATCCTATCAAGATAGGTTTGTAGTTCGCTACTCACGATTCTGCTGGATTCTCCGTGTTTTAGGATTGCCTTGTCATCAGCGAAGTCTGCCGTAAGGATTCCATTCGTGGATGGGGAGTCATGTACCTACGTAGACTAGATATAGGAACGGTCCCCATACGCTTCCTTGTGCCGGTGTGTTTCTAAATTTGAGAACATATTGCGTTCATTTATTACGATATATCAACAAGAATGGGGTAGTTGCATGATATTTTTTCTGTGTAGAGAATCTCTATTGAAGTACGTATCTGCAAATAAAACTCCCAGAAACGCTTCCTAAAAATTTAGAGATTTTTTCAAAGAACGGGATTCTCGGATTCAGGCGGGAAAACCTACACACGGCTTGGACGCTGCGGGGTGGGCGCTACGTCACGGGTGTGAAGGGGGCCAAGACACCCCTACACCACTGTTACCCTGACGCAAGGTTTTTTTACGTTCGTTTGAGGTGCTATCATACTGAATTTTGCTAGAAGCGCAATAGAAACATGTTGCATCTAAGATTTCGTTTCCTTCTGGCATTCCCTTTACTGTTATTGAAACCTCATATGGTTGTGAAGAAACGCGGTGTTCTGGTGATACTCGAGCCACAACCTCGCAAATTTGCTAGATTCTTCCAAGTTGGACATAACCAACATCCTTTTATTTAACAATTTACAATCACTCATTGGTACTACGTTGTACAGGATAATGACACTACGATGAAACTTCCAATAAATGAGCTACTGCAACCATTTCGATGAAGAAGTACTACACTCAAGAAAACAACTGATCTTTTACTTTCTATAAAAGTGTCAATTTACCTCTCATTTTTGGCTCCTCTTATTTCGGCGCTGACGAACTTTTTATTGACGTAAAAATCGTGCAACATGTATCGATGTACGGAATATTTTCCAGGGAAGCTACCTCGAAACTCTAGTCGATGGCTCTCCATTTTGGCATATATACATTTTATTTCCATACTTCGGCACATGAACGAAAAAAGTTACGGTTGGTTTTCTGATGATTTCTACTCACAACCAAGTCGTTCCTACCGAACTATATCTTCGTCATTCGTGTTCGTAGAAAAATCGTTCACCATTCGTTGGAAAGCCCTAAATGTTTACATAAATTATATGCTGCCAAAACCGCTGTACTCACGGAAGAAACTGAGAAATACCCCCGAGTTAAAAGAACTGTCAACAACATTCGAAAGCATGTTATCGGGAAGGTAGCGGGAAAAAATGAAGACATGTGTTGCAGACTCGTATGCAAGCGTTTATTAAAAGCTTCTTGAAACTTTACTGAGAACATTATCTTTTCCAAACCAATCAACTAATAAATTATGGTAGGTAAATACTGGTATAAACTATGGTATTAACTCAGACCGCTCTACCAGAAATGTGAACAGTGATAACGTGATAACATGACCGTAAAAGTAGGTTTAGAGAGGTTTTAGCGCCAACGCAACAACAAGAAAAATAACCAAAATACGCTTCAAAACCTTCAATTTAAACGATTAATTCAAACATGTAAAGCTTGAAAAATATATTTCAAAGTTTTTTTCAATCATCACCATTATTTTGCAACTATATTGCAATGTTTCTGACTCGAATTGTCCTCGATGGCAGTGATCTCAACGCACTCTATCTTGAGATTCTCGTTTAGGGATGACGTAAGAGGAGTGGCCCGCCAACACTAAAAGGGATGGTACTTCTTTATTGCAATACGGCTAAACTAAATGGAATTTCGAACTGAAAACTGGTACAGATACGTTTTCGAGTGCGCTAAATTCGAATCTGAAGTCAAAAACACGAAATTCCGACCCATGCAACTACCCCATTGTACACATATTCTCGAGTGATCTGTATAGAAAAATAATAAACCTTTGTGTAGGTAATAATTTGCAGCGTTTTCATTTTATGAACTGTGAGTGTTGTGTGAACATGGCGTGTGAATTTACCAAGGCTTCCTTCACAAAACACGATACATTTCTATGCTCATCCCGAAGTTCAGGGCATCATTGATTTGTCCGACGACAAAACAAGATATCGCCGTCAACGATAGGAGTCTAGTCTTCCTATCATTGACTTAAGGCAGTGGATTGATTGAGAACTCGTATCGTGCCCGGAACAAAGGAAGGAATAGAAAATCAAATGAATAGGTGAGGCAGCATTGTGAAAGAACAATACGAACCGTTCAAGGTTAACGTGAGGGAGAGAGGAATAGGAATGAATTCATTTAGGGTGAAGTTAGGGTTTCCATTCCGTAACAATCACCAAAGGGAATCAATGAACCGGATTGTCGTAGCAGAAAGAAAACCCGGACAACTGGAGAGGGGAGGGGGCAAGATGAACAATCAATTTGTCGAACACCAGGTAGCGATACGCTTGGAAAGGTAACAGAGGAAAGTCGTTTGCGTGTATCTTGGAGGCTGTAGCTTGAGAAGATATGGGGTCTACACCTCCCGAATGACGTCGGAGAGGAGGAGGAGAAGGGTGCACGTATTTCTGGAGCGAGGACAAGAGATTTTCGATATCCCGCAAGGCTGGCAAAGGAGTGAGAGGGTGCAATCGCCCTCAGGCTATACGTCGAGCTATCGCCAGAGATCCTCCCTCCTCTCCATACACCAGATATCCCGAGAATATATAGAGCCCGACCGACACCACGACGGGTTTCGTCCATACTAAACCTTTATCTCGGTTCACACAGTCACAATTTCCACCACAATGCAATTCACCAAATGTCGGCTAGCCACAAGAGGAATATGTAGGGGACTGGATAAAATGAAGCTACTTCATTATATAACTGTTATATCATTAGTGAATTATCCCAGACTTCAACCAGTTCAACCCCTAGACTGTGCCAAAATTGAAATAAAGGTGGACCCAAAGTATGATACAAGTTTTTTTTCTTGTTCTGTACTTCTGCTGGAGTCATTTTGTTGGTTGTTGTGGAGAAGGAAGCAGAGGACGTCAATACAGGGTGTCTACACTTTCGATGGGCATAACTTCAGGGTTCAATTCTACACGGTATTTCCAACAAAAAATGTCTCTTAGCAATTTTCTTTTAACCCACTCAAATTTCCTTTTTTTCACTTTAAAGTTTTTCTTCGCGTTTTCGACCTTACGGCACTGATATGGTCATAACTCCCTTATTTCTCCTGAAAATTCAAAACTGACTACACCGTTAGAAAGAGCGTTAAATTACTAAGCTACATAGTGCAAAATCAAAATATTTCAGCAATAAAATAGTTTCAAAAAATCAAGTCAAAAAGCTAACTTTAAAAAATTTTTGAAACTTGACTTTCTTCGATCAAAGTTTTCCCTCTAAATCCCTGCCAATTTCGATGGGCGCTCTTCGGAGAAAACATGCTCAAATTGTCAGCTTTCCAACGGTCTATCAATTTTTCTTTTTAACATTCAAATTGGAAGAGTAAATTAAGTTTGAATGCCAGAAAATGTGTGTTTTACAAGCAAATCCAGCGTTTTAAGCGGTTTATAGTCCCCCTCGATCTCAAGATGGCTTGACGATTTCGGTATCATTTTCTATGTAATTTTTTCGCTGAATCAAATAGTGATACTTCCGAATAATTCTAACTGCTAGAAAGTGGATTTTTCGAAGAAAACCTTCGTTTTTCGTACATAAAATACGCATTATTCGTAGATATTGTAGTGAGCATAAAGTAACACCTTTGAACTCAACAAAAACACCGAATTTCTAGCTGATTGAAGTTTTTATTGAGTTCAAAGGTGTTACTTCATGCTCACTACCACATTTACGAATAATGCGTATTTTACGTACGAAAAACGAAGGTTTTCTTTAAAAAAGCCACTTTCTAGCAGTCGGAACCATTCGGAAGTATCACTATTTGATTCAGCGTAAAAAATTACATAGGAAATGATACCAAAATCGTCAAGCCATCTTGAGGTCGAGGGGACCATAAACCGCTTAAAACACTGGATTTGCTTGTAAAGCACACGTTTTCTGGCATTCAAACTTAATTTACTCTTCCAATTTGAATGTTAAAAAGAAGAATTGATAAACCGTTGAAAAGCTGACAATTTGAGCATGTATTCTGAGAAGAGCGCCCATCGAAATGGGCAGGGATTTAGAGTGAAAACTTTGGTCGAAGAAAGTCAAAGTTTCGAAAAAAATTTAAAGTTGGCTTTTTGACTTGATTTTTCGTAACTATTTTATTGCTGAAATATTTTGATTTCGCACTAGGTAGCTTAGGAATTTAACGCTCTTTCTAACGGTGTAGTCAGTTTTGAATTTTCAGGAGAAATAAGGAAGTTATGACCATATCAGTGCCGTGAGGTCGAAAAAGCGAAGAAAAACTTTAAAGTGAAAAAAAAGGAATTTTGAGTGGGTTAAAAGAAAATTGCTAGGAGACATTTTTTGTTGGAAATACCTTGCAGAATCGAAACCTGAAGTTACGCCCATCGAAAGTGTAGACACCCTGTATATTTATATTCACATTTATTCGGCAAGCGCTTTCGGGGCAAACTATGGCCCCTTTCTCAAGCCTATGTTCACTCTGCAATTATTCTCCCACAATCTTCCATCCCTCCTCAATCATCAAAATCTCACCTCTGCCAATCATGGAAACTATTTTCACTTCGTCCATCTCCATAAAAATTATTCTCTTCGATCACTGGCAGGATCTAAAAATTAAATAAATTTGAAATAATGCTAGAATGCAGATATAACCTGAGATTGCTGTTCCTGTTAAAATTGAAAAAGTTCTCCTGTCTGTGATCCCCCCTAGTCACTGTTTTATTTTTTATTGTTAATTAGTTTTAAATAATTCTTAGATCCTGCCAGTGATTGAAGAGAATAAGTGTTATGGAAATGGACGAAGTGAAAATAGTTTTCATGATTGGCAGAGGTGAGATTTTGATGATTTTGGAGGGATGGAAGATTGTGGGAGAATAATTGCAGAGTGAACATAGGCTTGAGAAAGGGGCCATAGTTTGCCCCGAAAGCGCTTGCCGAATAAATGTGAATTTAAATATATTGACGTCCTCTGCTTCCTTCTCCACAACAACCAACAAAAAGTTTTTTTTTCATTATTTTCGACGCTGAATCACGTGGTGGTATCCATTTTCGGAATTTACTGGAATTTTTCGAAACGGCGGCCGAAAATTAGGTGGTTATTAATGAAAACGCTGCGAATTATTACACAACAGTTTATTATTTTTATATAGATCACTCGTCTACAAAATCACTAACCATCCAATATGAAAAAAAAGAAAAAAAATCGAAAAAAATCAAAAAAAAAATTTTTTTTACATAAAAAAAAAATCAAAATCACCAACCATTGATCGCATTTTGGTCAGCTAAAATTTGAACGGAGATTAGGCCTATTTTGCGATTCACACTCGTGTTTTGATTTATATATATATATATATATATATAATACTATTTTTGAATTTTACAGGAGGGAGAAAAGAAAAGCAACATAAAATTTGAATTTGAAAGAACTTACAGGAGATCGGAAATTTTCGCTCACAGCGTCGTCAGCCCGGTAGAAATGGAAAAAGAAAAGTGTGTGAAAAAGTGTGAAAAATGGGAAAAGACCATTTCTACCGGGCTGACGACGCTGTGAGCGAAAATTTCCGATCTCCTGTAAGTTCTTTCAAATTCAAATTTTATGTTGCTTTTCTTTTCTCCCTCCTGTAAAATTCAAAAATAGTATTATTACACCGCGAGTGCTTTCACCTTTTCACAACCAAAATATATATATATATATATATATAATATATTATATATATATATATATATATCTATACTAATAATATATATATATTATATATATATAGTTCTCATATATATATCTATATATATATATTATATATATCTCTATATATATATCATCTATCTCCTCTACTATATATCTATATTATATTCTACTATATATATATCTATAAACCTCATTCTATCTATATTATATCTATCTCTCATCTATCTATATCATCTCTATATATATATATATATAATAATATATATATATATATATTTTTTTTTTTTTTTTTTTTTTTAAATTGTCAGTTTAATTTAAATTGTTATGTAGTTTTAATGCAATGTTAGAGTAACAAATCCTCCCCTTCCGACCTCCTTTTGATCCCCAACGTCTGGCCTGCACTTGAATCCCTCAATTCGTTAAAACGCGAAAAAGTTCGATTCTAAACGCGAATTCATCCCCACCACCGATGACATGAGAGGGCTGGCTCAGGCTGATGGGGATCTTCAGTCTGTTGAAAACGCCCAGAGCGAAACGTTCAGGTAAATTTCTTCTTTCCCTTTGTGCTTTCTTTAAATTGTTTATATATATATATATATATATATATATATATATATATATATATATATATATATATATATATATATATATATATATATATATATATATATATATATATATATATATATATATATATATATATATATATTTCAAGATAAACCCTTAAATTTTCGTAGTGAGCGAACGGTTTGTCCTACAGAGCTCCGCGTGGTCTCAAAAAATTCTAAAAATTCCATAGAATCTTAAATCGAAGGAAAAACAATACCTTTATATCAAAATTGTTTGAGTTAGGGCGTTTTCAAAATTTCAAAATTGATTTTGGAACCCTTAGGAGTGACCTACATTAACCAAAAGCTTCGGGGCACAACTAGACCCCAAATGGAGCCTACATACCAAATTTCATCAAAATCGGTCAATGCTAAGTGGCAAAAGTGCCGCGTACGGCGTACGGCGGACGGACGGCCAAATTTTTTTTCGATTTTTAGGACGTCCCACAGTAATACTTGGGCGTCCTTATGCGATCGATCTGGGGTGAAGGAGGACAACACTCAACAGAAAAAAAAAAATAACCACACAGTAATCCGTTTTAGATCATTCTGAATCCAAATCCGCGAAAAAAACCATAGGTGTATGTCTGTGTGTGTGTGTGTATGTGTGTCTGTGTGTATAGGTGTGTGTGTGTGTGTAACAAAATCTTGTGTACTCTGCACAGGCCTTAGTTCTCAACCGATTTTCCTGTTTTTTTTTTTTTTGTTCGTCGCGGAAAACTATCTAGTTGTGCACTACGTCGCCGGAATTTTGAATTTTGCCTTTTAAGGGGAGGAAAGGGGGGGGTTAATGCTCGAAAAACGTGCGTTTTTGGGCATAATCTTGTGTACTCTGCCCAGGCCTTAGTTCTCGAACGATTTTCGTGGTTTTTCTTTCTTTTGACGCAAAATACTATCTAGTTGTGCACTACGGCGCCGGAATTTTGGATTTTGCTTTTTAAGAGGCGAAAAGGGGGGGTTAATGCTTAAAAAACGTGCGTTTGCGTGCGTAATCTTGTAAACTCTGCCCAGGCCTCAATTTCCAACCGATTTGCATTTTTCTTTTTTTGTTTGACTCAAATAACTTCCGAGTTGTACATGATTTTACCAGAGTACTAAAATTCGCATGAGGAGGGGGTGAGTGGGGAATAATATTCACAAAATATCCGATTTTTCAATATTTCGGTTCCTTTACTGCTTACTAATTGTACCCAAGCTTTGAAATTGAGGAAAAATTCTCATTATACCTCCGGATTTTCATGAACTATTCTCTGTACCACCATGGAACTAATAGTGGTGCCACCATGGTGCCAGGACATGGTGCCATGATGCCATAAACCGCTTATTTCGTGTTTTTTTTTTGTTTTTCACCTTGAATACGGATGTAAACTTTGACGGACTGCCTATCAAAACTAACAGTTGAAAGTTAAATGTTACGACGTATTTCCGCTTTGGTGCCAGACTGGCACCATTGTTGGCGTTGGGTGGTGGGGGGGGGGGGGGAGGTGAACTCGAATTCGCATGTTGGGTGTCGTAGATCATGGATTTTAAAATGCTCTTCAGATTCGAGGCTCCCATGCCGCTAGAAATGTTAAGGTGGATAACGGTGGGGGGGGGGGGGTCAGTATTTTTTGCCTAAAGTAATAAATAAATTACATCGAGTGAAACAGTTTTATCACTTAACAACTGGTTAAACTGATCTAATGCTTATCAAATGGGACGTCCCCTGGAATGCATGCATTACTAAACAATATGTTTGGATTCTACGTACCTTGAAACGTAAACCATCAAATTTTGAGGGGGTGTTAAAAATTTTTTTTTCTTGGTCGATTCCAAAGGTTCATTATTGAAAATAATAAACCAAAATACGAGTTCCCATTTGAGCTAACAAAGTTAGTTCGCGTTGCGCACGATTACGAACGTGAGCAAGGCGCACCGTGGTCATATTTGAGATCCTTGGGAAAAGTCATGAAGATTCAAAAATAATTTTTGTTTACCACTACCTGGACAATTTTAGCAATAGGGGAACAAAAGTGCTACGTCCATATATCTTCCACACTTTTAATTTTTTTAGATAACAGAAAATTCAAATTTTAGTGAAACTATTATTAACATTCTTGAAGATTAGGTATAGGTTGCAATTATCTGGGAGGAATCAATGAGTTTAGTGTAATAAGTCATTATTTTATGAATTGTGCACTGGTGAAAACTTCTTTTGCGTTTTCTCAATACTCCTTTTTTGGACATAGCGCCTTTTTTTTATATCGATATATGTATACGTGTGATTTTTGGAAAAACTTCAAGGATCGTTTCAGAATGTTCCAAAACGGATTTCAGTTTAAAAAAAACGAATAAGTTCATTTTAAAAATGTTGAGGCCATTGAAATAGCTTCATTTTTTCTTTTTTGAAAATTCGCTAATAATCATAATGTAGTCTTGTATTTTGACTGTAAATGGTCAGACGAAAATAGAATGTTAAACTCAATAAGTCATGCTCTAATGTAGTCTTGTTCATTATTAACGTGGCCCACCCATTAAAAGGTTTCAGGACTGGTGCGATGAATTATACAATACAGTTAGACCTAATGCATTATCAACATCCAGGCAACAAGCTTATTTTCCGAGGTCGTATAGTACCAAAGTAAGAACAATCCTCCTTCATTTCCCTCATTTTACCTTCCACTTTAAATTGTTTCCACACTCCATTTTGAGTTGTAGGAGGCACTTAGTGAGTATATTGATACTGTTAGTAGTAGTATGTTATAGCGTAAAACATGTTTTTGTGTGTATGGTGGGGCGACGGGTGGGGGTGAAAATGAAATACTGCTACCTGTTTGTCTGACTAGATTTGCTATATTTATTTCTCATAACTGAGATTTTGGCTTGGTTGAACTATTGGAATATAAAGATGAAAGATAGAAGGAAATTTTGTTTGAAAAAAATTGTTTTTCAACATATTTTTAAATTAATGTAGTTACACAATGTACTGAATCGATTGCTCCAGGAATTATGTTAAAAGGACATTAGGAAGCAGGCTAAGAAAACGTTCAAAGTCGGGTATCTCAATGTATAACAGCGCCATAGGCAGGGCCGTCTCCCTCGTCCACAGCAAAAATGCTACATACTTTGCAGCTCACTAGTTTGGAAAGGTCGTCTCAAAAGTATGTTTTTAGTCTCATAATTATCATAATCAGCAATAGTTCGTGATAATTTTCTCTCGGAAGATGATGGTGTGGAAGCTGAGGAAGGAGTACACTAACCATATTCACCTCTTCTAGGGTCACATTCGGGATATACTCCACTACAGAGTTGTTTGGGTTCTCCTGAGAGGTTCTTGGACGATCGGATTCTATGGAAAAACGCCTAAGTACCCTAAGTTTCCCTAAGATCATGATAATTTTTTTGGAAATACGTTTTGATCTCGGGATTTTGTCAGCAAAATAACGAAAAACGAGTTCACTACACGACTTTTATTGATTAGCTTTCTCGTCCGTTCATGTCGTTGTTTTTGTACAAAATCTATGGTTTCGAGTATCCATGTATTATCTAAACCTTCCATGATTCAAAGAACCTTCTGAGTGTTTTTTTTTTTTTTTTTTTTTTTGAATCATAACCTTGCTGTTTAAACCTTCCCGTGTGATTTTTGTTGTCGTGTAGTGAACTCGTTTTTTGTTATTTTGCTGACAAAATCCCGAGATCAAAACGTATTTTCAAAAAAATTATCATGATCTTAGGGAAACTTAGGGAACTTAGGCGTTTTTCTATAGAATCCGATCGTCCAAGAACCTCTCAGGAGAACCCAAACAACTCTGTAGTGGAGTATATCCCTAATGTGACCCTAGAAGAGGTGAATATGGTTAGTGTACTCCTTCCTCAGCTTCCACACCATCATCTTCCGAGAGAAAATTATCATGAACTATTGCTGATTATGATAATTATGAGTCTAAAAACATACTTTTGAGACGACCTTTCCAAACTAGTGAGCTGCAAAGTATGTAGCATTTTTGCTGTGGACGAGGGAGACGGCCCTGCCTATGGCGCTGTTATACATTTAGATACCCGACTTTGAACGTTTTCTTAGCCTACTTCCTAATGTCCTTTTTACATTATTCCTGGAGCAATCGATGAGTCAGAAACAAGAGTGTTAACTGCACATGATTATTCGCTGACAAAAGTGAGCCAATTTCTGTCACTCATTTGTGCATCCTTAACAACCATGAATCAAATCAATCAAGAGCACCCACAAATTCGAGATATCAATGTTTAGCTGGTAGGTAGCTACCCGTCTACAAAGAACAGAACGGTCTTTACATCAAAAGTACGTACTTATCAACTATAAAATATTATCGGTCGCGGTTAGCAATCAAGTACATTATCACAGAATGTACATGGCAACAGTAACATCAATTTGTCTAGACTTGTGCGTGCCTCCATAACGATATTCGGTTAGTAGCTGCTAAGAAAGCACAACTGGTTGGCAAAGAAGAAACAAAAGAAGGTCAGAACTATGCCAAATCCCCCTTCAAATTTGCCAAAAATTTGAAGGGGGATTTGGCATAGTTCTGACATCGAACATTCAATAGCGATTTTCATTCAAGTTGATGGCTGTTATTCCTCCAACGATTATGTCGTTATATTGATCAAATGGATTGCCCAACTGGGCGATCTCATTCGGTTTCAAAAATTTAATTTTATGATACATATATGAAAAATTAATATCTTAATAACACAAAATTTTGGGCTAGAGCGTTTGAAAGTCCCAACCCCTATTTGTCATCCCTCGACTGATAGTATCAGGCACCTCGGGGCACTGGTAAACTTGAACGAAGGGGGGGGGGGGGGGACATAGTGCACCCAGCGGTCAAAAGTCGAGAGGCGAATGTGAAAGGAGTATTGCATAGTGCATCCGAGTGGTCGGTTTCTGTCAACAGACCCTTGCACTGTGCACACAGGCAAAATATAAATACATATGAAACTTCCCTATCATTCCAATGGAACGAAATTGGCAGTAGTTACGAATATAGAATCATGAAAATATAGTTTATAGCAAACATGAGCACTCCAATGAGCTGGACACCGATTGCGAAGAACAAAGGAACACAGTAGACCAGGTAGACGTAAGGGACGAGGGTGGGTTAGATAGGAAGATAAAAGGAGAAATTATTGCAATTTTGCTTTGAAAAAAAAAATATATATATATATCATTTAAACTTTGCCAATATTCTGACAGTAATTTCCCATTTCACCGAATTCCATTTTGGTTTATTATTTTCAATAATGAACCTTTGGAATCAACCAAGAGAAAAAACGCTGCAAATTATTACACAATGGTTTATTATTTTTCTATATAGATCACTCGTCTACAAAATCACCAACCATCCAACATGAAGAGAAAAAAAAAATAAATAAAAAAAATAAAAAAAAAAATAAAAAATAAAAAAATCAAAATTACCAACCATCGATCGCATTTCGGTCAGCTCTAATTTGAACGGAGATTAGGCCTCTTTTGCGATTCACACTCGTGTTTTGATTTATATATATATACATATATATTTCAATATAAACCCTTAAATTTTCGTAGGGAGCGAACGGTTTGCCCTACAGAGCTCCGCGTGGTCTCAAAAAATTCTAAAAATTCGATAGAATCTTAAATTGAAGGAAAAACAATACCTTTATATCGAAATTTTTTGAGTTAGGGCGTTTTCAAAATTTCAAAATTGATTTTGGAACCCTTAGAAGTGACCTACATCAACCAAAAGCTTCGGGGCACAACTAGACCCCAAATGGAGCCTACATACCAAATTTCATCAAAATCGGTCAATGCTAAGTGGCAAAAGTGCCGCGTACGGCGGACGGCGGACGGCGGACGGCGGACGGCGGACGGCGTACGGCGTACGGCGGACGGACGGCCAAATTTTTATTCGATTTTTGGATTCTACGTACCTTGAAACGTAAACCATCAAATTTTGAGGGGGTGTTAAAATTTTTTTTTCTTGGTCGATTCCAAAGGTTCATTATTGAAAATAATCAACCAAAAATTGGCCGTCCGTCCGCCGTACGGCCGTACGCGGCACTTTTGCCACTTAGCATTGACCGATTTTGATGAAATTTGGTATGTACGCTCCATTTGGAGTCTAGTTGTGCCCCGAAGATTTTGGTTGATGTAGGTCACTTCCAAGGGTTCCAAAATGAATTTTGAAATTTTGAAGACGCCTTAACTCAAAAAATTTTGATATAAAGGTATTGTTTTTCCTTCAATTTAAGATTCTATGGAATTTTTGAAATTTTTTGAGACCACGTGGAGCTTTGTAGGACAAACTGTTCGCTCCCTACGAGAATTCAAGTGTTTTACGAAAGATAAATCAGAAATACTGTGAATCGCAAAAGAGGCCCAATCTCCGTTCAAATTTTAGCTGACCGAAATTCGATCGATTTTTTTCTTCATATTGAAAAAATCATAAACCATTGTGTAATAAGCGTTTTTGTATTGGTATGGTTAGGTTTGACAATGCCTGACTGTGAAGCATCCCAAATTTGTAAAGACACCTGCACGGTTGCAGACAGTCCTATGTCTGTAAAAGTGGTAAGAAAAATTTGAGGGTTTTTTTCGAATCTGGGCACACTATGAAAGAACCCCGTCAGGGGGGCATCTGATCTCCTCGGTGCATTGTGAAATCGGGTGCAGTGTGAAAAAGACGCGGCTGGGTGCACTGAGCAATACTTTTTGGGGTCCGGGTGCACTACGCAAGAACCCGGAATGAGGACCATGAACCCATTTTCATCAAAATTTCCCCATGGTAACTAAGAAAAGTTTTGCACTCGGCGGACGGACGGAAATGAAATGAACGTGTTTTATTTCATTCGAATTCCGGATTCTGCGTACCTTCAAACATGATGTTTTACGTTGTTGTTTTTAACTGAGGTCAACTTTTTTTCTCGCTCGATTTCATAGGTTTTTCATAAGAAATAATAAACCAATAACACAGAAACATCACACCGATAGGATTTATAAATGGTCCGTAAGTTATGTGCCACATGCAGATGCTAAGCTGACGGTAATTAGGCACTCGTTGAAGTTAACGTGATCTTTTGAATTCTTGTATGGGCAATGTACGATGAATGGGGGAAGCTGGAAAAGCTCATGGGGTTAGCAGCCCGTAATAGTAGGCACCTACCAGAGGAGAACTCGGTATTTGTATGAGAGTCATTACGACGAAGGTTAGCGCTCTCGGGTTAATTGGAGTGATGCCTGACCTCCATCGGAATCACCGAACTGGTGATTACAGTGGGAGTAATCACCAGAAACCAAGGCAGCAATTGGGCAAAAGTGATGAAGCCTCTGCAAAATATTATTCCGAACGCACCTCTTGAATCATTTCTATGTTTAGAGAGGGAGTTTCTCTTGTTTATGATCGAGAAAACAGTTTTAATGGCGAATTAATGGAGAAATAATGGCAGCAGAAGAAAATGGTTCAGGTGGTGGGGAAAAGCCCTTTCTAGCACATCTACCTTTCAAATATAAATCTTGAAAATTAACTTGATCACCTCTGTTATATTACCCCGCGAGTGCGATGTTGTAATCTACCCAGAAACATAAACATTAATTGCAAACGGCAAAGTAGGGGGGCGAGGATTTTATTCAAAGGCGAAGGCAAAGAGGAGTGGGAGTAAATGGAGGGTCCTACCACGTTAGGCCAATGGTCTCTTCGTGTAATTAATTGCGCTCAGGCTTAAATATTTGCGCTGCGTTTCACCCTCACAAATCAAATTAAACAAGCGAACACCTATTTTGCTGCCTCATAAGAGAGGGTTACTTTTTATTGGACATTTATCCCCGTGTTTTGAAGTCTGTTATCACCGTGTGGGGTTCGGCTCCCGACTGTAAAAACGCTGCCAATTATTAGACAACGCTTTAGAGTTTTTCTGTAAAGATCACCCGTCTTCGAAGAACACGGTTTTTACATTAGTAGTACCTACCAGCTAAACATCGTAATCCTAAAGGTTTGGGTGCGTTCGATTGATTTACTTGTCGGTTGTTGAGGAATAGCCCACTGAATTTATTGGTTTATCATTTTCAACAATGAAGGTAACTTCTAAGGAGTGAAAAATAGCGGTTGAGATTTTGAAAACGCCCTAGCTTGAAAAATTTTGATTTGAAGGTATTGTTTTTCCATCAATTTAAGATATTATTGAATTTTTCGAATGTTTGCAGACCACGCGGAGCTCTTTAAGACAAACCGATCGCTCCCTACAAGAACTTAAGGGTTGGAATTACGATAAATCAGAAACACGAGTGTGAATCTCAAAATGGGCCTAATCTCTGTTCAAATTCAGGTGATCAAAATGCAATCGATGTTTTTCTTCAAGTTGTAGAGTGTTTTGGTTTCTCAGCAACTAGTAAGCAAATTTTCATTTAAAAAAACCCCAACTCTTTCGAATTGAGTGTAAAACGATTATTTCTTCAAAATAAACTCGATTGTGAAGCGAAAATATGTTTGGCAGGTCTTTGTAGACATCTGATCTATATAGAAGTAATAAAGCTTTGTGTAGTAATTTGCAGTGTTTTTTAAAAAATACTCAACATTTCAAGAGAATCTTGGCTTTGGGGAAATGGAAAATGAAAGGTCGTTTGATAAGCGATGTGTTAGGGTTAGAGGGTAGCTTTTGAGTGATCTCCGCTCAGCAATACTGGTGAGTGAGATTAGACAGTTTGGGTTCTCGTACTCGATGGATGTTTTCATTTCAACAAAATTCACAAGCCGCTGTGAAGTGGGCTACTCGTGAAATGCTGTTAGCGCTGGATCAGGCATGGTGGCAGCACGGCGTGGAAAAATATATTTAAAAATACAATCGCGAAATTATTTTTGATGGCAACGAAGTATGTGATGATGACTAATCTTATTCATTCTTACGATACAGCAAAACCAAGTATTCTACAGCTTGAACTAATACACAGATTTTCATCCATTTCGAGTTTCTCCTTCGATCCCATCACCTTCTCTGTTGAGCTTTTTCCCAAAATCGATTGTGTTTTATATTCATTCCCCCAAACTCCCATTTCAATAGCGAGGGTAGGTATATTATAGGTACTACTTTTTATATGTTGTTAGGTCCCCTAAGGGTAGTTTATCCTCAAATTTGCAATCACGAAACCCCTGTGCTACTGACGTAGAGTGCTAAAATCCATGAAAATGTTGCACTATGTTCAGCTTCATAACTATGACTTCCAGACTATGATAACTTCAATCATTCAGGCCCGGTAAATTCTTAAATTAGGTTACATTTTCGAACTTAAACTCCGTAGGTTGAATAATAAAGAAGGAAAACAATATTTTTACCAAAAAGTGCAATTTTTCACTTCTTTCAGAGTCTTAACTACGACTTCCGAACTATAATTACTTCAATCATTCAGGCCCAATAAATTTTTAAATTGGGTTAAATTTTTTACTGGTATTAAATGAATGGGGTTAGTTCCGCTACTTATAAGAATGCAATTATTATCTACATACCGTATTGGAAAATCCGTCGTAAGTACCCTCCTGTACTCGACTTGCTGGTTGCGACGGATTCTCCAATACGGTACGTAGATAATAATTAAAGTTTTCACGGCTTGAGACCAATTTGAGCTGATTAGGTGGAATATAAACGGATAAATCCATTTTGCTTCCGAGTCTACCAAGGTAGCGGATTGTTTTCACTTTTCCAGGACGAAAAAAAGAAGTTCTCCAAAATCAAAATTTCCACTCGCGTTTTGCGTTTTAGACCTTTCTGAACAATTTTGGTTCCGTGTCTGTCTGTCTGTCTGTCTGTGTGTCTGTCTGTCTGTGTGTCTGTCTGTCTGTCATGAATTCCTTGTAACGCGCATAACTATACGAAGTTATTGTCCGATTTCTATGAAATTTTCAGGGATTATACAGGTTGGTGTGTAGACGGTCCCCTATGAAAATCATCATCCCCGGACTGATAAAAGCGACTGCGCATGCGCAAACGTGAATTCCTTGTAACGGCCATAACTTCTACATTTTCCATCCGATTTCAATGAAATTTTCAGGGATGTTACAGACTAGTATTTAGATGATCCCCTATGAAAATCATCACCTTTGGACTGATAGTAGCCACTGTGCATGCGCAAACGTGAATTCCTTGTAACGGCCATAACTTCCACATTTTCCACCCGATTTCGATGAAATTTTCAGGGATTATGTGGATTAGATTGTAAATAGTCCCCTATGAAAATCATCATCCCCGGACTGATAGAAGCGACTGCGCATGCGCAAACGTGAATTCCTTGTAACAGCCGTAACTTCAACTGTCCCCCAGGGGTCGCGGGTTCGAATCCCAGCCGAGGCTAAGTATTTTTTTGATCCAATCACATACACCTACTCACTTAATTTTTCATCCGAATTTGATGAAATTTTCTAGGATTGTCCAGATTAGCCTGTAGATGGTCTCCTATGAGGGTAGTGGAAGGTACTTAGAGATTGGTGTTTTGAGATTAACAACTATGCATCTGATCATCTATATAATCGGGTTATGGATACGAGGAAGCTATGTGCCACACCCACTTGGCAGACGTTTTTTTACTAAAAACTGAAATTTTCGTGATGAGGTCGTCATTTGGGCCTCTCACATGCAAAACTACTCATTTTAATAAATAGTGAACTGAGAGAAATTCGAAGGAAATTTAATCAGCTTCAGGTAGAAACAGTATCCATACCTGCTGTAATAATCATAGTTTTCCCGAAAATGAATAACAAATAGAAACAAAATTAGGGTTTTAGAAAAAATTATTAAAATCCGACAAAACAAAGAACATTGACATACTTTGGTTAAAATTTGGAACAATTCCAATGATATTGGACAATCTGATGGATGTTTGATTATAGATGTCAATAATTTTCGTAATAAACTGAATCTTAGCACTTACTCAATTTATTACCATACTTATTTATTGACTGTAATTACATAATAGTGAAAGGAACAGACTATTTCCTGAATCGTTTTACCAATCAAAAAATGAAAATAATATTAAAAAATATGAAATAATAATAATACTATAAAAATAATAAAAATACTATAAAAATAAAGGAAATATAGAAAAAGTTTTATACCAGTAATAATAAATAAATACCTGTAACAATAAATAAATACCAGTCGTGAGTATTAAGAAGAAAGGAGATTGATTTTATTTTGAACAAATATTCGCTTCATACTGATAAAAAAAAACGTCATGCACATTCATCAATATCAGGTAAATAATTATCCTCAGTTTCTATTCAAAGTTCGGTAAATATTAATAAATAATAATAATAAATCTATTCCATTCATCTATTCTATTCATCAATATTAGGTAAATAATAATCCTCAATTTCTATTCAAATTTCGGATTCTTCGTACCTTGAAACGCGAATCATCAAATTTTGTGGGGTGGAGGGGCTAACATGTTTTTCTTGCAGGATTCCAAAAATTCATTATTGGATATAATAAACCAAAATTAAAACTTAGGTGGTTCGTAATTCATGAACCTCGGAACTGAATTCTTCGAGAAATATTTCCTCGACCATCTACCGTGTAGGAGGTTTCAGATAAACTATATAAATTCCATCCTATCTAGCCAGGGGCGGTTAGGCCCGTTGGACGAATGGAAGGCACCCGAAAGGCCAAAAGCAGGGGTGGGTGAGGCGTACTAACTTACTCGAACCCATTGCCTGGAAACGAATTATTCAGCTTTTAAACTAGAAGGAAAATATGTAGAAAGAATGAACAATAACCTAAATAAAATAATAAGTTCAAGATTATGAAGCATAATAGCTAACATATGAGGTAATATTTGTAGACATTTTGAATATCCAAAATACACATATATATACATTGGTGTACATCCAACAATTTTGAATATTTCTTTTCCTTGTGAATTCTGTATCTGTATCGTTTGAGAAATAATTATACGTTTCAAATGATGTTTATTTGTGGGGTTTTGGTAGCCGTGATCGTTCGCTGATGCGTTTCGGGGCCGAGATAAGAACCGATATCTGCGGGAAAGATAGTGAGTTCGAGTCTCGGTCACCGGACGTGTTTTCGGGCTTTTCGGCTCGCCGCCCTCCTCGTCCTAATCAAGGGCGGTGAGGCAATGGTAAGTCATGAGCGAAATCATCAGAACCAATTCTGATCTTCCCTTTGGAAGACAGCTGATGACGTCCGCGACGCCAGGAATGGCAGCAGGACGAAAATTCAACCTGAAATGGTTGTTTACTTTACTTTACTTTAGTTAGTCACTAGCTAAATAGGTAGGTGGTTTGTATGTCAATGTATCAACGTTCGTCCGTTTTTCCGCAAGTTCGAACCAAGGATCGATTGAACTCAAACTTATACCATTCAGCCACGAAATAATACATTCTACACTTCATAGAAAACCATGGCCCTTTAGAGTAATTATTCCACTTGTACTTTCGATTTGGCTATTCCAATACCTGTAGTGATACTACACCGTAGTAATACTACACCTGTAATCATACTACACCGTTGTAATACTACATCTGTAGTTATACTACTGTAAGGTATCATGCAACACGTGAGAAAAGCAGCATTACCAAATGAAAACTTAATTTTGGTTTATTATTTTCAATGATGAACCAATGGATTCGAGTATGAAAAGGAAAATACACCCCCCCCCCCCTCATAGAGTTTGATGTCCGTCCGTGCGCCTTACTTTTCTTAGTTACCATGAACCGATTTTGGTGAAATTTAGTATATGGGCACCATTTGGGGTCCAGTTGTACCCCGAAGTCAGTCACTCCTAAGGGGGGAAAAATGAAGGGTTGAAGTTTTCTAAAGTGCCCTAACTCGAAAACTCTTTAAATAAAGGTAGGTACTGTTTCTCCACCAATTTGAAATAATATTGAATTTTTAGAATCGATTGATACCACCCAAAGCTCTGTAGGACCAACCGTTCGCTCCCTACGAGAACGTACGGATCGGACGTACAATAAATCAGAAACACGAGGATGAACCGCAAAAGAGGCCTAATCTCCGTTCAAATTTCAGGTTACCAAAATGCGATTGTTGTTCTTTTTTTTTTTTTTTGAGTTGTTCTCAATTTTGCATTCTTAGGAATCAGTATTCAAATATGACTTCTGTCATTCCCAATGTAGGCACTCCAACTCCCTATTTCTTCGAATTAAATTTGAAGCGTTTGTTTATTCCAAATAAACTTGATTGTGAAGTAGGTATATAGTGGATAGGTAGTGAAGATGATAAAGTTCGTTGTAGAAGAGTGATCTATACAGAAAAATAATAAACCTTTAAGAAATAATTTGCAGCTTCTTATTGTCCATAACGAACCATGTCAATAGTAACCACAATAGTTACCAGATGAGCGAGCTCTTTCCCTCGCACTTAGTCCAGTTTCACCATGTTCGAATAGAGTCTAAGTTTTTTTACCATCTTCTGCGGTTTTTTGCATTTTCATTGATTATTGTATTGAAGGGGAAAATTATTGCTGCCACATCTGAATACATGTAGAAACGTAGTGACAAGATCTGAATTTTTCCCTCTTGATTCCGGGGGCTATTGTGACAATCGTGACTATATGTATAAGTACAATACGCACAATAGGGGATCTGGATCTTCATTACTAATGGTTATTGTTCACTTATTACAAAGGAATGACTGATGTATTAGAAATTGACAAAAACATAGTGAGTCTCGGGTTCGAGATTCGTGACGTTTCTATTCCTTAGATTGTATATGCGGATCATAAAAGCGGTGAGAGCTGTGTCTTACTAGCTCTTTTTGTACGGGGGAGAAGAAAGGACTTAGTTTTGTAGCGGAGAATAGTAACGAAAAATCAGACAGTAATTCATGCTTCCTTTTCAAAGAATTCTCCAATTTCAGGAGGTGTGCAAGCACTAAAGGGAAAGGAGGAGAGATCGGAAGGTTTCGAAAGAGCGTTAGTGACGGTCCAGAATTCCATAATACCAAGAGGGAGCTCGAACCGAGATCTTACGATGGTTGTGTCGAGTGGGACTGTTACCACAAGCAATTTGAGAACGTTTCTACGGATAATGGATGAGACCCTAATGGGGTGCACTTGTGTCTATGTTATTTAGGTGTATTGTGTCTGGTTCAGCATCCGGTGTCGTAAATTGGATTAGAGCTCTCCAATATCGATTTGGGACGGGCTATTTCTGATCTTAGTTGTAAAGGAAACAACCAGGGTTACAATTTTTGTTGATTTTCTTCTTTTGATTTCTTTTTTGTTGATTTCTTACTTAATTGTGTTTATCGCTTATAGTAACTTTGATAAGATGATGAAAGCTGAAGACCAATTTAGACTTCCTACAGAAAGAAGCGACAAGACTTTCCAATGTATCATTTTGAACTAGCAGCTGATATTTTCATGGTGAATAAAAACACAAGTTTTTTTTTTTTTTTTGAGGATCGGGACATATAGGTACACTCCTACACTCTATCCCTAAATTACTTCTCAACTGATTAAAATTGGGTCGTAACTCATAAGGATGGAAAAAGAGCGATTTTATAGTAAAAACCACCTATTGTTAGGCCGCCGTTTCGAAAAATTCCAGTTAAATACAAAAATACATACCACCACAAACATGTATCACACTTGTCCTATCCGTGGTAACGCGGCTCCACCGTTGTCTTCTTTCGTCCGGAGTTTTTCAACAAAAGTGGTAAGTTTTTTATTTACAGAAGTTAAAAAAAAATGTTACCTGCACGTTTTTTATACTCTATAAATGTTTTGGGAAAATATCGACTGAAATAATGAGGTTTTTTCAGTGAGTATCGTTGCCTACAATCCGTCTGGCTAGTCCTGTCACTGAAGCTTCGCCATTCTTTACTTTAATCCCGCTTCTCAACGGTTCTGAATACCTGTATCCTATTGCTGAAATAATTAGGCCCATAAGGATGATTCATGTCTCATAAGTCAAGTTGTAGGCAACAATCAAAATAGCATAGTAAAACCAAACCCTCATTATCATCAGACGTCAAATGGATATTATGCTATGATACTGACTGAAAAATCCTTAGTATTCCAGTCGATGCTGATCCAAAACATTTATAATCCATAAAAAACTTGTAGGTAATACATTTGTTAACTTACGTAAACAAAAAACTCACCAATTTCGTTGAGGAGCGGGATTAAAAGAGAATGGCGAAGCTTCACTGACAGGACTAGCCAGACGGATTGTAGGCAGTTATTTTTATAAGGCTCATTATTTCAGTCGATATTTTCCCAAAACTTTTATAGAGTACAAAAAACGTGCAGGTAATATACTTTTTTACTCATGTTAATATAAAACTTACCACTTTTGTTGAAAAACTGTAGGTACGAAAGAAGACAACAGTGGAGCCGCCTCAATAACATTAAATAAGAAATAATAATTACCTTTTTATTAGTTTTACAGACAGATAGAGAGACTGCTAATTTGAATGATGTTTGAGCAAGTTAATGTAGGTACTGTTCATAGTTTGTTTAGCATCGTCTCTTGCCCGGCTACCAACTGAAATATTTGTTTGGATTATCAATGCTAGCAGTAAGTGAGAACAGGTGAGAAAGTACCTCATGGGATTAAAACTTCCGAAAAACCAATACAAGTAGAAAAATAAACTCCAGTTTTGGAACGATATTAAGTTTGCCAGAAAGAAAAAAACCATAGGGCAACACCACCCAACCCAAAGTTTCTCCTGACCTCAGCATTTTTTGGGAATAACGTTTTTTTAGTACTGAATCATCAAATTTGATGAAAAATGTAAGTGTTATGGCTGTTACAAGGATTTCACGTTTGCGCATACGCAGTGGCTACTATCAGTCCGGGGGTGATTATTTCCTTCGGGAACCATCTGCAACCTAATCCGCATGATCCCTGAAAATTTCATCGAAATCGGGTGAAAATGTGGAAGTTATGGCCGTTTTTGGTTGATTATTTTCAATAATGAACCTTTGGAATCGACCAAGAAAAAAAATTTTTTTAACAACCCCTCAAAATTTGATGGTTTACGTTTCAAGGTACGTAGAATCCAAAAATCGAATAAAAACGCTGCAAATTATTACACAACGGTTTATAATTTTTATATAGATCGCTCGTCTACAAAATCACCAACCATCCAATATGAAGAGAAAAAAAAAAATAAATAAAAAAAATAAAATAAATAAAAAAATAAAAAAAAAATAAAAAAATCACCAACCATTGATCGCATTTTGGTCAGCTCTAATTTGAACGGAGATTAGGCCTCTTTTGCGATTCACACTCGTGTTTTGATTTATATATATATATTTCAATTTAAACTCTTAAATTTTCGTAGGGAGCGAACAGTTTGTCCTACAGAGCTCCGCGTGGTCTCCAAAAATTCTAAAATTTCTATAGAATCTTAATTTGAAGGAAAAACAATACCTTTATATCAAAATTTTTTGAGTTAGGGCGTTTTCAAAATTTCAAAATTGATTTTGGAACCCTTAGAAGTGACCTACATCAACCAAAATCTTCGGGGCACAACTAGACCCCAAATGGAGCCTACATACCAAATTTCATCAAAATCGGTCAATGCTAAGTGGCTAAAGTGCCGCGTACGGCGTACGGCGGACGGCGGACGGACGGCAAAATTTTTATTCAATTTTTGGATTCTACGTACCTTGAAACGTAAACCATCAAATTTTGAGGGGGTGTTGAAATTTTTTTTTCTTGGTCGATTTCCAAAGGTTCATTATTGAAAATAATAAACCAAAATTTGGCCGTCCGTCCGCCGTACGCCGTACGCGGCACTTTTGCCACTTAGCATTGACCGATTTTGATTAAATTTGGTATGTAGGCTCCATTTGGGGTCTAGTTGTGCCCCGAAGATTTTGGTTGATGTAGGTCACTTCTAAGGGTTCCAAAATCAATTTTGAAATTTTGAAAACGCCCTAACTCAAAAAATTTTGATATAAAGGTATTGTTTTTCCTTCAAATTAAGATTCTATAGAAATTTTAGAATTTTTGGAGACCACGCGGAGCTCTGTAGGACAAACTGTTCGCTCCCTACGAAAATTTAAGAGTTTAAATTGAAATATATATATATAAATCAAAACACGAGTGTGAATCGCAAAAGAAATCAAAATCACCAACCATCGATCGTATTTCGGTCAGCTAAAATTTGAACGGAGATTAGGCTTCTTTTGCGATTCACACTCGTGTTTTGATTTATATATATATATATTTCAATATAAACCCTTAAATTTTCGTAGTGAGCGAACGGTTTGTCCTACAGAGCTCCGCGTGGTCTCAAAAAATTCTAAAAATTCCATAGAATCTTAAATTGAAGGAAAAACAATACCTTTATATCAAAATTTTTTGAGTTAGGGCGTTTTCAAAATTTCAAAATTGATTTTGGAACCCTTAGGAGTGATCGACATCAACCAAAAGCTTCGGGGCACAACTAGACCCCAAATGGAGCCTACATACCAAATTTAATCAAAATCGGTCAATGCTAAGTGGCAAAAGTGCCGCGTACGGCGTACGGCGAACGGCGGACGGACGGCCAAATTTTTATTCGATTTTTGGATTCTACGTACCTTGAAACGTAAACCATCAAATTTTGAGAGGGTGTTAAAATTTTTTTTTTTTCTTGGTCGATTCCAAAGGTTCATTATTGAAAATAATAAACCAAAATTTGGCCGTCCGTCCGCCGTACGCGGCACTTTTGCCACTTAGCATTGACCGATTTTGATGAAATTTGATATGTAGGCTCCATTTGGGGTCTAGTTGTGCCCCGAAGCTTTTGGTTCATGTAGGTCACTTCTAAGGGTTCCAAAATCAATTTTGAAATTTTGAAAACGCCCTCACTCAAAAAATTTCGATATAAAGGTACTGTTTTTCCTTCAATTTAGGATTCTATAGAATTTTAAAAATTTTTTGAGACCACGCGGAGCTCTGTAGGACAAACTGTTCGCTCCCTACGAAAATTTAAGAGTTTAAATTGAAATATATATATATAAATCAAAACACGAGTGTAAATCGCAAAAGAGGCCTAATCTCCGTTCAAATTAGAGCTGACCAAAATGCAATCGATGGTTGGTGATTTGGATTTTTTTTTTTCATATTGGATGGTTTGTGATTTTGTAGACGAGTGATCTATATAGAGATATAATAAACCATTGTGTAATAATTTGCAGCGTTTTTTTTTTTTTTTCCAACTCCCCTCAAAGACAAAATGTCTTTTGTGACGGAGGGGGCACGCCATAAAATAAAAAAAAAAATTGAAAAATAAAAATTAAAAAACGGCCATAACTTCCACGTGGGAAATTCACGTTTGCGCATGCGCAGTGACTACTATCAGTCCGGGGATGATGATTTTCATAGGGGACTGTCTACACACCAACCCGCACGGTCCCTGAAAATTTCATCGAAATCGGACACTAACTTAGTATCGTTATGCGCGTTATAAGGATTTCATGACAGAAAAAAACAGACACACAGACTCGGAGCCAAAATTGTTCAGAAAGGTCTAAAACGTAAAACGCGAGTGAACATTTTGATTTTGGAGAATTTATTCTCTTTTCATCCAAACAAAAACAAAGCTTCCGCTACCTTGGTAGACTCGGGAGCAAAATCTAACTGAGATACAATGAGCCACGACGTCAATTCCTTCCAAGGAAGACATTTGTTAAGATAGAAAACAAATAATCTGGTTCCCAATGGACTTGGAAAACTCAGGGAGAGAATATGAGGATAGAACTGAAGAATCCACAAACGGTATAAAGTTTTTTTTACTACAGTTCCGACTCAGCAAGGAATAAATTTGATTAAACTCCGCGGCTCTCACGGTCCCCTCATCTGCAACACACAGCAGCGCCCAAATCCTCTTGAAATTTCCAGCCCCTCGGAGCAGGTACCTACCCGAAGCCTCTACTCTTTAATCAGTTGATTAATTCTGTTCAAGTCAAACACCCAACTTAGGAAGTTTGAGAGTGATTACGTCTGAATATTTCAGTTGTCCACGAGCCTTCCCTCGCAGATGGGAGGTCTCTTCTACTTACATGCGGATTAATCGAACTTTCGAAGTCCTCCGGCTTTCCAATCTGTGACATTTCCAACAATGAAGATTTAAGGAAGTTGTAGGCGCAAAACTATGAGCGTAAGCACTAAATTACTATATTTACGTAAACTCGAAGATCATCTTGAAAATGATGTTGTCATAACGACGTAGGACCGGCATCTATAGACCTATTCAATATTGTCAGGGTATTTATCAGCGCAAAAGTATATTTCCTTGTTACAGCCATAACTTCTACATTTCGCATCAATATTCAGAGATTGTGCCGGTTGACATGTAAAGTCCCCTATGAGGGTAGTGGAAGGTACTTAGATATTTATGTTTTGAGATAAACTACCATAGATCGGATCATCTATACAATCGGGTTATGAATACGAGAAAGCTATGTGCGCAACCCACTTGGCAGACTTTTGGTTTATTATTTTCAATGATGAACCTTTGGAATCGACCAAGAAAAAAAATTTTCAACACCTCCTCAAAATTTGATGGTTTACGTTTCAAGGTACGTAGAATCCAAAAATCTAATAAAAATTTGGCTGTCCGTCCGCCGTACGCGGCACTTTTGCCACTTAGCATCGACCGATTTTAATGAAATTTGGTATGTAGGCTTCATTTGAGGTCTATTTGTGCCCCGAAGATTTTGGTTGATGTGACTCACTTCTAAGGGTTCCAAAATGAATTTTGAAATTTTGAAAACACCCTAACTCAAAACATTTCGATGTAAAGGTATTGTTTTTCCTTCAATTTAAGATTCTATAGAATTTTTTGAGACCACGCAGAGCTCTGGAGGACAAACTGTTCGCTCACTACGAGAATTTAAAGTTTGAACGTACGATAAATCAGAAACACGAGTTTGAATCGCAAAAGAGGCCTAATCTCCGTTCAAATTTTAGCTGACCGAAATACGATCGATGTTTTTCTTCATGTTGGATGGTTGGTGGTTTTTCAGACGAGTGATCAATATAAAAATAATAAACCATTGTGTAATAATTTGCAGACTTTTTATTAATGCAAGGGTTTTTCTCAAATTAATTCTGTCAGACATCTATTAAGTATCCAACTTGTACCAGGAAAACCGCAGTTTCTCGTGCTACTATAGTAAGGGGCGTGTACGAAATCATGGTTGATCACAGTACTAATAAAATATTAATGCTAAGCAATGACAGAATTGATTTCAGTTTTCGGAATAATGTTGTACACGTGAAATAAAGGGATTGGGTGACGGGTAGCGACGGATCAGCTACGAGATTAAGACTTGTTTGTCTGCCTTGACGCTTGGCGGTACGTACCGGGCGACCGCAAGCAGTAAAGTGCTTCTTCCTAAACAAACGTTCGTTATTTTCAAACGAGTGAGATGAGGGGGCGGTTCAAGCATCGTTGATCCGTCGGAAAGGGAATCGCTGAGTACGAAGGGTCGGGCTGGGAAAAACAGAAAGCGGTCTCGCTGCCCCTTAATAGGCCCTTGGGAGAGCATATTTAGTGGTAGCACACCCGGATGGAGAAGGGGGTGTTCCAACCCTTTGACAGCAAATATATTTCTCCCCAACACTCTGGGATATCGGTTTACATTCTAATGATCGCCAGGGTCGAAGAACGGTTGGGGTGGGTTTTAGAGGCATCGGGACTCTATTATGGCGGCTCTGTTAGCGTTCCGCTCCAGTAATGAGATGACCGCGGGGCTCTATAAAAATTTGAGCTCCCTCGAACACGCCCGCTGC
Organism: Apolygus lucorum; assembly: GCA_009739505.2. Classification (NCBI taxonomy): domain Eukaryota; kingdom Metazoa; phylum Arthropoda; class Insecta; order Hemiptera; family Miridae; genus Apolygus; species Apolygus lucorum. Next base: position 26,694,444 of record CM019167.2, read on the forward strand.
GTCGCACTCAGTTAGCTAGGCATTTCGAATTGAGTGCATTCCAGCTAGGGGACGGCAAGTCCACGAGTGAGAGGGGGGATGCCGATCGTTATGTTATTTACCTGTCGGGTGACCGATTTCATAATAACCTGTTTAACAAAGAAAAGTCTGTCAAGCGGGTGTGGCACATAGCTTCCTCGTACCCATAACTAGCTTGGGGTGGAGCGTCGCAAACATATTTGAAACAATTGATAAGTATCCGAAAAACCATTGTGAGAATCATTGCGCGGTTTTCTTACTTTAGCAAATCATTTGAGTATTTCAAGAAACTAGATGAGCTTAATTTCCGGAAAATTCGTCTGAGGTCTCTAATTATTTTTGCATGTCAAAACAGTTGGAGATTCGTACATGTAAAACATGGAAAAAGGACTAGAGTAGAGGCAACAGACAAGTTCCTGGTCTCTAAGATGAACACCACCGCTGGAAAAAAAACAGGTTTTTCACATCTCCAAAAATCCTCAATTTACTTGAGGAGGGTTTTGAGGGAGACTTAAGAGATAGGTCAACGAGAAAACTAGATTGGTAAACTTTTGCGATAATTTTTCATTTTTATATTATTGCTATCCAGATCTACATATTTGTATAACTAATAAAAATAACTCAAAAATAAACAAAAAGCAGCATTCAAATAACAACCAGAGTAACTAACCAATAGATATATTGTTATAGAAGGATCTTCATTATTAAACTCCCCCACCACGTCACGACCTTTGCTCATTGTGGGGGATATATGCAAGAAAAATTATTTTACTTATGTAAATGTCTAAATGAACCAGTGGCGGCTCCTGCCCCGAAACTCAGGGGGGCACAGAGAACGGAGAGGCAATCGAGAAGGGACAGAACAGGTGCTTTTCTCTGCCAAATAGAAATTTCGACGTTATGCAAATGGGATGAATCTTGGTAACTTTTCCATCTTAAAATTGCAAACGGTACTGAATACGTAGGTACAATAGACACGAGACACGTTCTCTAAAGGTTAACAGAAATTCTGAAATACTTAATCATCAAAGGTCTAAACCCATGAAATGCAATAGTTGAAATGTATATTTGCCCCTTGAAGACTCCGGGATTCGAAGAATATTCCCTCTCATCATGCCCACGCATGGCTAGCTCGAAAACACCACAGTACCTTTTTGATACAATCAATGATTCGAGATAAAAAATGCACCTATTTTTCTAAACCGTTTCGTATTTTTGCATCAGATTAAGACGATATGCCCTGTCGAGTTGTTGCATTATGTTTTGACGACCCAATATACGCAAATCTACCAGAGCGTTCTTATGGGAGACAGCCAATGCGTATTTCTATTTTTTTTTTTTTTTTTTTTTTGCCAAATGCGCCAGATCACTGATGCCGTCTTCAACCCAAGCCTCATTTCGGTTTGCAGAACTAAGTATGCAAGCAGAGCAAAATAATTTGTTAGTCACTTCACACCCACAAAGCCAATCTACTTTCTTATAATAGTCAACGTTAAACTTGCGGTACGAATCTGCAAGATTTTCAAATTTCAACGTCTGCTGGAGTCCAGGTAGAGACGGCAAGGGGCAGCCAGTTTCTTGAATGTCGCACTTTACCACAATCGACAAACTCGAATAGTTTACTTTAATGTAATGCAACGAATTATTCATTGTACCTACAACACTCCTAAATAATCACAATACTTTGAACAAAACGGTGGACCTTATCAGTTTTGTTTGTTTACTTATCCCTCGATAAGGAAATTTGGGTTGGAGAGCTCTCTGACGGGTGAGCAATGAACCAATTCTGCTCAACACGAGTAAATGTCCTGCTCTCTGGTTGGTCAATCTCACATGCCTGCCTCCATCGAAATATGTCACCATGACGTCACCCTCCCCAAAAGCAGAGCAGAGAAAAGGTGATGCTCCAAATGGTTGTGATTGGTCAGAAAAGAGGGAGCTCCCGCCTCAGTTTTCGCACGTAGATTCAACTAGGACAACCTACGATTGAGACCTGTGTGACTAGTCAACTTACTCTTCAAACCCAGAGGAACTAGGTAACTTTGATTTTTTTTTTTTTTTTTTGCTGGGGAACACATGCGCCTATGCTCCTATCAGTAGCTGCCCCTAAAATGAACATCAAGTATAAGTAAAGTTATACTTATTATTTTCTAGGTTTACTATACATACCTACGTGTTGTATTTTGGTTTATTATTTTCAATAATAAGCCTTTGGAATCGAGCAAGAAAAAAAAAAATTTAACCCCCCCTCAAAATTTGATGTTTTACGTTTCAAGGTACGTAGAATCCGAAAATCGAATAAAAAAATTTCCGTCCGTCCGCCGTACGCCGTACGCGGCACTTTTCTTAGCAACACTGGACCGATTTGGTTCAAATTTGGTATATGGGCTCCATTTGGGGTCTAGTTGTGCCGCGAAGCTTTTGGTTGATGTAGGTCACTTCTAAGGGGTGAAAATTAAGGGTTGAAATTTTCAAGAGTGCCCTAGCTCGAAAACTCTCGAAATAAAGGTATCGTTTTTTCACCAATTTTAAATAGTACAGAATTTTTAAAAAATTTTGAGACCACCCGGAGCTCTGTAAGACAAACCGTTCGGTCCCTACGAGTATTTGAAGGTTTTCTTTCGATAAAACAGAATCATGAGTGTGAATCGCAAAAGAGGTCTAATCGCCGTTCAAATTTTATCTGACTAAAATGCGATCGCTGTTCATTTCTTCGATTTGTATACAGTTTTGCCTTCTGCGTAACCAGTAATCAAATTTCCATCTCAAGCTTTCTATTTTTCGAATCGAGTGTGAAGCGTTTAGTTCTTTCTAATAAACTTGATTGTGAAGGTGTGAAGCCATTATAGTGTGGTAGGTAGTACCTACCAATAGGTAGGTGTGGTAGGTAAAAAAAAATTGGTAGGTAAAACAATGTTTGTAGGTAAAAAACGCTGCAAATCATTGCTCACTGATCAGATCACTGATCAGCTGAGTGAGCTCCGAAGCCATTTTCAATGCTATTGAATGGAAGTGCTCTTCCAGGCGTCTCCAGCATTCAAGGATATCTTCTTCACTCCTCACATCACTGATCAGCTGAGTGAGCTCCAAAGCCATTTTCAATCCTATTGAATGGAAGTGCTCTTCCAGGCGTCTCCAGCATTCGAGGAGATCTTCTTCACTCCTCACATCACTGATCAGCTGAGTGAGCTCGAAAGCCATTTTCAATCCTATTGAATGGAGGTGCTCTTCCAGGCGTCTCCAGCATTCGAGGAGATCTTCTTCACTCTTCTGATCACTGATCAGCTGAGTGAGCTCCGAAGCCATTTTCAATCCTATTGAATGGAAGTGCTCTTCCAGGCGTCTCCAGCATTCGAGGAGATCTTCTTCACTCCTCACATCACTGATCAGCTGAGTGAGCTCGAAAGCCATTTTCAATCCTATTGAATGGAGGTGCTCTTCCAGGCGTCTCCAGCATTCGAGGAGATCTTCTTCACTCCTCATATCACTGATCAGCTGAGTGAGCTCGAAAGCCATTTTCAATCCTATTGAATGGAGGTGCTCTTCCAGGCGTCTCCAGCATTCGAGGAGATCTTCTTCACTCTTCTGATCACTGATCAGCTGAGTGAGCTCCGAAGCCATTTTCAATCCTATTGAACGCAGGAGCTGAAATTTGAGAGGGAAGGTCAAGGGAGAATACAGATGGTGGTAGGTGCTATTGATGGAGAACCAGTGATCTATACAGAAGGATGATCTATACAGAAAATAATAAACCTTTGAGCAATGATTTGCAGCGTTTTTTAAATGTGTGTGTTAAATAAATAAAATGAAAATTCATCCGATTGTACCTATTCATGATCCAATGCATTGTAGTTGATCTCAAAACATCAATCTCTAAGTACCACCACTACCCTCATAGGGGAAGCTATTCGTCAACCGGCATAATATCTGAACATTGTTGGAAAATGAAGTTGAGGCTGTAACAAGGAAATATTGTGCATGCGCAGCGGCTACTATCAGTCCGGGGGCGATGATTTTCATAGAGGACCATCTACACGCCAACTCGTATGATCCCGAACATTTCATCGAATCTGATGAGAATTGTCGAAATTATGGCTGTGGCAAGGATTTCACGTTTGCGCATACACAGCGGTTACTATCAGTCCGGGGTAATGGTTTTCATAGGGGACCGTCAACACGCCAGCTCTCACAATCCCTTGGTAGACTCGGAAGCAAAAATAACTGTAAACGAATCCGTTTCAGACCATTCTTGATTAAAATCCGCCAAAAAGACCATAGGCGTTTGGTGTGTGTGTGTGTGTGTGTGGCAAGATCTTGTTTACCTGCTCTGCCTAGGCCTTATTCCCTAACCGATTTGGGTGGTTCTCTTATTGTTTGTCTCCGGTTTGGAAGACAAACCTCCTCCTGCCTCGGGTTTCCCAGCCGCCATCAACGCTGGCTTCGTTCTCACCTTTGAAGTGTTCCAATACCCACAGAAATGCAAACAAATTAAAAATTTAGACAGGAACAAGAGTACAAGAAGCTGATGAAGTTGAAGGAAATACTCATGGGACGACTCGGAAGAGTCTTGAGCACCACCACCCGAGAGGAAGCCCATTATTCACCTAAAACAAGCAACTTGTAGAATGGTTTCATCAGGATCTAATTCGTCACTTACTTCCTCAGTTCCATGAACCGCTGAAATTATTTCCCGTAACCATTTCATTGTCAGAAAACACGCACTTCGCACAAATTCTGACGGAACGCTCACTGCACAAGAAGCGAAAGAGCCAGGAACGAGGTTGAGGGTTAAGGTACTAAAACATTAGTCCGTGGTGTTCGGAGAATAATTTGGTGTTATTCTTGTTTATGTTGTCAAAGTCGGAAACTCTTGTAGTTAGGTTGGGATCGTTCTGGAAAGTGGTTATCTCCGAATATTAGTTACGTATTTTGTAATCGTTTTGTGTTAAATACAACCGTTAAGCCTTTCAGTTTGATTATTAGCGTCCGTTTACAACAGTAGATCAAAGACGCTGCAAATTATCACACAAAGGTTGATTTTTTCTATATAGATAACTCTTCTGCAAAGAACACGGTTTTGCCATTGTTACCACCAACCAACTTGAAGAAAAACATCGATCGCATTTCGGTCAACTAACATTTGAACGGAGATTAGGCCTCTTTTGCGATTCACACTCGTGTTTCTGATTAATTGTATTTCCAACCCTTAAATTCTCGTGGGGAGCGAACGGCTTGTCCTACAGAGCTCCGCATGGTCTCAAAAAATTCTAAAAATTCTATGAAATCTTAAATTGAAGGAAAAACAATACCTTTATACCAAAATTTTTCGAGTTAGGGCGTTTTAAAAATTTCAAAATTCATTTTTCGACCCTTGGAAGTAACCTACATCAACCAAAATCTTCGGGGCACAACTAGACCCCAAATGGAGCCTACATATTTCATCAAAATCGGTCAATGCTAAGTGCGGAAAGTGCCGCGTGCGGCGGACGGACGGCCAAATTTTTATTCGATTTTCGGATTCTACGTACATTGAAACTTAAAATAACAAATTTTGAGGGGGTGTTACAACAATTTTTTTCTTGGTCGATTCCAAAGGTTTATTATTTTCAATAATGAAATCAATAATTATTTTCATTATTGAAAATAATAAACCAAAAATGAAGTTAGTGTCAATTGCCCACAAATGCACGCAAGTATTTTGCGCGAAAGTATTCTTCCTGAGTTCCTCACAAGAAAGCATGAAGAATAGCGTGGGTCCCAATGTTTTACGCTGTATTTTGGGCAAATGAAGGGGGGTGTAACCTTTTCGTGAAACACCCTGTATACCGTGAAGGACATACACATTAATTTCAAAACGTAAGTTTTGTTAACTACAAGTTAATTTCTTCCCCAATTAGAGGGGATATTACCGAACCCAACGAAAATCCTAGCTGTCATTTTTTTGTCAAAGAGTCTTTCATTTCGTTTTATCTGATTTTATTCCATGGAAAGGTTATACAATTGAGATGGAATAAATTCATTTGTAAGGCAATTGTGAATATGCCAATTATTTTTGGTTAAAAGCCCCGTTCATGATGGAGAAAGCCCGAATGATGGAGAAAAGATAAAGGGAAAACGAGGAATTGGTTTTTTGTTCAATAGGGAAAATATATAAAAGGCAGAAAAAACTCTTCTTGTCCCCGATTAAGAGGCTGAATATCCGGATTTAATTGATTTCGAGAAAAACTTTTTAATCGCATCCGTTTCCTCTGTTTAGAGAAAAAAGAGAAATAAAGAAAAGTGTGGTCAGAGCGGCAACGGGGTGAAGGAGGGGAGAACTCTAAGATGAAATTGATTGGAGCTGACAAAAGGGCGGTTTTTTCGGGTGGTAGCTGTCAGCAGTGAAAACGGCGTTTGGTCTGGGAAAGGGGATTTCAGTCGGAAAATTAAAGGGGCAGTGTGACTGGTAGGGAGAGGGCTCTGTGGGGAGGTTTAGAAGGGGAGGTGTTTGAAAAGAAGTTTAGAGAAAAAACGGAAAAGAGGCGCTAGTGATGAATGGTGGGAAAATAAAAGACACCTCCTGAACCATCGCCTCTGACAGACTATCAACTAGCGTCTCTCCTCATTAGCCAACGTATCGGCTTATTCATCCGTCGGATGCCACTCGGAAATTTCCAGCAATGGAAATCCGTGTAGAATAAAAACACTCCAAAGCCCCCCCCCCCCCTCAACATGTCACCCCTTCTCTTTCCTCTCAGGTTATTTACTTCAGTTTATAGATCTTACTTTATTAACCCTCCGTCACTAAAATATTTCTCTCGCACACTGCTTCTAATATGAGGAGATGAAGCCCATCCTAATTGTTATCAACAAACATCTGCATCTCGTATCCATAAAACGACTGTATAGTTGATCAGAGTCACCCCAAAATTTAAATTTCCAAGTACCTACCCCGGAACCCGAATAGAAGCTCAGGTGAAGATGAAATTGATAGGGAGCTATCCAGAGTATCAACCTCACAACCCCAAACATCCCTATTGATATCAAATGAAAACTTACGAAGTTATGATTGTAATTGATTTCAAAATGACCCATGCCTCAGTGTCTACCATTGAACTGATCGATATGAACTTCATAGAAAATTTCCAGAGTCTCATTCATACAATCCCTAAACATTTCCGAAAATTCGAAACAATTTAACCCAATTTAGGATAGTGGACCACCCAATGGACCAAGCATTCGACACTATAAGGATGATTGAGAGCGATCATCTCCAAAAGGAAAGAGTTTATTATTTTCGATAAAGATCCTTTGGAATCAAACAAGAACCCCCCTTCAAACATGTATGGATTCGTTTCAAGGTATCCAAGAAACGTGCCCAGTGGGTGTGGCACATAGCTACCTCGTAACCCGGTAGTATGGACCATCCGATGAGTAGTAGCTAATCTCCATAAGTACCTTGCACTACCCTCAAAGGGACAATCTATACGGCAACCCTTACTATCCCTGAAAATTTAATCAACATCGGGTGAGAAATGTAGATGTAAAAAGTCATGGTATTTATGAGGTTCTTACGTTTGCGCATGCGCAGCGGTCACTATCGATCCGGGAGCTGATGATTTTCATAGGGGACAATTTACACCTCAGTTCGAACAGTCACTGAAAATTGAATCGAGCTATTCAAGTTTCCCACAAAAATGCTAATTTTTAGCCAAAAAAAAAGAAAAAAATCTTACAAAATGAGGGTCACAATAGTTGTAGTGAACTGCCTCTTCATGCGAATCTCGTAAAATAGATGAGGTTAGTGGAGAGTCATAAGTAATACTAATAAGTCATAAGTAATACTACCTAATTTATCAAAATATCATGAACTTCCCTTTCGGGAATTGAATCAAATAGTTTCGCTCCAAGATTTTTCCACGAAAATGTTGGAGCGGAACTAGTTGATTCAAATTTGGTTTGTTATTTTCAGTAATGTCAAAAGTAACGACATTTTTCGTTCCGATCCAGGATTCTACTCAAGAACGGGGAAATATGAGCGAAATAGATATCCTGGGTTACAAACCAACACCGTGATACTCCCTTTATTCCTTTGATCAGTGACCAGATCAATTACAAGTATAATCATTTACAAATAGCAGCAAAAAAGGCCTATCTAGCGTTTCTGGTTTCAACCCGTGGCTCAGTTTCCAAAACATCATGGATGGAAAATCAGGAAAATATGGTTAGTTGCCGAAATTGAGCCCCATGGTAGACTAGGACATTGGTTCATGGGGAACGTAGTAAAATCGTCTGCCAAGTGGATGTGGCACATAGCTTCCTCGTATTCATAACCCGATTGTATAGATGATCCGTTGCACAGTAGTTATTCTCAAAACAACAATCTCTAAGTACCTTCCACTATCCTCATAGGTGACCATCTACACGACAATCTGAACAACCCTAGAAAATTGCATCAAATTCGGATGAAAAATGTGAGTGTTATGGCTGATACAAGGATTTAACGTTTGCGCATGAGCAATAGCTACAGTCAATTTTAAGGCCTTGATTTTCATTGGGGACCATCTACAACCTAATCCGCCTAATCCCTGAAAATTTCATCGAAATCGGATAGAAAATGTGGAAGTTGTGGCTGTTACAAGGAATTCACGTTTTCGCATGCGCAGCTTCTACTATCAGTCCGGGGGTAATGATTTTCATATAAAACCATCTTCACACCAACCCGCTCAATCCCTGAAGATTTCATCGAAATCTGATGAGAATTGTAGAAGTTATGGCTATGGCAAGGATTTCATGACAGACAGACTGACAGGCACGGAACCAAAATTGTTTAGGAAGGTCTGAAACGTAAAACGCGAGTGGAAATTTCGATTTTGGAGAACTTTTATCTTCAACCTTGAAAAGTGAAAACAAAGCTTCCGCTACCTTGGTAGACCATGGTGGCACCACTATAAGTTCCATGGTGGTACAGCGAATAATTCATGAAAATCCGGAGGTATAATGAGAATTTTTCCTTAATTTTTGTGAATAATAATTTTGTAATAATTTTGTGAAAATTATCCCCCACTCGCCCCCTTCCCTAACGAATTTTGATACTCTGGTGAAATCATGTACAACTCGGAAGTTATTTGAGTAAAAAAAAAGAAACACGGAAATCGGTTGGAAATTGAGGCCTGGGCAGAGTTTACAAGATTATGCCCGCAAACGCACGTTTCTAAAGCTAAAGGAAAATTTCGGAATTACGGCGACATAGGGCACAACAAGAGTTTCCCGCATCGAAAAAAAAAGAACGAGGAAAATCGGTTGAGAACTAAGGCCTGGGCAGACGACACAAGATTATGCTCAAAAACGCACGTTTTTTGAGCTTTACCCCCCTTCCCCCCTCTATAGGCAAAATTCGAAATTCCGGCGACGTAGTGCACAACTAGATAGTTTTCCGGCATCGAATAAAAAAAGAACCACGAAAATCAGTTGAGAACTAAGGCCTAGGCAGACGGCACAAGATTATGCTCAAAAACGCACGTTTTTTGAGCTTTAACTCCCCTCCCTCCCCCTTAAAAGGCAAAATTCGAAATTCCGGCGACGTAGTGCACAACTAGATAGTTTTCTGCGTCGAACAAAAAAAGATTCACGAAAATCGATTCAGATCTAAGGCCTGGGCAGACGGCACAAGATTTTGTCACACACACACATACACCTACACACACACCTATATGCACACATACATACACATATGGTTTTTTCGCGGATTTGGATTCAGAATGGTCTAAAACGGACTACTGTGTGGTTATTTTTTTCTGTTGAGTGGTGTCCTCCTTCACCCCAGATCGATCGCATAAGGACGCCCAAGTCTTGCTGTGGGACGTTGTAAGAATCGACCCCTGAGGCAGAGTTTAAAATTAGTAAGAAGTTGACAACGTAATACTATTAATAAATTGCATTTATCGTCAACTCTACCTCAGGAGTCAAATTTGTCATTTAGGTTCCTTCCTAACAAATTTCATGGTAGGTACATCAAAAACGATTGATGGACGAGGATTGGGGTTTTATCCATCATTATACACAATATTGACTAGAACGGTTAAATCAAAGAGTTAATTCGATCATTTGGATCAAATAGATTAAGTAAAAATTTTGATGCAATTCCGAGGAAAAACGAAGTGAAAATTTCCGACAATGTGTCAACAATGAATGAAATATGAAATGTTTCATGAATTTAGTCAGCTATTTCAATAGGTCACTTGTAGTACCTCATCGGTACATAACAAGTTATAGTATCGTATTGACGTAACCTTCTATGGGCAATGGACTCGTAGATCTGAGATTTATCGAAAAATCACGTTCCGCGGGAAGTACCTACAGCCGCAGGTACATGCACACTTGAACTTCTGTCTGACATCGTAAGATGTGTGCATCTGCATCATTGAGTCCGGCTTTAGGTTAGTTTCTTGGTGTCCACTTCCCTCGTCCCGAGTATCACCTTGAAATATTCACACCTCATCTCGTTTTCTACCCCTACGTGAGAGTCTATCCGCTCCCTAGGATAATCATAATTCATGAGAGGGCAGAGAGTTGAAAATAGGTTCCTTCCACAATGGAAACCTCACATCTCAAGGGAAAGTGTCTTACCTTCCTTTGTACTCTATTGTTGAATACCCTTGGAGTCACGAGAAGATAAATTTGTACCTCCACTATATCATTTCTCAATAATATGACATAAACAATTCATGAACGAACCTAAAATAAATTACCCGATTTCAAACCTTTTTCAATATTTTGCACATGCACGTGATCTAAAGTAAAACATTATAAAGACAAAATTAAGTACCTATTTCACTTGAACAAGTTTTAAGGGGGAGAACTTATCTATAAATGATAAGATGAGGAAAATACAGATATGTATTGGTTTATGTAAGAGTTGAAGCGAAAGATAAATAAAATATCTCACGGGACATCTCACGGGAACCAGTTCGTAACCCAGCCATTGGTTTTTGGTCTTATACCAGTATGGCAGTCTTTGGACACGATTGCCATAATATCGTTTCTTCTAATCCCTGAGTGACTTTTATCCAGCATATATGCTCCCAATCTTACCAGCTATTCTAGCTATCAATACCTCCTGGGTCATGTATGCTTCAATTTTCGTAAGGGAAGAAGAAACTTTTATATTAGCTAATTTTGCTGAGGCACTCTGGGAATCTGTGAGGATTAGAATCTTAGGGTTCCTATTCACAACACTGTTTGCATGAACCAGGGCCTGTCAGATCGCGTGGCACTCCGCTGAATAAATGGAAGACCGATTCCATAAGCTAAAATGTCGTTTAGAATCATTTGTTGCGTCGTTACATGCACCCGGTTGCCGATGAAAGATCCATCGATATAAATGATCAAGCTCCACTTGGTTTGAAGGAACTCCTGTACCTGGGTGTGCGTATGGGTCGGAAAAACTGTTTATTGTTATTTTAATCTAAACCAGACCTCATCATGAGAATTTTGACACCAACCGCGACCTTCTAGACCTTTTTCTATGATTTTCAAAGTTTCGAATGTTTACGACGTCACAGTGTGCTGGGAGGTCCCGTCCAGGCGGCGGGACGCCATAAACATTCGAAACTTTGGAAAATCATAGAAAAAGATCCACTCATCCAAAAAGAGAACGGCTGGTGCCAGAACTATCAGGATTAGGTCTACTTTCGATTGTAGATTGTAGCTCAATCCGCGGATCAGGGTGATGAGAGACCAAAGCGCTGAAGCCTAGTGGCTTACTGTGCTACTCCGCGGATTCTGTTCCTAGACAAAGAGTCCTAGCCCTTTGGTAAGGGCCAGTAGTGGTTTGGCTAGATGTGTGCTGGGAAAAGCCTCCATGGGTGTGGGTGACTCGAGGAGTTTAAACCTGCAAATTGATAGCATTTCGCAATCGAATATTATGTGGGAGGCTTTTTCTTCGGCCTCTCCACACAGCCTGCAGAGGGTTGTGTTCTGGCTCACCCCAATGCGGCTGAGATGGAATCGGAGTGGAGTGAAGCCCGTTACCAGGCCAACCACTAACCTGACTTCCTTGCGGCTTAGCCGCAGCAGCTCTTCAAGAGTACTGGAGTTAGGCTTGGCCACCATGCGTTTACTTAGAGCATGCCCTCTAAGGTTTGACCATCTACTAGTGGTTTCATTAGTGACCAAACGGTTTATGGTCGCCCTAAAGGAAGATTTGGGAATGCCGATAGCTGGCTCTGGACCAATAAACGGGGTTAGTGAGCCCCTTCTGGCCAGCGCATCTGCTTTCTCATTTCCCATTACTCCGCTGTGTCCTGCCACCCACTCCAGAGAAACTCTGTTGTGTTGCGACAGGGAGCAGAGGGTTTGAAGCAGTCCCACACTAACTTTGAGTTAATGGAGGAGGCGGCTAAAGCCTTGATCGCAGCCTGGCTATCTAAGAGAATGCGGACATGTACACCTCGGTGTTCCCTCAGCAGAATTTCCCCAGCGCATACCCTAACTGCAAGTACTTTAGCCTGAAATACCGTGGCATGCACTCCTAGAGAAGCTGAGTGGCTCCATCTGGGATTAGCCCCGTAAATTCCAATCCCTGCACCATTCTCCATTTCGGATCCATCTATGTACCAGAATTGGTCGTTGGGACAGCATTGAGAGATTCGCCGCCCCTCTGATCTTATGATTGATCTGAAGGGGTCTACTTTCAATTAGAAATTTTTTTAAAAAATGAGACTTAAAAAATTGATTTTTCACCCATCAGGACCTCGATAAAATCTTTCAAGGCTCTAGAACACTTACTTTTTGTTTTCTTCCTTTTTCTTTTCTGTGCTTTCCAACAGAACAGAAACCCCAGATTTGAGTTTACATATAAATTTTGGGACTTATGAACATTTCTGTGGATTAAGCTCGAAAACACGAAAAAGTATTATAAGTGATGAAACTCTGATTCAGTGGAGTAAACAAATGATATAGGACAAGTTCCTGCATGAGTTAATTACAGAAACCACTACTGAAGTTTTGGTCCTTAACATCGGTCCTGTGTATTGAAGTACTTCCCTAATAGTTTGATATAGCCTTGAACAGTCGGTGTTCACGGTACTCATCTTCAAAGTTGAACGGTGAAAGTACCGATACCCATCCTAATGAAACATTTGGGTTGTTCCGATAAAATGTTTCAAATCAAACCTCGTCCTCACTTCGTTCTCACATGTGAGAAATTCCAAGCAGATCACAAATGTCAGAAATCAGCCTTTCATTGAGAACCGAAAATTCCAGTATTTTCGGGGACTTTAGTGGTTCATCAAACTGCTGGAATAAGTAAGAACTGAAAATACTAACGAACAAACCTTCGCTTCATTAGTCCAAAATGATGTAGTTTCATACTTATTGTTTCTAAATTGAAATATTTCTGGCAGGTTTTTGTACAGAAAATACGCAAAAATTGTTGAGAATCCCTTCTGAAACTAAGGTCCGATGCGATAAAGAAGGGTTATAGGGGTGAAGGAAGTTAGCTTGACAAGGGAGTTCCAGAGGGACGCAACCCCACCTACCGTGTCTTGAAGCCCTCACCATTGCGACAAACTAATTCGTCGGAGTTCCGAAACTCGTCTTGTCGAATATGGGGGAGGAAGGCAGCACTGCACTCGCCTCATCCCACCGCTTCCGACACCCCAAAGTCAATAGAAACCTCAAACTTGTCCCGCCGGAGCTGAAACACTCTCTGAAGGGAACGACGCAATTATTGTAATGTGACAAAACTTAGTTACTGAATCGTGGAAAATAACCAACGTGCGGGAATTAACCTCGAAATTTCCTCTTAATTAAAATTCTCATAGTTTACACGGACAATCCCTCGACATTTCTTCAGGATCGGCAAGGAAGTAGAGGAGGTGCCTCAGGCACATTCGTGCGTTGCTAAAATTTCCTCAAGCGCAGTGACTACTGACGATCTGATCACCATGACTTCATAGAAAAAATATCTTAGTTGAAAAATTTAAAGTTGAAAAATTTACAAGCAATGGGTGGGTGTGGGGGCGAATACAAGAAAAACAAAAAAACTGCGTATTTTGAGACTCTGCTCTGGAGCGCTGTTTGGTTAAAGTTTTTCGTTCTCAAAATATTCCAAACATTTTTGATCGCAGAAAAGGCATGAATATTCATACAAATAATTCGTATATGATGTAACCACACAAATGTGTACCTACTGTACTTACTACCTGTATGTACTGTGTACATACTGTACCCGTATATGCAAAAATTCAAAAGGAAATTCATTGGAAAAATTCAACTTTGATTGTTATTAAAATATAATAATTTTATGAACAAATTACAAGGATACTTCATAGCACTCACAGGGTGACCCCGAGTTAATGACCCATTTCTCCGTTGTTTATCCCCTTAATTTTTTGCAAGGAATTCAACTATCACACTTTCGCTTCAAAGAGAACCCTCTACTTCTTCTTGCAAAGTTGGATTTCACGGGAAATTTCATGAATTATTGACCCCTCACTTGGTTTTGGTTTATTATTTTCAATAATGAACCTTTGGAATCGACCCACAAAAAAAAATTTTTAACACCCCCTCAAAATTTGATGGTTTACGTTTCAAGGTACGTAGAATCCAAAAATCGAATAAAAATTTGGCCGTCCGTCCGCCGTACGCCGTACGCGGCAATTTTGCCACTTAGCATTGACCGATTTTGATGAAATTTGGTATGTAGGCTCCATTTGGGGTCTAGTTGTGCGCCGAAGCTTTTGGTTCATGTAGGTCACTTCTAAGGGTTCCAAAATCAATTTTGAGATTTTGAAAACGCCCTAACTCAAAAAATTTTGATATACAGGTATTGTTTTTCCTTCAATTTAAGATTCTATAGAATTTTTAGAATTTTTTGAGACCACGCGGAGCTCTGTAGGACAAACCGTTCGCTCCCTACGAAAATTTAAGGGTTTATATTGATATATATATATATATATATATATATATATATATATATATATATATATATATATATATATATATATCTAGATATATATATATATATATATATATATATATATATATATCTATATATATATATATATATATATATATATATATATATATATATATATATATATATATATATATATATATATATATATATATATATATATATTTACATCTTGGTACAAAATGACGTCCGTATCATAGTTGTGGTAAAGTGACGTCCCCCTGAAGGAGTGGTCATTTTAACAAAATTTTGAAATTCCAACATTAATTAAGGCCGAGATACTTGTTAACCGACTCAGATATTCACATTTCGCTTGCTGATGACATATACAGTTCTTCACATATACGCTGTACATATGAACGCATAGTGGCTTCCGTTCACACAGCAGCTGAATTGACGTCCAGTAAGCTCGAGCTTACTGGACGTCAATTCCGCTGCAGTGTGAATAGCGCTGGCAAGGCGCCGCAGAGTTGAGGGCTGGAACCAGCCGTTTTCAAGGGTGTGGGAGAATGCCAAATTGGTGAACTCACCCAATTCAATCTCAGAACGTTTCGCAAAATGTGTCAATATAGAAAAGTAGAAGAGAAGTAGAAAAGAACCCCCCCTCACAAGTTGTTTACATGAAAAATAATGGGTAATTGCCAAAAAGGACCAATAAGAGAGAAATGGGGAAAATATAATTTTCAAGAGAAAAAATCATACATAGGAAATAAAATCGGGCCGAGTTTATTAGGCCCCACTTCCCTTCCTGAGGACCAGGAAGTTTAATAATGAGGGAGGGACATTGATCCATAATTAATGGTTCTATATGGTTCGCAAAATGTATCACTATAGAAAAAAACGTCTGCCAAGTTGGGTGGGCAGTATAGCTTCCTCACTCATTGTAACATGGACGAATAGAATCAGTTGGCGAAAAAATTATGATTCAAAAGAGTTATTGAATACCAAAATATTGGCGATAATATGCGGGATAGGGTTGCAGGTATTAATGTTTTAATAGTGTTGTAAATAGTTGTGGTATATAAACCACTGAAATAAAAGAACGAAAGAGTGTAGGTATAAACCACCGTCTAGGACCTAACCCACACAATCCCTTAAAATTTCGTCGAAATTGGTTGAATAGTTGGGGAGTTTTGGTTGTAACAATAAATTTAAAGTTCGCGCATGCGCAGCGGCTATTGCTTGACCAATTTGATTGAAACTTATAGGGTGACTCTCAGAAGTTAGTCCCTAACTAACCTCCAAATTTGAGCAAAATCGGTTCATTAGAAACCGAGAAACCGAGGTTCCAGGAAATTCACGTTTGCGCATGCACACTCGCTCCTATTCGTCCGAAGGTGCTGAAATTGATAGGGGACCGTCTAGGACCTAACCCGCACAATCCCTGAAAATTTCATCAAAATCGGACCACAGGTTAGTATAGTTTTGCCCGGGACAAGGATTGACCACAGACAGACCGACAGACAGACAGACACGGAACCAAAATTGTTCGGGAAGCTCTAAAACGCAAAAAGCAAGTGGAAATTTTGATTTTGGAGGAAATTTTTTTTTTTCACTTCTTTCACGAATACAAAGCTTCCCAACCTTCGGTAGTGAGGAAGCAAAAGAGAAGTAGAAAAGAACCCCCCCTCACAAGTTGTTTAATAAGTTGTTATTAATAAAATCAATAAAATATCGTCGTTCGAGGCCCAGCATGGCACATCTAACTTTTGCCAACTTTTCAGGAGAGCCAAAAAACTGTTTTACGAGTAAGGTAATCGTGTTTTCTTTATTTTCTGAGTTCAAACTAGCCTAATTGGGGTCGCTCAACATGATTTTACAATAAATTTGGTTGTCAACGAACTACCTTCGAAATTAGCGTAGATGTGCTATGCTGCCCAGATTTCGTCCCCTAGATATGCTATGCTGTCGAACATTTGTGCTATTTTTCAGAGGGGTAACATGAAGTTGTCCTATGCTGCTGTACTAAAATTAAGTTCTCAAATAAATTATCTATTTGGTTTCCCTCTATAAAGCCAAGGATAGAGTTTTAAACTGGCTTGCAATTCCTTTTTTTGTCAGCCCGACAAGTAGACAGGGAAGGTAGGTACCAGATGTTTATAAACTCGAAACAGTACCAATTTATAGTTTATTTTATTTTATTTATTTAATTTAATTTATAATTTGTTTTATTTAAACGACACAAAAAAATTGAACCCAACAGTTCTAGTTTTACATTGACTTGAATTCCACATCTGCTACTACCAGCGTTAGTATTAGGGTAGGTATCTATTTTCCTAGTCCTAGTGAAGAAAAGCCTTGGAAAATGCAGTAGGTATATATTAGAAAAAAATTATAAATGCTTGCATACGAGTCTGCAACACATTGGGACATTTTCATGTGTGTGAAAGTATGGTTGTTAGTTCATGTACCCAAGCATCAAAATAAGAAAACAGTTGATTCTTCTCTGCGCAACACAGTGAGTCTATTTTATTTATTGGTCGCGTGAGCAAGTTTTCGTGTCGATTTTTCAGTTTATGTGCCAAAGCAGACATGAAAATGTCAAAAATTCTTTAGCTAACACAGAAACATTATTAAGGATCACAGAGATCTGTATAAAATCCGTTTCATAAAGCTAGACTTGAATTTTACTACAGTTTACCTGCGTTACTAGGAGTGTATATTTTCTTATGGTACTCATGTGATGTGCCTTTCTTATTTCCTACGAATTATACAGATTGGACGCTTCACAATATCAAATATATTGTTTAGCAATGCACGTATTTCATGGGACGAAGTGCAGAATGATAAAACATGAATTGCTTATTATGGGGTTTCTACTTATTACAAAACTGAGATGAGGAGTTACCAAAGTGAACTGAATTTATTGTTATATTCCTCTGACCTTCTTGTCAAATAATATTTCTCTACTGGAAAGCGAACATGTGTTAATATAAGTCGGAAGTGAAATGATTTTATTCCTGTTGTTCAACTAAAAAGCCTATTCTGATGGTGGGTTTTGATAATTATTTACTAAATGAAATTCTAGTCATTGTCTCATTACTGTGAAAATCTTGTCAATTTACTCGTATGTTCATTGACTGGAATGTCTACAAATATATAAGTCGTTTTGGGTTTTAAAATTTTGCTGAAATTTAAAAAAATATAGTTGAAGTGAAATATTATTACCTCTTATTGGACCATGGTGTCACTAGTGTCACTGAAAACATCTTGGGAATCCCACAGCTTTCCCAAGGTGTCACCAGATTAACTAGATATCAATTGCAATTTAAAAATTTATTGGACAGAGCTGAATTTTTCGAAACATTTTCTGTAAGTTATTGGAAATCAAAAATTGATGTTATTATAAAATGTTTTTCATCGATTTCCTTGGAAATTTTTTTCATAACTCTATTTTGAGACAGAAAATTCTGTTGTCCATTAAATTTAAAGTTGTAATTTAATTTTGGTTACTCCGGTGACACTTAGAGATATCAGATATCTCCAGATTCTGTGGAGTTCCTGAGATGTTTTCGGTGACGCTAGTGATACCATGGCCCAATTAGGGTTAACCAGTTAAATATTATTAAATTCAACTATATTTTTTAAACCTTCAGTAAAATTTCAGAACCCGAAAAGACTTATATATTAAATATATAAGTCTTACAAATTTTGTAAAAGTTAATTTTGTAAAAAGTCTAAAAATGTTGTAGATATTCCAGTCAATGAACATGAATTGACAAGATTTTCACAGTAATGAGACAATGACTAGTATTTCATTTAGCAGATAATTATCAAAATCTACCATCAGAATAGGCTTTTCAGTTGAGTAAAAGGAATAAAATCACTTCACTTCTGACTTACTACTTCTTAGTTTTGGAAAATGACTACGCCGATTTTTTTCATTGAGAAAACATTAACAATTATTTTTGGGTAAGTACTCTGCGAGAACTTCCTTTCTTCTTTCTTCCTACAAAGGCACCGATTTTGTTCACGAAAATAAGCTTTGTTCGAAATAAAATACAAAACAGCAATGCACATATGCATAGCTTCATCCTAGCAGCATAGCACATTTGCAGTTCAAACTTATTTATCTTATTTTCTTAACTAATGCCGATGATTTATGATTTTCTTTTTGTTAGAAATCAAGATTGAATCTTCATTAAGCATTACTAAAAGGAAAAAACCGCTATATACTTCTAATTATTGCAATAAACTCAATAAACTTGCCTCGCTTCCTGGCATATACGATTTTTCCATGCTTTCTGTGCAGATGTGCCTTGCTGTTGGGTGGTTTTAGATATGCTATGCTGACTAATTCGCAAATACTAGCGCTACGAGCGGTCAGATTGAAAAACTGTTAGCGCCAATCGCTCGGGCGTGAAATTTTGAATAAGAAACCGTTCTTAACTCGATTTCGCCAAAATGTCAGATGTGCCATGCTGGGCCTCGAACGACGATATTCTTCCCAGATTATTAGAATCTGGAATTAGATTCTGTAATAAAAATGTACAGCAGGATGGGGTTCGTAGTACCAATTTACGTATTTACTACCTTTGTGGGGGTAGCACATTGCTTCCCAACATCAATAAAATATTGTTTCCACATTCTTCGAATCTGGAATTAGATCCTGTAATACAAATGTACGAGCAGGATGGGGTTTGTAGTATCAATTTACGTATTTTACTACCTTTGTGGGCGTAGCACATAGCTTCCTAACATCAATAAAATATTGTTTCCATATTATTCGAATTTGGAATTAGATCCTGTAATAAGAATGTACGAGCATGATGGGATTCGTAGTACCAATTTACGAATTTTACTAGTACACACATGCGGGGAGTGCAATGATTTTTCCAATTTTTCTCGTCCATTCTTCAACAGTTCTGCCAAAATCCCATCTTCTCCAGGTCAATGAATTGGCTGGTGGTGGGGAAAAACCAGGTAAGTACAAAAAATAGAATTTTACAGGAGAGCATTTTTTTTCAAATTTTATTCTCAATACCGAATAATCTTCCTAACCGAATAATCACTAACGCCCCAGCCAATAGTAAGCATGGTTTCTTCACTTCTAAGGGATGAAAAATAAGGGTTGACATTTTGAAAACGCCCTAGCTCAAAAAAATCGATATAAAGGTATTGTTTTTCCATCAATTTAAGATAGCATAGAATTTTTAAAATTTTAGAGACCATGCGGAGCTCTGCAGCACAAACCGTTAGCTCCCTACGAGACCTTAAGGTTTTTCCTTCGATAAAACAAAATCACGAGTGTGAATCACCAAAGAGGTCTAATCGCGTTCAAATAATATTTATTAATATTATTATTATTATTTAATATTTAATTTAATTTAATTTAATTTAATAATTAATACTATTATCAAATAATATTATTATCTGACCAAAATGCGATCGCTGTTCGTTTCTTCGAGTTGTATTCAGTTTTGGTTCCGTAGCAACCAGTAATCAAATTTCCATACGAAGGACCCTATTTTTCGAATCGAATGCAAAGCGTTTATTTCTTCCAAAAAATTGATTTTGAAGGTGTGAAGGTAATTATGTAGCAGGTAAAAAGAGTTACAATGGTAAAATTGTGATCTTTTCAGACGAATGATCTATACAGAAAAATAATAAAAGAAAGGTGTTACTTTATACTCACTACCATATCTACGAATGGAGGTCTTCTTCAAAAAATCCACTTTCTAGCCGTCAAAATCATTTGTAAGTATCACTAACGGATTCAGCGTGAAAAATTACACAGGAATTGATACCAAACTCGTCATGTCATCCTAACATGGACGGTGGCCAGTGAACGAAATTTGTGATTCCCGCCCAACTTGAATTTTCCGCGCTATAGATCAACCTCCTACGAACGGGGATCGTTAAACTTCTACCTCTGAGGTTTGCGCTTCTCTCATTATCAGATCTTTACTCGTCTGGCTCCCACATTTTTTTCAATCCCCGAGTTTTTCGCCTTTTCTTGGTTAATTATTTTCAATAACAAACCTTTGGAAACGACCAAGAAAAAAAATTAACCCCCCTCAAAATTTGTTGGTTTACGTTTCAAGGTACGTGAAATTCAAAAATCGAAAAAAAATTAGGCCGTCCGTCCGCCGTACTCGGCTCTTTCGTCACCCAGCATTGACCGATTTTGATGAAATTTGGTATAGGGGCCTTTTAGGGTCTAGTTGTGCGCCGAAGATTTTGGTTGCTGTAGGTCACTTCTAAGGGTTGAAATTTTGAAAACGCTCTATCTCAAAGAAGTTTTTTAGAAAGGTATTGTTTTTCCATCAATTTAAGATTTTTGGTAGGTTTCTGACTAGTCCTGTGTACTTAAATGGAGGTGGAGAAAATGGCCAAGCTAGTCTTCAGTATTGTTGTATCATTGTTAGCACGACGTTTACGTCCTGGAACAGCACCCTATTCATGTGACTGATATAATTTTTTCTTATGGTAGAGTTCAGATGTTTGTAACGCAGAGAAACACATTGACTTATTTTTAAATAAGTTCTAAGAAAAATATTCTTTAAAAAATTCCAAGAAAAAAGGTTTTTTTTCACTCGTCTGCAGGGATCACAACTTTGCCATTTTCACTATTTTTTTTTTAATTTGTTACTCACCAACCATAGGTACTTGCTAGGTAGCAAGTACCTATGGTTGGTAAGTAACAAAAGTAGGTAGGTACCTACTACATAATTACCTTCACACCTTCTCAATCAAGTTTATTCGGAAGAAATAAACTCTTCACACTCGATTCGAAAAATAGAGTTCCTTACAGGAGTTTCTGTTATAAAACGAAGGAAACCCTTCAAGTTCTCGTAGGGAGCGAACGGTTTGTCCTACAAAGCTCCGCGTGGTCTCTAATATTTCTAAAAATTCAATACTATCTTCAATTGGTGAAAAAACAATACCTTTGTTTCGAGAGTTCCCGAGCTAGCGTACTTTTGAAAATGTCAACCCTTAACTTTTACTCCTTAAAAGTAACTGATATCAATGGAAAACTTCGAGACACAATTAGACCCCCAATGGAGCCCACATACCAAATTTCAACCAAATCAGTCCATGGTTGGTAAGAAAAGTGCCGCGTATGGCGGACGGACGGAAAATTGTTTATTCGATTTTCGGTTTCTACGTTACCTTGAAACGTTAAACATCAAATTTTGAGGAGGGTTGAAATTTTTTCTGTTTGTCGATTCCAATGATTCATTATTGAAAATAATAAATCAAAAAATGCCGCGGATGGTCGGTTTTTTTAAGTTCGATTTTCGGATTCTACGTACTTTGAAACGTAAACCAACCATCGTTACTACCTACCTACTACTTAACTACACGATCAATCACAATAACAATCAAGTTTATTTAGAATACATAAAAGCTTCACACTCGATTCGAAGAAATAGGGAACTTGATTTCGGAAATTTACGTTGCTAGGACGCTTTTATCCCGAAATTCAATATTGTTGAATATTTTTCAACTTCAAATATTATAAAGCTAAGATTTTTGCGCGGTTTTTGGTGTTGAGGTAGGTTCGTGAAAAACCATTCAGAAGTAAAAAATTAGCAACCAAATGAAAAAGCTTCTTACTAAAACACAAACGGTGGATACCGCTTTCGTACAAGTACTCAACCACGAGAGACATATTATGCCTTATGTTTAATAAATTGAGAGCTTTCCAATGAGTGGTGAACGATTTTTGTGGGGTGGAAAATGAGGAAGTTAGTTTTCCCTAGGAACGATTGGTTGTACGTGAAAATCATCAGAAATTGAGGACGCTGAGACGGCGTTCCAGGTGTTTTAGTTCGATGGCTGCTGGAGTGGGCGAACCGGGGATTGCAACCTGGACGCCACTTCCACCGCTTCGTGTAAAGTTTAACTTTTGCAAATCATATACGAAACGTGCGCAGCGTCCTAGCGGAAATTGCGTGCACTAAATCTATACGTTTGCTGAAGAAAACCGTCAAAATGACGTCCTCCTAAAAAAGGGGGAGACGCCTCAATGAATCATTCTGTACAAGATGAGCCTGTTGTGTAAAATGACGTCCGTATACGGACGCCACTTTGCACCGGACGCCACTTTGAATGTAACTTTCTGTAGGGCGGACGCCAGATGCACGCAATATGCATATATATATATATATATATATATATATATATATATATATATATATATATATATATATATATATATATATATATATAAATCAAAACACGAGTGTGAATCGCAAAAGAGGCCTAATCTCCGTTCAAATTAGAGCTGACCAAAATGCGATCAATAGTTGGTAATTTTGATTTTTTATTTTTTATTTTTTGATTTTTTTTTTCTTTTTTCTTCATATTGGATGGTTGGTGATTTTGTAGACGAGTGATCTATATAGAAAAATAATAAACCATTGTGTAATAATTTGCAGCGTTTTTTCATTGCGCTCAACCCAGCTCCTGGAACTCTCAAATTTTCGCAACACCACTACTGCACCGAAATTAGGTTTTGGAGAACCCCAAGTGTAAGAAATGTTTTCTCATTATTTTTCCACACTGGATCACGTGGTGGTATCCAATGTTCAATTTGACTGAAAATTTTCTTATGGCGGCCAAAAATACAGTTGTTTTTAGCAAAAATTCGCTAATTCCTCATCCTTATGGAACGCATTTAATGACTTGGACTAAATACAATTAGCTATTGGACTTTCCTGTCCAACACCCATTACCCTCAATCTTTATCAAAACAACTCAGATTAGATAAGCATGTAACGAGTGTCAGCACCCCTCAAGATAAATTGACAACCAAATTTTGTTTTAAAAAAATGAAAATTTTTCACCAAAAAACTAATTTGATGGACAGGATATTGTAAAAACCGAATTAAATATTAAAGCTGGCACTACGACCGTGCTCCAATTAATACGAATTTCCAATTGCATTCACTTGCTACAACTAATTAATTTAATTCGCCTCATAAAGATATTTTACGAAAATGCATGTATTATACGAATTGAACTGGATAAATGGAGAAGTAGTAGTGATTTGAGAACTCCAAACAATTTCGAATGTGACGGAATGAAAACTAAGAGGGTTAACAACACAGATACCCAGTTATCTTCAATGGGAGGGTAGCTGCATCATCGGTGGCTCCTTCGTGTTGACTGCGGTGGAAGAGATCTATTTGCTAGTCATCCTCGCTGCTGATACTATGAAAAACGTGTACCAACTTCTCAAAACCAGGGAGAGGCAATTTACCTGAAATCATCTTACCCCTACATCATTCAAATTCGATTCCGCCGAACATCTGCTGCTCACCCACGCCATCTCTGTGTGTGATATAACTTGCAACACTATTATAATATGGGTTCGAAAAAACCAAATTCTTTTCCCTATTTCAAAAAAATCCCTTTCTCCTGGTTCTCTAGGTATGGTGAGGAAATGACACGATTAATCACTGACCTCCCGACACGTGAAGTTTGTAGCGACCACAACCAACTTGAATCTTCCCGAGCTCTTCCTAACCTCTGATACAGGTAAATATCATGCCTTGAGGGCTTACTCAAGGCGTGGATGAGCATAGGGACAGACCCGACGCCGAACCGACTGCGATAGATACTGGTCCTGCTGTCTCATACAGGTGCGTTTCAGGCTGTTCCGCCGCATGTGGGTGCAAGAAATTAGACCTGCGTTGCTCTAAGATTTGCAAGTTCTGCCGCGGGCAGTCCTGCGACTACCATCCGCTAGTAGTAATTCGAAGAACGTTGACGACCTGATGAAATTCAAAAACGACAAGCCAGCCAAAGATTCAGCTCTCCCAACCGCTTCTGCAACGCGTCCGTGACTTTGTAGTAGCCCTCCACCCTTGCTTCCGAGTCTACCAAGGTAGCGGAAGCTTTGTTTTCACTTTTCAAGGTTGAAAACGAAAAGTTCTCCAAAATCAAAATTTCCATCAAATCCGATTTTCTCCGAAATCAAAATTTCCTACGTTTCAGACCTTTCTGAACAATTTTGGTTCCGTGTCTGTCTGTCTGTCCATAATGAAATCCTTGCCACAGCCATAACTTCTACAATTCTCATCCGATTTCGATGAAATTTTCAGGGATTGTGCGGGTTAGCGTGCGGAAGGTCCGCATTCGCAAACGTGAATTCCTTGTAACAGCCATAACTTCCAAATTTTTTATCTGATTTCGATAAAATTTTCAGGGATCATGCGGATCAGGTTTTAGATGGTCCCCAATCAAAATAAAGCCCTTAAAATTGACAGTAGCCTTTGCGCATGTGCAAACGTAAAATCTCTGTAACAGCCATACTTACATTTTTCATCCGATTTCGACGAAATTTCTCAGGACTGTTCAGATTAGCGTGTAGATTGTCCCCTGTGAGGGTAGTGGAAGGTATTTAAAGATTGATGTTTTGAGATTAACTACTATGCAATCGGGTTATGGATACGAGGAAGCCATGTGCCACACCCACTTGGCATTTTTTATTTTCTTTTATGGGACGAACTATTTTTATTGACTGTTGTAGGTATGAGGGGTTAGGAGATTTTGAAAAGCTACGGCCTAAAAGAGCCATACAAAGTGGCAGCCAATGAGTGGTTTTATAAACCACCACAACGCCATTCTGAGTTGAACCCGAAATGACAACGCTGCTGGGAAGGACCCAGCACCATAACAAAAGCCAACGTAGAAAAAAGGAAACGGAAAGCAGTACACCATGATCGTTCAAACGCTTGTAAAGAATTTGAGGAGTGTAAAGTGGTCCAATGTTAATTTAGCAAATGTTAATTTGCTTCCGCTACTTTAACGTTCAGAAATATTTATGCCAAAGAAGTTAATCAAGATATTAGTGTAAGAGGGATTTTGTACGATTTACTATATCAATAATCATCAAGAATAAGTTCAAGGCCACCACTTAAATCATCGTGATTGGCTTCCCTTCAATTCAAGTCAATGAGAGCCAGTTATAATCCATCTCGTCGGTTGAATAAGCTGCTGTAATCCGAGCCTGAGTTTGTTCGCGGCAGCGTTAAAATGATTGAGAGCGAATACTGCCATTCCCAGCACAAAAAAATAACGAGGAATGAGGGAAATATAAATACCCGAGAAGGTTCAACCGAGTAAACAATCCAACCTTCCCTTCACCACACCGTAAAAAGCTTTTTTGAAAGGATCCAATCACTTTTATGTGCTCGGGGCTCATTTCAATAAAAAAAAGAGACGTTCTTCCACACTTTATTTGATGAGAGAAAAATTAATTAGATTGTTAATTGCAATGTATCCGTTTTCAAGTCTCTTTATCGAATTGATATGATGGAAAAAAATCCGGAACGAAATCATCACTCGATAGATCAAAAGTGGGCGAGATTTTTCAGTATAAATGTGAGCACCACAAATACGATAATATTTTACCATATTCCTAGCAATATGATATAAATCTATTAATAATATATTGCTTCCTAGTATACGAAGGTAGCGAAAAAATTGTATTCACTTATCAACGTCGAAAAAGAAAAAATCTCCAAAATCAAAATTTGTACTAGAATGTTACGTTTTTGACCTTGCTGAACCATTTTCGTTTCGCGCCATGAAATCCTTGTAACGGGTAAAACAATACGAAGTTGTTGTTTGATTTCGATGGCATTTTCAGGGATTGTGTGGATGGGCGTGTATATTGTCCCCCATGAAAACCATTGCCCCGGACTGATGGTAATCTCTGCGTACGAGCAAAGATAGAAACCTCGTAACTGCCATAACCTACATTTTCACCCAAATTCGATGACATTTTCATGGATTGAGTAGATGGTGTCCTTTGAGGATATTGGAAGATACGTAGAAATTTAAGTATAGAGATGGGTTAGGTACCTACTATGCATCGGATCATCTAAACACATTATACTCGTATCTATAAACAACCAGGTTATGGATACGGAGAAGCTATGTGCCACACCCACCTGGCTGACTTGTTTTCACTGTCTGTTCGGATCTAATTACCAGCAAACTTCTTAACCAATATTCACCAAATGGCGATATTCATAGCGAGCTTGGCCAATATTTATTAAAACGACATTATTGACATAATGAAAAGCAATGTTCATGGCAGATGGCTCAAATATTCTATTACACAATAAATCATTGTGTAAAAATTTGCAGTCTTCTTTTCTTCCGTGCTGGTACCTTCTAGTTGACTCTATTCTGAGTCTATGTTACTATTACGGAATGTAATATGGAATCTAGTTAAAATAGAATACAAAATAAGCACATCGAGTTTCAGCTCGTCACAAAAGATAATCATTTTATTTCCCCAGTATTTTCCCCACAATGATTGTACGAAACAAAAGAATAACAAATAATGGAGTTGGAGCCTGGCTCCAACTACCTACAACTTCAATCTTGAAACCATGACATCCTCCAGAGCAAAGAAAAGTAGGCGAAGGAGGGGTATTAGGCATCGCAGTACAGCCTTCACATTGGGATAACACAATTTGCTGAAGTGCCGTTTGCGTAGCGTTAGTCCGTCCAGGGTGGTTCTTGATGTTTACATAAGTTATTTATTTCAGTCATAAACGTGTCTTGTTGAACATTTCTGCACCATCTTAATTTTGTTGCGGTCAATTCTTCTTGGTGTAGCTGTGGCTGCTGTCTGACATCTATCATTTTATCTTCAATCTAACATGTAATATTTTATCTTCAATGAGTAGATAAAATCCCTAGCTAAAGTGAACTGACATTGACTGAATTTACTCTGACTGAAGAGAAAGAAGTTGAGATATGAGTGAAATGTTTGTTTCTGGCAGTTTTCCTAGGGATTCAAACCGACCCATAACCTTTAAAACGACAGAGATGATGGTAAGAGGTATATCACTCCGGCTCAAAACAAAATTTGTATTTAATACAATGATGTTGTGGTAGTTGGAGTGATACTCCCCAGCCCGAAACCAATGAGTGTACGTAATGAACGTGCTAAGGTGTATAGTGTCTACAGCCTATTGAGTAGAAAAATATTTCCAGCATTCTGGCAACACGTATCAATCACAGATACAGCTGAACGGTTCCCTAGCCCAATGGGAGAAGGTTCTCTCAAATAATTCTTACGTAAGGGAATCTCTCCTATTAACGTTCGTCCCTGAAGCTCCTGTAATTGATAATTTTTACCACTTATTTGTCGCATGTAACTAGGTATCCACCACTGAATTTTGGTATTATAGGTTGGAGGGTTATAGGACCGAATGTTCTACATCGTTGAAAGTTATAAACCGAAATGAAAACGTTTTCCTATATTGCGTTCCCTAAATTGATTTCCCTTCCACGCGTGAGGATTGCATTAAATTTTATTGCCAGCCGGGGGACGGTGGCTTTCTGTTAGTCTCAAATGAAACTGGAAACGCATACATTAGCGAGCAGGTTCATTCATGTCCGGGGGTTTATTGTATAGCCCGGACCCGCCATGAAGAAGAGATGGTGCTGAAGTTATTGTTTGTAACCCTTCTCTACGCTTCGCGCTCGATTAGCTGGATCCTTCATTCCATAGGTCGACAAAAGCGTCATTCCATGGCTGACGTTGTTTCGGTTATCCTATTCCTCTCCCATGGACGAAGCTTCTCTGTTCTCATTCCAGGTCTGCATACCTTAATTTTCAGTAGATGTATCATTTACGAGGAATGAGCTAAAATGCGGAAAGGCATTATTATTATTCAGAGTAGGTATTCTTGTGATAGAAAGAGCGTTGTATAAATACAGACTTGAGCAGATCAGCTTCATGAGTCTCAGATATATACAACAATCAAGAAATCCATAGTAAGTTATTATAATTTATGAATAAGATCACCCTCCAATCACCATTTTTTGACTAAAGAGTTTTTCGCATCTTTCTCGGCCAATATTCGGTCGATTTTCTCGCGGTTCACAACGTTATTACTGTTTTGAAATTTTCTAGAGGTGTCAGCCTCAAATATTAATTTTTTTTTGGAATTCAAAATGGAAATTAAATTTGAAATCTCTCAAATCAAAAATAACAATATCT
This sequence comes from Apolygus lucorum, assembly GCA_009739505.2. NCBI lineage: Eukaryota > Metazoa > Arthropoda > Insecta > Hemiptera > Miridae > Apolygus > Apolygus lucorum. Next base: position 26,723,396 of record CM019167.2, read on the forward strand.
AAAAGTTCTAACAAGATAACAGTTTTGAATATGAGTGGTTATTTGGCTTCCAAGAAGCTCTTCTCTAACCCATTAGTGCCCGTAATTATTTTTTTCTAAAATTTCTGATGAAACTTGGTAAGAAGCCTCATATTACGCCTAGAAGCACTAGAAAAATAATTTTAAAAATTTCGGCGTACGAAAAGTTGTTCTAAAGGGGTGTGCCCAAATTAGCCCTCTGGGCACTCAGCACTAGCAGTTCTGGGAAAGTAATACTCAGTCACGAACGATCATTTTCCAACAGTTATTGAAGTATATAAAACCAAAAAACCGTCACAAAAAAGTTGTAAATAGTAAATTTTGTCGAATAAACGAAAGAATGTGGCAACTAACGTATTATCTCGAAAATGTTGAGTGGAATGTATTGAAATAGTCAACGCACGTTCCCTACTTGAACTTGCACATGGCGCATACTCAAGCAGTGCAGTTTATTCCTGCGTATCTCTTCATTTTCTTCCCCTCCGTATACAAAATGTGGTGGTCTATATATTATCATTGCATTGCTGACCCTAGATGTAGAAATCGATCTTCCAGAAGTCCCTGGATGTCTCCAGGCGACAGCTTAGCCTATCAAAAACGTGAGGGCCAATTCCGTCTAAACTGTAGTTGAGGAACTTTAGAACTCTTCTATGACAATATCCACCCTTTTTGGGTAAATGCGTCTATCCCAAAGGAAAATACCGCCCATCACCATTTCTTGTTTCTTACGCCAATGCAGCAAACAGCGTGCACATGTCTGGCAATTGCTCCCAGAACAATAAACCTCTGAGGACTGAAATATCCAAAAAACATTTAATTCTTCAACAGAAATTGGCGAATGTTTTGAATTTATTTCAACTGAGTTTGGTTCTTTACTTCATTGTTCCCCAACAAAGGGTTGATCGCGTCTTGAAAGAATGAAATATAAGAAATTATACTTCATACTCCGGGATACAAAGAATGAAATATAAGAAATTATAAGATGGTAAAAATCATCGGATGGTAATAATGAACGAAGCAATGTCATCTCAAATCAAAAGTTATCAAATATCAGATCTGTTGGAATAGTGTTCACGGCATACTTATGATGACTATGTGTATACGAAAGCGTCGCCAAGTGCCCAGAGGGCTAATTTGGGAACACCATGATACAGTTCAGTTTTTTACAGAGCTACCAAGGGATATTTACTCAGTTATGAACTGTTCTAGTGGGGTAACAAACATAATCTAAAACTATGCAAAGAAATACCGTCAAAATAAGAATTTGAAGTAGTTATGACAATAAATGCCGCAGCCCGTCGACGACCAGATTGTCACTTATCTTGGAGACTGAATAAACCGCACTGAGCAATTGATTCATTCAAACTGAATGCTCTCCTAACATGGTAGGGAATCTAGGTAGCTTGTAAGACTAAAAAGTAAATAATAGAATCAAAATTACACCAAGAATTGGGAGAATTGTGAGACCAGGTTTGCCGTTCCGCTACTAGCCCGCTGGGCACCAATGGGCTAAGCTAAAAAACATTCCCTGCTAAATGAAAATGTCCAATCGCGTTTCGCGTTTCACACCTTCCTGAACAATTATGGTTTCGTTTCTGTTGGTCACTCTGTGAGTGACTGTCAGTCGGTCCCTGTAAAGGTTAAAACTCCAACAAGTGACAGTCCGATTTTGATAAAAATTTCAGGTATTGTGCAGGTTCAAGCAATGTGACTCACACACTTGGTAGACTACTCTCTCATCACCTAACTGTTTCATATCCCCCATATTTCACCCAACTAGCCATATCATGAATGACGAGAAAGCTATGTGCTACGCCCACTTGGTAGACTACCCTCTCATCACCTAACTGTTCGATATCCCTCATATATGGTAGGCCAAATTACTTCTTAGGGATGCATGAACATGTTTGATGAGGCTCACGCAGGTTCTGCGCGAATAACCCACTATAATCCCCCCTCCCCCTTCTCATGTTGAAGCTTACAATTAGACTTTTAAATTTACTTTACACAAATGATCCATAAACGACTGATTAGAAAGTTACAGGGGAAATTAGGTGAATACGGACCAATATTTCCGAAATTTTCGGGACCACCACGAATACGAGAAGAACGAATTAAAAAAAAAAAGGATCAGGCAGATTGGCACCAGAATAAAGAAATGCAAGGTGTTCCGATGTTTTGATCAGCTACCTCTTCGCATTTCTGTCCATTCACTTTATTGGTACCGTGGTAGAGAGCTCCGACGGATGAATGTAGATATACACGTAGTTCAGTCGAAAAGATAGGAGTTCGATCCCCGGTCGGAGGAAATTAATTTTTTATGATTCAACAGTGTGGCGTAGTCAGTAGGACCCGAAAGGGCTCCTCAGCATTCTCTGAGGAAAATAATTATAATTGTATCATCAAAACAACTCCTCCAAGACATGAGCCGAGCCACTGCCCATTCGGACAAACGCTTACGTCAGCAGATCCTCCACCCCGTTCATGAAGGAATGATAATAAAACTCCCAAGCCAGTCAAAAATAAAGCCAGTCAAAAATAATTCACTGGGTTGTAAAACGCCGGCTAAAGGCCCCTGACCTCCGTAACTAGGTAAAGGAGTACCTAAAAATTCCCTAACGGAGAAGAGATCAGCTACCTCTTCGCATTTCCTTTATATTGAAAGTTGACAAGCTAGAGCGTTTTGCAAATTTCAACCTCCACTTGCCAGCCCTTGGGAATGATTTACCATAAACAAATATTTCATCGAAACACAAAACATAATCACAGTCGGCCCATGGAATTTGACATGACATTTTGGTTTATTATTTTCAATAATGAACCTTTGGAATCGACCAAGAAAAAAAAATTTCAACACCCCCTCAAAATTTGATGGTTTACGTTTCAAGGTACGTAGAATCCAAAAATCGAATAAAAATTTGGCCGTCTGTCCGCCGTCCGCCGTACGCGGCACTTTTGCCACTTAGCATTGACCGATTTTGATGAAATTTGGTATGTATGCTCCATTTGGGGTCTAGTTGTTTTTCCTTCAATTTAGGATTATATAGAATTTTTTGAGACCACCCGGAGCTCAGTAGGACAAATCGTTCGCTCACTACGAGAATTTAAAGTTTGGACGTACGATAAATCAGAAACACGAGTGTGAATCGCAAAAGAGGCCTAATCTCCGTTCAAATTAAAGCTGACCGAAATGCGATCGATATTTTTCTTCATGTTGGATGGTTGGTGGCTTTGCAGACGAGTGATTTATATAGAAAAATGAAAAACAATAAACCTTTGTGTAATAATTTGCAGCGTTTTTGTTTACTTTACTGATTTGTTGGTAGTTCGAGCTATTGTAGTTTATCGTTGTGACAGTCTAAATTCGACTGTTCTATGATCTTCCTGACATTTTTCATTATTTTAGTAAATTATGTCACATTTGATTCATCAGAGCTAGTGCATATTCTTGTATATTGTACCCTGAAGAGAAGAAAGTTTTAAGAAGGTATTAACATGTACTCGAAATTCGTGATGTACAACAACCTACAACCTGAACATGTACAACCTGAACGAAAGATGCCAAACGCTCAATCCTGTGGAACGCAGACGTTTGACTGACCTCTCGTACTTCCACAAGCTGGCCCTGGGTACGGTCGACTCTCCATCGCTGCTCTCAATGGTCAGTTTCCAGGTCCCACGCCCAGGATCGCGTTCGGCAAATCCTTTTTAGAACGTCCTACAGTAAGACTTGGGCCTCCTTAAGTGATCAATCTGGGGTAAAGTTGGACAACACTCAACAGAAAGAATAAATAACCACGCACTAATCCGTTTCAGACCATTCTGAAACCAAAACCGCGAAAAAACCATGGGTGAATATCTGTGTGTGTATGTGTAGGTGTGTGTGTGTGTGTGACAAAAACTCGTGTCGTCTGCCCAGCCCATAGTTCTCAACCGATTTTCATGGTTCTTTTTTTTCGACGCGGAAAACTATCTAGTTGCGCACTACGGCGCCGGAATTTCGAATTTTGCCTTGTAAGGGGGGAAGGGGGGGTTAATGCTCAAAAAAGTGCGTTTTTGGGCATAATCTTGTGTACTCTGCCCAGGCCTCAATTTCCAACCGATTTTCGTGGTTCGTTTTTTATTCGACGCGAAAATCTATCTAGCTGTGTACTACGTCACCGGAATTTTGCCTTTTAAGGGGGGAAGGGGAGGTTAATGCTCAAAAAACGTGCGTTTGCGGACATGATACTGTAAACTCTGCGCAGGCCTCAATGTCCTACCGATTTGAGTATTTATTTTTTTGTTTGACTCAGAAATCTTTCAAATTGCTCATTATTTCACCAGAGTATCAAAATTAGCATGGGGAGAGGGCGAGTGGGGGGATAATATTCACAAAATATATTCTTTTCATACATCCCGTGCGGACGTTTCTTTTCTCTGGCCATTTTTTTATCTTTAATCTTTTGTACTCATTGTATTGGGCTTGCCCGTATTAGGCTTGCCCGTAAATAAAGTAAATAAATAAACCTACTCTCCTCTCAAGAATTGTAAATTGCTCGGTATAAATTTCGAATAAATCGAATTGAATCTCGATCTTGTTTTAATACAATGAGAGATTATTTGCAAACAGTTCGCACGGTTCACAGCTGTTCTCACGCCCCGCGCGACGAATTAGGTTCATTTCAGTTTGCTCCCACATTATCAAACAAAGACTGGAATCGAGTTGGAAACTTTTACACCCCGTTCGTTTTCTGACGACAGCTGCTTACCAATTGCACTATATTAAATTGTTCAACCTATCTCGATGAGCGGAGAGGTTCAATAATGCACGCTTCCATTTGCATGAGCCTGGAATTCCGAAATAATCCATTATGTTTCATCCCACAATACCACCATAGTTGAACGACTCGCTATGCACCAAAAGAATCTATGGTACCAAGAGACCTGAAGGAGCTCAAATCATTGCTGACATATTGTTCCTGTTTTCGATAATTTGGCCTATGTCAGTTATCAGTGTTCTATGGAAGGCCAACCGGCATTTGATGATGTTGAAGTGGTCTGCATTGATTGAACTCCTTGTCCTCAGTCATGTTATATCAGGAGCACCTTCAATTCTTGACACAATTACTAATGACCAGGCTGTAGGGGCAGTTTCAACCCAAGTTCTGGATGAGCAAAAGGTCATAGCTTACTTCAACAAATGCGTTTCGTGCGTAGCGAAATAACCGCGCAACAAGGAGAGAGATTTATGGCTATTAGGCATTCTCGCTCCTATAGTTCAGAATTTGGCTGAGCCGCTGTATCCACTGACCGTTTGTCCCTGGAGTGGCTATGGAGATTATATGAGTTGGACATTCAGTTGTGTAACAGCCTGGTTCGTGATTTGATAGAACAAATACTTTCGTTCTCTTCAATCACAAGTTAGGGATCGCTCCACAGACTTATTCCAGACCGCGATCCTGTAGAGTTCCTCTTTCATACGAGTTCATTTCCCTTACTCTCGTGGTGCAATTCCGAAGATCTAATAGGTATTTCATTGGTATTTCAGAGTCAATGTGTTGCAATGTCAGTTCAGTTACTCCGTTCAAAGCTAACACAGTCACGACCTGTAATCACGATGGCACTGGTAATCAAGCGTTTTGTGATCTTCCAATAACAGGAATGGAAACGTATGCAAAAATTCATACGTAAACTTTGTGACTACAGTGAAAGTTAACGGCTCCGTGAGAATAATTACGCTACAATGAATCCCAATTCATCAAACCGTTACGTACAATACGAGTACATACGCCAATCATTAATAAACGCGACCGAGCAGATCAAAAACGCTGCAAATTATAAAACAAAGGTTTATTATTTTTCTGTATAGATTTTTTTCGCCTGTAAGGTACACAGCTATGACATTGCCTCTATTTTTTAACAGATTAACTCCCTTCAAAGACGGAGGGGGCACACCATAATGAAAAAAAAAAAAAAAAAAACAATCAAATAGTAATGGGGAGGACACCCAGGACTCACCCGACGCCTGCCCTAGGGATGAGGGAAGATGAAGGAGGCTGGGAGAGAAGGATGGAGGGAAGTGCCTACCTAGGCACGACCTACCTACTTCACAATCAAGTTTATTTGGAAGAAACAACTTCGAAGAAACAGAGAGTTGAGGGTGTCTTCATTAGGAAATTTGAATACTGGTTGCTTAGGAAGCAAAACTGAGAACAACTCAAAGAAACGAACAACGATTGCATTTTGGTCAGCTAAATTTGGGCGGAGATTAGGCCACTTGTGCGATTCACACCCGTGTTTCTGGTTTATCGTATGTACAACTACAACTTCCAAAGTGTCATTATTGAAAATAATGAACCGAAATCAACAGAGAGGCAAAATGCCCAAACCGAATTGATCGTGACAAAGTAAAATCAAGCAATGGAGCAACAAAAATGATGCTGAAACTCCAAAATCAAGTAAAGGCCTTACAGATACAAAATGCATGAAACGATTACTATCGTTCTATCGAGTTGCGACTCAAAGATTGCGCCACAGTCTTATTCCAGACAGCGGTCCTGTAAGTAATTCGTTTCAATAGGACTATTTTCCTCACCCTTGTGATTCAAATCGGAAGATTCGATAGTTATATCTAATGAAACTCCTCCCTCCCCAATACATGGATAGAAGCCTCGTTGCTTATAGGATAATTCATCCAACCATCGTTTCCTTATTCAACAGGTACCTATCTATTCATCATCCCTCGTCCTTGGGTGGGTCCCCGTCAAGGATCAGGTATTCAAATGGAACGTATAATTTATAAGGGATACAAAATGCATGGAACGATTACTTTCGTTCAATCGAGTCGCGACTCGAGGGTATAGAGTTATCGTATATTTGATTAGTTTCGTTATTAACCTAATCCTACAGATCCCCTGAGCAGTACAGTCGTGAATAAGGTTTTAGCATCATGAAAATTGCAGAGTTAGGTGTTTTGGTTTATTATTTTCAATAATGAACCTTTGGAACCGACCAAGAAGAAAACGAGTTTTTACCCCCCGCACCCTCAAAATTTGTTGGTTTGCGTTTCAAGGTACGTAGAATCCAAAAATCGAATAAAAATGTGGCTTTCTATCTGCCGTACAAGACACTCTCCTCAGCTAGCATTGACCGACTATGATGAAATTTGGTATGTGGGGTCCAATTGGGGTCTAGTTTTGCCCCGAAGATTATGGTTGATGCCAGTCACTTCCAAGGGGTGGAAATTTTGAAAACGCCCTGGCTCAAAAAATTACGATATAAACGTATTGTTTTTCCTTCAATTTGAGAGAGTATTGAATTTTTAGAATTTTTTGAAACCACGCGAAGCTTTGTCCGAGACACGAACTGATCCTTGCGGGAGATTGTGAGTTCAAATTTCGGGTGCCGAGCGCTTTTGGTTTATTATTTTCAATAATAAGCCTTTTGAATCGAGCAAGAAAAAAAATTTTAATCCCCCCCCCCTCAAAATTTGATGTTTTACGTTTCAAGGTACGTAGAATACGAAAATCGAATAAAAAAATTTCCGTCTGTCCGCCGTACGCGGCACTTTTCTTAGCAACACTGGACCGATTTGGTTCAAATTTGGTATATGGGCTCCATTTGGGGTCTAGTTGTGCCGCGAAGCTTTTGGTTGATGTAGGTCACTTCTAAGGGGTGAAAATTGAGGGTTGAAATTTTCAAGAGTGCCCTAGCTCGAAAACTCTCGAAATAAAGGTATCGTTTTTTCACCAATTTTAAATAGTATTGAATTATTAAAAATTTTTGAGACCACCCAGAGCTCTGTAGGACAAACCGTTCGGTCCCTACGAGTACTTGAAGGTTTTCCTTTGATAAAACAGAATCATGAGTGTAAATCGCAAAAGAGGTCTAATCTCCATTCAAATTTTATCGGACTAAAATGCGATCGCTGTTCATTTCTTCGATTTGTACACAGTTTTGTCTTCTGCGTAACCAGTAATCAAATTTCCATATGAAGCTTTCTATTTTTCCAATCGAGTGTGAAGCGTTTAGTTCTTCCTAATAAACTTGATTGTGAAGGTGTGAAGCCAGTATGGTGTGGTAGATAGTACCTAGCTGGTAGGTAAAAAAAAGTTGGTAGGTAAAAAAAATGTTGGTGGGTAAAAAACGCTGCAAATCATTGCTCAAAGGCTTCTTCACTCTTCAGATCACTGATCAGCTGAGTGAGCTCCGAAGCCATTTTCAATCCTATTGAATGGAAGTGCTCTTCCAGGTGTCTCCAGCATTCGAGAAGATCTTCTTCACTCTTCAGATCACTGATCAGCTGAGTGAGCTCCAAAGCCATTTTCAATCCTATTGAACGCAGGAAGCTGAAATTTGAGAGGGAAGGTCAAGGGAGAATACAGATGGTGGTAGGTGCTATTGATGGAGAACCAGTGATATATACAGAAGGGTGATCTATACAGAAAATAATAAACCTTTGTGCAATGATTTGCAGCGTTTTTCGATCGTTCGCGGCTCGCCGCCCCCCTAGTCCCAACAGAGGGCGGTGAGACAATGGGAAGCCTTCAGCGAAATCATCAGAACCAATTCTGATCTTCCCTTTGGAAGACGGCTGATGACGTCCGCGACGCCAGGAATGGCAGTCGGACGAAAATTCAACCTGAAACGGTTGCTTACTTTGCTTTAGTAACCACAGGCACCATTCGAGCTGTTGTGCATAGACATCATTGGTTCTTTGTAGGTCACACCTCGAGGAAATCGCCATCTGATAGAGGTTGCCGATGGTTTTACCAAACGGCATATGTTCGTGAGCGGAGACAGTTGCTCATAGTCTTGTGGACAGCATGATCGCTCGATATGGACCTCCACCAGAGAAAGAGAAGTTAAAATGATTCAATCACGTAAATTTAAATGCTTTCGTGCATTTCGTGCATCCGATAATTCCTCAATTTAATGCTTGCCAGATCAGTTTCTCGTTTTACTGCTATAATAGTTTCTTGCATTGACGAATACTCAACAGTGAATGCTCACAAGGAGGAAGACGTAAAATATACTAATGCCTTCCGACCATACATAAAACGATGTTTAGGGACCCCAACCTCGGTAAACCTTACAACTGTTTGTTCGGTGATCCTCGACAGAGCGCTATCGTGTGTCCCCTACGCCCATTCCCTCATAAACCCACTTGAATGAGCTGACGTACTAGTAGAATGCATACCCTACTCGAACAAAACACCAGGGTTTCCAGTAGCCACGTTCAGAGGATACCTGGAAGCATTTTTCCATCTCTTGCAACAGTATTTTCATTTAAACTGCGACGTTAAGACGTTCAATTCCCAACTCTAACGCTCCTTCATTTCCATTGTCTTTCTTCTCTAACTCGTCTGGTGGGTACTAGATTGATACCGGTCGCAGGGGTTATACTTCTCTGGGGAAATCATTCCATGCATTTTACACTGTCTTAAGCAATAAAAGAGTCAGCTATAGCAGGGTGGAGAACTTTTGAAATTTATGATTTTGTCCTGTACTTCCACTTGAGGTTTAAAAAACGTTGGGTTCATTCGGGATTCAGTTTTTTACAACAAACTCTACGCGATACATTAAATCCACGTCTATCGCAGAAAATAATAATAACATTGTTATAATTTATTTATGTGGCGGGTTAAAAGAGAGCGTTTCGCAATGATCTTACCCAACAACACCGACCAAGCTGATCACCGATATTATGCAACTTCTCTTGTAAGTGTTTCCTTCAAATAAACATTTACCCACCTAACAAACAAACGAAAATTGATCGACCGAGAACAAATAAGAGAGGTTCAAAGACTAGAATCAAGCCATCATGGATAATGTAATTGCACCGTATTTCAGATACCTAAAACAAAATACCTGTTCGCCCAGCCGCTAACACAATCTCTTATGACACGGCCGGCTCCAGTAGAAAGCGTAGAAGACAGCAATGAATTAGCAACGTAATGCCTATAGCCGACACTACGGCTAGGCGGGCAACACATCCCCTCTCACTTGTCTGTTAGATGTTGTTTAATTTTGGCTTATTCCTCATTTCTGAGTTTCTCTGTACAAAACGCTGCAAATTATTACACAAAGGTTTATTATTTTTCTATAAAGATTACTCGTCAGCAAAGAACACGGCTTTGCAATTGTTATCACCAACCAACTTGCAGAAAAACATCTATCGCATTTCGGTCAGCTAACATTTGAACAGAGATTAGGCCTCTTTCGCGATTCACACTCGTGCTTCTGATTTATCGTAAGTCCAACCCTCAAATTCTCGTAGGGAATGAACGTTTGTTTCAAAGGGCTCCGCGTGGTCTCGAAAATTTTAAAATTCTATACTATCTTAAATTGATGGAAAAACAATACCTTTATATCAAAACATTTTGAGTTAGGGAGTTTTCAAAATTTCAAGCCTTATTTTTCAACCCTTAGAAGTGACCTACATCAACCAAAATCCTCGGAGCACAATGACCCCAAATGGAGCCTACATACCAAGCAGGCACTGGCGGCGCAGTGAAGGGATACATGCGGAGAGATACACAATGCGAAGCCCACCGGATTTGACCTGTGCATGGACATAGGCACTTGGGACACCAGGTGGGAACCTCAGCCAAGAGGGCACAGCAGAGCGGACTTCCCAATCTGATTCTTGCAGCCTCTCCGCCGTAAGCCTGCCAAAGACTAACCCATAAGTTAGCTCTGGCAATAAGTACGTGCGGAGGAGGCGCAGCCTCTGCTGTGACTACAATGGAGCATTGTTAACGCGAGATAGTGCTCCCATGAAGTCGACCCGAAGGTACTCCCAGACCTCCAACACAGATCGGGAAGGGATGGGGGATTGTCCTATGACAAAACCCCCATCTACAACCTTCACTTTATGTTGGCGACCCAACGGGAACAAGGAGACTGACCCACATTTATTAGGGTTGACCACAAGTCCACACCTGGATAGCTGCTTAGCAAATGCATTGAGGGCAATCTGCAAGCCATCACGGGTTTCTGCGAGCAGGATAAGGTCAACGGCAAAGGCCGATGCTCCTACTCGCACCCCAGAGGCGAGATCAAACCCTACTTCTGTGGGCAGCTTACCCAAGGCCATATCCACGACCAGGTTGAAGAGTAGTGGTGACAAGGGATCCCCCTGGAGTACTCCGCGCCCGATCACTCACGCCCTCGACACCTCACACCCTGCCTCGAGGACCGTCACGCCTTCATGGTACAGACAGGCCACATACTCAATTAATCGAGATGGGGCCCCGACACCACGGAGGCAATCGGTCAGGGCAAGGCGAGTGTCTGTTTCAAAGGCCTTAGCTACGTCCAGAGCGGCAAGGTGGAGTTGCCGGCGTTTTATATGGACCAGCGAGATGACAGTTTGGAGAACTTCAAATCGAGCGGAGCTCAGATGGTCCCTCCGTCACACCAGATATGAATCTGACAATGCCCTAGGTGGAGAGAGATCACAGTAGAACTGCCCCTACCGACTATAATGGGAATCAAGCTTGCCTAAATGGCTTAAATCCCGACCGAACTGTTAAGGTATCAGTTGAATACTTGAATATTTTTCATTAAATTAGGTACCTAAGTACTATAATTCATAATAAGGCAGAGGTTATCATCTTGTTACGGATTGGAGTGGCCCGATCTAACTAAAATTCGGAGGGCAGCTGGAATCAACGTATTTTTCAACATCAAGTCATCAAACACACAGCACATTGCTCAGCTACCACATCAGAAGCCACGTCATTCCAAAACATCATACAAACCTTTAAACAAACATCATACAACAATTATTCATCAATAATAAGACAAAATAAATGGAGTCGCGAAACATTCAAGTACGTAACTCCATTACAGTATTATTTACCTGCGTAAAGAGGTCAACTCTAGGAATCGTACTACAAGGGCAATTTTCAAACATTGTCGTTCTATTTCGTGGGGGCGTTAAATTAATTTTCTTCGAAGATTCGCAAACAAATCGTTCCCCTTCAAGGTATTGATGGAAATATAATCGACTAAGGGCGATCCTACTTCATTCGGGGTTGAGCAGACCTAATGGCTCTCAACATCTCCTGGGGATGAAAAAATCCAAAGAAAATGTGTAGAGATATAATGCGAAGTGAAAAACCATGAAAAATTCATTTCCAATCAATCACACTGGAAGAGAAAGGAAGAGAATGAAGGGTGGCTGGAGGAAAGGGTTGGGCGGAAACCTTGGTCTCCCGCAGCTCCTGTCGCCGCTCTGCTGTCAGTTAGGCTTGTGGATGACGTGCCGCGACAATGGGTGACGTCCCTGCCGAGGCTGCCACTGACAAGGGCTCACCGGAACTGAGGATCCTAATCACGGCGACAATAATTAAACTAAATGTCGCAGCTCTTCCTGTCAGGAGGTAATGTAATAACGACCACCGCTCCTCGTTGGTCCATCTTATCCCCTCCCAGCTCAGCTCTGATTTTCACTGAACAGGGCCGTTCATTACCGCTTAGTTCCTCTGGAGATCCTGCCTACTTATCTGTCTTTTTCCCATCTCATATGCCTTTTCCTCACTACTTCAGTTTTTGCTTCCGAGTCTACCAAGGTAGCGGAAGCTTTGTTTTCACTTTTCAAGGTTGAAAAAAAAAAGTTCTCCGAAATCGAAATTTCCACTCGCGTCTTACGTATCGAACCTTTCTGAACAATTTTGGTTCCGTGTCTGTCTGTCTGTGTGTCTGTCATGAAATACTTGCCATAGCCATAACTTTTACAATTCGCATCCATGACATTTTCAGGAGTTGTGCGGATTGGCGTGCAGAAGGTCCCCAATGAAAACCATCACCCCCGTACTGATAGTAGCCGCTGCGCATGCGCAAACGTGAAATCCTTGCCACAGCCATAACTTCTACATATCTCATCCGATTTCGATACAATTTTCAGGGATTGTGAAGATTAGGTTGTAGACGGTCCCGAATGAAAATCATCACCCCCGAACTGATGTTAACTTCTGCGCATGCGCGAACGTGAATTCCTCGTAACAGCCATAGCTTCCACATTTTCTATCCAATTCCGATGACATTTTCAGGGATTATGTGGATTAAATAATTAATCTACAATTATTGTAGATGGTCCCCAATGAAAATCAAGCCTTAAAATTGACAGTAGCCTCTGCGCATGCGCAAACGTAAAATCCTTGTAACAGTCATAACACTCACATTTTTCACCCGAATTAGATGAAATTTTCTAGGATTGTTCAGATTGGCGTGTAGATGGTCCCCTATGAAATTCATCTCCCCCAGACTTATAGTAGTTTTCCATCCCATTTCGACGAAATTTCTCAGGATTGTTCAGATTAGCGTGCAGATGGTCCCCTATTAGGGTAGTGGAAGGTACTTAGAGATTGATGTTTTGAGATTGACTAGTATGCATCGGATCATCTATACAATCGGGTTACGGATACGAGGAAGCTATGTGCCACACCCACTTGGCAGACTTTTCTATGATTTCTTTCATTAATTATCGACCCTTACATTCATAATAAGGCCCTCCAGTCATTCTTGACTTTTATTTCTATATAAAAGGAATTAGGCCGCCTTCCACCCTCAGTTTTATGTTCCCTTGGTTTAATTCCAAATAAATGAACAATTCCACCTTTTCGAAGTAAAACTCGTTATCATTCATTTCTATGATCCTCAGTTCGCCAAAAATCCGTTATTCTTTATACCACACTAATAACTGTGTAACAGATTAAGATACCGAGTTTTTAATGAATTCCTGATACTGAACTATAAGGGCTTCAGCGAAATTCGGTTCACTATTTCACCCTAGTAATCCTATTAGCCCACAGTAATCCCTTTCCTCTCCCCGATTCCATCATACCAACCAGTTGCTTCCACCCTTACACTACTGTAATATTAATACCGAAACTTGATTCGACGTCTTTGGAAGATGAAATCAACTATGCTATCCGTAACGAGGCCTCGTGCTGGCTCGTTACAACCCTGCGAGGTAATGGTGCGAACAAATTCGAAGTTCAATGAAATTATGTCTGTGCAAGCACTTAATAATTCAAGTTACCTATTTATTATAAAATATTTTCTCCATATCGTGAAAGTTGGTTTTGTCCATTCTACTGAGTTTGGGTGGGGGAGGAAGCATTGTTCGATTTTATGGATCTCACTATAGTGACACTAGCTGATTGCCTTGGTAGTAGATCATCGTGTTAGTCCTTTCACTGTTAAAAAATTAGCTACTTTCCTATTTAAGAGAGAACCTACTAATGATAACGGATAAACTCACGTCAATCCTCTTGTATCTCTGATTAGTTTGTAGTTCAAATCGTCAATAGAAGTTACGAAAAAACAATACATCTATATTGAAAGTTTCGAAGTAAGGCATTCAAAGAGGTACAGCTCCTATTTTTCATCCCGTGAACGAAAGAACCATAAGTTTCAGGGCATGGACCCCACAAACCGAATGTCGTTGATAGCACGAAAATGCCCTACGGCGGACGGACGGAACTTGTTTCACTTTCGATTTTGAATGTTGAGGGTGGTTAAGTTTTTCACCTCTCAATTTTAAATGTTCATTATTGAGCATAATAAAATAAATTTCAAGTATTGACAGAATCCAATGCAACAATCAGAATGCAACTAAAGTGACGAACACCCTGTAAGACGACGATAACTCTTGAGAAACCACTTTTCTACTTGATTTATTATCTGATTTGCGATGCTGAAAACGTTTTCCCAAGTGTCACCTTCACAGAGTACTGCCGTGTCATCAGCGAATAAATATAGTTTCGAGTAAGGTAAATCTAAATGTGCTACTTCATTTATGTATATTAAAAGTATTGGCTCAAATTTACTTCCTTGAACGACTCCAAAATCATTGATAGATTTCTCACTAGTAGAGTCGACATTGAGACTGTGTTCTGTCTGTCAAGTAGATAAAAGGTAAAAAGTGCCCAAGAACCCAAACTTCTACCAACCTTCAGAGGCTAGTGAGGACCCTGGTCCGAAAAGTCGACGGCTATGCTCGAGTTGAACTCAGACTGTTTAGTAATGCCTGCATTCCTCATTGGATCATGAGTGGATCATTCAATTTCAAACAGTAAACGATAAAACATACATTTTTATTTACTGTAATATTCATAGGTAAAGAAGTAGTCGAGAGTACTACATTATGTTCAGAAGTGACCATTATTGAGTAATGAGCAAGCAGGTATCAGCTTTTTCGCAGATGATCGTTGATACTTAGTAAAGTTGGTGATAATTGTGATTGATTGGTGATAAGTTGGTGATGACCTACAAACAGTAAGGCGGCAGAACTCGACAGTTTCGATGGAACACGAACTAAACTGATTTGTTTAGAATACTACGGGATTTTATACTCAAGGGAGGTGAAATAACGATCTCCCCCCTCCCCCCCTCGGGTATTGTTTGTCTTTGGGTGTTTTGAAGGTTCAACCATGACGAGCAAGTAAACAAGGCGCCGGTGGTTACGAGAAGTCAATTGGGAAAACTCTATATTTGAAAGTTAACAAGAGTTAGCGTTCTATTATGTGACATTTCCTTTCCACAACACAAAACAGTTCCACCACATATAATCTAGTAAGTAAGTTGAGGAAAACTCTTAGCTCCCCAAACTCTTAGCCAACATAACATTTCTAGCGACACGTGAGCTTCCAGTTTGATAGAATAAATAATATTGGTACATTAATATTTTTATTATCCTTTAGGTTCCGGAAAATCCAGAGTTTGGCTGTCGTGACAGATTATAAAGATGTGGGGTTGAATTGATTGACTGAATTATTTATTTTACCATCAGGGGGAAGTTAGGCCCATCAGGCACTCTTTTTCCATTCCCCAGGCAACAAAAACATTATTGTTTGAATTCACCACCGCTTCACGAACGTTGAATTCAAACCAACCGCCTAGACCCAGTTCCGAGGCGCCCGACAGAGGTCAGCGCCACCAACTAGCGTTCTCAACCCAATTAAAACCCGTATCCCAATAATCCGTTAACAGAACCAGTACGAGTATATTTAGGACAATAGAAGAACGATAAATATTATCGATTAACACCGAATAAGTTTACCCCCTGAAAGTACTAGTTCAAAGCGACACACTCTTGCCCTGGTTCCGAATTGCTCCGTCATCTTTCCTCAGTCCAGAACATTGTATTGCCAAAATCACCTGTCTTACTCTTTTGCTGCTTAATACAGCCTTTATCCGTTTATTATACCCGTCTTATACCGATAACTGCCGTACTTATTTACCCGTATCCCGTGGTGAAAAGAATGAGGAATTTCACCGAATTCTGATTGCATTTTTCGTGAATAGTTAATGGTGTGGGATGAATGAAAATCGGGTTGATTTCGGAAAATAAATCTCCTGTTATTTTCGGGAGACAATCAAAATTTATGATTTCAAAAAATAACTGGGAAAACGGACTTCTTCAACGTGAAGCGGGAAAGCTCGCTGATTGGGCTGTTCAGATCGCCGTCTGCTCCCAGTGTTGCCTGTTGGTATGACAAAATCATGTTATCTAACCTAATTTTCCCCATCTTACTTTTTTCATTTTTTTCTTCAGTTTTTCGATTTCGAACTTCACTGGTTTTGTGAAATGTTGCATCTGGGGACTATAGATTTCTCAATCTCAGCGCTTCAAGCGGCCATAAATGAACTATTCCAGGATGACGTCATCCTCCCGGTTTTTTTAAACGTTCATATTGTGCTGAATCCGATTTTGGGGTCAAAAATAGGAAATTCCGACATGGTGAAATTCCTCATTATCTCGATAAAAAAAATACATTGCTTCACTTCAATTAGGTACGGCTATATTTAGGTACATTGTCCTGGCTGAGATTTGCTTTAGGTTTTCCGTTACTGAATCCTTTTGGTGTTAGTGGCGTGTACTGTGAGTGGCTGATAAATATCCCCCATAATGGGAAAAAAAAACAGTGAAATTGCAGGTTTTGCTGCTGGACCATTTTATCTCCGACCCGATAGTCTTTTCCCATTTTCAGTACGGGACTCTTTCACTGGTCCCGCGTAATACATGGTGTCTTTGGAGTTTTACCTGTTGGTTTTGCTAAGTAGTCCATACAATATCACATCAGTATCACATCATCAGTATCACATCTAGGTGAATTACCCAAAAACCCACGCAAACGCGGTTTCTGGTGTCCTTGCGTCATGGTGACTCCACTACATTGTTCCTCGGAGTCACAAAGAATAGTTCATTAATTGTAAATACCTCATAGAAATTGAGGTCTGCATAGACTCGACTCTACGCAGAATTGACTCTCCCATCACTATTCAAAAAAATTCGAAATTCCGGTGACATACCCCGAAGATTAAAGAAAGAAAATCTCTTGGAAAATAGAGCCTGAACAGAGTAAACAAGATTTTGTCACACGTATACAGACAAAAACCTATGGTTTCTTTTCGCGGATTTGGTTTCAGGATGGTCTAAAACGGATTTTTAGGTGGTTATTCTATTCATCCGTTGATTGTTGTCCTCCTTCACCCAAGATTAATCGCATGAGAACGTCCTATTCCCACTGTGTGACGTCCTAAAAATCAAAAACACCGCAAATTATTACACAAAGGTTCATTATTTTTCCGTAAAGATCACCGGTCCGTGAAGAACAAGTCTTTCCCATTCACAGTAGGTACCTACCAACCACAATGTTGGTGAACAATCAAGTTTAGGTTGAAGAAAATTCCCTACCAAAGTGGGTGCCTCAGATACGAAATTTTATTTTTAGTAGGAAAGCACAACTGGTTGACATTTAATTATTTTCGAAGAAACGAAAAAATATCGGATTTGACATGCTGAAATTCAGCTCGCTTCAGACAGCGAACATTCATGAGCGATTTGCACTCGTTTTTCTGGCTCACCATTCTTCAAACCTTCACAGCAGTAAGGGCACCTATCATGCAAGTACCGAGAGTAGTTAGGGGAGGAGGATCGGCTCTCTAAATGCTGCTCACGCGTTCTGATCAATTTCACAGAATTCGCTTGAAATTTAATAATTCTAATCATTGTTGGTCGACTTGGTGGTTTCATTCGTTTCCGAAAACTGAAAACTACCTTGA
This sequence comes from Apolygus lucorum, assembly GCA_009739505.2. Lineage (NCBI taxonomy): Eukaryota > Metazoa > Arthropoda > Insecta > Hemiptera > Miridae > Apolygus > Apolygus lucorum. Next base: position 26,741,474 of record CM019167.2, read on the forward strand.
ATTTATGAAAAATGTCTTGGAACATTCAGTAATTAGGTGGCTACTTTTACTCATTACCAAATGGTTAGTCCCACAGGTCTCTGAGTGATGTAGAAAAGTCTTGAAAATCGTCGCAGTTTAAAATTAATGAGAAGGAACAATACCTGTGCATCAAAAGTTTTCGAGCTAGGGCGTTGTGAAATGTTTTGCCGCTTAGGAGTGACCGAAAATAAATAAAACCTTCGGGGCACAAGTAGACCGCAAACGGTGTCCCAAATCTCAACAAAATTGTTCCACGGGCAAAGGGGCGCGTAATGGGTACCGCGAAAGGGCGGAAATTTTAGTATTCAATTTTTGGATCGTACGTAGGAGCTTTGAAACGAAAAATTTTGGTTAGTGGTCACAATTTTGCTTCCGAGTCTACCAAAGTAGCGGAAGCTTTGTTTTCACTTTTCAAGGTTGAAACAAAATGTTCTCCAAAATCAAAATTTCCACTCGCGCTTTACGTTTTAGACTTTCCTGAACAATTTTGGTTCTGTGTCTGTCTGTCTATGTGTCTTTCTGTCTGTTATGAATTCCTTGCCACAGCCTTAACTTCTACATTTGTTATCCGAATTTGATGAAATTTTCAAGAATTGTGCGGGTTGGCGTTTAGATGGTCCAGATGCGCAAACTTTTATTTCCTTGTTACAGCCATAACTTCTACATTTCTCATCAGAAGTCGATGACTGAGGTGATTGAGGTGGAGATGGTCCCCTATGAAAATCATGGCCCCCAAATTGAAAGTATTTTGTGCCCATGCGCAAACGTGAAATCCTTGTAACAGCCATAACTCCAACATTTTTCAACAATATTCAGATATTGTGCGGGATGACGTGTAGATGGGCCCCTACAAGGGTAGTGCAAGAGAGAGTGCACTTAGAGAGTGATGTTTTGAGATTAAATACTATGCCACACCCACTTGGCAGACGTTTTTTTGTTTTGCTCGATTCCAAAGGTTTGTTATTGAAAATAGTAGGTAAACCTTAACGGACTGAATAGGTGCTACGGATGTTTCAGAGGTCAGTGATTAATTAATCAGCACGGCTGCTAATTGTCAATCGCATTGAACGGATATGAATATGGATGTTGTAACGATCATGGGAACTAGTGTCGGCGTGAACAAAAAAATTTCCCTCACTAATTCACGTGCCACAATCTACAGCTTGATTTATGGTAGTCGTAGTTTGTTGGTAGTTCCCCCTGTATTCTACAACACGTCCCATTGATATTAACTCATTCATTTGTATAGATTATTATAAATAGTATTAATATTTATTATATTATTATTTACATAGGTATGCATTATATTTGTATGCATTCTAAAACTTTGTATATTTGAAGGAAAATTAGAAAATGGCGTTATTTTTGAGTTTCAAGGTATCTATAGGTATTTACGAAAGAATTCGGCGATCGAAATAAATTTAGTTATTTGTATTGTTGAAAAAATTAAACGAGCAAATATTGCGAGTGGTAAAATTTAATTTGCGGTAAAAACGGCAAAATTTAATTCGATTTTTGGATTCTACGAGTATGTACCTTCAAATGTAAATCAACAAATTTTGGGGGGTGGGGGTGTTAAAAAATTGTTTTTCTTCGATTCCAAGGATTCATTATTGAAATTAATACCTAAACCAAACGGCCTCATCAAGATTCAATTCAACAGAACATCCATTTTATTGAATCTTTCCGGCAATGTTGGTATTCGCAACCGCGATACTTCATTAGCCTTTTGATGTTTATGGCCAAGCCTATGGCGCACATGATGATAATTATCAATCACAATTATCGTAAGTCAAAATTTACTGAGTCTGCCCGGATGGGCATCGGGTTCTCAAAAATTTCACAACCACTGAAGAGAAGCCCACTCAGTTCATTTAAAGTGCTTATACAGTTTGTACATTTGTGTCATTGAAAAATTGTACCCCTATTCTCGAAACTGAACCAAAGTTTTCAATTGTCTTATTATTTCATATATTTAACACATTTTATTAGTAACACGCTACATACCCCCATTAGTTCAAGTTACCATTTTCTGTTGCGAGAAACTTCATTTTTGCTGATAAGCGCATTACATCAAGTTTATTCATCTAATTACCTCTTACTTGCAACTCATTTGTACGACTTTTAACCCTCCAGTGGTAGACCTAATCCCATCTCGCAAAAGGTAGACCCAGGAGCGCGGCGCTCTTTCGGTACTTCCTCCCGAAAAAATCAATATTTATCATATTTTTAATTGTTTTTGGTCAGAGTGAGATACTCAACTCATCTCCTGGTGTATCTAAAAATGTTCAATGAAAAACATATTGGTAAAAAAGTTTTTTTTATTGAACTCAGAAATACATATTGGTAAAAATAGGTTTTGCTCAACTCTGAAATACAAATAACTGAGCAATCAAAATTTAACTAATCAAAGCCGTTTCAGTCAGATATACGTTCTGCCATGTCGTCGGAATCTTCCTCAGACCACTGAAGCCATTTCTTGGGATCAGAAGAGTGCTCAGACTTGAGAGCGATCTGACACATTCACGTTTTAGTGCAAGAAACCAATTCTCACTAACCCTGAGCGGTTTTGGGGACAGAGAGGAGGGTACGGTCCTGCGTAGAGGTGGTTTCTAGGAGGGAACTGTGAATCACAGCCCTCAGGATAGCCACTGTGAACCACAGTATTCGAAAAATGGGCTGAAGGAGCGCCGCGCTCCGGGGTCTACCAGTGAAGGGTTAATAGATTCTTCCATCTTACGTATGTTCCTTTTTTTTCGTTTGTTCCTATTTTTTTTTTTTTTTTTTTTTTAATGTAATCAAACACCCTTGACATAACTTCTTGTGTTCTTATTGAGCTGACGTGGTTCTCAACCTAGCCGTCTTTGAATTGACCAGCAATAGTATTTTCTAGATAGGATTTTGTGGTTGACAAGTTACAGTATGCTTAGTTCTTTAATTCTGTTGTAACCCATCAGGTGACAAAATACCGTAAAACTCATTTTTCAACTTTACTCTATCACGCGACCCTCACGCATCAGCTTACAGGTTAAACGAAAATATATTGCGAGACTGGTGGGTTAGACGTGCAGAGAGAGGCGGAAATGTGTGTTTGCGGAAGAGGTGAGAGACGCCGCCGAGGGATGAATAATGCGTAGCCGGAGGCTAAGTCAATCAGGTGGGCCTTCACGTATTCAAGGGGTTCCTGAGATGAAGAGTTATTTAAATTTCTTCAGTCAGGGTGAAAGGAAAGGCGTTGGGCAAAAGGTGGAAAGATAATGCGACGAGGAGAGGGACGGGATGATGAATTCCTGCAAGTTAAATTGGAGGAAACAATAATATATTGCATCCAGCCGAAGGGCCTAGAGAGCGAGAGTTCCTCGGTGGGGATAAAGAAGCTTGAATGTGTCTTGGATATTTTACACAGGATGTCCAGCGAAGGGGTTCCTGCTCAAATAAGGTGGGATAAGATATTCACATCCTCCCACCTGTAATTTTCATCTATTCGATCATCTATCCAACTTGGTATTGGTTGAATGTGATATCTATGTCTCACGGAGATTGCCTCTTGAGCTTGTCTTTTCGCCTTTTTATCCAAGAATACAAAATGACTACTTTCTTCTTCATTTCTTACGTGGACACCAAAGCTATTTTCAGATTTGTCCAAACAGTAGGCTGCTCGGGATCAGGAACTGCCAGCAATATTTGGAAATCTCTTCCAAAGCATAGCCTTTGAATTGGGTGAACAAGCTCGCCATATTCAACTTTCAACTTGCTCCTTTCCATTAGGTACGTCCAAGAATAACTTCAACACGTTTTGCCGTGGTCTGATAAATCCTCTTTGTCTCATCAGACCCAACTAAAACAATATCGCCAACTTTCAATGCGTTTTCTTTGACTTTCTTCCCCATTGACTAACACTCTTACCTCCAGGTTCTTCAAGCTATGTATATCTTTCAGTTCTATTAAGTGACTTGCAACCAATTAGGTGAAAATACGGGAAACAACATCATTAAGGAACAAAGGACTCAAAGAGCTCAAGGTCACAGTGTTCAATATCAACCCTGATAATTGAAATCGATGGATCCTTAAGGGGGTCTCAGTCGGTCGCCGTTCGTCCCTAGTTCCAGGTTAGTACTTCCCTAAATTACAGGGGCTCAAACCTCGAAAGTGGTACTTAAACTTGAAATGTTTAAGGATTTTTCGAAATTCATTAGTGCAGCAGTCTAGAGAATTAAAAACCAATGATTGCCGCTGGAATAATTAAAATCGAACAATAATTGACAGAGAAAAACGCTGCAAATTATTACACAAAGGTTTATTATTTTTCTATATAGATCACTCGACTACAAAGAACACGGCTTTGCCATTGTTACCACCAACCAACATGGAGAAAAACATCGATCGCATTTCAGTCAGCTAACATTTGAACGGAGATTAGGCCTCTTTTGCGATTCACACTCGTGTTTCTGATATATCGTACGTCCAACCCTTAAATTCTCGTAGGGAGCGAACAGTGTGTCCTACAGGGCTCCGCGTGGTCTCAAAAAATTCTAAAAATTCTATACTGTCTTAAATCGATGGAAAAACAATACAAAAAAAAAAGTCAAAATGTCATCAAAATGTTTTAGTTAGGGCGTTTTCAAAATTCATTTTTCAACCCTTAGAAGTGACCTACATCAACCAAAATCTTCGGGGCACAACTAGACCCCAAATGGAGCCCACATACCAAATTTCATCAAAATCGGTCAATGCTAAGCGGGAAAAGTCCGCGGTACGGCGTACGGCGGACCGCGGACGGCAGACGGACGGCCAAATTTTTGTTCGATTTTTGGATTCTACCTTGAAACGTAAACCAACAAATTTGGAGGAGGGGGGTGAACATTTTTTTTTTCTTGGTCGATTCCAAAGGTTCAGAATTGAAAATAATAAACCAAAATGAGAAAACTCTAACTGAATAAACGCTTCTTCCCATTTTCTCTGGCAATTATTGTTCAATTTTGATGATTCCAGCGGCAATCGTTTAGTTTAAAATTTCCTAGACTGCTGCACTAATGAATTTCGAAAATCCTTGAAAATTTCAAATTACTAAACTTAACTTTTAATGTTTGAGCGCCTGCAATTTACCGAAATACTAACTCGGAACGAGGAACAAACGGCGACCGACTGAGACACTCTTAAGGGCAATGACACCTGTTTGATTTCAGACGAATATCCGCCGAGTATCTTTTGATATCAACTCGATATCGAAGGGATAGAATAGTAGTGGAACGGATCTTCAAACATCAAAGTTTCGCTGAATCGAGACGAAAAATCAATAGACAGACCTTGAAAACTTGGATGGGGATATGAACATTATTTCTTCCCCTGAGGACCCTGAAACGACATTCATTGTCTCTGTTCAGTCAAAACCCCACAAAGGCTTAGCAAAGACCTTAAAAAAATATTGAAGGTAGCAACTTACCTACTGAGATTCCTTGCAGTGTTTCAGAAAAATTTCCCTGGAGAAGTAAAGGGAGGAAGTTCTGCAAAAATGGTCTTTTTTGCTGTTCGCTCATTCCATTCCTCCGTCGTAGAGTAAAGTAGAGCAATGTCACAAGAACTCGAAGGAATTTTTGAGAAGTGGTCGGCTGGTGGATGTGATAGCAATTTATGTTTTCGAACGAGGAAATGAATTTAAAAGGAAAGAAGTAAAAATATTTCTTTACTTCAAACGTTCCGGATTATAGGCATACTAGTACCTAAAATCGTATACGTTTTTGTTTTATCATTTTCAATAATGAATCTTTGGAATAGAAAAATAATACTGCCAACTGGGTGTGGCACATATCTTCCTTGTATCCTTGAACCCATAATAGGTAGACCTCATATAGATCGACACCTTAAAACGCAAAGATATGCACCTAGCATATCTCAAAACATCAATCTCTAAGTAACTTCCACTACCCTCATAGGGGACCATCTTCACGGCAACCCGCACAACCTCTGAAAATTTCATTGAATTCGGGGAGAAAATATAGAATATATCGATATCTACCTAAGCACAAAGGCGCTATGTCCAAAAACGGAGTTTTGAGAAGAACCCAAAAGAAGTTATCACCAGTGCACAATTCCTAAAATAATGACTTTTTACACTAAACTCTTTAATTTCTTCAAGAAGTTCAATAATAATTATGTTGAATTTGAGTTTTTCTGAAATTAAAGAAAAGAAATGTGCAAGATGAATGGACATAGCGCCTTTGTGCTTTATGGTATCGATATGACTATTGGATATGGATTTTTCATTTTCGCATGCACAGAGGCTACCATCGATTTTGAGGGCCATTTAGGTTTATAACATTCAACAATAAACTTTTGGAATCGACCAAGAAAACACAAATTTTAACACCCCTTCAAAATTTGTTGGTTTGCGTTTCAAGGTACGTAGAATCCAAAAATCGAATAAAAATTTGGCCGTCCGTCCACCGTACGCGGCACTTTCCCCACCTTGCATTGACCGATTTTGATGAAATTTTATATGTAGGCTCCATTCGGGGTATAGTTGTGCCCCGAAGATTTTGGTTGATGTAGGTCACTTCAAAGGGTTGAAAAATGAATTTTGAAATTTTGAAAACACCCCAAATCGACAAATTTTGACGTAAAGGTATTGTCTTTCCATCAATTTAGGATAGTATAGAATTTTTAGAATTTTTTGAGAGCACGTGGAGCCCTGTAGGGCTAACCGTTCGTTCCCTACGAGAATTTGAAGTTTGGACGTACGATAAATCAGAAAAACGAGTGTGAATTGCAAAAGAGGTCTAATCTCCGTTCAAATTTTAGCTGACCGAAATGCGATCGATGTTTTTCTTCATGTTGGATGGTTGGTGGCTTTGCAGACGAGTGATCTATATAGAAAAAAAATGAACTATTGTGTAATACCTAATTTGCAGCGTGTTTCAAAGGGGATCATGTTCACACCGATCTGAACAATGCCTGAAAAAGTTGGGTAACCCATTTTGTAGATTTACTATGAAATTTAGTGGTGAACATGGTGTTTGAATGCAAAAAACGGGTTGATTCAACGGAAATTTAGTATTTTTAAACTTTTAAGGGTTAATGGTGAACCCCTATTACAGGGCGTCCCGAAACCAAGCGATCAGAAATACTTTGAGAGTCGATCATACTATAATTTGCAACAACTATTCTATTTTAGCACCTTACTGCCTTACCTTAAAACATAGACCAACTAGGACAAATTTTGGTTTCACGTCTGTCTATCGGTCTCCACATCTCCTTGTAATAGGCAAAACTACACAAAATTATTGTCCGATTTCAATGAGCCGATTTTGATAGATGAATATCTATTCAATCGGGTTATGGATACGAGAAAGCTATGTGTCACACCCACTTGACATTTTCTATTAAAAACTGAGGAAAAAAAAAATTCTTAGTACAACAAAGTTAGGAGAAAAACGCTGCAAATTATTACCCAATGGTTTATTATTTTTCTAAAGATCATTCGTCTGCAAATCCACCAACCATCCAACTTGAAGAAAAACATCGATCGTATTTAGGTCAGCTATAATTTGAAAGGAGATTAGGCCTCTTTAGCGATTCACACTCGTGTTTCTGATTTATCGTACGTAAAACACTTAAATTCTCGTAGCGAGCGAACGGTTTGTCCTACAGAGCTCCGCGTGGTCTCAAAAAATTCTATAAATTCTATAGAATCCTAAATTGAAGGAAAACCAAAACCTTTATATCAAAATTTTTTGAGTTAGGGCGTTTTCACAATTTCAAAATTGATTTTGGAACTCTTAGAAGTGACTTAAATCAACCAAAATCTTCGGGGCACAACTAGACCCCAAATGGAGCCCACATACCAAATTTCATCAAAATCGGTCAATGCTAAGTGGCAAAAGTGCCGCGTACGGCGGGCGGCGGACGGCGGACGGACGGCCAAATTTGTATTCGATTTTTGGATTCTACGTACCTTGAAACGTGAACCATCAAATTTCGAGGGGGTATTAAAAAAAAATTTTCTTGGTCGATTCCAAAGGTTCATTATTGAAAATAATAAACCAAAATGGTACCTACTCCTCGATCGGGTCGCACTCCATACCATACATAACAGGAGGCCTCCTAGTAAGTAGAAAAAAACTGATAAAGGAATCAAACGAACAAACACACAGCGTTGCTCCTGCAGTGTCAACTCCTGCAAAACTGCCTGAACGGATCCTTGAGCCCTCAAGCGATCACTAATCCCCTCAGGGTCGGATCCGACCAACGCCAAATTACCGCAAGGTAGAGAAGGCAGCTTTTGAACCTAAGAACACTGCAAAAGGTTTATTATATTTCTATATAGATCGCTCGTCTGCAAAGAACTCGGCTTTGCCACTGTCACCACTTGCCTCTGCCACGCAAATACAGCGATCCCATTTTGGTCAGCTAAAATTTGAGCTGAGGTTTGTCCTACAGAGCTCCGCGTGGTCTCTAAAAATTCAATACTCCCTACCTAACATTGATAGAAAAACAATAACTTTATATCGGAATTTTTTTGAGCTAGGGCGTTTTTAAGATTTCAACCCATATTTTGGTTTATTATTGTCAATAATGAACCTTTGGAATCGACCAAGAGACAAATTTTTGTAAGCCCCCCTTAAAATTTGGTTTACGTTTCAAGGTACGTAGAATTCGAAAATCGAATAAAAATTTGGCCGTCTGTCCGCCGTACGCAGCACCTTCCCCACTTAGAATTGACCGATTTTGATGAAATTTGGTATATGGACTCCATTTGGGGTCTAGTTGTGCCCCAAAGATTTGGTTGATGTCAGTCTTTTCTAAGGGTTGAAAAAATAAGGTTTGAAGTTTTGAAAACGCCCTAAATAAAAAAATATTTGTATAAAGGTATTGTTTTCCCATCAAATTAAGATAGTATAGAATGTTTAGAATTTTTTGAGACCACGCGGAGCCCTGTAGGATAAACCGTTCGTTCCCTACGAGAATTGAAGGGTTGGACTTACGATAAATCAGAAACACGAGTGTGAATCGCAAAAGAGGCCTAATCTCCGTTCCAATATTAGCTGACTGAAATGCGATCGATGTTTTTCTTTAAATTGGTTGGTGGTAACAATGGCAAAGCCGTGTTCTTTGCTGACGAGTGATCTTTATAAAAAAAAATAATAACACTTTGTGTAATAATTTACAGAGTGGTGCGTATAGCCGAGATCGTTCGCCAAATGGAGCCCATACACCAAATGTCAACAAAATCGGTCCATCGGAATTAAGGAAGGTGCCGCGTACGGCGTACGGTGTACGGCGGACGGACGGTCAAATTTTATTCGATTTTTGGATTCTACGTAACTTGGAACTTAAAACCAACAAATTTTGGGGGGGGGGGGTAAAAATTTGTTTTTTCTGTCGCTTCCAAAGTTTCATTATTGAAAATAATAAACCAAAATGCATGCAACAAATCGATTTCGGTATGTAACCTTAGGGTAACAAAAATGTAAAATGGCATTCCCGCTCTTCATACCTAAAGGTACTCAAAAGTCTACAATTCTGAAAAGTGATTTTACCAGATAATTATGGAACGTAATTGGATGGAAAATAATCGCCCGATCGGTGGATGTCCATTTATACGTTCACACCTGAGCGCTGTGGACAGGAAGTTGGGGGATGAAAGAGAGACGACAATGTGTGGAGTAAGACGGCTGCCACATGAGCGTCACCATGAGTGAAAGGAGAATTTTAATCCGATACCAGGAAGAAGATCAAATAAAGTAAAGGGCGGGAGTGTCTCTCCCTTCTAATCCTCTTCCCTCACTCTCATCCACTGATCCGTACAGTCAGTCCCTCCTTTCCACCGCCATTGCGAGTACAGTCAACCCCTCTCACACCATCAACTCTTGCTTCCTTGACCTCTCTCGACTCAGAAGATCCTCACCCTCTATGCTCGGCTTTCCTCGGAATTTATGTGGTCGGTTAACTAGGTGTGTGTAATTAAGTTACCCCACCCCACTAGGTGGTTTGGTTTTCGCCCCTAGAGCTGAAACAGAGTCGTCCTCGGGTCGTGGTCGAGGGCGAAAGGGATAGTGTCAAGAACGGGGAATAGTGCCCAGAGGGTGAGCACCGTGAGATGTTTCCTGAAATAGGACAATCCACCCCTCACTGTCTAACCCCCACAACACCACTCAGGCTCTAAGTCGGCTACGGTGGGTCAAGAAGTGATGCAATCCTAAGACAAAGTCTCCACTAGTAAGCATTTTTGCTTCCAAGTCTACCAATGTAGCGGAAGCTTTGTTTTCACTTTTCAAGGATGAAAAAAAAAGTTCTCCAAAATCAAAATTTCCACTCGCGTTTTACGTTTCAGACCTTCCTGAACAATTTTGGTTCCGCGTCTGTCTATCTGTGTGACTGTCATGAAATCTTTGTAACGAGCAGCAACTATACGAAGTTATTGTCCGATTTCTATGAAATTTTCAGGGATTGTGCGGATTGGCGTGTAGACGGTCCCCTATGAAAATCATCATCCCCGAACTGATAGAAGCGACTGCGCATGCGCAAACGTGAATTCCTTGTAATGGCCATAACTTCTACATTTTCCTTCTGATTTCAATGAAATTTTCAGGGATGTTACAAATTAGTATTTAGATGGTCCCCTATGAAAATCACTACCTTCGGACTGATAGTAGCCACTGCGCATGCGCAAACGTGAATTTCCTTGTAACGACAATAACTTTTACATTTTCCATACGATTTCAATGAAATTTTCAGGGATGTTACAGATTAACCAGTTTTGATGTTTTGAAATTAACTACTATGCATCGGATCATCTACCGGGTGTCCCAGAAGTCATGGTCCACCCTCCGGCATTTCCGTATTTAATTACGTAATGAAATGGGCCCAACGCCATTTTTCATATTTTTTTGTAAAGAATTCAGAAAAAATACTTTTGCGCAAAAAAATTGCGCGCAATTGTGCGCAATTGACACTAACTTTGTTTTTTCAAATGGGAACCCCATTTTTTATTGCAGATTCAGATTCTACGTCAAATTTCATGAGAGATTCATACCCGAACCGATGTTTTTCATTGCGCACAACTGGTACTTTTCGCGCGCAAAGTGACCAGGGTGCGCAAAAGTGAATTTTTTTTAACTCTAAGTGTGGCACATTTTTTTTTCATTATTTTTGACGTTGAATCACGTGGTGAGGTCCTTTCTTCGATTTCATTGTTATTTTTCCAAATTTAGAAGGAAAAATAATGTTTTTGGACTTAATTTTCCCTCCCCCTTTCGCGACACGGGCTGGGGACCGGCTATGGCAGGATTAAAAATAAATTCCAACATCGGAAAAACATCGGTTCGGGAATGAATTTCTCATGAAATTTGACGTAGAATCTGAATCTGCAATAAAAAATGGGGTTCCCATTTGAAAAAAACAAAGTTAGTGTCAATTGCGCACAATTGCGCGCAATTTTTTGCGCAAGAGTATTTTTTCTGAATTCTTTACAAAAAAATATGAAAAATGGCGTTGGGCCCATTTTATTACGTAATTAAATACGGAAATGCCGGAGGGTGGACCATAACTTCTGGGACACCCGGTATACACTCGGGTTATGGATACGAGGAAGCTATGTGCCACACCCCCTTGGCAGACGTTTTTTCCACTTGATGGCTGCATTACTGGGAAAGTTAGGTACCTCGTATTTGGAAAAAACGGAATATTTGTTTGCAATAAATTTGGACAGTCTTATTAATAAAGCTACTAAAATACAGTTGAATGATAGATACATACATGCTTTATTCGGCAAGAATTAATCAGTTTATAACAAAAATATAACACTAATTTTAAATAATATAAATATATGTTCAGGCTGTGGAATTATTACCGTGAGCCTGGAGTTCGCCCCTATAAGGGTAATACATTGATATCAATGGGGTATTTCAGTCAATTTTTAAAAAATCGTTTCTTCAAAAGAGCACAAAGGAAAGAAAGGATGGGTCAGGAATAACGGTAATCGGGTCAGTTTGTCGAGAAAACGTTTAGAAGAAATTAGGGAAGCTAATGAAAGTTGAAGATTTGAATGATGTGACGTAGTGACTTGTTGTGACGTGTTAACTTGCTGACCATGGATAGAGACATTCCACTAATCCCGTGCAGTCTTGAACGCCTCGTGGCCTTGGATACTACAAAATACTACGCACTCACGCCCGCGGCATAAGTGCGTGTATTTCAATCGTTTCCCAACTTTTTCGAGTGAAGCATATTTTGATTCTCCAGCATAAAACAAAGGCCTAGGCATAGAAATAAATACCAACACTTCTACTTACAAAATTTGAAATGGTTTAGGGGGAGATAGGTGGTTGAATTTTTTGTAAGTTGTAGGTTCCAGTAGTAACAGGCTTGAAGTGAGGTTCATTAGTGTGTTCAATGTCCTAGGAATACTAATTTGTATTAGTATTTTGAGATATTCGGTGTTTCTGTAAACTGTTAGCTACGATGTATTCCTAAAGACAATACACGAGCCTTGACAATATAGAAGAGGTATTTCATAATAATATTGCAGAACAATAATGACCAAAGGGGGAATAATTTCCCCCACTCAGCCCCTACAAAAAGCAATCCGTTGTAATAATTACCTACCTAATACGAAGAAAATAAACTTACTCATGGCATAAAAAGGTAATTTAATTCGAGGTACCTGACCCCAGCAGAGCTCTCAAGCGGTGGGGCTGTTAACCCTAGAATGGAAACAATGAGTAAATCTTACTCCTCAACACCTTCAGTAGGTAAAACTGACAGAATTTAGGTAGGTGGCGCCCCCAAGGCTCCAGCTATGCTTCCTTCAAGGTTTCTAGTCAGCTTTGATAAGGCACCCAGGAAGGTCAGGTGCTCCCCCTTTGTGTGGCTCAACCCTTCTCAAAGGTAAGTGAGTAAAAATTACTCAACATTTCCAATACTGTAAGTCCAGAGGAGTAAATATCACTCCTCATTTCCATTAGAAGGCCCACCAAGGGTGTCATTTTTACGTAATTTTGAGTTGTTCACATATGGGAAGTTCGTTTTATTATTTTTTCTTTCTATTCAAACTTGGCTGTGTTTATTTTTTGGCTTTGAGAGTGATCATGTTTTGCCTTTTCCCCGATATTTGAGTTTTTCCCCAGTTCACTTCTTTTTACTTGCTACTGTGATAAAGGACTAAAATCTATTTCAGTAATTGGAAATAAGACTGAATTGCCAATGTTTGTGATGGTAAGTGATAGCATTCTGAAGAAAGGACCTACCTGTTTTTTTTTTGTTTTTTTTTGCGTCAATGGGCTACCATTTCTGATGAGAGAATTGGAAGCTATTTATTTAATTATTTTGCAATAAGAATGAAGTCCAAACGTGTTATTTAGGTACCTACCAACCTGCTTAGAAAACAGCAGACACCTACCTAGTCTGAGAAATAGTTAGGATGATAGATACCTTCAAGTTTTTTAAACCAATTTTGCTATGACTTGACACTCGAATTTTTGTTCATTTATATTTTTCAATACAGAATGAGTAGCTCACATTGTTTATAAATGTTAAGCGCCTAAATCCATTACCATTCAAAGAAAAAATGCGAGGAAAAAGGAGGTTTCCTACGTAGGAGTAAAAATGACTCAATGTTTCCATTGAAAGAATTTCACAACCTCGTTTTGCCTTTTCTCACAAGTTTTGACTGCCTTCTCAACATCGACTATCCTCAACTCAATGGCATTTCTGCTAAAGTTACAGAACACCCCCCTGGACACTCCAAGGACAGACGGGTGGAGGCAGCCCGAAAACCGTTCGAAACCGGCAACCCGCTTCCAACCCGCTAAAAAAGGGAGTCAGGCCCGCCAGACAGAAGAGGAACGTCAAATTCCATCCCTTCAAGAGGGAAACACCAAAGAAACCTCAGGGTTTTGCGCCGGTGACGACGATGGCGCCAGACGAAACAGTACAAGTGCGGCAAAATTCCGATCTGGCGCCCACCAAATCAAAGTTATAAGACCCACCCCCCGCGCCAACAGAAGCCGCGCAGGGGAGGGACAAACCCCTATAAAGGGATTTACCCCCCCCCAAAAAAAAACCTTAATAAATAACATGTATGTAAAAAATAAAATTCAAAAAAAAAAATTCAAAACGCTGCAAATTATCACACAATGGTTTGTTATTTTTTATTTTTCTATATAGATCACTCGTCTGCAAAGCCACTAACCATCCAACATGAAGAAAAACATCGATCGGTCAGCTTTAATTTGAACGGAGATTAGGCCTCTTTTGCGATTCACACTCGTGTTTCTGATTTATCGTACGTCCAAACTTTAAATTCTTGTAGGGAGCGAACGGTTTGTCCTACAGAGCTCCGGGTGGTCTCAAAAAATTCTAAAAATTCTACAGAATCTAAAATTGAAGGAAAAACAATACCTTTATATCGAAATTATTGGGGTTAGGGCGTTTTCAAAATTTCAAAATTGATTTTATAACCCTTAGAAGTGACCCACCTCAACCAAAATCTTCGGGGCACAACTAGACCCGAGAAGGAGCCTACATACCAAATTTCATCAAAATCGGTCAATGCTAAGTGGCAAAAGTGCCGCGTACGGCATACGGACGGCCAAATTTTTATTCGATTTTTGGATTCTATGTACCTTGAAACGTAAACCATCAAATTTTGAGGGGGTGTTAAAATTTTTTTTTCTTGGTCGATTCCAAAGGTTCATTATTGAAAATATTAAACCAAAATGAAAAAAATAGGAGTATGGTCTAAGCACTTGGCGAGAAACCGGCACTTCCCATAAAAAAGAAGAAAAAATGCCAAGTGGGTGTGGCACATAGCTTCCTAGTATCCATTACCCGATTGTGTAGATGATCCGATGCATAGTATTTAATCTCAAAACATCTCTAAGTACCTACCATTACCCTCATAGGGGACCATCAATACGCTAATCTGAACAATCCTGAGAAATTTCGTCGAAACCAGGATGGAAAATGTAGAAGTTATGGCTGTTACATGTAATTCACGTTTGCGCATGCGCAGCAACTGCTACCAGTCTGGGGGAGATGATTTTCATAGGGGACCATCTACACACCAATCTGAACAATCCTAGATAATTTCATAAAATTCGTATGAAAAATGTAAGTATCATGGCTATTATAAAGATTATACGTTTGCGCATGCGCAGAGGCTACTGCCAATTTTAAGGCCTTGATTTTCATAGGGGATTATCTGAAAATTACATCAAAATCGGATGATAAATGTAGAATGTACGGCAGACGGCGAACGGCAGCCGGACGGCCAAATTTTGGTTTATTACTGTCAATAATGAACCTTTGGAATTGACCAAGAAAGAAAAATGTTAACCCCTCCTCAAAATTTGTTGGTTTACGTTTCAAGGTATGTAGAATCCAAACATCGAATAAAAATTTGGCTGTCCGTCCACCGTACGCGATACGCGGCACGGTGTGTGTTAATGAAGGTCATTTCTAAGGGTTGAAAAATGTATTTTGAAATTTTTAAAACGGCCTAACTCAAAAAATTTTGATATAAAGGTACCTATTGTTTTTCCTTCAATTTAAGATAGTATAGAATTTTTGGAATTTTTTGAGACCACGCGGAGCCTTGTAGGACAAACCTTTCGCTCCCTACGACAATTTAAGGGTTGGACGATAAATCAGAAATACGAGTGTGAATCGCAAAAGAGGCCTAATCTCCGTTCAAATTTTAGCCGACCGAAATGCGATCGATGTTTTTCTTAATGTTGGATGGTTTGGTGGCTTTGCAGCAAAACAAATTCTGAGGGGGGGGGGGGGTAAAAAAATGTATTCTTGGTCGATTCCAAAGGTTCATTATTAAAAACAATAAACCAAAATTTACAAGATTCAAAAAATTCAAAAATATTGTGGGAGTTTGACAGAGCATCAGTTAGGAACCTACTCTGACACCTGATTCGTGATTAGATGGAACGATTACTTCCCCTCCACCGAATCACAACTCAGGGATATCTTCTCAGTCTTATTGTAGACAGCAATCCTGTTAGTACTAATTTTCATACAAGATCATTTCCCTTACTCTCGTGGTCGAAATTCGAAGATCTAATAGGTAAACTCTGTTGATTCTTCTCCCTCTCCCCCCCCCCCCCTTTATAGATACAAGTCCCATTGATTATAGGATAATGTAATTATTTATCTTTCCTAATTCAATTTGTATCTATCATTGATCTATTGGTTGATCTCCACCAAGGATTAGGTATTCGAACGGAACGTACAGTTCACTAGGGGTAAATATCGCCAATTTAATTATTCTCATTAATTAATTCGATTATCTAGATTCCCCTAGAACAATACTGTTTCAACATGAAGGGAGGGCGATAGGCTACCTGAGAACTGCAATGCAGCGTGACTACAATCCAACGAGCACACAAGCCTGTAGGACCACAATCCCGCGAGATAACAACCCTGCAAGATTAGATTTCTGTTATAAAACAATCTTTATTTATTTATCGATTGATTGATTTCATCATTTATCCACCAGGAAAGCTTAGGGCCAGGAGGCCTCTCTTCCAGCATCTGGAGAAAATAATAACATAAATCCTCTTACAGTCGTGAAACGGCGAGTAGATTCATTTTAGAATAAAATTACATAACTATATGGATATTTTTACAATTGATTATTATGTATCTCAACCTAATTATACCTTCCTTGTTATTATACATTTACTTTATTTATTGTTTATTTTGTCTTTCATCTCGTAGACTCTCTGCTGTGCTAATTTTTTTCACATTTTTGTTCAATTTACTTCAGTTATTTTGAATGTTACGCGTCTATGTTATTATTGTTCAAATAACTTTTATCGAAGTGCGTGTGTCCCCGAATGTGTCAGTGCTTTGCTGTAAATTGAACATATTTCTTAGTTCGTAGTATATTTATACAATATCGTTGGACCACGACGGATCTATCAAGGATAGTGGTTTGGTGAGCTGACATTTGCAGGATTTGTTCCCTATTTCTAGTAGGTATTTATTGAATGGGCTGGAGACATAAATAATAACTCATCATAAAAAAATTTGGGCCTCTGACATTTAAGAACCTTAAATACCATCACTACAATTTATGGAGACTACAATCCGATGATACTTCAACCTATCGATATCACAATCCCGTGAGACTTCAACTTCCGAGACTGCCATCACATATGGGAATGTTCAGGCAGGTATGTAGTTGAGGGCCTGTCCTCCCACCAAGATTGAAGCAACTCAAGCTGCAAGAGAGGTTTCAATAGGGCATGTCGTCCCTCACGAGAAGTGGCGTCAGACGATAAATCGTTTTCCATGCTGAATCTTATTCGTCAACCAGGCCCAATTATAGAGTTACAGTGGCATTCGAAACCGTCGTTGTGTTGCTGCTAGGGCGAGCTTCGAGTGAATGCTAACTTTTACCATGAGACTCGCGGAATTTCATTAATCACCAACGGGATTGACGTTGCTTAAGATTTTTCAACACTCCATAAGCTTTAACCACCCCTGGTAAGTTTGATTAGCCGTAGTTTGACTGCTAGGCAAGGAAGAAAAATTGAAAAAAATTGTATGCCTCCTTAACCCTAATTGGACCATGGTGTCACTAGTGTCACCGAAAACATTTTAGGGATTCCACAGCTGTCCCATGTGTCACCAGATTAACTAGATTTAAATTGCGATATAAAAATTAATGTACAGAGCTGAATTTTTAGGACGTCCCACAGTAAGACTTGGGCGTCCTTATGCGATCGATCTGGGGTGAAGGAGGACAACACTCAACAGAAAAAAAAATAACCACACAGTAATCCGTTTTAGACCATTCTGAATCCAAATCCGCGAAAAAAACCACAGGTGTATGTCTGTGTGTGTGTGTGTGTAACAAAATCTTGTGTACTCTGCCCAGGCCTTAGTTCTCAACCGATTTTCCTGGTTCTTTTTTTGTTCGACGCGGAAAACTATCTAGTTGTGCACTACGTCGCCGGAATTTCGAATTTTGCCTTTTAAAGAGGGGAAAGGGGGGGTTAATGCTCAAAAAACGTGTGTTTTCGGGCATAATCTTGTGTACTCTGCCCAGGCCTTAGTTCTCAACCGATTTTCGTGGTTCTTTTTTTCTTCAACGCGGAAAACTATCTTATTGTGCACAACGGCGCCGGAATTTCGAATTTCGCCTTTTAAGGGGGGGGAAAGGGGGGGTTAATGCTTAAAAAACGTACGTTTGCGGGCATAATCCTATTAACTCTGCCCAGGCCTCAATTTCCAACCGATTTGTGTGTTTCTTTTTTTGTTTGACTAAAATAACTTCCGAGTTGTACATGATTTCACCAGAGTACCAAAATTTGCAAGAGGAGGGGATGGGTGGGGGGATAATATTCACAAAATATCCAATTTTTCAATATTTCGGTTCCTTTACTGCTTACTAATTGTATCCAAGCTTTGAAATTGAGGAAAAATTCTCATTATACCTTAGGATTTGCATGAATTACTTTCTGTACCACCATGGAAATAAAAGTGGTGCCACCATGGTGCCAGGGCACCATAAACCTCATATTTCTTGGGTTTTTTGGTGTTTCACCTCGAATACGGATGTGACATTCGACGGACTGCCTACTAAACCTAATAGATGAAAGTTCAATGTTACGACGTATTTCCGCTTTGGTGCCAGACAGGCACCATTGGTGGTGGGGGGGGGGGGGGGTTGAACTCGAATTCGCATGTTGGGTGTCGTAGATCATGGATTTTGAAAAGCTCTTCAGATTCGAGGCTATCATGCCGCTAGAAGTGTTATGGTTTATAATGGTGGGGGGGGGTCACTATTTCTTCCCTAAAGTAATCAATAAATTACATCGAGAGAAACAGTCTTATCTCTTACCAACTTGTTAAACTGATCCAATACTTATCCAATGGGACGTCCGCTGGAATGCATGCATTACTAAACAATATGTTTTAAACCATTTTTTGTAAATTATTAAAAGTCGAAAAATGGCATTAAAACGAAAATTGTGACAATTTTTTATCGATTTCTTTTGACACTTTTGTCATAACTCTATTGTGATACTTGCAATAACCCTGAATAATTTCTACTGTTCATTAAATTTAAAATTGCAATTGAATTTTGGTTACTCCGGTGACCCCTTGGGACAGCTGTGGAGTTCCTGAAATGTTTTTGGTGACGCTAATGACACCATGGTCCAATTAGGGTTAATCGATTGCCGTTCAGCACTCAATGGAGTGCGGCGTGATTTTGCGATGCCGAAGTGGACGTTCATGGTATCATCAACAAGCTGATACCATGAACAATGAGTTTTGAACAGTGAGTTTTTCTCCATCTGAGTTTTGAACAATGGAAGCACAGTGTCAGTGGAAGTTTTTACCCCAGTCTTTCTACAATGGATGGTCTTGGCCGAAAAGATGGTCTATGCAGAAGTGATGATATTAGGTTTGTCATATGGGACATGTGTCACTCTGGTAATTTAGATGTTCAAACAATAAAATTGTCCGTTCTCTTCCAAAATCTCTTGGAGTTATTTTATTAATAATTAATAATTTTCTTTCATCAAGATTGGAATCGTATAGGAGTGGTAATAGTGTACTAAGTACCATTCAATCTTCAATAATCAAATCATTTTTAAGTGCAAATTTTCACATCATTTGGGAAATGTGTCACTCTGGTAATTTAGAAGTTCAAACAATAAAATTGTCCATTTTCTTCCAAAATCTCTTGGAGTTATTTTATTAATAATTAATAATTTTCTTTCATCAAGATTGGAATCGTATAGGAGTGGTAATAGTGTACTAAGTACCATTCAATCTTCAATAATCAAATCATTTTTAAGTGCAAATTTTCACATCATTTGGGAAATGTGTCACTCTGGTAATTTAGAAGTTCAAACAATAAAATTGTCCATTTTCTTCCAAAATCTCTTGGAGTTATTTTATTAATAATTAATAATTTTCTTTCATCTAGCTTGAAATCGTAAAGGAGTGGTACTAGTGTACTAAGTACCATTCAATCTTCAATAATAAATCATTTTTAAGTGCAAATTTTCACATCCAGACTGGTCTACTACAAACTGACTGAAAATTGAATTTAGATTCACGTAGGAATACCAATTGCCCCGCAAACCAAGGCCCATATATTTGTGAGGCTTTGTTATCCTCAAACGCT
The DNA here is from genome assembly GCA_009739505.2 of Apolygus lucorum. NCBI lineage: Eukaryota > Metazoa > Arthropoda > Insecta > Hemiptera > Miridae > Apolygus > Apolygus lucorum. The sequence goes on from CM019167.2 coordinate 26,761,647, forward strand.
TCTGCTTGACCCCTTCCCAATTATGGTTACATACGCCTTTATTATGTTGATAGTACAAAGCGAATATGGCGTGATAGGAAAATTGGCTTGTAAGCTGGGTCGAGAGGGATTCAAAAGCTCAATTACCTATACTATCGTTAAATGCCGCAATAATGAGATGGGGCGTAGGTAGCACATATCCCTCGGCGTTTACTCATGAGATTACCTTCATCTGACAACAATAATTACTAAACACGCGTGTGTGCTCGAGTTAATATCAAACACAGCCCTCATGGGTGTAATCTGTTGAAGTAGCAAGGTCCCGACAGTTTATCATCACAACAGGCAAATTTTATCCACGAATTACAGATTAGAAATCAAAATGAAGTAGAAATTTTCTGAACAGAGTTCCGTGACATCTTGAAAAAGGGTAAAACCTCTATGCGAGTGCGCTTAGGTTAACTGTTATGAATTAGAGCCTTTAAACCCAGGGACTTTCGAGACTTCTGAGATCGATGCAGCCGTTCGATGGTGATCGAGCCACATATAAATGAACTAGACTGTAATTCTCTAAATATCTTGATGTTTTGTAGCAAAATTTGCTATACTTATTGGATATTTGATATCTCTATTATTTAATAATCATGCATCCCAGGATAATTACTTTTGGTGTCGAGTTTAACATTCACTTTTAGCTAGTAAACAGTAAACAGAATAGCATTTTATCCATGATCGATTGAGCTCCAACCTAAATCGATTGCCATAGACGAGTAAGATATACGTCACGCTGAGAATAATCCGGATAATCGGTTTTCATCGCTGTGTACCTCTGTTTATAAGGATTTCTGGCTAAGAATCCTCATAGAGGGCATAATGAATGAATGAATGAAGAGAACTTTATTCCGAATAATATACATGGCATAAGTAACAATATAGTATGAGATAAGAACATAGAGCATTATTAATATGTTAAACTTGATAACTGGAATATAACCCATTAACCATAAAAATAAAATCCTGTGCGGATTCGGGGGAGCCATCTGTTCGGCCTCGGGAACTACATACTAATACAATGTATACCGAATGATATTCAAAATAATCCAAGCCAAGCGCTACAGCCTAATTGGCTTTAGTTTGAGATCGGCTAATGAGAGCCAATACTTCATCATTCAGTCGCATACTTCTGTTAGGAAAAGGTATTTAGAAGTTTTTCCATCAGTTTAAAAGTCAACAATTTTCGGCAATGGACCCATACTATTTATAAGTTGAATATATTTGGTCAATTTGATTTTTTTTTTTTTTTTTTTTTGTTCTTTTTCAAAACATTTCGTTTTTTCTCCATTGGGAAGTGTAAGGAGTAGTGACAGCAGTTAGTTTAGACTTGCCCCATTTTTCGAGGGTTGAGGCAAATAAAAGGCTGAGCGTGAGTCACTCGTCCTTCACCTAAAGATACATCTTAAAATGCCCTATGTCTTCTTCAACTCATGTAGGTCAATTTACCTCGTATCACTTCGTTCGGAACGGAATATTACATGCATAGTAGTTAATCTTAAAACATCAATCTCTAAGTACCTTTCACTACGCTCATAGGGGACACTTCATGTCAACCCGCAAAATCTCTGATTATTGTTAGAAACTGTAGAAGTTATGACAGCAACAAGGAAATACACGTTTGTTCATGTGCAGTGACTACTATCAGTCAGCGGGAAATGATTTTCATAGGGGACCATCAACTCGCCAACCCACACAATCCCTGAAAATTTCATCGAAATCGAGTGAGAATTGTAGAAGTCTTGGCTGTATCGGCTAATATCAGTCCCGGGGTAATGATTTTCATAGGGGACCATTAACACGCCAACCCTCACAATCCCTGAAAATTTCATCGATATCGAGTGAGAATTGTAGAAGTTATGGCTGTGGCAAGGATTTCACGTTGATAACGGGTTGATGTTGATAAGTTGATAACGGGAAACATGAAGAAAATCTTGTATTTCCCAAAAAAACATGTCTCGTCCATGGAGGGTTAAAGACGCCTGTTACAACTGAAAGTTATCGGACTCATTTGCACCTCTACTGCCGATCAATTATTTTTTATCAAAACAAAATTTGAAAATCTGGACCAGAGATGTTATGAACCAGCCGGAAAACCAGTCAGATACTTATGTATATGTAATGAAACAATGAGGAATTTCACCATGTCGGAATTTCCCATTTTCGACCCCAAAATCGGATCTACCTCGAAAAACCCCCTACGAATAAGTAAACAAAACAGTGTAGAAAATATGAACGTTTAAAAAACCGGGAGGATGACATCAACCTGGAATAGTTCACTTACGGCCGCTTGAAGCGCTGAGATCGTGAAATCTATGGTCCTCAGATGCAACCAGTAAAGATCCAAATCGAAAAACTGAAGAAAATAATAGAAAAAGTAAGATGGGCAAAATTAGGTTTCCCCTGTATTTGTTTGATAACTTTCCTCCTAGATAACACAATTTCGTCGTTCAATCGGGCAACACTGGCAGGAGACGGCGATCTAAACAGCCAATCAGCAAGCGTTTCCGCTTCACGTTGAAGAGGTCCGTTTTCCCGGTTATTTTGTGATATCATAAATTTTGATTGTCTCCCAAAATAACAGGAGACTTATTTTCCGAAATCAACCGGGTTTTCATCTATTGCACACCATTAACTATTCAGGAAATATGCAAACAGAATTCGGTGAAATTCCTCTTTGTTCTTTATATATCCAACCGGGTTGTCACCTCCCGATGAAATAGAAGGTAGCTTCGTACTGTAGTTAGGCAAACTGACGGCGTATAAAAGGGGTGATGATATTCCAGTGGATAAACACATCACTGTCGATATCACCGGACCACTCAATGCATCGAATCTCATTTCCAGTTGAATACCCCTCGCATTAAAAGACTAATCACGCACGTGCGTGCAAAAGTTGAAAATGATCTCTATCGATTTAATCGTGATTCATAATTCCGGCTAACTTGAAAAAAAAAAAAATTTGTACAGTAAGCTATTTTTGTAGGTTTAGTGGTTGCCCAAGTACCGGAAGTTTTTATAGGTACCTACGCAGAACTTTCATAGCTCTCGTCATTTTATGGGTTTCCACATTCACATAACTTTTTTTCCTCAACAGTAGAGCTCTGGACTCATCTATAAAATGAGAAATATAAAACGTGATGATACATAACTACCTTTATATATGTTCTCTGGAGGAGTCTCGCAGATTTAATCATGTATTTCTCAGCGAATTGGTACAAATAAAAATTTGTATTGTGCAATACAATGGGAGGAGGGGAGGGGGATGAAATCGATAGGGGACCGTCCAGAACCTAACCTGCACAAATCTTGACGATGTCTCCAAAACAGACTCTTTCTCCTTGTAGTTTTTAAGGATTTCCTGAGCTTATCACTGACAAAGGAAACAACATGCAAGTCGGTTAAAAATTAAGTCCTGGACAGAGTACTCAAGATGTTGCCACACAAAAGTCCTTTTATAGATTTTCATTCATAGACTTATGTATTATGGATGGTCTGAAACGGTTTTGTGCATGGTTATTATTTCTACGTTGTTGTTCTAGTCCACCTCAGATCAATCGCATTAGCACGCCTTAGCCCTACTGAGAGACGTCCTAAAGCCGCGCCCACACTTGCAGCATTCGGCCTCTCCGATCCTCATTCCTTAGAAGTTTTACCGCCCCGAACACGCCAAAGGATCGGAGCGGCCGTATGTTGCAAGTGTGGACGCGGCTCAGAGGCCTCCTTTTTGCTTCGAGTAATTTGAAGTCGGTCCTAATTATTATTAAGCTATATAGATCATCCCTGCGAAGAACTTGGCTTTTCTAATATTAGTAGTTTAACAATCGAGTTTATTTTGAGAGAAAGTACTTATCACAAATAACATTGTTACCCGAGAGTTGTGGGGGGCCTTTCTAACAAAATTTGGTTCTCTGTAGCTAAGGAAACTCAAATGAATGTCATGAATACCAATTCGAGGAAGAGCGGAAAAAAAATCATTTGATGGCTCTTGAATGGGAGATTCGGCCCAGTTCCTTGAGGTGAAATTTATTTGCGACCCACTCTCGTGTTTCTGATTCATTATTCGTCCAGGAATTTATTATTCTCACAGGGGGCGAACGGTCGGTCCTAGAGAGCTCATTCGAATATAATAACTCAATACCTTTTTAGACTGATGGAGAAACAATTCTTGATATCTCAAGTTTTCCAGATAGAGATTTTGGGAAATTCTACCCCTATGTTTTCCACACTATGCAAATTGAGGTCGGACACCTTGGTGGATCAAGGCTATCCGCATCAATCCGACGATGCTGGACGCGCAGATCGCCTTTGCTGATCACCCTCAGTCAGATTGCCAGAAATGTTTCTTGTCTATTTTTAAAATTGTATAAGATATTTTTCATAAAGTATTCTTACTGATTTTTGCATTTATTCCGAATACACCACGTATAGGAGCCTACCAAGAACGTGGTCGAACCCCTGTATTGTCGCTACTTGTTTATTTATGAACAACGTTCACATTAGGGCCTCAGGTGACAGGGTCGGGGAAAGTCCCAGCCTGGGGTTCACAATGGGCTGAGGAGGCTTAACAAAACGAAAATGGCATGTTATGGCGTTGCTCCGCATCGTAGTAGTTATGGCAATGGCAAAAATTAAATTAGGGTGCGTAGTACCCTGAGATTTTCTCAGACATTTCCATGAGTGATTTGTATGATGTTATTCAATAAAAAAAAATGTTAAAGGTGTTACGTTACATACGCAGGGAGCTGGTGGAAACTGGCACGAAACAAAAATTGTTTAGGAAGGTCTAAAACGTGAAACGAAATGGGAGAGGAAATTTAAATCTTGAAAGCCTTTTTTTTTAATTCCGCAAAAAATTACCAAGAAAATGATTTACTGCCGTGAGACTACAAGTCACAATCAACAGGTGTAATCGACTCAAACGATTTCTGCATCAAGGTCGTTTCTTTGAATGAAATTTCAGCATCAAGGTCGTTTTCCTTCTCATTGGGGAATCCCTGTCATTAGTACCAAATCTTACATGTGCGGAGAACGGGAAATCGTCTGTAATAAAATTGTGTGCACGGAAGAGGCACTAGAAGGCATCGTATCGCATAGGGTCGCGGGAGGCCGAGGGAAAACGCTGCAAATTATTACACAAATGTTTATTATTTTTCTGTATTGATCACTCGCCTGCATACTGCAGAGGATACAGCTTTGCCATTGCCACTACCTACCATATTTTCGCTTCACAATTATGTTTATTTTAAAGACAAACGCTTCACACTCAATTAAGGTTGTGGGTGCCTTCATTAGGAAATTTGATTACTGGTTGCTAAGGACGCAAAACTGAGTGCAACTCGATAAAACCATTCTTTGATTTATCGAGTTGTACTCAGTTTTGCGTCCTTAGCAACCAGTCATTGCGTCGCATTTTGGTCAGCTAAAATTCGAACGGAGATTCACACTCGTGTTTCAGATTTATCGTGAGCCCAACCCTTAGGTTATCATAGGGAACGAATTTTGTATCATGCAGTGCTGTGGATAGTCTCATTCGATTCTAAAAAAGCAATACTATTTGAAAATGATAAAAAACAATACCTACACATTGGAAGTTTTGAGCTTGAGCGTTTTGAAAATTGCAGCCCTTATTTTCCAACCCTTGTAAGTGAATGGAGCCCATATACAACATCATGCAGTCGTACAGCATGAGTGACATGCAGCCGACTATTGTTCGCCTGGACGTCATCTATCGACGAGGTTGAATGACTAGTGGACGTGCGGCATGTATGACATGCACTTGTGGTCAGCTCAATTTAGATGTATGGCATATGAGACAAGCAGCCTCCTCCCATCACCTTCCGGTTATCGGAACCCCCCTCATATAGGATCCCATTACAATCAATCAAAGCTTACAATGAGGCCCTTATTTTGAGTATGAACAAATGGTCCATCAACGACTCATTATAGAGTTACAGGTATTGTGAACAAGTCTTCCGGACTCAAAACCACTTTCTAATTATTATCACTCATTTTCAGGACTTCAACGAAGCAAAATGGAATCCGTTGGAAACGGGATCACCAACCCACCATTGATACTGGCAGAACACATTTTGAAAATAATCAGGCTGATTGATGCCAGAATAAAGAAATGCAAGCTGCACAAACATTTTTTTTAAAATCGTCGTCCCATGACACACCGAATTGAGAATCCTTCTCCTTCCGACCTACGGCCGTTTTGAAGTCGGCGAAAAAAGGAAGGTAGGCAGTACTCGTAAAACAAACCTCAGGTACAGTAAAACAGGGCGCAGGAAGACCCCCTTGGGTCCAACTCCTTTATTGAGATCTGGACACTATTATTGATCGAAGAGACCAGTCTCCCCTATAGCTTCCCCGCCTTCCCTATCAAACTCTCTCCCTCGCTCTCACTCCTAGACTTTGAATTAGATTGCTGTGCTTTAAGGGTTGCTGGTTAGGTTGGTTTCTGGGGGAGCGGGTATGGGCCTATCCGCCCCCTCTCCCAAGCCGAACCTCCTTTTGTTATGATGCCCGGAACACAATGGACTCAGTTCCCACGGATTTCGGACCCTTAAAGCCCGAAAACCGCATACTTTTCCCCTTCCACGCTGCTGTCGTCGGCTACCCATCCCAGCGAGTAACCTACTGCACCAAAACAAACATATTGTTTAGTAATGCATGCATTCCAGGGGACGTCCCATTGGATAAGCATTAGATCAGTTTAACCAGTTGTTAAGTGATAAAACTGTTTCACTCGATGTAATTTATTTATTACTTTAGGCAAGAAATACTGACCCCCCCCCCCCCACCATTATCCACCTTAACATTTCTAGCGGCATGGGAGCCTCGAATCTGAAGAGCATTTTAAAATCCATGATCTACGATACCCAACATGCGAATTCGAGTTCGCCCCCCCCCCCCCCCCCCCCCCCACCACCACCCAACGCCAACAATGGTGCCAGTCTGGCACCAAAGCGGAGATACGTCGTAACATTGAACTTTCATCTGTTAGTTTTGGTAGGCAGTCCGTCAAATTCACATCCGTATTCAAGGTGAAACACAAAAAAAAAACACGAAATAAGCGGTTTATGGCATCATGGCACCATGTCCTGGCACCATGGTGGCACCAATATTAGTTCCATGGTGGTACAGAGAATAATTCATGAAAATCCGGAGGTATAATCAGAATTTTTCCTCAATTTCAAAGCTTGGGGACAGTTAGTAAGCAGTAAAGGAACCGAAATATTGAAAAATCGGATATTTTGTGAATATTATCCCCCCACTCACCCCCTCCCCTTGCGAATTTTGGTACTCTGGTAAAATCATGTACAACTCGGAAGTTATTTGAGTCAAACAAAAAAAGAAACGCAAATCGGTTGGAAATTGAGGCCTGGGCAGAGTTTACAAGATTATGCCCGCAAACGCACCTTTTTTAAGCATTAACCCCCCCTTTCCCCCTCTTAAAAAGCAAAATCCAAAATTCCGGCGCCGTAGTGCACAACTAGATAGTTTTCCGCGTCAAACGAAAAAAGATCCACGAAAATCGTTTGAGAACTAAGGCCTGGGCAGAGTACACAAGATTATGCCCAAAAACGCATGTTTTTCGAGCATTAACCCCCCCTTTCCCTCCCTTAAAAGGCAAAATTCGAAATTCCGGCGACGTAGTGCACAACTAGATAGTTTTCCGCGACGAACAAAAAAAGAACCAGGAAAATCGGTTGAGAACTAAGGCCTGTGCAGAGTACACAAGATTTTGTTACACACACACACACACACACACATACACACACACACACACACACACACACAGACATACACCTATGGTTTTTTTCGCGGATTTGGATTCAGAATGGTCTAAAACGGATTACTGTGTGGTTATTTTTTTTTTCTGTTGAGTGTTGTCCAACTTCACCCCAGATCGATCGCATAAGGACGCCCAAGTCTTACTGTGGGACGTCCTAAAAACCCTCGGTGGTGGTTTCTGGTCTGTCAAACTTTCAATCATACTATTGATCGAAGAAAGGAGGAGGCAGTTTAAAATTAAGCCAATGACGACATGATGACCGTGACTCGGATCTCGATGTCGGAGAATCAGTCATTCATTACTGCGACGAAGAACGTATCAGTGGTAGGAAAGCCATCAGAAAAGTACTGGGGAAAAAACCAGTAAAGACACTTTTTTATCAAAAACAAGATAATGATACCACAGTATTCCGTAGGACAAATCGTTCACTCCCTATTATAAATTATGGGTTGAACTGATAAATCAAAAACATGGGTGTGAATCGCAAGAGAGGCTTAATCACCGTTCTAATTTTAACTGACCAAAATGCGATTGTGGTTCGTTCCTGTGAATTGTACTCAGTTTTGCGTCCTTGGTACCCTGTAATCAAATTTCCTTTTAAAGACACCCACAACTCTTTATTTATTTGAATTGAGTGTGATACGTATATTTCATCAGAAGTGTAAGTGACATTTTCATGCGATAATATCGCACCAAACCACTTGAACTAGCTTACTTGTTAAACAATGAAGTGAAACATCCACCATAGTTAACAACATTCAGTGATATAACTGGAATACTTATCCATATTTTCAGAATGATATTGTTAATAAGTTATACTTGGTGCAATTAAGAATTTAAAGAAGAAGTCTGCTAAGTGGGTGTGGCACATAGCTTCCTCGTATCCATAACCCGATTATATAGATGATCCGAAGCATGGTAGCTAATCTCAAAATATGAGCTAATCTAAAAACATCACTAAGTACCTTGCACTACCCTCACTACCAAGGGTATCTACAGGTCATCCCGCATGATCTCTGAAAATTTCATCGAATTCAGGTAGTAAATGTAAGAGTTATGGCAGTCACAAGTAATTCACATTTCCGCATGCGCAGTGGCTACTATCAGTCCGAGAGCGGAGGTTTTCATAGCGGACCATCAACATCCCAATCCGTACATCCCTGAAAATTTCATCGAAATCGAATGGAAAATGTGGAAATGATGGTTGTTCTGAGGATATTCACGTTTGCGTATGCGCACTAGCTACTATCTGTCCGGGGGCGATGATGTTCATAGGGGACCATCAACTCCTCAATCCGCATATCCCTGAAAATTTCATCGAAATCGGACAATAACTTCGATAGTTTTGCTCCTTACAAGAATTTGATGGCCGACACTCGCAAACACACGGAACCAAAATCGTTCAGGAAGGCCTAAAATGTAAAACCCGAGTGGACATTTTGGTTTATTATTTTCAGTGTGTGTCATGAAATCCTTAAACGGGCAAAACTATACGAAGTCGTTGCCCGATTTCCATGTTATTACAGGGATTGTGTGGGATGGCGGATTGGAATCTGGTGGCACTTTTCAAGTATACCGTGCTAAAATGAGAGTAAGTAGCGATTTTCCTCACAAGAGAATCGAAGTTTGGAAGTGAATAAGCATCCGAAGCATCTGAGTAAACCGATTGATCCGTCTCGAATAGTCGATACACGATAAAAGTCACTGTTTGAGTTAGGGCGTTTTCAAAATTTCAAACCTTATTATTCAACCCTGAGAAGTGACTTCAACCAAAATCTTCGGGTCACAACTACAGCCCAAATGGAGCCTACGTACCGAATTTCATAAAAATTGGTCAATGCAAAGTGGAGAAAGTGCCGCGTACGGCGTATGGCGGACGGACGGCCAAATTTTGGTTTATTATTCGACCAAGAAACATTTTTTTTAACCCCCCCCCCTCCCCCTCAAAATGTGTTGGTTTACGTTTCAAGGCACGTAGAATCCAAAAATCGAATAAAAATTTGGCCGTCCGTCCGCCTTACGACGTACGCTGCACTTTCCCCATTTAGCATTGACCGATTTTGATGAAATTTGGTAAGTAGGCTTCATTTGGGGTCTAGTTTTGCTCCGTAGATTTTGTTTGATGTAAATCACTTCTAAGAGTTGAAAAATGAATTTTGAAATTTTGAAAATGCCCTAAATAAAAAAAATATTTGTATAAAGGTATTGTTTTTCCATCAAGTTAAGATAGTATAGAATTTTTAGAAGTTTTTGAGACTATGCGGAGCCCTGTAGGACAACCCGTTCGCTCCCTACGAGAATTTAAGGATTGGACGTACGATAAATCAGCAACACGAGTGTGAATCGCAAAAGAGGCCTAATCTCCGTTCAAATTGTAGCTGACCGAAATGCGATCGATGTTTTTCTTCAAGTTGGTTGGTGGTAACAATGGCAAAGAGGTGTTCTTTGCAGGCGAGTGATCTATATAAAAATTAATAAACCTTAGTGTAATAATTTGCAGCCTTTGATTTTGGAGAACTTTTTCTACCGATTCCACCAAGGCAGCGGAAGCGTTGTTTTCACTTTTCAAGGGTAAACAAAAAAAGTGTTCTCCAAAATCAAAAAGCACACGTCTTTTAGCACACGTCTTTTAAGCACACGATTCCACCAAGGCAGCGGAAGCGTTGTTTTCACTTTTCAAGGGTAAACAAAAACATATTGTTTAGTAATGCATGCATTCCAGGGGACGTCCCATTGGATAATCATTAGATCAGTTTAACCAGTTGTTAAGTGATAAAACTGTTTCACTGGATGTAATTTGGTTTATTAGTTTAAGCAAGAAATAGTGACCCCCCCCCCCCCCCCCCCATTATCCACCTTAACATTTCTAGCGGCATGGGAGCCTCAAATCTGAAGAGCATTTTAAAATCCATGATCTACGATACCCAACATGCGAATTCGAGTTCATCCCCCCCCCCCACGCCACCTCCCAACGCCAACAATGGTGCCAGTCTGGCACCAGAGCGGAAATACGTCGTGACATTGAACTTTCATCTGTTAGTTTTGGTAGGCAGTCCGTCGAAGTTCACATCCGTATTCAAGGTGAAACACAAAAAAAAAAACACGAAATGAGCGGTTTATGGCATCATGGCACCATGTCCTGGCACCATGGTGACACCACTATTAGTTCCAATGTGGTACAGAGAATAATTCATAAAAATCCGGAGGTATAATGAGAATTTTTCCTCAATTTCAAAGCTTGGGTACAATTAGTAAGCAGTAAAGGAACCGAAATATTGAAAAATCGGATATTTTGTGACTATTATTCCCCACTCACCCCCTCCCCTTGCGAATTTTGGTACTCTGGTAAAATCATGTACAACTTGGAAGTTATTCGAGTCAAACAAAAAAAGAAACACGCAAATCGGTTGGAAATTGAGGCCTGGGCAGAGTTTACAAGATTACGCACGCAAACGCACCTTTTTTAAGCATTAACCCCAACTTTCCCCCTCTTAAAAAGCAAAATCCAAAATTTCGGCGCCGTAGTGCACAACTAGATAGTATTTCGCGTCAAACGAAAAAAGAACCAGGAAAATCGTTTGAGAACTAAGGCCTGGGCAGAGTACACAAGATTATGCCCAAAAACGCACGTTTTTCGAGCATTAACCCCCCCTTTCCTCCCCTTAAAAGGCAAAATTCGAAATTCCGGCGACGTAGTGCACAACTAGATAGTTTTCCGCGACGAACAAAAAAAGAACCAGGAAAATCGGTTGAGAACTAAGGCCTGTGCAGAGTACACAAGATTTTGTTACACACACACACACACACACACACACATACACACACACACACACACAGACATACACCTATGGTTTTTTTCGCGGATTTGGATTCAGAATGGTCTAAAACGGATTACTGTGTGGTTATTTTTTTTTTCTGTTGAGTGTTGTCCTCCTTCACCCCAGATCGATCGCATAAGGACGCCCAAGTCTTACTGTGGGACGTCCTAAAAAGTGTTCTCCAAAATCAAAAGTGTCTGTCATAAAATTCATGTAACAGGCATAACCATACGAAGTTATCGTCCGATTTCGATGAAATTATCAAGAATTGTGTGGGTTCCCTATGAAAATATTCACCCCCGGACTGATAGAAGCGACTGCGCATGCGCAAACGTAAATTCCATGTAACAACAATAACTTGTACATTTTCTATCCGATTTCTATATAATTTTCAGAGATTATACGGATTGAAGTGTAGATGGTCTCCTATGATAATCATGGTCCCCGGTTTGATAGTAGCTACTGCTCATGCGCAGAAGTGAATTTCCTTGTAACGGCCATAACATCTACATTTGTCATTCGAATATGATAAATTTCTCAGACATTGTTTAGATTGGCGCTTATATGATCCCCTTTGAAAATTATGGCCCCCGGACTGATAGTAGCCAGTGCGCATGCGCAAAACTTGAATTTCATTAAGTATAACAGTCATACTTACAATATTTTCTCTCTTCAAACTATTTGCCACATCCACTTGGCAGACTTTTTTTGTTTTGTTTTTCTTTCCTTTAAAAAGTTTAGTGTTTAAAGTTAAAACAATGTGGTAGACTCGGAAGCAAAATGAAATGCTTTTTTGAGATGAGACATCTTACTCGTCAAGGTTCTGCAGTCAGTATGAGGGCCCCTAGGGTGTGGAAATCCATCCCGCTACAGGATGGCTATCATTCTGCCGTGTTGATAGATGATTAGTTCCATAAAGTGAAAATTCGGGTCACGTCGTTCGTTGAGTATTGGAATGCGCACCCAGCTTGTCCATTATAGAGAGATCCATTTGAGTGTTTATTGTCCAACAGTTTGATCAAATGGCATTAGGAAGGAAGTAACAGTGAGTAAGGGATCGTGAACGCACGTTGCTTGTCCGATGATATATCCCTCTGAATTCGTTGATCGAATATGCATAATATAATTTTCACAGATCATCGAGAAGGCTTTCTAATCAAGTTTCTTTCATTCGGGTCGTAAATTTCAATAGGTTGAAAGTTATGATTGTTTGTTCAGTAAAATACCGCTCCGAAGCCAGTGCTCAATCCATTGTTTTCAGTAAAACACTCGAAGCATCGATAGAAAAGCACGGAATTTAATCTTTGGGGCTGTAATAACCTCCCAAAATGCCCATTGAACTGATTAAATAATAAATGAAATATTGCTCAGCCCTTGATAAGCCACGTGAAGAGGTGGTTTTCCACTGACACGGGCGCTTTTACACGGCTCTGCAGTAAATTACCAAGGTTTCTGTGCTTTGATACCACCAGTTTTATTTCAACCTCGTCATACCCATGGAATCTGATTATGTATTTACAAGTATGTATTCTAATACTGTGGATCCAATAATGTGGAGTGTTCAATTAAACAGTCCTCAAAGAGCGCAAAAGGACGGTTTATTAGTGGTAAATTCAACCATGAAAGCATCGGAAAATATTCAAGTTGAGATAATACGGGCATTATGACGTAAATATTGCTTAAATATTTAAATATTTAATTTTTTTCCTTTAAATCACATAGAACCCCAATGTATTTGGACGGGCCATTAAATTATAAGGCAGTACTCGCAGCTATGTTCGAACACAGGGAACTGCTGACCTCGACCAAAGCTCCCTTGAGCTCTCTCAGCCTCGACGAACAGGGAAATACAATTTTAAAAAATCAATTTTTCGGCAGATTAAATAAATACGATGTGGTGCTAACAAACTATATCTCAATAATACATGTATATGTGATCAGAGTCCACTCACTCAGGATGGTTCATGCAAATGCAATCAAGGGAGACTGAGAACGATGAACGAAGCAATCGAATTTATTGTTTATGTAGCGCTTGTTGGATCCCAAATAGAAGGCGGCGAGGGAAATATGATTGGGGAGAAATTATTTAATCAATTAGTCCTCCATCGTTGCATCCCGAAATTTCATTTGCCGATAACTTGTGCGTGCTACGAAGATTTACACAGGTGAATATAATATTCACAGTTTGGATAAAATCATTGGCGCATTGGATATAGATAGTTGTTGTCAATTAAATTTGTTTTTAAATCATCAAATTTGAATTCGCCCGTGTTTAGGCATCGTCTGTTATGACGGCTAGGAATGTCATCAGCATTTTACAAATTAAATTTAAGCGATATTATAAACCAAAAATAGGAAAATTCAAAGTTTTCCATTGGACACCATGAATATTAGATAAATAAAAATCTTTTTAACAAGAAACGGACCGACCTCTAAAATGATGTCGGTAAACACCAAAAAGGGAAAAATAATATTCTCAGCGATTTCCGATAGGAATGAGGGGAGGTAGGACACAAAATACTCGAACTGACTGTGAAGCGTATATTTATTCCAAATAAACTTGATTGTGAAGTAGGTATGTGGTAGGTAGTATCTAGGGTTGGTAGATGGTGACAATGCAAAGCCATGTTCTTTGCAGACGAGAGATCTACATAGAAAAATAACAAACATTTGTGTAATAATTTGCAGCATTTTCATTTTAGATACAATTTCATAGATAAAAATTTTGAGAATTTGATTATGCCACACAGAGCTCCTTGGGGCCAACCATTCATCTGACGAGGATAATTAATTTCCCAATTAGTGAATGTTCATGACGTTTTTTCATCAATTTATGATAGTGTTCAGTTCCTAAAAACGAATGATCCCTAGTCACCTAGTCGATCAAGAATAGTGGAATGCCAGTTTATTATGAAATTTATCAGAACACGTAAGTAGGTGCCAGCCAGGCTAGATTCTCTCGTAAGGCTAGTAGTTTAATTTACTAGGACGAAGTATGAGTCAGAAACACGAGAGTGAATCGCTTATTATGCATTTTAGCCCTAATCGGAAAAAATTGCTGTCTTTCGATGTACTTACATAGCAGGATCGGCCGTATTAGTTTTCGAGAAAAAAATGGACCGACCTCAAAAATGATGTCTGTAAACACGAAAAAGGGAAAAAATAATAATCTTGGGGAATTCAGATGGGAGGAAAAATATATATTGGAGGAAAAATGATGGGAGGTCGAGGTCAGCAGTTCCCTGTGTCCGAACATAGCTGCGAGTACTACCTGACTAGCGTGTATACTCCAGAGTGAAGACAATTATTATTGCTACTATCCCTCGCATTATTTAATCAGAGAGGGAAGATTGGTGAGTAAATCTCACCTCGCGGTCGAGATTCATATAAACCCACCAACTTTAGGCGGTTTCGCTCTGAATGATTCAAAATGAGAGACTTAGGAGGAACTTAATGCCGAAACCTGAGGTGGAATAATTCAGATCTCATTTTGGCAGCGCCGCACCTCTCCATTTACAAACGTTTCTGCCGTATTGTGATCCATTTCAACTTCAAAATCCTCAGTAAGTGGATCAAGTTAGAAAAAAAAGTAGTTTCTTTGGACTATTTTCTATGAAAAATCGCCAGATCCGTTAAAAATGGTATGCCTACCATTTTCCTACTTCCTGATCTTTTCTAACCGACTGCTTTTCGCTGGAATTTAAACTTTTAACTTGAATTACGACCGCTTTTCCTCTTTTCAGGTTTCCCTCAGTGACTTGGCCATCCAGATGCGATTAACCTGGGGTGAAGCAGGACAACACATACCTAATCAGATCTGCAAGAAAGGGTTCAAGTTATTACAAACGGTTAATTATATTTCTGAATAAATCGCCCGTCAACTACCTACCTTCTAAGGACCATTGGTGGTTGGGGAGAGGTGATTGGGTCCTTTGAGCTTGGATGGGGGGAACTACGTGTTCTAATGAACTTCGCAATAAACGCGCATTTAACAATAATTGTTGATAGTCTGGGTGGTATCATTCGTTTCTAGCAAATTTCTTACATTTCTTACTCGTAAAATTGAACACTACCTATCTTAAATTGATCGAATCATGGAACATTCATTATTTAGGTAAATAGTTCCCTCATTAGCGAACGGCCTGTAGGCCCTATTTAGTTCTGAGTGGTTTCATTAAATTCTTTAAAAAGCGTCACTAATTAAAACTAATGAAAGAACAGCAATTATGTATCAGACGTTTTCTAGCTATAGCGCTTTGAAAATGTTTTTTCCCCACATTTCACCCCTTAGACGTTACTGACAATACCCAAAGCTTCGGGCATGGAACAAGTATACTTATACTTGTCCAAATACTTCTTCCATGGCTTCGGGGCACAACTAGACTCCAAATTAGAGCCGATATACCAAATGTAAACAAAATTGGTACTCGGGAACTGGGAAGAGTACCGCAGACGCCTTAAGGCGGAACTTTGACGTTTGATAAGCGTAAATTTCGAGGGAGGGTATTGGAAGTCCACTAGTGACATTATCATGTTGCTGTGGACGACGGAACAAATGTTTTTCTTGGCCATTCTGTACAAAAAATTTTCTCGACTAGGTCGTATATATTTTTCTCTACCAATATATTTTCTTTACTACTTTCCACTGTGTCAATCTGACTCTGCACATAAAACAAGAAGGGTTACAATTTTTCTCCTTGCTCGATTCCAAAGGTTTATTATTGAACCAATAGGTGTACGTATACTCGTACGTGTGTGTGTTTGACAAAATCGTGTTGCTCAGCCTTGGCCAATTTTTCCAACCAGTTTTCAAAATTTCGGTTCCCTTTGCTAATTGAGCTCAACGTATGAAATTAAAGGACAATCAATATACCTCTAGATTTTCATGAACTCTTCTTTTTAGCACGAAGCAAAGATGTTACCATGAGGCCGGGACTACACGAAACCGCGTCATAAGGTGGGTTTGATGAACATGCAAAAACTTACTAAAACACATTTATGAAATCGACAGAATAAAAGTATCTGCCGCCAATGGTGAGCTGCATTACAAAGAGTTGACTGTGGGAATTCGAAGAGCATATTTGAAATTTGCGAACAATTAGCGATTGGTACAACTTATACCTTCGAAGACGGATTTTTGTAAATTATATGAATTACTTTCCATTTACAGTGTTTCCCTCTTCAGTTCACAAGTTACATTATTTCCCGACGTGGACGGTCCACGTGGAGAATCGACGCTGCATGTGGTCTAGCACCATTCCAAAAAAGTCTGTCAAGTGGGTGTGTCACATAGCCTCCTCGTATCCAAAACCCGATTGTGTGCGGGTTGGCGTGTGATCCAATGCATAGTGGCTAATCTCGAAGTACCTTGCACTACCCTCATAAGGGACCATCTACACGCCAACAGTACAACTCTGAACATTTAATCGAATTCGGATGAAAAAATGTGGAATTTATGGCTGTTACAAGGTTTTTAGGTTTGTGCATGCGCAGTAACTACTATCTACCAGCAATGGTTCTCAGAGGGGTTAATTTAAAAGCCAACCTGCATAATAATAATAGTAAAAATAATAGTTTTTATTTGCGAAACGCCTAAGCAGGCATAACAAACGACAAATAAAAAGAAGAAAATAATAATAATAAAGGGAAATAAGTCCCTAGTATTGAAACGTTGCCTCGACACTCTCAGTAAAACTAGGTCATAAATTCATTGATATTGTAGGGCTCAGCTTCAATTAACCACGTCTTCATCCTATTCCTGAAGGGACGGACCGGAAGGGAAGGAGCTCAGCAGGTACGCAGTTGATGAGACGTGCACCCACCTGACACGACACATCTTGTGTCGTGTGAGTGAACTTCGGAGCCTTTTACCAACTTATCTAAGTATATTATGTAAGTACTCCAGACAGCTAAGGACGTACAAGCTGGGGATGGTCAGCACATTGAGCTCCTCAACTGGCCACGGCAGCTCTCATTCCAGCCCAACCTTTTGATAACTCGAATGGCCTTTTTTTGAATAACAAATATTTTTTCGGCATGAGAGGAGTTTCCCCAGAGAAGGATACCGTACATTGCTCTACTCTGGAAACAAGCGCAATAAACCGTACGAAGCACCCCCGGAGAAACCGCGCCAACCAAGATGCAGGATGAATGCTCAAATCCTTCTTTTCCTTCAATCCTTCTTCCTCTTCTTGATAGCTGTACTCCCTGAATATTTCATCGAACTTTGGTAGAAAATGTAGAATTAATGGTTGTCTCAAGGTCCTGATTTATACCCATTTAAACCCCAACCAGCACATTCCCCGAAAATGTCATCGAATTCGGGTGGAAAATGTAGAAGTTATGGTTGTTTCAAGGTTATTAAGTTTGAGCGTGCGCACTCTGGGTTCGAGGGCAATGGTTTTCATGGGGGACCATTTACACGCCAATCCACGAAATCCCTGAAAATTGCATTGAATATATTATTAAGTGGAATTAGCCCGCAAAGATAGAGGAAAAAATCTTTTTTGTGTTTTATTTTTTATTATTCTAAAAAATATTGCGGTCATTTTAGAAAAAAATTATGAAAATCGGACTGTTATTATAATAAATTATTATATTACGGAAGTATTATAATAAATTCCCTGAAGTTGGGCCTCAGCGCGGTGCTGCATTGGTAGTTTAGACAACATCCATAGTTATCAGCTTATCTTCTTCTTCTTCTTTTTATTTTCATACACTTTCATTCCATGGATGTAACAACAACATAGAAGGCAAATTATCATAGATGAACAAGAAACAGCGCGTAGATAGAACCGTCCAAAAGAGAAACACTCGGGGCTCCTAGAGACGACGGGAGGTCAACGTTTTACGAAACGTTTTACTCTCCTGTAAAATTACAAATTAAATTAAATAATTAATTAATTAAATTTTCTCGGTACTTCGGTACCTACACCTACCTCCCACGCCGTCTGTCTGATTGCAACCAAATTTTTACTCTGTGTTCGCAGACATGTAAGAAAGAGTCCGTGACTATTAAATTGTGAAATATTACTTTAAACGGTTTTTATGATTTTCTAAGTCCTCAAAAAAACGGACAATTTCCAAGGTTGACTTTGAAAAGTGGTTAAAAATCAGGAAATCGACGTTTGTTGAAACCATAGGCACAGACTATTTATAAGATAGTTATGAACAACGAGTTGAAATTTGAAAATGATAACTTGAATGGTGTTCATGCAACAAATACCAAAAGATCGGTAAATTTTCAAAACGAAAAATATTTGTAAAAAATTTATAGTTTTATTTAATCACCCAAATTTAACCAAATTAGGATGGAGTAATCCCTGAGTATGTTCTGAAAACGTAAAAAAAATTGGAACCGATATGTCAAGAGGGAGGGACACTATACAGCAGAGAAACTAAGGAAGGCCAAATCCAGGCTGCTGGCTGGCAAACTCCCCTTAATTACGTACAGTTTGGCCCGCAACAAGGTTTTCATGACAGACAGACAGGCAAAATTGAATCAAAATTATTCAAAAACTTCTTCTTATTCTTCTTCTTTTTCTTTTTCGGTTTCTAGAACCTAAAAAGCAAGTTAAATTTTGATTTTGAAGAACTAGAAAAGTGAAAACAACGCTTCCACTACGATGGTCGACTCAGAAGCAATTCAAGTATATTTCCTTTCTCCTGTAACGCAGTTTTAGGGAAATCGTAGCTATTATAATAGCTTTAGAATTCCTTGCATGGAAAATGTTTTAAATGTCTTCATAGAAACTCGTTTCAGAAAATCCTAATATTTAATACTTTTTATGAGTATTATTAGGGCACACAAGTCCCTAAATCACCTCCAATTATCTTGGGGACTAAGACTGACAGATATTTTTTCTGAAGACGGTGAGGCAGTTAGCCATTTTAGGAAGGTATCTAACAAGGGACACAGTGCTATTGAATTCACTGCGTTATCGAGTTCCCGACCTTCTCTTCCCATGTCTCAAAATCGGGGCGAGAAAATTCCTATTTATCAATTTATTGATTGTTGTTTAATACTGACTCTACTATCTTCTTGTGCTCCTTGAAAGTTTGTGTGGGCTTATGTGGTCGTTCTTTTTTTAATGCTGAACTTACCTACTTTTAATTCAATTATTCAACTTTAATTCAACTTATGAATTTGCCAAGTTTTCTCGAATTATCATTACCTAATAATAGTGGCGATTACAGTGGCATTCAGACGGTCCCTTATTAGTGAGGTGTAGGCGATGCAGATTCAACTCCAATCGAATGTTGAATTTATGCAGTTTTCAAGTTTTCAATTTGATCACTTCGGTCTTCGATTTGAGACTGCTCAAGAATTCATACTCCAGTGTAACAGCCCCTATGGCGGACAATGCACCAATGCCGGACACTTGAACAATAATCTGTTATAATAAGAATATAAGTTGAGTTTTGCCATTGATTCCTTCTTAGTATGGAAGCTATAAGGCTTACAACTAAATGGAAGTTAACAGGACGAAGTTGGCGCCCAATTGGTGTAGCAGTTTTACAAAAATAACGCCAGTCCACGATTTTGCCCTGTTCAGTTCTCATTCCTAGTGCAAAATGACAAGAAAACGACTGTGAATCGTAAGATATTTTCCTGTTTCCAACACAACTGCAACTATTTTTGTGATTGTTACAACTTCAATACTATTTAATTTGAACATATTTCAAAGAATTCACCTGATTTCAATATTACAGAATCCTAATTTATGCATGCTCTCCACTACTACACGCAAAATGCCGCCTGTACTAGTGTAGGACACGCTGTCCGCCATTAGTAAAACCAATTTTTAAACGTGGAACAAAAGGAGGACAGGCTTCTAGTATAGCTGTCCTTCACTGGAGATTAATAGTGTCTTTCTCTAGTTCACTATTTTATCCATTTGCCCAGCCTTCCTAGTTTCATTTGTTGTTAGATAGGTAGAACAACAAGAAATCTCCTAGAATGAAGAAGAAGACCAATATAGGAAACAGACCAAACATATTAAATTATAGTGAAGAGGCGATGTGCTAAGCCAAGCAGGAAGTTCAAGGGGAGAGACCAGCTGCTCAAGTAGCGAGCGAGTTTGGTATCCCCCACAAACTATAGCACATGCCTCTGTCAGTTGTTGCACTTTTGGCAGTTTCTTTGGGGATGCACTCGTACTTTTAAAAACCACAAACGGAGGAGCTAACTGACTTCCAGCATTAGCTGTCATCAAAACAGTGAAACACTCTAGTCTCAATCATCTTGTTGATAAACCAGCTACTCTGTCACTGTTTGGAGCCAAAACAGCCAGACTTTTGGGCTAAGAAAAAAAAAAAAATGGATGTGTCACAACAACCCGAATTGAGTACATCCTTTTTCGCGCTCCTTCGGCGCGTTGAAGTCGGTCAAAAACGCAGTTTCATCAGCATCAAAGACTCTAGATGAGTCTGGTAGCACATATTCTTGATTTGGATTGTTCCTAATTATGGACAGCTGAAGCCCATCGGCTCAGATCTTTAGAGGACACTGTATTCAAAAAATAGCATTTTTTGGACAATTATGTGATTAAAATTGCTTTTTCGCATTGATAACTCGTTTTTAAATGTCTAAGGTACATGTTGAACAAAAAAAAAAGTCTGACTCAATTAAACAGGAAAAAAAATTAAAAATTCAGAATGATACGTTTTTCTTTAACGTGTCCGCCAATGGAGGTTTTACCCTACTCTCGATATAACAACAAACTGTGTAAATTGACGTATAGTTTTACAACTGGTTCGAAATAGTTTATGAAATGATATACCTTAGCTGGGATTCGCTAGATTAATTTTCGTATTTATTATCTCGGAGATATGAATCCAATTTCAATTAGATTTTAATGGGAAATTGTATTCTCAGTAAGACCCTGAATAAACAATGATATTGGCGGACTCATTGGAAAAAGGCGACAAAAAGGGGACTCGACTTTGTTTCCTTTTTTTGTCGGTTTTTCGTCGGTCGTTCACTCCATTTCTACAAAACCCGTTTCATCCTCCAGAAAAAAAAACCTGAAGGAGAAATTAATTGATAAGTCTGAAGTTTGCCGAAAGATTTTTTTTAAACTCCTACAAACTTCGTTATTTAGGGTAAATATGGACTTGAGAGATATTCATGAGATCGTGATGGCGGGGGAGAGAGAATGTAGGGGGTAATGGGTGCTGTCCGGGAGGATGGCGTGGAGGAGGTGGTGGGGAGCCAGAGGTGACAACGTCGAGCCCTAACAATAGGAGGGTGGTGGGTGACGCCACTGTACATACCCCCCCCCCCCCTCACTTCCACAACAACCCCACCGATATCCCCAGTCGAGACAACAGTAAGAACAATAACCCGACTTTAAATGAGCGTTTCAGCAATAAAAGAAAGAAAGGGTAAAATAAAAGAGAAAAGTTGGATTCTTCCAAGTAAAATCGATACAGCTAGTTTCTTTTACCTGTACGTGTATATATGGACTTCCCAGTCCGGTAAAGATTGGTAGGTTACAGACCAAACCATTTGTGAGTGCAAGACTATTTTAGAGTAGGTAGCTACTGATTTATATTGTACAGAAGCCCCTAACTAAAATCGTCAGGAGGCAGAATCGAATGAAACCGCCGAGAGCTCTATAGACCAACCGTTCGCTCTTTAAAAGGATAATTACCTAATGAAATAATTTGATTAATTGTTTAATGTTCAACTGATGTTTTTTCATCAACTTTTTAAGAAACGAATGAGACCACTCAGGGCTCTATATTGTGATATCCTGAAGATTTCAAGTGGGCAGTAGGAAATAAGTAGGAGTTCAGGTTTACTGTACTGACCTTACAAGTGTGTGAAAGGACCCACAAGTTTCAGATAATTCGAAGCACATATTCACGGAGACTACATAGAAAAGTTCAAGTGGAGACTAACTTAGTTTTATGATACAACATTAATACCTACTATGTAGATTGACGTAGAAGGGGTTACATAGGTAAGGAAGGGTTACATTCTCACGCAGGAGCACTTATGAAAAAGAATTTTTTAAATCCAAAGGATGATTTTTTTTTCTTTTTCTGTAGATCACGCGTCAGCGTAGAACAAGGATTTTCCATTAAGGGGGTCTCAGTCGGTCGCCATTAACTTCTCGTTCCCGGTCAGTATTTCACTAAATTGCAGGCGCTCAAACTTTAAAAGTTGTACCTAAATTTGAAATGTTCAAGAATTTTCGAAATTCATTAGTGCATGGGTGTGGGGAATCAAAAAACTAAAAGATTGCCACAGGAATCATCAAAATCTAAC
The DNA here is from genome assembly GCA_009739505.2 of Apolygus lucorum. Taxonomy (NCBI): domain Eukaryota; kingdom Metazoa; phylum Arthropoda; class Insecta; order Hemiptera; family Miridae; genus Apolygus; species Apolygus lucorum. The sequence goes on from CM019167.2 coordinate 26,784,571, forward strand.
ATTAATTGCCAGAGAAAAATGGAAAACCCGTTTATTCAATTTGTTACCTATAGTACCAATATAGTATCTACCGTCTACCAACGATATTATCGCGCATAGTTAAAAACCAAGATTATTTTTTCAGAAAGTTCTACGGCAAAACATTGTTATCCCAAGTTATTGTTGTTGTGAGTGTCTTCTATACGAAAATTAATTATTGATTGAGAGTTGAAGCACAAATGATCGAAATAAACATATACATGGAATCCATCTCCTATGGATCGGATCATCTGACCCTACGTGCTACATAAGATTCGCAAACCACTTCGCAGACTTGGATTTTATTCTTGGAAAATTGAAAACAAAGCTTTCGTTACCTCGGAGCTAGTGTTATGGACATGCAAGGGGCGCCTCTCGGAATTTTCCCCGTGAGTTCGAGGAAGCTGGGAGTGGAGGGAAATACTGAGAATCGGACGGGGAGGCTGGGAAACTAAGGGCGAATGGAATGATGGAAGACGGACGGGGAGGTGGACAGGAAGCTGGATGGGAGGTGGACGGGAAGTTTGGAGGCAGCCGGGAAGCGGGTGGAGGACGAGAGAGAGGCAGCCGGGAAAGCTGGGATGCGAACTGGGAAGTTATCAGGCGGATGGGAAAAAACTCACAAAGGATGGAGGGGGAGGGGATAGGTTTTTCTCCTTGTTTTCTTCGTAATATTAACATGGTTTGTAGGTTCCCCATTTATGATGCATATTACATTATTCTTCAATAAAAACCTATTACATATATTTAAATAACCGCTCGCTCATTATCAAACTACGGACAATTTTATTTTCAAGACATCTTACTTACGAGAGTTGACTGCCACACCACTCTTTCCTCTCCATTTCTAATAGTAATGTTAGACTCTTTCTGTTACTCTCTTTCTCCATTTCTAATAGAAAGACTCTTTCTTCTCCATTTCTTAATATTAATGTTAGACAGTTGAGAGGCGAGAATTTAGGGAGTCAGAAATGTTGTCGTTTTCGGAGTCAAATCTTTGCTTATATTATTTTGGAAACCAAAACTATCCATACTATATTTTCAGTCCAGGAATAAAGTATTTTGCTTCGGTTAGAAATATTCTCGAAATGGTGTGATGAAACCTCCTCTCGAGTTTCCAGTAACCGCTCGGTTGTGAGATTTAATAAGCTTTGAAGCTCGATTTCAGCTCTCTCATCGGTAATTGTGGTGGTATCTGGAGGAGGATAACACTTCTCTCGGACAAGTAGCTCATTCTAAGAAGGTAGTATATTGTAATGCCACTACATAGGAATTAGAATATGGAAGCTAGGATGTTATTGTTGACTTGTTTACCCGTGATACTTAAAAAGTTCATTCTGTGTTGGACTGTTAACCAAAATATACAGTCTTTGTGCCAAATTTGTTGAGTACACTAATCAAAAATGGATGTTGATCTTCCGTCATTTTAAAGTGAATGTAATTGTATGCTTGTTCGGAAGAAATCTATTTCTATTTTTTTGCTTCCGAGTCTACCAAGTTTTGTTGTGTTGTTTGTTTTCACTTTTCAAGGTCGAAAAAAAAAGTTCTCCAGAATCAAAATTTTCACTCGCGTTTTGCGTTTTAGACCTTTCTGAACAATTTTGGTTCAGTGTCTGTGTGTCTGTCTGTCTGTCTGTCTGTCTGTCTGTCTGTGTGTCTGTCATGAATTCCTTGTAACGCGTATAACTATACGAAGTTATTGTCCGATTTCAATGAAATTTTCAGGGATTGTGCGGGTTGGTGTGTAGACGGTCCCCTATGAAAATCATCACCTTCGGACTGATGGTAGCTACTGCGCATGCGCAAACGTGAATTTCCTTGTAACGGCCATAAGTTCCACTTTTTCTACCCGATTTCGATGAAATTTTCATGGATTATGCGGATTAGGTTGTAGACGGTCCCCTATGAAAATCATCACCTTCGGACTGATAGTAGCTACTGCGCATGCGCAAGCGTGAATTTCCTTGTAACGTCCATAATTTCTACATTTTCTATCCGATTTCAATGAAATTTTCAGGGATGTTACAGATTAGTATTTAGATGGTCCCCTATGAAAATCACCACCTTCGGACTGATAGTAGCCACTGCGCATGCGCAAACGTGAATTCCTTGTAACGGCCATAACTTCTACATTTTCCATCCGATTTCAATGAAATTTTCAGGGATGTTACAAATTAACTTGTTTTGATGTTTTGAGATTAATTACTATGCATCGGATCATCTATACAATCGGGTTATGGATACGAGGAAGCTATGTGCCACACCCACTTGGCAGACTTTTTTTCTATTTTTTCCATCTATTTTCTATTTTTTTTCCATAACGTTTGGTTGGTAGAAGAAGCCATTCTATTGAACGTATCAGCTGTTTCTCTTTGACCCATTCTTTTGAGCTACCCTTCAAGAGCTGTTCCCAATTCCTCAGCAGTGAATCTTCCTGCTAACTTTGCAACTCTTTTCTTCTTCGTCTTGGTACTCGCTGTTCAGTCAGATAATGGAGTTGGGGGGGCCAAATTCTATCAAGCTTTTCTTCAAGCCTGTCAAAACGAAGTTTTAAAAAATTGTCCTTAATCCGACTCGCCCGTAACCATCTCTTTTTCAACAATTTATGAGAGCTAATTGAAATTAAGAATTTGAAGAAAATCCTTTGCCAGGGTCCACTAGGTCACGTAGGTGGTCCTCACAATAAACGTACATCATCCACCCGTTCTTGCCTCCCGATTCTTCTAGAATTTGAGTCAATGTCACAGCAAATATCAAGTTACTCGTACATTCACATGAAGGTGCCCACTACTTGTATCCACTCTAGTGTTCGAATGACAGTTACTTTCAACCTACATGAAAACATGTTTGGCGGAAAGTTAGCAACGCCATCACAAATTCTCTTTCGTCACATAAACGTTATATCTTCAGTGCTGAGCCGGAGGATTTCAACAACTTAGAAATAGTGACACATAATTAGACATCCAATGTTGAAATAAACCTTCGGATTGTTTCCACTGTACGCTTATATGTATTAGGATATACGAAGCAATGCTCCATATATAGAGTGTAAGTCTAACAGCTCGGCCATACTGCAGGAGTCGATATTACAACTAATTTTCAGCAAAAAAAAATCTTGTAGCAATTTTTTTTAAGTCCCTTGTTTCTCCAATTTTTTTTTAATTTTAAGAACTTTTCGTGATTTCTTACCTTAGGTTGTAATTTTAACTTCAACCGGTCAAAACTCTCTTAATTTTCTGTGTTCTGTCTTAATTTGCTGTGATCATTGAATTTCCCATCGGTTAGATCCCTGACTTTTTCTTAGAGTCAAGATTTAAGGCTTGAAAAAGCCCTCTGAAAAGGAAATTTTACCTAATTTGGGAAACTTCGAAATTTTTCAATCGGAAATTAATCCGTGGGAACCAACATTTTTTCAAAATGCAAGAACGATAAAGATTTTGCCAAAATCTCAGCATTCCAACGGTTTAGTCATTTTTATTTTTTGGTCGTGCTTTTCTAAAATATAAGGTTTTTTTTTTTTGTTTTCATCTACATGACAACATTGGGAAATACAATAGGAAACTTATTACTAAAATTTATGTTTTAACGCAAAGTGGTTGGAATTGCTCTTCATCCGAACGCAAGCACTACTTAACAATAATTATGTTCATCCATGCGGGACACTGACGGGTTGTTACTAATGTGGTGTTTTGCCGACCACAGAAAGTAGTCTGGAGAGCTCAGAAAGTTGAGCTTAGAGAAGTAACCCGATTCAAATGATTCTATTATCGTCTCAAATAGACAAATCAACGGGTTTTGTACAAGACGCTTGACTTCATTGGTATGAATCATACACAAAATCACTAGTTGTTACAGAAAACAAAACCATTAAAAGTCCATCCATGCAGCACGAATTAATGAGAGCATTTTCAACAAAAAATCGTTGAAACTATGGTTAGGAAAATGAAATATTATCTAGATATGAGAGAGTAGTCAGCCTTGTGGGTGTAGCACATAGCGCGAATCGTGGAATTTATGTGATCAACGCCATGGTTAAAAAACTTGAAAAAACTCAAAAAATACTCTCCTTGTCACCCCGAACTTATGTAAAGTTATTTTTCCCATTTTATCATACCAACATACTGAATGCACAGGATATGTTTTTATAATTTTGGTAGTCCATATTCATGGCCTCCTCCTCACCCCGAATTCATAGAGTACCCACACGTATATCTTTTTTTTCAATGTTTGGAGTCAATATTCATATTTTACTTATCCCAATCGGCTACTTATTGCATTTTTGGGTACAACGGATATACTGGGTGTCCCATGTTAAGGTCTGGAAAACTTTGAGTCGATTCTACAACTAATTGAAGTAAGAAAATGATTCTTTCCAATTTTGTTTTAACGCCTTGTTTTTCCAAGTTTTTTAATTTTATGATTTTGTTCGTGTTTTCTACCTTACGTCACTGAAATTACAATAACTTGCTTAGTTTACCGTGAAAATATAAAAATAAGGACACCGTTGGAAAGGTCGTCGAATTTTCTATCTTTCTAGTCCCTACAAAAAACTATTTTTGGGGTTCTGATGAGTGAAAAATCAACTCGTAAAGTACCTAATTATTGTTTGAACGCAGATAATCATGCATTTTTTTTTCAACCAAACCTACGTTTTAACGAGGGGACTCAGTGCTTGGATGATAGGTGATAGGATTGGTAGCCCTCTCTAACCATAATTACTATGAATATGATTGTAATATCCATTAAAATCTCTAAAAGCACGTTTTTGGACATTTTTAAGGCCTATGTTTTGAAATTCGGATCCCTTAGGATTGTCCAAAATTTCCGACTAACAAACCCTTCATTTCGTATTTTATCATCAACATCATCATTGGCCAAAACTCGAAATTTTTTCAAAACAATCAGGTACTCAAGTTATCGTATGGAGTGACACTCACACCCTTACGCAGCAGGCAATGTTTTATGGGCAAACACACACACGTGCACAGTGTGTACTCACCTATTGGGACATTTAAAACGATCCCTGATATATGATAAATATGATTCTGGAAAAACTTCAGGGATCGTTCATAAATGTTCCAAAACGGATTTCAATACATGCTTAAAAAAAATTGATTCCATTGCAACAGCTTAATTTTCCTTGAAAATTAGCTTTAAAAAAATCAGGTGAATTAGATCGCATAGGTATCATTTGAACCCGATTTCAAATTACCGTGTTCAATTACGGGAGAATAATGTAAGGTTAGATCGGGGATCAAACTCCAAATCATTCCAAACTCACGTGAGCTTATGATATCAATCATCTGTGATCTTCCAACGAAATCGCTGTAGTTGTACCTCCTAAAACCAAACATAAGTACATGACAAAACTGAAATACTTGTACAAAACATTCATCAAGCTTTATCGTAATAATACACTATATCAGCACAATAGCATAAACTGGATTGAGAATGCGCCCGTTCTTAAGAAATGATGAACTAAAACCTTCTTTCGGAAACGAACGCATACAGATCGCTGGCTGTTTACATAGTAGTGTTAGAGTTACCGTTACCAAGATTTGTTGTAGCTAAAACACTATGAAAACCCGATTTTCAATTATTATATTTTTTAGCTTGTGCGCAACTACTTGTGTTTCATTTGTATCTCTTCAACAGTATAATAAATATTGCATACTACTTATTTTAAATAGATTTAAAAAACAATACCTATTATTGAAAAATTTTGAGGTAAGGATTTATTTTGCTCGACGTTGTAGGGCCAAAGTGCTGTTTACAGCGGATGGCTGAAGGTGCACAGTGGTGCCAAAATAAGTAAATCGGATAAAACTGCAATCTTTATCGTATTTTAAGTATAGGAAATTTTAAGGGGATTCCATATGTTAGGTACATTATTTGTATTACCATGCCACAATTGTACTCCCTATTCAAGTTTGTTATCATTTCGACTTGGACATATATATTCTCTCTTCTTTTTTTAAAAGTACTTGAATACTATTGTGAACTCGGGCTGACGGAAAACCAAAGCTTTCAATACTCGCCTACCAAAAAAGAAATGTAAATTCAGGTATGTTTAATAAAAGTATTTCTCTCTCTCACTCAAGCTTATGAGTGTTCATTTCAGAAAATGAGTTCACGAAGTTCAATAGTTTATAATTATTCATTCGAGCATGAGTTCCTTCCTTCTATCACACACTTCTTGGGCTTCTAGTAGCGCCCGTCAATTGATCGAGGGAGGCGGATTCGCAAGGGTTTATAAAGAAGGGAAAACAAGAGAGTTTCGACAGAAAAGAGTCATTCCAGAATCAAAATTGATTGTTGATCAAGCCCCGGGTGGAGTGAAAAATAATTTTACCCCTCGACGACGAAGGAAAATGTTGTTGTTGAATTAATCTGAATGTGCGATGACTTGAGACAATGCCAAGAAGCCCTCACGGCCTCCTCATGGTATCGATCAGCCTCCGATAGGGTACTACAGACCTCCTATACTTTCCACATCCTCCTAATATCCCTTCCACTACCACTTCTCTGACAATTAACCCGGCGGCCTCTCACAGTCGGAGTATTTCACTTTCTGCCGGCTCTGTGACGGCGAGTCGCTTTCTGTTTGATTCGTACAAACAGCTGCCCACTTGGTGACGTTCACATCAATACGAGCTAGTGGTCACTATAAACTCCTGGTCCTCGCATTTCCTATCCTCGTCACATCAACACTCAACTCAACATCAAATAATTACATACATAGTAACGCTGCAATGTGCAACGTAACACCACTGATTACACTAGATTACAAAATTTAGGGGTGGTCTGGCTGCCTCGTTCTTTCACCACTTTTCTTATGGTATTTGGTGCGCTGAATCCGAATCTGACGTCAGTTTTTTTTTTGTTTATGTCGGATTTTCAAGATATAGCTAGTTTCAAGATTTTTCTAGTTCTCACTTTTCTTCATTTTTTAGTGAAAACTCATCTTGCTCAAATCTCCTCAAAAAGTACTCAGACTTATAGGAAATTTCATGTAGAATCCGAATATGTACTTAGTTTTTAAGTAAAACTGTGTTAAACCCCCTATTTTCCACAAAACGTATCAAAAAACACCGGTTCTCAACGTTTTTTCTTCGGGTTTTCCCTTACATTTTGCCACTTGAAAAAAAATTAAGGCTAAAAAAAATTTTCTCGGGCCTTTACTTTGTAGGAGGGACACCCCAGAGGAGAATGAGACCAATCGCAGCCTCCTAAACCCATTAATATCGAAGGAATGAGCTTTTACATGGCACTGAGTTGAAAATTCACAAAAACCGTTAATTAGTTTTTCGAGATAAGTATGTGCGTTCCTAAATCTGTTTTCCTCAAATGGATTTTCCTTTCTTCTACATTTTTTTATGCTTGTCACCTATTAAGAGTAAGATCGAAAATAGGTACTCATAGGGGGAGTAAATCATAATTGGGAAACTCTTGTTTTGTTAAGTGATTTTAATTCAGTTTTACAAACGGAACACAATAAACTGCAGAAAAGTTGACGGTGTAAATCTGTTTCATGAAGGCTCAGATGAATCAAAAGTTGGTAAAATGTTTGGTTATTCCTCCACCTCAGAGGTTCCACCAAGATTTAAAACCATGGAAGAACGGTACAAAGGGTATTGGGAAGTTCACATGACGGTGGACTATTGTTGGACCTTAAAAAGAGATTTACCTCAGGCGGCAAAGTTTTCCCTACATAGATGCCGGCGATGAAACCTCTGAAATGGAGGAATGACCAAACATTTTACTAACTTTTGATTCATCTGAGCCTTCATGAAACAGATTTACACCGTCAACTTTTCTGCAGTTTATTGTGTTTCGTTTGTAAAACTGAATTAAAATCACTTAACAAAACAAGAGTTTCCCAATTATGATTTACTCCCCCTTTGAGTATCTATTTTCGATCTTACTCTTAATAGGTGACAAGCATAAAAAATGTAGAAGAAAGGAAAATCCATTTGAGGAAAACAGATTTAGAACGCACATACTTATTTCGAAAAACTAATTAACGGTTTTTGTGAATTTTCAACTCAGTGCCATGAAAAAGCTCATTCCTTCGATATTAATGGGTTTAGGAGGCTGCGATTGGTCTCATTCGTCTCTGGGGTGTCCCACCTACAAAGTAAAGGCCCGAGAAATTTTTTTTTGGCCTTAATTTTTTTTTCAAGTGGCAAAATGTAAGGGAAAACCCGAAGAAAAAACGTTGAGAACCGGTGTTTTTTGATACGTTTTGTAGAAAATAGGGGGTTTAACACAGTTTTACTTAAAAACTAAGTACATATTCGGATTCTACATAAAATTTCCTATAAGTCTGAGTACTTTTTGAGGAGATTTGAGCAAGATGAGTTTTCACTAAAAAATGAAGAAAAGTGAGAACTAGAAAAATCTTAAAACTAGCTATATCTTGAAAATCCGACGTAAACAAAAAAAAATTGACGTCAGATTCGGATTCAGCACACCAAATACCATAAGAAAAGTGGTGAAAGAACGAGGCAGCCAGACCACCCCTAAATTCTAGTATCTAGTGTTATTGATCGACAATTATTTTAAAATATTTTTGTATGAATTTTATCGAAAACAATGTTGAAAACGGCTTTTTTGTTTTCTGAATTAATAAAAGGTATCAAAAACTATCAAAACACTGATAGATTGCAACGTAACACGTTTCCATCACCATTGACTATTGATCGATAATTATTTTAATGTTTTTGTATAAATCTTATCGAAAACAACTTTGAAAACTGCTTTGTTGTTTTCTGAATTGATAACAGGTATCCAACACTATCAAAACACTGATAGAGATACTCGTATTATTTTCACATAAGTAATTCACTTTTAAATCTTCATTTATCAAAGCACTGTACTGGAAAAACTTTACGAGTATTTCCATTAGCTGGTGTTATGTGAAATTTTGGTATGTTGATAACATCGTGAATGTATTTCACAGTTCCCTTTCTTATGTATTGTTTTTGGGTACACAATCCAATTTAAAGAAGCCAGGATCTGTGTGAATGTGAGAATGTGACTTTTGGGAAGATGTAAGAGCTATAAATGCAATTTCATAATCTTCATTTGCAAAGTGCTTGTACTAAGCCTACCTACTGCGGAATCTTATTTTTGCGCGTTCTTGCGTGGCCACGATTCAAAAAAAAAGAATCGTTAGAAACGTTCCTACAAATTTTCGGAAATACCGATTTCAGCGTGAAAACATTCCTGACCTACTTCACCATGTAGGTGAAATAGGTTACCTACTTGACCTTCTGTTGGTCGATTATGAAGTTCCTCATCCTGATTTTATCAGCGCCTGAAGTTCGAGGTCCGCCGAACGTACGATCTGCTCCCTTAGCGTTATCAACAAGTCAAGGCGCTACTCCTATGCATAAAAAGGCCAATAAAGGCAAACGGAAGTAACGTAAATTACGACGAGTGGTTACAGGTGAAAGATAAGAGATTTAAGGATGCCCTATATTTCGGAAAAAATTACCAAAAGCCTCCAAGGCCAGTGAATCTAAAAATATCAATAAACATATTGTTTAGTAATGCATGCATTCTAGGGGACGTCCCATTGGATAAGCATTAGGTCAATCAATACCAGTTGGTAAGCGAAAAAACAGTTCACTCGACGTAATTTATTAAGCATTTTAGGCAAGAAATTGTGATCCTCCCCCCTCTTCACTCTTATCCACTACAAAATTTCTAGCGGCATGGGAGCCTCGAATTTGAAGAGTATTCTAAAAACCATGATCTACGACACCCAACAAGCGAATTCGAGTTCAACCCCCCCCCCCCCCCCACAATCATAACTAATGGTGCCAGTCTGGCACCAAAGCGGGGCAATACTTCGTAAAGTTGAACTTCCATCTAATTGTGTTGGTAGGCAGTCCGTCGAAGTTCATTACCGTATTCAAGGTGAAACACAAAAAAAAAAAAATCAAATATATCATCAAAAATCATCAAAAATATGCGGTTTATGGTGTTCTGGTACCATGGTGGCACCACTATTAGTTCCATGGTGAGACAGAGAATAATTCATGAAAATCCGGAGGTATAATGAGATTTTTTCCTCAATTTCAAAGCTTAATAAGCAGTAAAGGAACCGAAATATTGACAAATCGGATATTATGTGAATATTATCCCTCCATTCACCCCCTCTCCTTGCGAATTTTGATACTCTGGTGTAATAGTGTGCAATTTGGAAGATTTATGAGTCGAACAAAACAAAATAAACACTCAAAACGGTTGGAAATTGAGGCCTGAGCCGATTTTACAGGATCATGCCCGCAAACGCTCGTTTTTCGAGCATTAACCCCCCCTCCCCACTCCCCCCTTAAAATTCGAAATTCCGGCGACGTAGTGCACAACTAGATAGTTTTCCGCGTCGAACAGAAAAAGAACCACGAAAAACGGTCGAGAACTAAGGCCTCGGCAGAATACACAAGATGATGCCCGTAAACGCACGTTTTTTGAGCATTAACCCCCCTGAATAAGCAAAATTCGAGATTCCGGCGACGTAGTGCACAACTAGATAGTTTTCCGCGTCGAACAGAAAAAGAACCACGAAAAACGGTCGAGAACTAAGGCCTCGGCAGAATACACAAGATGATGCCCGTAAACGCACGTTTTTTGAGCATTAACCCTCGAGCAGTCGCGTGTTTTAAAAACACATAACTGAGAGCGTGGCGGCAAACTGGCCGCACTTCGTAACTTAGTCGAAATTCAGTTGTGTAACGCGTATGCGCATATATTCTTTATGTAAATGATACGCAGGGTGCACATAAGAAACCAATTTTCAATTAAACGATAAATTTATTACTCAACAAATTCCACAAAGTCAACTAGAATAACATCAAAATTTAGAAAGTTCTTCTTTCATACCTATGGTACATATTGTATGAAACAGCCAATATTTCCTGCCAATATTTGCCTCTTGATTTTCTCTCGTATTTCAGATGCATTATAAACAAAAATGACTTGTTTTTTACTAGAAAATGGTGCACATACCACAACACTTTTCACAAAAGAAAATATTAGGAACGTGGCCAGTTGATGGACGACTTCAACTTTGGTACTGAACTGAGGTACCCTACGCGCGTCTTGAAGTCCGAGCCTAGTGCAGTCTAGCTTCTTGAACAGCAACTTGAAGGTACACATCGGCTATTGCGCGGTATAGTATGAATATAGAAAGACCAGTCTATTTTTTTCATAAATGCGGCCAAATAGCCGCACACGCGACTGCTTGAGGGTTAACCCCCCTGAATAAGCAAAATTCGAGATTCCGGCGACGTAGTGCACAACTAGATAGTTTTTCGCGTCGAACAAAAAAAGAACCACGAAAATCGGTTGATAACTAAGGCCTGGGCAGAATACACAAGATAATGCCCGAAAACGCACGTTTTTTGAACATTAACTCCCCCTTCCCCCCCCCCCCCCCCAGAAAAAGCAAAATTCGAAATACCGGCGACGCAATGCAGAACTAGATAGTTTTCCGCGTCGAACTAAAGAAGAACCACGAAAATCGGTTGAGAACTAGGGCCTAGGCAGACGACACAAGATTTTGTCACACACACACACACAGACATTCAGCTATTGTTTTTTTCGCGGATTTGGATTCAGAATGGTCTAAAACGGAGTACTGTGTGGTTATTTTTTTTCTGTTGAGTGTTGTCCTCCTTCACCCCAGATCGATCGCATGAGGACGCCCAAGTCTTACTGTGGGACGTCCTAAAAAATCCATCAAAATCATGAATGTGTGGTACAGTCGTATGTGAACCCCACTGATCTGACCATATAGAATTGGAAACTAAATTAACCCATTACTAGTTCGTAGGATCTTGTGTACCTGCAATTGAATGTTTCACTGGTACCCAGGTATCACTCTAATTGTACGTTCAAACTATATTTCTAAGGCTATTTCACTCCCTCAGGATGAGATCCATGTTGAGTGATGTGCACTTTAAGGGAGCTGATTCATCAACCGCAACTTTCTTCAGAGGATGGACCTGTGCAACATGTTGTACGAGAAATATTACAACTACAAGATTCACGCTAACGACTCATGGCCATTCCTATCCGACAGAGTTTTGTTTTTGCGTTCTAATTAATTTTTCTTGTTCTTCTATTTACTCAAACAATAAAAAATTTAGATTGTGCATGCGTAAAAAAACAAAGACCACTCATTCGGAAGGACATAGCGTGTTTTTTCTTAATAATTTCGACTTTAGTCAGATGAAACGTTTCTAGAGGGACCCCCTTCTATGGAAACTCCACAGGAATAGGATTTTTCATTAACTTGAGCTGCTAAATAATGTTCACCACTGTTAACAAGGACCTGTTGTTTGAAGTCATTCTTAAACGTCAACTTGACATCCAGCAGATGATCTTAGACTGCTGACAAAGTAAGAGCAATAAATTGTTATGGTCTTGGTAACTACACGGTAATACCACTCTGATATTCCCCGGAACGTCGAGAGAACATAGCAAAATTGGTCATCCTCATCGATTTTGGTTCTTATTGAAACCAAATCATGTAAAAGCCCCTCTACTTCATAAAAGTGAGTGGTGTTGTAGACTTGTTGTAGAAACTCAGTGTTTATCACTTTGCAACGGTAATTTAGTGGACAGCTATACAGGATGTGCCGAAACCAATCAGCAATACTTCAAGAGTCGATGTTATATTTATTAATATTGTACAAAATTTGGAGGATTGGTTGACTCGTTTTGGATTAATTGGTTCCCAAATACAATTAGACAAACAAAACTTCCCGCGCATTGCAAGTAGTGTACACATCGATTTTTAAGATGCAAACTTTCCCTTCAATATATGACAAACATAATTTTTCAATTTATGTTGTCATCTTCTCATTCATAGATTTATTTATTATTATGTTCTGATAAATGATTTTCCTGGACTCACTTTATAGAGCTCAAGGACAAACTTGGTTGGGAATGACTCACCTGCAACAAGAAAAATGTTGATTAGACAGCATATACGAGTTAGTATATTAAAGTTAGAAATCTATATTAATTCCGTTATCCTGTTGTGGAAACATCTTTTTTTCACAAGAGTTCAACTGCCTTCTGACAGTAATCGTCAGGTGTGAAAACCAATTAAAGATAGAAGCGAGATGTAAATCTGCCCAAACGGAACAACTAAAAAATTAACTCTAAATTTAAAGTAACCGATGATCAAGAAATATTCATTTAGAGCAAAGGAGTGGGAGAAAGAATGTAATAAAATATCAGCAGTAGAGTAAAATCACCAGTTATTGACTTGTACCAGTGATCGAAATTTTAACTTTTTCTTTTTGAATATTAAGACCCCAAATCGTTTCCCACCTGAGAACTTGAGTTAGGAATAATGAATGATAAGGGGTCTTTGTCGGTCAGAGTTTACAAATTATCGGAGTTTACAAAGAATCGGCGCTCAGAGTTTACAAATTATACTTAAATTTGAAGTTTTCAATGATTTTCGAAATTCATTAGTGCATCTACCTAAGGAATAGAAAAACTAAAAGATTGCCGCTGGAATCATCATAATCGAACTATAATTGCCGACGAAAAGTGGGAATTCGATTGCTCAATAAAGGGGTAATAATAATTATTGTTACCGTAAATATTGAAATGTATGCAGATTTCAAGGTTTTGGTGAAGTACTGTGATCTCAGACAATCCAGAAAAATCAAGAAATTCAGCAATGAAGGGAAAAGATAGCCTTCTGTGAGCCTCCAAAGTCAAAAGTAAACTCTTTTTTGAGTGAAGTTTCCATCAACACAAAAATCCTCTGCAAACGCAACGGTTTATTATTGTTCTGTGTAGATCACTAGCTTGATCTACAAGCTACAGCTTACTCGCGTGATCAGTAACTACCAACCATATTTTCCATATTTTCGCGCAAGGTTTACTGTCAATTTTATTTTGGAAGAAAGTACCAAGCAGCGAAACAGTTATCCGAGAGTTGTAGGTTCCCTCATACTCATAACGAAGTTTATTCTTAGTTGGTTAGGAAGCATAAATGAGTGACATGAAACTCTACACGAAAAAAGAAAAATAGCTGAAATTTTCCTCACTTCCGACAGTGAATGTTCATATGCGATTCACACTCGTGTTTCAGATTCATCATTCGTCTAACCTACAAAGCAACGGGCACAAGAACCTCTTGTAAGGACTGTGGATGGGGACACCACCTGTCCGTAAAGTGAAGAAGAGGAGAATTACGCTTCTGATTCCGAAGGAGACGTGGAAATATCTCTTCTGAAGATTCCTCTAATTGAAATGAGCAGTTTTCCAGTACTTTCAGTAACGCATAACTCGACGATGGACAACTAGTAATGATGTGAACGAATGTTTCTGCACGAGGGGGGACCCAAAAGTACGAGGAATCGAGCTGGAGTCGAAAGACAGGTGTGATTGGCTGGTTGGCAGGTGGGGGGTTTGGAAGTAACACATCTCACAATTCAGTGTGCGAAGTTGGGATGCTGTGAGTTTAACGGTTCGTCATTGAGTTTATTTCTAGTGAAACAACTTTTTCCGTTTTGGCGAAAACGTGTGATGGCAGACAGCGTGGAGCAACGCGCGGACGTGAAATTTTGTTTTCTGTTGGGAAAAACGGCGGCTGAAACTCTTGTAATGCTTAAATGCTGCATTAAGCAAGACACGTGTCCACGAGTGGTTTCAACGTTTTAAAAATTGGCAAATGAGGGTTGAAAACCGAACTCGTTCTGGCCGCCCTTCAACGTCAAGAACTGACGACAACGCTGATAAAATCAACATCATGATTCGCGAAGTAGGGATGGGTATCGTTATAAAAGTATCGATATTTTGTATCGATACTGTATCGTATTCGAGTATCGATATCCCAAGTATCGTTGGGCATGAGTATCGACATTTTAAAATATCGAGTATCTATACTTTAGTGTCTCAAACTATCAATATCATCCGAAATTCTGAAGCAAATTAATTTTTTCAACAATGTTTATTCATTTTTCACTATCAAGAGTCCAAGCAGAGTGATTTTCTCCATGATATGAACGTTATTTGTGCAACCAAGGAGTAATGACCCAAAAGACAGAGAGTCTTTTTTTAGCCATTATGTTGAATTTTCCTCGAGAACTGTATCGATATTCGATATTTAGAAATATCGGATCCAAAGTATCGATATTCAAAAACATCGGATAGGGCAGTATCGATACTTAAATATAGAGTATCGGTACGAAAGTATCGATATTTTGAATTATCGAGTATCGATACCCATCCCTATCGCGAAGACCGTTGTCGAACGGTTGATCAATGGGGGGTGCGCCTTGATTTTTTTTAGATTTTTAATCGAAAGTAGACTACATCCTGAGAATTTTGGCACCAACCGTGACCTTCTAGCGTGAGTAGATCTTTTCCTATGATTTTTCAAAGTTTCGACCGATTATGACGTCACGCGCCCCTCTCGCCTGGGCGGGACCCCCCAGCCCACTGTGACGTCATAATCGGTCGAAACTTTGAAAAATCATAGGAAAAGATCTACTCACGCTAGAAGGTCGCGGTTGGTGCCAAAATTCTCAGAATGAGGTCTAGTTTGGATTAAAAATAACAATAAACAGTTTTTCCTACCAAGGCGCACACCCCATTGGTTGAGATGTCTGGGAGTTTAATCCTGAGAATTTTATCGGAGGATTGTGCATGAGAAGGGTTGCAGCCAAATTTGTCCCACGCCTTCTCACAGACGAGCAAAGCCCTCGCACTCACTGCCCTGAATGTGAAGCATTTTCCTACGAAAAATGGCAAATTTTGAACAATAAAAGACGCGATTGGAAAAGTGTGTTGCAGTCAGTGGTAATTACTTTGAAGGTGATCAAAATTTGGTGTAAAAATATTGCAAAATGAAGAATTTATGACGAAATTCCGGTTATTTTGGGTCCCCCCTCGTAAATGTGACGCGACCTTCCTACCTCATAATGCTATGAATGGTGGTGTCTTTAACTTTGAGAAGATATTTTTGTGTTTCATTATTTTGTTGAGACTGTTCAATTAATCTAGATTTCAGCTCTAGCCTTTTGCGATCGTTTGGCATGTGTGACATGCAGCCGCCTTTATCCTCAATTACTTATTCCTAAGAACTTCCAAGCACACTCTGAGTAGTTTTTACCCATCTGAAATACTTAGGCAACAAAATGCTTCAATAATTCCAGCGGCAAAACTTTTGGCTCCCTCCAAATGAATAAATTGCCTAAAGGCAAACTCGTTGCAGCTGGGAATGTTGCAGTTGTGATCATAATTGTTTGTTTTTCAACTGTTTTATTGTATCAGTCAATCAAATATTGCGGGAACGTTTGTATTTGAGGCTTATCCAATCTAAATATTTATTTTCACGAGTTTACTAAATCCCGATGAAGTTCAATCAATTTATTTTATTCTATTTCAAACACGCCGGTCCTGGGCATTTTTTCATTTTCAAATATTTCTTCCAAGAAACTGACAGTTCCTATTTATTACTTTTAATGCTCTTTGATTTGTCATAGTTCATAATAACAGTTTGACGGATTACCCCACCGTACTCTTGTCTCATCAAATAGAAAATGCGGATCCTGACCGTGGTGTACTCGTCGCTTTCTAAATAATGTTCTATCTAAGCCATCGAATAGAGGCAGTTGAATTTTTTGCAGCGTGCATATAAGGTAAGTAGCACAATTTGATCAAAATATGAAAGAACTCCGCCTATCAGAACCTATGAAAATGGTCCTTTGAAAAACCAGTGAAAGCGAGTGTCAAATCTTACCTCATTTTCAAGAGTGAAATAGTAATAATTTTAGATGAGTTACGAAAAAACAACTTGATCGTGGGGTCCAGCCATTCATCAAGATTACAAATCAGTCGGAGAAATTTCGAAATTTTTGACTCAATTTGGAACACCAAAATATTTGTAGAAGTGTTCTGAAATTCCGATATCGATGTGAATACCATGACGTCCAGGCTCTCATCATTGCAGAATAAGTTTCGTCCTAGTTAGCAAAATTTAAAGACGGCTTGCATGTGACTCAGCATGTGTCAGCCTTACGTCCGCAAAAGGCTAGAAATCAACATTCCGTCGTTTTAGTTGGAATGTGAGCTTTTTGGTAATTTTAAAAGTTTAAATGAAACAATTCTTGATGAATATTGTTTTGGATTTGATTTTTGCTTCCGAGCCTACCAAGGTAGCGAAAGCTTTGTTTTCACTTTTCAAGGATAAAAAAAGAGTTTTCCAAAATCAAAATTTTCACTCGCGTTTTGCGTTTTAGACCTTCCTGAACAATTTTGGTTGTTGTCTGTGTCTGTCAATTGTCACAATTGTCTGTGTGTCGGTCATGAAATCCTTGTAACGGGCATAACTATACGAAGTTATTATCCGATTTCTATGAAATTTCCAGGGAAACGTGAGCTTTTTGGTAATTTTGAGAGTTTAAATGAAACAATTCTTGATGAATATTGTTTTGGATTTGATTTTTGCTTCCGAGTCTACCAAGGTAGCGGAAGCTTTGTTTTCACTTTTCAAGGACGAAAAAAAAAGTTCTCCAAAATCAAAATTTTCACTCGCGTTTTGCGTTTTAGACCTTCCTGAACAATTTTGGTTTCGTGTCTGTCTGTGTGTCTGTCTGTCTGTCATGAATTCCTTGTAACGCGCATAACTATACGAAGTTATTGTCCGATTTCTATGCAATTTCCAGGGATTGTGCGGGTTGGTGTGTAGACGGTCCCCTATGAAAATCATTATCCCCGGACTGATAGAAACGACTGCGCATGCGCAAACGTGAATTCCTTGTAACGGCCATAACTTCTACATTTTCCATCCGATTTCAATGAAATTGTCAGGGATGTTACAGATTAGTGTTTAGATGGTCCCCTACGAAAATCAACACCTTCGGACTGACCACTGCGCAAGTGCAAACGTTTTTTAATTGCTTCCGAGTATACCAAGGTAGCGGAAGCTTTGTTTTCACTTTTCAAGGTTGAAATAAAAAGTTCTCCAAAATCGGAATTTCTACTCGCGTTTTACGTTCCAGACCTTTCTGAACAATTTTGGTTCCGTGTCTGTCTGTCATGAAGTCCATGTAACCGGCATAACTATACGAATTTATTGTCCGATTTCGATGAAATTTTCAGGGATTGTGCGGGTTGGTGTGGAGACGGTCTCCTACGAAAATCATCAGTCTCGGACAGATAGTAGCCGCTGCGCATGCGCAAACGTGAATTCCCTGTAACAGCCATAACTTCCACATTTTCCACCCGATTTCGATGCAATTTTCAGTGACTGAGTGGATTACGTTTAAGATGGTCCTCTATGAAAATCATCACCTCTGGACTGATAGTAGCCGATGCGCATGCGCGAACGTGATTTCCTTGTAACAGCCATAACTCCCACATTTTTCACCCGATTTAGACAACATTTTCAGGGATTAGGCGGATTAGGTTGTAGATGGTTCCCAATAAAGATCATCACCCCCGAACTGATAGTAGCCGCTGCGCATGCGCAAACGTGAATTCCCTGTAACAGCCATAACTTCCACATTTTCTACCCGATTTCGATGACATTTTCAGGGATTACGCGGATTAGGTTGTAGATGGTCCCCAATGATAATCAAGGCCTTAAAATTTACAGTAGCCTCTGCGCATGCGCAAACGTAAAATCCTTGTAAGAGCCGTGCACTTGTCGTCCTCCCAATTCTTTACCCACGTAATTTCACATCTGTGACATGAGAATCTCACATCCTCACCAGGCCTCAATAGCTCAGAGGTAGCGAATCGGACTCACACCCAGGAGTCCGGGGTTCGATTCTCAGCCAAGCTAAGTAATTTTTTGATCCAATCACATCATTAACCTTTGAAACTGCTCAAACCCCCTGATTCTCACCACTCACTTATATTTTTCATCCAAATTTGATGAAATTTTCTAGAATTGGCCAGATTAGTTTGTAGATGGTCCCCTATGAGAGTAGCGAAAGGTACTTCGAGATTGGTGTTTTGAGATTAACTACTATGGATAACTAATATCGGATCATCTATATAATCGGGTTATCGATACGAGGAAGCTATGTGCCACACCCACTTGGCTGACATTTTATTGATAAACTCCTTAAATAATGGTTTTTCAGATGAAACCAGCGAAAAAGGTAGACATTATTTTTCACAGGTAGTCATATAACTTGATGTAGAAACAAAAATGTATGTTCTGTCGTTTACTGGTGGAACTTGAACGCCATCCAATGTCTCCTGGAAAGCCTGCTAAACAACGATGTTGGGAGGAAGCTGCGTGCCCGTTTTGGGTTTTCAGCGCATGGACGGTTGGAGCGGGATGGATGAGGGAGGTTGCCGGGAAACCAAAGAGACAGTTGCCGTCGATTTCCAGCCGTTTGGCAGCGCTCCCAATCCACTGAGTTGACAATAAAGTTCGGAACACGATCGGCCCCTTCGGCCTTTTCTCCTGCCGACCATCCTGTAGCTCGTCCCAGCTCTCCCGCCTCTTCAGTCCCCCGCTTCTTCTCGAGCTATTGCACCCCCAGCTATCATCCTCGCACCCTCGACCCCACACATAGAAAAGCACTCACGGACGGAATCCTCACGCTCGTGGTCGCAAGCCGCTCCCCGAGGACTCAGGTCGAACCCCAACCCTCCTCACTCGGGGAATCCGCAATTCGCTTGGCCAATTTCTCAACCCAATCTGAGCGGACGTTAAAGCTTAAAGAGATACTCAATAGGATTGACATTTTGTTCGCACTAGAAAACCTGTTCAACCAGCGAGTAAACCAACCTGTATCAAACGAGAAGAACATTACTCGAATAGGACATCAGTGAAGTTGGCGTTTTGAGTGACTTCATTTACCCAATGAGAAACGGAGTCTGCTTCCACATTTCGTCACACTGGATCATGTTGAAATCAAGTATTCTCCGGAAGAATTTAACTCTTACAGTCTCCTCTTCATTGATTTTGGAGGTTATACATAGAACCAGGAGGTGGTTTGATCGATGGAGAGAGAGAGAGAGAGATTGATTGATTGATTGATTGAATTGTTTTATTTAGCCACCAGGGAAGGTTAGGGCCTTGAGGCCCTATCTTCCACTTTCCCTGGATACAAATGTGTATATACAATATCCTCTTACAATCGTTAATCAAAATAATACATACAATTCAACAAAATAAAATTATACTTCTGACAAAAGTTTCTGAATTCTCAATATAAATATACTTCAAGTTATTTTCTCATCCACCAATAAGCCAACACTAGTATCGCTCCAATAACATACCTTTCATATTATCTCTAAATGTTTCAGTTTTCTTCTCAATTTCAAACATATCAACAAATTCATTATAAATTCTAGTGCCTTGAATAATGAACGATCTGTTAAACAGTGCCGTTCTATGAATAGGAATTTGCATGAGTTTGTCTTTGTTGCGTGCATCTCTGTCATGTACTTGCGACATCCATGTGAATTGCTCATATAAATACTGAGGCCTCTTAAATTTAAGAACCTTGAACATTATTACTGCAATCTGTAGTCTTTTTCGCTCTGCTATTTTGAGCCAGCCCAGTGATTTAAAATGTGGTGTCACATGCTCATCAAATTTTAATCTCAGTACAAATCTCACTATTGCATTTTGTGCTTTTTGTAGACGATCAATGTCTTCACCCTTTAAATCGCATAGTGCTACAGGGGCATAATCAAAAATGGGGAGGATAAGCGATTGAGCCAACTGCTTTCTAACCTGCACCGGGAAGTCTATCGCGACTTTTCTGAGTTGATACAGACTCCTGAAAACAAAACTGCACATGTGGGTAACTTGGATTTTCCAGGACAGCGTATTCTGCACCATAATGCCAAGATTTTTGAACTCTTGAACATATTCTAGTTCACTTGATCTATACAGCAGTTTAGGAATTTGTGCTACTTACATTGAATTTAGACAATATTTTTGGGTATCCAAGTATCATGGCTTTAGTTTTAGATTCGTTCACTTTGATCCCATGATCGGAACACCAACGTGCTAGCTTATCTAGAACTAGATTCATTTGATCAACAGTTTGGTCTATTTCATGCACATCACATGACCTATAGAACTGTAAATCGTCAGCATACATCATGTGTTTAGTTCCATCCGAGAAGATTGATGGCAGCGTTCTAACATATAATATAAACATGAGTGCAGAAAGAACTGATTCTTGGGGACTGCCTAATTGGATGTCTCTCCATGCTGAAAATGAATTAGCCGGCCCTTTTACACACTGTTTTCTATTCGACAAATAAGATTCGAACCATGATAATAACTTCCCACAAACCCCTATGGAACCTAAAATGGCCAGAAGAATTTCCTTCCGGATACGGTCGAATGCAGAAGAAAAGTCAACCATAACCATTATGGTCACCTTTCTTCCGTCCATACCCCTACGCACATCATCGAGCACTTTCATTAGGGCAGTTTCTGTGCTGAAACCTGTTCTATACCCTGATTGGTATGGATCCAAAAAACTATTCTTTTCAACGTAAAGACTCAACTCACTATACACAATTTTGTCGAGGATTTTACCCATTATACAGAGAGGTGATATAGCTCTAAATTCATTAACTTCTGTTGGTAACTTAATTTTAGGTTTTGGTTTATTTTGGATATTGGGGAGAGAGAGAGAGAGAGAGAGAGAGAGAGAGAGAGAGAGAGAGAGAGAGAGAGAGAGAGGAAACATGCATTTATTAAACACAAAAAAAAATCATCGCAGCATAATTACAAATTACACGAAAATTGGCAATGGGCCAAGCCCGTCTGCCAGAGTGTCACCTAATGATTTACGACAATATTGAATGAGAGCTCTGTTTCTAGCCGACTCCATGCTTGAGGACTTAGAAATTTATTTATGTTAAGGGGGTCTCAGTCGGTCGCCGTTCGTTCCTCGTTCCGGGTCAGTACTTCAATAAATTGCAGGGGCTTGAACTTTAAAAGCTGTACCTAAATTTGAAATGTTTAAGGATTCCTGAAATTCATTAGTGCACGGGTGTAGGGAATTGAAAAACTGAAAGATTGCCGCTGGAATCATCAAAATCGAACAAAAATTGCAGAGAAATATGGAAAAAACCAAACTGAATAAAAGGTTTTTCCCACATTTATCTGGCAATTATCGTTCGATTTTGATGATTCATGCGGCAATCTTCTAGTTTTGGTTTATTATTTTCAACAACGAATCTTTCGAATCGACCAAGAAAAAATTTTTTTTAACACCCCCTCAAAATATGTTGGTTTACCTTTCAAGGTACGTAGAATCCAAAAATCAAATAAAACGCTGCAAATTATTACACAATGGTTTATTATTTTTTATTTTTCTATATAGATCACTCGTCTGCAAAGCCACCAACCATCTAACATGAAGAAAAACATCGATCGCATTTCGGTCAGCTTTAATTTGAAGGGAGATTAGGCCTCTTTTGCGATTCACACTCGTGTTTCTTATTTATAGTACGTTCAAACTTTAAATTCTCGTAGTGAGCGAACGGTTTGTCCTAGAGAGCTCCGATGGTCTCGAAAAATTCTATAGAATCTTAAATTGGAGGAAAAACAATACCTTTATATCAAAATTTTTTGAGTTAGGGCGTTTTCAAAATTTCAAAATTCATTTTGGATCCCTTAGAACTGACCTACATCAACCAAAATCTTCGGGGCACAACTAGATCCCAAATGGAGCCCACATACCAAATTTCATCAAAATCGGTCAATGCTAAGTGGGGAAAGTGCCGCGTACGGAGAACGGACGGCCAAATTTTTATTCGATTTTTGGAATAAAATCGGCCGT
Source organism: Apolygus lucorum (assembly GCA_009739505.2). Lineage (NCBI taxonomy): Eukaryota > Metazoa > Arthropoda > Insecta > Hemiptera > Miridae > Apolygus > Apolygus lucorum. The sequence goes on from CM019167.2 coordinate 26,807,400, forward strand.
CCGTCCGCCGTACGCGGCACTTTCCCCACTTAGCATTGACCGATTTTGATGAAATTTAGTATGTAGGCTCCATTTGGGGTCTAGTTGTGCCCCGAAGATTTTGGTTGATGTAGGTCAGTTCTAAGGGTTCCAAAATAAATTATGAAATTTTTAAAACGCCCCAACTCAAAAAATTTTGACATAAAGGTATTGTTTTTCCTTCAATTTAAGATTCTATAGAATTTTTAGAATTTTTCGAGACCACGCGGAGCTCTGTAAGACAAACCGTTCTTTCCCTACGAGAATTTAAGGGTTGGACGTACGATAAATCAGAAACACGAGTGTGAATCGCAAAAGTGGCCTAATCTCCGTTCAAATTTTAGCTGACCGAAATGCGATCGATGTTTTTCTTCATGTTGGATGGTTGGTGGCTTTGCAGACGAGTGATCTATGTAGAAAAATAATAAACCATTGTGTAATAATTTGCATCGTTTTTAATTCCCTACACCCACGAACTATTGAATTTTAAAAATCTTTAAACATTCAAAATTTAGGTACAACTTTTAAAGTTTGATCCCCTTCAATTTAGGGAAACACTGACCCAGAACGAGGAACGAACGGCGACCGACTGAGACCCCCTTTGAAAGAATGAAATTCTGGTATAACCGAAGTTTATTCGTGCATGTCTTCGAATTGATATACTCGTACTCAGTCAATACGGAGAAACTGCTTTCCTAATGATAAAATCAGCAGTTACCAAGTTTTAAGTCAATGACGGCGTTCGCGCGGTTCAAATACCAAAATGTTATCGGGATCTATGTCAACAAACAGTTCCTGAACTGGGTAGGTGTTCCTGTTTATCTTTCCTTCCGGAGAACAATCCGGAAGCTCCCCGAGCGGCAGTTGTGCGGGGGAAACCATCGAGTGGGGTATTATCGTGAACACGGTGACGGCACAGCTTCATCCACGTAAACACAAACTGTTGGCGGCGGTCTGATCAATCCAGCGAGTCTCTGATGCGACGCCCGCGAGTCAGAAGGCAGCAGATTCCAGTTGGCTGGCTACCAGATGTGGTGTTGTCAATTTCACAAACGACTTGATGGCGCTGGTGTCTGCGGTCGGCGCACTTACCGCGATACTCGTTCACTGGTTGTCGTACAAAAGGCCCCGTTATCAATGTTTCGATTCCTTTTATTGGACCGATTGAGTTACTGCGTACTTACGACGTGCAGCCCTCCAACGATTCAATGATTAATTGGGCTTTTGTCGAGTTTTCCCGTTTGGTAGTTGGTACATCTCTATTGCCTAATTTGAAATGAAATGAAATTATGACATTTTATATGTACGAACCCCGAATTATTACAAGGAGTTGAGTGAAACACAAAATATTTCAAATTTAGGTACAACTTTTAAAGTTTAAGCCCCTGCAATTTATTGAAGTACTGACCCGGAACGAGGAACGAACGGCGACCGACTGAGACCCCCTTAACATTAATATTTTCCTAGGTTTTGTTTCATCTGAATACCACATCTCAAATGTTTCAACCGAGCGAATCAACTGACCCACGTCGATGCCTTTGATACATAAAGCAGTGTGAGAAACATCTGACAAAGAAACTACAGTGCTTGAAGACCCTAATTTTTGGTTTTCTCTATTGGAACGCAATCTTCTCTTTTCTAAATTGAAGACTACTGGGAAAAAACGGGTTAACTCGGGGTTTTCTCATTTTCAGGAGATCATTTTTTTCTCAGATAACTCAACAATTTTGAATCTAAGGAATATACAATTTTCTGGGAACGCTTTCTCATTCTAGGATTTGCATAGAATTTGACACCAAAGTTCCAAAATCATACAGCTGCATCATTAAAAAACATGGAAGAAATGCATGAGGTCCAGCTGTTCAAGGGAAGAACGGGGCAGGAGCGTACTCTGCGGGTTGTGCCTAACTATTCTCAGAACTAGGAATCATGAATGAACCATGTTTTTAGGTCCAAAAAAAGTTTATTTGTGACAAACGTACATGCGTAATCGAACAGTAAAATTAGAATTGAAGTCAGAAAGAAGTAGGCTATTCAAAAAACACTGCAAAGGATTATTATTTTTCTATATAGATCATTCGTCTGAAAAGAACACGGCCATTGTCCCGTCTACCAACCATAGATACTACCTTCCCACCACATACCACATACCTACTTCACAATCAAGTTTATTTGAATGATATAAAGGCTTCTTACTCAGTTCGAAGAAACAGGGGGTTGTGGGTGCCTTCATCAGGAAATTTGATTACTGGTTGCTCAGGAAGCAAAACTGAGTAGGTACAACTCGGAGAAAAAGAGCCATCGCAAATCGGTCAGCTAAAATTTGAGCGGAGATTAGGAGATCATTTGCGATTCACCCTCGTGTTTCTGATTTATCATAAATCCAACCCTCGTAGGGAGCGAACGGATTGTCCTACAGGGCTCCGCATGGTCTCTGAAAATTCTAAAAATGCAATACTATCTTAATTTATTGGAAAATACCTTTGCATCGAAATTTTTTTAACTAGGGCGTTTTCAAAATTGCAATCCTTATTTTTCAACCCTTAGAAGTGACCTACATCAACCAAAAGCTTCGGGGCACAACTAGACCCAAAATGGAGCCCCAAAAGGAAAGTGCCTCGTACGGCGGACGGAAAGGTTGAAAAAACAACACTAGTTTAGGTATGCACCGATGTTGACGAAAAACCCACGATAAGACTCGTTTTTCCCTCGTACGCATTTTATTCACCGGCGATTTTCGACCATTTTGACTCGTTTATCCCTTGTTCTGATTAGCTCATCGTGTTCGTCACCCAAAAATCTAAAAAGGAACCGACATAACATGAATTTCCGAAAAAATCGAGTTAACCCGTTTTTCCTCTGTAGTCTTCAAATGCATTATTTTATTCCTTCGAATAGAGTTTCGTGTCGCTCGGTTGTTCCCTAGCAACCAAGAACCAAATTTCGTTTCGAATATGAGGGCAACCACGACTCTCGGATAACGATGTTTTGCTGGTAGGTATTTTCTGTTTAGTTAAAAAATTTCTCTTGAATTAAATCTCTGTAGGCGAGTGATCCGTAAAGATAATAAACCTTTGTGTAATAATTAGTAGCGGTCTTACATGGGTCATTTCAAAATTTGGGGTTATTTTGTCCTCGAATTTTTCCATAAATTATTGTTGAAGTTTTTATGTTTTTTCTCCCGTAAACGTCCTTTGTTTTGGCCACTGAGGCAGATCCTGAAGTGGGCGCACACTTTATCAAGTAGTTTCAAATTTATAGAATTTTGAATTTTTTTCCATAATTTCGACTTTGTAGGGAGAGAAAAAACCAAGTGTGAGTTGAACTCATGAAACCTTTTTATTCCTTCAAAATACGAGAATCTTAGTTTAGGAGTCTCTTTTACTTATCGCAATCACAGTCCGAAGCTATAATCTAGGTACATCAGAATTATCAGATTCTTCAAGTCTTTCAATCAGTCTAATCTTTCGTAAAATGTGGGTTAATGAAAAGTCAGAATTATATGACCCAGCGGTGTAAATAGTTCAGGTAACTCTTAAAAATGTAAACGGCTTTGTAAAAAAAAACTTCTCTCCCTGCAATTCCATCTCTCTTCCTACAAACCAGCCTCTTCCCAGAAGTTGTAGGTAGAGAGATTGTAGGGAGAGAGGTTGTAGGGAGAGAGATTTGTGAGGTTATCACTCTCTACTGGCCTAACCATTATTGATTCTGAACGTTAGAAAAAATACATAACACTATGGCATTCATAATTGTAATTTGAGTTTAATTAAACTTAGTTGAACACTTACCCTGATGAGTGAGGTGGTTGTAGGGAGAGAGAAAGTATTTACCTACTCTCAAAGCTTCAACACTTCACAACATAACCCACACAACTGGGAGCTTGGAAATTCAACAAACTTCAGTAGCTTCGGAAGCCATCTTGCAGCAGTGTTCACTTTTGTTTTTCATGACACAAAATAATCGTTTTCCGGGAGTGGGCAGGCATTTCAAAAAAATTGTAGGGAGAGAGAATAAAACCTTGTGACAGCATCAAAACATAGCAAAAACCCTTCCAATTCATAGAATTTTCGTTCGTTTCTTATTTATTCCTGAAGAGGAGAGTATCCTGGACCAATAACGTTTTTTACTTAAATTAAAATATGAATATAGAGTTCTCCAAAAATTTTCAAAGTTCCCAACCTACCCTCTGTGACAGGTGTAGGGAGAGAGAATTGGGATCATTAATGATTTTTAATTATCTGAGTTAATTGATTAGTGAAATTCATTCTATGTGATCTTTGTAGACACCAACCTGCTGTATCTCCCTGAAAAAATTCTGAATTTCCAAGACAAATAGAGTGTTCACAAAAGCTGCGTGACAAGAAATAACCCCAAATTTTGAAATGACCCACATAATATGTAATTATCATATATTAATATGTAATTATTATATATTATATGGAGATCTAGCGTCCTCGAGGTTCTTTTGGTAAATTAGGTTCCAGTTTGTTGATTCATTTGATATCTAAACTGTTTAAGCCTTAGACTATCTGGCGAGTTGTTTCTGAAACCGGATCCAACAAAATCGAGGTTTCAATCTTTGTTTTATAGAATAATTTCAGGCGAAATCGTAGTGTCTTGTATAGATTGTTGTCTTGTAACACTTCTTGAAAATCTCTCCATATGGTGAGATGGATTGTTTTTGTTTGTTACTTTCCGCGAGTCCAATGCCAGTTCAAACTAGTGTGAAACTTCTGATACGATACACAAGTAAATCGATGATGATGACAGGCAATGGAACTATTTTGAGAGTTGAGGTTCTGCAATCGTTCTGATTGAAATGATCTTGTGAAATATCTTACAACATCCAACTGAATGTTGAGCGTGTGGTAAAAGCTTACTTCACTCAATGAACTAACGTCACTGCAAGATTGATTCAAGCGTCGCAATTCATACTTTTGATTCTACTCAATCAGGATTCAATTACTTTAGAGTTAGAACCGAAGTTCTGTAACAATGAGAGAAGGCATTCCTTCGGTAGTTAACCCACCGTGACCAGGCGCGCGCTGCACTCACTGCGGCTTGTAAAAAACATTGAATTTATCATCATGAGTAGTGGGTTTTTTCGTGTAACGGAATTATTTCGAATAAAAACAATTCTAAATAACTTAAAAATACATTTGGAACGTTTTGGTCTGAACAATAAAATATATTTAAAGAATTTCAGTTCAAAAAATATCTTCTCTTATTTCTAAAATAGCTTCTCTGTTGGTTTAGTAAGAGGAAATACTAATTTCAACATTATCAGTTCAAAATTGGTACCGAAGTGCCTATGAAACTAAGAAGTCAGTGGAGAAATCGGACCACTGCAGGTAAGTATCTGCTAAAAGAAACGTCTAAATCAAAAATTGGCACCCATTTCAATTGAAAAAATTTAAGAACAAATCTGAGAAAAAATCAAAAAATCAAAAAATCCTTGAGTGGGAAAGAAGAATCACAGAAACGATTTGTGGAGAAATTGCATATCCCATAAATGCTAAGGAGAGTAGTAACTTGAAAATGAAAAAATACGAACTTGTACATCTTCAAAAATTAGTATCGTATTTATCCTCTTCATTAGAGAAACAGTTTGAGAAAAATCAAATTTGAATAGGAGGAAGAAATTAACTTGCAAAAATTAAGTGCACTACCAGACGCACGCTTCCCAGAATGCGGTAGACTCGACCTATCCCCTTTCTAAGCATTGAATGTAACTGATAATAATTTGTTTTGCCGCTAAAACTCACGCGAATTTATAGGGCACATCTTGAACTAGGATTACCTTGAGGCATCAAGACATTTCTTGGACCCCTTCATACTCGTTTTGGCAGAATTTCGGTTTTACCGCACTGAGTGCGGCCGCGCGGTGGGGTTTTCACTTGGTGGAAACTTAACGAGTTTACAAAGGTAGTGGAAGCATTTTTTTCACTTTTCAAGATTGAAAAAAGAGTTATCAAAAATAAAAATTTCCACTCACATTTTAGGAATTTTTGAACAATTTTGGATCGGGTGTGTCTGTCTACCATGAAATCCTAGTACCTAACAGGCAAAACAATACGAAATTATTGTCGGCTTTCGATGAAATTTTCAGGAATTGTACGGATTGGAGTGCATGAAAATCACCGCCCCCGGACTGCTAGTAGCCACTGCGTATGCGCAAACGTGAATTCCTTGTAACATCGATAATTTCTAAATTTTCAATCAGAATTCGATGAAAGTAGAAACAGTCAATATGCAAAAAACAGGAACTTCACCTCCACAAACATGAGAACGTGGAGATTCTTTCTTTTCTAGACAAAGAAGGATAACTTCAACACCTCAAATCAGACAAACCACTTTAATTTGATAGCTTTGTGCAGTGCAAACTGTGAAAACCAGTTATACAGGGTGTCTACACTCAAGTTAGGCGTAACTTCAGGGTTTGATTCTACAAGGTATTTTCAACAAAAAATGTCTCTTAGCAATTTTGTTTTAACCTCTTGTTTTTTTCAAGTTTTTTTCCAATTTAAAGTTTTTTTTCGTATTTTCCACTTTACGTCAACAAAACTGTCATAACCATGTAAATTCAAAATTGAGGATATCGTGGAGAAGAGCGTTAAATTTCCAAGCTACCTAGTGCAAAACCAAAATCTTTTAGCAATAAAAAATTTTTTAAACCAAGTCAAAAGCAAACTTTAAAACTTTTTTCATTTTTTTTTTTGTATTTTTATTTTTTATTTTTTTTAACGTGATTTATTATAGCAACTGATCATTAAATACAATCCATCTAGCAATATTACATATAATTTGTACACTCCTTGAGAGCCCGTTTACAGTAAAATCCAGCCCCTTCTCATAACAGTAACTTCAAAACTGAGCTATAATTGCACTTTAACAGCACTAACTAAGTCTAGGGGTTTTTTTTTCGCTTGAGTCGCCGGAGTTCATCTTTCTTGTTCAAAACGTAGAGCATTTCCAGATTTTCATGATTGTGGAGGCTTTGTTCGTGCCTCCTTGAGTACCTTGCGATAATTTCGTGTTCCAACTGTTTCCATCCTCAAGTCTCGCTGAATATCATCGTTCCTCATGTAGCAAGGTGCACGCACTATACTTATCAGTATTTTATTTTGGAAGGTTTAGATTTTGTTAATGTTTGATCTTTTGGCACAGCCACATAACTGAATTCCATAGGTCCACATAGGGCAAAGGATCTGCTTCTAAATAAGCAGTCTATTGTCGAGAGAGAGACGATCCTTCCCATCAACCAATACACCTTTCTGTTTCAATACACCTTGATTTTAATTTCCTCTTTTTTCTTTTCTATATGTTTTTTCTAGTTTAATTTGGAGTGGAGGGCCATACCCAAATATTTAACTGCATCGGTATGCGGTATTTTGTTTGAATTGATCACATCACTGACTGGAATTTTTCGGTTAGTAAAGTTGATATGAACTGATTTTGACTCGTTCAACTTTATTCTTCACATCTTAACTAGTTACAGCTTCGATATCACCATCGACGGAGAGGATAGCCGTATCATCTGCAAAGGTGGCAACATTTGTACCTTCTCGTTGGGGTAAGTCCCGTGTTTTCATAATTTTACTTTATTTAATTGAAGTTTTTACTCTCAATTCCGGCTCATTCCGAAAAAAACATGCTGAAATTGTAAGCTTTCCAACGGTGTATCAATTTTTTGAATTCAAATTGCAAGAGTAAATCAAGTTTAAATCAATTTGAATGCCAAAAATGTGTTTTACAAGAAATCGAGTGATTTACGCGGTGTATGGTCACCCTCGATCTCAAGATGACTTGACGAGTTTGGTATCATTTCCTACGTAATTTTTCACACTGAATTCATTGGTGATACTTCCGAATAATTCTGACCGCTGGAAAGTCGATTTTCGTAGAGACGTACCCTGAAGTTAAGCCCAACTTAAGTGTGGATACCCTGTGTTGTTCCTGCAAAAACTTTATACCTCCATCCTTCGCGCGCCTATCGGCGCTGTTGAAGTCGGTCAACAAAAACAAAGGAAAGGGCAGTTGTTGCTGAACAACTTACCTTACACTGTAATTGGAAATATTATGCAAACTATATTGTTAAATGAAATGTAAAAATCTTGTTTCAGTCGTATCTCACCAAAAATTCATATTCATTCGAACACTAATAATTTATTCTGAATGATGAAGTTTTCCATGGAATGAAAAATGCCAAGTTAACAGCTACCTTCTATTGTCTTTTGGCAAGTTGTTGTCTTTGAAGAGGCCGATATGGATGACCTTTGCCATCGTTCTCCAGTCCCAAGAAGTTGGCAACTCAAACATAATTCCCTTTGACCTACCGATACACCTCCCCAGTCCATCAGTAAGAGTCTGTAGGTAAGGCTGGTTGTTAGGGGGTTGTTGGTTCCACGAGAATAGAAAGGTGGGCAAAGAAGGGCGGGGCAATTGCGGGAGGCCCTTTGCTTAGTTTGAGGCCAGAAAGTTATTTCTCCTTTGATGTAGGTACTTTCTGCTGAGTATCTACAACCCCAACTGCCTCCTTATGGGAGTCTCAATTCCGCAGAACTATCAATACCCGCCCTCTCCGCCTCACCGTCTATATCAACGTCTCTATCAAACCGTAAGAAACAAATAACTGACCCTCGACCTTGTAAACCGCGGTGACCGTCGACCCCCCCCCCCCCCTCCACCGTACACCTATTGAACCCTCACTAATGAAGCTAGAATCCCGTCGAGTCATCTTTACTCTCTCTTAAAAAGTGCTTAATTAGAGAGTTTAAGTGAGAGAGAGACTTTAAGTTTTGAGATAAGCTTCAGTGTTGGTTTCTATTGAGAGGAAATTCAACATCGTTTCGTCGATTGTGTGGGATGGCGGATTGGAATCTGGTGGCACTTTTCAATTATACGGTGCTAAAATGAGAGTAAGTAGCTATTTTCCTCATAAGAGTAGGTATCGACGTTTGGAACTGGTTAAGCATCCGGGTGTTTAAACCGATTGATCATTCTCGAATAGTAAATTCACATTAGCTATTTTCTATGCTTTCCTTCATAATGAATTGAGCTCGCCAAAGTGAATTTCTATCATACCCTCCTTCAACATAATATGCTGAACTTCTTACTCAACAAACTTTTCATCACAATCTGGACGATATCGAATCACTAACATAATAGAAAAGGCCCTCGAAGGTAAGAAAATATGTGCCAGTATCTTCTTGGTTGTGGCACAGGCCTTTGACAAGGTTTGGCACGAGAGATTGGAGTACAAACTGCACAGAGATCTCCCAAAACAGTACTACTTACTACTACAATCCTACCTTGAAAACAGACATTTCAGGGTGAAGCAAGATAACCAATACTCTAGCTTGAAGCCAATAGAAGCAGGGGTCCCGCAAGGGAGTGTCTTAGGGCCAGTCCTTTATCTTCTGTACACCGGGACTTACCCCAACAAGAAGGTACAACTGTTGCCACCTTTGCTGACGATACGGCTATCCTCTCCGTCGATGATGATATCGAAGTTGCAACTAGTAATCTACAAACGTCAATTACTGAGGTTTCTATGAGGACCATAAATAATGTGGAGAATAAAGTTGAACGAATCAAAGTCAGTTCATATCTACTTCACTAACCGGAAAAATTCCAGTCATGGATGTTGTGATCAATTCAAACAAAATACCCCATACCGATGCAGTTAAATATTTGGGTATGGCCCTCCACTCCAAATTAAACTGGAAAAAACATATAGAAAAGAAAAAAGAAGAAATTAAAATCAAATTCAGACAGATGTATTGGTTGATGGGAAGGATCGTCTAAAAAATAAAATACTGATAAGTATAGTGCGTGCACCTTGGTACATGAGGAAAGATGATATTCATCGAGATTTGAGGATGGAAACAGTCCTCGAAATTATCGCAAGGTACTCAAGGAGGCACGAACAACGCCTCCACAATCATGAAAATCTGGAAATGCTCTACGTTTTGAACAAGAAAGATGAACTCCGGCGACTCAAGCGAAAAAAAAACCCTAGACTTAGTTAGTGCTGTTAAAGTGCAATTATAGCTCAGTGTTGAAGATACTGTTATGAGAAAGGGCTGTGTTTTACTGTAAACGGGCTCTCAAGGAGTGTACAAATGATAAGTAATATTGCTAGATGGATTGTATTTAATATTCAGTTGCGTTTAAAAAAAATCTGGATGGTTACTGACATTCTGAGCCAAATCGTAATAGAGGAACAGCAGGAGGAACTGAACGCTGCTAGAGCACAAATTGAAAGCGGCGATTTCTACATGAATAATAGAATAATATAACTTGAGAATCTAGGCTTGAAGAATCTTTGACGATCAACAGTTGCAATAATAATACACAGAATCAGTACAGTAATGAAGGTACCCCCGCAACTCTGGGATTAAGATGTTTTGCTGGTAGACACTTTCTATCAAAAGTTAGTTGTTTTAATGGCAATGCCGAGTGCTTTGCGGACGGGTGATCTTCGCAGGAAAATAATATACCTTAGAGTAATAATGTTCAGCGTTTCTAAAGTTAGGCCGGAGGTAGTCGAAAGTATTTTCATCAGTTACCCTCAAAATAAGGATCATAAGAATCATTTCATCATTTAGGTCAACCCAATTAAATGTTTCGCCAAGAAAGTGCAAACTAGTGATAAATTTATCCACCCGCCCACCATCATGATGTCTCCGGAGAAATTGTGCCCGTTCATAAATTAGGTTTCGCCAGGGATGAAATAACCCTCAAACTTTTGTAAGACAACGCTGAATGCTCGTTGATGAGTAATAGGAATCTTGAAAGAGTTATAAATCTTGTCCGCTTTGTCTCTCTTAGCATACTAAGGTATCTATCTGCTTTTGTTGTCTGCGCTCAGACCTGAAGCACACAAGAACATCCCGAACCTGCTCCTCAAAGCGAACATCCCGCTGCGACGAAACTAAAGCTCCTCTCGGGTTGTTTGTATTCGTACTACCGATATCTTCGAAGTTCTCGGCGATTTATGCTTTGAATCGGTGTCACTTCACGACGATTCAGCGAAAAACTTCTTTTCTCAACTTTTCAGGTTGTTTACGCGTCTTTTTATTTGGCACTTTTTTTTCAATTTACTGCTGCTACCAATTATTTTTTAATGATCGATACTTGAATGTAAGTCTAGGATAGAAAACACTCTAGAACACTTAGTATTATTATTCCGGCTACCATAACTCGGTGTAAATATATTCCATGCAACCAGGGTAAATTCATACTCTGCAAAGTCAGAAGTTTCATCAAACAGCTAGGTTATCTATTATGTTAACAATAAAATATGGTAGTTCAGTAGTCATTGGGTTATTTTGTACTGTTCCTTTCAGTCACCCATGAGGGGAATTTCTGCACTTCAAAAGTGCTTTGAATGTTATTTATTCAAATAACACATATGTAAATGTCCCAAGACCCTCGAGAACTGGAAGGATCTTCTTCTAACATCTGTCCTTCCTCCAGTTCAGGCGGATCCAACACGGGGAAGGGAAAGGAAACGCGACCACGATAGTTCGATGTCCGAGTTTAATTTACGAATTGATTACTTACTTTATAAAGTGAATTTTAAATAGGTACGACACTTAAGTAAAACAGTACAGTTACTTTCAGTCACTACACCAAAGTACGACAAGGAGATCCGCACCTGACTGCTGCTCGTAATGTACTACTGCGTGTCTTGTCCCTTTCATGGAGGGAGTGACAGGTAACAGTTCAAAATAACAAGTTCTTGGGTGTAGCGCCTGTGACGACTCTAAGATTAATAAGTAACTGAGGTATTCAATGTAAATGTAGGCTTCATAGGTAGGTACGAGTCTTGATGTACATGATTCATGTACAAAAAGTCCACATATGTGTATTACAAAATTATCAACCTCAAAAGTTTTGTACATACTGGCTCCGTGAATTGAGAGAAAAAAGATCTGATTCGAAAGAGTAACAATTATATCACATTACCTTTATGTATGAGGCTAATGTTCATTTATATTTTTAATTTCAGAGAAAATTTTCAGAGATATTTTCCCAAGTGGTCAAGACCATTATTATACGAAGTATGAAACGATGAGATAGGTATGTGGATTATGGAACGGCGGAGATTCTACCTTTTCAAGGATCTGACTTCAAAATTAAACTGACCGCTCTCTTTCTAGTGCTCTTCCTTTACTTCGAATGAAGCTCAGTGCTAGAGAGGCGTAAAATCCATTCCGCTCTTGCCCCGGAGGGATGGAAAAAAAGGAAAAAATTAAAGTATAAAAAAGAAAGGACAAAACCGACAGAGAGGGAAAACCATCTCTAGCCAACCTCCATGACTTTACGCCCACTAATTTGAATTTTCGAGACAAAAGTAACCTTCGGTAAATTAAACGCTTTTATTCCCCCACCTCCGAAAAGCGGTTAATTAGAAGGGAGTGGTGAGCGGCGTAACACAAAGCTTCCCAGCTCCGCGTTTCGTCCTTTCAAACTCTGGAGGGAAAAGCCCGTACAGTACAGCAGAGTTTCGGCAAGGTACTGCGCGTTACACAGGCCTTCGCGGGAAGTGGTTCCCCTTGTGAAGCCTACCAACTCAATGAGGTCGGGAAAACAGGAAACTTCATGGAAAACCTGAATCCGAGGTTGAGATACCGCGGGTGGGTTATGAAGGCGAACGGTAATTCCAGTACCTTAATTAGTGCGGAGCGCTCCGCACCAGGCAACGCGTTCGCACGTCGTTATCGTTGTGTATTTTCTCTTTTTAGTTGTCAGTTCATTTTTTTCGTTTCTCGTTACACCGTTCTTTAGAGTTTTTTTTACCAAGACTTCACTCCCCTTTCTAAGAGTTCTTTTTTGAGATTAGTGAGAGCCATTGAGCTTCGTTTATATAATAAAACCGGATACAGTTCCATTTAAACTTCAAAAACCCACAAGTCAACGTCTAAACTCCATAAACTGTACAGGTACATTTCCTTTGTTTAGTACCCACCCACCGGTGAATGAGGTATTTCGGTTGGTCGGAAATTCAGGTTTTTGACCTCTAATTTGGATTTAGCACCCTGTAAAACCTATAAACTCCAACTTTAAGCCCAATGATACTATAACATGTAGTAGAAAAATTAATTGAAGAGATCACACGTTTGAAAAAAAGGTAGGCCTCCCTTAACGCACACACACTTATGCCTTTATGTGTGTGAGTAGTATTTTGTAGTATCCAAGAGGAGCTCCAAGGGTTTCATCGCTTCTCTGTGCATGGATACTTTTTTCAAAGACAGTTGGCTAGCTACGTCACGATTGGCTAGCTACGTCACATCGTTCAAATCTTCAAATTTCCTTAGCTTCTATGATTTTGGTTTACTATTTTCAATAATGAACCTCTGGAATCGACCAAGAAAAAAAAATGTTAACACCCCCTCAAAATTTGATGGTTTACGTTTCAAGGTACGTACAATCCAAAAATCGAATAAAAACGCTGCAAATTATTACACAATGGTTTATTATTTTTCTATATAGATCACTCGTCTACAAAATCACCAACCATCCAATATGAAGGAAAAAAAAAATCAAAAAAAATCAAAAAAAAATTTTAAAAAAATCAAAATCACCAACTATCGATTACATTTCGATCAGCTCTAATTTGAACGGCCTCTTTTGAATTGAATTGAATAGGCCTCTTTTGCGATTCACACTCGTGTTTTGATTTATATATATATATATATATATATATACATTTCAAAATAAACACTCAAATTTTCGTAGGAAGCGAACGGTTTGTCCTACAGAGCTCCGCGTGGTCTCAAAAAATTCTAAAAATTCTATAGAATCTTAAATTGAAGGAAAAACAATACCTTTATATCGAAATTTTTTGAGTTAGGGCGTTTTCAAAATTTCAAAATTGATTTTGGAACCCTTAGAAGTGATCTACCTCAACCAAAAGCTTCGGGGCACAACTAGACCCCAAATGGAGCCTACATACCAAATTTCATCAAAATCGGTCAATGCTAAGTGCCAAAAATCGTCATTACAATGACGACAATGAGGAGTGTTGGCGTGTCCAAGTCTGCATTGGAAGAGTCTATTGTGAGCATGTCCAATTAGGATCCGATTTGTCCTGGTAATTGTTTTGTTGCTGAGTTCCTTGAGGTGTTACCAAGGAATTTTGGTGGGGGTATTGAGGAAGGAGCTCGTCCATGATCCACCAGTCGTTTGTCTCTCTCTGTGTGTAGCCAAATTTATTTGAGATGAAACATCTGCCCGTATCGATTTGAGTTGTGTGCTAGGGATGGTAATTGTAGGGTCAACCAATGCTCCAAGCAACCAGACGATCCGGTTCCGGCGCGCCGTATTAAAGCCACATCGATCCTACTAGGAACTCTCTTATATCTGAAGATGGGCACACACATGCGGTATTTGCCCAATAGCGAATGTTCGGCGAACACCTAGTCGCTTTGCTCGCTATTTGGTGATCCACGAGCATTTTGACACAGACATGCGTGATTCGCCGAGCCTGGTGTTCGTCTCGAACACGGCTAAGTTGTGGACGAATGTTCGTGCTTTGCGGGATAGGTTGATAAAAGGCTGAGTAGATGGTGGATTGTATCCTTAAACTTAACCTTCATCCGCTCGCGCTCTCTTGAGTCACACACGCGGGGCTAATAGCAGCCCGTCACGTTTTTCTCTATTTCAATGGTTTTTTTTGGTACTTCAACTCGATAACGACAAGGATTTGGATTGGTCATCCTGTAAGTGAGTTCTTACACATTATTTAGAATGAAAAACTTTTAGTAAAAATATTTATAAACTTTGGTAAAAAAAAACCATCATAACATTCTTCTGGCAGTTTGCTTAAGGTTAAACAGCAAGTTGACCCCCCCCCAGATAAAGATGGAACATGCTCTATTTGATAAGGGAACCACACGGCAAATTTTTAACATCAGCCTAATATCCTTCACGAATTTTGAAAACGTAAACTAACGAATTTTGAGGGGGTTAAACAATTCTCCGTTCAAATGTTAGCTGACAGAAATGCGATCGATGTTTTTCTTCATGTTGGTTGGTGGTATCAATGGCAAGGCCGTGTTCTTTGCAGACGAGTGATCTAAATAGAAAAATAATAAACCCCCATAATTATTACCCCCTTTGTGTAATAATTATGACCCGGTAAGATGGGGGAAATGGAGTTGGGGAAAACGAGAAAAAGTCGTCTAAGCATGCAATCAGAACAGTGATTTCATAGTAGAAACCCAATTTAATAATTTCTTGACACTAGTAGTCAATGGAACAATAGTGTTGAAAAAAACAACGCACTTTTCCCTTTTCCCTGAGAAAATTTCTCTTTACCACCTACGACTCAAAACTGGTCCAACAAGCAGTTTTATAACCTCAAAAAATGCATGGTTTTTCAAAATTGGCCAGTTAATTGACTGATTATTCCCAAGAATGAACCTTTGGAAACGGGGGAGAAAAAAATGTAGATCGCCTCAAGATATTTTTTACATTTCAAAACACGTAAAAAGTCCGGAAATCGAATAAAAACAGCGTACTACACAACGGGTTTCTCTTCACCCGTATTCAAAAAACACAGTTTTTACCGACCAACCAAATAGTCGTGTGAGGTAAACAATCATGTTTATTTTGACTGAAAGTACCTGCCTGCTAGAATAACATCGCCATCCGAGAGTAGCGAGAGGCCTTCTAACGAAATTTGGTTCTTGGTTGTTAATTAAGCTCAACCGAGTGTCATCAACCTCGATTCGAAAAACAGTGAAAGAAACAATCGTTTGATCTGCTGATGGTGTTTTCTGGGGTTTCAGACCAGGGGGGGGGGGGGGATTCTGTAACTTCAGCAGAAATGCCCTGGAAAATAGTCGATGTTGAGAAAAGTCGGCCCTGAGAAGGAAGGCGAAACGAAGTTGTGAAATGTATAGTTAACAGCAATGCCGCTTGAAAGCTCTTCTGCTGGTCTTCTATCTCTATTATCATTGTCGCGAGATGGGAGAAGAACGCAAGGTGTCTTTTGTATTAATTTTTGTATTTGTGTGATAAATTATTATGAATAGTATTTGATTGCTGCTTGTGTAGTTTCATCAAGGTGTATCATGAACTTTAGTATATCCTGATTCAGACAATAAATCTTACCTACAATGTCATTAAATTTTTGCATCTTGAGCAATAAATTCTACTCACATTTCTACATACCAAGTCCTCAAAATAAATTACCTTTTTTTGCCTTGGGTGAGTTTATTGTCTTCGTATTAGGTAATTTTGTTTATTGTTTTCAATAATGATCCTTTGGAATCGACCAAGAAAAAAGAACGTAGAATCCAAAAATCGAATAAAAATTTGGCCGTCCGTCCGCCGTACGCGGCACTTTCCCCTCATAGCATTGACCGATTTTGATGAAATTTGGTATGTAGGCTCCATTTGGGGTCTCTTCTAAGGGTTGAAAAATAAAGTTTGAAATTTTGAAACGTCCTAACTCAAAAAATTGTGATATTAGGGTATTGCTTTTCCATCAATTTAAGATAGTAGAGAATTTTTAGAAATGTTTGAGACCACGCAGAGCCCTGTAGGACTAACCTTTCGCTCCCTACGAGAATTTAAGGGTTGGACTTACGATAAATCAGAAACACGAGTGTGAATCGCAAAAGAGGCCTAATCTCCGTTCAAATGTTAGCTGACCGATATACGATCGATGTTTTTCTTGAAGTTGGTTGGCGGTAACAATAACAAAGCCGTGTTCTTTGCAGACGAGTGATCTATATAGAAAAATAATGAACCTTTGTGTAATAATTTGCAGCGTTACTTCTGTATAGACAACCCATCAGCAAAGAACGTGGCTTTTCATCAAGCAATATAGTCGTTAGAAAACCATTAACCCTGTACCCTTTTCAGATAATAAAATCAATCGTCATTAATATTGTCGTGCGAGGTAAACAATGACATTTATTTTGGTAGAAAATACCTACCTCTCTGCAATATCGTCGTTATCTGAGAGTTGTGGGTACTTCATAACGAAATTAGGTCCTTGGTTGCCAGGGAAGGTGAACTGAGTGACATTAATATCGAAAAAAGAAAAAACCTCAGGCTTCAACTGCTTTCTGAAAAATTAAACGCGGACAAGTACCTCAGAATGATGACCGCCGGACTCTCAGCGAGTGAGACGTAACAACGATTTTTTTTTTGTTTTTACCGCAAATGCCGAAAATAGCACATGAATTTTTAGGATCGAATGAGATCCCCATGAGCTCGTAGGATCAATTATTTGCTCCGTATAATTTAAGGTCTGAAAGATTGGACAAAAAAATCAAAATTATGAGCGTAAATAGCGAATAAATTTTTACTCGCGGAACTGGGGGTGTGTTCTGTAAGGAATACAAGAGTAGTTACAACAGTGGTTCCGCTAACTTGGTGTTCTGTAAGGACCAACATCGATGAACGCCGCCATGTTTTGCCGCTGACTTCTCTTTCACCCGTTTCTACAATTCATCGACTTATTTTTATCGACACGTCGGAAAGTGGCCATAAGGAATACAAGAGGAGGTAAAATGTGATAAACGATGATTTTGTGCGCGTACTAGTTGAATCTCAGTTATGTTGTTAGCCAAGTACCTATTTATTTTTATCTCTCTTGTTCAAATCCAAATTCGTGAACTTTGGTTATTTGGTTATTATTTTGTTAATTAGTAGCGACCCAACTTCGTTAATTATTGTAACGTCTGTTTACTTGAGATTCGATTGAGCTGAAATGTGACCATAATTGTAAATATACAGATTCTCTCTCGTACAATGACTATGATGATTTCCTATCTATTATATTCAATTTTATAGAATTTAACAGCGCATATCAAGTGATATCACATCTGTTTTATTATTAAGTATCTTTGCTCATTTCAATCAGCCATTAGCTCATTTGATCTTTTAGGGGTTCACTCCTGTGTCCTCACCGAGACTAAACAATATTTGAAAATGCATAGAGAAACAATACAAATTATGACACACAGGGTTATTATTTTTCTATAGGCCCGTTTACACCAAACGAGCATTATTGGCGAACACTGTTCGCAAACAATCGCGAGCAAGATGCACGGGCGGTGTGAACACTCACCCTCGCCGAACAGAGTTCGCAAACCCTGTTCGCGAACGTTCTCGAACGTTCGAGCGCGTTCCGCCTCTTGTCGGTAAACCGACGAATCATCAAAGGGATTCGTGTTCGTTGCGCGTCCGGTGTAAACGGCATATCGGCGAGAGAACGAGCGGCCGGTGGTAGGACTGCATTTTTTCAAAACTTTTCGAGGTACGCGTTGGTGTTATTGCGTATTTATGATTATTTGTGTTTACCTATGCGTTTTTATTGCGGTAATATCACAGACTTCGGGAATAATTTTCGAGATTGCTGGCTTTGAAATTCGAAACAGGTACCTGAGACTGGCATATGAGTCCCCTGAAGCCAAAAATCGAAGGGTTAATGCCAATTGAACTGCCGCGGGAATACTCTCGCGGTAATTGGTATCATCCCTTGACACTTTTTCCTCAATTTTTCCAAGTAAAAAATCAAAGTCTGATGGTGACATGCGGCTGAAATTTTGGAAAAGTCCCGTTTCATCCGCCCTCAAGTCAGCTAGCAGCTGCGAATAATCCCTTCCCTTCAGAAATGAAGACTCCCACATTCTTCTTTTTTTCCTTCTTTTTTGGCGGCGTTTCTCGATTTCCGACGACATTAGCACAACTATCGACGCAGCACAGATTGAAATCTTCGACAACGCGGGTGCCATATTCAAAAGATATTATCGGGAACTTTCTCGAATGCTCGCGAACAACTGCTCGTGCGGGCGTGCTCAGGCAGTGTGAACGGGAGCTCGTTTGCGGGTTTGCGAACGTTCGCAAACAGTGCTCGTTTGGTGTAAATGGGCCTTATGGAATCACTCGTCTGCAAAGAACACGGCTTTGCCATTGTTACCACCAACCAACTTGAAGAAAAACATCGATCGTATATCGGTCAGCTAACATTTGAACGGAGATTAGGAGAGATAATTCTATACTATCTTAAGGCTAAATGTCACGATGTTTTAGTGTGATTCTGAAATGAGGGATGGCAGCACCATCGGGGCCGAATTTCGTTTACTCCTCAGTTGAGAACGGATCGAGATATTTTAGTTCTGCAAACGGATTTCTTTTCAAGATCACCGTAGAATTCCGGGTAATTGGTTTAGAAAGTGTGCAAAAATTTTTTGCACACAGTTCCAGCAAAAATTTGTTCAAATTTTGAACATTTTCAAAAAGTGGCCTTATAGCCACTTGTAGAACCTTCATCAGAATACGAATCCGTTTGCGGAATTTTTCTAACTTGATCATAGCCGTCGGATTCACGTTTTTACGATTTGGAGAGGTGGCGAGGGGGGCGATCATGGGCTGGGGGGGAGGGCGGCGATCAAACGCCCCGCCGCCCGCCCGACCTTCACATTCATGTTTTGCTAGTATGCACCCTTTGGTCTCTATACCTTTTCCTGGCCTCCTAATAGGTAGCTACCATCAACATTTTCCTTTTCCAACTCCTCTGTCTTGAGGTTGATCGAATTGGGCGAAATTTCCATAAAAAGCGAGACATAGACAAATAACTTATGAGAAAGATTCTGCATTAATTTGATTTAGATAATGGTTTGCACTACTAAATAGTTGGTTCAGAAATTGTGGTAATTTCAGTTCACTGTACATGGACTAGGTAGGTATCTATTTAGTTGTTCAAGTTTCGTTGTACAAAATCTAGTTGCAAAAGTCATCTCACACCGTTCTAGTTGCACTAGCAATAGATGGTTTGAGGAGCTAATTCTTGACGTTTGACGTTGATTTCCAAATTTTGTGAACAGCTAATGACGATGAAAAAATAATTAGTTGGTAATTCACTCTGCAATAGTGTTGAAAAAGGTAAAAACACCTGTTCATTATTTACCAAAAATTCAAATATCTTTGAAATAATATCAAAATAAATCTAAATAATTGAAACTAAAATCCCCCCTGTCTGAATTTTTATTCTCGAATTCTCTCTTCTAAGAGTTAAATTATCAATTTTCTCTGTTTTTTAATGTTATTTTTGATTTCATGTAATTATAACGCAAAGTACAAACATCCCAAAATTACCGTTAGTGCACTGTAATAAATACCCTAGAAATAGGGATAGTGCTGTGGTCTTACAAGGTAATTACCATATAGATGGCAACCCTACGTGTTTACCTTTTCGGATTACTCAAAAAGTTCGAGAAGAGTTCAAGGTCGCACACCTTTCTCATTCGCTAGCGATCCCGGGTACATCGGGCACTGTTGACGTTCGAATACTATAGGCAGCAGTACTTTCGTCTAATTCGTATGATATATGTAGAAATTATGGCTGTTTCAAGGATTTAATGTTTGCGCATGCGCAGATGCTTTTGTCAATTTGGAGGCCGTGATTTTAGTAGACCATCTACACCCCAATCTCCATAATCCCTGAAAATGTCATCGACTGTTACAATTCACGTTTTCGCTTGCGCAGTCACTACTATTAGTGCGGGAGTGATTATTTTCATAGGGGACCATCTGCTCGCCAACCCGCACAATTCCTGAAAATTTCGTCGAAATAGGACAATAACTTCTTATAGTTCGGCCCGATACAAGGATTTCACGACAGATTCAAAGACAGACAGACACGGAACCAAAATTGTTCAGGAAGTTGTAGTTGTAGAACGCGAGTGGAAATTTTGATTTTGGAGATATTTTTTTTCTTCATCCTTGAAAAGTTAGAACAATATTTCCGCTACTATTGTTTTCACTTTTCAACGATTAAAAAAGTACCTAATTCCTTTGGTTTGGATTCCTACTCGAGTTTTATGTTTTAGACCTTCCTGAACAATTTTGGTTCCGTGTCTGCCTGTCTGTCATGAAATCCTTGTAACACCCGAAACTATACGAAGTTGATGTCCGATTTCGATGAAAATTGTTGAGGGGTATTATGCGAGTTGACGTGTAGACGATCCCCTATGAAAATCATCGCCCCAGTATCAATCAATAACATGTATAACATGCTACCAAACCATTATCAGAATCTTTCTCATAAGTTATGTGTCTTGATTTTTATGGAAATTTCGCCCAATTCGATCAACCTCAAGACAGAGGAGTTGGAAAAGGAAAATGTTGTTGGTAGCTACCTATTAGGAGGCCAGGAAAAGGAATAGAGACCAAAGGGTGCATACTAGCAAAACATGAATGTGAAGGTCGGGCGGGCGGCGGGGCGTTTGATCGCCGCCCTCCCCCCCAGCCCATGATCGCCCCCCTCGCCACCTCTCCAAATCGTAAAAACGTGAATCCGACGGCTATGATCAAGTTAGAAAAATTCCGCAAACGGATTCGTATTCTGATGAAGGTTCTACAAGTGGCTATAAGGCCACTTTTTGAAAATGTTCAAAATTTGAACAAATTTTTGCTGGAACTGTGTGCAAAAAATTTTTGCACACTTTCTAAACCAATTACCCGGAATTCTACGGTGATCTTGACTAGAAATCCGTTTGCAGAACTAAAATATCTCGATCCGTTCTCAACTGAGGAGTAAACGAAATTTTCTTCATTTTGGTGCTGCCACGTGGTGGCAGATTTCACAACTAAAGTCGGGACATTTAGCCTTAAGGCCAATCATCCCCGATTTTAATAAGATTTTTTTTCACCAGATGGCAGCACCGGAGATTGCAGAAAAAGGGGCAATCGTAGTTCTAGTTTCTCTCTCCACCAGTTCAAGCGATTTTCATTTTGAAAACGGGAATGTACTCATTATTAGTTTCCAAATGGCGCTCTGCCAAAATTTTCAAAATAAAATTGTAATTTCAATTTTATTCAGAATTTTAAAGTTCAAATTTTGAAAATCATTTCACATTTTCAAAATCTGCGGTTATAGCGCCAAACCTCTAACTCACCTGAGTACGAAAATATTTTTTTATTTGAAATTTATTGAATATATTGGTCGTAAAGCGTCGGCGGTGAAGATCAAAGGAATTTCTAAGAAGGGAGTGGTGATTAGCAGCTGAACCCCCTACGCCTCTGGACTCTAGACTTGTTGCCACCTTCCCCTCCGCAACCCTCACAACCCGGACCCCGATTCTTGTTAGTTCTTTCTGATTACGATTTTGTGACTTCAAGTCTGCTCGTTTCTTCGCTCTGAATTTCCTCTCTCATTGATTGCATTTTGGAACTTTCTGAATAATTTTGGTGTAGGTATGTCAGTTCGTCTGACGGTAATCAGAAGCCTACCTACCTTTTCATGTTATAACTATTTATCTGCGTACTTATTTCCTTCCTACTTGCGAAACTACGAGAATAAATAAAATTGAGATAATAATAATGAAAACATTTTAAAAATAGTACCTAATAATAAATAATAATAGAAATAATAAAATAAACTACGAGAATAATAAAAATTGTTTATATTACCAAAAAAAGAGAAGAATATATTTTGATCGGAGATTGATGTTAGATAAGTAAGATACTTCCTTTAGGTAGGTACCTTCCTCCTAAAATCAAGGTGACTAACACTGGCATTTCCCTTGGAAATATTCTATGGAACTTTTACTCGTAATCTTAGCCCTACCAACACAGAATATAAAATTAGATGTTTCCGGACCAAATTTGTGGTCATAATATTTTTCATTTAGAACATCAGAAACAAACATTATCCCTTTCTTTTCGTTTTAGAGCTCATAGAATTTAGCTGGTAGTTTGTGAATGGGCCACGGAAGAAATGTGTTTTGAAATGTAAAAAATATCTTGAGGCGATCTACATTTTTTTCTCCCCCGTTTCCAAAGGTTCATTCTTGGAAATAATCAGTCAATTAACTGGCCAATTTTGAAAAATCATGCATTTTTTGAGGTTATAAAACTGCTTGTTGGACCAGTTTTGAGTCGTAGGTAGTAAAGAGAAATTTTCTCAGGGAAAAGGGAGAAGTGCGTTGTTTTTTCAACACTATGGTTCCATTGGCTACTAGTGTCAAGAAATAAATAAATTGGGTTTTTAAAATGAAATCTCCGTTCTGATTGCATGATTAGACGACTTTTTCTCGTTTTCTCCAACTCCATTTGCCCCATCTTACCGGGTCATAATTATTACACAAAGGGGGTAATAATTATGGGGGTTTATTACTTTTCTATTTAGATCACTCCTCTGCAAAGAACACGGCTTTGCCATTGATACCACCATCCAACAGGTAAAATTTGAACGGAGATTAGGCCTCTCTTGCGATTCACACTCGTGTTTCTGATTTATAGTAAGTCCAACCCTCAAGCTATCGTAGGGAGCGAATGGTTTGTTCTACAAAGCTCCACGTGGCCCCTAAAAATTCTGAAAATTCAATACTATCTTAAACTGATGGAAAATTAATACAATCAATTAATACACAACAAAGTGTGAATATAATAATTGTACAATAATTGGACTTACTATAAATCAGAAACACGAGTGTGAATCGCAAGAGAGGCCTAATCTCCGTTCAAATGTTGGCTGTTGGATGGTGGTATCAATGGCAAAGCCGTGTTCTTTGCAGAGGAGTGATCTAAATATAAAAATAATAAAACTTTGTGTAATAATTATTACAATTATTGTATTCGTATTCATAATCATAAAGTTGACGATATGATTTGTATTCATAATCGTATTTATGAATAAGAATTCGCCCATCTCTGGTCCGAGGTCGGATCTCGGACCCTGATACCAAGCAGCCAGATGGACATGACTGCTGAGTGCTGATGTAATACTTTGATGTAAATATTTATGTCTCGTCTCCTACTCCCCCCCCCTCCCCTCCTCTCACCACCTCCGAAACCTCTCGCCTCCGACTCTTTCCGCCTTCCAATCGGCAACGTACACGTACGGTTGGGGTTTTATGTAATTAGAAGATGGAGGATGATCCCCTATGAATTGGAAGATGGTCTCAGAAAGCAAATAATGCTGCATTGTAATCCGATTTTTATATGCATGCAAATATTCAGCTCAATCGGATACCGGAAGTGGATCAAATTTAACTTGCAAGATTTGATTAATGACAGACTGACAGACAACGGGGCAGGTGAAACTAAATAATAGCTTTTAAATTAAAAACGCTGCAAATTATTACACAATGGTTTATTATTTTTCTACATAGATCACTCGTCTACAAAATCACCAACCATCCAACATGAAGGAAAAAAAAATAATAAAAAATAAAAAAATTAAAAAATTAAGAAAAATAGAAAAAAATTCAAAAAATAAAAATCACCAACCATTGATCGCATTTCGGTCAGCTCTAATTTGAACGGAGATTAGGCCTCTTTTGCGATTCACACTAGTGTTTTGATTTATATATATATATATTTCAATATAAACCCTTAAATTTCCGTAGGGAGCGAACGGTTTGTCCTACAGAGCTCCGCGTGGGCTCAAAAAATTCTAAAAATTCTATAAAATCTTAAATTGAAGGAAAAACAATACCTTTATATCAAAATTTTTTGAGTTAGGGCGTTTTCAAAATTTCAAAATTGATTTTGGAACCCTTAGAAGTGACCTACATCAACCAAAAGCTTCGGGGCACAACTAGACCCCAAATGGAGCCTACATACCAAATTTCATCAAAATCGGTCAATGCTGAGTGGCAAAAGTGCCGCGTACGGCGGACGGCGGACGGACGGCCAAATTTTTATTCGATTTTTGGATTCTACGTACCTTGAAACGTAAACCATCAAATTTTGAGGGGGTGTTAAAATTTTTTTTTCTTGGTCGATTCCCAAGGTTTATTATTGAAAATAATAAACCAAAAGGTGAATCCGCATCCCATACAGTCTCAAATTTCTGTTTTCCGTTCCATGAACTTTTCACCGATCAAGATTTTAATTGGAACTCGAAGAACTTGTTGGAACACAAGGCGTAGGCGTACGAGCAGCAACAGGCTAGGTGCTACTGGTGAAATTGAGCACTTCATTTCACCGGGGTAAAGCGATCCGCCGCTAATGGAACAACGGTCGTAGTTGTATACCCTCAGAACAAAAATATCGGACTACCGCCCGGTGAGGATGAAAATGAGGGGTTGAAATTAGGTCGGAGGACGGGGGCGAGCCAGTGGGGCAGAGTCTGGGACGTGGGGGTTAAATCGAACTCCTCGTATAATTCAAAAGGGATTAAGGCCGGCGAACATCCTATTCTATCCCTGTTTGATACCCCAGGGGCACCCAAGATGGAAATTCCCTTGAGAACCGCGCACCCTCACAAACTCTATATAAACCTCCACCCCCCTCGGGATGTTGACCCGTGGCTTCAAAACACCGCCCTCCCCGCAACACCTCACTCACACCCACCCCTTTTTTCCCCATCAAAATGTATTGGGTCCTTGATTGCTCTCTTGGCTCCACTATAATATAGTAGAGTATATATAGAGTGTGTGGCACCACAGTCTCTAGAGGTCTGTGTGTGTGTGTGTGTGTGTGTGTGTGTGTAGTGCATATACAGTGTATGGAACCACCAGTCTCCAGATGTCTCTCTGTCTCATATTTTCAATGAATCCCTCAAGAAAGGGGTGTATCCCAATCTTTGGAAAAAATCCATTGTATTGCTTCTAAAAAAAATTGACAACCCGAAGGCGGTGAGTGATTTCCGTGGCATCAATATACCGTCGGCAAATTCAGCAGGGGTTGGTTGAGGGTGAGGAAGAAGAAATTTCCGGCATTCCTCGGTTTGTGAGATTTATTAAATTTCCATTGTCCAAGATCTTTCGGTCATTCGACCATCTTCAGGGCTAGAACGGATCAACCGAAGTTGTTATAATGCTAACAGGTTTCCCACATCTATGTTATAGATGGTATGCATCCGAGTCTTAAGAGTAATAATTATCTAGAGGTAAATACCTTTTACAGGGCAATAGTATCTTCAAATTTTCACATCTCCAGTTATAGGTTTTCTTTTAATTTAATCAGAAAACAGACTCTTCGGATCCTAATCAATTGAAGGATGAAAGACAGAATGAGTGTTTGGTGAATGCAAAAGGTACTAAATGTTAGATATTAGATCAAGAAATTTAGGTTGTTACTTACCCATTCTGTTGTAAATATATATTCCAAATATTGTAAATGAGAGGTTGAATTTATGAGGGGGGGGGGGGGGGCAATTTACCTTCAAATTGTAAGGAGAAAGAGAAAATATTTTGGAAGAAGATACTTTTTGATAGCTAGTTGATTCAATGAGATAACTTCCCTTCCTCCGGTTTTACCGTCGGCAAATTGACAAAGGGACATATCTGCAAATTTGTAGTTCCGAGATATTATCGATCAAAGGTTCTCAGCTGTCTTAAAAATCACCTGATGGAAATTTTAAACCGCTCATCGACTAATTCAACTTGGGTTCTTCATTTTAGGCCTTGACGTGTAATTTGACAACCAGAACCCTTCAAGGGTGCTTCAAAAACACGTCTTTCTGTCAGAGCGCTTTTTGCTTTCATTACAGTTACGACCCCTGGTGATTTCACTGTTCTATTGCATCCAGTGAGTAATTTATTTCATTGCAACAATTTTATTCATCGTATTTCATGATTACTGGCTCACTGACTAATAATTAGTCTAATTATAAGTCTAATAATAATTAGACTAATCATTATCATTAAGAACTGTGGTAGTTTGAGAAACAACTGGAAAAACGCCATAAGCCGTTGCTGTATTGATGAAACTAGAAAGTTGTATGACTGTGTTGTGAAAGCAATTGGCCATCCACTGCATTCGTACCATAAAAATATTCCTTTGTAAAGATTATACCTGCTCCCTTACCTTTTATTCCTTTGAATGCTTTTTTTTTTTTTTTTGTTTCTTTAGCGACCGTTAAATTACTGAGCTGTCAATTCTGCTGTACAGAATAATAATTATTTCAACAATTATTGTTGAAAAGCGAAGAAACCGAAGAGAAAATAGAATGAATAATTGTTTTATTCGAGAAACTAACTAAAACTAGGTACCAAGTAGTTGAAAGGATCACGGAAAAATTAATAAAAATAGGAACTACTAAAATCATTGCCAATAATCTTTGTTTGAAACTCTCATTTTCAACCACTAAAAGCTGACCAGGCCACTGCACTTCCACTCTTCTTCCTCTTCGTACTCAGAGTCTTCATCCTGGTCAGGTTCAGGCAACCTGTCCTCAACTTCAGCAGAAGGTTGAAGACTTATGTAGTATGGGTGGTATTCTGCCAGAATTATACCATCCAAACACATTTTCTTGAGGTCTCTGAACTTGACGTCGGAAATTTGCAGTTTTTGTCGATACGCTCTTGGCAGAGAGTCGTTGCTAATCCCGCGTCGACCTTTGGGGGACTGGTATTTACCGACTTGAATTCTCCCTCGTAGTCCTCTTTGTATTTTATTTCCACTAAGCCTGCGTCAGATTTTGAGTACACAATCATGCAGACCTTCCGCCAAAGAATGGCATAGACATTCCATTTCGGGATGACCTACTTCGAAAAATATATGGCGAATGATTTTCTGTGATGATGTGGTTGTTGGCAAATGCACTCATCAAGGGGCTCTCAGGAGTTCGTTGAAAAAGGACGCGCCCGTCACAGGAACATGACAGAGGGGCGTATCTGCCGCTTACGCCTTTTTTCATATCAGGGATTCAGATACGTCCCTTTGTCATTGCGGAAATTGCGACTGTCGCAGATAAGCCCCTTGGTTACGGATTTTTTCTTGGGTTTCGAAGGGGTTAAACGCCTGGAGGTTATCATAACTTTATAGAGACGAGTGTTCTGGTATCTGAAATGAAGTTATCTCAAAATGTAAAAATTTGCAGATACGTCCCTTTGTCATTTTGCCGAGTATTACTATGCGCTCCAGGTAAAATATTTGATAAAATAGTGTATATGGAGCTGAATCAGTTTGTAATCGAAAAAGATGTGATCAAAGACCAACAATCAGCATACAAAGCCAATTACAGAACCGAAACAGCTCTGATTGATGTTCTCGACAACATAAGACAGGCCATGGACAATCGCCAAATCACAATTTTCGTAGGGATTGACTTCAGCCGTGCTTTCGATTTATTCAGACACGACCTTCCTCTCGTGATCACGGAATCGATAGGTTTATCACGAAGATTGCTTGATTGGCTGACCTCCTATTTGTCCAATAGAACTCAATGCACCAAAGCCCCCGATGAGTCGAAATCCTCATGGAGAGATGTTGTAGTAGGCACTCCCCAAGGCTCCGTTCTTTCTGGTTTATTTTTTTCAATTTTCATTAACACCATACCAGACATTTTTCAGCACTGTGCACTGTGCTGTGTGTTTTTTGCACTGTGCTTACGGAATGCATGCTGATGATCTACAGCTCTATGTGTCTTGCCAGCCTGACAATGTCAATAAGTACATTAGAAAAGTGAATGAAGACCTGAGTCGGCTAGACAAATGGTGCAGTAACCATGATATGGTAATGAATGCAACTAAAAGTAAAGCCATGCTCATCTGCAATACCAAGCTGTTGGCGAAAATGAAAATGCCCTCCCTGCTAAACGTAGGTAATGATTACACAACTCTGCATTTTGAATGTTTTTGATCGTTGTTCTGCAACTAATAGGTGATTCTGAAAGGTTTTTTAACGCTGAATACGAATTTTATTTCAGTTTTTACCTATCACGTCTAGATTTCCCACAAAAGGTGAATAAAAATGGCTATCTTTTGTTCCTTAAACCCTGCAGACCTTGGCCTTCAGACTGGGAATATATTGAAAAAAGTCTTTTCTGCTATTAACTTCACTTGATGTTGACAATTTATCTTTATTTACGTCATAATATAATACATGAGACAAATCATAACGTAAAGAATTTCGGATTCTTAAGTCGTTGAAAATTTCCTTTTCGTAGACTTCCGAGAAGATGTCTCAGGGTCTTCGCTGTCCCTCTTCAAATTCCAGACGAAGTCTGCCATCATGCTGGTGTTCCATCCTCCTTGGTATCGCTTCTCCATGGTTTTAATATCTTGGTGAAACCGTTTACCATGCTCTTCCAAAGAAATATTCCAGATGCGAATAAAGAAAATGCACCTTAACGCTCATGTTGCAGCCCATAGCTTGGAATGCTTTGAGCATGTTGTCCACCAGCTGCTTGTAGTTGGGATCTTTTCTGTTACCCAAGAAGCCCTCGACCACTGAACGAAAACCAGTCCATGTATTTTTGCGTATCATGAGTTTGCGTATCTGTGGACCCACAAAATTCCTGCTTTTATTTTTTCGGGCGTGATTTTTGGGAATTTCATGGCAAGGTATTTGAAACAATCTATTTCTCCGTCCAATTTAGTAACGGATTGCTTCATCAAACCAAGTTTAATGTGCAGGGGCGGAAGCAAAACTTTTGTTGGGTCAATCAAGGGCGCATTTATGATGTTTTTAGAACCAGGTTCAAAAGTTGTTCTTTCAGGCCACGTCTTCCTCATCCAGTGTTGATCTAGAGCTCTGCTATCTCACTCGCACAGAAAACAAGGCATTTTGGTGAAACCTCCTTGTTGTCCCAAAAGCAAGCCAATGATTTTGAAATCGCCACAAAGTAGCCGACTGTGCTCGTGGTATTTAATATTCGTCAACAAGACCTTCACATTGTCGTACGCTTCTTTCATTTGGACAGAATGTGCTACTGGAATGGAAGCGTACTTATTCCCATTGTGCAATAGAACTCCCTTTAAACTTGCTTTTGAGGAATCGATGAAGAGTCTCCATTCTATGGCTTTGTACTCGATTCCAAAAAATCCCATCACTCCAGCAACGTTTCCACAAAAAAAAAAAACCATTCCTTCTCTCTCTTCGAAGAAAGGTAAAAGCTCTTTTTCTCTCTGACGGTACCAAACAAATGTGGTTCCAGGAGCTAACAAATTTTTGGATTTTAGACGTGAACCGAGTACTTCGGCTGCATCTTATGAAATATTCCAAATCTTCTGCTCATTCTTAAAAGCTAGAAACATCGAAAATACTCGTGTCCACTCAACAAGAACTTGTCTACACGGGAGGTTTCAAAGGTCATTTAGGGTTAAGGATCATTGTAAATAACAGAGGGTTAGCCTGTGAATCACAGGAGTGCGGTCTCAGCTCAGGATCGCCACCTGTTGTACTCTGGAAAAATAAATTCCGTAAGAGATAAATAAACCTCAATATGTGAATATTGTGAAATATCTAGACGTGATAGCGAAAAAACTCTAACGGATTCTAATTCAGCGCTAAAAATCCATTTAGAATCACCCATTAGTTTTGAAACAACGAAAATAATGCAGAGTTGTGTTATCAATGCCACCCTGGATTTTGTTCATCAGTTTAAACATTTGGGAGTACTGATGACAAACACACTCAATTGGAGTACACATGTGAAGAACATCTGTAACAAAGTGTACAGGAGCCTCGACCAACTACGCAGAATCGCAATTGATTTTCCACATCATATGAGAGCTCAACTAGCGCAAGCATTGCTCGTCCCGTACTTCGACTATGCATCAATGGCCTACTGCGATTTGAAAAGTGATCAGACAGATACATTGCAAAGAGCACTGAATTCGGTAGTCAGGTTCGTGTTCCGCCTACGCCTTGATGTACACGTAACCCCATATTTTGACAAACTAGGCTGGCTCAAGATTCGTGAAAGGAAAAAACTGGAAACTGCCACTATGCTCTTCATGATTCTCAAATATAAAAAACCAAAATACTCATTTTCGTAATATAAGTTCAGGAATGACATCCATGTACTTTCGACCCGACAAGCCTCCTCTACCCTCCAACTCCCCCAGCATAACACCATTTTGTACAGCAGGTCTTTTCTGGTCTAAACTATAAAACTGTTTAATGATAAGGATTACACTTTTGATTAAGGTGAATCTGTCAGGGAGTTCAAGAATGAGCCGAAGGAAACTTTTCTAGAAAAGTACAGATGATACTGAAAGATATAAATAATATAATATTAATATAAAATAGGTACTAGTATTGAAAATAGTAGAAAGATATATTTTATGTATATATATATATATTATAGTTACTGATGCTGTGAGTACGAGTATACTTTTACTTTCTTTAATGCTATAATTGAAATTTAGGTAAATGATTGTATGGGGAATAGAAAACTAATTTGTACAGGGGGGTGTAAGAGCAAAATAAAATCCATCAATCAATCAATCAATCTCTCTCTCTCTCTCTGTATACAGTGTATACAGTATGTATAGAGTGTATAGAGTGTATGGCACTACAGTCTCTAGAGGTCTCTGTGTGTGTGGGTTGGAAAATTTAATTTAGATTCAGATTCACCTCTAATTTTGCATTTATTTGTACCAGTGGATGAATAATATTTGCGATGTTTTACAAATAAAATTATTCTTTAAACCGATTTTGATGAAATTTGGTATGCAGGTTCCATTTGGGGTCTAGTTGTGCCCCAAAGATTTTGGTTGATGTAGGTCACTTCTAAGGGTCGAAAAATAAATTTGGAAATTTTTAAAACGCCTCAACTCAAAAATTTTGATATAAAGGTATCGTTTTCCCATCAATTTAGGATAGCATAGAATTTTTTGAGACCACGCGGAGCCCTGTAGGACAAACAGTTCGCTCCCTACGAGAATTTAAGGGTTGGACGTACGATAAATCAGAAACTCGAAAGTGAATAGTAAAAGAGGCCTAATCTCCGTTCAAATTTTAGCTGACCGAAATGCGATCGATGTTTTTCTTCATGTTGGATGGTTGGTGGCTTTGCAAACGAGTGATCTATATAGAAAAATAATATACCATTGTGTAATAATTTGCAGCGTTTTTTTCCTACTAAAATTGAAAACGATGACCCCACAATTTTGGTAGACTTGAAAGGAAGATTACAAATAATCAGCTAAATCTGCTGGTACAAATGTACAGCAACAAATTACATAAGGCAGCCCAGAGATGGGCGTAATCATAATCATAATTACGATTACGATTATAATCACAAGCAAAAAAGGTGTAAATACGATTATGATTACAATGATAATCAGAGGTATGATTACGATTACAATCATAATCACAGGAGTGATTGCAATTATACTGTAATCATACGAAAATCGTATGATTACAGTCGTGTATTCAGGGTCTTTAAAGGCCCTCAGGACGTCAAAACTGTCCTTCGTCCATTACCTAACCCACATTGTGCTCCCAATTTTGTCGTATTTTGCGCTTGTTTTTGATAAGGGAACTGATTTTCACCGGTACTTACTTCTATCGATCACGTTCCCATGAAGATTCAATAATCAATGTTAAAAAACCCACCAATTCGGTTTTAATTTCCCTTTTTTTGCTATTCAGTACTTGTTAAAGTATATGCTTCTCTTTTACTTTAATGGTACCACCGAATCATGTTGTATTGTTTCAAATTAGGCACGTTCTCTGCGCAGAGAACACAAAATTTTTTCACATACACACACAGACGTACAACGATGGTTTTTTTTCAGAATGGTCTGAAACGGATTTGTAAGTGGTTATTATTATTATTATTCTTATTATGCTTCCGAGTCTACCAACGTAGCGGAAGCTTTGTTTTCACTTTTCAAGGACGAAAAAAAAAGTTCTCCAAAATCAAAATTTTCACTCGCGTTTTGCGTTTTAGACCTTCCTGAACAATTTTGGTTCCGTGTCTGTCTGTCTGTCTGTGTGTCTGTGTGTCTGTGTGTCTGTGTGTCTGTCTGTCTGTGTGTCTGTCTGTCTGTGTGTCTGTCTGTCTGTCCGTCTGTCATCAATTCCTTGTAACGCGCATAACTATACGAAGTTATTGTTCGATTTCGATGAAATTTTCAGGGATTGTGCGGGTTGGTGTGTAGACGGTCCCCTATGAAAATCATCATCCTCGGACTGATAGAAGCGACTGCGCATGTGCAAACGTGAATTCCTTGTAACGGCCATAACTTCTACATTTTCCATTCGATTTCAATGAAATTTTCAGGGATGTTACAGATCAGTATCTGATTGGTCCCCTATGAAAATCACCACCTTCGGATTGATAGTAGCTACTGCGCATGCGCAAACGTGCATTTCCTTCTAACGGCCATAACTTCCACATTTTCCACTCGATTTCGATGAAATGTTCAGGGATTATGTGGATTAGGTTGTAGATGGTCTCCTATGAAAATCACCACCTTCGGACTGATAGTAGCCACTGCGCATGCGCAAACGTGAATTTCCTTGTAACGTCCATAACTTCTACATTTTCCATCCGATTTCAATGAAATTTTCAGGGATGTTACAGAGTAGTGTTTAGATGGTCCCCTATGAAAATCACAGAGAATTGTTTTTCATGGAGGGATTCATTCATAGAGGGATGGTCTCCTGTGAGAATCTCAAATCTATACATGACAAGGCTTCAATTATTAAAATTATTCTTGGTTATTTTGGAGAGGAAGCAGAGGACGTCAATATACCGTTTTCATCATTTATTTGGCGAGCGCTTTCGGGGCAAACTATGGCCCCTTTCTCAAGCCTACAAGAAAAGATAAATAATTGAAGACTACAAAGTTAACCTCCAACATGAAATAACAGTTAGTATAACCAACAGTCAAAAATTTTTTGTCAAATAACATTATTACCTACTTAATAATTAATTTTCATCAAAACCATTAAAAAATATATGAGTCACCAAGATTAAACCTATTCTTCATCGTCCTATTCTTCCACTCAGTGAAGGAGAAGTAGCCCTGTCTGATTCAATTTTCTCTATTGTGATATGTAATCTGTAATGCCTGTGATAAGAGAGATAATTAGATTGTTGTTCCTGTTAAAAATTTAAAAATGTTCTCCTGTCTGTGATCCCCCTCTAGTCATTGTTTTATTGTTAATTAGTTTTAAATAATTTTTAGATCCTGCCAGTTTTTAGTTTTTTAGTGACTTGATGAGAATGATTGTTATGGAAATGGACAAAGGTAGGTTTTGAGATTTTCTATTTTTTTTATGTGTTTTTTAGTTGGTAGAAAGTTTTTCAAAATTAAGTTGAAACATATTACTGGTTTTCCAGTGAAAACAGCTTTCACGATTGGCAGAGATCAGTTTTTGGTGATTGAGGAGGGATGGAAGATGTAGGAGTGGTATTGCAGAGTGAATATAGGTAGGTTGTTTTGGTTTCTTTCTATTTTTAAACGTTTGTCTGTGTGTTAGTGTGTGTATTGTTCGGTTCTTGGGTGCTTATTTTCTTATTAGTTTTTTAGACGATGAAGAATAGGTTTAATCTTGGTGACTCATATATTTTTTAATGGTTTTGATGAAAATTAATTATTAAGTAGGTAATAATGTTATTTGACAAAAAATTTTTGACTGTTGGTTATACTAACTGTTATTTCATGTTGGAGGTTAACTTTGTAGTTTTCAATTATTTATCTTTTCTTGTAGGCTTGAGAAAGGGGCCATAGTTTGCCCCGAAAGCGCTCGCCAAATAAATGATGAAAACGGTATATTGACGTCCTCTGCTTCCTCTCCAAAATAACCAAGAAAATGACAGCAGGAGTACAGAACAACAATTAAAATTATTCATTGAATTATTGAAAAATTATTTCATTATTATTGAATTAGCTATTATAGCTCAGAGGACAGAGTCTTGATTTGTGCTCCAGAGATCGCGGGTTCGAATCCCAGCCGAGGCTAAGAATTTTTTTGATCCAATCACATACATCTACTCACTTAATTTTTCATCCGAATTTGATGAAATTTTCTAGGATTATCTAGATTAGCGTGTAGATGGTCCCCTATGAGGGTAGTGAAAGGTACTTAGAGATTGGTGTTTTGAGATTAACTACTATGCATCGGATCATCTATACAATCGGGTTATGGATACGAGGAAGCTATGTGCCACACCCACTTGGCAGACGTTTTTTTTTTTTTTTTCATTTAGTGTTGTCCTCCTTCACGACAGACGATTAATCGCCCATGTCTTACTGTGAGACGTTCTAAAAACCGGATTAGTAAGTGCTCAATCATAAATATCATGTATATTGTTTCAGATACGATACTCCTATGCCGTCAAGTGCACAAGTGGAGCGAATGTTTTCATTTGCTACAACAACAAACACGCCGAAATCGAACAGGCTGAGGGACGAAAAATTTGAACAGCGGGTGATTCTCCGGCTCAGTCATTGGATAATTTTAAATAATTTTGACGTCCTGCTTACCTTTAATTAGAGACCTTGAAAATACCACTGCAGGTAATCATACACTTTTCGTATGATTACAGCGTAATCATAGCAGAAAAAGGGAAATGAAAACCGAATTGGTGGGTTTTTAAAACATTGATTATTGAATTTTCTTGGGAACGTGATCGATAGAAGTAAGTACCGGTGAAAATCAGTTCCCTTACAAAACATGCGCAAAAAACGACAAAATTGGAAGCACAATATGGGGTAGGTAATGGACGAAGGACAGTTCTCACGTCCTGAGGGCCTTTAAAGACCCTGAAAATACGACATACTATTTTTTTTTTCATACTATTTTCGTATGATTACAGTATAGTTGCATTCACACCTGTGATTATCATTGTAATCATAATCGTAATTAGACCTTTTATGCTTGTGATTATAATGGTAATCGTAATTATGAGTCTGATTACGCCCATCTCTGAGGCAGCCTGGGTACTATGTTCCCCATACTAGATGCAAGACAATCGCTACAATTTGTTTTCACTAAATTTTTAAAATGGATTTCGTATGGAAAATTTCAAAAAGTCGTCGTCTTAAATTTACCTATTACATGCATGGATCAACACCACACAGGAAGCTCTGCAATGGGACCGAAGAACATTGATTAATGCTATCTTCCTCACTCCATCATCTTCGAAGTAATGTCTGGAGTCAGATTGGCCAGCCCTCCGATCGATAAAAACTTGCGGAAAACAAGGGAGGAAGGGAAAAGTGACTCAGAACAACACTCTAATGTAAATGGGTTTGAGCCCTACAGCAGTAGGAAACCCCCAAAAAACTGACCAAAACTCAGTTCACGACTCGACTGTGCTATTTGCCTAATGTATTCATGAATTAAGGCAACAAGTCCAAATATGTTGGAATACTAGGTATCGATAAGTTTTTTACAAAGGGTTTTAAAAAAATTGCTAGGAGACATTTTTTGTTGCAAGTTAGTTATAGAATCGACTGGTACCGTATAGCAGACCACTTAGGCTTACACCCTGTATACCGGGTGTCCCAGAAGTTATGGTCCACCCTTTTTATCTCCGTTGTTTTGAGGGGTAGACAAAAACTTCAAGCGATAACCCCCCTTAATTTTTTACGAGGAATTCAACTATCACACTTTCGCGCATTGCGCACCTGCGCAATCGTGCGCAACGTACACCAACTTTGTTATTTCAAATGGAAACCCCTATTTTTTATTGCAGATTCGGATTCTACGTAAAATTTCATGAATTTTAGACCCATCAACCGAGTTTTTTGGTTGCGCACAACCCGTCCAGTGAGCATGCAAACATGCGCAACCCCTGGATTGCGCCAAAATTGAGATGGAGGTAGACCCCAAGTGTGATACATGTTTTTTCATTAATTTTCGACGCTGAATCACGTGGTGGTATCCATTTTCGGATTTTACTCAAATTTCTCGAAACGGCGGCTGAAAAATAGGTAGTTGAGCCTGTTTTATCGTCAGAATCTGACTGGCGGAGGGATGACAAGTCGATACAAGCTTCAAAGTATCTCATTTGTATTAGGCAACTATCCACTTATTCCAAAGTAAACAATGTAAACAATAAATCAAGGAATTAACCCCTGAATGCCTGCTTGCTCTCAAATGATTCAAGTCGCGATTTCTTTGAGTAACCATTTTCAATTACTAATTATTTTAAAATTATAACTCGATCCACATTGAGAAAATGACCGATAAATGGTGAGTTTTGATTAGAAAAATTTATTATTCCGGCAATAGTCGCCATAAAATCAAGTTGAATAATAAAACGGATATCATGCCCGTATTCGGGGTTCGCATTTTTCTAGCACTGAAACATGTTGCGCGCGATGAAAAAATTCGTTCAAGGGGTGAATTGTTTATGAAATTTGACACAGAATTCGAATTTGCAACAAAAAAATGTGGTTTCCATTTGAAATAACAAAGTTGGTGTCCGTTGTGCACGAATTTGCGGACACCCTGTATTAAAAACTACTCATTTTTCGGCCGCCGTTTCGAGAAATTCGAGTAAAATCCGAAAATGGATACCACCACGTGATTCAGCGTCGAAAATTAATGAAAAAACATGTATCACACTTGGGGTCTACCTCCATCTCAATTTTGGCGCAATCCAGGGGGTTGCGCATGTTTGCAAGCTCACTGGACGGGTTGTGCGCTACCAAAAAACTCGATTGATGGGTCTAAAATTCATGAAATTTTGCGCAGAATCCGAATCTGCATTAAAAAATAGGGGTTTCCATTTGAAATAACAAAGTTGGTGTGCGTTGCGCACGATTGCGCAGGTGCGCAATGCGCGAAAGTGTGATAGTTGAATTCCTCGTAAAAAATTAAGGGGGGTTATTGCTTGAAGTTTTTGTCTACCCCTCAAAACAACGGAGATAAAAAGGGTGGACCATAACTTCTGGGACACCCGGTATAGATCACTCACCTGCAAAAAAACACGACTTTGCTATTGTTACCGCCAACCAACATGAAGGAAAACATCGATCGCATTTCGGTCAGCTATTATTTGAATGGAGATTGGGCCTCTTTTGCGATTCACACTCGTTTTTCTGATTTACCGTAACTCCAACACTTAAATTCTCGTAGGGAGCGAACGGTTTGTTCTACAGGGCTCCGCGTGGTCTAGAAATTCTAAAAGTTCAAAACTATCTTAAATTGATGAAAAATCAATACCGTTATACCAAAATTTTTTGAAAAATTTCAACCCTTATTCTTCCACCTTTAGAAGTGACCAAAATCAACCAAAATCTTCGGGGCACAACTAGACCCCAAAATGGAGCCTGCATACCAAATTTCATCAAAATTGGTCAATGCTAAGAGGGGAAAGTGCCGCGTACGGCGGACGGACGGAAAATTTTTTATTCGATTTTCGGATTCTATGTACCTTGAAACGTTAACCAACAAATTTTGAGGGAGGGTTAAACTTTTTTTTTTTTTGGTTGATTCCAACGGTTCAATATTGAAAATAATAAACCAAAGAGGCCTTCCAATCTAAGCATGTTTTTTGGGACACAAAAATCTGTATCCACGAGATGAGAGTTACAAACGAAACTTCATTGATTGAACGGTTTGTTCTACAGGGCTCCGCGTGTTCTAGAAATTCTAAAAATTCAATACTATCTTAAATTGATGGAAAAACAATACCTTCATATCAAAATTTTCGAGTTAGGGCGTTTTCAGAATTTCTACCCTTAGAAGTGACCTACATCAACCAAAAGCTTCGGGACACAACTAGACCCCAAATGGAGTCCATATACCAAATTTCATCAAAATCTGTCAATGGGAACTAAGGAAAGTGCCACGTACGGCGGACGGCCGGCCAAATTTTTATTAGATTTTTGGATTCTACGTACCTTGAAACGTAAACTAACAAATTTAGGGGGGGGGGGGTTAAAATTTTTTTTCTTGGTCGATTCCTAATAATAAACCAAAAGGAAGTTGGGGGTCTATCCCGCTCTGGGAAACTCTGGACTACCTCATGAAGGGAAATTGGGATGTAAGATATAAGATAAGCGGGTTCAAATCCTTAAAAGAAATTTTGGTCCTTGGAAACGGATTTAGCCTGTAAAGTCGGGTACTAATTCAAAAACAATGCAGATTATTATACAACGGTTGATAATTTTTTCAGTTTAGGTCATCCGTCTGCAAAAGCTTCTGCATTGATAGTACTAAAACTTAGGTACCAACCAACGACTTAATCGCGCGAGGTAAACAATAGTAAATTGCAATTAAGCAAAATAGAATTCCATTCAAACATTTAAAAAAAGAACAGAGATCTCATTTATTTAGCTGAAATTTCAACAGAGTTTTGTCCTCTGTGAACATTTATTTGCGATGCACACTCGTGTTTCTGATATATTATTCGTCGAACCTTTGAGACCTCATAGACCGCGAACAGTTGGTCGTACAAAGCTTTGGGTGGTTTCATGCGATTCTAAAAATTCAATGATACTTTAAATCGATGAAACCCTTTTATATCGAAAATGTTTTCAAATTTGCAACCTCTATTTTTCACCCCTTAGAAGACAATAACCAAAATCTTCGCGGCACAGCTAGACCCACAAACGGAGCCTCTATAGGGGAGAAATGTGGTTTTCGCACGAATAAAGGAACTCTCGATCAAATTTTCATATTGAGGCAAGCCGCTGAAAAATTTTTAGAACATAATACCGATTTTCACGTATTGTTTATAGATTATCAACAAGCATTCGATGGTCTTAACAGAGTAGGGATGATGCAAGCGTTGAAGGGAAACGGGATTCCTAAAAAGCTGATCAGGCTAATCGAAATTACCCTTCAGGGAAGCACTTTGAGGGTTATGGTTGGTGACCGCTGCGGGGAACCTTTTGGGTTGAGCTCGGGCGTCAAACAGGGAGATTCGCTGTCGGCCACACTGTTCAACCTGGCTCTGCATGAGGCTGTCAAGAATGCAGATAAGAAGGGAACGATTGACGACAGAACATGGCAGATTCTGGCTTATACCGATGACATTGCTTTATTGGGGCGAAGTCTTGATGCCCTGCAGGAGGCTTTTGGGGTTTTTCATGAAGGGGGAAAGCCAATGGGTCTCCGAATAAATGAAAGCAAAACTAAATACCTGAAGATATTTCCCCCGAGCCGTGCCCAGCGTCTGCCCAGAGGGGTGACGTTTGGTTCTTACAAGTTTGATGAAGTCAGGTTCTTCGCCTATCTGGGAACCTTGGTCACGAATAGAAACCAAGTATAGGATGAGATATGCTCACGAATAATGGCAGGCAGCTGAGCATTTTATGCTAATATAAAACTCTCCAAGAGCCGTGTGATCTCCAGATCAACGAAGATGAGGCTATATAGATCCCTGGTGTGGCCTGTGGTTTGTTATGGATTGGAGGCTTGGACCATGCGGGCTGAGGATGAGGCTAGACTCCGGATATTTGAGAGAAGGATTATAAGAAGAACTCTATGGAGCGGTTAGAGAGGGCCTCGGGTGGAGAGCAAGACAGAATGCTGAAATTGATGAATTATTAAATCATGAAGACATAGTCCGATTCATCAAAGCTGGGCGCATCCAATGGCTGGGACATGTCGACCGCATGCCGGTGGAGGCCTGACCGAGAATGATGCTGCGAGCTAAGATGGAAACTAGAAGACGAAGAGGTCGTTCTCGGAGTCGCTGGCTTGATGGTGTCTTGAAGGACCTCCGGGTGGTGGGATTGCGGAGGTCTCAGGCGGGTGACCGTACTCGGTGGCGGAAGGGAGTTCGGGAAGCCAAGGGCCACATCGGCCTGTAGTGTAGCTAGTTATAGGGGAGAATGGTACCCATTGGGTAATGCCGGCCAAGGGTTTGAAAAAATGGCGCAACTGAGCGAGAAGCTGATCATCATGCTCTTTCCTGAGAGTTTAGTGAGCTATCTGAATAAGGTTATAATGCCCTGAGGTTACATCTGCAGTTGGTTTATTCGTGAGAAGAATTTGAAGACTGTTATGTTTATTTTCCACTCAGCCTTCAATAAACAAGCTAGGTGGATTTTAAAATTATATTACAACTTCATTGTAATGTATCATCAACTGCAGTTGCTATGCTACAACTTGGTCGTTGAAAAAGTCAATTTGAAGATGTTGGGATGGTTCGGCTATTGTTTTTGAAAAAAATGGGGTAATGCCAGCCACACGTTCGGGGCAATCCTAGCCAAAATCAGCCAAAATTTTGAAGAGTTACCATTCAACACTAGTTATCGGAATTTTTATCTTGTTCCAAGGTTGGATGTCTTGTCAATCTCATGTGATAGTGAAAAGCCTACTTCTAAAGTCTGAACAATTGTAAAAATATCGTTTAAAAAAAAGTTATGTTTTTTATAGGTGAAATATTATTTTGTGTTACTACTTGAGATTAATAAACTCGTTTTATACATTTATAATTCTCTTGAAAATACTCAAAATATTCGAAGGTCTTGGGCACTCCCGAAAATGGCTGGCATTCCCCAACAACGTGGACGGGATTACCCAATGGTGTTAGGGAATGCCAGCCATATCTACTTTTTGGGTTTTGGATATCCACATCATTGTAACTTGATTATAGCTAAAAAAAAAACTTTGTAAATTATGAAAGTGCTTCAAATTTTGGAAACAAGCATGAAAAAATCAAATCGATATCCCATTTCTTCCAGAAGAGGGAACGTCACAAATGTCACCTTGCCATTCCCCCATTCTCCCCTACCTAATTTCATGAAAATCGGTCGATAGTAACCATGTTAGGTGCCGCCGACGGCGGACGGATGGAATGTTTTATTGGATTTTCAAATTCTACGTCTCTTGAAACGCAGAACATCACATTTTGAGGGGGTTACCATTTTTCCTAAATTGAATAATATTCAATTAATATATTATATTATAATAAACCAAAATAGAAGTTAGTTTACTCATGCAATGTGTAAAGGACTCAAGGACTCAACCACCCTCTTCAACCTCGCCCTTCACTTTTTTATCGAGAAACTGAATCTTTCAGGAAACCTAGTGAATAGATCCAAGCAGATATGCGCGTACGCGGATGATATCTGTTTGGTCGCCAGAAATATGCGATCTCTTGAGGAGATGTTTCACCAAATTGAGAGCAAGGGAGAGTCGATGGGATTGAAAATAAACGTCGTCAAGACAAAGTATATGCGAATGACCCGCCACGGTGAGCCAGAGTCCACGCAGGATTTGCAACTCAGTGGTTTTGTGTTCCAGAAGGTCCAAGCGTTCCCATATCTTGGGGTAGATATCAATGATAAAGCCAGAATAATAGAAGAAATTGAAAAAAAAATAATTATGGCTGGGGACCGAGCATAATACGCCAATCTTAAGCTCCTCAGGTCCTCTCAACTCTCCAGAACAACCAAGGTTCGACTGTACCGTAC
Organism: Apolygus lucorum; assembly: GCA_009739505.2. Taxonomy (NCBI): domain Eukaryota; kingdom Metazoa; phylum Arthropoda; class Insecta; order Hemiptera; family Miridae; genus Apolygus; species Apolygus lucorum. The sequence goes on from CM019167.2 coordinate 26,849,462, forward strand.
ACTGATTCGCCCAATCGTCACCTATGGTGCCGAAACATGGGTAGTCAGTACAGCTGCCGCCATTAAGCTCCGTGTATTTAAACGTAAGATATAGCATTTCCAAGCCAAATGAAACCTTTTCCAAACCAAATGAAACCTTTTCCAAGTCAAATGAAACCTTTTCCAAGTCAAATGAAACCTTTTCCAAACCAAATGAAACCTTTTCCAAGTCAAATGAAACCTTTTCCAAGTCAAATGAAACCTATTGAGAAAATGAGTGAAATAAGGTACCTAGATAGGTAGATACTCTACAAATTTCAGATCGATGCAATTATACCTATCGTACAAAGAAGTTGCCAAAATTAAAATTCAATGAATTTTAGACATAGGATTATAGAAGTAGATCTCACCTTAGTAGAATAGGAAACAAGTAAGTTTGAGAATTTCTGACTGTTGAATGTGAGTGGGTACCTACCTACTCGCCACGTCCACACGGATTACTTACATCGACTGATTGAATCTCCAAGACTCAATTTCTGAATCTTTGTAATATATTATTCATCTACGATTGTTTACTTTACAAAAATACACTACCTTAGGAACAAATTTCATTTGATTTGGAAAAAGTTTCATTTGGTTTGGAAAAGGTTTCATTTGACTTGGAAAAGGTTTCATTTGGTTTGGAAAAGGTTTCATTTGACTTGGAAAAGATTTAATTTGACTTGGAAAAGGTTTCACTTGCTTTGGAAAAGGTTTCATTTGACTTGGAAAAAAATCCATTTGGTTTGGAAAAGGTTTCATTTGACTTGGAAAAGGTTCAATTTGGTTTGGAAAAGGTTTCATTTGACTTGGAAAAGGTTCCATTTGGTTTGGAAAAGGTTCCATTTGGTTTGGAAAAGGTTTCATTTGACTTGGAAAAGGTTCCATTTGGTTTGGAAAAGGTTTCATTTGGCTTGGAAATGCTGTATTAAGACATTTTTTTGGAGCAGTGTGTGTTGATGGAGAGTGGAGGATCCGGACCAACGATGAACTGCAGCACCTTTAGAGAGTGGAGGATCCGGACCAACGATGAACTGCAGCACCTTTACCAGCAGGAGGACATCGTCTAATTTAATAAAGCTCGGCGGATTGAATGGCTCGGTCATGTTGAGCGCATGCCAGCACGAATGCCACATGGTATCTTGCATGCGAGGATCATGGAGACTCGTCGGTTGGGACGACCTAGGACTCGCTGTCTCCAGGATGTTGAGGGGGACCTGAGAAAGCTGGGTGCGAGGAACTGCAGGCTGAAAGCGCAGAGCAGATCTGAATGGCAAAATATTGTTAGGCAAGCCAAAGCCCACCCCGGGCTGTAGAGCTATCTAGTAAGAAAGTAAATATGTGTAAAGGACAAGCCTCAAATTTGTATTCCATTTTATGGTGTTTTAAAAATCTTGTCAACCTGGTAACTTGTTCATCTAAAATATCACAAATCATCCAATCAACAAAATTTGTTTGATTGATTTAATCAATCTATCAAATCGAAATGGGTTTGGGCTAAACGTTAGCTCTAAGCTCAGAGGGTAAAACTGTTGATTTAGCTGTGCTCAATTATTATTTGTGTGTACTTTAACCAATTTTGGTTGATTATTTTCAACATTGAATCTTTGGAATCGAGCAAGAAAATAAAAATGTAGCCCCCTCAAAATTTGATGGTTTACGATTTAAGTTATGTAGAATCCAAACATCGAATGAAACATTTCCGAATAAGAATTATGGTATATCGGCTCCATTTACCATGAAGGGTTTAATTGTGCCCCAACTATTTGGTTTCTGTCCGTCACTTCTAAGAAATAAAAAGTGTGAAAACAAAAATTGCAAAACGCTCTAGCTCGAAAACTTTTGATGTACAGTTATTGTTTTTTATTCATTTGAAATTTTAAGAATTCAATTAAGTACTCCACCCTGAGCTGAATAGAACGTCATGAATATTCATGACATTTTTTCATCAATTAATATAGTGTTCAGTCCCCAGAAACAAATGATCCCACCCAGACCATCAAATAGTGTTGAATACTCATTTATTGTGAGATTAATCAGTACACATGGTGCCTGCGAAGCTTAGTCTCCGACCCCCCCCCCACCCTCTCCACCTATTCCTGCCCTTAGAAGTTAGTTAACAATTATCTCGCAAGGTTGGTTGAGTTGTCTTAATTACAATCAGTTAACAACTGCGATCCAAATTTCGTATTGAAAGCTCCAACAACTTTGGGAAACAATGTTTTGCTGGTGAGAACTTTCAGTCGAAATAAACTTTATAATCTTGCGAGAAAATATGATTGGTAGACAACATTAATGGAAAAGCCGTGGTCTTCGCAGACAGGTGATCTTTACAGAAAACAGTAAACCGTCGTGTAATAATTTTCAGCGTTTCGAGTAATTTATCTCTGATTTTTGACACATCTGGGTCGATTGAAAGAACTTCCAAATTGATTTGACAGCAAAATATTGGAAAGCAATCAAGTTTCTTAAATACTGATTGATGGGAATGGAAAATGCACATACAGCCATTACATTTCATCTCAAAATAAATTAAACCATTCACGGTAATTATAAGGCCATATATTACAGGGCTTCTCATACAGTTAGTACCTATATTATAGGGGTTATTTTAGAAGATTTAATTAGATTGCAGAATATTGACGCTAATTCATTTAACGTCAACTTTCCCAGCTCAAATTTATTGTATTACTCTCGATGCCACCAGTTAAAACGCTTCATTACTAACTTGAATTTCTCAGTCGAAACACGAGAATGTCTTACGAAACACCGAGTGCTAAATAATAAATTGTCTCCATTGTCCCTTCTTTTGAGAGAACAAGATGAAAGAGAAAAGGAAAAGCTCATATCGACCATCAATAAAATACGAGTACGCTTTGTATTTCATTAGGATCTAATTATTGCTTCTGAGTCTATCTAGCCTCGTTTTAAATTTTTAAGGATGAAAAGAAAAAAAATCATTCAAATCAAACATACCTCTCACATTTCACCTTTTAGACCTTCCTGAACATTTTGGTTTCGTGCCAGTTAACCTGTCAGTGTTTGTGTTTCTCAGTCGATCTGTGGGTCCATAAATCCTTGTAAGGAGCGAAACTGTACATAGTTACTGCCCGACATAGATGCATTTGTCAGGGATTGTGCAAGGAGTTTGCATGTAGATAGTAGTAGAATTCCTTTTCCTCTAACGAGAATTTTCCAACGGGAATAATGGGGTGTCCCACGTAATCAGTCAAATGTAAGTCATTTTTCGACAATTTCAAGTGACTAAAATGCTGTTTGAAAAACGTTTCATTTACAACATTGTAGTGGAGTCCCTTCTCAATTTGAAACGTCAGTGGATTATCACAGATTTCCAATGTGAACTTCTAGGGTGATGAACCAGTTTCAGACGTCATAAAGATGAAAAATGCGATGCTGAGGGTAACGTCGTCATCACTACTGTCACAATCGTCGTGTCTCTCTAAATACTTGTGTTTTCCTTTATCATATCTTGATTTGGCCTTTATCATAGTCATGTTAGAACAAACAGTAGCCACGTGACTTCGTGTGAATTCGGTGAAATCGCCAGTTTCGTTGAAATAAATTCCGTGAAACGAGACATTCTGACAACCTGTGTCGTCAGAGACTTATGTCCGAAGAACTAGCGAGAAATGAACGACAACTACACTCCTGTCACACTCGAGAACGTAAAAATCGTCGCCAAAATATTAATCCTGGGTTAATATGAACCCTAGATTAATAATTAATTTGAATTATTAGGAAAACTAAAAATTGAGAAAACGTGGTCTTTTCGAAAACTGTATATTGAAGTAACTGAACAGGGCGGAAGGTGTAGGTAGCCAAGTGGTTATGGCGTATGCATGTAAACCAAATTAATGTTCTTGACATAGATGTGACTTTACTACAGAATCATGTTATGGTTACGAGGAAACCTATGTCCCACACCGACTTGGCAACTACTTTTCTTCTTAATTGATACGCCATGTTTAGAACATTCCACACCTTTGAATTTGCTATCCAAGGCCCCCATCTGGGATCGCCACTGGATACATACCAATTTGCAAAAACGCTGCAAATTATTACACAATGGTTTATTATTTTTTATTTTTCTATACAGATCACTCGTCTGTAAAGCCACCATCCAACATAAAGAAAAACATCGATCGCGTTTCGGTCAGCTTTAATTTGAACGGAGATTAGGCCTCTTTTGCGATTCACACTCGTGTTTCTGATTTATCGTACGTCCAAACTTTAAATTCTCGTAGTGAGCGAACGGTTTGTCCTACAGAGCTCCGAGTGGTCTCAAAACATTCTAAAAATTCTATAGAATCTTAAATTGAAGGAAAAACAATACCTTTATATCAAAATGTTTTGAGTTAGGGCGTTTTCAAAATTTCAAAATTGATTTTGGAACCCTAAGAAGTGACCCACATCAACCAAAATCTTCGGGGCACAACTAGACCCCAAATGGAGGCTACACACCAAATTTCATCTAAATCAGTCAATGCTAAGTGGCAAAAGTGCCGCGTACGGCGGACGGACGGCCAAATTTTTATTCGATTTTTGGATTCTACTTACCTTGAAACGTAAACCATCAAATTTCGAGGGGGTGTTAAAAAATTTTTTTCTTGGTCGATTCCAAAGGTTCATTATTGAAAATAATAAACCAAAAATGAAGAATGATCCTTACATCTAAATTTCCTAATACCTTACACCTAACAATCTGCAGTGAATATTATACGTTATGAATAGAACAATCCAACTTCAGTCACCTTACGATATATGTTGATTATCACCTCATTTCATATTGAAGAAAAGAATCTTCTTCAACTCCCCGACCAAACCGAAGATGGAAAGGCAAAACCAACCTACCTTGGAAAAAACGCTAATGGATCCTTGACGTCAACACTTGAAGCCAAATTGATAAAATCAAACACGTGCTGTAAAATTAACCTTGAAGTTGGTATTGATTATCGTTGATGGGTTAAGGATTCTCAGGGTTTTTATATCCAGCAAAATATTTAATCGGCAGGATTTGATTGAGCTGATACTTTATCACATCATCAAAAACAACATTTAAGTTTCAAATGGCCATTCAAATACAATTTCATAGAGATTCATATTAAATTGATTGGCAGTTACATTGCTAATTTTCTTTTCAGTCAGAAAAGTTAAATTGCGCTGATGACAACAAAACAGTCAATTAGAGTTAGTTAGTTAGTTACTCAGTTCGTTTTCCCTGGAATTCAGAAAGTTGTAAATTTGCTTTAAAATACCTCATCAAAGTTCCTGTCGATATGCGAAGCAGTTATTGCCATAATGACCTTGATTCGTACAGGCTAATGAAGTTTATCGAACGAAAGCACTAGTCAAATTTTTTATTAACACTTCGCTGGAAACCATTGTCTTGGCTATGTGATCATAAATTGATTATAACTGCTCATACATTGATATAACTGTAGGATAATTTGAGGCTTAACCAATGCTGAAGCAGCAGATCAAAGCTGATTGCTGTCCACGTCCCAGCAAGTAAAATCCTAAAAGTTGTGGAAATTTTAAATTAATGACAGAAAAAAACCCGAATTTTGATAGTTTTCGAGCTAGGGCGTTTTGAAATTATTTTCCCCGACTTTTCACCACTTAGAAGTTACAAAATCTTCAGAGCACAAAAACTAGACCCCAAATCATTTTTGGAACGAATCAGTTTACTGTCTCGGGAATGGTTTCATTCGATTCAGAATACGAAAATACATAAGAAAACATTTGTTTTCTGAGGCTTAAAATTGATATTTTAGCACTATGAATCTTGAAAAAAGTTAATGTTAATGAAAGTGGAAAAGGGTGAGAGAAAAATAGGAAAGGAGTGAAAAGGTACCAGGCGATGGGTAAGTAGCAGTCTGGGTGTTTTGGTTTATTATTTTCAATAATGTTGGTTTATAATTTTCAATAAAGTTGGTTTATTATTTTCAAGAATGTTGGTTTATTATTTTCAATAATGAACGTTTGGAATCGACCAAGAAGAAAAAATTGTTTAACACCCCCTCAAAATTTGATGGCTTACGTTTCAAGGTAATACGTAGAATCCAAAAATCGAATAAAAATTTGGCCGTCCGTCCGCCGTACACGGCAGTTTCCCCGCTTAGCATTGACCGATTTTGATGAAATTTGGTATGTAGGCTCCATTTGGGGTCTAGTTGTGCCCCGAAGATTTTGGTTGAAGTAGGTCACTTCTAAGGGTTCCAAAATGAATTTTGAAATTTTGAAAACGCCCTAACTCAAAAAAAATTTATATAAAGGTATTGTTTAACCATCAATTTAAGATAGTATAGAATTTTTAGAATTGTTTGAGACCACGTGGAGCCCTGTAGGACAAACCGTTCGCTCCCTACGAGAATTTACGGGTTGGACGTACGATGAATCAGAAACACGAGTGTGAATCGCAAAAGAGGCCTAATCCCCGTTCAAATTTTAGCTGACCGAAATGCGATCGATGTTTTTCTTCATGTTGGATGGTTGGTGGCTTTGCAGAAGAGTGATCTATATGGAAAAACAATAAACCATTGTGTAATAATTTGCAGCGTTTTTGTTGTTTTTTCGTTTCAGAGGTTGTAAAATACGAAGATGATTGATTGGATTAAGGTTTCTTCATATAGTAGATGTATGTATTGGTTTATATATTTAATTTTTACAAGAGTTTGTGTCATAAACTCCTACGAGTAATAGTATAGCACGAAATCAATAAATGAGACGAATCCTAAATAAACGTTTGCTAATTCCGAATAAGAGATTGTCAACAATGACAATTCATGTTCTCGGTATATCGCCACAGTACGAACTGACTTAAACGATACCACATTATTGCGAATGACAATACGAAGAACCTGGTTATGTTCAAATCAATCTTGTTGATTCGTCGAGGAAACATTTTACGAACAATATCGCCAAGTACGTCGTTTTGTTTTCCAATAACAAAGGAAACAAAAAACGTCTGCCAAGTGGGTGGGACACATTGCCTCAATGTTAGCTAAAATGTGGCAAATTAGCTACAATGGGTCGGATCATCTATACTATGTGATTATGGAAACTATGATTATCCATAACCGGATTGTATAGCTGATCCGACGCATTGTAGCTAATCTCAAAACATCAATCTCAATCTTTATGAACCTTGCATTAACCTCATACGGAATCATCTACACGCCAACCTGCAAAATTCCTGGAAATCTCATTGAATTCGGACAATAACTGCGTATAGTTTTGCCCGTTACAAGGATTTCGTGACACACATACAAACACGCGAACCGACAGCCACTGAACCGAAATTGTTCAGGAAGGCCTAAAACGTAATATGCGAAAGGACATTTTGATTCTAGAAAACTTTGAAAAACGCTGAAAATTATTAAACAAAGGTTAATTATTTTTCTGCATAAATCATTCGTCTGCAAAGGACTCAGCTTTGTCATTGCAACTATCAACCAACCATACATTCGCTTCACAATCAAGATCATCTTGAAGAAATAAATGCTTCACACTCAATTAGAAGAATTGAAAAGTTATGGTGCCTCCATTAGGAAATTTCATTACTGGTTGCTAAGGACGCAAAACTGAGTTCAACTCGGAGATACCAACAACGATCGCATTTTGGTTAGCTAAAATTTGAACCTAGATTAGGCCTCTTTTGCGATTCACACTCGTGTTTCTGATTTATCGTAAGTCCAACCCTTAAGTTCTCGAAGTGAGCGAACGGTTGGTCCTGCAGAGCTATGGGTGTTCTCATTCGATTCTAAAAACGTTGCAAATTATTACACAATAGTTTATTATTTTTCTATAGATCACTCGTCTGCAAAGCCACCAACCATCCAACATGAAGAAAAACATCGATCGCATTCCGGTCAGCTATAATTTGAACGGAGATTAGGCCTCTTTTGCGATTCACACCCGTGTTTCTGATTTATCGTACGTAAAACCCTTAAATTCTCGTAGGGAGCGAACGGTTTGCCCTACAGAGCTCCGCGCGGTCTCAAAAATTCTAAAAACTCTATAGAATCTGAAATTGATGGAAAACCCTTTCTATCAAAATTTTTTGAGTTGGGGCGTTTTCAAAATTTCAAAATTCATTTTTTGACCCTTAGAAGTGACCTACATCAACCAAAATCTTCGGAGCACAACTAGACCCCGAAATGGAGCCTGCATACCAAATTTCATCAAAATCGGTCAATGCTAAGTGGGGAAAGTGCCGCGTACGGCATACGGCGGACGGACGGAAAATTTTTCATTCGATTTTCGCATTCTACGTACCATGAAACGTAAAGCAACAAATTTTGAGGGAGGAATAAACTTGTTTTTTTCTTGGTTGATTCTAAAGGTTCACTATTGAAAATAATAAACCAAAACTGGCCTTCCAATCTAAGCATGTTTTTTGGGACACAAAAAGTCTGTATCCACGAGATGAGTGTTACAAACGAAACTTCATTGATTCCATCTCTAGAATACATTCTTGTGAGAATCTTGTAAAAATTAGAACGAAATTGGTCAAGTAGTTACCGAGAAAAAGGAACATTTGTCGGCCGAAGAGTGACTTTTCGGGACAGCTGTTTTTCCTACTGCAGGTTGCGCTCCCGCATACTCGTTTTGATCTTGATTTTGTGTGTCTGTCAGACAAACCACATCACATGTGGAACTTTCAGTATTCCTTTATTTCCTTATTTTTTAGTTTCACGTTCAGTGCCTATACTTTTTAGTATCCATGAATCCGTGTACTTCAAGAATGTTATCAATAACCAGGTTTTGTTTACAACTATTCGATATTTCTCTGTTGCGCTACTCAACATTTTCAAAAAATTGTAACTCATCAACATTTTATCCGATTTTAATTTTATTTTTACCAAATTGTTCAGAATTGTATTTAATTTTATTTAAAAATAAGAATGAACATTTTTTTTCCTTTTTTTAACTTTTTTCGGACTACTTCCCTTAAGTTTTATTGGGAAAAAAACCTGTCCATGATTATAAGAAGTTGGAGGCGGATTCACGTTATTTTTCTCAATCGAATTCCGAGAGTAAATGTAAAAGTTATGGCTGTTACAAGGGTTTTCATTTGCGAGTGCGTAGACTCTGGCACCAAGGGAGATGATGATGATGATGATGATGATTTTGATGTCATCAAAATCGTACAGTAACTTTTTATAGTTTTGCCCGTTTCAACGATTTTCTTAACCCTTGAAAAGTGAAAACAACAAGCTCCTCCTACCTTGGTAGACTCGAAAGCAAAATGTGCCTAATAACTCACGTTTTTTCGCATGAAAACTCAATTACTCAGAAATGTTGATTAGTTTTTCCCGTTGAGTGCCTGACAATAGTGCTATGTATACGGGCAATTTTTGAAAGAAATTTAAAAATTTATTTTTGGCCTATTTTTAACCATTCAAATAATTTCAAAACAGAATAGTGAATTTAAAACTCTCTTCGTTGGTATACTCCTATTAAATATTAGTATATATTCAAATTTTGAATATATGTGGTAAATTTAGGGATTTATGAAAGTTATAATGATTAAAGGTCAACAACAATCTTAAAAATAAAAAAGTATGATTTTGAGGGGTTTAAAAAATATTTTTTAGGACAAAACATGTTGAAAATTAGTTGTAGAATCGATCCCTGGATTTTAAATACCTGAAATGCCCATAATTTCAAAAAATTGGCAACAATCGTTGTTATAGTGGTGAGTGTATAGGAACTCCTACTGGAACATATTTCAACACAACCCTTGGACAGCTATGAACCTGATTATGCCGAGACCATCATCACTGGTCTACAGACAAAAATTTAGGGTTTTTTGATGGCGCTGAATCCGAAATTGGGAGTTATGAACAGTATAGTGATTTCAGGTCGGAAACAAGAAAAAAATCGTAAGAGTAAAAAATTTAGGTGATTAAACAGTATGTTTTACGAAAAAAATGTAAAAAATTAGTTGATAATCCCCTGGATTTTGAAAGTCTGAAATGCTCATAATTTCAAAAAATTGGCAACAATCGTTGTTGTTGTGGTGAGTGTATACTGGAACATATTTCAACACAATCCTCTGAATCTGTATGGTGATTTCAGGTCAGAAAAATGAAAAGAAATCTTAAGAGTAAAAAAAGTTGGATTTTAAGAATTTTTTTGGACAAAATTGTAGCAAATTAGTTGTAGAATCAACCCCTGGATTTTTTTTTTCAGCTTTAGTGTTTATAGGTTTCTTCAAAAATTCGCTAAAATCGAAAACTTGCCTAAATAAAACTTTCCGGATTCAGCACCATAAAAAAACATATTGTGATGAAGGTTGCGGAATTATTTCGTTGATAGGCAACGGTTCAGAGATGCCCGAAGATTGTAATGAAATGTCGTATGAAAATTTCTAAAAACCATAATTGAACGGGTTCAATAAACAGTGAGACTATTTGACCCATTGTTAGCACGGGCCTTGGATAGATGACAACAATCGGCGCTCATCAAGCGCTCAATTATTCGTCACTCCGCGTTCAATTAGTGGGCAGGTTTGTTTTGGCGCGATGGCATGATGTTTGTCCTTGGAGGGTCAATCGAGTACAGGCAGATTGCTTGGCACTTTGTCATGACATTTATGAGTGATTTGTTTAGGCTTGACGGTGAGCTCTCTGATGGTACTGATCAGCTGCCGTCAAAATATAAAAGTCAAAAGAGATTCTGTACTTTGAGGATGATGCTACAGAATCGCCGGAGTTTAGTTAAAGTGGGTGTTTGTGGATTATTTAAGGTGTAGTTATTTTAAAAGTTGGAGGCGTCAGCGTACGAATTTACGAACGTAGAGTCACAATGTGGATATTGTGAAAACATCGTAGGTAAGGTTACATGAATATTCATCGGTCCTCACGTGGGTACGGGAGGCGGTAAAGACGCGCGGTACTGGCATGCGGTACTGCAACTGTGTTTTAGTTCACATAAACGTTGACAAAAATATACTCACTTATGTCAGCGACGGCAGCCTGAATTACGATTGCAGCGCAGAGTGCGATATTGAACCAACCCATATCACTCGACACCTGCCCGACCGTATTGAATCCCGCTGTCATACTACTGGGAAACGTCCGCGGGTTTCCTTGGAAAGACACAGCTGACGGGAGACGCGCCTGCGCGGGGAACCCCCTGCACCCCAGGGCCACCCCGAACCTCTCAGACACTTGTCCAAATTTAAAGATCCCCCCTCCATGAGTCCACGCACCCTATAATCTCCCCGTCTTATCAACACATCCAATGTCAACCGTCACTGCCTGACACCCCGGCCTCTTCTATCAAGCATCTTCCTTGAAGAGGAGTATGTTCGAAGAGTATAGCAAGAAATCCTACTTTTTCAGCATCTGTAAATGAACAAATTTTTTTAATTCAATTTTTTTCATTTCAAAAATGTCAAAATAGGTACCTATTCTACTCGTCTCCCTGGATACATAGAGTACGCACACCCCCTTTTTTGGGGCAACCCCTTTTGGTTTATTATTTTCAATGATGAACATTTGGAATCGACCAAGAAAAAAAATTGTTTAACACCCCCTCAAAATTTGATGGTTTACGTTTCAAGGTACGTAGAATCCAAAAATCGAATAAAAATTCGGCCGTCCGTCCGCCGTCCGCGGCAATTTCCCCACTTAGCATCGACCGATTTTGATAAAATTTGGTATGTAGGCTCCATTTGGGGTCTAGTTGTGCACCGAAGATTTTAGTTGATGTAGGTTACTTCTAAGGGTTCAAAAATGAATTTTGAAATTGTGAAAACGCCCTAACTCAAAAAATTTAGATATAAAGGTATTGTTTTTTCTTCAATTCAAGATTCTATAGAATTTTTAGAGACCATGCGGAGCTCTGTAGGACAAACCGTTCAGTCCCTACGAGAATTTAAGGGTTGGACGTACGATAAATCAGAAACATGAGTGAAAATCTCAAAAGAGGCCGAATCACCGTTCAAATTTTAGCTGACCGAAATGCGATCGATGTTTTTCTTCATGTTAGATGATTGGTGGCATTGCAGACAAGTGATCTATGTAGAAAAATAATAAACCATTGTGTAATAATTTGCAGCGTTTTTCTCAAGCTATGACGTTGATAGTATGATTGTTGACCGACTTCAACGCGCTGAAGGCGCGCGAAATAGGAGATACTTAATTCGGGTTGTCGTGGGCGTCCTTATGCGATCGATCTGGGGTAAAGTTGGACAACACCCAACAGAAAAAAAATAACCACACAATAATCCGTTTTAGACCATTCTGAATCCAAATCCGAGAAAAAACTATAGGTGCATGTCTCTGTGTGTTATGTGTGTGGGTGTGTGTGTGTGTGACAAAATCTTGTGTCGTCTGCCCAGCCCTTAGTTCTCAACCGATTTTCGTGGTTCTTTTTTTGTTCGACGCCTGAAACTAACTAGTTGTCCACTACATCTCCGGAATTTTGAATTTTGCGTTTTAAGGGGGGGAAAGGGGGGGGTTAACGCTTTAAAAACGTGCGTTTACGGGCATAATCTTGTAAACTCTGCCCAGGCCTCAATTCTCAACCGATTTGCGTGTTTCTTTTTTCTTCGACTCAAAAATATTCCAAATTGCTCATTATTCCACCATAGTATCAAAATTAGCATGGGGAGGGGGCTAGTGGGGGGATAATATTCACAAAATATCCGATTTTTCAATATTTATCGGTTCCTTTACAGCTTACTAATTGTACCCAACCTTTGAAATTGAGGAAAAATTCTCATTATTCCTGCAGATTTTCTTGATTTATTTTCCGTGCCACCATGGAACTAATAGTGGTGCCACCATGGTGCCAGGGCACCATAAACCGCATATTTCGTGGGTTTTTTGTGTTTCACCTTGAATACGGTAATGAACTCTGACGGACTGCCTACCAAAACTGATAGATGAAAGTTCAACGTTACGACGTATTTCCGCTTTGGTGCCAGACTGACACCATTGGTGGCGGGGGGGGGGGGGGGGGTGAACTCGAATTCGCATGTTGGGTATCGTAGATCATGGATTTTAAAATGCACTTCAAATTCGAGGCTCCCATGCCACTAGAAATGTTATGGCTGATACTGGTGAGGGGGGGGGGGAGACCACTATTTCTTGCAAGTGAAACAGTTTTATCACTTACAAACTGGTTTTTATTGATCTACCGCTTATCCAATGGGACGTCCCCTAGAATGCATACATTACTAAACAATATGTTTGTATGTATGGACACCTTGCATTTCTTTATTCTGGTACCGACCTGTCTGAAGAGTAACCCAAGTTTGAAAGTAAGAAAACGTGAGTTGTACTAGAAAATGCAGCGTCTTATGTGGTGTATGGTCATACTCGCCAAGTCATCTTAAGATCGAGGGAGACCATACACCGCTTAAAACACTCGATTTTCATGTAAAACACACGTTTTTGGCATTCAAACTTGATTTACTCTTCCAATTTGAATTTTAAAAAGAAAAATTGATTTTGGAACCCTTAGAAGTGACCTACATCAACCAAAATCTTCGGGGCACAACTAGACCCCAGAAGGAGCCTACATACTAAATTTCATCAAAATCGGTCAATGCTAAGTGGCAAAAGTGCCACGTACGGCGTACGGCGGACGGAAGGCCAAATTTTTATTCGATTTTTGGATTCTACGTACCTTGAAACGTAAACCATCAAATGTTGAGGGGGTGTTAAAAATTTTTTTTCTTGGTCGATTCTAAAGGTTCATTATTGAAAATAATAAAACAAAATTGGGTCATCCGTCCACCATCCGCCGTAAGCGGCACTTTCCTTAGTTCCGTGGACCGATTTTGATGAAATTTGGTACCTATATGGGCTCCATTTGGGATCTAGTTGTGCCCTAAAGCTTTTGGTTGATGTCAGTCATTTCTAAGGGTTGAAAAATAAGGGTCGAAATTTTCAAAAAGCCCTAGCTCAGAAACTTTTGATATAAAGGTGTTGTTTTTTCTTCATTTAAAATAGCATTGAATTTTTAGAATCATATGAGACCACCGCTCTGTAGGCCCAACCGTTCGCTCCCGATGAGCACTTGAGGCTTGGACTCACGATAAATCAAAAATACGAGTGTGAATCGGAAAAGAGGCCTAATCTCCGTTCAAATTTTAGCTGACCAATGCTGTACTCAGTTTTGGGTCCTTAGCAACCACTAATCAAATTTTCTAGTGAAGGCACCCACAACTCCCTGTTTCTTCGAATTGATTGCGAAGCGTTTATTTCGTCAAAATAAACATGTGAAGCGAAAATATGGATGGTAGGTAGCTGCAATGGCTAGTGATCCACACAGAATAATAATAAACCTTTGTGTGATAATTTTCAACGGTTTTTCATTTCAGAAAGCGTTTTTTGAAATCCTATTGTAGGCAACAGAAGTTTATTTACACCTTTTCCAAGCCCTGCAGAAATACACCGAACTGTCGGCCTAAACAGGTGGTTTTATTATTTTTCTGACTGGACTGAACCTCAACTCCTATTTTGTGAATTGTGAAATTACTGGTGGTACAGAAGAAGACAAGAAATTTCCATTTCACTTGCTAATAGTTCCATTGATGTACTTGGCTTCAGGAACACGACCTGATACTGCCTTTGCTGTGAATTTCTGAGCCAATTTAATACTCGTTAGAATAAACTAACGTGGAAAACGGCGAAACGAGTACTTCGTTAGTTGAAAGGGACGAAAAACGTTATTCTCTCGTTAAGAAAAGAAGATACTCCGCAAGTCGCGTCTAGGGATGGGTATCGTTATAAAAGTATCGATATTTTGTATCGATACTGTATCTTATCCGAGTATCGATATTCGAAGTATCGTTGTGCGTGAGTATCGATATTTTGAAATATCGAGTATCGATACCCATCCCTAGTCGCGTCAACTCCGACTGGGGACATTGTCCTGAAGATCGACGTTTATTCAGCGGGTAGGATGAACATTGTTCAACCTTGGCACTACTTCGGTAACTTGGGCAGTGAGAAAACAACGTACAATAGCTTTATCGAGGATCGAAACCAAATATCTTGGATTGTCGGAGGCAGCTAAGGCAGCTAGCTATTTATCTGAAAAAGTTCATGGTTGGATTGGGTGTCCCATTCAATCCCCCAATTGAAATCTTCAATGATAACCAGGGAGCTCAACAACTTTTGCGGAATCCGACGTATCACTCTCGGATATAACATAAAAATATTAAGCAAACTATTGACGACGGAATCGCCAAAATATCATCATTATTATATGAGCTGCCAAGAAGAACCTACTGACTACCTAACTAAGCACTACCAAAGCAAAAGCACGAAGATTGCCGAAGACAAGCTCGACTGGAGAAAGCTGGGTTTGAGGGGGGGGGGGGCTGTTAAAATTGATACTCCAATTTAGTTGTTAGCAAACTCAAGACGGTATCCCGTCACAACTTCTTGTGTTGAATGAAATTCCATTCTTGTGATTCACCTGAAAGTGAAAAACTTGAATTATTCTATTCGATTCGCGATGAAGATTCAAGGATTTTCATCATGTTTCACTGAGGCTAAAATGTCCCCCTAGGTTAGTTAGAATTTATAATCCGTGAGTCATCAAATTTAGTGAGTTCTTCGTCAGGCGAAATTCACTAACTAAGTTGCTTGGAAAGTAGTACTTATCTAAGTTAGTCCATACTCTCAGTTGTTAAAAAAAAAACACAAATGGCATTGGAGGAATTGGGGAATAGTTTTCAGAAATTAAAATTAGCTTTTATCGGAAAAGTTAAATTGTGCTTCTCAGTGGTCAATGGAAAATCTACCTATTCACTGATGCAAATGGCACCTCTGCAGCGGCACTCCTGTGTCAGTTAGATGATCGTGTGAACCCTTACCCTATTGCATTTGTGAGTCACCTGCTAATTAAACAAGAGAACATATTGTTTAGTAATGCATGCATTCCAGGGGACGTCCCATTGGATAAGCATTAGATCAGTTAACCAGTTGGTAAGCGATAAAACTGTTTCACTGGATGTAATTTGGTTTATTAGTTTAGGCAAGAAATAGTGACCCCCCCTCACCATTATCTACCAAAACATTTCTAGCGGCATGGGAGCCTCGAATCTGAAGATCATTTTAAAATCCATGATCTACGATACCCAATATGCGATTTCGAGTTCACCCCCCCCCCCCTTCCCTCACCAATGGTGCCAGTCAGGCACCAAAGCGGGAATACGTCGTAACATTGAACTTTCATCTATTAGTTTTAGTAGGCGGTCCGTCGAGGTTCACATCCGTATTCGAGGTGAAACACAAAAAAAAAACACGAAATATGCGGTTTATGGTGTCTTGGCACCACGGTGGCACCACTATTAGTTCCATGGTGGTACAGAAAATAATTCATGAAAATACGGAGGTATAATGAGAATTTTTCCTCAATTTCAAAGGTTGTTTACAATTAGTAAGCAGTAAAGGAACCGAAATATTGAAAAATCGGATATTTCATGAATATTATCCCCCACTTGCCCCCTCCCCTTGCAAATTTTGGTACCCAGGTGAAATGATGTACAACTCGGAAGTTATTTGAGTCAAACAAAAAAGAAACACACAAATCGCTTGGAAATTGAGGCGTGGGCAGAGTTTACAGGATTATGCCCGCAAACGCACGTTTTTAAAAATTAACCCCCCTTTCCCCCCCTTAAAAGGCAAAATTCGAAATTCCGGCGACGTAGTGCACAACTAGATAGTTTTCCGCGTCGAACAAAAAAAGAACCAGGAAAATCGGTTGAGTACTAAGGCCTGTGCAGACGACACAAGATTTTGTCACACACACAGACATACAACTATGGTTTTTTTCGCGGATTTGGATTCAGAATGGTCTAAAACGGAGTACTGTGTGGTTATTTTTTTTTCTGTTGAGTGTTGTCCTCCTTCACCCCAGATCGATCGCATAAGGACGCCCAAGTCTTGCTGTGGGAAGTCCTAAAAAGTACAGCATCAGTGAACTCAAACTGCTAGCTATTTATTTAGGAATCACTAAAGTCAGAGGATATCTCTACGGAAAAAATTTCTATATAGATCACTGGTCTGCAAAGAACACGGCTTTGTCATTGTTACCACCAACCAACATGAAGAAAAACATTTCGGTCAGCAAACATTTGAACGGAGATTAGGCCTATTTTGCGATTCACACTCGTGTTTCTGATTTAGTCCAACCTTTAAATTCTCGTAGGGAACGACCGGTTTGTCCTACAGGGCTCCACGTGGTCTCTAAAAATTCTATACTATCTTAAATTCATGGAAAAACAATACCATTATATCAACACTTTTTGAGTTAGGGCGTTTTCAAAATTTCAAACCTTATTTTTCCACCCTTAGAAGTGACCTACAAAATCTTCGGGGCACAACTAGACCCCAAACGGAGCCTACATACCAAATTTCATCAAAATCGGTCATTGCTAAGTGGGGTAAGTGCAGCGTACGGCGGACGGACGGCCAAATTTTGGTTTATTATTTTCAATAACGAACCTTTGGAATCGACCAAGAAAAAAAATTTTTTAACACCCCCTCAAATGTGTTGGTTACGTTTCAAGGTACGTAGAATCCAAAAATCGAATGAAAATTTGGCCGTCCGTCCGCCGTACGCGGCACTTTCCCCACTTAGCATTGACCGATTTAGATGAAATTTGGTATGTAGGCTACATTTGATGTCTAGTTGTGCCCCGAAGATCTTGGTTGACTTCTAAGGGTTGAAAAATGAATTTTTAAATTTGGAAAACGCCCTAACTCAAAACATTTTCGATATAAAGGTATTGTGTTCCCATCAATTTAAGAAAGTATAGAAATGTTAGAATTTATTGAGACCACGCGGAATCCTGTATGACAAACCTTTTGCTCCCTACGAGAATTTAAGGGTTGGACGTACGATAAATCAGAAACGAGAGTGTGAATCGCAAAAGAGGCCTAATTTCCGTTTAAATTATAGCTGACCGAAATGCGATCAATGTTTTTCTTCCTGTTGGATGGTTCGTCTTCATGGTGGCTTTGCAGAAGAGTGATCTATATAGAAAAATAATAAACCATTGTGTAATAATTTGCAGCGTTTTATTTGATTTTTCGATTCTACGTACCTTGAAACGTAAACTAACAAATTGTAAGGGGGTGTTAAAAAAAATTCTTGGTCGATTCCAAAGGTTTGTTATTGAAAATAATAAACCAAATATGATTGTTCGTACGGATCACGAAGTCCTGGTTCATTTGCGAACATCTGCTTCCAACTCACTTCATTTATCCCACATTATTTGGTCTCTCCATGAGTATGACTATGATATTCAGTATATCGAAGGTAAATACAATTATGCTGATTGTTTGAACCGATGAACAGCCCAAGCTAATGAACCTCTGACTAATGAAACGCTCATTCCTGCTGTTGTGCTCACGCGCACTCTAAGAACCCAATTTGAAGACTTTGGTCAGTTCCAACGATATTATCTTCGGTTGGGACAGAACTTCGATAAAATCGAGAATGGTCAACACCAAATCAACCTTGTACCATCAAATTAGAGATCTATGGAAGTTGAAGTTGCCATCTTCTATGGTCGACCCGTTAATTCTTTTTATTCATGGGAAATATATTCATAACAGCATCTGGAAGACTTTGTTCATCATTAAGGATAAATTTACATACAAGTCTTTAAGGAAACGAACTCGTGACCCGGTTAAAGCTTGTAATGAGTGCCAAAGAACTAAAATCGTACCTTATATGCGATCTACATTATTATCCTCGACATCTCATTGCGATGGATTTTTTGAGCATGCTACACCTCAAAGATTTGAATTCATTCTCGTTGTGATTGATATTGCTACCAACGTTGTACCCCATTGTCATAGCATCGATTGCTGCGGTAATTAATTGTCTTCTGACCTACTAAGTACGTACCCCTCTATGGGCATGTATAGGATATTTCAACTGACAATGGCAGTCAATTTAGGAGTGACTTCTTAAACTCGAAACTCCTTAGTGGTGTGGGGTATTAAATGTATTCATAGACCAATTGGGCACCCATCTGCCAAGACAGCTGAAAGGTACATGAAGACTTTCGAGCAGTACATGCGAAAAGCGCTATTTCACCTCTTGTAACGTGGTATACGAAATTGAGCGACATAAAGATGTGTTTCAATGAATCTCTACATATATCGATCTCAGCAATACCTGCCAGATTATGTCTGGGCCCAAACATTGTCTGAGAGAATATCCATTTGCCCACCCATGATAACCCTCCTCAATCTAAATGAAGAAATTCAAAATGCCGTTACTGAATCGGATCGAATACCAAATGACATAACGATTCAATTCAATATTAAACATATTGTGAAGTGATGCATGCATTCCAGAGGAGGTCCTTTCGGACAAGCAATAGGTCAATAAAAACCACCAGGTAAGCGATAAACCTGTTTCACTCAATCTGATTTAAGTATTTAGTATTGTAATATCTGGGTAAATTCTGTTCAATTTAATCAACTCGACTCGGAAAACGACACTATTAATTTGAAAAACTATCTCTTCGACTCGTCTAGGGATGCCAACTCAATCCATCAAACACAAGTACGACCATCTGAACAACAGCAATGCATGATTAAATGTCCTGCTCCATCCGTGGACACAATCAATCTCTACAAGTACCAACTCTACGAGAGTGACAACGCGTGTGAATCTCCGTACAAAACCTTTGCATTCCATTGTACTGAAGTCGCATGTAGAATTATCAAGATCATGATGTGAAATTTGATATGAATAATGGGTTCATACTCACATGATATACTATGGTTAGTATTACAACATGTGTAGATAGTACAATATAAAACAGGAATAAGGGTAGGTAAACAACCATCTGAAGTTGAATTTTTCCTACTTCCATTTTGGTTTATTATTTTCAATGATGAACCTTTGGAATCGACCAATTTTCTTGTTACCCCCCCCCCCCCCCCCCCGTTAAATTTGTTTGTTTACGTTTCAAAGTACGTAGAATCCAAAAATAGAATAAAAACGCTGCAAATTATAACACAAAGGTTTATAACTGTTCTACATGGATTCGCCTGCAAAGAACACGGCTTTGCCATTGTTACCACCAAACAACATGAAGAAAAACATCGATCGCATTTCGGTCAGCAAAAATTTGAACGGAGATTAGACCTATTCTGCGATTCACACTCGTGTTTCTGATTTATCGTAAGTCCAACCCTTAAGTTCTCGTAGGGAGCGAACAGTTTGTCTTACAGGGCTCTGCGTGGTCCCTAAACATTCAATACTATCTTAAATTGATGAAAAAACCATACCTTTACATCAAACTGTTTTGAGCTAGGGGGTTTTCAGAATTTCAAACCTTATTTTTCTACCCTTAAAAGTGACCTACATGAACCAAAAGCATCGAAGCACAACTAGACCCCAAATGGAGCCTACATACCTACATGGAGCCTGCGTACGGCGGATGGACGGCCAAATTTTTATTCGATTCTCCGTACCTTGAAACGTAAACCAACCAATTTTGAGGGGAGGGGGGGGTTAGACAATTTTTAATCTTGTTCGATTCTACAGGTTCATTATTGAAAATAATAAACCAAAATGTTCCTTCTGTCCGCCGTACGTGGCTCTTTCCTTAGTTCCCATGGACCGATTTTGATTATATGTGGTAGATGGGCTCCATTTGGGGTCTAGTTATGCCCGAAGCTTTTGGCTGATGTCAGTCACTTCTAAGGGTTGAAAAATAAGGGTACAAATTTTGAAAACGCCCTATCTCAGAAAATTTTCGATACAAAGATATTGTTTTTCCATCAATTTAAGATCGTATTGAATTTTTAGACTCGAATGAGACCACCCGGAGTTTTGTAGGACCAACCGTTCTCTCCCTATGAGAATTTAAGGGTTGGACGTACCATAAATCAGAAACACGAATGTGAATCGCAATTAGGCCTAATCTCCGTTCAAATTTTTGCTGACCAAAGATCGCTGTTCGTCTCTTCGAGTTGTACTCAGGTTAGCGTCCTTAGCTACCATTTTTTTGAAATTGAGTGTGAAGCGTTCATGTCATTTAATTAAACTTGAAAAGGAAGCAAAATTAGGTTGGTAGGTAGCGGCAATGGCAATGTTGTGTTCTTTGTAGGCGAGTAATCTAAGAAAAACATTAAACCTTTGTGAAATAATTTGCAGCGTTTTGGCGTCGCGCGCGTCTTCACCTGTCTTCCAAGGGAATAATTGTACAGGGAATCACACATATTGTCACTTTTCTCTTTTTTAGTATCCATTACTAACTATTGTTTACAGTTTTTCGTAAGTCAAAAAACAGATAATTAAAAACGGTGAGTGCAATGTAATATTTCGAGAATGTTAAATCTTTAAATTAGCTATCACATTTTCAGAAAGTTATGTTAAAAAACCTTTTTATACAGTGCATAACGGCTTCAGTTCTTAATACTAGTGTCTGTGCCGTACATCAGTTTCTGTTCTGTGAACCATTTTCAGTACTCTAGGTATATCAATTTCCGTTGTTGAATATGACACCATGCACTATGTGAACATGTAATGAGCTCTAATTGTGTGCTACCTACCTAACTACCTCAGATTACCCACTCATCACCTAATTGTTCGACATTTGTTTGGTATTTTGTAGTTTTAACGGCATCCAATCTCAATACGTTCCCAAACATAATTATTCAAGATGTCGAGGAAGCTACGTGCTACACCCAGTTGATAGACTACTATCTCATCACCAAACTGATCAATATGCTCCATATTCGTTAGGTACTAAGCAGTTCCAACGGCCTCCAAACCCATTAAATACACAAACATTTTTTTTTTTTTTATGTCGTGGAAGCTATGTGCTACACCCATTTGGTTTTCATCACCTAACTGTTCGATATCCCTCAAATGTGATAGGATACTTTGAAGTTCTGACGACCCATTACCTACCCAGACACGTCCGCCAAGTGGGTGTGGCACATACCTAGCTTCATCGTATCCATAACCCGATTGTATACATGATCCGAAGCAGAATAGATAATCTCAAAACATCAATCTCTAAGTACCTTGCACTACCCTCACAGGAGACCATGTACACGTCAACCAACACTCGAACATCGAATTCGGATGGAAGATGTAGAAATTATGGCTGTTGAATGGTATTCACGTTTGCGCATGCGCAGTGGCTATCATCGGTTCGGATCAGTGATTTTCATCTACACCTCAAATCCGTATGATCCCTGAAAATTTCATCGCAATAGGATGTGTAATGTGGAAGTTACTATGGCTCTTACAAGGAATTCACGTTTGCGCATGCGCAGCATCTACTAGGTATCAGTCCGGGGGTAATGATTTTCATAGGGGATCGTCTACACGCCAATCCGCTCAATCCCTGAAATTTGCATCGAAATCGGACAATAACTGTTGAAGTCCATTAGATAGTTTCAACATGTGTTCTTAAATTACCAAGTTAGCAAGAAAAAGAACTTGCAAGAAAATTTCCATTCATTGCTTTCCTGAAAGTTGAGTTGACTGTTGTAATAATATATTTTCTATAAAAGATTCCACACTCGTGTCTTTCTAACGTCATTTGGTTATGGGTCGCAACACGTACCCTGTGCAAAATTGATAATTGATAGACTCTGCTACGAAGTGAAAATGGACAACGTAAAAATCAGTATTGGTCTATTAGAGGGCCGTTCAAATTGGAAGACATGGAAATACAAAGTGTCCGTGCTCTTAAGTGGAGTTCGAGGTGAATTGGAAGTCGTAGAAGGAACGCTGAAGAAACCTGAACCCTTAGAACAAGAAGCAACAAAAAGACGTCAAAAACATCAAGCAGACTTCGAGGAGATTGATAAGTATCATGCAGATAGCGAATTGTATAGGAAAGCAAACAGTGATGCACTGCTAGTATTGTCAACACATATGACTGAAAGTACGTTAGAGAAAGTTATGAGATTTAGTACAGCCCATGAAGTATGGCTCGAGCTTCACCGATTATTTGATTCGATCAGTGAAGATAAAATTTATGCAAGTTGCCTTGAATTCTTCAATCTTAAAAAGGAAGCAACTGATGATATAGTCGCTCATACAGCAAAAGTAAAGAACATTTGGTCTACATTGTCTAAAGAGCTAAAGAAAGGGAAAACTTGCAAGTGCGAGCTACCTCAAGAATTACTAGTATGTAAAATTTTAGATACTCTACCGGATGATCATTTTGGCTTCAGGTCAAGCTGGATGTTGCTGAATAAACAGGAAAGGACAATTGAGAACCTGACTGTGCAGTTATGTTCATTTGAGAAGGTACTATCAAATCGGCCACCAGCTGTACGTGAGATGTTGGCAGTAAGTTCATTGAAGTTAGAGAAAAAAGATGGAGATGTAGAGAAGCGATTTAGTTCCACGAAATTTGAAAATAGAAGAAGAGATTTTGATAACAGGTTTCGCCCTAGGTCACCCAATTTATACTGTTTTTACTGTAAAGAGCCTGGTCATATTGTTCGTAAATGTGATAAATGGGTTGCAGATGGAAAACCACCACCTAGGTCAAATATTAACACTCTAGATGAAAATAGAGAGCCAGCTAATACAAATATGTCCCTAACAGTTGAATCAGTCTCGGTGAATTCCTGTATCAATGGGGATACTGGTTGGTTTGTGGATAATGGCGCTACTCACCATGTACGAGAAACATATCAAAGAGAGCTATTCGTGAGTTTTGAAGAATTTAGAGAGCGTTCTGCAGTAAGAACTGCAGATGGAATTGATGTAGAAGCAATTGGAAGGGGTACAATAGTTGTTGAGGCTGAAGTAAATGGCAAGGTCGAAAAGATCAATCTTCGGGATGTGTGGTATGTTCCAAAAATGTGCAAGAACCTGTTTTCAGTGCTAGCAACTCATGATAGGAATCCACAGAGTGAGTTTAGTTCGAGTACAGAAATATGTTCGTTCTCCATTGGAGGGAAAACAAAACCAGTGTTGGGGTGTTGTTTGGGGATGTTCGTTGGCATTCGATCCAGGTTTAATGGGCTCTACAGAATTCTATTAAAAACAAATGATTTTCAAAGACCAGAGGTAGGAGCTGTGCCAAGAGAAAATTTGCTTCAATTATACCATATAAACCAAAATAAACTCTTTTGAAGAGAAAGATCCTCAAAGAACTGGGAATTGAAGTAGAACTGGATAGTGAGGTTTGTGAAGGATGCGTTTATGGTAAAGCACATAGGCTTAAATTTGGAACAAGAGACAGAGCCAACAAACCTGGACAGTTGATTCATTCGGACGTATGTGGACCTTCCCATTATTCTTTGGCCGGGTTTCGATATTTTGTGTTGTTCAAGGATGATTACTCTAGATATAGATCAGTACATTTCATGAAGGCTAAATCCGAAGTTCCAGAAAAATTGAAGTTATTTCTTAAGGAAACCCAGGTCACAGGTCATGTAGTAGAAGAGTTTCTAAGTGATAATGGAGGAGAATTTAGTAATGCTGTGGTTAAGGGTATACTTGACTCCAATGGGATTCGTCAGCGTTTTACGATGCCATACACCCCAGAGCAGAATGGGTGTAGTGAAAGAGAAAATCGCACTCTCTTTCACTACGTGAAAGAGAAATTCGTGTCCCCGTTACATGGATTTCATGATGTACATACAGACACTTGCTAGAGCCGCAGCACGCCGTCGATTGGCCTTACCCGTGAATTCAGACCAGATGAACGTTCATCCTGTGAGGACATTCCAGGATGTACAGTCTGGCCAGAGCCAGAGACCACCGAGACATCAATAATGAAAGCCCCAAGATTACATCACGCAGCAAAGCCTCGTTCGGCCAAATAAACGAATTTTTTGTTTTTCGCATAATGAAGTCTTTTTTTCTCTTACCACCAACAGGCAGGTGAGGTGAGGTGAGGTGAAAGTCAGAACCAGTCGACCTTACTGCACAACCAACCAGTTTTGTTTCCATGCGAAATCAGACGCAACTTATTGTACATGTAGACACCTAACTATGAAGTATCATATCAAAGGTATCTTACCTGAGAATGAACTGGAGTTGTTGAGTTTACGTCTTCGTGTAGGTAGAGGAACACAGGTTATTTCCAGTGAACTCAAATTTCTCACTTTTACTTGAACGAATCGGTTAATGGCCATATTTCACTCCCGACTTCGGAAACTGATCGAGAATCACAAAAATCACAACTGTGGAAACAAAGAAGAAACTGAAGATCTTATCATTAAATCGCGAAGCACTGCACAGTTTCAAAAGTGAAAAGAGGCGGGCGACTGGAAGATGGCGGTTGGTCAATCAGCCAATCATTCGAGTATCCATTGTGATTCAATAGTAGTATTCAATTTTGAATTAATTATATTTGGATATCCGAATATTATTTAGAAGGCGGTATCGATCGGAAAATGTGAAGATCATTTTTTTATTTTGCATTGTAATTACCTTGGCAGGTTTGTGTAATTATTTGTCAAGAGAAGAATTCATCACTGCGACATGCTACGCTGGCGAATAGGTATTACTACTCAATGGAACAGCTGTCCGAGTTACTTTGATTCGTCCTTGAAGTTTAATAAGCTATTTGTATTTGCTTCTCACCGTGTTTCTTGACGATCTATCGTCAAATTGTCATGAATGAAATCTTTGCGTGTTATGGTATGTATTAATGTGATATTTTTTCGAGGATCCTGAGTAGAGTCAATACCTAATTATTCCTACAGGAATTTAACAAATAAACGTATTTCGCTTTATCGTAAATCTGAAAGTTATGATCCTACATGGACCAGGACCAGTTGTTTATTTCAGTCGATTCATAAATAGAAAATAATACCCTGATTCTACCATGGTTCCTCTACGCAAGGTTCCGCTACCTACCGCATTTTAACTTCTCAAGTTTTTGAAAAAATCTTTAAAAATTGAAATTTCCTCTCGCATTCTACGTTTCAGACCTTCCTGAACAATTTCTGTGTGTCGGTTAAACAGTTCAGTGTGTTCGCAAACCCCTGTAACAAACAAAACTATGAAGAATCATTGTCCGTTTTTGATGAAATTTTCAGGGACTGTGCGGGTTGGCATGTAGGTGGTCTCTTATGAAATTCATCACCTCTGGATTGATTCTTTCCTTCTCTGCGAATGCATATATGTAAAAACCCGGCATCAGCCATAACCTTCAATTTCAATCCGAATTTTTGATAGAATTTTCAAGGTTGTACATACTACGATTTAGATGCTCCTTTATGATACTCATTGTCCCCGGGCTGGCCTCTACTTTGGGTTTGAGCAATCTTAAACACCCTTCAAACAGTCATTACTTCTACATTTTCTATCTAAATACAGTGAACTTTTTAGGAATCGTGTAGGTGACTCTAGATGAAAGTTTCCACGATTTTTTCAGATTAGCGTGTAGATAATCCCTATGAAAATCATCGACCGGAACTGAATTCCTTGAAAATGTTAATTTTCATAGATTTTGCGGGCGTACGTGTAGATGGTAGATGGATTCTATTAGGGTAGTACCAGCTTAGTGATTCATGTTTTGAGTTTAGCGACTATTCATCGGATGCGAGAAAGCTATGTGCCACTAGCACTTTGATGTGAAAGAAAGACTTTGTTACACAGAACTCAACGATCCGAAAGTACACGTAAGAATGAATGAAATTAGAAAATCTAAAATGTTTACAACACGATCACCTGGTTATCCAAGTAACCAGGATAATAAATACCGGCTCACACTTGACAGACTTTTTTTCTTGATCGATTCTAAAGGTTCATTATTGAAAATAATAATCCAAAATGATGTGTTTTTTTTTACTCAACTCAACATACTTATTGAATCACAATACTTAGTTGAAGCTGTTTTGTGAAATAGAAAGGTAAAACAAAAATCTTTCATCATTACTGATTGATATTTGAAGAACTAATCCTTATACACGTGGGACGCCTCCTGGAAAGCATTACTTAACAATTTTGTTTGCAAACATTTGAGATGCAAATTCTCTGTCGATATAAAAATAAAGTCAGTCAATGAAGTTCACGCACTTCATCAGGCTATCAGGTTATTTCTAAACATTATCTTCGACTCTTGGGTTGACTCGGATGGCCGACACTAGTGCGTTCTAGCGGAGGCCGCAGTAAAACTACCATCCTTACCATCCTGAACGTTCCTACTACAGAGTGCAGATAGTAGTCCAATCAATGACCGCCCAGATGATAATTACAGATAGAATATTATTTCATTTGAAGGGCTTTCTTTCAAACGGGCGTTTATTAATTTTTTTACACTTTTTTACGGATTCAGAGTCTTTGGGATAAGGCCTGTTCACCTCAAGAGTTTCATTCCTTCCGAAACGGTTTATATCCATCCCGTTGTTTTCAATAAACTATTTTGCTTCCGAGTCTACCAAGGTAGCGGAAGCTTTGTTTTCACTTTTCAAGGATGAAAAATAAAGTTCTCCAAAATCAAAATTTCCACTCGCGTTTTACGTTTCAGACCTTTCTAAACAAAATTTTGGTTCCGTGTCTGTCTGTCAGTGTGTCTGTCATGAAATCCGTGTAACGGGCGTAACTATATACGACGTTATTGTCCGATTTCTATGAAATATTCAGGGAATGTGCGGGTTGGCGTGTAGACAGTCCCCTATGAAAATCATCATCCCCGGACTGATAGAAGCGACTGCGCATGCTCAAACGTGAATTCCTTGTAACGGTCATAACTTCTACATTTTCCATCCGATTTCAATGACATTTTCAGGCATGTTACAGATTACTATTTAGATGATCCCCTATGAAAATCACCACCTTCGGACTGATAGTGGCCACTGCGCATGCGTATGTATTAATGTAGTATTTCACAGCAGAAGGGCTTACATCTAAGCTAATATTTTTGTCCGCATCTAATTCAAATGTGATTCATTGTATAACCGATAGGAAGCACTGGTGAAGAGTTTAGAATAGTCAGTAGTGAACTAATATCACAATGGGTGGTATTGGGAACACTAGACAATTTCCTTTGCCATAAAATTCGTTTTTCTCAATTTCCCAGAAAAATTTCCAAATGCATATATATGGTACGTCTATTTGAAAGAATACTTATAGGGTGTGTGTTTGAGGTAGTGAGGAGGTTTGTATCTCCAAGGGTCAACGGGGTGAACCAGCCACAGGGAAAGAACCTCTTTTTCGCCAATAATTCGAAGAAATATAGACCGACGAAAAAAGTTCCGATCTTTTTAATTCATTGATGCGCAACAACAACAACGAGCCGTGATCTTTGCAGACGAGTGATCTACATGTATAGAAAAATAATAAACCATTGTGTACTAATTTGTAGCGTTTTTCGATGAAATCAATAAATTTGGCTCAAAATGAGTTAGTGAGGAAGGAAAACTATTGGAATATTTTTAGCACGACATAAATCACCTGTAAGCCTTGTGCCCATATGGGCACACTGGGCGCTCGCCCACCCGTGTTTTCATAGAGAAATGTTACAACATTTTCATTTGAACCATTCATTACATCAACACTATTATATGATAAAGTTAAACTCCGTAACATACACGAACAGTTGATTTGAGTGGAGGAAAAAGAATGAAAAGATTGATTGTTCGCATTGCAGATTGAAAATGTGTGAAAACTGAAGGGTAAAATTGTTTGTTCATTCCGCAAAAATAACCATAATAATCTTTTTGACCTAGGAATATGTAGAAATACGTACTGGACTGAACAATGTGAACAACAATAAATCATCTCATGAAAACGGATCCTTTATTTGACATGCAAATTTGTACTTACACCCCCGGAAGTAATGACCTACTTCCCTACAAAGAAAAGGTATTCAAGTGTATAATTTTGAATGGTACGGTTCGAAGCGACCAATACACAAACCTTCATTGCACTTCACACATTCAGCAAAGGTCCGAGAATCTGTGTACACATCTTCGTGTGCACAGAGTTTCCACTCCACCATGACGTACGTCAGCATGAAATCGAATATTGGTCACTGAGCTTGATGAAGAACGTCTTATATTTCTATTCACTCCATATTTTGATAGGTAGGAATGGCCTTTTTTCCATCGTACAGCATTTTATGAACTTGTTCTGTGATCTCTCTAACATCTCCTCACAAGTTACATTGCCGGAAAGAACAGGTGCATTTCTCGAAAAAGAGATTTTTGACTGATAAAGTCACCGTCAATAAATCCCACGATGCGCTTTATTCCTTTATGCTCTCCTGAACCCATGGTTTCCACTTATCGGGGATGCCATCAAAAGAGGAGGCTGTAGGCGATCCTGGCGTGGGATCAACTGAGTCAGGGTTGGACGGATGGATGGCCAGATTATCCTAGGATTATCCACGGTTCGAGCAATGGAGGTCCTGCAGGACTTCTGGGAAAACATTTGAGATGGTGCTAGGAGTTTTATACCTGACAGATGCCTTACGTCGTCTACTCGATCTTCATCACCTGACTCATCATCCATCTCAACTCCAATCGAGGGAAGCTCAAAAAATAGCATCCGAAACAGCAAGTCTAGGCCTTCACACTCAGTTTTAAGAAACAGGGATTTAAGATTGACCTAATTATTAGGAAAGTCGATTACTGATTGCTAAGGACGCAAAACTGAGTACAACTCGAAGAAACGAACAACGATCGCATTTTGGTCAGTAAAAATTTGAACGGAGATTAGGCCTCTTTTGCGATTCACACTCGTGTTTCCGATTTATCATAAGTCCTACCCTTAAGTTCGCACATGGTACGAACGGCTGGTCCTACAGAGTGCTGGGTGGTCTCACTCGATTCTAAAAATTCAGTACTAGTTTTAATTGATGAAAAAACAATACCTTTATTCAGCAAGTCAAGGCCTTCACACTCAGTTTTAAGAAACAGGGATTTAAGGTTGCCCTAATTATTAGGAACGTCGATTACTGATTGCGAAAGACGCAAAACTGCGCACAACTCGAAGAAACGAACAACGATCGCATTAAGGATCTTCCCAGAAGTAAAAATAAAACAATTTAAACTATATGAAAATTAATTTATGGTACTTACTTTAAAATGTTTCCTAATAAATAGACGTCCTACTTTTCGTCTATCTGCCAAACTATGGCCACTCACCCCAAAAGCCAGTATGAGCTTTAATGGCATCACTAAAAATCACTCAACACCTCCCGAACTCGATAACACAGATTTATGAAACTATAAATTACTTGCTGAATTTACAGGAGCGCCAAAATGGAAATGAATCCATCGTCCCGTGTGGGCACGCTGAGCGGAAATAAAGAGCATACCTACTACTTTCGAGTCGAATGATCTCTCTAAACTTTAAAATTGATTGGATCGTAAGGTAGCAATTCATTCATACTTCGACAAGTTTAGTACCTAGTAGACTAGCAACTTTGAGGTTTCACGAGATCTCGGTCTAGTACCTATGATTGTACTCGAGACATTTTAATTTCGCAGGATTGTATAGTTCTTTCGCAGTTAACATTCTTCCCCATAGTATTCAGCATGAAGTTGAAGGATTTGACGTGATTAGAAGTAGTAGTTGGTCCAGCGCCGATTTCGTTTACTTCCCAGGCAACGCACGGGTAAAACGTATATGTAGGGAAAATTTCAAGAATCGATTCTACAACTAGGTAATTTGAGTAAGAAAAATAAATGTATCTTAGCAATTTCGTTTCAACTCCTTGTTCGTCCCTTTTTAGGACGTCCCACAGTGAGACTTGGGCGTCCTTATGCGATCGATCTGAGGCGGAGGAGGACAACACTCAACAGAAAAAAAATAACCACACAGTAATCCGTTTTAGACCATTCTGAATCCAAATCCGCGAAAAAAAACCATAGGTGTATGTCTGTGTGTGTGTGTATGTGTGTGTGTGTGACAAAATCTTGTGTCGTCTGCCCAGGCCTTAGTTCTCAATCGATTTTCCTGGTTTTTTTTGTTCGACGCGGAAAACTATCTAGTTATGCACTAGGTACGTCGCCGGAATTTCGAATTTTGCTTTTTAAGAGGGGGAAAGGGGGGGTTAATGCTTAAAAAACGTGCGTTTGCGGGCATAATCTTGTAAACTCTGCCCAGGCCTCAATTTGCAACCGATTTGCGTGTCTCTTTTTTTGTTTGACTCAAATAACTTCCGAGTTGTACTTGATTTCACCAGAGTATCAAAATTCGCAAGGGGAGGGGATGAGTGGAGGGATAATATTCACAAAATATCCGATTTTTCAATATTTCGGTTCCTTTACAGCTTATTTACTGTACCCATGCTAGGTATGAAATTGAGGAAAAATTCTCATTATACCTAAGGATTTTCACGAATTATTTTCTGTACCACCATGGAACTAATAGTGGTGCCACCATGGTGCCAGGACACCATAAACCGCATATTCCGTGTTTTTTTTTTTTTGTTTTGTTTTTTTTTCACCTTGAATGCGAATGTGAACCTCGACGGACTGCCTACTAAAAATAATAGATGAAAGTTCAATGTTACGACGTATTGGTGGTGCCAATTGGTGCCGCTTTGGTGCCACACTGGCATTATTGGTGGTGGTTGGAAGGGGGGGGGGGGGGGAGTGAACTCGAACTCGCATGTTGGGTATCGTAAATGACGGTAAAGTAATAAATAAATTACATCGAGTGAAAGTTTTATCGCTTACCAACTGGTTAAACTGATCTAATGCTTATCCAATGGGACGTCCCCTGGACTGCGTGCATTAGGAAACAATATGTTTTCAAATTCAAGATTTTGCTTCCGACTGTACCAAGATAGCGGAAACATTGTTTTCACTTTCCATGTTTTATAAAAAAAGTTCTTCATTTGAGGTCTAGTTGTGCCCCGAATCTTTTGGTTGATGTCGGTCACTTTTGAGGGTTGAAAAATAAGGGCTGACATTTTTAAAACGCCCTAGCTCAAAACATTTCGATATTAAGGTACTGGTTTTTCATCAATTTGAAATAGTATTGAATTTTTAGAATCGAATGAGACCATCCAAAGCGCTGTAGGACCAACCGTTCGCTCATTACGAGAACTTAAGGGTTGGATTTACGATAAATCAGAAACACGAGTGTGAATTACGAAAGAGGCAGTTCAAAGTTTAAAGTTTAGCTGACAAAAATGAGATCGTATCTTCGAGTTGTACTTAGTTTTTCTTCCTTAGCAACCAGTAATCAAATTTCCTGGCACACCTTTATAGTGAACCTAAAATATGGTTGGTAGGTAGTGACATTGGCAAAGCAGTGTTCTTTGCAGGCGAGTGATCTTTATATAAAAAATATTAAACCTGTGCGTAATAATTTTGCAGCGTTGTCATTGGCTAAGGTTGATGCTATTGTACTTCTTACTCGTTATTTTTCGTTTATTTGAAGGTGACGATTGTTTTGTTGTGATCGTTTCGTGAAGGTAAAATTATTGTCCGGAATGTGTATTTTACATTTAGCTTTATTAAAATTCTATAGGTATATAAAAATAAAAATATTTGGCACGTATCACAATAAATAACATCGAAAAAGTACAATATCTTGTATAACATTAACAAATAGGAACAATGTTTATGACTTGATAATCTTCAAGGTTCCACATAGTTGGCCATTATAACCTTGACTTTCTCGAAAGACGTCCACATCACGATATTCCAGCTTACCAATCGACAGAACGACGGGGTGAACCTGGGAAGCAAGATAAAAATTTGTAAGTAAAACCAGGCGCGTAAAAAATTGACATTGATGAGTATGCTTTAAGGCTGTATCGTCTCCCACGATTATTTTATGCTGATCAATTAGAGACAATGCTATTCGGTCCCAATCTTCTCAAGGGTTTTGGACAAAATTGTCGGCGAGCACTAATATGAGAGGCCGCTCTCAAACTTAACGGGTAATAAACGTGATTTTGGGGGTATTTCGCACTTATTCTCCTATTATTCAAAGGATTTCGAAGAGTTCTATATTATTTCTTCTTTTCATTTGCATATACTAACCACGTCTACAGTAACATGACTGGAGGACCTCGACAGATGAAAATAGCACTGAGGAATGAGGTTTTCGGGTGAAAAGGTAGTGTGAACCCTTACGCACAGGTTAAATCTCAGAACATCTTCAAGCAACAATGAAAGACACGTTGATTCGTACCAGGATAAAACAACAACTTTGGATTTCAGACAATGGCCCTGAGTGGACCGTGAGTCTCAAGTTACCCGCTCTACTTTCCCCGCCCCCATCTAGAGTGTTCTTTCTGAAAAGATTTTAGTTTCCAACATCATAATTGATTTGATTTCATAGCATTTATTTGTTGATAATTAATTTCTTGTAACGTGGTTTATCAATATACTTAGATGTAGATTAAATTGTTCGGGTTGGGCCGTTGGTGAACCCCGATCTACTTGAACGTGTGAGGCAATAAACCTAGCCATGAGTGAATTCATCAGAGCCAATTCTAATCTTCCCTTTGGAAGACAGCTGATGACGACAGTGATGCCAGGAATGGCAGTCTATCGAAATTGCAACCTGAGATGGTGGTTTACTCTACTATAATTATTGTTTTGATTCGTTGTTTCCCCTTTCCCTCGGCGCGACCACAGAGTAATCATGAAACTCCATGAAGGTATCTACTTCATTGCTACTATCTATTCGACTCATTGTTCAATCCAACATCGAAAAGTGGGCATTTTTTGAAACTAGGGTGGAGACAAAGAAGCATAGACTTATTAATTTCGAAAAATTAGATCATTATTCAAGTAGAATTGTTCAATGTCTAATCCCCACCCCAACCTGAAAGTAAAATTTGTTAATTCTTCAGGATAACTGAGTGGATACTTATTCAAATCAGGACAAAAAAGAGAGGTAGAAAACGCCATTATGATATTGGGTTACTCATACCTACTACAACCAAACTGGTAAGAATGATATTTAGGTATCATTAAGCATTACTGAATGGGTACGATTTGGAATCAGGGCAATGAGGAGGGATGATAACAGGATTATACTGTATTCCCAATTAAACAGGTACCAGGTTTGCTAGTCTGGTAAATGTTGAAAGTAGAACATTATCCAGCATAACTGAGAGGATACTTTTTAGAATCATGGCATTGAGGAGAGGTTGTAACTAGTGGTATCTATCACGTGTGGTATCTACCACGCAGAGGACTCACCCTTTGAAAAATGCTTTGCTTCCTCCCTTCTTGAAAGTTTGGACCGCACAGTGAATCGAGCTCCTATAAGTTCCGGGAGGAGAATTCATGTATCTCGTCTTGACCACATCAACTGGAGATGCGACGGTAGTAGCGCACAGACCTTTGAAAGAACCGGATTGATACAAAGTGAATATCGCTTGTGATACCATTTTTCAAATTATCAATTGGTATAGTGAAAGGTCATAAAATTATGATATTCGTAATTAAGCATTTCAGATACTCACCCGCAATAACTGCAGAAACAAAATGACATGGCGTGGAGTCTTTCATTAAATCTCTGGCAATGATTTGATCTTTCACGATGTCGTAGCACACGATCTCAGCAACATTCACAATTGCATTACGGCAGGCATTGGGTAGCGTTCCTGATTGAAATACAATGGTTGAATTTGGTGATTGTAGTTTGATGCATAATATCAAGTTACCAATGGATTAATTCCATCACTCCCACATCTCTCAAAACTTGAGGGAAACTGAATGACTGTTTGGTTCTGATAAGAATGGATGAATTGGTAAATCGCGTACATTAAATACTAGATTTATTTATCGTATGAGTATGAAATGTTTCTACAACTTCAAACAGATAATAGGAAGGTGCTTGTGATGCCTACAATAAAAACCAAGGTGAACGTACCTTTCCATAAACCTGCTGCTCCCTCAAAACTTCCGATGGTTCTGTAAGCTTGTAAGGAGGATGTGTACCTCTTCTCTACTCCTCCCTTCATTTGGGCCTGGAATCTTACTTTGACCACATCGGTTGGTTGAGCGATCATCACAGCCATTCCTCCAGTAGTCAGACCAGCTAATATTCTCGTGGAATAGTTTACACTCACATTGGAGTCACCTAATGAAATAATAAGGCAAAATAAGCTAAGGGTAGTGATAGGTAGTATGTTGTGAGTATGCAGGTATAGATACGGCTTATTGATTTCCCTTTTCATTCTCGAAAATTCCCAATGAAGAATTTAAATTTTGTCAGAAGTAGGTTGGTACTTGTAACAATGGTAGATACTGAAGTTTTCACAGTTCTATATGCAATGATGACAGTCCATCTTCATCACGACCCAAGAATACTAGTACTTGGACAGAGGGGAATCTTGGGAGATGACGTTCGTAAATCCGGATCCTTAGTATTATGTGTATGCTTACCAAATAATATATGTTGGTAGTATTGCTTGACGTGGTCGTAAAATCCTATCCGGATGGAGGAGAAACACAGCTGTCTCTGCAAACCAGCTGATAGACCATTGAACAGGCTCCTAAAAACAGTGAAAATTACTGATGAAAAGCGTTGTCGGTTTAAATTGTCGGCTCCTGGATCAGACATTATGGGTTGGATTAGTCGATTTGAATAAATACGAATAAAATCACTCGCTTTGAGATTGTGAAAACCATTTTAATAAAAACGGAGTTGAGTAGAACGTTGTCTATTTCCACGAAAATAACCACAAGAACATTTCAGCTTATGTGGGCTTGAGTATTGTGGTCAAACTGGTAGGAAATTTAGAGAAATAATAAAAGAGCATGAGTAGGATTTCAGGGATAGCAAAGGTGATTCTGCTTTTGCGAATCACCTAAGAGAATCCAATCATAACTCTAGTTTTGATCTAACAAACGGACAGTGCATAGAATTTCCTCATTTTTGCCCGAAGGGAGGTATGTTGGATGTGCTTGAAAAGTTCGAAATTCTTAAGAGTGATAGGTCTGGTAAATGTCTGAATGAGGTGGTCCCTCAACATGTTTCACCGTTGATGGGATCATCCCTGCAATAGCTTGGTCCCCCCCCCCCTCCTCACAATGTTACCCTCACCAATGTTTAAGGTCCCTTTCACTTTGTATGCCTTGATTGGCATTTCATGATCCTCCCAGGTCCCTTCACTTCTCTGACCCAATAGGATTCTCCTTCCACTTATCTGCTTCAATCTGATTGGGTATGACTTTCACTTCCTCGACCAATGGGATTCAAGCTCCCTTTCACTTGTTACTATAGAAGCTATGCTCTCTGTGGTGTATCTTCAGTTATTGTTTGTTACTGATGATGATTTAACCGTCGAAATCGATTTAACTTGTAACTCATTATTTTCGTAGAAATAGTCAACGTTCTACTCAACTCCGTTTTTATTAGTCGATAGGATTGGTTAGATTCAGTCAATAATTACCTACTCGATAATAATAATCAGAAGTCAACATTTGTGGTCCTGAAGAAAAATTAGGTGATAAAGAACACAACAATGCACATAAGTAAGCACTTTAAAAACAACAGCTTCGGTGAAGCAACATAGTATAGGTACATGATATCGTGAGTAGCTCTAGCCGTAGCTCTATTATTATTGGCTGAATAATAACTAATCTAATTTTTCTATTTACTTCAAGTGGATAACAAAACTACGGAAGTAATGTAAATTAATTGAAAATTACTGTATTTGTCAAAGTTACTTGTCTACACTCACAAAATTAGCCTCTCAAACATAATAGTACATCAAACAGTAAATGGAAGAACAATTGGTTCCAGGAGATCGATGTGCTAATAATGACTGTAACAGTAGATGCCAAGCAAGTATAGTTGTAATGTGTATACTTAGCCGTTTATCCGTGTTATAACTTACAAAGTACCACTGTGAGGTTAACAATACCTCCAACATACAACCACTTGAATGATCGAGCGGACAAATTAATAGCTAGGTAACAAATAAATTTCATGGTCGGCCCAGCACGTATTTCAGCAGATCCACCAAATTTGGTATGTTTACACAATATGCCCGGAGATAGGAACTCAACCGTGCGCAATTAGTACTAATTAATAATATATTATGTTTATAGAATTGTGGTATCGCAATATTAGTCTCCTAATCGGTTCCCATAATAATACCGATACTTTCGTGAGCAACCCACTTATAGAATTCGATTGTAACATCGAGATCTGAGCCGTTTGCTTCTGATTTGCTTATGAGTGTACAGATTACTAGACTTCTCTTGCAAGTGGTTGTGATTTGCAGTATTAAGGGATTGTGGGATCGCGAATTGTACTATGATGGGATTGTAATATGGCGGTGTTGTAATCTCCCATGTGGCATTGCGGGATATTTCTTTCGCGAGATTGTACTCGTAGTTCTAATGTGGCATCTCCCTCGCTACAGTATACTCGCACAGCATAAAATTACCGCTTAAAATTAAGAGGGAATCAGTATAATTAAAAAATAAACTACTCACTTCACTCCTTCGGTTTTTGCAATTGTGGATAGGGTGCCAACAAGACCTCTGTACTGAACAGCTGCAGCAGCAGCTGTTTGTCGTAGCACTAAGTTGCTCTCAGCAGCTGGAGTTACGACTCGCAGCTCTCCTTGTACCTAAAAATGACGAGAAACGTACGTGGATTACGTTTTTCATATAATATTTAACATTCTAAATGGATGTGATCTTTCCAGGCCTCAATAAATTGTCAATCGATTAGATTTGTTCGAGTCAAAAATTTTTATATGGGTGTAGCTGAAATGTGGAACTTTTGTTTTAGAAAACCGTTCCACAAACCAATAAAATGTGACTCTTTCAATATTTTGATTATATTGTGGGTTTTATGCTACATTTTCGAAAATTACCTAATACGATGTGATGACAGGTAAAAGATTGAATGAGGAACATAACATTTATTCCACTACATTCGCTCATAATTGCCATCTTACACCACACGAGTTTTGCCATCATCATAATATACATCTTCACGCTATAAATAATAATCTTTCTAAT
Source organism: Apolygus lucorum (assembly GCA_009739505.2). Taxonomy (NCBI): domain Eukaryota; kingdom Metazoa; phylum Arthropoda; class Insecta; order Hemiptera; family Miridae; genus Apolygus; species Apolygus lucorum. The sequence goes on from CM019167.2 coordinate 26,887,390, forward strand.
AAATATGTAGCGAATAAAAACACAACAAAGGAGTAACCTTCAGGTTAACCTACGAGTTCAGGCAAGACTCGTACGGCGACTCTCGCAATCGATATAAATGGGGCGATAACGAGTATTACTGATCCAAGCGAATCTTTGTGAGCTGAAGGACACCGATGGAGGCCGATCCCTTATTCTTTGTGTACTACAACTTGAAAGCAGCTGGCCATGTAAACACAGACTCACAGCTGAAACTGTCGGGTAACTAAAGTAACAGTGATTTATACTGGTCGGCATCGCCCAACTCTACGCGACGCTTCTCATGATGTTAGAACTTACACCATTATTAGCCACAGGAATCCCCTCAGAATGTGGATGTGAAATTCTAGTTTTGTCAGATTACTACTATGACACACTATAATGTAGACAAGGGCAATCATTTGATAGGTATTTTAAAAATTTACTGAAGTTAAGAGTACATAATCTCAATTGAATTGCGCCTACCTACTGTCATGAAGAAAATCGTGTAGATCCCGTAAAATCAGATGGATGGAAAAGAACATTGACCTCAAACGAGTAATAACGGTGCTACAGCATCAAGATTTTGTGGTCAACTCTGGTTTTAGAATTCAACAACGGGGGAATCTCATTCAACAGTCAAAAAACCTCAAACTCGGGTAGGTACCTATCATTTACGGTACTATTTTTGCACTATTTCATTGTGGTCAGAATTTTTCATTGGGCATGCACAGTAATTTGACATAACATTCGCTACAATACCTACGATACCTCGAGAAAAAATGAGTTGTAATAATTTAAAAAATTTATGGACAGTTTGGTAATGTCAGGTACCTTAACTTTTTCCAAAACCAGGAAAAACCTTTTTTTTAAAGAAAACAACAAAACTGTTTTTTAAAAAAGTTTTACTGCGTGATTTCTTTTCTTACCTATTGGAAGGTTCTTTTCTTACCAAAAAAAACAACTACAACTCTCTCTCCCTCTCTCATTAATCTACCTGCTTTAAAATGTCTACTTCTACTCAAAACCGTTCCTATCGACCTGATTCTACAGTAATGCTGGAAATCGCTAACAGTTTACGTTGGTTCTGGGTTAATATGAACCCTAGATTAATAATTAATTTGAATTATTAAATCGGAAAACTTGGGAATCGGAAACTGAAAGAACGTGCTCTTTTTATAAACTCAATATAATAAAGTAACAGGACGAGGTTGCTGAGTGGTTATCTAAGAAGGTACATGGATGTAGATGATATGGATGTGACTTTACAACATTCCTCCCCTCTAAAAGAAATAGATGTGAATTACACAAAAATAAATTACAAGTTTCTAACTTCCAAAAGAAAATAAATTCAGGTACTTCACCATAAATCAAAACACTTGAGTCGGCTAGGGGATGTAACGGTCAGGAGGCTTTACCACGCTGCGCAAAGATCTGGTAGTGCATCGTGAGGCTTCCTGGGTAGTTGTAGGTTGATTTGTAGTAGTCAAAGGAATTGGTGGAGGACCTGGGTCAGGAGAGAATCCACGGAATGGAGGTGATCCTTGGGAGGATGGCGATTTATGGGAGAACTCAAAGGGTTCCTCATCCCCGTTAGATCTACTAGCCTCTTGTGGATTGTCATCAAATTTCAGTGACCGTTTGGCAGCTGGCGCTTCTCGTTTGCAGTTGATGGGATGTCTTGCAGCGGCTGACACTGGCATTGGTGTTTGCCCTTCTGCAGAAATGCCTTGGGGTTGATGTGGTGTTCTCTGCCATAACTGGTCTAGATGTCTGGTCCATGACAAGCCATCTTCTGTGACAACTTTGTAAGTTTGGGAGCCAAGAACCTGAGAAACAACTGCCTTGATCCATTTCGGGGTAGTCATGCGGTAGTCTCTAGCCCAAACTGCTTGATTAAGTTCAAAACGTTCTGAACGCCGTCCTCCCTTTGCTACCCATTCATCTTGTCTTTCTACCACCAATTCATCTGAAGATGGTAGGAGTAAATCGAAAGGTGAACGTACTTTCCTCTTTAGAAGTATGTTTGCAGGACTATCTCCAATCGCTGCATGCTCCGTGTTTCTGTGATGGAAGAGGAATTTATTCAGAGCAAGTTGAAGAGGCAGGCTACCATTGTCGAATCTTGCCTTTTTTAGGAAGGTCTTGATGATCTTGACTGCTGACTCCCCTGCTCCATTAGTTTGTGGGTGAAATGGTGCGCCCACAAGATGCTTAATTGATAAGCTCTTGAGGAAATCTCCCATCTCTTGTCCTGTAAAACATCTGGCGCCATCAGATGCAATAGAGCGTGGTAACCCAAAGCGGGCAAAGACGTCACTGAGGATTTCAACAGCCGACTGGGCATTTGCATACTGGACTATTTTTGCCTCAATCCACTTTGAGGTTGAGTCGCAAAGTACAAACACCATTTTATTTCCGTGAATGGGGCCTAAATAATCCATATGGAGTCTGGTCCAAGGTGTGTGAGGATGTGGCCAAGGATGCAGGACTGATCTTGGTGGTGCTCCTCGAACTGTGCAACATACCTCACAGCGTCTTGCTATGTCTTCTATGTCTGAGTCTAGCTTGGGCCACCAGATGTAATTCCGGGCGTATGCCTTCATTTTAGTGGCACCAAGGTGTGTACTGTGCAATTCCTTGATGACTGCTGGTCGAAATTTCGCTGGAATTATCACTCTGTAGCCCCACATAAGACACCCTTGTTCAACAGTGAGCTCATTCTCCCTGTGAATGTAAGGTTTCAGGTCATCTTCAGTTGTTGGCAGCTTGTGCCCTTTTTGAATCCTCTCCATGACTTTTGATAAAACTGTATCATTTCTCGTCTGACGTTTTATAAGCTTCCAGTTTAGCCGGAATGGACAGTTCTCTTGCACAAAATGTAAGTGCGAAATTTCATCTAAACTGTTCCTTGGATTTGGTGGGTCAGATGTTTCAATTCTGGATAGATAATCAGCAGTATTTTCTTCTGATCGAACACATTTGACTTTGTAGTCGAATGCATTTAGAAAATAAGCCCATCGCTGCAATCGGTTGGCAGCGTATATTGGAACACCCTTGTGTTCACCAAAAATGTGCACCAGTGGTCGGTGATCTGTTATCAACTCAAACTGCTTGGCATATAAGTAATCCTTGAATCGTGTCACTCCAAAGATAATGGCGTATGCCTCACGCTCGATTTGGGCGTATTTCCTTTGAGCGTCTGTTAGTGACTTTGATGCCTAAGCAATGGGGTGCTCGCTTGCATCTGGGAATATGTGCGATAGAATCGCTCCCACGGCTTTGGCTGATGCGTCAACTGTCAGTCTCAGAGGCAACTTGGAATCGAAGTGAGTGAGGACTGGTTTGGAAGACAAGATGTCCTTGAATTTTTTAAATGCTGCAGTGCATTCACTTGTCCATTCCCATGGAGTGTCTTTGCGGAGGAGTGAATACAAAGGTTCCAAAATTCTGGCGGCTCCTCGTACAAATTTCACATAGAACGTAACCATACCCAAGAATGAGCGTAGAGCATTGACATCCTTCGGGAGGGGACATTTCTTTATGACGCTGATGTGACGATCAGTTGGATGACACCCATTCACGTCAAAAATGTGCCCCAGGTACTCAATGTGCTGAACTCCAAACTTACATTTGGTAGATTTAACTCGTAAGTTTGAATCATGAAGAGCCTTGAGCACTTGGCTGAGACGTAGGTTGTGTTCTTCAAAACTTGATCCAGTGACAACTATGTCGTCCATTAGTACCTTTACGCCCTTAATTCCGTGGAGTAAACGCTCCATCACCTCTTGGAATTCGTCCGGCGCATTGGTAATTCCGAAACAAAGTCGCTGGTATCGGAAAAGACCAAGGTGGGTATTGATAGTCGTTAGTGGACGTGAGGACTCGTCAAGCTCGCACTGCTGGAAGGCATCTCTCAAATCAATTTTTGAGAAGAATCTTGCACCAGCGAAGTCACTGCACAAATGTTCCATGTGAGGCAAAATATAGCTGCTTGGCTTTAATTGGGGATTCACGGTCATACGGAAATCACCACAAATGCGCATCGTGCCATCAGCCTTCAAAATTGGAACAATAGGTGTGGCCCAATCACTCGATTTAACAGGTTCCATAATTCCAGCTTGGACGAGTCTACTGATCTCATTTTCCACTTTTTCTTTAAGAGCAAACGGTAAACGGCGGGCCTTAAAAAAAACAGGTTTTGCCCCCTCCTTCAGTTTCAGTGTGATCTTGTACTTGGAAAATGTTCCCACACTCTCATCAAACACACTGGCAAATTTCTTCAAAATCTGTTGAACTTCAGCCGGAGCATTTGGAAACAATTTTGCTGCATCACAGGTAATGTGCAGAAATGATGAACACTTTATCTCATGCAGACCTTGGCGTCCTATTAGTGGGGGTCCACCCTTATTTACTACATAAAATGTGAGCATGCACGAAGTAGTTTTATTTTTGGCCTTTATTGAAAATTTTCCAATGGGAATAATGGGGTGACCCACATAATCAGTCAAATTTAAGTCATTTTTCGACAATTTCAAGTGGTTAAAATGCTGTTTGAAAAACGTTTCATTAATGACATTGTAGTGGGACCCCGTATCAATTTGGAACGTCAGTAGCTTACCACAGATTTCCAATGTCAACTTGTAGGGTGATGAACCAGTTTCAGACGTCATAATGTTGAAAAACGTATCGCTGAGGGTAACCTCGTCATCACTACTGTCACGATCGTCGTGTCTCTCTAAATACTTGTGTTTTCCTTTATCATATCTTGATTTTCCCTTAGATTTCTTATTAGGACAAACGGTAGCCAAATGACCCTTGATAGAACAAACATTACATGAATATTCCTTAAATTTACATTTGTCTGAAACATGGTTCTTACGGCCACAATGATCACAGGGCTTACTATGGGTTTGAAAACTAGTCTTATGAGGGGGTGCATGCTTCTTTTTAGAACCTTTGTGTAGGAAAACACCAGATTCTGGTTTAACTTGCAAGCTCACCCTTTGTTTACGTTCCTCATTAGCAGCTTCTTTTCCAGATGCGAGATCAACAACATTTTTCAAAGTTAACGTGTTCAAAGATGCGTCTTCTTCAAAAAGTCTATCTTGCACTTTTCCTTCCCCATAGCCTGATACGAATTTATCTCTCAACACAATTGACAGCTCTTCGCCAAACTTGCATTCAGCAGCCAAGGTGCGGAGTCTGGCAGCCCATTGACGAGCTGACTCATCAGATCGTTTTACAGCACAGTAGAACAAATGTCTGTGGCTAAAATATGATTTGGGAGGCGCATAATGTTCCTGCAAAATCTTAATCAAATTTTTGTACAAGACATTGTCTAATGGGTCAGGAAAACACAGACTTTCAAGAAGTTTAACTGCCGTGTCTGATAAAACAGTTAGCAAGGTCGCCTTTTGTTTTTCTTCTTCTGTAATATCTTCCCGGACGAAATAGTTTTTCAACTTTGTGTGAAATACGGTGAAATCACCAGTTTCGTCGAAATAAATGCCATGAAGTCGAGACATTTTGACAATCCGCGAAGTCTCAGATTAATGACTGAGGAACGAGCGAGAAATCAACGACAACTACACTTGTCACACGCGAGAACGTAAAAATCGTCGCCAAAATGTTGGTTCTGGGTTAATATGAACCCTAGATTAATAATTAATTTGAATTATTAAATCGGAAAACTTGGGAATCGGAAACTGAAAGAACGTGCTCTTTTTATAAACTCAATATAATAAAGTAACAGGACGAGGTTGCTGAGTGGTTATCTAAGAAGGTACATGGATGTAGATGATATGGATGTGACTTTACAACAGTTTACATCATATTCTGCACGACAGCAGTGTTCAGTGAAATATTTGAGAAATCGGTAGAAACTCGGTCATTCTGTTTCACATTCCGTTTCCTCACTCAATGCGGACCATTATGCATGTTGCGTCCAAGTAGTGGTAGGTTAATACTGAAAGCTACCGTACCTGCAGTCTAACTTTTGCTGTGTCCAGAGGGAAAGTGATGAGATCAGCAAAGCAAGCCGATGTACCAGCACAAAGGATCTTGTGAGTGAGAGAGAGGTTGTCAGCCATGATCAGGATCCAAGCAGTCCACAAGTGTGTGCTAAACAATACAGCTGCATACACAGAATAAATGGTTAAATTTAAACTAAAAACCAACTCGTAAGTAAGTTAATGAATATAAATATGTTACCGGTACCTAGTAACAGTCCAAGAAGTTGTGCATAGAAATACAGCTGCATAAATAAAATGAGGTCATCAATTTGAATTACATACACACTATTACCCATAATTAATTTTATAAATATTTATTAACTGAAAATATTTGTATTGTTGTCTCGGGGTTTGAACCCCGTTGCGCTCTGGCCTTTCTTACACCATACCTCACAAACTCACTCCAACAAGCAATGTGACCCCTCAGAATTCCAACAGTAGCAAATTTGGCCTACAATGCAAGCCGCTTCTGATTAAAAATAAAGTTAACTGACAATCTTAGTAGCCAACCAGTCGGATGACCGTCAGTAGCAATTCAAATTTCGAAAGTCTAAGATTGTCAGACTAGAGATTTCTTCTCTCCCCATGCAGAATCACATGGTCAGATAAGTAAAGATCCTCCTTGTGGTTTATTATTTTCAATAATGAACCTTTGGAATCGACCAAGAAAACATTTTTTTTAACACCCCCTCAAAATTTGTTGGTTTACGTTTCAAGGTACGTAGAATCCAAAAATCGAATAAAAATTTGGCCGTCCGTCCGCTGTACGCCGTACGCGGCACTTTTGCCACTTAGCATTGACCGATTTTGATGAAATTTGGTATAAAGGCTCCATTTGGGGTGTAGTTGTGCCCCGAAGATTATGATTGATGTAGGTCACTTCTAAGGGTTCAAAAATAAATTTTGAAAATTTGAACACGCCCTAACTCAAAACATTTTGATATAAAGGTATTGTTTTTCCTTCAATTTAAGATTCTATAGTATTTTTAGAATTTTTCGAGACCACGCGGAGCCCTGTAGGACAAACCGTTCGCTCCCTACGAGAATTTAAGGGTTTTACGTAAGATAAATCAGAAACACGAGTGTGAATCGCAATGAGGCCTAATCGTTCAAATTAAAGCTGACCGAAATGCGATCGATGTTTTTCTTTACGTTGGATGGTTGTTGGCTTTGTAGACGAGTGATCTATATACAAAAATAAAAAATAATAAACCAATGTGTAATAATGTGCAGCGTTTTTTTCATCGATTTCAAAAAGGATCACCATGGAGGGTCGCCATCCTTAATTGTAGGACGAGCATTTTCTGATTCACCAAAGCCGGTAAAATTCATCAAGAACTATGAACATTTTGATTGAGTGAGCTATTGATTTTTGCCTTGGCTTTTGGACTAAGTTGCGATATCTAGGGCGATTGCCGTTTCTTCCACTTCTTGGAATATTATGAGTATTTATTTTTTCTGGTGTACCTTTCCGGACTATATACCTCCATCGTTGCCGCTGAAGGATTCCATAAACTACTATTACATCAAAATTGATATGAGTTTTTATTCATTGCATTTTCGAACTCGTGACAACATAATTATGTTCAATCTCGTAACTAACAAAGTAGCATTGTGACTATCACTTAAGAATTTCATAGCTCTCAGATCAATGGTAGTCTCTGCGCTTGTGTAAATAACAAACTTCATTTAACTTGGTAGGGTGGTAGCTATGAAACGTAAAATCTCTTCGTATCTCCATAATTTTCAACCAGTTCTAATAAAATTACGATAGTGCGCTGGTTTAGTCCCGAATGTTCTTTTATCAATCTCATCGCAACCCGATTGATTATATTCATTACTCTAGCGCAAAAGTTTTTAACACCTCGAACATAAGTGTATATCTCCAATGTTAACCGTTTTAGCTGGAAACTTGAAGAGTAGTGAGATGGAGATCGTTGTCCTGTTATGAATGGGATCACCAACACAATCAAGTTATGGATACTAGGAAGCTATGTACCAAACCAAATTGGCAAATATTTGATTTGTAACGCAACTCCCTTTGAGTGTGGGTCCCCTCGAGAGATCATATTGAGGTTTGCACAAAACACTGGTTTGTACATGTTGATTCCTTACGTTCAAATATTCACCCATAGTAAATTCGGGTGTTCGTAATTTTATATTACTCGTAGTTTTAGTTGAAACCAACAGAATGCATTTAAAGACGACCCATTAAAAAATAAACAGGTTTTATACACATTTCAAAACATATTGGTAATCCAGCATGCCTTCCAGGGGACGTCCTACTGAATAAGCAAGCATTAGGTCAATTTAAACCAGTTTGTAAACGATAAAACACGTATTTTTATTTATCTTCCTCCAGCACAAAACTGTTTTACTCAATGTTATTTAGTTAGTATTTTGAGTAGAAAGTAGTGGACTCCCCCCCCCCCCCCCCCACACCTCACCATTAGCCGCCATAACATTTCTAATGCGAGCCTCAAATTTGAACGGAATTTTTAAATCCATGATCTACGATCGCCAACATGCGAATTAGAGATCACCCCCCCCCCCTCCTCACAACCATCAATGAGGCCAGACTGGCGCTAAAGTGGTAATACTTAACGTTGAACTTTCATCTATTAGTTTTGGTAGGCAGTCCGTAGAAATTCACATCCGTATTCAAGGTGAAACACGAGAAAACCAATGAAATATGAGGTTTATGGCGTCCTGGCACCATGGTGGCACCACTAATTAGTTCCATGGTGGCACAAAGAATAATTCATGAAACTCCAGAGGTAGGTAGGTATATTGATAATGTTCCCTCAATTTCAAAGCTTCGGTACCGTTAGTAAGCTATAAAGGAACCAAAATATTAACAAATCGGATATTTTGTGAATATTATCCCCCACTCACCCTCTCCCCATGATAATTTTGATACTCTGGTGAATTAATATGTAACTCGGAAGGTTTCAGAGTCGAAAAAAAAGAAACACCTAATGGATTGGAAATTGAGGCCTGGGCAGAGTACACAATATTCTGCCCGAAAACGCAGGTTTTTTTTATATGCATTAATCCCCCTTTTCACCCCCTTAAAAGAGAAAATTCAGCAGCATAACTAGATAAATTTCCACGTTGGTCAAAAAAACCTTGGAAAATCGGTTGAAAACTAAGGACAGCAGAGTACACGAGATTTTGTCACATATACACACACACACAGACATACACCTATGGTTTTTTCACGGATTTGGATTTAGAATGGTCCAAAACGGATTAGTATGCGGTTTTATTTTCGTTGAGTGTTGTCCAAATTCACCCAATATTAATCGCATAAGGACGCCCAAGTCTTACTGTGGGACGTCCTAAAAATTGAGGCCATTGCAGTAACTTCATTTTCCTCAAAAATTCGCTAATTGGTAGATGAATCGCTAAAAAATATTGCTAATAAGTGTCGATAAAAATCCAAGGGGTTTTTGACAATTTACGCATCAAGTTACACATTCTCACGACTATATTCACATTAACAATATTAAAACCACTCACCTTCAGCTCTGTTGGGGAGTTGTCAATATTGTTGGAGACTCCCTGAAACTCTCCCCTTGGGGTGCGTCAAAACTGACGTAGGACTCCGGAAGTTGCAATACACCGGCGTAACACTATTCGAGTTCCGCGGTTAAAACTTCCCGAATCCAGTTAATGGAGCGGTGACATGCGGAGAAGTGACTAATTGTAGGAAAAGTACGGAGCACTTAATTAGTCGGCGCTGCAAGGGAAGTGTTGACATCCAACTGCTGCAAGCTACTAGTCAAAGTTGGCCCCGCGAGAATCTGAAACGTTCTGCGATACCCAAGAAATCGGTTAGTTCACGTAGTAGTAAAGCTGAGGTAGTCCCTCTCCCCTCGATGGGTACCCACTCTTACTCTTATTACAGCCTGTGAAACCTCGGTTAGAGATAAACTGGTTTCTGTCTCATCGATTGACGGTACCATGATAAGATGTGATAGAGAAATCTGGAAAAGCTTCCATAGCTTAGGAAAACTTTCCTATTGAAACAAGTGTTTACTTTGGAGTATTTGGAGAATGGCAGCTACTATGCTTTGTGATGATGACAATAAATCATGTCAATCCCCCCAGTCGAACCATCAAAGTCAATCAGTCAGTGTTGGACATCAAAGTTGTCTCTTAGGTCGTGTGTTTTCCAGAAAATTCCATTGGAATCGAAATGTGAGAGGCGCAATGACTTAGTTTGCCTAGAAGTGAAATTGGATAGCCAATCAAGAAGTTATGCTCACACCGAGGAATCTACATTGCGCGTGCGCATGCGCATGCGCATGCGCAGTGATTACCGATGTTCCATAAACAATGAAACTGAAAAAGAACCTTCTAAAACATAACCAGCATGATCCCTGAGAATATATATAAAATCTGATAGTAACAATGTAAAGGTTACCTACGCTTGTTACTAGAATATTACGTTTGCCATGAACCTGCTTTAGCCGTAAATACGGGCTAAAATATGTGATTTCGTTAAATTTCAAATTATTTAATTATTATTATTTTTTAAATTTGAGATTAATTTATTTGGAATTTAGTTGGACATTTTAAAATCTAGAAGGTTATATTCTTATTGAAATGTTAACAGGAATTCCGGTTTTAGACTATATAATGTTCATATACCAATGCGGAGGGATTCCTTTCGTTTTAAATGCCATGTTTTGGCTTCCTCATTGCAGTATCTTTGAATGTCCAAGCTAATCCTCATTTTCGATCTTCTCAAGGTGTATTTTTTTTTTTCTTTTTTGTAAATGAAATAAATTCGAGAACAATAGCTTTTCTGAATGGTGAAGCAGAAGATCCCAGATGGATTTAATAGTGATCAAGCCAGTTTAGCACCCACAAGGTACGTCCAATTTCGATAATATATTTATGCCTAATAATATCGCAATAATGCCTAACTAATTAGTAACTAATTAGTTAAAAAATTAATGTCTTAAACTTTTAACACCTAAGTACCTCTGTAATACCTAAGTTGTACATCTTAACAACCAGGGGCGTCTCCTCCAGGCAAACATAGCAATCACTGTTTGCCTTATTACAAATATGCAAAATGAATACATTAATTTTTGTTGAGATTCTCCTGTAATCCCATTTTTGGCAAATACTTATTATTCTCCTAATGTCGGCTATTTGTTTTCAGATACCATATTCGGTGTTCCAGGAAGCACTCAAATGCTCGACAACACGTTAAATCTTCCTAATTTGATAGCAAAGTAAGTTATACATTCTATTAAATGTAGCAACATTAATATAAACAGCACGGATTTACAAAACAAAATCAATATTTAGGATCAGGAAACGTGCAATTTTGGAGCATTTTCAGGCAACACGCATGAAATCACACACTGGAATACAGAGGCTTGAAGAACGTTCGAAAAAACAATCTTTCTTCAAAAGTTTATTAAGTTTGATTTGTGGAGTAATTTTTCACAACAAAATTTGGTTAGACACTAAAAGGATAGGAAATTCAACTTCCTTTCCAACAGTATAATCAAATTTGAAGTTAATTATTTAATATTGATGGGGTTAGGGCCTTTTTATTGAGACAAGGTTGAAGACACACAAAAAATCCTAAAGTGAGAAAGTCGGATTTTTAGTTTAGTGTGGCACACAGCTTCCTCGTATCCAAAACCGGATTGTATAGATGACCCGATGCATTGTAGTTAATATCAAAACATCAATCTCTAAGTACCTTCCACTACCATCTACACGCTAATCTGAACAATCCTAGAAAATTCCATCAAATTCGGATGAAAAATGTGGAAGTTAAGGCTGTTAAAAGGAATTCACGATTGCGCATGCGCAGCGGCTACTATCAGTCCGGGGGTGATGATTTTCATAGGAAACCGTCTACACGCGGAACCAAAATTGTTGATTTTGGAAAATTTGCATAAGATTTAGGGACTGTTTCATGATAACCAAGGAAGTCAGATGAAATAGGAGAATGGAATTAGTGCGTATTATGCCTAGGATACCTACTAGCCCGCAACACACCAGAGACCGATGCGCGAACTAGAGCGGGCCCAGCGATGCTAGGCAAACAGTTCAAATCAATTATTCAGGGTTTGTTCATGGTTTCTTATGATATTTCTGGGGGAGTTGAATGGTTTCTTATGAATTTCATATAAATATTGGAACAACGATACACCTGACTCCTCAAAAATAATCACGATTTCTTACGCTCAAACAACCCAATTTTGCACTAATTTTTAGGTAACTATCTCGATTTGAGATAAATTGCTATAAAACAAACTGGCGGACTGGTGCATGGGCGACCACCGGATTTTGCAAATGTGGATCCCTCACTATTTCATTAACTCCTGTACTTAGAGTCAAGAAAGTAACCTAGTTTCGCATCTAAGACAAGCATATACGTAGATTGGGTTCATACATACTGAGAAATCTAGGTAAATAAATCTAGATTACTCATTTCCTCAATCGCAGATGAAGAGGTTTGGTGGACCCACTAATCTCATTACTCCACACGTGAGCGTTCCGCATCTCATAAATGTGTGGTCACAAATATCAATAACGATATCAGTCTTCGGGCGAGAGCAGCCAAACAAAAACATTGGTTAGGCAGGTCAATTGCTGGAGACTCTGCCCCCTGACCAAACACTCATGATAAGCTGCTCCAACCGCGAGCTATCGAAAAATTATCTTTGAAATGAATTGGACTTTGGCCTCTGTTGAAATATATCTTGCATATCGACCAGCTAGAACCGCGGGACGAGCCCCTTAATTTGTTAGGTGGCATTTTTAGCTAAAAACGCTGCAAATTATTACACAATGGTTTATTATTTTTCTATTTGGATCACTCGTCTGCAAAGAACACGGCTTTGCCATTGTTACCACCAACCAACTTGAAGAAAAACATCAATCGCATTTCGGTCAGCTAACATTTGAACGGAGATTAGGCCTCTTTTGTGATTCATACTCGTGTTGCTGATTATCGTAAGTCCAACCCTTAAATTATCGTAGGGAGCAAACGGTTTGTCCTACAGGGCTCCGCGTGGTCTCAAAAAATTCTAAAAATTCTATAGAATCTTAAATTTAAGGAAAAACAATAACCTTTATACCAAAATTTTTTGAGTTACGGCGTTTTCAGAATTTCAAAATTCATTTTTCAACTCCTAGAAGTGATCATCAACCAAAATCTACGGGGCAAAACTAGACCCCAAATGGAGCCTACATACCAAATTTCATCAAAATCGGTCAATGCTAAGTGGGGAAAATGCCGCGTACGGCGGAAGGCCAAATTTTTATTCGATTTTTGGATTCTATGTAACTTGAAACGTAAACCAACAAATTTGGAGGGGATGTTAAAATATATTTTCTTGATCGATTCCTAAGGTTCATTATTGGATATAATAAACGAAAACGAATTAAGAAAAACGATGACGGTTATTTTACTGTGGACCGATCAATGATCATGATCTTCATTGGGGACCATCTACAACTTAATCCGCATAATCCCTGAAAATATCATCGAAATCGGGAAGAAAATGTGGAAGTTTTGGCTGTTACAAGGAAATTCACGTTTGCGCATGCGCATTGGCTACTTCAGTCCGAAGGTGGTGATTTTCATAGGGGACCATCTAAATACTAATCTGTAACATCCCTGAAAATTTCATTGAAATCGGATCGAAAATGTAGAAGTTGAGGCCGTTACAAGGAATTCACGTTTGCGCATGCGCAGTCGCTTCTATCAGTCCGGGATGATGATTTTCATAGGGGACCGTCTACACAACAACCCGCAAAATCTCTGAAAATTTCATAGAAATCGTACGATAACTTCGTATAGTTATGCCCGTTACAAAGAATTCATGACAGACAGACAGACACGGAACCAAAATTGTTCAGAAAGGTCTAAAACGCAAAACGCGAGTGGAAATTTTGATTGTGGAAAACTTTTTTTTTTCATCCTTGAAAAGTGAAAACAAAGCTTCCGCTATCTTGGTAGACTCGGAAGCAATATAAGTGGGAGACGGATGCCCAGTAGGTAGTCATAGGTTTTCTTGTAGGAATTCATACCTACCTATTGCTTCCGAGTCTACCAAGGTAGCGGAAGCTTTGTTTTCACTTTTCAAGGACTAAAAAAAAGTTCTCCAAAATCAAAATTTTCACTCGCGTTTTGCGTTTTAGACCTTCCTGAACAATTTTGGTTCCGTGTCTATCTGTCTGTCATGAATTCTTTGTAACGCGCATAACTATACAAATTTATTGTCGGATTTCTATGAAATGTTTAGGGATTGTGCGGGTTGGTGTGTAGACGATCCCCTAGGAAAATCATCAACCCCGGACCGATAGAAGCGACTGCGCTTGCGCAAACGTGAGTTCCTTGTAACGGCCATAACTTCTACATTTTCCATCCGATTTCAATGAAATTATCAGGGATGTTACAGATCAGTATTTAGATGGTCCTCTATGGAAATCACCTCCTTCGTACTGATAGTAGCCACTGCGCATGCGCAAACGTGAATTCCTTGTAACGGCCATAACTTCTACATTTTCCATCCGATTTCAATGAAATTTTCAGGGATGTTACAGATTAGTATTTAGCTGGTTCCCTATGAAAATCACTTCCTTCGGACTGATAGTAGCCACTGCGCATTCGCAAACGTAAAATCCTTGTAACAGCCATAACACTTACATTTTTGAACACAGTGAAATACAATTTTTGCAGTGAAATACTTAACTCGAAAATTAAGCCTCTAAAAAAACGCTGCAAATTATTACACAACGGTTTATTATTTTTATATAGATCACTCGTCTACAAAATCACCAACCATCCAATATGAAGAGAAAAAGAAAAAAAAAGAAAAAAAAAAATCAAAAAAAAATCAAAAAATCAACAACAAAAAATCAAAATCACCAACCATCGATCGCATTTCGGTCAGCTCTAATTTGAACGGAGATTAGGCCTCTTTTGCGATTCACACTCGTGTTTTGATTTATATACATATATTTCGATATAAACCCTGAAATTTTCGTAGGGAGCAAACGGTTTGTCCTACAGAGCTACGCGTGGTCTCAAACAATTCTAAAAATTCTATAGAATCTTAAATTGAAGGGAAAACAATACCTTCACATCGAAATTTTTTGAGTTAGGGCGTTTTCAAAATTTCAAAATTTATTATGGAACCCTTAGGAGTGACCTAGATCAACCAAAAGCTTCGGGGCACAACTAGATCCCAAATGGAGCCTACATACCAAATTTCATCAAAATCGGTCAATGCTAAGTGGCAAAAGTGCCGCGTACGGCGTACGGCGGACGGACGGCCAAATTTTTATTCGATTTTTGGATTCTACCTACCTTGAAACGTAAACCATCAAATTTTGAGGGGGTGTTAAATTTTTTTTCTTGGTCGATTCCAAAGGTTCATTATTGAAAATAATAAACCAAAATAGCTAGGAGACATTTTGCTTCCGAGTCTACCAAGGTAGCGGAATCTTTGTTTTCACTTTTCAAGGACGAAAAGAAAAGTTCTCCAAAATCAAAATTTTCATTCGCGTTTTGCGTTCAGACCTTCCTGAACAATTTTGGTTCGGTGTCTGTCTGTCATGAATTCCTTGTAACGCGCATAACTATACGAAGTTATTGTCCGATCTCTATGAAATTTTCAGGGATTGTGCGAGTTAGTGTGTAGACGGTCCCCTATGAAAATCAATATCCCCGAACTAATAGAAGCGACTGCGCATGCGCAAACGTGAATTCCTTGTAACAGCCATAACTTCTACATTTTCCACCTGATTTCGATGAAATTTTCAGGGACGTTACAGATTAGTATTTAACTGGTCCTCTATGGAAATCACCACCTTCGGACTGATAGTAGCCACTGCGCATTCGCAAACGTAAAATCCTTGTAACAGCCATAACACTTACATTTTTGAACACAGTGAAATACAATTTTTGCAGTGAAATACTTAACTCGAAAATTAAGCCTCTAAAAAACGCTGAAAATTATTACACAACGGTTTATTATTTTTATATAGATCACTCGTCTACAAAATCACCAACCATCCAATATGAAGAGAAAAAGAAAAAAAAATCAAAAAATCTAAATCACCAACCATCGATCGCATTTCGGTCAGCTCTAATTTGAACGGAGATTAGGCTTTTTTGCGATTCACACTCGTGTTTTGATTTATATATATATATATTTCAATACAAACCCTGAAATTTTCGTAGGGAGCGAACGGTTTGTCCTACAAAGCTCCGCGTGGTCTCAAAAAATTCTAAAAATTCTATAGAATCTTAAATTGAAGGAAAAACAATACCTTCATATCAAAATTTTTTGAGTTAGGGCGTTTTTAAAATTTCAAAATTGATTTTGGAACCCTTAGGAGTGACCTACATCAACCAAAAGCTTCGGGGCACAACTAGACCCCAAATGGAGCCTACATACCAAATTTCATCGAAATCGGTCAATGCTAAGTGGCAAAAGTGCCGCGTACGGCGTACGGCGTACGGCGGACGGACGGCCAAATTTTGGTTTATTATTTTCAATAATGAACCTTTGGAATCGACCAAGAAAAAAAAAATTTTAACACCCCCTCAAAATTTGATGGTTTACGTTTCAAGGTACGTAGAATCCAAAAATCGAATAAAAATTTGGCCGTCCGTCCGCGGAAAATCTAGTTGTGCACTACGGCGCCGGAATTTCGAATTTCGCCTTTTAAGGGGGGAAGAGGGGGGGTTAATGCTTAAAAAACGTACGTTTGCGGGCATAATCTTATAAACTCTGCCCAGGCCTCAATTTCCAACCGATTTGTGTTTCTTTTTTTGTTTGACTAAAATAACTTCTGAGTTGTACATGATTTCACCAGAGTACCAAAATTCGCAAGAGGAGGGGATGGGTGGGGGGATAATATTCACAAAATATCCAATTTTTCAATATTTCGGTTCCTTTACTGCTTACTAATTGTATCCAAGCTTTGAAATTGAGGAAAAATTCTCATTATACCTTAGGATTTGCATGAATTACTTTCTGTACCACCATGGAAATAAAAGTGGTGCCACCATGGTGCCAGGGCACCATAAACCTCATATTTCTTGGGTTTTTTGGTGTTTCACCTTGAATACGGATGTGACATTCGACGGACTGCCTACTAAACCTAATAGATGAAAGTTCAATGTTACGACGTATGCCACTTTGGTGCCAGACTGGCACCATTGTGGTGGGGGGGGGGTGTGAACTCGAATTCGCATGTTGGGTGTCATAGATCATGGATTTTAAAATGCTCTTCAGATTCGAGGCTATGCTGCCGCTAGAAGTGTTATGGTTTATAATGTTGGGGGGGGGGGGGGGGTGTCACTATTTCTTCCCTAAAGTAATAAATAAATTACATCGAGAGAAACAGTTTTATCGCTTAACAACTGGTTAAACTGATCCAATACTTATCCAATGGGACGTCCCCTGGAATGAATGCATTACTAAACAATATGTTTCTCTTTAACATCATTTAACAACTTCTAACAAGGGGTCACAGGTAGGTTGATGTTTCGAGAACGGTTAGTCAAATATCTTTCAGCGGTATTCTTTCATTGAGAACACTATATTTTGGCCTACTTCGTACCTACCTGCTAAATAACGTATATATTTCGTTCGTTCTCCGTAGATTGATAGTGAATAATCATCGCGATTCATCACAGAAGGTATGAGAATATAACAGGAAATCTTAATAATGACTGTGTTAACTTTTAACTTGGTGGAGAAAGGAGTCAACTGGTAATAATGTTTTTTATAATAATAATGGTCTTTATAATAATAATAATAATAATAATGGTTTTTCTTTACTATTAAGAAACTGTTTTTTTTTTCAATCTCTTGTGGTTTTTTCTGCCCATCTCTAAGAGGCGTGGTCAGTCGAGTAATTTTTCCCTCTACGAACACTCATTCTCATCTTCCATGATATCGGTTCGTAATTCCCCATGGATGTATGACTTTTCGCGTGCAACATCCATGGGTCACTGTGGCGACCTTCGTCTCAGGTAACCTCGCAAGCTGATACCGTGATAACATGTAAACAGTACCTAATCTTTCAAAAAATAGAGTCTCCATCCTTCCACCCATCTTATATCTTGAACTTTAGCGTCATGTTTTAACGTTGATCTATGAACGGCGTCATGTATTCAATTGTGTATCTCCGCAAATTCCAAATGTGTTTGGGAACTTGAACTAATAGTACATTTCGACTGTGTTAGTAACATTCATGCTAGAGCGACAATGCAACATGGTAAGTTTTTTTTTCTACATTCACCCAATTCTGTACCAAGAGTACGATCGTGCTTTCTAAAAAACCATTTCTTCGCACTTGTATTTCTTCTAATCAGAATCTGGGTTCTCCTAGGATATGTCAAATGGATTCTCGAATGTGAATGTCAACAAGATGATCGAATCAAGTCGAAACTGGAATTTGGCTAATGATGTCGAACTGCTGAAATGTCTTGAGAAGTTCTCAGAGGTAAGTTTGGTCGCCTTCTGTATTTACATTTCGTTACTTTGCGTATCATGGTGACGCGGTTGGTACCTACTAGAAAAATACTGTTACCTAAGTAGAAAAGTTGAGGGGTTTCCCTTTGGAAGACAGCTGATGGCGTCCGCGATGCCAGGAATGGCAGTTGGACGAAAATTCAACCTGAGATGTTTCTTTACTTTACTTGTTTTGCTATGTAATAATCGATGAAGCGGGGTAAGATGAATGCAATTCGATCGTGACAGAAGCAGGGTAGTGCAAGAATAACCAAACTTGGATCGGTTCGTCGATGGTGGTTTTTGTTGTTGCTGAATTGAGTTGACAATGTCAAATTCCGGCTCACAGGCTCATCATTTGGCTGGTGATATTCCATGGAATTGAAACAATAGAGAGTTTTAGCATGCCACAAGCACCGTGAGATTCTCCTAGGACGAGCAATGTGAGATGCTAACCTTCATTCTTGGGGATCAACGTGACCCTACAAACCTAGAGTAACGTCAAGCGTCACACCAACTCTGTATTTCTGTCTTGTCGTCTTGTGGCCCGAGTTTCATTTTTGGTGGAAATCATTTCGGAAATACCTAATGGTTCATTTGCAATAGCAATTATTTTGCTGTAGTGTATTACGCCAGAACGATGCTTTTGTGATTCGTGCTTTTTATCATGGAATACCTATCTAATGATCATTCATCAGTCTACGTCCGAATTACTTAATTCGTCCGTCGAACAATCAACTGCCTATCCACCTAACTTCGAGGTAAGAAATCGTATTAAAATTTATTTATGTGTGATAGGTACATAGTTTACCTACTCATATTACTACCCTCTTACCGGTACTTTCAACTAGGTACTTGGAGAGAGAAGAGTATAGCTAACTGCCTGCGGGTACTAATTTTTGTTTCAGATTCCGGAAAACAAGTCCCTAGACGTCTTTTCGGAACAAGAATGAATTTGAAAATAAATGAATGGAAATATATACCTATTGCTTTTAATGTAACATGAGATTTGTTAATTGATTTGTTCGTCTACCTACAAGATAACTTTATGTTACAATTTTCACCTGCCTCTCACCTCACCTATCTACGTTGATCTTGGTTGCAAACAGTATTAGGCAAAAAATATTTTTGCAGTTAAAAGTAGGTAGGATAGTGATAAGAAGAGGATTTCCAGCTCAAATATTTGCGCAAAAAAGTCTCCATTTTTGTGAGTTTCTGCATTTTAGGGAGTAGGTAATTATTTATTATTTAAAATACTATTTTTGCGCTAGCAGGCATATTTTATCGGAAAGTTTACATAACATCAAAGTTTGAAAATTTCCTGAAAATGATGAATTTAGGTTTTTTTATTTCAACATTTCTATTGTTTTTCAATGGACATCATCATTAAATTATTGATATAGAAGATTCTCTTAATAGTTTCCTGGATTGACAAAACCTCCTGGATTGAGGTTTCATTCACGATCAGGTAGTTAGTACTTAGTTACGTGAAAGAATATTATTACGAGTTTTGTTCAAAATAATAGTAGGTAGTTACCTACCTAGGAAAGCAAAATCATAACGTTGAAATCAATTCAATAACAAATTAAAACGTCGAATTACCACTATTCATGAAGGTTGGAATATTCAATACCGACTATACCACAATTTTTAGAAGAGACGTTTTCGAACCCTACTTTTTGAAAATTGTACTACTTAGGACAGTTCTCAAATGTTGGCCAACAAACTAATAGTTTCCCTCATTATTATGGACATTTTAGCAAAGGTATGTTTACTTTGGAAAATCTATAAAAAATTATCAAAATATTTTTCAAAGATAGGTACCTACAGTAGGTATATTTTGAGACACAATTTTGGTTTTCCCAAAATACCTTTGTTTTCTTCAAAGTGCAAAGAAAATTCATAAGAAGATTATGAATGAATAAAATATGTATGAAAAAGAGAGGAAGGGAATGTACCTAATGAATAAAGTCAATTGAAAAGAACGATAATGAATGAATTAAATTACGTACAAAATGAGCAATCGTGAATAAGTTAAATGATGAGGTAAAAATTATAAGTAGGTATGTAGTTGTTACTGAAGAAAGTTTGTAAAATATGTGCATTGTTTGAAAGATTGAAGGAACAAAATTTGTTCCTTTTTGCCAAAATTTGTGCCTTTTGGCATTTAATGCCAAAAAATGCGAGAAAATGCGCATTTTTCCGCCTTTTGATAGGAAGGGGTTATAAGTGGCGTAGGTTATAACATCTCGCGGTGCCCGCGGCGGTGTTCTCGCGTTGGACGCTCGTTGAGCGTCGACCGTGACTCGCGGTGCCCGTGAGTCGCGGGCACCGCGAGATATAGCATCCATGATGACGCGTTCGCGGTGCCCGTGAGTGGTCTGCTAAAACTCTCTATTATGTCAATTTCTCTACCGCAACTCATTTTACCGATGTGTTTTCATCTTGGCGAAGCACATCTTTGAAAAATTTCCGATGAGTAGACTGGTTGCTAGAATGGGAAACTCTTGGCCTGTTCCTTGGCATCATCAGCTACGACTGAGGGGTTGGTTGGGATTCGTTTCATCGCATAGAAAATCTCTACTGGTCAAGTGACTTTCTTATTGAAAGATTGAAAGAGATCATATTGAAGTGATGCAGACTGAATCATCTGCAGGAATCCCCACACCACATCTAGGGTTACCCTTCAGTAATTTGTTTTAAATAACTCAACATCTGCCTAGTAATTTTCCAAGTAGCAGTACTGCTCCTTGGAACAAATCCGTTGTCACATTATACCAATCACCTGGATAGATTTAAGGACTCAGAAAATAAAAAAGTTCCAATGAACAAGGTACGAAAAGCAGAATTTTCCAAAGGGAGCAGCGAGATGAAAATGTGCTACATCTACAGAGACAGCTTCGTCTCAGTCAAATAAGATGTCACCTCAAAGCCTAACCTTTTTTCGTCGTCGGACGACTACAGTAGAACAAAACAAGCCCTCAATTTACGACCTTCCATCCAAGCTGTAAGCGGTTCGTGAACCAGTGGCTCCAGTCAAGTACAAGGACCTGAAGCAGCTTTGCGAGATGGGGGTGATCACTTCCTTGCACTGAAAAGAATATCTCGCCATCCCTCACGAAAACTGTTCTACTCGTGACGTTTTTATCAGATACTGATGTAAAGGAAAACCTCTCTGTAGCCCAAGACTGAATAATTTTATTGTTTCTGTAAATATTGTACTCAAACAATGGCACCCATTATAATTAATGTAATAAGGAATTTCACCATGTCGGAATTTCCTATTTTTGACCCCAAAATCGGATTCAGCACCTCGAAAAACCTCCTAAGGCAAACTTTCAGCCCGAACTTCCTAATTTACGAATAAACAAAACAGTGTAGAAAATACGAATGTTTAAAAAAACCGGGAAAATGACGTCATCCTGGAATAGTTCATTTATGGCCGCTTGAAGCGCTGAGATCGAGAAATCTATAGTCCCCAGATGCAAAATTTCACGAAACAGTAAAGTTCGAAATCGAAAAACTGAAGAAAAAAATAGAAAAAGCAAGATGGGGAAAATTAGGTTTCCCCTGTTTTTGTTTGATACCTTTTCTCTTAGAAAACACGATTTTGTCGTCCCAATGGGCAACACTGGGAGGAGACGGCGATCCAAACAGCCCAATCAGCGAGCATTCCCGCTTCACGTCCGTTTTCCAGGTTAGTTTTGAAATCAAAAATTTTGATTGTCTCCCAAAAATAACAGGAGACTTCTTTTCCGAAATCAACCCGATTTTCATCTATCCCACACCATTAACTATTCAGGAAAAGTGCAAACAGAATTCGGTGAAATTCCTCATTCTTAGCCTGAAAAACGATTGCCTCAATTTTAGATTCTGGAGTTTCAAGTCAAATCCTTTAATAGAGCCCTAGAATAACGTTTAACACCCGGAATACACAAGGGGAAAGAATTACCGTAGAAGAAAATGCCTAAACAAGTGTTTGAGTCCGGTTAAACTTTTCATTATTTTTGTTGAGCTCCTAGCATTAGGTAGGTAGGCTTGTTTTATAGGTAGGCTGTCTTTTCGGCAAAGTTCATTGCTTATCGCCAACATCAGACCGCCTCAAACTCTCCTTCTTCTCTTCAATGCTCCACACGCCGGAACAAACGGGATCATCGAGAGTTCAGTTTTAACCTGCCATCGGTTATTGTAGTTTGTCGCCTTCCGTATCGAGCAATAAGCCGATTTTCACATCACCATTGAACGCAGACTTTGAGTCATTATATTCCGAATTTATCCATCAAATTCAGGATTGATTCAAAACCGATTGATTGCCGACTCTTTTCTCTCTCTCGTTTGGCTCAAAACGGAGTTTGGGTGCTGAAAGGACATAATCAGCCCATTCAACACCTGCCATATTCGCTGCTGGAGCCGAATTACTGCCTACCTGGGTTCAAATCTCGTCAACGACAACCTAAGTTTTTTGCCCCGAAATTTATTTTATTTTCAAAGAGACAGTTAATTTTCCTTATCTTCGTTTCTAAAAAACGCCTGCCAAGTGGGTGTGGCACATAGCTTCCTCGTATCAATAACCCGATTGTATAGATGATCCGATGCATAGTAGTTAATCTCAAAACACCAATCTCTAAGTACCTTTCACTACCCTCATAGGGGACCATCTACACGCTAATCTGGACAATCCTAGAAAATTTCATCAAATTCGGATGAAAAATTAAGTGAGTAGATGTATGTGATTGGATCAAAAAAATTCTTAGCCTCTGCTGGGATCCGAACCCGCGACCCCTGGAGCTCAAATCAAGACTCTTTCCTCTGAGCTATTAAACTTGTCATGAATAAGATTTGAGATTCTCACAGGAGGCCATCCCTCTATGAATTAATCCCTCTATGAAGAACAATTCTCTATGATTTTCATAGGGGACCATCTAAACACTACTCTGTAATATTCCTGAAAATTTCATTGAAATCGGATGGAAAATGTAGAAGTTATGGCCGTTACAAGGAAATTCACATTTGCGCATGCGCAGTGGCTACTATCAGTCCGAAGGTGGTGATTTTCATAGGGGACCATCTAAATACTAATCTGTAAGATCCCTGAAAATTTCATTGAAATCGGATTGAGATTGTGGAAGTTATGGCCGTTACAAGGAATTCACGTTTGCGCATGCGCAGTCGCTTCTATCAGTCCGGGGATGATGATTTTCATAGGGGACCATCTAAAACCTAATCCACATAATCCCTGAAAATTTCATCGAAATCGAGTTGAAAATGTGGAAGTTATGGCCGTTACAAGGAAATTCACGTTTGCGCATGCGCAGTAGCTACTATCAATCCGAAGGTGGTGATTTTCATAGGGTACCATTTAAATACTAATCTGTAACATCCCTGAAAATTTCATTGAAATCGGATGGAAAATGTAGAAGTTATGGCCGTTACAAGGAATTCACGTTTGCGCATGCGCAGTCGCTTCTATCAGTCCGAGGATGATGATTTTCATAGGGGACCGTCTACACACCAATCCGCAGAATCCCTGAAAATTTCATCGAAATCGGACAATAACTTCGTATAGTTATGCGCGTTACAAGGAATTGATGACAGACGGACAGACACACTGACAGACACGGAACCAAAATTGTTCAGAAAGGTCTAAATCGCAAAACGCGAGTGAAAATTTTGATTTTGGAGAACTTTTTTTTTCGTCCTTGAAAAGTGAAAACAAAGCTTCCGCTACCTTGGTAGACTCGGAAGCAAAATTGAAACCTGTAGGGTGGAGTGGGGCAATTGCGATCCGAAATTTCAATATTTCAACTTTGATCCTCTGTAAAGCTGGCCGTCCACTAGGTCGACAGCGCGGCGCGACGCGAAATTCCTAAGCTCCGTCCACTGGAGCGGATAAAATTTTTCGACCCGCCGTTTTGCCACGGTGCCTTCTCAGGAAAATATCGGGCATAGGTATTATGTTTTCATCGGACGACGAAGAAATGTTTCTTTTAGTTGCAGCTTTGGAAGCAGATGAGGAGGACCAAATCGGTGGGAAAAGGAGAAGATTTTGGGTCCATCCAATAAAGAGGATGAACCTGGGGGAGCACAATCACCTGTTAAGGCTAAAGGGGACACCCCTCTAGTTTGATTCTCTTTTAGGAGATGGCGCTAGCGTCGCATTCAAAAGTTTTCCCAAAGTTTCTCATCCTCCACGAAAGATTTTTTTCAATTATAATACGGGAATGTATCCAGAATAAGTAGATCTCGGTTTCCACCATTGAGTTTTTACCATACTATAATTATTTTAATCATGAAATCGCAGAATTCGGGCTATTAAAGGTGTTGAGTAAAAAATGAGATAGCTTGCATATTCATTGTCATTAATAATTGATGAATGATTGGTTAGAAATCCGATTCTTGGACAATTGGAGACGGAAAGGGTAAATGAAAAATAACGCACACTCATTGGTTGCTAGCAAATGGAGTATGAGGTTGGTTGCCTAGCGACCCTTGTTACCCTCCCCTTCAATCCGACCCTCCTTGACCCCCACGGAATAGATCAGTAATATTGCTTGCGATTTCACTTCCACATCTACCTACCAAGTTATACTGAATAAGCAATTTCATTGAGTGATATTCATCATATATTATGAAAATGAATTGATTGATAAATGAATTTTCATTACATAGTTACTCAAGTGGGATATTTATGTTATTCAATCATAATTAAAAAACCTTTTTTTTAAAATAATAATGTTGAATAAAAAGACTATAAATAATCAACGTTTCTTTTTTTAATATGTTCATACTTGATATTTTTTAATACCTTTGTATATATCTATTCATTTTTCTAACGTTGCACAGAAGAATGAATGTTTCATTTAAATCATACCTAAATAATTGTGCGAGCTAAACGAGTGGATTTTCGCATAGCTGGGAAGTTTATACAGGGTGTAACTGTATGGGTATTATATGGGTGAATAACTTCAGGAATAGATTCTACAACTAATTTTCTTTTGGTTCTCCAAAACCTAATTTTTGTGTAATTGTGGAGTTGCGAAACTGGGAGCGTTCAAAAAGCCAGGTTGCGCGCTATAAAAAAATCGGTTCGGGTATAAACTTTTCAAGAAATTTGACGTAGAATCCAAATCTTTAATAAAAACGCTGCAAATTATTACACAATGGTTTATTATGTTTTATTTTTCTATATAGATCACTCGTCTGCAAAGCCACCAACCATCCAACATGAAGAAAAACATCGATTGCAATTCGGTCAGCTAACATTTGAACGGAGATTAGGCATCTTTTGCGATTCACACTCGTGTTTCTGATTTATGGTACGTCCAAACTTTAAATTCTCGTAGTGAGCGAACGGTTTGTCCTACAGAGCTCCGGATGGTATCAAAAAATTCTAAAAATTCTATAGAATCTTAAATTGAAGGAAAAACAATACCTTTATATCGAAATTGTTTGAGTTAGGGCGTTTTCAAAATTTCAAAATTGATTTTGGAACCCTTACAAGTGACCTACATCAACCAAAATCTTCGGGGCACAACTAGACTATTTAATGGAGCCTACATACCAAATTTCATCAAAATCGGTCAATGCTAAGTTGCAAAAGTGCCGCGTACGGCGGACGGACGGCCAAATTTTTATTCGATTTTTGGATTCTACGTAGGTACCTTGAAAAGTAAACCATCAAATTTTGAGGGGGTGTTGAAATTTTTTTTCTTGGTCGATTCCAAAGGTTCATTATTGAAAATCATAAACCAAAAGGGGGATTTCGTTTTAAAAAAATGAAGTTAGTGTCAATTGCGCGCAAATATTATGCGCGAAAGTACTTTTTTCTGAGTTGTGTGTGGTTGGGACTTAGGATGGTTCCCTATGAATGTCATCATCGTCTGACCTCAAATTTGGAGGGTTGTGACAGATAGTTGGAAATTGAAGTTTCTATTACCTACTGAGCATATAGGATTATCTCTATGCTGTCGTATTTTAGGTACGAAGATGGTATGTGGCACAACCTCATGCAAACATTTTGTTTCCGAGTCTGCCAAGGTAGTGGAAGCATTACTTTTACTTTTCAAGATTGAACAAAAAAAGTTCTACAAAATCTAAATTTCCACTCGCGTCCACGTCTTAGATACGACCTTCCTGAACAATTTTGGTTACGTGTCTGTCTATCATGAAATCCTTGCCATAGCCGTAACTTTTACATTTCTCATCCGATTTTGATGAAATTTTCAGGGATTATGGGGATTGGCGAGTAGATGATCCCCTATGAGGGTAGTGGAAGGTACTAAGAGATTGATTTTTTGAGATCAACAACTATGCATCGGATCATCTATACGGGTTATGGGTACTAGGAAGCTATGTGCCAGACCTACTTGGCGGACGTTTTCATTATTAATTAGTGAATAATAGGGGTGATATTCTCAAAATCGGGTTTTTGATGATTTCCCAATTGTAAGAGTATCAATACTTTCGAGTTGTGGATACGAGGAAGCTATGTGCCAGACCTACTTGGCGGACGTTTTTATTATTAATTAGTGAATAATAGGGGTGATATTCTCAAAATCGGGTTTTTGATGATTTCCCAATTATAAGAGTATCAATACTTTCGAGTTGTGGATACGAGGAAGCTATGTGCCACACCCACCTGGCAAGCGTTTTATAAAACTTCTGAGTACGGGAACTGTGTGGGGCGGGTGGCGGATGAGCTGGTGGGCGGGTTTGTTGTCTTCTGAATGGCGAGGGGGGTTGCCTGACTGAAGTTCACCCCTTTTGATTTTCGTTTTCTCTTTCGGTCGCTAATTCTCAATATTTTTGATTTCTGATGGATTCCATATGTTGAGGACATCTGCTAGAATATGCCTGGTATCGCGGTTTTGGGAAAATTTATTCTAATGCCCGCATATTTGGTCAATGAGTGAATCACCAAAACATTAATTATGGTGTTTCGTCAAAAAATATAGATTTTATGAGAAATTTGACATGGCACAAACTTAGAATACGACGAAAGGAAACCAAATAAGTTTACAGAATGAAAATCGGTCCACTGATAGCTGAGAACTTTTGGGAAAATGATTAAGCTCCTGTCTCTCTCTTTTCCCGATATAGCTGTCTCACTCGCACACTTGTCATCCCCTTTAGCCTTAAAAGATTTGCTAAGAGACGAGCAAAAGTTAAAAAAGATAAAGATAAAGATAAAAGATAAAGTATTTTAGAATGTCGAGGGGGAAGTTTTTCGAGCTTCACACATTGATTAAGCCTCGTTTACAAAAGCCAAACACTGACGAAAATGACCGAGGTCGACAATTTTTCGCTTCGCCCTCCGTCCACTAGGTCGACAGCGCGGCGCGACGCCACGCTCCAGAAGTCTGGAGAGCGGCAGATTGCGAAAAAGTTTCTACCCGCGCCGCGCTGTCGACCTAGTGGACGGGCACCTTAACTTTCCTTTGAAAACGCTATTTTGACCTTTTTTTAATGAGTAGCTTATGTAACGTAGATTTCGATGCACTCTTCAAAATGTACAACAGATTTACTTCTCATGGTCCAAACTGTGGTTTTTAAAATTCCAACTGACTTCCCCCTTTGTCCCACTAATCGGGGCAAATGCGGTAAAGGCATGGAAAACCCATAAAAACCTTGAGTTGCATTACTTGGGTAAATGTACACAAAGCTAAACACTAGCGAGTATTGAGTCAGGATAATGTCAGTCAGGAATAAGCAGGTGACTGGCAGGAACCTGCCTTTTCTGACAGGTAAGGGTTGCCAACATAACTGGATACACATTGAGAAGTTTCCGAGGCAAGGCACTCAAATGGCGCCATTTTCAAAGCCATTTCCGCATTTGCCCCATTTCCACATTCACCCCACTCCACCATACCAATTGTTTATCTCATTTTAAATAATAGTGTTTGTCACTAGTAATTGGTAACAGACTTATTTTATTCAAATATCCTACCTTTGCGCAAACAACAAGTGAAGACTGTCAAAAAACACCTCTGGCGAAGCGTAAAAGAAGTTTCGACAAAAATAGTGTCAGAATGTCAACAGGTAGAGTTGTAAGCGCCCTTGTCACCACATGAAACGATCCACTCAAGTAATGTGATTCAAATATCAAAACTAACTAGTATAGAAACTAAGTAAGAGAAGGTGAAGACCAATAAATAATGCTTGATAAACTAATAGGTAGAATTGTATTGTAAATAAGAGTGAGCAATTTTAATTTTAATTGCTTATTTTGGTCACTTTCGTGTCTGGGTTCTTTCTGCCAGTTCGCGGCGCACTCTTGTGTGTCATGTAGGTAGCTAATGGTTTCATGTGCGCTTTCAGAGGTAGCACTGATGTGATGTTGTTAGGGAAAACTCATCACGTCACAGACTCCCGGTACATTCAAAATTTCCATCTTCCTTAAATTCTCTAAATTTTTTGGCAGCACACTGTGGTTTTCTTACATATCAGTTAATAACCATCTTTCGAAAAAAATTAAAAAATTGTGAGGCAAATTCCCCATTTTGTGATTAAGTGTACGTTGATTCATATTCAAATTTCATATTTTATTTACTGATGTAACGAGTATTATATTAAAATTATTTGTTCGAAATGTTTGTCGGCTGTTTTCTTTGCTTCTCGTCTTATTGGTGTGGGACCTTCAACAATAAGCAAGTATCGAATTAACCAATTTTTCGGATCCTGGATTTTGATGGATTCATTTATGATTGTTTTCTTCCTAACAAGTATTTCTTAATCGTGGTGTTAGGCATCCTCAGTGGCAGGATACCGAGTAATGAAAACTTGACAAGAGTATTTTAAATTTTTGATGATTTTCATCAGCCTGATAGTCGATATGTGATATCTTTGATTTCAGAATATCGTGAATAATGCGTCTCTGACTTTGAGTTCTATGGATAACTTGGAGGATAGTCTGAATGAAACGTTCCTGAAAGTAAGAACTGTCGCAAACAAATTCCAAGCGATTGCTGACAATCAGTTCATTGAAAATAGGGTTCAAGAAGAAGAAGACTTTGTACTGGCTAATGATGACAAGGTACATATCGGATTTATTATCATTTCTAGGTATAATTTATACTTTTCTTGATGAAGTTCCACTTATTTGGAAAGTATTATGAACGAAATCCGTAGGTATTATTTGAATGGGAGAAATAATGATAACCTACGTTGTGAATTATTGTAAGCGTCTGTAAGTATGATAAGATTAGACTCAGTCAATTTTTTCTCAATGAATCTTTGGGTGTCACTGATGTTTGCCAGCTTCTGGATTATGTAATAAGACAAGGTACTTTACCGAAGTTCGTACTCGCATATTCAAATTGTTTATTTGAAATATAGAAGTAGTTTATTGGTAAAAGTACAATTTTTCAAAGTTATACATAAATATATCAAGCCTTCAAATGGCAAGTTGTTCTTGTGACATTTTATTATTACACTAGCTGTAAAGCCTGCTAAAAGCAGGCAAAAACAAATCGTAGATAAAATACGTAATTTATTAAATTAGAAAAAAAATTTTGATGTCACGGCCTGGAATCGAACCCGGGTTAAAACGTGGAACGTAACATTCAACAAACATAAATGAGCATAATGACCAGAAATGATTGAACAAACCTAATTTTCTTTTACGTTAGAGCCTCGGTGCTGCTCTGCAGCTGTGGCTGTCTCGTACAATGAAACAAATCGTAATTAACGGAGGCAATTAGAGACTTTAGAATAAGGCGGATCAACAGAAACCTCCAAAAAATGGTACTTGGAAGGGATGGATAGAATGTCTTCGTAAAGTTGCACGGAGTAGGTATTTCCTGAAACGCCGGGGTTTTTCGCCTTCTATGAGGGCGGAGGCGGCACGGAGTAGGTATTTCCCAACTTGGGCGACATACCTACATACGGTTGGTGTTTTATGTATTAGGATTATGTCATCTATAGTCTGGTTTATGTTTGTATGACATTACCACCATACCTTTACATCTATTTTCTTGTTAAATTCCAGGACACACTAGAAAACCAAAAGTCTACAGAAAATTCGAAAGATCAAATAATCGATTGTATCAAAGGTTGTCAAAATGTACTAAGAAATAAATTTGAAACGGTTCAGCTGAGCGGAATAGATTCAGAAGATGAGATGGCCAATAGCAGGTACCTACTTTCATGTTGTTCAAAATTGATTTTGTCTTATTATTTTCAATAATGAACCTTTGGAATCGAGCTAGAACAAAATCGGCATATTGGGTTCATTTAGGGTCCAGTTATGCCGCAAAGCCTTTGGTGAGTTTCTGTCACTTCTAAAGGCCCATTTACACCAAATGCGCAACGAAAACGAATTCGCACAAACGTTTGCAAACAACATTCGCGTGATTGGGGGGCTCCCGTTTACACCGCCAGAGCACGCTCGAACGAACTGTTTTTCTCAAGCATTCAACCGTGTTCACACGTAATTTCATCGCACAAGGCACCAGCGTTGTCGAAAGTTTCATTAAGTATGTGCTGCATCCATAGTTTTACTTTCTGAAATTGAGAAAAGCCGCCAGAGGAGGAAACGCCACACAATATAGGAGTCTTCACAATTGAAAGGCAGAAATTACTCGAAACTTTTGGCTGACATGCGAAAGGATGAATCTGGACTGTTCAAAAATTTCAGTCACATGTCACCATCGGACTTTGATTTTTTACTGAAAAAAAAAAAAATAAAATAAAATTAAAAAATTAAAAAATTGAAGAAAAAGTGTCAAGAGATGATACCTACTGTTGAATCATCAAAAATTAACTTCCCTCGACCGGGGATCAACCTCCTATCATTCCGATTCTGAATCGGAGCTCCTACCACATGAGCTGAGGAAGCGAATGGACGGAAATGCAAAGAGGTTGCTGATCACAGAATCTCCCCCCCCCCCCCCTGCTAGGAAATCTTAGGTACTCCGTTACCTAGTCAGGGAGGCTGCTTTGGCCGGCATTTTACAACCCATTGAGAACGCGTCTTTTTGACTGGCTTCGGAGTTTTTTGTTATTGTTTCTTATTGACGGGGCGGGGGATCTGCTGACCTCAATGTTTGTCCGAATAGGCCGTGGCTCGACTCGTGTCTTGAGAAGGAGTTGTTTTGATGATCTAATCTTAATGAATTATTGTTTCTCTGAGAAATGCTGAGGAGACCATTCGGGTCCAGTACGACTGCGCCATATTGTTGAATCATCAAAAATTAAGTTCCCTCGACCGGGGATTGATCTCCTATCATTCAGATTCTGAATCGGAGCTCCTACCACATGAGCTAAGGAAGCGAATGGACAGAAATGTGAAGAGCTCGCTGATCATAACAGTACCAACTACCACGAGTGCATTCCTGGTGCCTTCCATTGGCAGGAAACCTTCGATTTTTGGTTACGGGAGACTCATATGCAAGTCTCATGTACCTCTTCAGAATGAAGAACTGAAGAATTTTTCTATATCAACTACAGCGGCTATTCGTGTGCTCGACTGGAACCCATTTACACCGGGCGCGCAACAATCACTGAAATCCCTTTATGGTTCGCCGGTTTAACTACAAGTGGCGGGACTGTCTCGAACGTTCGAGAACAGTGTTTTCGAAGTGGGCGTCGGTGGTCTGGTGGACAGTGTACCCGACTGCGGTGATAAGATGAGAACCGTCTAGCGGGGACGCGCGTTCGAGTCTGGTCGTCGCAGAAAGTTTTCTGTCTATTAGACGATCGGCAATCTCTCGTTCCAACCCAGGGCGGTGATGTTTGGGAAGCCATGAGCGAAATCATCAGAACAAATTCTGATCTCCCCTTAGGGAGACAGCTGATGACGTCCGCGACGCCAAGAATGGCAGTCGGACGAAAATTCAACCTGAAATGGTTGCTTACTTTACTTTACTTTTTTTTTTTAACAGTGTTTTCGAACGTTCGTGCGCACTGTTCGGCGTGCCATGCCCGTTCACACCGGCCACAAATTTACAAATGTTCGTTTGCAAACAGTGTTTGTGTTTGTTGCGCGTTTGGTGTACATTAAGGGGTGAAAAATAGCGGTTGTAATTTTCAAAACCTCCAGTTGTGACCAGGGGGTCAGCTGTGACCGAGCAAGCTACGGCGTGTGTCTCTGGAGACAGGACTCGAACCAGTTCCAGGGGCCGTGAGTTCGAGGCCTCTACGGCATATTTTCGGGTGAGTCGGTCGCAGTTCCCCCTCGTCCCAAACCAGAGTGGTGAGGCCAATGGGAAGCCATGAGTGAAATCATCAGAACAACTTCTGATCTTCCCTTAGGAAGACAGCTGATGACGTCCACGACGCCAGGAATGGCAGTCTGACGAAAATCCAACCTGAAATGGTTGTTTACATTACTACTTTTTTTTTTCAAAACCTAGCTCAAAAACTCGATATAACGG
This sequence comes from Apolygus lucorum, assembly GCA_009739505.2. NCBI lineage: Eukaryota > Metazoa > Arthropoda > Insecta > Hemiptera > Miridae > Apolygus > Apolygus lucorum. Next base: position 26,920,285 of record CM019167.2, read on the forward strand.
TATTTTTTTCACCAATTTAAATTAGAATTGAATGAGACCACCCAGATCTCTGTAGGTCAAACCGTTTGCTCCCTATGATGTCTTAAGTTATGAGCTTACAATAAATCAAAAATACGAATTTGAATCATGAATGAGGCCTGATTCCTGTTCAAATTTCAACTGATCAAATTCTTTGGATAGAGTTGCCAGTTAGAACAGGTTTGTTTCTTTGAATAGGGTTTCATGTCACATAGTTGGGCTTCCTTAACAACCAAGAATTCTTTCTCCTAATAGAGTTTCATGTCTCTCTGTTGTTGTGCTTTCCTGGCAACCGAGAACCAAATTTCGTTGTAAATATGAGGGCACCCACAGCTGCCAGATAACTCGAATGCAATCGTTCAATTGTCCGCTTGGAATGAACATGAATTTTTTGTGACCTTGGTGGTTTCTATAGGTTTTGATATGGACTCGGCCACGACTGTCTTACGGTGGATATTTAGGATAAGAAAGCCTGTTATTCTGCTCATCATGAAGTTCTCCCTCAGTGTTTTGGGGTCATCCTGCTCATTAATTCTTACATTCACGTGCTCTACCTTAAAATGTAATGTTATTGATTGTTGTTACAGCCCTGTTGTACTGGTTCCTATAAATGCCTATAAGGAAAGACCGTTGCCACATATGATAGGTGGCGAACAGTTTAAAACCGACGAAACTCTTGGATTGGGTACTACAGGAGACTCCATAGACGACTCCATAGAGGTAATAATAATAACTGATTAGGAATAGAATACCTAAATTAAGCCAAACCAGCAGTTATGACTGAGGAGAACACGATTAGACGTTGACCTGCTTGGTAAAAGGCTGAAGAGCTTGCAGAACTGGTTTCCCAAGTGGTGGGTGGATGTTGAAACTGCCGACAGGGTAGAAGCTCCTCCTTAGCATGACAGTGCCGTCTAACGTTGCATTAGTAGACTCTGCTAACCTAAAATGTTTCTATAAATTTTACAGAGTGACGATGATGCGGATGAAACAGATAGATCTAGCTACTACTCAAGCAATGTGACTAGGGAAACTATCAATCAGGTAGATATCTTTTGAGATTTCTTAGTTACTATAATTTCTTAGAGAACCATAGTTTCTTAGTTACTATTGTTGAATCATCAAAAATTAACTTCCCTCGACCGGAGATTAATCTCCTATCATTCTGATTCTGAATCAGAGCTCCTACCACATGAGCTAAGGAAGTGAACAGACAGAAATGCGAAGAGGTCGCTGATCACAACATTCCCCCCCCCCTGCTAGGAAATCTTAGGTACTCCGCTACCTAGTCAGGGAGGCTGTTTTGGCCGGCATTTTACAACCCAGTGAGAACGCGTATTTTTGACTTCGGAGTTTTTTGTTATTGTTCCTTATTGACGGGGCGGGGATCTGCTGACCTCAACGTTTGTCCGAATAGGCGGGGGCTCGACTCGTGTCTTGGGAGGGAGTTGTTTTGATGACCTAATCTTAATGAATTATTGTTTCTCTGAGAAATGCTGAGGAGACCATTCGGGTCCTACTGACATCGCCACACTGTTGAATCATCAAAAATTAACTTCCCTCGACCGGGGATCGATCTCCTATCATTCCGATTCTAAATCGGAGCTCCTATCACATGAGCTAAGTGGTACAGAAATGCGAAGAGGTCGCTGATCACAACACTATTAACTGATTTTTAACTCTTATGGACTCGCGCCTGTGGAGATTTAGCTGCAAGAGTAAACAAGCGTGTGCCCCAATCCAAAAACGCTGCAAATTATTAGGTACTAAGCAGTTTATTATTTTTCTGTTGGGATCACTCGTTTGCAAAAGATCGCAGTTGCTCAGGCAAGGATGCTATTCGTTTCTTGTGCACTATCTTAAATTCATGAAAAAACCTCATGAATATTCATTAACTGGGCTACTAATTATGTATCCTCATTTGGCAAATGGTTGGTCCAACAGATTTCTGGGCGAAATTCGAACCTCAAGTTCTCGAGGTTGGGCGTTTTGAAATCGTTTTCCCCCCTCAGAAGTGACTGAAAATAACCAAGAGCTTCGAGGCACAAATGAATCGGGGGTTTTTTAAAGGTTGTAAGTCCTTGCAATCAAACTTTTGGAGAAAAAAAACTTCCTGTATTCCGCTATTGAATAGAATTGTGGATTTTTAAAAGCGATTTCTACTCTGTCTGAGACCTCAATCGCAAACGATGCGCCTAGAATTTTAGAACAGAAAAATGAAATGGCATTTTTGTGGACTTATACCCTTTTAAAAAAACGATTCATCTAGACCCTTCATGGAGCCGATATACAAAATTTCATCAAAATTGGTCCATGGAAACTGGGCAAAGTGTTATTACTAGTCTGATGTGGTACAAGGGGTGATAAAATGTGAGGACTCTAGTGCCAACTCTGGTCTGGTAGTTTCTATAAGGCCCAGCTAGTCTATCTTGACAGTTTTTCAACACTATTTCAAAACGAAGCTCCAGGGTCACTTTGCTATTGGTCTCGAATTTTGCTCATCCTGAAATTTGATTACAAGACGTGGCAATGCAGCAGAAGTATCCTTGTGCTCTATTTCGTGGGGAATAAGGAAATAAACCTTTAGATAGACTGGATGGGACTGCAGTCCTTTGAAGGAGATCCCCATATCTGCAAAAACATGCCTAGAGCTGTCATCAAGTCCTTTACAGAGCTGTCAAGACCTTTACAGTCCGCAGAACCAAAAGTTATTTTGTGTTGGATCTGCCTTTGTATTTCCACGATTCAATTAACCTTGAACTTGATGACCATCAACTTTTATGGAAACGTAGGTCTTATGAGCACATTTACATTAATTTTTAATTCCCTTTTGTTCAATTTGTAACAGGTCCAACCAAGCATACCTCCAGCCAAGCCAGTATCAGGTTTCACCCCAAGGGACCCCTCTCCCCCTAAGAACCTGATACCTGAACCTCCACCATTCCACCCTAATTTCAGCAGTGATCCGCCGAGGTATTCAAGTTATCCATACCTAATTTGATTAATGGTGAATCATTGACGTTAGTGAGTGAATGTTGAAAATGTTGCCTGATAACCTTGCAGTTCACACCATTGATCGATAAAATTGACTTTTTATACAATTCCAGAATTGAAGATGATGTCCAACCCAGTGATCTCTTTTCCATTACGCTTCTCCCAGAGGAGCCCATCCTATATGAGCCTTCTGATGATTTATTCGGTGACGATGCCATGCCCACTGATAAAGAACCCAGCCCTCCAAAGCGTGTTGAAGATGTTGGGAATTCACTGTCGAATAATAAGACAAATAACGAAGAGGCAGAAAATGTTCCTATCAAGTCTTCTGTGTCACGAGAACAGTTGCTCTCAGGTAAGTTTCCAAAACCTTCATGACCCTTCTTGCTCTACAGTCAATATACGATAGATCTTTTTCTTTCTATCCTGCTGAATAGAATCAATAACTGAGACTCATAATTCGGAAGCTCAGTTTTTTTTATTTATTATTTACATTGTTAACACACAACATAATTATAGGAACACAAAACAAGTACGTGCTGAGACACAGACACTAAAAAAACAAACCATATTCATTTCCCGTTGGAAATTTTTAGTTCGAAAAATATGATATACAGGGTGTTTCATAAGTAACGGACCACCCTTTCTATTTCCGTTATTTGTGTGAAAATCAAAAAACTTGTCGTAGTAAGCACCCCTTATTTTTTTTTTTTTTTGCCAAGAATTCGAACATAACATTTTTTTGCGTCGCGCATGCGCGCAGTGTGCACCAAATTTGTTTCCAAATGGACCCCCCCCCTTTTTTATTGCAGATCCGGATTTCACGTCAAATTTTAGGAACATTTTACTTCGACAACTTTTTTTTGAACGCGCGCAACCCGCTCAGCGAGCGCTCAAAGGTGCGCAACCCAGGGATTGTGCCACAATAGAGATGAAGTTAGTCCTCAAGTGTGGCACACCGCTTAGCACTGTTTTTCTACGCTGAATCACGTGGTGATCCCTTTCTTTATTTGATTTCATTTAACCGCATTTACAGCCGAAAAAGTCACTTTTTGAGGTCGAAATCATCGATTTTTCCATGGAGGGTAATTATCAATCCCAATGAAGTGTAAAAAACGGTAAAATTTATAAAATTGTGTCGGAGGAAAAAAGATTTGTGAGGGAAACGATACTCGGAAAAGATTCCAAGGAAAAACGATGATTTCCTCTTCAAAAAGTGACTTTTTCGGCTGTGAATGCGGTAAAATGAAACCAAATCAAGAGAGGGATATCACCACGCGATTCAGCATAGAAAAACAGTGCTAAGTGATGTGCCACACTTGAGGTCTACCTTCATCTCAATGAAAAATTCGCCTCAATTTCAGATTCTGGAATTTAAAGTCAAATTCTATAATAGGGCCCTAGAATGACGTTTAACACCAGGAGTGCCCAAGGAAAAAAAATTACCATAGAAGAAAATGCCTAACAAGGGAAGCCTCTGTCAAAAAACACCGCGAAAATTGAGGAATGTCGTTCATGTCACACGAAAAAAAAAAAAAAACGACGCGAAAAGTGACCGGATTCACATACTGAGTGCTCTGGCGTAGAACTCCAGATAGTTCCTCTGAACGACAACAGGTAGAGTTCTAAACACCCTTCTACGTTCTAAGCGCGACCACAGGAAACGATCCAGTCAAATGACCACTCAAATAATATGATTCAAATAACGAAACTAACTTAATATAGAAACTAAATAAGAGAGATGAAGACTAATAATGCTTGATAAACTAATAAATAGAATCGGATTGTAAAAAGATTGTTTTTTCTCTTCCCCCAGTCGCGCGCTTTTGTATTCGATCACGTAACCTACAGTTTCATTTGCATTTCCAGAGGTAGCGCTACCTCAGAGGCGCACAGCTTTTGGTTAGAAAATCCGTTACATTGCAACCCCATCCCCCATGAACAGATTGCCACTTCTTTTAAAAATTTCCATCTTCCTTAAATTCTCTAAATTTTTTGGATGCTTTTTCGAGCAGCACACTATGGTTTTCTTCCGTATTAGTGAACTCTCTTTCGAAAAAAAAGTGTGGCAAATTTCCCATTGTGGCACAATTCCTGGGTTGCACATCTTTGAGCGCTCACTGAGCGGGTTGCGCGCGTTCAAAAAAAGTTGTCGAAGTAAAATTTTCATGCAATTTGACGTAGAATCCGAATCTGCAATAAAAGGGGGGGGGGTCCATTTGAAAAAACAAAGTTGGTCACATTGCGCGCATGCGCGACGCGCAAAAATGTGATGTTCAAATTCTTTGCAAAAAATTAAGGAGAAGTTACTTCGACAAGTTTTTGGATTTTCACACAAATAACGGAAATAGAAAGGGTGGTCCGTTAATAATGAAACACCCTGTATGCCCTTGGGGTTAGTAAATGAGGTTCTGTCTGTATTCATGGGAATTCACTAGGTAACTTCAGAAACACAATGCTAGGAGCATGACGATGCTTCTCAAATTGCTCTCAGATTGCTCAGTACTAGTTTCCTATATATTTACAAATTTATTTATTATTATTTTTGTTTCAGGTCGCAATTTTGCTTCCTTCAAAGAAGATTTAGCGCGGGTATTGAGCGGTGGTGCCAGGCCAATCAGAAAACCTAGTAGTTCTGATTCTGAGGATTCTAAAAGTGATACTGTGTCTAGTCCAGCTCAAGGTACCTATGTTATTATAACTTATTTAGAAAAATAATATATGCCGTTCTATACAAAAACATTAGGCACATGCACTAACTATTAACGTTCATCTGATCGCGTGGGTGGAAAACTACCGCTCACGATGAATGTTACGTGAAAAAAATAACTAAGAGAGCGGGAAGATGCAGTTGTATTCTCTAGTTGGACACGTTTAATCAAGATTTCATTAAACTTTTCCTCCTGCGTTATTTTGGTGGCTGTCAATACATGTTCAAAGTTTGAATGAAGAGCGAATAAGAACTTTAAAATGTAATAAAGCTCATCCCATCCAAGTATTGTAAAATGTCTTTATTATCCGCGTTGTTCTTCACCCAAAACTCAACCAGTCCATCTAGCATATCAAGGGTTGCCTATCTTTGAATATTTTGAACTCCTCAAATTACAGGAAGTGCAGAGATTTATCTAGGGAGACCCCCAAAAGAGACGTTGGCCTTCTCTCCAGAAACATTGCTTGAAAATGGTCCTTTGGTTCTCAATGACCCCCTAAGTCATTGCGCTCAGTAGGAAATATTAATTACAATTTGGTAGGTGTTGATTAATTTCACTGTATGAAAGGTAAAATAAATGGAAATAAAACTTGAGTTAGAACGTCATTTGATAGTTTCACTTGACTTAATTCAGAAGAAAATGCGTAACTATGAGTTGGTACCTGTTTGCTTGAAAAAAATCATTGTTCTATTTATTGCTTCCGAGTCTACCAAGGTAGCGGAAGCTTTGTTTTCACTTTTCAAGGTTGAAAAAAAAAGTTCTCTAAAATCAAAATTTCCACTCGTTTTATGTTTCAGACCTCCCTGAACAATTTTGGTTCCCTGTCTGTCTGTCGTGAAATCCTTGCCAAAGCCACAACTTCTATTATTCTCATCCGATTTCGATGAAATTTTCAGGGATTATGCGGGTCGTCGTGTAGATGGTCCCCTATGAAAGTCACCTCCCCTAGACTGAAAGTAGCCACTGCGCATGCGCAAAAGTATATTCCCTTGTTACAGCCATAACTTCTACATTTTCCAACAATATTCAGAGATTGTTCCGGTTGATGTGTGGAGTCCCCTGTGAGGGTAGTGCTGGGTACTTAGAGATTGATGCTTTGAGATCAACTGCTATGCATCGGATCATCTATACAATCGGGTTATGGATACGAGGAAGCTATGTGCCTCTCCCACTTGGCAGACGTTTTTTGTTTGTTATGTTTGGTTTATCATGTTAATGAAATTGATCATCATTGATCATTAAAATTGTGCATTCATTATAGGCGTGTGTACCTACATGTGAACTATTGTTGGCACCTTATGTATTTATTACCTGTTTATCCAGATGATGCTAGTGAGAAAGAAGGTGCTGTTGAAGATCTATCTCCTCAACCACGAATCACTCCTTCTCCTGCTAAAAGATCTGCAGCACCACCAGGTCACAATAATTTCTGGAGTCCACCTGTTCCAAGTCATAGTCAAGGCAATAGTGGTGGAGTCACCCTCCCTAGTGTATCAACCAATGTATTGGAAAATCTGGCCAAGGTATCTACATGCATTCCGTTTAATCTGCATTCCACTCAATGTTTATTGTGCTAATTTTTATTGTTCTATTACATTTTGTTTCTTTAAAGGTTTCCCTTCAAAGTTTGTAGAATCCAAAAATCGAATACACATTTTTCTGTCCCGTCTACCACACCCGTATGAGGCACTTTGCCCAGTTCCTGTGGACTGATTTTCATGTAATTTGGTATATTTTTGCTCCATTTAGGGTCTATTAGTGCCCAAAAGGTTTTGGTCGTCAGTCACGTCTAATTGGTAAAAAAGTGGATGAATACATTTTCAAAACGCCCTAGCTCGGAAACTTTCGATGTGTTGTTTCATTAGTTTAAAATAACTACCGTAAAACCGTCAAACTTTACCCCACCAGAGGTAACTTTACCCCAAAAAGTGAGAATCTTCAATTGTGACGTAAGCGTGGTAGAACTTGGATAAAAGTTAGCTATTGTGTTTTCGTTATTCTCCACATCCCAGAGAATCGATACGGCTTGCGATGGCGCCTTTATCCATGTTATCAGCTGTTATAAGTCATAGTTTCCTGTTCAGCTGTTTTTGTCCTGTTTCTCGTGCTCCAAAATTTCTTCCATATCATGTGTTTGGAGTGGATTTACCAAGCAAGCCCTCATCATATCACTTTCAATATCTCATTTTGAACAAAATACACTACCTAATCAAATTCTCAAAAAAGTGTTTTCTTAGTTATGCCTTCATTTACCAAAAAGTTTATGGTAACTTTACTCCAAAAACCGGGTATCTTTACTCCACTATAAAGGTTGGGATAAAGGTAGCCCCACTCATATTTTTCTTATTTAATCTCGAAAAATATTTGAGTTTTATAATTTCCCAAGTGTTGAATGTAAGGTTTTAGTGTATCTCATGTTGCAGAAGTAAGAGATGGGGAGAAGAAATGAGAAAAAGCTTGGTACGCGCCCCTACCGAAACTTTACAACAATGATATGAAAATAAACGTGCTTTGGTTTCATAAGTTGTGATTTACAATATTATTTACTCGTGGGTTAACTTTGAAATTTACCATTGCAATTCATTTGAAAGTTATCGAATGTGAAACAGACTTTTTCTGTGATTTTGTTAAGTCATTCGTTTATCGTTTATTGTCCTTTAATATTTCTTTACTTGTAGAATGTTTTGGTCTTAATCAAACAAAACTACAAAAGTCTGTCTATACTGGAAGACTGAAATTGTGATCTCTTAACCAGAAATATTGCATTTCAAGGAAATTCGTTGAAATAAATGATCATTGGAATTTATATTTTTCTTTGGTATAACTTGTATTTTTCAAGCTAAAAAGTTCAATTTTTCAGAATATATTTTATAATAATATTATAAATACTTGATATTATCAAGTATTTCTGGCGTAATGAATTCAATCCCGACTAGTAACATTGCACCACTGCCCGTTTCTGTAGCGATAACCGTGAGTTTTTCAGAGTGGAGTAAAGATAGACGCACTCGTAGGTAACTTTTATCTAACATTCAAACAATTAAATCTGGGCGTTACAATTATCTGATCAATGAGCTCGACCACTCAAAATGTTCAGGAAGCCCTGAAGATCAATTCACTTATTAAAAAAATCAATTTAACCCATTTCGAGTGGGAGAAATTGTATTTGGAAATGTTTTGGAGTAAATCTTGGGGTAAAGTTTGACGGTTTTACGGTATTGAAGATTTTAAACATTTTAATGACACACTATGGGACCAACCATTACCTTGATGAGGATAATTAATTACCTAATGATCCTCGATTTCCGTGACGTTTTTTCATAAATTTCCGATAGTGTTCAGTTTTTAGAAACAAAATTATACCACCTAGGCGATCAACAATAAATTATTGTTAAATACCTACGTGTTTATTGTGAAATTTATCAGAACACATGGGCCCTGCAACCCTAGTCCTTAAGGATCCAAACTCCTTCTCCCTAGCCACTCACTCCTACACACTGGTCCTCAGAAGGTAGTTGACAGTTCTCTCGCGAGGTTGGTTGTGTCCATTGCTCTGTGGGTTGGGTTAATGATTGAGAGTCAGAGACACGTGAATCGCACTTGAACTTCACTGATAGATGAGAGACAAATTTCGACTTATCAAGTGCGATCTTTTTTTGTTTCTTCGAATAGAATTTCATGATGGGTGCAATTAAAGACTTTTGATAAGTTATCTACTCAATAGTGAGATGTATCAACGTAATAATATTGAACCCAAATCTAATTAATGAGAGAAAATCCATAATAAATTCCAAAAGAAAAAACTAGAAAAGATTTGGTCACCACCACTTAGAAAATATGTTGGAAAAAAATGAGTGTAACAGAAAATTGTTTGAAAAGCTTGATTAGATTAGAAGTATGAATTAAGGCAAATTGATACTCACCATTTTCGATGAGGTTTCCCCTCTTTGAGCACCTTTTGATGACTGGAATGGCAGAGAGAAGGACGCTGTATGTTGCTAACAAGACGGTAATTTTTAGTTTTATTGATTTTAATTCAACTTTCCTTCTTGAATGAGAAGGAAAGGGGAATGCGAAGGGTGCTGAATCGTACAAGTGTATCCAACATGGGATTTAATGAATTTCTGAAGTGATTTGAACTATTTCCACGATATTTTTTATAATAGGTACCTACCTAGATTATTTCATTGCTTTTTTTTTTAGAGAACCCTGCAGCAATTAACATTTTCATTATTACAAAAATTGATCATGAAATTTATGAAGTTTTGTTCTTTTGGAAAACTGTACCTAAAATGTTATGCGCGTATCCTAATAAAATTGCATTGCTTCTTGTTTCAGGGTAGAGCTAAAGTCAAAGGAACAAGACGTCCCCCTAGTAGGAAGCATCGGCAAACTAATATCAACAAAGAGAGTTATAGTGGAGATCAAAATCCTAATCCTTCCGATTCTACCCATAGTGAAGACACCAGCGTGCATGAATCCAGTTCAACCCAACCTGGAAGTAATATTTTATCGCCTGCTACCGACGAAGAAGATTTATTTGTTCTTCCTGCGTTTGATTTACCCACTGATCCTCCAAACCGAGGTCTATTTTTTGGCAATAGTTTACTTTCACCTGGTACTACTATTGATGACGGAGGAGCTTCGAATTCACTTCTCTTCCCTACAGACGCTCATGTAGACAAACCACCCATCATCCCACCTAAAAGTACAGCTACTGCATCGAATTCTTCACGAAATGATAGCCCGAAGAAATCAACTCCCGTAGAATTCGAAAAGCCCAAACCTATAAGCAAAGATGATGATCCTCCAGATCTATTTTCTAGCATCAAAAGTGATGCTAGCATTAAGCAACCGAATGTTGCAAAACCATCTGATCAAGCTATTGTTGTCGATACTGATCTATTCTCAAAAACTAGCTCAATAAATGACGGCCTCGATGAAACAGACGATATATTTTCCTCAACTAGCAACGAAAAAGAACTGTCAACCAGCCCACTCTTATTTTCCGATTGGGCTAAATCACCTGAAATTTCTAAGACAGAAGATAAATCTACTTCCAAGAGCTCCCAACAATTAGGCTTGAATTGGGATTTTCTGGGATCCGATGATATAAGCGAAGATTTGTTTCGATCTCAGAAAAAAGAATCGTCCGTTGTGTCCAGTAAAGGAGAGTCTAACACATCAAAATTGGATGTGGTCAAAAAAGATGAGATCAATATTTTTTCGCCATCCCCATCCCTGAGCTTCGAACGAAGAGAAGGTGGAACCCTATTTGAAAATGAAAGCAGCTACGCAGCACCTGATATATTCACTGGAGCGTCTTCATTTATGGGATTGAGTCTTCCAAAAAGCAAGGACAACTTCCTTTTCGATAGTGATGACGACGAAGACGATGACAGTCTATTTAAATCGTCCAAGAGTTCTTCAGTTTTGAAATCATCCGAGAAAACAACGAAGCCTCAAGGTAAAATATAAAAGCTTCTTGGATACTGTATAGGACAAATTGACATTTATCCATCTACTGGGCGTCACATTCAGTTTTGTCATTATCAACAAAACATAACCACATCTTTCCCCCACCACCGCTTGAATAATATTTCTTGTACACATATCGATTTTAAATAGGTCGAAACCTCAATTACAGCTAAATATATTCATGTTTATTGATACTATTCATATGAGGCAAAATTCAAATCCAAGTTATTCATTAGCAGAATATATCTGTCGTTTTTCGGACGTCCCAAGTAAGACTTGGCGTCTTTATGCGATTGATCTGAATACAAGTTGGACAACACTCAACAGAAAAAAAATAACAAACACTAATCCGTTTTAGACCTTTCTGAATCCAAATCTGCGAAAAAAAACCCATAGGTGTATGTCTGTGTGTGTGTTCTTTTTTGTACGACGCTGAAAACTATCTAGTAGTGCACTACGTCGCCGGAATTTCGAATTTTGCATTTTGCAAGAGGGGGAAAGGGGGGGTTAATGCTTAAAAACGTGCGTTTTCGGGCATAATCTTGTAATTTCTGCCCAAGCCTCAATTTCCAACCGATTTGCGTGTTTCTTTTGGTTTATTATTTTCAATAATGAAACTTTGGAATCGACCAAGAAAATTTTTTTTTTTTTACCCCCTCCTGAAAATTTGTTGGTTTACGTTTCAAAGTACGTAGAATCCAAAAATCGAATAAAAATTTGGCCCAGTTAGCATTGATCGATTTTGATGAAATTTGGTATGTAGGCTCCATTTGGGGTCTAGGTGTGCCCGAAGATTTTGGTTGATGTAGGTCACTTCTAAGGGTTGAAAAATAAGGTTGGATATTTTGGAAACGCCCTAACTCAAAAAATGTTGATATAAAGGTATTGTTTTTCTTCAATTTAAGATTCTATAGAATTTTTAGAATTTTTTGAGACCACGCGGAGCTCTGTAGGACAAACCGTTCGCTCTCTACGAGAATTTGAGGGTTTTACGTACGATAAATCAGAAACACGAGTGTGAATCGCAAAAGAGGCCTAATCTCCGTTCAAATTTTAGCTGACCGAAATGCGATCGATGTTTTTCTTCATGTTGGATGGTTGGTGGCTTTGCAGACGAGTGATCAATATAGAAAATAATAAACCATTGTGTAATAATTTGCTGCGTTTTCCATTAAAAAAGGGCAAACTTCTCGAATTTTAGGGGGTCTCAGTCGGTAGCCATTCGTTCCTCATTCCGGGATAGTATTAAGGTAAAAACCCGGAAGTCAAACTTTCAAGTTGTACTCTACATTTGATATTTTCAGGGATTTTTGAAATTCATTTGTGCATCAGCCTAGGGAATTTAAAAACTAAAAGATTGCCGCTGGAATCATCAAAGTCCAACAATAATTGCCAGAGAAAAATGGGAAACCCAACTGAATAAACGTTTTTCCCCCATTTCAAAAATCCTTTAGAATACCGAATTTAGGTACAACTTTATACTGCGAGCGCCGATTTACTAAGGAAATTCTAACGAGGAGCGAATGGCGACCGACTGAGAGACCCCCTTAAATTCGAGAAGTTTGCCCTTTTTAATGAAAAAATTTCGTCCGTTTAGTAAAATTCTCTCACCTGCCTTACGAATTGGAGACTCCCTGCTTTTACCAGCTGGTCACAACCATATTATGAACAATTAAGACCAATTTATTCCTTCTATCTGCTTAATATGAATTTTAGTGACGATCAAAAGTTATACCATAAAACTATCAATGAAAAATCAATTTTGTCTGCTCAATGCTTAGATCTGAAAAATTATGAGCCAAAATCCTTGATCAGAAAGGAAGAGCAACATGTCACCAACAGAAAAAGCAAAGAACTCTGTCCAGTTGAACTGAACCCCTCTTCCTTGCGTGTTCAAAAAAGTCTCTTCCTTCAACAACGGCATTCGCAATCCTTTGCTAGGCTCTCATTCTGTCTACTTTCTTATTGCTTCCGAGTCTACCAAGGTAGCGGAAGCTTTAAAGGTTGAAAAAAGTTCTCCAAAATCCGAATTTCCACTCGAGTTTTACGTTTCAGACCTTCCTGAACAATTTTGGTTCCATGTCTGTCTGTCTGTCTGCCATGAAATCCTTGCCACAGCCATAACTTCAACATTTCTCATCCGATTTCGATGAAATTTTTATGGATTTTGTGGATTAGGTTGTAAACGGTCCCTTATGAAAATCATAACCCCCGGACTGATGGTAGCCGCTGCGCGTGCGCGAACGTGAATTCCTTGTAACAGCCATAATACTTACATTTTCCATTCGATTTCGACAAATTTCTCAGGATTGTCCAGATTAGCTTTTAGATGGTCCCCTATGAGGGTAGTGGAAGGTACTTCGAGATTTATGTTTTGAGATTAAGTTCTATGCATCGGATCATCTATACAATCAGGTTATGGATACGAGGAAGCTATGTACCACACCCACTTGGCAGACTTTTTTCTCTGAATAGGTACTATTATAAATATATAGAATATATAGATGCGGCCTTAATTGTTTTCGTGCTACTGCCTTACATTTTTGTGCTCAAAAAGTGTTTAGGTACTTACGTGAGTACCTATCGTTTTCTTCAAACATCGGTACCTAATAATTATACGAGGGTGGATCAAATATAAACGGGACTTTATTTTTTTTTTAATTTTATTTGTTAGAAAATAAAAAGCGGGTATATGTCACTTTTCTACATAGTCTCCTGCTTTTGTGACACATTTTTCCCAGCGAATAGGAAGTTTTTTAATCCCAGCATCAAAAAACGATGAAGGTTGCGTCTGAAGCCAATTGCGCACGAACCCCTCGACCCCCTCATCATCCTCGAATCGCTGTCCGCCTAGGGCTTCTTTAAGTGGCCCAAACAAGTGAAAATCACAGGGCGATAGGTCAGGGCTGTAGGGAGGATGATCAAGTGGAGTCCAATGCATTTCTTCCAATTTTTGAACAGTTAGAGCTGCAGTATGGGGCCTTCCATTGTCGTGGAGGAGGATGACGTCACGAATTGGTTGATTCCGTCTTTTGCTGCGATATGCAGCCCTCACCTGAGTCAGCAGCTCACAATAGTAGGCAGCATTGATTGTTCTTCGCTCATGCAAAAAATCAATGAGCAAAACGCCTCGATAGTCGAAAAAAACAGTTGCAAGGACCTTGCCAGCAGACAGTCGAGTTTTTGCTTTCACTGGGGCTGTCTCCCCCTTCCTCCGCCACTCCATACTGGCTTGCTTCGATTCGGGTGTGTAATGATGGACCCATGTTTCGTCGCAGGTGACGATGCTAGCCAAAAATGCTTCCCCTTCTTCCTCAAACCTTGCAAAAAGCCTCTGACAGACCTCCAAACGTCTCAACTTCTGATCTGCAGTCAAAAGGCGAGGGACCCATCTGGCACACACTTTACGGAATCCTAGGTGCTCTGTAATGATCGTTTGGCAGCTCCCATAACTTACCCCTACCTGCTCAGCGATTTCGGAGACAGTCACACGTCGATCATCTTCAAGAATGTCACGAACCGCTTGAATGTTCTCATCCGTAATGCTGCTCCGGGGACGACGATCGTGTTCCTCATTCTCTACTCGTTCTCTTCCCTCCTGAAACTCTTTGTGCCAGGCAAACACACGGGTCCTAGAGAGGGTTTGGTCCCCGAACTGGGCAGTCAACCTTTGAAAAATTTCCGAAGGTTTGACTCTTTCACGGGTAAGAAATTTTATGATAATTCGTTGCTCAATGGAAACGGGCACCTATTGTTCAGACATCGCGATAACTACTCATGAAAGGTTGTAAAGGGAGAGACGCCCCCCTCATCCACCTTCTAATGAACCTGTTCAAACAATCTCGAAGTGACAGGCCCGCTTCTGTCAACCGTCGGCGCTCAGAGGTCAGAGTCCCGTTTATATTTGATCCACCCTCGTATGTGATGATTCATTACTAATTGTTCAGGATGGGTGCAATAAAATAGTCTTAATATATTCCAGGAACTCCTCAAGGAAAAAACAGTCTGCAGAAGAATTCAGCTAGAGAACTTGTTGATGATCCATTATCATCTATGAATCAGCTGGAATAATATCTAATGACTGGACTCCTATTCGGCTTATTTGTAAGTTGACATGAAATGTTATCAAAATCTTTGTTAGATCATTCAAAAATAGTGGACACTTACACTCAAATTCAGGTATGGCTATGAAAATTTGACAGGGTGTCCACATTTGAGGTTCTCGATTTTACCTCCTAGGTAAATGTTTCTGCTCAAGTGGAGTTGGGAGGATTATAACAATTCTTATCGTCCAGTTGAGGTTTTGTAGGAACTTGGAACTCCCTTGGAAAGGTTGTTGATGATGTTGCTAACCCTAATTGGGCCATGGTATCACTAGTGTCACCAAAAACATCTAATGAACCTTCACAGATGTCCCAATGTGTCACGGGAGTAGCCAAAATTAAATTGCAATTTTAAATTCGATGGACTTCAGAATGTTTTGTAGGTTATTGGGAGTCCCAACATAGAGTTATGGCAAAATTTCCAAGGAAATGATGAAACAAATTTTCAACATTTTTTTTAATAACATCATTATTTGACTTTAAAAAAATTGTTACTAAACTTCAACTCTGTCCATTAGTTTTTAAATTGCTATTTAAATCTAGTTAATGTTGGGTCACCAGGGGACAGCTGTGGAATTCCCAAGATGTTTTCGGTGACACTAGTGACACCATGGTCGAATTAGGGTTAATCATCCCAATCTCGTGGATTCAACCGAGGAAAATATCTATTTTCCGTAACCGTACGAAGAAAACTTATTCTAAACCGTGATCTGAATCATTCCATGACTTGGTCAAGCGCTGGTTTGTGTCGAAGTTGGTGGCGTCGCTGCCCTGACATGACGTCATCGCCTTTTTTTTATTTATTTTTCCAATATTTGAATAAACTGGAGAGTTTAGAACGAAAACAATTATGTACCCAAATTAAATACAATTGTCTTTATTAGCGAAAAACAAACTCTTTTCAAGCAAAGTTGGTATTTTATTTGAGGCAGCTCTAGGCTCGCTCCCGTTGAGTAGTTTGGCTATTATAATAATGTTTATCTCTTAGAGATCAGAAAATATTGTGAATTTTGTAGGGCTCTAAAATATTGGTCAGTTTAGGACTCAAAAGAGCGCTTAATACGAAAAATTGAGTTAAGTGGGTGAAGCCAAGGAAGTTAAAATTCTAATTTCCTTGGATGTAGCCACCTAGGTCCCTTCTGGCATTATTAAGTGTCAATAAGGTTTAATTCTACAAATTTTTACGAAACTGAATTCTAGAAATTACTTGAAACATTTCGAAAGGTAAAACGTTCAACTTTAAAATAGCTAATATGACCACGTGATTAAGAATGGCGAATTCCATGCTTAACTACCTTGCTTTTACTTTAGTAGGTATCACATGTATGTTGATTAATTTCTGTTAGCTCAACAATTCTAGTGACTTACTATCTCAAATTGATGCCTAATCTCGAAAAATCATATAATAGGAGTTGTCATTCAAAAAACGAAGTTTGCGCTCTATTCACACTATGCGGCGCGCGGAAATGTATACCTTGAACCTCATCTCAACAAGTACTACTTATAGGAAATAATATGTGTAGTCGCATAAATATGACCACATTAATATTTTATAAACTAATATCAATTTTATACTCACAAATGTTGATAAATCTGAGTTAAATATGTGAGTGATGCATATTTACAATCGCGAGTTTAAAAATATACTATTTTTCCAGCCATGTATGCGCAAGTGGTATGTGATCCTCCGAATCATTCTCAATTATGTTTCATCCGACTCGGACTTCTAAGTTCAATTTAAGAACGAAGAACTACCTAGATACCTACTTAAACAGAAAAAAAAACATTCCACGTTATTCAGAAACGACTCGAGCACAGCTGGGGTTCTGTAAGATCAAATATATGTGTATATGCCTCACACTCAACGATGTTCTCAGCATTTCTTCAAGAAAAAAATATGAAGAGAGATATGAAATATGTACCTAGTACCTTCCCATGTATGTGTTTCGATTACACGTATATATCATGTACCTTTACCGAATACCTAACTGAACTTGGGACCTACCGATTTTAGCAATATAAGGGCAACTGAACCTCTGCACAATGCTGAATAAGTAGAAAATATATTACCTATAGCGTAAAATGAATCAATAAAGAATTAAAAAATAATGCTCACCTATAACTCTGATAAGTAACCAATCGTTGATGCATGCTTCTATACTGGGCATAGGTCGCGCAGAACTGAGATGTCCATAACTCCCTGGTTTACGCACATCTTAGTTTCGTTCGACCTCTACCTATTTTGGAATATAGGCTTATTCGATAACTCAATGAAAAGGTTAGTACCATTCATAAATTATGGTTGTTGTCAATATTTGATTTTAGACATTTACCTACTTTTGATCTGTTATCATGTTTACTTTATCTATCTGTTGAAAATGCTCATTGCCTAGTTAATGTCTCCTTTGAAGTTTATATTTTTTGTTATTCCATGATTGTTTGTTCTACTTAGTTTTATATTAATTTAAATTTGGTTCTGTCTCTCAGATCACATTTTGGTGGATTGTTAATAAAGTTTACAAAGCTTTAACGAAGAATGTTACGATGTTACCATCATCTCAAAGCTAGTTATCAATTTCCTCGTTTATTTTGTATGACCAAAATATACTTGTTATTGTTGAATTATTGGTGTGGCGAATATAACCACTGTTGAACGGCTATCAGACTGTACTATTCATTCCTCATCTCTTAAGATTTTATTCTAGAAGGGAGTTCGATGAAATATTAGGGGTATTCATGGTTTGGGAGATTCGATTTAACAACAGTAGAGCTTAGAGTGAAATTAGTCAAGTCTCTCTTAATTCCTCACTTTTTATATTGCGATCTGATTTTTTCAAGCTCTCTCGATAGTGTTTCTAGTAGGAGGCTCCAAGTACTTATGAATGCATGTACTAGGTTTTGCTACAATTTGAAGCCCCGAGGACACATTCCTGCATTTGTCAACTACCTACATCTTAGGTTGTAGTCTGGCCAATTTTTACAAATTAAGAATGGCCGTTTTTATTTTTAAGTTAATTAATTTCCGAGATTTTGTTTTACCTTACGAATTTCTTTAATATGGGTAAGTGCTCTAGATTGAATACCATCATCCAGGTGCACGGCTCATCAAAACATTTTATTGAGTCGCTAAAAGTGTCAGGTGCGAGGCTCTGGAATTCGCTTCCTCTGGGGATTCGTTCCCTTCCAACGTTGACACAATTGCGGCGTGCTTTGGTGGCGCATTATGAAAGCTGACTTTTCTTTCTCTTCCTTTCTTTGATTTCCTTCCCCCTCTTTCTCTATTTCTTTCCCCCTCTTTCTCTATTTCCTTCCCCCTCTACCTATCTCTATTTCATTCCTCTCACTCTCTCTCTCTCTTTCTATTCCTTTACTCAATTACATCCCCCTTCGCTTATTTTAATAATTTTCTCACATATGTACCGAAAAAGTATTCTTATTTTATATATTTTTAATTTGTATAATTCTAATCTCGGCAGTGGCTTTATTTCATTAATTTTAGTATGTTGCATTCAATGGGACCAATGTCCTTTGCTTCACGTAATTTGTTATAAATAAATAAATAAATAATTTAGAGAGTCGACGTGAGTCAGTGCGCATGCACTCCGGCTCATTCGACGATTTGATTTACCTCAGGCTGAAGGCGTCGTAAACCAGGATTCGACGTCGAATCACAAATGATTTACGGCAAGCAGTGTCGGAGCTAAAAGGAGTGGCACCCAACAACATCAGGGTAGAGATGGGCGGTATTTAACGTAACAGTTAAAAATAACTTATTACCTCTGCTTGGAACCTATTACCAAAATAATCCTGTTACTAAACCTAACGTTCCAGGGAAGGAAGGCTCCAAAATGTGTGGAGCCAGAACTGAACAATAGCTTGGGTTTTTTAATCGGAAATAGTGAAAATACACTTACACGTAAATATGTCGGGAATAACTTGATAGAAACCCCAACTTAGGTAGGCAACGAAAACTAGAGATCTACGGAATGATACTTCAGAATGGAATAACAATATAACATGATAAACAAACGAACGTAGGTTGGGAACGAAAAGTAGAAATCATGAAAACGATACCTTGGAATGGTATGTCAGAATGAGCTTCTGAGAAGGTCTCTGAGATAACCTAGTAATATATAACAGGTTATTGGAACCTATTACCCACCCAGAGTGGTAACGGTGGAACCAAATACGCAAATGTAACCGTTTCGCCCATCTCTACATCAGGGTGATGGCTGCAACCTTGTCGTGGCGCGGGAAAAGTGCCACGGAGTTGCGTGAGTTTAGCATCTCGGTAGGCGTACTCCGTGGTATCACCACCCACGTCCTGCTCGGCTCATATTTGAACTGGTGGTCGTTTTATAGAGGCACTTCCCTTCATCCTTCTCTCCCACCCCCACATTCCTCATCTTCCCTTATCCCTAGGGCCAGCGTCGGGTGAGTCCTGGGCGTCCTCCCCATTATATTTGATTTATTTTTTTTATTTTCATTTTGGCGTGCCCCCTCCGTCACAAAGACAGTTTGTCTTTGAGGGGAGTTTGAAAAAAAAAAAAGATCCTAGCGGCAGTTGTGCGAAGCAACTATCACAACATCAACAAACAAACTCGTTCTTTCTTTCTGAGTTTTCATTTTAACACCTTTTTTCTTTTTTATTCCATTTTGGTTTATTACTTTCAATAATGAACCATTGGAATCGAGCAAGAAAAACACAATTTTAACCCCCCCCCCCTCAAAATTTGATGTTTTATGTTTCAAGGTACGATCCGTACGTTTTCATAAGGTACATTTTGTACGTCGAATTCGATAATCGAAAAAAAATGTCCGTACGTGGCACTCCCACCTACAATGGTTTCGAAAGGAGTTATGATAGAGGTACAACATTCATGCAAGCAAGAATGGGTCGTGAAAGAAATCAACAACAATATTGGTGACAAATGGTGTTTCAAAATATGTATTCCAATGATAACTTTGAGCAAACATTTGCTTTTAGTCGCAAGCACACAAAGCTTGATTAAGAGGTACCTAGCATAATACACTTCATAGTAATTAGACAAGAATAAAAAATATTCCACTAATTTCGGTTAATTAATTTTAGCGGAGAACCTTTGGAATCGAGCAAGGAAAAAATATTTTCAACCTCCCTTCAAAATTTGCTGTTATGTTTCAAGGTATGTAGAATCCGAAAATCGAACTAAAAAACAAATCCCTCTCTCCACAGTGCTTTCCTTAATTACCATAAACTAAAATTGATACAATTCGGTACATGGATTCCATTTGTGGTAGAAGCTTTAGGTTATTCTTCTGACGAATAAAAATTGAGGATTTGACATTTACAAAATTCTGTAACTCAAAAACTTTAATAACAAAGAGATCGTTTTGTCATCAATTTAAAATGGTATTGCATTCCAGGAATGGAATAAGACCACCCTGAGCACAAAAGGACAAATCATTCCTTTCTGGACTCGTTCAGTTCATATCACTTTCCTTAGCATCAAAGAACCAAATTTCGTTAAGCACGCACCTATAACTCTTGGATAGCGACGTTATTTTTAAATAAACTTGATAGTTAACTTAAGAATATAATACGGTTGATAGAAACTACTAATGGAAAGGGCGCGTTCTTTACTGATCTATACAGAAAACTGATAAATCGTCATGTAATAATTTGCGAAGTTTTAATAGGCCCACTAGAGGTCATATTTTGGTCTTTTTGTATAACATTAAGTTATCAGGCATGATATCGACATTATGATCATAAGATGAATAAGTGGAACGAAATTGTAGGCTTAAACAATAAATGATAAATATTTGATTTACATGGATATCATATTACATTGGTGACGTTCATTAAGGATAATTTGGAACAAACAATGTTCTTTGGAATGAAATATTATGAACATAGTATACAAAGATAACAATATTCGAAACGAACACTTGGTTGAAGCCTTATTGGTACAGATTAGAAGGCACAATACTCATAATTTTATGGTAGATATTAGATAGTATTCGAGAAATTAGTGTAATAAATACATTGATTAATAATACACAAAATGTTCTTCTGACTGACTAATTCGTAATTCGGACAGCAAAATCAAACCAGCCTGCGTTATTATCGAATGTGATGGACTTCACTAATCCATAGACTGAAGAGCAGTTTCCAGTTTTTCTGTGATCTAAAGAACAAAATTTAAAAAGATCAACGTCAGTATTGAAGAGAGAAGAGTATTATTAGTAACTATTTGTTCAAAAACTAGGTCAGCTACTGTGAATTCTACATAATATGAACCACTTATTTACGTGCACTAATTGGAGCGGTCGTATCGTTGGAAGAGATAAAGATAGATGATCTTAACCCATTTCCGGTTCACTGATGCATTTTTGCATCGTCATAATATTGTTTTTTTTTTAATATTGAAATAGTGGAAAATCTTTGTAAAACAATTTTTTCTCGTTCATGCATTCCTAAAATTTTCAAGAAAATTTTTTTTTTCGACATTCGGGACCTCAATGAGATTTGGGGATTTTTTTCGAATGAGGCCTTTAGGCCGAAAGCGTGATTATGGTGGTTCAAATTCGATTTTGAGCGAGTAAGCGTTCTGGGCCATAAGTCGAAACAGATTCCGGTCCATAAATAGATTTTTACATTTTACCTAGATTTTGTTCAGATTTTTAACAATGAAATGGATAAATCATATCGACTTGGACAACTGAGACCTCTCAAATCCTACAAAATGTTAAATTCAATAAAATTTGGAGCATTTTTGCTCTCGATTGGAGAGCAAATTATGTCTTATTTCGGCCACCTTTTTGGAGAACCCTTAGTGTGGCACATGTTTTTTCATAATTTTTTAACACTAAATCACATAGTGACATACGTTTTTCAATTTGACTGGAATTTTTCAAAATAGCGGCCAAAAATTCGGTTGTTTTTAGTGAAAAAATCGCTCTTTTTAAATCGTTATGAGTTTTTAGGTAATTTTATTCAGTTCAAGCATGATCGTGCTGTCAGTTTTTATTTTTAACTCCACCGTAGACAGCCCCAAGCCCGTGTTTCAAAAGGAGGTGAGAAAATGAAAAATAAACATGATTTCGACCTCAAAACTGATGTTTTTGTGAAAGAAATGTTAAGTTTTCCTCTTAAATCTTGGTTTTTCTCAAAACTAATGACACCCTGTGATTCAGCGTTAAAAAATGATGAAAAAACATGTGCCACACTTAGGGTTCTCCAAAACCTAATTTTTGCGCAATTGTGGAGTTGCGCAACTTAGAGCGTTCAAAAAGCCAGGTTGCGCGCAATAAAACGAATCGATGTGGGTATGAATTTTTCGTGAAATTTGACGTAGAATCCGAATCTGTAATAAAAAAAGGGGGGTTCCATTTGAAAAAATGAAGTTAGTGTCAATTGCGCACGATTGCGCGCAACTTTTTTGCGCAAAAGTATTTTTCCTGAGATCCTCACAAAAAACCATGAAGAATTGCGTTGGTCGGAATTTTTTACGCTGTATTTTGCGAAAATGAAGGGGGGTGTAACCTTTTCGTGAAACACCCAGTATAGGTTTTCAAGGGTGCTGAATCCAAATTTGAGGTCAAAAACCTGAATTTCCGACCCACCGAAATACCCCATTTTGACACTAACCGCGACCTTCTAGCGTGAGAATACCTTTTTCTATGATTTTTAATTTTCTAATGTTCACAGTTGGCTGGGGGTCCCGCCCAGGCGGGAGGGGTGCATGACATCATAAACATTCGAAACTGAAAAATCGTAGAAAAAGATCTAATCATCCAAAAAGAGAACGGCTGATGTCAAAATTCTCGGGATGAGGTCTACTTTCGATCAACAATGTAAAAAAAATCAGGCACGCACCCCATTATATGTGTGAGTATGCAATGATTGTTCACTGTCCCTTTTGAAAGACACCAACCACACCCTTTTACCACTGCTTCTAGTCTACCAACGATACCTGGTTCAGCTATGATTATTTCCGTCCATTTTTAATGCAAGTAACATTCAACTACTTACTTTTCTGTAAAATTCCACTTGTTGTTGAAGAAAATTCTTGAGTGATTTTGATACTTCAAGGGAATTATCACTGTAAAAGTGATTTATTTCAGCTAGAAGTGCGTAGGATACAATATCTGTGCGCCTTGAAACAGATTCTAGCTGAGCTGGGGTCATTTTTTGTTCAAATGCAAGTTTTTCACATTCTTTTTTCTTCATTTGGGTTTTCTGTAAAAATAAATATAGAAAGAACACTTTATGCAAGCATGAGGGAAGTATAGGGGAAAAATTAGAAAACTTTCTTTGAACTATGAGATTGTTGTTGGAGTCCCACTGTTCTGCAATGAATTTCTGAGTTACAGTTTTTTCCTTTTCTGGGAAAAGCTTATTGAGGGTTTGAAATGATGTTTTCCTCGAAAATCATTTTGGGTTGATACCAGATTGGAAATATCGAGTTGCTTCAACTATTTATGTATACCTACACCAAGTACAACTTCCTCCATATCAAAAATTGGAATATTGCAACTGTTAAAGTTTTCTGCTGGAAATGATAGGTGCTGCCCCTAGTGGAGAACTTCGTCAACCTAGTTTTGCAGTAATAGAAGCCCTTGCAAGTGATAATCATAAAGCGTATTGTTCGTCCTTGTAATAAGTACAGCTAACTCTTGGCAATCAACACTATCATTCTTTGTGGTTGAACATCCCGATCCTGATAGCGTGATCCTTGATCATGGCAATGCTGACGTCATAAAAGCTACGAATATTTCCATTTATTTGGAGGGCTGCAACCTTTCTCGAATAAAACTATTCATGTCGGGAGCTCGTGTTAGCATTTTTCTATATCATTGTTCCCCAGTTAAAACCTAATTAAATCTAAATTATGTGAAGATATTACAAAAATTAACCAAGCATGTCCGTCAAAGTGTGAACAATATAGGGATCTTCTCAGCTAACATCAATATCGAAACAAACAAAAAGTTCTTACTTTGTGATGGTTCAACACATCAGGCATGGATGATATCATTCCTTTGTATATCTGCAACATATCTCCGAGAGGTTCCCAGTCCAATTTGGGTTGTTCTTCATGCATCCTTCCGATATCATTATACGTATCACCGATTGTTCTTAGAGCGTTGGTGAGGCTCTCACTGGTTGTACCTGAGGATAAAATATCAATTTACCGACATCTGTACAAATTACAACTATAGGAGTTTGCCAAATCCCTGCGAGCTGCCCTGTGATTTGACTTAAGGGGGTCTCAGTCGGTCGCGTTTCGTACTTCGTTCCGGGTCAGTATTTCCCTAAATTGAAGGGGCTCAAACTTTAATAGGTGTACCAAAAATTTTAGATGTTAAAGGATTTTCGAAATTAATCACTGCATGGGAATCGAAGAACTAAAACATTGCTGCTGGAATCATCAAAATCGAACAATAATTGCCAGAGAAATATGGGAAACCCCGTTTATTCAGTCAGACAGCGGAAAGGAGAGTCAGGAAATACAGCGTCCAAAAGGAGAATATAATTTAACAGGGTCCTGAACGCATTCTAGCAGAGACTAGACTATCTAACGGTCGTACTCTGTAAAATGACAAGAACAGTTTTTGTTTTTTTAGAAACCCTGATATCAGCAAAGTTCAGCGGAGCTGGCTGGCTGGCTCCCAGCCAGTGAGAAAAACAAGCAAATACTATCCAAGTAGTACGGCAGTAGGTTCTCGCACCACTAGCACTCTAGTGACTCAAGAGAGATGATTTGCGAACCCTCATTTCGTGATAATGAAAGAGCTCAGTCATGATGTTACTATTTTGTACAATCAGTCATAAAGTTTGAATCTCGTAGGGGGTTATCCCTCGTAATATATTGCAGTATTCGATTTTGTATTTTCGGTATATTATGTTACAAAAATTTTTACTCAGTGTCAGTTGTAGGCGTGTTTGTCAACCATCCACTAAATAGTTGATTTTATACCCTGCAAGGTTACAAATTGATCTGTGTCAACCAGCAATAATTCCACAGTGCGAAATAGCAATGAAATGTTTCAATGTGAGGGGAATTCGTCAAAACTTTGAAAGGAAATATTAGTAACCAAGATAGGTTCCTACATACCTGCACCATCATTATGCATAGCATTTCCAAATGCATAGAAAGCTTGGCCAACTTTTTGGAACTCTTTCTTGTAAGGCCCCATGTGCTTTTTAGTTTGATCAATAGCTGTATCCATAAGGAACTTCACAGCACCATCAACGTTATGAACAAACCTGGCGCAGGTGGTAACTTCTTGGTCTCTGAAAATGATTTTAGAGTTTATTAAGTGAAAGATTTCCAAAAAGTTACAGACAATGGGAGAATTGAGAACCCCAAGGTGAGAAAGGACAGAAATACCATTCGTAGAGCACGAATTAAATGGATTTTCAAAAAAATACGATGATACATTTTTAGCCATTTTTGAATTGTGATATTTATTTACTTCAAAACATAGATTTTAACTGTATGAGAAGTT
This sequence comes from Apolygus lucorum, assembly GCA_009739505.2. NCBI lineage: Eukaryota > Metazoa > Arthropoda > Insecta > Hemiptera > Miridae > Apolygus > Apolygus lucorum. Next base: position 26,946,083 of record CM019167.2, read on the forward strand.
GTACAATGATTAAAAATATACCATCACAAGAATTTGTATAAGATAGCACTTTTGCTAAAAAATTACGATTTTAGATCCTATTTTGGTTTATTATTTTAAATAATGATCCTTTGGAAACGATCAAGAAAAAGGGTAATCTCCCCCCTCAAAATTTGTTGGTTTACGTTTCAAGGTACGTAGAATCCAAAAATCGAATAAAAATTTGGTACGCCTCAGTTAGTACTTTCCTCAGTTAGCACAGACCGATTTTGATGAAATTTGATATGTAGGCTCCATTGGGGGTCTAGTTGTGCCCCGAAGCTTTTGGTTGATGTAGATTACTTCCAAGGGTTGAAATATAATAGTTGAAATTTTGAAAACGCCCTAACTCAAAAACGTCTGCCAAGTGGGTGTGGCACATAGCTTCCTCGTATCCATAACCCGATCATATAGATGATCCGATGCATAGTAGTTAATCTCAAAACACCAATCTCTAAGTACCTTTTACTACCCTCATAGGGGACCATTTACACGCTAATCTGGACAATCCTAGAATATTTCATCAAATTCGTATGAAAAATGTGTTATGGCTGTTACAAGGATTTTACGTTTGCGCATGAGCAAGTAAGGTCCGAAGGTGGCTATTTTCATAGGGGACCATCTAAACACTGATCTGAAACATCCCTGAAAATTTCATCAAAAACGGATGGAAAATGTAGAAGTTATGGCCGTTACAAGGAATTCATGACAGACGGACAGACAGACAGACACGGAACCAAAATTGTTCAGAAAGGTCTAAAACGTAAAACGCGAGTGAAAATTTTGATTTTGGAGAATTTTTTTTTCATCCTTGAAAAGTGAAAACACAGCTCCCGCTACCTTGGTAGACTCAGAAGCAAAATTTTGATATAAAGGTATTGTTTTTCCATCAATTTAAGATAGGATTGAATTTTTAGAGATAAATCAGAAACACGAGTGTGAATCGCAAAAGAGTCCTAATTTCCGTTCAAATTTTAGCTGACCGTAATCTTGATTTTGTTTGGTGGTAACAATGGCAAAGCCGTGCTCTTTGCAGACGAGTGATCTATCTAGAAAAATAGTAAACTATTGTGTAATAATTTGCAGCGTTTTTGATAATTGGTCCTCTTAGGTGGCTTTCACACTGCCCGCGATTTGAGCGAAGCGAAGCGATGCGATTACGCGCGAAAAAGACAAAACGCCGCGCGAGTAAGGTTTTTAAATGGGAGGAGGCGACGGGTGTTCACACTGCGAGCGGTAGAGGGCGGTTGCGAGCGATTTCGTGCGAGTGGCCTCTCGCAATCGCAAGGAACGTTGCGATTTGAAGCGAGCGATTCGTGCGAGTAATAGATTTCGCGCTCTCCAGTTTGTTGTGCATTGTAAATTATCTTGTTTTTGAATTACTTATTTCTTATTGAATTAAAATGCAAGAAATTTTCCTCAAAGAAATGAACGACCAACAAACCACCAGTATGGCTTCGTTTTTCTCTTCTTTCTCTGGAAATGAAGAACAAATGATTTCTTCCCAGCCTTCCTACACACAGTTATAACTAAGTGAATTCCATTTTTTAATTGCCAAAATTATTCGTTTTATTTTACACATGACGACAATTTTACAGTCTGACAAAACCAACTTGTATAATAAAATATCGCACCCTTGCTTCAATAGTGTTACAACTCAAAATTTGGCGGTTTTGAGTTATTGGTATCACTGGATTCAGAAAAAGAAGCTCTATCGATCTTCAAAAACCGTTCTAACTTGAGGGACCCCAGTGGCCGCCAGATGGCTGTTGAAACGTTGTTGACGACTCACTTCACATCCGGACCTTTGTTCCATAGTGTCATATCTTCAGTTGTGACTTAGCTCCCGAAGCGGTAACGTGTATTTCAGTGTTCAATAGATGTGATATTTTTAGTTGTAACAGTGTTGATGACTGAGGTTCGTGATTTTGGAGGTGTTATTTCTACTTATAACTCTATTGATGGTTGAACATGCAGTTTTTTCTCTGGGTAAGTGAAAATGTAACTGTATTTATGATACAAAAATGAACCCAAACACTCGAGGAGCAAAAATATTAGGCCTCCTTGATCCACAAATGCCGCCTGTTCCTGACGAAAATAATCTAGTGAAGCCTGCCCATTTATCCCCACCACCTACAGAGTCCTTACATACAGAGAACATTCATGTTTACCCCGACAATGACGAAGTTCTACCTTCCAGCCCCCTCATCCACGAGGCTGCACTTTTTGTTCAGGAATTGCGTGATTTTCCACCGTGTCCTGAAGAAAAAATGCTTTCCCTGCCAACAACAGCAGTTTCAGAAGAGACGGTAGATGATGTTAACCCGTTTGAAGCCCTCATCCAGCAGGCAGAAATCGTTATAAACTCAGATGATTCCGGCTATGACCCGATTGGAGGGACTTCGTATTCAGTGGTAGTCAACAAGGAAAACCCAACCATCATTCGGCTCACAAAGATTCACAATCACAATGGAAACAATCCTTCAATTTCAAATAGCAGTGACGACGAGCAGGATATTGATGACGACCCAAACTTCAGTGACTCGAATGAATTTGACAACGGTGCTGAAAGTTCCGACTCAAGAAGTTCTTCATCTCTGGAAGTTTCCAGAAACCCTAATTCAGCTTCCTCTGAAAATTGTAGAGATGAAGATGAAGAAATGAGCCAGAAGAAAGGGAAAAAGCGGGCTTGTAACCCGGAGAACTGGGTTATGAAGAAATTGAAAACCCTTCGAAATAGGGGTCATGAATATTTTGGAGCTTTAAGTAATGGTTTCACTCCTGAAAACTAGGGTTCTTAGAGAATCTATTCTGGTCATAGTGAAAAAAGATACTCTATAATTGTCAAAAGACACCTTTTATTTGTAAACAAAATTTTATGGCATTTTTAGTGATACTAGTTGACTTACCTTCAACCCTAGTTCGTTCTAGTTCTTCCTATTCCAATAATAATTTCGTAGTTCAGTTGGTTCATTTGTGTTAATTTTTTTCTGTTTATTAGTTCAAGATTTGTTCTTTCTTGAGTTATCTTGTTTCAGAAGAAATTTTCATGTTATATATTTCTATTTTTCTTCGTTCAGATATTCCTAAACGACTTTTATGAATGAGAGATAGGAGTAAAGACTGAGAAATGTCATTTTTTCAATAAGACTTTTTATTGTGATAGAAAACTGTAGGTATACCTACGCCTAAAACTTAATTTGTATGCAACTTTTAAGAATGAGAGATCGGAGTAAATACTGAGCAATGTCAAATAATGTCATTTTTTCAATAAGACTTTTTATTGTGATAGAAAATTGTAGGTACCTACGCTTAAAACTTGCATATACTCACTTTAATTCGAATTTGCCTGTGATTTTCGAGATCAGATTCCTAATCTGAAAGTGTCATACCTCTACTATCTCAAAATAGGTATTTCACAACTGTGATTTTGTTTCTAGATACAAGAAGAGTATATATTCCTTTGTTATTAAACCAAATTTTTACGTTCTAAAATCTCTTTGTTTATTTTTCACTTCTTGGGGGGGGGGGGTTCAAGAATGAATCTACAATAGGGTACCAACTCAAAATAAAGCTCAGTACTGACTGCAGCTTGTTTTTCATCAACAGAGTGGTATTTCCAAATATTTGCAGCAAAACCGTCACAACTCAAAATATTACAGCATTCGATGCTTGGGTGAGTCATGAAAACCGTTATAACTTGGAAAACTAGCTTATTTTCACGATTAAAAAATATCAAATAAGGAGAGGTGCCACAAAAGGTTTGAAATCTCATTTTGAAGGATTGATTCATACTGTGGCATGACTTCCAAGCCCAGAATAATGATATCTGTGGTGGAAACAGTTTTTTGCGTTTTCTCAAAAAAGAGGATTTTTGAGTTGTAGCACTATTGAAGCAAGGGTGCGATATGTTACTTACATTGAGTAAATTTTCGTACCTACTTTTGTCTACTACATTTTAACATAGAATGTGTTTTTGCAATGACCAACCGGAAATCTCCACGGGGAAATTATGTAACGTAAAACAGACGTACGATACTGATAAACACATTCTGTGTTTTTAGCGAATTTTCGAAGAAAAATGAAGCTATTGCAATGGCCTCAAAATTTTCAGAATGAACATTTTTGAACATTTTCTTCACTGAAATCCATTTTGGCACATTCTGAAACAATTCCTCAAGTTTTTCTAAAAATCATATAGGTACTTATTTAAAAAAACATATTTCTCAAAAAAAAATAAATAAATGGGGGCGCATTTGGTTTGATTTAAAACTAAAAAACCTAGGTATCTAAAATAAATCGTTAACACAATTTTTTCTTCCCTTAACCATAGTTTTAACTGGAAGATTTCTTTGAAAATTCGCTCATTAATATTCATGCTGCATGAATGGACTTTTTGTAATTTCATACAGAGTATGGAGAAAGAATCAACTAGGGGGTGTAGAAAGGGTTGAGGGCGCAATGCGCCGAGTTTTTTTTTGTTGAACTTGTTGCATTTCCGCTCTTAAAAATACATTGACTAAACTTTATAATTAAAAATTTCTTACTCACCTAATTGTGACCATAAGCTTTCATTCTGCCGGTATGGCCATCCTGAAATTAGTGTCCTGCTTCTGCACTGCATTTGAAATCTGAGATAAAATATAGTCAAAAGTGTTTGAGCTCATCCTGAAATACCTCCAAAACCGCTCTTCATCCTCTCGCAGTTGAGGGTACAAATGGTGATATTCACCTAACGCACATCTTGGCTGATTCACTTCATGAACCCACTTTCTTTTACGCTTTCTTTTAATTTTCAACGTACTAGACTCTAATAAAAAGGAATTAACAGAGTTAAATGGGAACATCTTTCCGGGACACCAAATACTCGACTGGTCTACTCGCTCGCCTGTAATCGCTAGCAGTGTGAACACATCATCGCATCGCATCGCTTGGAAGTTCGCGCCTCCATTCGCTTCGCTTCGCATCGCGGGCAGTGTGAATTCAGCCTTAAGGTTATCCAAAAATGCTGACAAACGAACACATACTTGCATTTATAATTATCAACATTTTGGCACCAGTTTCGACTACTATCTAGGTAAAGTTACCGCCTGGAATGACACATAATGATATCTTACTTACAATGTACAAGGGTTGATCACTCTTTCTGGAGCCTCTATCGTATGGAAGTTCATATCCCCAATAAACTCGTCTTTCTCGGCGTTTCTCTTTCCAATTTTCCATTTCTTGTCATCTGTACAATTCATGAAGTGGTTCCAGACGCTTGACCTGGTGATATTCAAGTATTACATAGTCCTCAGTTTCATTAACATTAAATTTTTTATTAACATTAAATATGTCAAACACAGCACACACTTTCCAAAAAGTTACCGTGGTTCATTCGCGAGCATAAATATTAGAACCTATATCTATTTCAATATCCTTAAATCGATAGTGGAGCAATCAATCGTTTCATTATACCAGCGGTGCAAATTGCGCTGAAGATAGCATCCGTAGTACCATTAGTATCTACTCCTTACCTCGATAAGACAGGATGGCGAATCAGACAGTCAACAAACGCTTGCAGTTGATTCTTCCTATGTTCAATAAATTGTTCTTCGTATCTCCCTGTAAATGAAAAAATACAACTGAAAAAATTAAGGTGATACAACGAACGACCCTGTGATATCTACCTATTCATAAATATCTGGACATCCAAGACAATGGAAAAGTAGACTGACAGGAAAGGGAAGCACATTTTGAATGAGTGTAAACTGGTTAACACTCTGCTACCATGACGCACTATTATAAATAAATACAGCTTTCATTTTCCCACGTTCCCCTCAAAACTCGCTTGATTAAATAATGTTTTACAAAAAGACCCATTGTCAACACGAATCACGCTTAGTCTTTTCTCCTGATTTTGATTCCTTTGGATAGCGGTAAAACTCCGTTACGCGCTAATAACTAATAGTAGTTTCGTCAGGCCAAAACGAAAATGTTTCAGTCAATGTTTGCTATATTTTTTATGCTTCAATTTTCACAACCTTCTTCCGTCCACCAGAGATGGGCAAATTCTTATTCATAAATACGATTATGAATACAAATCATATCTGCGATTTCATGATTATGAATACGAATACAGGTATGAATATGAATACGAATACAATCGTATTCACTCTTTGAATATGATTTTCCCCCGTATTCGTATTTTTTAATACGATTTTATGATTTTTTCTATGATTTCCCTAAAAATCAATTTTTTTTACAAATTTCCCTGAAAATCATACTTTTTTTAATGATTTTCTCCCGAACAATGGACATATTTATGACCTAACTTTGTCAAAATAATCTATCAAAATTCGAAACGCTCCCCAATTCTTATAGGATTTTTCACGCAGAATCGAATGAGAGCAACTCCAGGTCGCCACGACCAACCGTATAGAAACTACGACTTAATTTCAACTGAATTTTTTGTAATCATGTTTTTAGCGTTAAGAACGTTCGGTGAAAGTTGTAGTAAAACAAAAACTTTCAGCAAAAATCATGATTACAAAAAATTTAGTAGAAATTAAGTCGTAGTTTCTATACGGTTGGTCGTGGCGACCTGGGGTTGGTCTCATTCGATTCTGCGTGAAAAATCCTATAAGAATTGGCGAGCGTTTCGAATTTTGATAGATTATCTTGACGAAGTTAGGTCATGAATATGTCCATTGTTCGGAAGAAAATCATTTAAAAATAGTATGATTTTCAGGAAAAATCGTAAAAAAAAATTCGATTTTTAGGGAAATCATAGAAAAAATCAAAAAATCGTATTCAAAATACGAATACGGGGGAAAATCATATTCAAAGTGTGAATACGATTGTATTCGTATTCATATTCATACCTGTATTCGTATTCATAATCATGAAATCGCAGATATGATTAGTATTCATGATCGTATTTATGAATAAGAATTCGCCCATCTCTGCCGTCCACTAAGTGTTATCATGGGACAAGAAACATTCATGTTTTCATGCTCATCATCCAAGTCTTTGGCTATACACTCAATCTCTGAACTTCAATAGAACCCACATCCATACGCATATTTGCTCGGTCGTTTTCAGTGTAATTTTCAATGTGGACAAGGTTGATTAATTAGTCTAGTCGTAAACGAAACAAGGTGCAGCGAAAATGTCTATTCATTCGTCAGCATCAAAGCTGAGATCCGCTTTCGACACTAAACTTGATTAGAAATAGGGTACCTATTGTAATTTCATATCTCCATGCAACGGCTCTGTGCAACGCACATTGAAAATGAACGAATCTTACCAGTCATTTGCTTATCAGGAAGAGGTGGTACTGGAATCAGAGTATATTTTTCCTTCAAACGTTCATGAAGCCAATCAAAATGTTTATAGCGCCGATAGACTTGAATATTTGTATTCTGTCAACCGAAAACGTTAGTATGAGGAGGATGAAAAAAATAAAGAAGAAAAAAAAAGTAATTGGGAATCCTAGTACATTCAAGTACTACTAATATCAAGTAAGTAACCTTCCTTTTAAAGTAACACATATTTGGCTGAAAGTCGGTATTGTACGGTTTGCAAGGGTACTAAATTTGCGCAGTCGATGACACAAAATTTGAATCCAATGGAATACACCAGAGCGCACTCAATGAAAAAGAACCACTCTGGATGGCTACCAGAATGCTGGTTATCAACAAGTCGAAGTTACATGATCAGTCATATGAAAAGCTAGGCCAAGAGTATAGGAAAACATAAGTCAGTAACATAATTATGACACTCACCGAAGGCGTGACTTGATAGGCAATGAACGACTTGAAGCCCTTAAGTTTGGATTCTTTCTTTGGTTGGGCGACAACACACGAGTATGGTTCGTCTATTGGATTCCACATGACACCATGTTCGGTTTCAATTATTCGTATTTTTGCAGGTTCGGGGACAAATCGTTTTGCTTCATCCAGTAAGTATCCTTCTCCAACTGACTTTACAATGGTGGAGTACCTATTGAAATTCTTCCGACTGAATGACTCACTGATCGGTAATGACTCTTCGCTGTTCTTCACTGCAACAGTTTACGAAATTGGAATACCTTCTAAAAACGCTGCACATTATTACATAAAGGTTTATTATTTTTCTATATAGATCACTCGTCTGCAAAGAAAACGGCTTTGCCATTGTCACCATCTACCCACCTTAGATACTAGAGAGTTACAGCGAGCCAAAATAGTAAAAAACGCGAGACTCACGTGGAAAACGCGAACCTCGCGTATGATGTAAGGCTCATGGAAGATGGTTGACTCGGCCCTCTAAATTACATGAGAGTCGCGTTTTCGACGTGAGTTAACCTACTACTCAACTCCTTGTTTTTGTGGCTGAGCTAATGGCTGCCGTCAATCACCTGTTCATTCTGTTTCTTTCGTTTTGAAGAGTTTCGGCGAATCTTTTGCGAGTTCTTCATCTTTGGGGTCATGGCAAAGTGAATTGAAGATTGAAGAATTGGTCCCTTAAACATTTCGCTTGAAGTGAATATTGCTCCCTCATACATTTTGGTCTGTGGCGGCGTCTGAAGTGTGGATGGCGGATGTTCGATCTCGAAGAGATCAGTTGGACGATCAATCTTAATTTCTTCCCCATTGAAGGCAAGTTTCCTTTACTTTTTTGACCGACTTCGTATTTATCTTACTTCGAAAAGGTAATATTGGAATATAATAAGAAAAGATTGATTAGTCCGAGGTTGATCATAAACTACCAATCTCGTTGAATTCAGTTGTCTGACTCCTCAGACAAGGGGATGGACTGATCACACAATTAAGTACTCACATTCATTTTGCATTTATTTATACTTTTACGATTAATTTGGGTAATAAACGAGCTAACTTCATTGATTTCCTTACATTTCCCTTCCTGTTTTTTCTTTGTTGGTTCAATGAAAACAATAACCGCGGATTGAAGTGACGTTACGTATGGAGTGTTGAAAAATCTAAAGCCACGTCAATCACGTGAGACTCACGTCGGAAAGTTACCATCCACTCGATGCTCGCCCTAGCAGCTTCTCACGTCTAAACGGTTCCAAATGTTGCTGCAACTCTCTAATACCTAACTACCACATACCTACTTCACAATCAAGTTTATTTGGAAGAAATAAACGCTTCACACTCAGTTCGAAGAAACAGGGAGTTGAGGTTGCCCAAAGTATTAGGAAATAATGATTACTGGTTGCAAAGGACGCAAAACTGAGTGCAACTCGAAGAAACGACCAACGATCGCACTTTGATCAGCTAAAATTTGAACGGAGATTAGGCCTCACTTGCGATTCAACTCGTGTTTCTGATTGATCGTAAGTCCAACCCATTAGTAAGCGTAGGGAGCGAATGGTTTGTTCCATAATGCTCCGCGTGGTCTCTAAAAATTCAATATCATCTTAATTTGGTGAAAAAACGATACCTTTATTTCGAGAGTTTTCGAGGTAGAGCACTTTTGAGATTTTCAACCCTTAATTTTCACCCCTTAGAAGTGACTGACATCAACCAAAAGCTTAGGGGCATAACTAGCCCCCAAATGGAGCCTACATACCAAATTTCATCAAAATTGGTTCATGGGAACTAAGGGAAGTGCCGCGTATGGCAGACGGCCGGAAAATGTTTCATTCGATTTTTGGATTCTATGTACCTTGAAACGTAAACCAACAAATATTGATGGGAGGGGTTACAAAAAATATTTCTTGGTCGATTCCAAAGGTTCATTATTGAAAATAATAAACCACAAGAAGGAAAGCTTTGCCACGGACTTGAAGCGGGAGGTATCACTGTTCATGCAAATTACGGACAGATACTATCAAAAATCATTATCAATTTTTGGGGCATTAAAATTATAATCACGACAGTTTAGCGGGCTTCATCTCCTCAATCCCCCACCGAAATCGTTTCAATATTCCAACAAGCTTGCCAATCCAGCGCAGACGCAAATGGAGTCATCACAACTCTTACCCATTTCCTTATCTTGAGCAAGAACTCACAGTAATTCTTAACCTTCATCTGCTCGCGTGGGCGGCAAACTGCCGCCCTCGATGAATTTTGCGTGGCAAAACATAACTGGCACGCAAGAGATCGGGAAAGTGCAGTTGTATTCTCTAGTTGGACTTTCCTCCGCAAGATGTCGTTAACCTTTTCCTCCTGCGTTTTGTTGGTGGCTGTCAGTACACGTTCAAAGTTTGAGTGACTAAGTTCGGCGGCTAACTGCCGCCCCGCGATCAGCAGTGCAACATTTTTTTGAACGTCCACGGTGGAATGTAAGTATATTTTTTTACTTCATTCAGCCTCCTTATGAGTAGCTATGTATGTTTCGGAAGAAATGCCGATAAAAACCTGAGTTTCATTTATCATTTGTGATGTTTGCTTTGGTACCTACTCGTATTGCTTCTGAGTCTATTAGGGTAGCGAATCATTGTTTTTACTTTTCTATGTCACTTCTTCCAATTATATTCATTTAAATTTTTTTTGCCAATTTTATCTTGAAAATGTATTGTACAAATAAATAAGTTTTTGTATGTACACACTTTCAAACCTAGTTTCAGAGCGTTTCAACATGAATGCCTTAGAGCATAAAAAAATTAAACGCCTTTATTCATTTTATTTATCAGTTTGTTTGTTTTTTAGCGAAGAACAATTTGATTTATTGAACGGAGTGTGATAGTTTAGTCACCAGGCAGTAAGCCCAGAAAGAATATTATGACGTTATTTTTTTAATTTTTGTTTACCAAAGTTTATAATTATTTTCAATAAAAGTTATTCATTCTAAATAATGTGTATGAACTCACTTACAAGATGACCAACCCAAATCCTTGTCGTTATCGAGTTGAAGTACCAAAAAATCCATTGAAATAAGGAAAAATGTGACGGGCGGCTATCAGCCGCCCCGCGATCGCTAGTGTGACTCAGGGGGGCGCGAGCGGATGAAGGTTAAAATCATCCCAAGGATTCACAAATATTTTATTTTTACAGAGAAATTGAATGAAGTAACTGGATGGCTACTTCACAAGAATCCCCAAAAAATATGTGTGTAATAAAGGAAGTATTTTTGGTTGTACGAGATTCGATTACCATACAATAAGCGTAAGATGTTTCAACCTGAGAATTTCCCCAATCTAAGTAGCATTAACAATCTAAGTATTCTAGGTAAGTAGTATTTACATGCAAGTCATTAAAATGTAAAGTCATCCAAATGTATAGCTACCATCATTTTGAGAGGGAATGGTAGGAATCATAAGGGGATCTTTTGCCATTGGTGTAACTGGAGGGGGAGGCGATCCTTCCCATTCCTCGTCCCACTCATCGTCCCAATAGTCTTGTTGATCCTCGTAGGCCTTTAAACATGGTAAAATTAGGAGCATAGAAACGAAGATTGTAGAAAAATAAAGACCATTAATTTGTGTAAGGTTGATGAACTAATTTCAAAAGCACGTGGAATTTGAAATCAACAAACCTGAACGTAGGCAGCTGGAAAGAGTCCAGTCTCTCCATTCTGGTTCGTTCCTTCCCACCAACCCTCTCCTACATCCGATCTAGTCACAGTAAGAATTTCACCGGCAACTATACTGAGTTCTGCAGAACCGGGTTCGCCGGAAAAGTCATACATTGCTTGTACCTGAATCAGTTCATGAATATATATAAGTCAACACATCTAAACCAACACACGGAAATACGTTTAAAAAATACCTAAATTTTTGATCAGAAAGGTCACTAACCACTGTTTCCTAGAGACAAAAATATTGGTTGCCTGTAAAGTCGGTATACGGGCGAAAGTTTTATTACGTGACAACGACTTTGAGTGGTAAAATAATTTTAATGTTAATATTCATTCGTATAGTAGGAAGAAGGATAAAATAAGAGAACTGAAAGAAGAAGAAGAAGAACATGAACCGGTGTGTATGCCTATCTCTCTCGCTCTTAGGCGGAAGAGAGAAAGAGCGAGAGAAGTGAAAGGGACGCGTGCCTCTCACTCGCTCTCATTGTGAGCGCATAATGTGAGCGAAGGTCTCTTGAAGGTCACCCGGCTTTCTTGAAGTGTCACCCGGCAAACCAATTTATAAGACGTTGTCACGTCAATATGGAAAAGCAAAGCTACACTTCACATTATTTTCCTCACCCAGAAATAAATCCAAAAATAGTCATTTGCAACTTTTTCAATGCTGATTTAAAGTAAGTGCATAATAGAGGCCGGTCGCATCACAATATTGTTGCTGCACACATAAGGGGCGAGTTGGGCAGCATTTCAACGGGGAAATGGGCCTATCATTTCATGTCCTGCGTTCATGTTATCATTGTACGTAATGTCTAACGTCCGTTAGTTCCCATCAAGTGAAAACCTTCGTTAGTTCCAATTAAGTGAAAATCTATCTTTAAAAAATAATATTGTCATGTTCAACAACCGTGCAATCATGCCTAGTGACGATTCGATGTACCTTTCGATGCGATATTTAACATCGAAATAATATCGAAAGGCAGTATCGACATTGATAAAATATCGGAAGAAAAATATCGATAGGTATCACTAATATCGATAGAACATCGAAAGAAAAATATTGATGAGACATTCACTGATATCGAATATGTTTTTGCGTCGTTTTTTAAAATAAATATCAGTGATCACGATAAATTATCTAAAGAAAAATATCGATTCCACTGATATAGAATACGTTTTGCATCTTTTTTATCAACATTAGCGATATCGATAGAATATCGACAGAAAAATACTGATTTCACTGATATCGAATATGTTTTTGCATCGCTTTTTAAAAAATAAATATCAGTGATATCGCTAGATTATCGAGAAAAAAAACTAATTCCACTGATATTGAATATTTTTTTTGAATATTTTTAAAATTAATATCAGTGATCACGATAAATTATCGAAAGAACAATATTGATTTCACTGATATCGAATATGTTTTGCATATTTTTTATCAATATTAGTGAAATCGATAGAATATCGAAAGAAAAATACTGATTTCACTGATACACGTTTTTGCTTGATTACGTTTTTGCATCGTTTTTAAAAATCACTATCAGTGTTCACGATAAGTTATCGAAAGAAAACAGATGTTTTTACATCGTTTTTTATCGATATAATGCCAGTTCAAATTTTACTCGTTAAAAGTTGTATCATAATACATTCATGTTAAAAGTTGTAATATAATACATTCATCGTCCGTTTCTATTCATTTTGGTTTTTATTATTTTTTATATTTTAGGAGAAATTGATAAATTACAGTGGGAAGGAATATAACCATCACAACCGATAACTTTTTTCTTTCGATTTCAATGTTTTCCTTTCGATATTCGATAATATCGCAAGAGAAATATCGATACTAATATCGGAAATATCGAAACAAAATATCGATATCAATAAATATCGAAAGTATCGAATTGTCACTAATCATGACTAGACGTAACAACGTGATGCTTTATTATATTTGTTCAATTTGTCAATTTGTTGCCAATTTGGCAATGCCAAATTAATGTCTCATTCGTATGTTTGGTGGTTTGGTCTCGACAGATACACACATTTTATACACAGTGTCATGAATGTCAAATGCCCCAAGTCATCTAAAGGGTATCGAGCACCATGGCCAAAATCTACACGACCATGGGAACGAATTCATTTGGATTTTTTAAGCCAAACAAAAAGCATTCATTGATAATGTAGGTATGATTCATATTCGAAATGGATAGAATGTTTTCTGACGACAAACTTATCTCATTTAGTAAAAAATACAGGATGTAGTTTCGCGGTTCTCACTTCCACATATTACAGCACGTGATGTAGGCTCACCATTCTCGTCGAGCAAATATATAATAGTAATACGGTCAGTAGAAACGTTCAAAAAAATTTAATTAAATCAATGATATCTAATCGAAATTTAGACATTCATCAACGCTTGAATGATAGTATACTTTCCTACCGTTCAACTCCGTCACTGGTGTATCCCCTTTGTCAAAAATTATACCTATTTTGACCCTAGGACACCTTTATCAATGTTTAATCCCAAATATAAACCACGAAAGATTGTTGACAAGGAAGAAAGTAAAATTTACTCCCCAAATTGAGCCCATAGACTAAAAATCGGCCAATGGTAACTAAGGAAAGTGCCGCGCACAGCGGACGGACGGGATTTATTTATTCGAATTTTGGATTCTACGTATCTTGAAACGTAATTTCGGAGGAGGGTTAAGGAAAAAAATTCTTGGTCGATTCCCAAGGTTCAACATTAAAAATAATGAACCAAAATCACATTGTCACAAACAACCAAGAATAATGAAGAAGAAAAATCCGTTTCCAGAACTAAAATATCTTCTTCAGTTCTCTCAAGAAAAGTAAACGGTATCTTCAATTCTTGCTACCACATGGTAGCGGATATCACAATCAACTTGTTGGGTTTGGCCTCAAGTGATTTAATGAATGACGACAGCGCAGATGAGCAACATATTGAAGTGAAGGGCCTTGAACAACGATCTGTTTTCAGTAACTCGATAATTCACTCGATTACATATTTATTTCCTGAGGAAACCCAGGCGCATATATTGTTCTAGATTGAAGACAATCACCACGAACTCAGTTTATCATTCGGGTTCATGTTTCTCAAAACAGACCAATTAGCGGATGAGCCGCCCATTATCATACCAAGGTACATGGAGGCGAATAAAAAATTGTGCCACTTCAAAAGAAAGACATAGGTGTCGGTGTTCCTCTCTTAACCAGCGAGAGATAAGAGCCACAAAACAACTGCAATGAGTAACCGTACACTACAGCCAAAACATATTTACTGCAATTGAGTCAGTCAATGTACTTAAAAGCTCCGGAAACAAAAGTAGGTTTATGTACATCCGTAGATTTCAAGAAAAACCCAAAGTACCTACACGAGAAGTTACGTTTTTCGGCTTCAATATTGACAAATTCACTGCGAATCTCAAAACTTTAATTCAAGTCAATTATCTTTCGAATCAAAATTTTAATTACTGCACTTTTACGTAAATCTTGTGCACGTATTGTTATATTGCCGTTTGAGTATTATATCAATGTCAAGTCAGTTTCCGTCCCCTACCACAACATACAGACCAACGCGATTTTGGATTTCTCCAGTTAGGTACCGATCGTCAACAAATCTAACAGTACCCACAGGATTCGCACCCCATCGGAAGATGACAAATTGCTACACAAGGCGACCCGATAATGCTTAACACGGTTTCTCGGCAAAACTCCAAAGAGTCTCCATCGAAAAATGATTACCTACTCCTACTGCAACTTCCTACAAGAGCAGGGTACCCCATAAAATTTGATAAATGAACATGTCAAGAAAATAATACCAATGAATTGGGTAGTTTTATCCTCTGTTGACTCATCATTATCGTGGAAAACAAAGAAACGTACTAACCTTTTGAGAAGCCATGATTATGGGAATGATCGTCGGACGGTGTCGTTAATTGAGTCAATAAAACGTGAGATCACTTAACACAAATCTGAGTGTTCCAAGCCAGAGGACGACATAGTCTCGTTTGCACCCAGACTGTTATTCTATTTCACATTTCTGAGAAGACAATCCATAGGGTATTCACTGAGCCTGAGCATAGACATTTACATCAAACCTGTTGACTAACGTAGCTTAAAAACAGTGAGTCTGATTGGACGTCGAGAACCTGACCAACTTCTAACTGCCTAGCTCTTATCACTATTGTTTTGGGAAGTTGGTTGGTTCCAAGGTGAGCAGACAGCAGAGAAACCAATTGACAACTCACTTGGGTTAGTTCAATTCACATATAGATGGCGACATCGGTTACATTGGTACCTCACATAGAAGTACCTATTTCTACTTCCATGGTTGTTTTGCACAGGATACTCAACAGTCGAACTTGACACAAACACGTTCACCGACATGAACGACAAAATTTCGCATGACCTCCGTCTCAAGACAAGAAATGGGCAAAAAAAAAGACAACCGGCTGGAAAATCGTTTTTTGAAAGTAACGAAAAATACTTTTCTCGAGTCGAAAAAAGAAACGATCAGTTGATTTTTTCATCCACGTACCTAGTTGACTTTCTCCATGGAGCCTTTTCCATCCATATTCATGGAAGAAGGAACCTTCTTCCTTGCCATAATGAACAATCAGAACATGGAAGTAGGAATTTAGAACAGTAGGTACAGATGTAACACCAAGTGTTACATGGCATAAACGCCGGCACTGTTAATTCAGAAATCCACCACCACCACCAGATGTTTTGTTTCATCTTGCTTCGTTCATGGAGGGTATAGTGTAAACCATCCATGGTCGGTATTGTTTTTTAGTATCCATAATCCATTTCTACATTGTGCTCATTTCTTAACTCGTTATTTTAAGTATTTCAAATTGTTTTCTAGTAATTTAATCAGATTTGCTTCCGAGTCTATTTTTCATTAGCTACTAAGGGGAAAGCACCAGTAGTGGACATGTTAAGAAAATCGTGTGCATTTTTTTGTGTTTCCTCATACATTTTTAGCTTTAAAACTGTTTTTTGGGTGTCTGCATGTTCTTCAGACATTTTTCATTGATTTTAATCGATGGAATCACAAATTTTATAAAATTTTGAAGAAATAGAGTCAAAATTTGTGGAATAATAGAATACAGCAGTACTGGACAGCTAAAATTTTTGAATGTCGATGTAGTGGACACTTGACCCAGTAGTGGACACGTGGTATTTATCAACAAGACAATGTAAAATTTGGTTCATAATCATGTATAATCATTTATTCAATCATACAAACACATGGAACACATGGTTGCAAGGCACTGAAATCACAGAAAATTTTAAAATATGCGTGAGATAAATTGTTTTCCAAGAACCCGTTTCTTGTAATCCATCCCTTAATTTTGAATTTTCTTTTTTCGCATCCCTCCTCCTCTTTTCTTCTGTGCTTCATTTTTGCTATGGAAGAAAGTAAAAATAAACAATCAATAGAAAATCCCAAAAAAATGCCATTCAAATAGAAGAATAAGGTGAGCACTAGTAGAGGACAGTTCATGTACTAGTAGAGGATACCTCTGTACTAGTAGTGGACATCTCTTGTACTCGTAGAGGACACCCCTGTCCGCCTCTTGTCCGCAACATTAGATTCATTTGAAAATTGTATCGTGAGCTAGCTGCAATGTAAATGAATAAGTGGCAAATAAAAAAATAACCTCTCTCGAAAAGGGATGATGCGCCAGTAGTGAACAGGGGTGTCCTTTACTAGAGCATCCAACATTTTTGCTGCACTAGAACTTAAAAAGCCCAGTTTACCAACATAAACGAAGTTAAGCGGCCGGAAAATCATCTAATTAGTTACTGAAGTGATTATTCAAACCAATGGGCACAAGTATTTGAAGAATATATATGAATATTTCTTAAAACTTACCTTCTTTTCCTTAGCATTTTTCACAACATCCTGCCAAGAAATCACTACACTCACTGACTGGTTGTTTTGATGCTGAGTCATTGTTTTTCACCTTAACCCTAACGTCTTCTTGTTCTTCACGTTTAATTGGATATTACTTTAGTGAATACAGAAAGGATCAAGTGCCCAGCTCAACCCAAATCCTTACTCTACAACTTTTTTTCCAAAGTGTCCACTACTGGTACAGTGTCCACTATTGATGCTTTCCCCTTAACTGTTGGTAATCTGGTTTCTTTATTGGCAGAGCGGTTTATTACTGCATCCGAGTCTACCAAGGTTGCGGAAGCTTTGTTTTCACTTTTCAAGGTTGAAAAAAAATGTTCTCCAAAATCAAAATGTAATTTCCACTCGCGTATCATGCTACAGCCTTCCTGTACAATTTTGGTTTCGTGTCTGTGCGTGATTCTTGCTTGATGAAATCCTCGCCACAGCCATAACTTCTACAATTCTCATCCGATGTCGATGAAATTTTCAGGGATTGTGCGGGTTGGCGTGTAGATGGTCTCCTATGAACGTAATTACCAACAGACTAATAGTAGCCCTGCGTATGCGCCAACGTGAATTTCCTTGTTACAGCCATAACTACTACATTAAGTAAGCGATGAAACTTATTCACTTATCGTAATTTAGTATTTTAAGCAAGAAATAATGCCCCCCCCCCATCACCCATCTCCACCGTAAAATTCTAGCAGCATGCGAGTCTCGAAGCCAGTCAGGCAGCAAAGCGGTAATAAGTCGTAACGTTGAACGTTCATCTGTTGGTTTTGGTAGGCAGCCCGTCGAAGATGAAACACACAAAAAAAAGTCTGCCAAGTTGGGTGGGCAGTATAGCTTCCTCACTCATTGTAACATGGACGTATAGAATCAGTTGGCGAAAAAATTATGATTCAAAGAGTTATTGAATACCAAAATACTGGCGATAATATGCGGGATAGGGTTGCAGGTATTAATGTTTATAATAGTGTTGTAAATAGTTGTGGTATATAAACCACTGAAATAAAAGAACGAAAGAGTGTAGGTATAAAATAAAACTACGAAGTTATGACGATAATGATTATTATTATTCAATACTAAAAATATAATAGGTGTACGTATTAGGATTATGGGTATTAATTTGTTATATACTCGTAATTTGAGTTTTGTTTAAAATGGTTGTGGTATATAAACCACTGAAATAATTGAACAAAAGTGTGTGGGTATACAACTAAAATCACAAAATTACAATTTGAATTAATTACGGGATCAAGTGAAAAAAAGTTATTTAGCGGTCCACCGTCTAGGACCTAACCCACACAATCCCTGAAAATTTCATCGAAATTGGTTGAATAGTTGCGGAGTTTTGGTTGTAACAATAAATTTAAAGTTCGCGCATGCACAGCGGCTATTGCTTGACCAATTTGATTGAAACTTATAGGGTGTCTCTTAGAAGTTAGTCCCTAACTAACCTCCAAATTTGAGCAAAATCGGTTCATTAGAAACCGAGGTTCCAGGAAATTCACGTTTGCGCATGCGCACTCGCTCCTATTGGTCCGAAGGTGCTGAAATTGATAGGGGACCGTCTGGGACCTAACCCGCACAATCTCTGAAAATTTCATCAAAATCGGACCACAGGTTAGTATAGTTTTGCCCGGGACAAGGATTGACCACAGACAGACCGACAGACAGACAGACACGGAACCAAAATTGTTCGGGAAGCTCTAAAACGCAAAAAGCAAGTGGAAATTTTGATTTTGGAGGACTTTTTTTTTCACTTCTTTCACGAATACAAAGCTTCCCTACCTACGGTAGTGAGGAAGCAAAACCAACGAAACATGCAGTTTATGGTGTCCTGGCACCATGGTGGCACCAATATTACTTCCATGGTGGTACAGGGAATAATTCATGAAGATCCGGAGTTATAATGAGAATTTTTCCTCATTTTAAAAGCTTGGGTACAACTAATAAGCTATAAAGGAACCGAAAAATTGGATGTTTTGTAAATATTTCCCCCCACTCACCCCCTCCCCATGCTAGTTTTGATACTCTGGTAAAATAGTGTGCAATTCGGAAGATTTCTGAGTCGAACAAAAAAAGAAACACACAAATCGGTTGGAAATTGAGAAATGGGCAAAAGTACAAGATTATGCCCGGAAACGAGCGTTTTTTTAAGCATTAACTCCTCCCCCCTCCCCTTTAAAACCAAAATTCGAAATTCCCGCGACGTACTGCACAACTAAATAGGTATCCGCGTCGAATAAAAAAATAAGCACGAAAATCGGTTGGAAAAATGGGGCCTGGGCAGAGTACCCAAGATTATGCCCGAAAACGCACGTTTTTTAAGCATTAACCCCCCTTCCCCCCACCATTCCAGTTTGCGCAAACTGCACTAAACAACGTGGTCGTATTCACACGTACAGTTGTGGTTGTACGAAGGTGTGGTCGTTCAGTGGACTTGTGCCAATTTTGTTTGTTCTTTTTTTAAAAATCAAAACCCCAAATTTCGAAATAATTTTTGATCTGGATGAGGAGGAGCTCATCGTATGTGTGACGGCGGCTTGCCTGATGAGAAAAAAAGTTGCGCAAAAAAGGTCGGAAATGGATGAAGGTTTGGTTGCTCAGGAGGGATAACCTATCCAATAAATTATTTAATCGTGGAATTGAGAGGGGAACCTAATGCTTTCCTAAACTATGAACTGACACCGTAATGAGATGCGCATTAACCCCCCAAGAAAGGTTGTGAGCAACACTGAGATTTTTGGCCACAAGCAGAAGTTTTGAAGCCCAGAAAAGAATGGATGAAACTGCGCGAAATCGTGGGTTTGGCTTGTACTGCGTTCATACGCTCCAACCTCATGCCGATTTTCTGTCCGAGACAGATTTTGCAGAAGCCAGATTTATTGGTTTGTGCGAGCCAAATGGCCATTTTTTATGCGGATTTAGATTAATTTAGAATGGTCTAAAAACCCGGATTAGTGTGTGGTTATCGCTTCCGAGTCTACCATGGTTGCGGAAGCTCTGCTTTTCACTTTTGAAGGTTGGAAAAAAAAAGTTCGCCAAAATAAAAATTTCCACTCGCGTTTTACGTTTCATCTCTTTCTGAACAATTTTGGTTCCGTGTCTGTCTGTCATGAAATCCTTGGCACAGCCATAACTTCTACAATTCCCATCAGATTTCGATGAAATTTTCAGGATTTTCAGGACTTGCGAGTTGGGACGGAGATAGTCCCCTATGAAAATCATGGCCCCGAATTAAAAAAATTTTGTGCGCATGCGCAAACGTGAAATCCTTGTAAGAGCCATAACTTTTACATGTTCCAACAATATTCAGAGATTGTGCGGGTTGCCATGTAGATGGTCCCCGATGAGGGTAGTGCGAGGTACTAGGAGATTGATGTTTTGAGATTAACTACTATGCATCGAATCATCTATACAATCGGGTTATGGATACGAGGAAGTTATGTGCCACACCCACTTGGTAGACTTTTTTTTCTGTTGAGTGCTGTCCAACTTTACCCCAGATTATTCGCATAAGGACGCCCAAGTCTTACTGTGGGACGTCATAAAAATGGCAAAATGACTTAGGAACACTTGAGAAGGGCTAGGTCGGTCTTCTCTGTCAGAAAAACACTGCAAATTATTACACAAAGGTTTATTATTTTTCTATGTAGATCATTCGTCTGCAAAGAACACGGCTTTGCCATTGTTACCACCAACCAACTTGAAGAAAATATTTCGGTCAGCTAACATTTGAACGGGGATTAGGCCTCTTTTGCGATTCACACTCGTGTTTCTGATTTATCATAATATGATAAATCAGAAACACGAGTGTGAATCGCAAAGGGTTGGACATATTATGTCCAACCCTTAAATTCTTGTGGGGAACGAACGGTTTGTCCTAGAGGACTACGCGTGGTCTCAAAAAATTCTAGAAATTCAATACTATCTTAAATTGATGGAAAAACAATACCTTTACATCAAAATTTTTTGAGTTAGGGCGTTTTAAAAATTTCAAAACTTATTTTTCAACTTTCAGAAGTGACCTACATCAACCAAAATCTTCGGGGCACAACTAGACCCCAAGTGGAGCCCACATACAAAATTTCATCAAAATTGGTCAATGCTAAGTGGGGAAAGTGCCGCGTAAGGCGTCCGGCGTACGGACGGACAAATTTTTATTCGATTTTAGGGTTCTACGTGCCTTGAAACGTAAACCATTAAATTTTGAAGGAGGTTTAAACATTTTTTTTCTTGGTCGAATCCAAAGGTTCATTATTTAAAATAATAAACCAAAAGGAGCTATTGTTTTGTAAGGCTTTCCCACCGAAATTTGAATTAGAAAAAAACATTGAATCCATAATGGATAGTACCTATCTGTTTCTCAATGAAGAACCATCTTCACGAAATTTGATTGAAAGGGTTTTTGTGGTTGGTTCCCTTCTGGGCAATTCCGTCCTATTGCAAGTAGGTAGGTAGGATTATTTTTTTCTGGTTTAGTTAAAGAATTTCTTACCTTCTATTATCAGTTTATTACCAAAATTTGAAACGAGTTTTGGACAAGATAAGAAAACCATTTCTACTTCAACCGTTCAGTTTTCTATTTCAACCATACTTCATTAACGTTTTGTGACAGACTTCAAAACCATCGTAGACGCAAAACAAGAGGTAGGTACTCAGTTTGGTGTGTCATAGGACGTCGGTTTTTTAATTTTTGTTGATGGTATGTTTGGACACCTTGAATAAATTTGGTTTATAATTTTTAATAATAACCTTTGGAATCGACCTAGAAAATTTCTTTTTTAACTGCCCTCAAAATTTGTTGGTTTACTTGTCATGGTTCGTAGAATCCAAAAATTGAATAAAAATATATGGCCGTCCGTCCGCTGTGCGCGGCACTTTCCTTAGTTATCATGGACCGATTTTGATGAAATTTGGTATGTAGGCTCCATTTGGGGGTGCCCCGAAGTTTTTGGTTGATGACAAGCCACACAGAACGCGGGCTGACCGCGCGGACAGGTTCGCCCGACTCCCGCGGACTCTGTAACAAGGCATTTCGCATTGCCCCTGCCACACAGAGCGCGGACTGCCGCGGCGGGCAACTTCTGTCCGCGCCAGGGCGCGGGCAGGTTGTAATTTTTTACAGAGTCCGCGGCGGGCAACTTCAAATTCTGCACTATAATTGAAATTGTTCCATATTTTCCTCAAAATATAATCAATGTGTTTATGTTTTAATGTTATAGGTTAAATGACTTTTCCTACTTTTTCTCAAAACATTATTTATTTTTGGTTTTTATTAATTTTTGAGAAAACTAAAGTTTCAAAAGGTTTCAAATTGATGCTGATTGCCTACATTTCAATCAAATTCCTCTCTCTTACTTTTTTTCTAAAATGAGTAGTCATGCTATTGAACCATTTCGAGCACAACGAAAATTCCACTTTTTGGGAGGAAAAAAATTATCTATTTTTGGATATTGTTGTATCTCCGTAATTAGGTACCTATTCAACCTACAGAGCTCGAGTTGGTCGCAAACTGTTGCAAATTTAACCTAATTTAAAACGTTACCGGACATAAATTATTGAAATTATTATAGTTTGGAAGTACTTGCCTAATTGTTGGAAAAGTACTTGATTTAGAAGCAAGTAAAAGGAGTAAGGCCCTTCGTCCGATGAGCTGCTCGACATGATCGATGAACACTGAGAAAATTAACACTGGTCCGCCGCGGCTGTCCGCGTTCTGTGTGGCAGGGGTTGTCCGCGGCGGACTGCTGTCGGTTCGCGCGCGAACTGTCCGCGCGGTCAGCCCGCGTTCTGTGTGGCCGAGCCTTAAGGGTTGAAAAATAAGGGCTGAATTCGTGGAATAGAATGAGACCACCCACAGCTCTGAAAGACCACCGGTTCGCTCCCTATGAGAACTTAAGGGTTGGACTTACGATAAATCAAAAACACGAGTGTGAATCGCAAAAGAGGCCTAATATCCGATAAAATTTTATCCGACCAAAATGCGATGGCTGTTTGTTTCTTCGAGTTCTACTCAGTTTTACGTCCTTAGCAACCAGCAATCAAATTTCCTAATGATGGTACCCACAACTCTTCATTTCTTCGAATTTAGTTTGAAGCGTTTATTTCTCCAAAATAAACTTGATTGTGAAGCGAAAATGTGGTAGGTAGGTGGTGGCAATGGCAAATCTGTGTTCTTTTTGCAGGCGAGTGATCTGTACAGAGAAGTGAAAAACCTTCGTGTAGTAATTTGCAGAGTTTTTATTACTACCTACTAATGTGTCCTACCAGTATCCAATGTGTTATACCAGTGGCCTCGTTTCAATCGGATTTCATTTTGCTTTGTTAAGAATATCGAAATTTTCTAAAAATAATCGAAAAACGTGGTTTCAGATACCGGGAAGATTGTTCTGTATACACGTAACGTCCCATGTAACCTCCCACCGATTGATTGACGGACCATTTGTGTATATTGAAATTAAAGGTCTGATTCTATGAGATGTTATATGAGGGGGGTTCCGATAACCAGAAAATTCGGGCAGTACACCCAGTGGGTGTTGGACATAGCCTCCTCGTTATGCAAAACAAATTGCAGCAGGCAAAACTTTAAGAAGTTATTGTCCGATTTTGAAGAAATTCAGGGATCGTGCGGGTTGGCGTGTACATGGTCCCCTTGAAAATCATCGCTCCCGGAATGATAGTAACCACTGCGTATGCGCAAACATGAATTCCCTATAGCAGCCAAAATTTCTACAGTTTCCATCCGATATCGATGAAAGTTTCATGAATTAGGCGGATCGGGGTGCAGATAATACCCCACGAAATTATCACCTCTCGACAGATAGTTGCCACTGCGTATGCGGAAACGTTAATTTCCTCGTAGCAGCCATAACTTTTACATTTATCATCCGATTTTGATAAAATCTTCAGGGATCGTGGCGATTGGGGTGCTGATGGTCCCCGATGAAAATCATAGCCCCGGACTGATACTCGTAGTAGCCACTGCGCATGGGCAAACGTGAATTCCCCATAACAGCCATAATTCCTACATTTTCCTTAAGATTATGAAAAATAAAATCGGTCCGTAGAACTCGGTCCTTATTCGATTTTTGGCTTCTACTTACCTTGAAAAATGAACCATCCAATTTCGAGGTGTGAAAGGGGTAACTTGAATTTCTCGCTAGATCCCTCAGGTTCATTAATGAAAAGCCATAATCACCTTCCAAAAAACCGGAGCTCCGCTCAACACATCTTCATTTTACAAAAATAAAAAAAGGATTACCAATAATTTGTTCATTGTTTCCCCCTAAATTGAATTATCAAATTAAATCACTGTCTTGTAATGTCCCTAAAGCAGATGTTTATGTTATGTTTTATTGTTTTTTTAAATATATTTTTTGTTTTTTTATCATTTTGAAATTCTAAACACTTTGAAATGATAAAAAACGGATTTTTGGGAATTTTAGTGATAGGTAATTTACGCATAATATTTGAAATTAAAACGACCCATAATATCAGCTAAAACGCTTTTCTTGAAAATTTACTCATTATTCGCGTTGTATGACTGGTACGTTTTTGCTGCATTCTAAAACATAATATAAGCACCACATTTCAAAAGTGGTTGGTGACAACAAAGAGATTAGGTATTTCCAATATTTTGAAGTACTTACCTAGTTAGTCATTAGTAGGCTACTTTGAAATGGTTGGTATTTTTTCTTTAGTAAACATATTGTTTAGTAATGCATGCATTCCAGGGGACGTCCCATTGGATAAGCATTAGATCAGTTTAACCAGTTGTTAAGTGATAAAACTGTTTCACTCGATGTAATTTATTTATTACTTTAGGCAAGAAATACTGACCCCCCCCCCACCGTTATCCACCTTAACATTTCTAGCGGCATGGGAGCCTCGAATCTAAAGAGCATTTTAAAATCCATGATCTACGATACCCAACATGCGAATTCGAGTTCACCCCCCCTCCCCCCATCGCCAACAATGGTGCCAGTCTGGCACCAAAGCGGAAATACGTCGTAACATTGAACTTTCATCTGTTAGTTTTGGTAGGCAGTCCGTCGAAGTTCACATCCGTATTCAAGGTGAAACACAAAAAAAAAAAAAAAAAAAAACACGAAATAAGCGGTTTATGGCATCATGGCACCATGTCCTGGCACCATGGTGGCACCACTATTAGTTCCATGGTGGTACAGAGAATAATTCATGAGAATCCGGAGGTATAATGAGAATTTTTCCTCAATTTCAAAGCTTGGGTACAATTAGTAAGCAGTAAAGGAACCGAAATATTGAAAAATCGGATATTTTGTGAATATTATCCCCCACTCACCCCCTCCCCTTGCAAATTTTGGTACTCTGGTAAAATCATGTACAACTCGGAAGTTATTTGAGTCAAACAAAAAAAGAAACACGCAAATCGGTTGGAAATTGAGGCCTGGGCAGAGTACACAAGATTATGCCCAAAAACGCACGTTTTTCGAGCATTAACCCCCCCTTCCCCCCCTTAAAAGGCAAAATTCGAAATTCCGGCGACGTAGTGCACAACTAGATAGTTTTCCGCGACGAACAAAAAAAGAACCAGGAAAATCGGTTGAGAATTAAGGCCTGTGCAGAGTACACAAGATTTTGTTACACACACACACACACACACACACACACACATACACACACACACACACACACAGACATACACCTATGGTTTTTTTCGCGGATTTGGATTCAGAATGGTCTAAAACGGATTACTGTGTGGTTATTTTTTTTTCTGTTGAGTGTTGTCCAACTTCACCCCAGATCGATCGCATAAGGACGCCCAAGTCTTACTGTGGGACGTCCTAAAAAATCGTATGTTCAAGGCCGTATTCAATATTTATTATTGTTTTTCTTCGACATTGGAAAAAAACGTTGTTTTCGATTTTCCCAATCACGAAAGGTTTCCCTCTACGCTTGTACGTGAAAAAGCAAACTGTACGTGAAAAATAACGTCCATTCTCCCATGAAGGCCAAATTCATAAATGACCGATTATCTTCCTTACAGAATTGCGAGATTCCTGTCTCCTGAGTAAGTTCAGATTCGTCGCTTATCCTCTTCAAAACCCCTGCCGGATCTTCCAATCGTTTGATTAGATCGCAGATTAGTGTTCCTTCCTATTCAACAAATCGATACGTTCTCCAATTGCCATTCGATGTATCGAAACCAACCTGCTGGTACCTTTCGTACTAATCACGCGAATACAATACGCGAAAATGATAAATGTAAATTACGTTTTTCGTTAAAATCCCTCTCGGCGCACGTCTTATTAACAAGGACAAAAGGAAAGAAATTTAGGAGGGAGGGAATCGATATAAGAGAATCGATATGAGAGGACAGCTGGGGGCGGTCCTTACCACCCCCTGGAACCAGTCTCCCCTTCAGTGACCTAACGCTTGCCGTAGTGTGCTCGAACATAGGGTTCACTCAAAACTAATTCTCATAGACTCCGGTGACCATTTACCTCTTCACTCTCTCAGGCTCTTTTGAGCACACTTCTTTGAGAAGTACCGAATACTCGAGTCCACGAGCCTTGCATAAGCTCGTCCTGAACAACTTAGTCCCCGAAATTCATTCACCAACCTTGTAAGTACGGGAGCTCTCCTACCACTATTGATTCCTCTTATCTGGGCCGTATATAGAACGCTGTTTCATTTTTGTTCAGAGAAATACTCTATTTTTGCATATGACGCCTCACAACACACGTGATTCCTTGTTGCTTTGGATTACGCTCCTATTTTTTATTTTATTTTGTAGACGTCCTTGAATGAAAGTCTTCTTGACCTAAATAACGACTTCCGAGTGTAAGATTTCCATCTCACGAGGCCAACAATTTCTTCTCTCGATTTTTTTGAAGAACCAATTCACTCATTTCCCGGGTTAACTTGCAATAAAGATTAAAACATTGAGAGGTAAACTACCTCCTGAATTGACTGAGTACCCATGAAATTTGCATATAAAGAAGGCTCATTATCACGCATGAAGTTAATTTTGTGGTGAATAATTTTGTTATTCTTTTTTTCTGTATTCAAAACGATCGTGTTTGTTGTTTTTGAATTTCTAATTGTAGTAGATTTCTCCTCCTATCGAAAGTAAATTTTTCGCTTTCTTCAGGCATGGTGATTTTTTCTTCTAGATTGCATGATACTGGGTCACTGATCAATTGGTGCTGTGAACCGTGCCCCGAAACTTCCCAAATGTACTCGTTCAACGCTTGTATGATAAATTTAAGTAAGTACACTTCTGAAAAGGCATGCAATTGTACCGAAATCATATTTTGGAATGGTTGTGCCGTACCTCTGTTTATCTAGTTTATGTCCTGTTCCATTCATTCATTACAAAATTATCTAGATATCTATACAGGTGGGGATAAACCGTTATTATGTTGATATTGTAGCTCAGGCCGTCGTCAGTTCATTATTTAGATAACAGCAACGATAAGCGATAACGATATTGAAGGCAACTACCTCGGTTCGTAATTATGCACAACGTTGAGAGCAAATCATAATGCATGATATTCGATGTCTCCATTAACCCACACTCACAATAGTCAATAGTCAAACTCACACAAATGTTGGCACACATTGACTTCCCTACTATCTTGCGATCTACATTACTGGCTTTCAAAAACGTCATCAGTTTACTAGGTATCCCAGTTCATTAGCTTTGTGGTTAACACAAGAAGTTCGTAAAAAGTCCCATTAGTGCAATTTTAGTGAACGACCGTATTTTAAAAGAAATTTTGTACCTTATCGATTTTTAGCCAGTTTTGAACTATACGATTTGTTTGCTCTATAAAGTTGAATTTTACGCATATTCTGAATATGCCATGTAGTAATTAGTTCAAGATAGCAATTTCTACCAAAAAACGACTCGTCCTCACGGTCTCGTGAATAAATTGTTGAATTTTTCCGATTTTGAGCAAACCATATTATCTACTGTTTGCACAGGGTTTGCTTAAAAATGACAGTATTCAATATTCGTACTCCACTCGTCTCCACTGACTCGTAGTATACTCATCGCCGGCTTCCAAAAAACCAACTTCAAGGCCATTTTCGGACAATTTTGGAGTTCCCAGAGTTGTACCCTTAAACAAAATTATGCGCTGATACTTGATTTATTATATTTGAGTATAGTATTTTTATACTAGTCCACCTTTTTCGATTTCAAAACATCAAGTTTCGTTCAGTAAGAAGATAAATAAAAACGCTGCAAATTATTACACAAAGGTTTATTATTTTTCTATACAGATCACTCGTCTGTAAAGCCACCAACCATCCAACATGAAGAAAAATATCAATCGCATTTCGGTCAGCTAAAATTTGAACGGAGATTAGGCCTCTTTACCGATTCACACTCGTGTTTCTGATTTATCGTACGTCCAACCCTTAAAATCTCGTAGGGAGCGAACGGTTTGTCCTACAGAGCTCCGCGTGGTCTCAAAAAATTCTAAAAATTCTATACTATCTTAGATTGATGGAAAAACAATACCTTTATATGACAAATTTTTGAGTCATGGCGTTTACAAAATTTAAAAATTCATTTTTTGACCCTTCGAAGTGACCTACATCAACCAAAATCTTCGGGGCACAACTAGACCCCAAATGAAGCCTACTTACCAAATTTCATCAAAATCGGTCAATGAGAAGTGGGGAAAGCGGGCGGCGGACGGACGGCCAAATTTTTATTAGATTTTTGGAATCTACGTACCTTGAAACGTAAACCATCAAATTTTGAGGGGGTGTAGAAACGTAAACCAACATTTTTTTTCTTGGTCGATTCCAAAGGTTAATTATTGAAAATAATAAACCAAAATGTATATTTCATCGCTTACTGGCTGGCATTCCCAAAAATATGTTTTGAGACTATATTTTCAAATTTTGATCCCTAAGAGTTGACCTGAAGTTCTAGTTAATGAGCTTGTTCTTTTTTGAAGCTCGGATATACACGTAACAAAACATGTTTTCTATTTACCATTCTAGTGTGTTTACTGACATTTTGAGCATCGTATGTGTTGTCACTTTTATTTACATGGAACGTACCAGGTGGAAATACTAAATGTCTACCTAATTGATTGAAATGTACGAAATCACCCTTGATGTCGTTATTTACGCCGAGAGCTCGTGGCGCAACTTTTTCCCTATAGATTACCCACCCTCCTAATTTTGATAGGATGTTCTGCCCTTATTAAACCAAGACGAGTTTCGCCATGATGTCAATAGTCACTGCGAGTGCACAAATGAAATCTTTGCAACAAGCACTTTTCGTCCGATTTCGATGGTATTTTTTGGAATCTTATTATGGAATCGAGGAAGCTGTAAACCAAACATCTAGTTGTGTACAGAGTTGAAATTATTGACATTGAAATTCATAGTGATCCCATCAGCTGTAGGAACAGCATATAACACAATAATCGACGTAAATTCTAGTTCTTTCCATGACTAGGGATTTCAATCCACAATAGGACATTTACACGGAACCAAATTCGCAATCAAGAATTGGAGAAAAATAAAAAAACAAGAATAATAGAAAGAAATATGTCCTCCAAAATCGTAATTTCCATTCGTGTTTTACGTTTTAGACCTTCCTGAACAATTATTTTGGTTTCGTGTCTACCTTTAAGTCAGTCTATGTGTCTTCAAATTCTAGTAAAAGGGAAACTACGATGAGATTTTCAGAGATTGATCGGATTTGCCTTTTGATGGTTTCCTTCGAAAATCATCTTCTCCGGATTGATATTGGTCTCTGCACATGAGTGAAATCCTTGTAACGACTGTAACTTCTGTACTCTATCCGAATTGGATGTGATGTTTAGAGATTGTGTGTTTGGGATACTGGATCGTCTCTCTTCAATTTAATCATGGTCGGATCATTAGTGTAAGTCGGGGGCGGAGACAGTGGGGCAGACGACAAAGAGGCGGGAAAGCCGAAGCAGTTGGGCCAGCCAAACCTCCAGCGCGGGAAACCCCTGCGAAGAGCCGTAGGACACTCGGAGGTGCTCGGTCGTCGTCGGTCTTCGTCGGATTCTCCCACCCACTGCTCTCCACCTGCCCCTTCGACGAGCCCTCTCCCTTCAGTCATCTGTCTGCGCTTGACTCGAGTGGATGCAAGTACACTGGGCCGTCGTATTTTTGCCATTCAACAGTGTAGCTGAAGTAGCTTTTCTGAGTCTTCTCCCGTACCTGAAGTCACGATAGGTACGAACTTTCATTTCAACCAATCTTCGCCAGTGATTACCTACGGGCTCACTGAACTCCCCTGGACTACCGACTACTGGACCAAGGCGCCTTCGCAGTGGTACACCCGTGCCAACCCATCGAGACGACTCCTAGATCCCTCTGTAGTACGGTAATCACCATTTCCATTGTTTCCTTTTGTTTCGCTTCGTGCCAGTAACTCACTATATTCCAGACTTCATTCGTCATTTAAAACAAATGTTGTTCTTAGCACTCGAATAGGTTACATGAGCCATAAGCAGTAAATTCATTGTTAGATACGCATAACCTTCAGTTAGGTACGTTTGGTACGCTGGTTTGATTGCCATAAATAACTAGATACACATTCAGTACAGTAATATTCTAAGTAACTTACTTGTCATTCAGACGATACACGTTCAGTACGCTGGTTTGATTGCCATAAATAACTAGATACACGATTCGGTACGTAATTGTTTACCAGTAACTTACTTATTATTCCGGAGGTACGCCTTCAGCGAGCATAATCATTTTCTATAATATTGCGGTACGAGCAGTGGTACACTTATATCTTTTGTTTGAATTCTTATTTCTTTGCACCGTAATTCAGTACTATCTTGCATATTGCATATATTTGACAGCCCATACCTTATTTTCAATTGTATAATACTATTCTGATCGGTACACGTTGCGTACCATTTTCCTAGTCACAACGTGGGATGTTTTGTCTTCATTGAAGTATACTCATATATTTTCCTATAGTACGAGATAAGGTACAATCGATACGCATACCTATTTTTGATACATTTGTTTATTTTCATTTAAATACAATTTATGAACAGTAATTTGTCAACTTGTGTCGTCTACCGTTCTTGTTCCCATATCCCATGGTGTCTCTGGTACTAGGTTGATCAAGGATTAGCTTAGTATCATTTTGTGGGCTACTTGAGGTTTTGAAATACGCTACCATTGACTCCTTCTGAGCAATTTATATTTGAACGCATTCAGCAACCTAAAACCCCAAGTCGATACTCGACAATAGTAACTTACAAAATTGGTGGCAGCGGTTAGGATCTTGTGTAGGTACGCCACACAGAACCCAGAAAAGAGACCCTTGGTGATTGGTAACAGGAAAGGTACACGCATCACAAAGATTTTGAGAGGGTGTGTACAAACGGTACGCATTCCACAAAGATTTTCACGCGGATTGTACAAGCGGGGTCGTTAGGTTCGTCAACCTATCGACGCAGGTACGAAACGAGGGGATTAGGCCGGTACGGATTTTTCTCATCCAACACAATGGCGACTGCGGGATCGGCAAGGGACCCGACCACCGAAATGTTTTCACAATTGGGGACCCTTCTTAAGAACTTCAATGACCTGCACGTGGAAAAGGACCAGCGGGGGGGAAACAATCTCGACATTCCGAGGTCAATGTTCTTGGAGTTGGACCCCTGGGACCCCGATGAAGTTGGCGCGATATCGGTATCATCATACTTCCGATTGTTTGAGGATGTCGCAGGTACCCTTGACCAACCCAAACAGGTACGACTGCTACGCGCAAAGATGAGAGGTACAGCCAAACAATTTATGATTGACAACATGGGTTCATACGTAGGAGAGAACCCATACCTCCATATGAAGCAAGCCATGACGCAATGGTACGAACGGGACAACCCCGGAAAAGCAGCAGCTTCATTATGCACACTAAAGAGACAGCCAAATGAGACGTTACGGCAGTTTGCCGACAAGGTACGACAACTAGCTCAAGTAGCGGTACAGGAAGAGGGCGCTGAACTGAACGCGGCTCAAAAGGTACAGTGGGTACGGAGAAAAGTACTCAAGGCCTTTGTACGAGGAGTAGACAAGGAAGTAGGTTCGCATCTACTGAATGCCGAACTAGCAACCATCGAAGCGGCCCTGAAACGTGCGGAAGAGCTAGAAGAGACACTAGGAGAGCGGGATGAAGTGGAAGTACGTTGGGATTTATCTGCGGTACAGCAGGGAGATAGAAAGTGCTACGCTTGCGGCGCCTTTGGACACTTCGCGGCTCGATGTACATCACGCGGTACAAATGGTACGAATGTCGCAGCACCAGCACCAAAAATCAACAATCGTCCGGTACCCAGATACCCGTGCATGTTCTGCGGAGATATACAACACTTCCCAGTGGATTGTCCAAATAATCCACAGAAAACGATCTTTTGCGATTATTGTGGGGTACGTGAACACCTAGAAAAAGACTGTCACAAGAAGAAACTACTCACACCAGTATCGCATCCACAAGGCACCAGAATGACTTGCGCATCTCAAGATAACGAGTTGGTACCAGTATCACGAGAAGTGGGACACATAACGATCATAGAACGACCCATGAACCGAACGCTACGCATAGACGCAACCCTGAACAACGAATCGCGACCCTTGATTCTTGATACGGGAGCGGCAGTGTCAGTACTCGCAGTTCCAGTACGCGGTACGCCGATTCGTCCGACAAATGCTACGGCGTGGGGGGCAGATGGGTACCCACTAAAATTTCGCGGTGAACAACAGGTACGAGTGAATCTACGAGGTGTCGAGTTTGATCATACGTTTCTAATTTTCGAAAGGGAAGGAAACGGTTTAGACCTATTGGGGATGGATATCATGAAAAAGGTACCAATGATAATACGAGCTGATCGACAGGAAGTCACTCTGATGAAGGGGAATGAACGAGAGGTAGTACCAGTGGCCGGGGTACGTTCGAGCGAAGTGAGAGGTGACCTACCCAGTGCGGTGGTACACAGCACAGTGAACGCAGAGGTACACCAACCACCTGTTACGATAGTACGCACTCAGCCTGGTACGGAGGTACTCACCCAACCCAGTACGGAGGTACCCACTCAGCCTGGTACGGAGGTACTCACCCAACCTGGTACGGAGGTACT
The DNA here is from genome assembly GCA_009739505.2 of Apolygus lucorum. Classification (NCBI taxonomy): domain Eukaryota; kingdom Metazoa; phylum Arthropoda; class Insecta; order Hemiptera; family Miridae; genus Apolygus; species Apolygus lucorum. The sequence goes on from CM019167.2 coordinate 26,979,683, forward strand.
CACTCAGCCTGGTACGGAGGTACTCACCCAACCTGGTACGGAGGTACTCACTCAGCCTGGTACGGAGGTACTCACCCAACCTGGTACGGAGGTACTCACCCAACCTGGTACGGAGGTACTCACCCAACCCGGTACGGAGGTACACCCGACACAAGAAGTACCCGATGTCACAAATGATACCCCTGTGGACACCTCGAATACTGACGAACCCCCATCAACGAAAAACGAAGATCCTGCTGATGAAGACGAACGCGAGCTCACTCCAGCAGAGAGATGGACCACCACTGAAAAGGAAATTATTGAACAATTACAGCGAAAATGTACGGAAGTACCAGAAGAGGATGCCCACCAGCTACGTAACATTTTGGTGAAATACCATCCAGTTTTTCAGAAACCAAGTAGTAAGGGATGTAACTTGGAGGTAGCACACTGGAGTGAAACGGGCGATCAAGACCCCGTAAATGTGCACCCGTACCCTATACCTCATACCTTACGAGACGAGGTCGCAAAACAGCTGATGAGTATGCTGGCGGGGGGTTGCATCCGACCATCGAGTACCCCATGGAATGCACCGGAGGTCCTTGTCAAGAAGAGAACCACAGCAGATGAACCTCAAAGATGGGACTTACGTACGAATTATCAGGAACTTACCACCGGTACGCCGCTGTAAATTAAGTCAAACCAAGTAAAAAAAAAAAAAAAAAAAAAAAAAAAAAAAAAAAAAAAAAAAAAAAAAAAAAAGATAATATACTTACCTGTATGCATGTCGAAATGATGATCAAATAAGTACTAAGAAGATAGGAATATGTAGATACTTACCTGTAATGCAATGTAGACATTGACCTGTGAACATAGGAAAAATTTATGTAAAAAACTTACCTGGATATAGTGATGTCTGGAAACGTTGAGTAACAATTGGTAGCATTGTATGTGGAATTGCCTAGGTCATATGAACACCATGACTAAAGAGGATCATATTTGTTACAGTACGGAGTGGAGCAAGCCATCACCATGGCTATGCAGTCTAATGACCTGAGTGAGGTGGAGGGACCGCCTACTACCGAACATGAAGCAGTCCAGAAAATCAGGGACATTTACCGACAGCAGTCCACTGAAATTCTCAAGAACAAAGAATGTCAAGTCGAAGAAAACAAAACTCACGAGAGGGAGGCGCTAAGGATGGTAGAAGCAGCCACTTACATGATAGAGGCCGCATCACAGACGCACAACGCATATGCCATACACACTGCGTTGAAAGGGAGTCAACAACACCTGACCAGAATTGCAGCACTACTACCAGCCTGGAAACACCTTCGAATCGCATACCAAGGCATAGAACAACAGCTTAAACTGGAACAGGCGGCACGGCGAGCAGCCCATGATGAAATCGACAGATTAACCGAGGAACGCAAGAAGCTCGAGGCAAATCTCAAAGCACTACAACCCTGCGTCAGTCTGCAAAGACTAGATGATAGTGACGAAGGACCTGCCAAGACCTTGACCATGGCTAGGAAGAAGCCCAGACCAACAGTGATTAGCGACGATGATGACGATGAGGATTCCGATCACGATTTGACAGCATGGGACGAGCACACGAATGAGGGAAACACCACTCCGTTGACATCCTCCTTAATGCCAGAAGTGATCCTGACGGAAGGACAGACGGTGTCACCCCTGACCATCAAGCTAGTAACCTGCCCGGTCTGCGAAGCCAGAGTGAAGAAGTTGTCAGCCTTCCGATGCCTGTCATGCAAGCAGTTTTGGACGAGACTCGTTAAGAAGCACCGAGAGGGGACACTGAATACCTCTTGTACCGAGCCTCACCCTGTGCCAGTCCTTGGATGTATTCATTGCAGACGACGAAAGTACGAGACCGTAATGTTGAGGCTCCGGCCAAACCGACCCCTGGACATCCCGAAGACCACGGATGAAGATTTGACCGCCGGGGACGGCGGCTTCCGGGAGGGGGAGGTGTGTAAGTCGGGGGCGGAGACAGTGGGGCAGACGACAAAGAGGCGGGAAAGCCGAAGCAGTTGGGCCAGCCAAACCTCCAGCGCGGGAAACCCCTGCGAAGAGCCGTAGGACACTCGGAGGTGCTCGGTCGTCGTCGGTCTTCGTCGGATTCTCCCACCCACTGCTCTCCACCTGCCCCTTCGACGAGCCCTCTCCCTTCAGTCATCTGTCTGCGCTTGACTCGAGTGGATGCAAGTACACTGGGCCGTCGTATTTTTGCCATTCAACAGTGTAGCTGAAGTAGCTTTTCTGAGTCTTCTCCCGTACCTGAAGTCACGATAGGTACGAACTTTCATTTCAACCAATCTTCGCCAGTGATTACCTACGGGCTCACTGAACTCCCCTGGACTACCGACTACTGGACCAAGGCGCCTTCGCAGTGGTACACCCGTGCCAACCCATCGAGACGACTCCTAGATCCCTCTGTAGTACGGTAATCACCATTTCCATTGTTTCCTTTTGTTTCGCTTCGTGCCAGTAACTCACTATATTCCAGACTTCATTCGTCATTTAAAACAAATGTTGTTCTTAGCACTCGAATAGGTTACATGAGCCATAAGCAGTAAATTCATTGTTAGATACGCATAACCTTCAGTTGGGTACGTTTGGTACGCTGGTTTGATTGCCATAAATAACTAGATACACATTCAGTACAGTAATATTCTAAGTAACTTACTTGTCATTCAGACGATACACGTTCAGTACGCTGGTTTGATTGCCATAAATAACTAGATACACGATTCGGTACGTAATTGTTTACCAGTAACTTACTTATTATTCCGGAGGTACGCCTTCAGCGAGCATAATCATTTTCTATAATATTGTGGTACGAGCAGTGGTACACTTATATCTTTTGTTTGAATTCTTATTTCTTTGCACCGTAATTCAGTACTATCTTGCATATTGCATATATTTGACAGCCCATACCTTATTTTCAATTGTATAATACTATTCTGATCGGTACACGTTGCGTACCATTTTCCTAGTCACAACGTGGGATGTTTTGTCTTCATTGAAGTATACTCATATATTTTCCTATAGTACGAGATAAGGTACAATCGATACGCATACCTATTTTTGATACATTTGTTTATTTTCATTTAAATACAATTTATGAACAGTAATTTGTCAACTTGTGTCGTCTACCGTTCTTGTTCCCATATCCCATGGTGTCTCTGGTACTAGGTTGATCAAGGATTAGCTTAGTATCATTTTGTAGGCTACTTGAGGTTTTGAAATACGCTACCATTGACTCCTTCTGAGCAATTTATATTTGAACGCATTCAGCAACCTAAAACCCCAAGTCGATACTCGACAATAGTAACTTACAAAATTAAGAAGTTAAGAAGCACCGAGAGGGGACACTGAATACCTCTTGTACCGAGCCTCACCCTGTGCCAGTCCTTGGATGTATTCATTGCAGACGACGAAAGTACGAGACCGTAATGTTGAGGCTCCGGCCAAACCGACCCCTGGACATCCCGAAGACCACGGATGAAGATTTGACCGCCGGGGACGGCGGCTTCCGGGAGGGGGAGGTGTGTAAGTCGGGGGCGGAGACAGTGGGGCAGACGACAAAGAGGCGGGAAAGCCGAAGCAGTTGGGCCAGCCAAACCTCCAGCGCGGGAAACCCCTGCGAAGAGCCGTAGGACACTCGGAGGTGCTCGGTCGTCGTCGGTCTTCGTCGGATTCTCCCACCCACTGCTCTCCACCTGCCCCTTCGACGAGCCCTCTCCCTTCAGTCATCTGTCTGCGCTTGACTCGAGTGGATGCAAGTACACTGGGCCGTCGTATTTTTGCCATTCAACAGTGTAGCTGAAGTAGCTTTTCTGAGTCTTCTCCCGTACCTGAAGTCACGATAGGTACGAACTTTCATTTCAACCAATCTTCGCCAGTGATTACCTACGGGCTCACTGAACTCCCCTGGACTACCGACTACTGGACCAAGGCGCCTTCGCAGTGGTACACCCGTGCCAACCCATCGAGACGACTCCTAGATCCCTCTGTAGTACGGTAATCACCATTTCCATTGTTTCCTTTTGTTTCGCTTCGTGCCAGTAACTCACTATATTCCAGACTTCATTCGTCATTTAAAACAAATGTTGTTCTTAGCACTCGAATAGGTTACATGAGCCATAAGCAGTAAATTCATTGTTAGATACGCATAACCTTCAGTTAGGTACGTTTGGTACGCTGGTTTGATTGCCATAAATAACTAGATACACATTCAGTACAGTAATATTCTAAGTAACTTACTTGTCATTCAGACGATACACGTTCAGTACGCTGGTTTGATTGCCATAAATAACTAGATACACGATTCGGTACGTAATTGTTTACCAGTAACTTACTTATTATTCCGGAGGTACGCCTTCAGCGAGCATAATCATTTTCTATAATATTGCGGTACGAGCAGTGGTACACTTATATCTTTTGTTTGAATTCTTATTTCTTTGCACCGTAATTCAGTACTATCTTGCATATTGCATATATTTGACAGCCCATACCTTATTTTCAATTGTATAATACTATTCTGATCGGTACACGTTGCGTACCATTTTCCTAGTCACAACGTGGGATGTTTTGTCTTCATTGAAGTATACTCATATATTTTCCTATAGTACGAGATAAGGTACAATCGATACGCATACCTATTTTTGATACATTTGTTTATTTTCATTTAAATACAATTTATGAACAGTAATTTGTCAACTTGTGTCGTCTACCGTTCTTGTTCCCATATCCCATGGTGTCTCTGGTACTAGGTTGATCAAGGATTAGCTTAGTATCATTTTGTGGGCTACTTGAGGTTTTGAAATACGCTACCATTGACTCCTTCTGAGCAATTTATATTTGAACGCATTCAGCAACCTAAAACCCCAAGTCGATACTCGACAATAGTAACTTACATTAGTAGCAACTGCGCTTGTCATAAAAAACCATAATAAGCACACTCAACACGAACTTTACACTTTCCTTATGGTTTCGGAGGGATTTTCAAGGGCTGTGTTGTAGATACTCTGGTTTATTTCCTGTGATTATATTTTCTATCCGATTTCGATGAAATTTTCAGAGATTATGCGGATTAGGTCGTCAATGAAAGTACTTAGAGATTGATGTTTTGAGATTGAATAATATGCATCGGATCATCTATACAATCGGATTATGGATACGAGGAAGCTATGTGCCACACCACTTGGCAGACGTTTTGGTTTATTATTATCAATAATGAACCTTTGGAATCGACCAAGACATTTTTTTTTAACTACACCTCAAAATTTGTTGGTTAACGTTTCAAGGTACGTAGAATCCAAAAATCGAATAAAAATTTGGCCGTCCGTCCACCGTACGCCTCACAGTGGGGCCAAATGGCCAAAAAGCGGGAAAAAATCATTATCTTTTGAACGAATAACTGTATTGTCTTGGGAATAGTTTCATTCGATTCCGAATACGAAAATACATTAGAAAATTATGTTTTCTGACGTTTAAATTCATTATTTTAGTACTAAATCTTGAATTTTGAAAAAAATAATGTTGCTCAAAGTGGAAAAGCATGTGAGAAAAACAGAAAATCGGTTTTACAGGCGATGGGTGCGTGTTATTTTGTTCTTTTCTTCGTTACAGAGGTTATAGGATACGATAGTGATGATTGAATTGAGTTTTCTTTATATAAGTATGTAAATATTCATGTATGTAAATATATATTTATATATTTAATTTTGACAACATTTTGAGTCATAAAAACCTCTGATAATTGGATAGTAAGCGATCGTATATTGGAACGAATCCAAATTAAACGTTTACTTAATCCGAATAACAGATTTTCAACGATGACATGTTCTCGGTAAGTCACGACTGCCCACATTACTGCGAGTGACAATCCGAAGAACCTGGTTTGTTCAAACGGAACCTTGTTGACTAGCGAAAATATGTTCCGAAAACGTCGCTACTTACATCATTTTGTTTTCCAATATAAAATAAAACAAAAAATGTCTGCCAAATGGGTGTGGCACATAGCTTCCCAGTATCCATAACCCGATTGTATAGATGATCCGACCATTGTAGCCTTAACTTGACTCCGTTACTCTGTGAGTGTAGCTAACAGCCCACATTGGGGACCTCCTAAATGACAAAATTCACAATCCCCGGAAATTTCATTGAATTCGAGAAGAAAATGTAGAAGTTACAGCCCTTAGAAGGGTTTTACTCTGAAGCTGCGGTGACGGCAGAGACGGCGTTCTTGGTGTACCTTTAATCACATTTTAACCCACTACATCTAAATTCGGTGAAATATGGCTATGAAATTTTTACAGCTTCTTGATAATGGTCAGAACTTCAAGAAAAAAATGAGTCAAACCGAAGGAAGGCGAAGCTCGGTTTTTCCACGCCTCTCAAGCTGTATTTCGCTATAAAAACCCAAATCTGGAGCTAGTGTTCAAGCTAAAATGTTATGAAAAAATAATTAGTATTTTTTAGAGATACTACATATATATATCCAACATTATATCATTTTATTTCAATTTTTTGAAACACATAGAACGTGTTAGGAAATTTTCAAATTCCACTCTCAAAGTGCTTAAAATCTCGAAATATCAGGTTTGAGCCCCCATTTAGCAGTGAAATCAATTTTTAAACACTGAAGGTCCTTCACACCCTAATTATACAGGACTTTGAGAAAACCTCATTACATTTCTTTTTTAGTCACTTTGGGAAAATGGAGTTTTTTCCACTCCCGCCCCACTGTGCGCCGTACGCCGTACGCGGCACTTTCCCCTCTTAGCATAGACCGATTTTGATGAAATTCGGTATGTAGGCTCCATTCAGGGTCTAGTTGTGCCCCGAAGATTTTGGCTGATGTAGGTCACTTCTAAGGATTGAAAAATAAATTTTGAAATTTCGAAAACGCCCTAACTCAAAAAATTTTGATGTAAAGCCATTGTTTTTTAATCAATTTAAGGTAGTATAGCATTTTTAGAATTTTTCGAGAACACGGCGAGCCCCTTTGGACAAACCATTCGTTCCCTACGATAATTTAATGGTTGGGCGTACGATAAATCAGAAACACGAGTGTGAATCACAAAAGAGGCCTAATCTCCGATCAAATTTTAGCTGACCGAAATGCGATCGATGTTTTTCTTCATGTTGGATGGTTGGTGGCTTTGCGGACGAGTGATCTATATTTTTAAAAAACCATTGTGTAATAATTTGCATTTATTTTTAATTTGTTCTGAGGAGTGGTGCGCAGTCATTAGCCCACATCCAAACAATAACGGTTCGTTGATGATTCAACCTGTCTGTCGACGTATCCTCAGCCCCATTTTCTTTCCCTTCGACGAATGAAGGACGGGATTTTCCGTTCGACCACTTCGATTTTCTACTATCTTCCCGCAGCCTCGCCACCCACTGCTTCACTTTCTGACACTTGCAGATGCAACATCTTAAAATTTGCTTGGAGTATTCTAATCGTGATATAAATTTTCACTCATTTGTTCTGTGACAAAAATGAAAAGAAGGGCTATCAGGATAGTAAGTTTACATTGAGATGCCCGAGTCAATATCGATTTGAATAACATTGGTTCATTGAGTTCATTACATTCCAAATATTTAGTATGACGTACTCTAAAATCTCTAAACTCAACTACACTCAAAAACAGTTCCTATGTCAGTCATTGTGATCGATATTCACTTCACATGAGAAGTGTCATTATAGTTTGAGCCGCCATCGGGCTCATAGGAAAAAAAAACGGTATTGATCGTCTCATTTGAACAGATTTCCAAGAAGTGTTCAATGTTAGTAACATACGAGTGGATTTAGGTACCTCATGTATCGTCAGAGAATCCTCATGCGGAATTCCTGTAGCGTGTTTGGAATTATTCGAATGATCGGAATTGGAATACAGACACTAATGTACCAAGGAAGGTACGTAGCAATTTTGATTTGGCGAGGATGTAGCGGCTAAGTAGCTATATAGTAGTTTGCGCGCCCAATCGCGGCGCTCTTGATCACTGTTTCATTGCAATCCTGAAGATACTTCAACTTGCGTTTTATTTCGAAAACGGAAATAAAATCTTTACCTATGTGTTTCTAAATGTTGGATAATTCAAAATTCTAACTTCAATTCAAATTAAACTTGATTGGGAAGCGAAAATCTAGTTGGTAGGTAGTAGGCCCTACCTAATAGCCCTACCTATGATTGGTAGGGCAACGGCAACGCTGTGTTCTTTTTAAAGCGAGTGATCTAGACAGAGAAATAATAAACCTTTGTGTAATAATTTGTGGCGCTTAATTTATTCAATTTAACTTAATTTTATTGTAAGGTCGACGTTTCTTTGGAAAATTGGCAGACAAATTGAAAACGTCTACCAAGTGGGTGGAGCTTCCTCGTATCCATTTCATAGATACATAGATTTAATAAATTTCATAGATCTAGATTTCTAATTTCATAGATGAACCGAAGCATAGTAGCTAATCTCAAAACATCAATCTCCAAGTACCTTGCAGTATCTTTATAGGGGACTCTACACGTGAACCCGCACAATCTCTGAATGTTTCTTCGAAATCGGAAAGAAAATGTGGAAGTTATGGCTGTTTCATGGAAACTCACGTTTGCGCATGCGCAGAGAGTGCTGTCTAATAGGAGGCCATGATTTTCATAGGGATTACCTACACCCCAATCCGCATATTCCCTGAAAATTTCATAGAAATCGGATGGGAAATGTAAAAGTTATGGCTGTTACAAGGAATTCATGTTTGCGTATGCGCTGCTGCCACTATCGATGATTTTCATCGGAGACCATCTACACAAATTTCTTCTGAAAGGCCTGAAACGTAATATGCGAGTGGAAATTTTGACTTTGGAGAAGATTTTTTTTCCAACCTTGAAAGGTGAAAACAATGCTTCCGGTACCTTGGTAGACTCGGAAGCAGAATCGTACAGCGCAGAATATTTGTAAAACGCTGCAAATAAGCACACAAAGATGTAGTATTTTTGACCGACTTCAACGCGCCGAAGGCGCGCGAAAGAGGAGGTACTCAATTCGGGTTGTCGTGGGACGACGATTTTTTTTTTGTATGTCTGAACACCTTGCATTTCTTTATTCTGGTACCAATCAAGAATAAGCACACAAAGATGTAGTATTTTTCTAAATAGATCACTCGTCTACAAAGAAAACAGCATTACTATTGTTACCACCAACCAACATGAAAAAAAAAAAAAAAAAAAAAAAAAAAAATCGATCATATTTTGTCAGCTAAAATTTGGACCGAGATTAAGTCTCTTTTGCGAATATTGATCACATGATTTAGTGGACCGGGGATTAAAAAGAAAATCTCCTTTGGTTTTCGTCCGCTAAGTCTTCCCTCGTTGCTTCTCCTGTGTCGCGGTTTCTTCAGTCAATGGGAAGCGGGAGTGGATCTTCCAGCCCCAAGTCCACTCCATGATCGACTTCTCTTTCCAGGCGCGAAATTCTTCTCGAAGGTTGTCAGGATTCCCTCAGCCGGATGGAGACGGCTCTGATGACTGCCATCTGTATTTTGACCTTTACCCACCCTGTCACTACGGAACGGGGTTCATCCCATTTGTCAAAGAGGGTTTCCACCAAATTTTTTTCAAACAGTGAAAATACGCGGTGGAGAACGCCTTCGCATGAGGTGATGAGAGGCTTGAAGGACCCTCGCAGGTCATCAGCTGCTAGGTACATCATATTTGTGGTGTTTGGCGCGTGCTGCTTCGTCTGCAATGGTTGGCCAGTCACGGGTGGAATAGGAAGGGGCGTCGTTGATTACGCGGTTATCAAAGAAAGCCGCCCTCTCACTGTCCCACACACCATGAACTTTTATGTCGGCAATAAGGCCTGGAGTCCCATCGCTACTCTCGAGCATGATAGGCTCAACTATCTCTCCTCTCCATGCAAACTTTGCCAGTTCTGCCACCTCATCTCGTACCTGATCGTACCTTAAAATGATGGAAAAACAAAACCTTTATTTAAACATTTTTTGAGTTAGGGCGTTTTTGAAATGTCAACCCTTATTTTTCTACCCTTAGAAGTGACCTACATCAACCATAATCTTGAGACAAGGAAAGAAAAGTTTCGAAAATAGAATTGGGATAAACCCGAGGAAAATAAAACGTCTGCCAAGTGGGTGTGGCACATAGCTTCCTCGTATCCATAACCCGATTATATAGATGATCAGAGCAGCATAGTTGTTAATCTCAAAACACCAATCTCGAAGGACCTTCCACTACCCTCATAGGGGACCATCTACACGCTAATCTGGACAATCCTAGAAAATTTCATAAAATTCGGATGAAAAATTAAGTGAGTAGATGTATGTGATTGGATCAAAAAAATACTTAGCCTCGGCTGGGATTCGAACCCGCGACCCCTGGGGGACAGTTGAAGTTACGGCTGTTACAAGGAATTCACGTTTGCGCATGCGCAGTCGCTTCTATCAGTCCGGGGATGATGATTTTCATAGGGGACTATCTACAACCTAATCCACATAATCCCTGAAAATTTCATCGAAATCGGGTGGAAAATGTGGAAGTTATGGCCGTTACAAGGAAATTCATGTTTGCGCATGCGCAGTGGCTACTATCAGTTCGAAGGTGATGATTTTCATAGGGGACCATCTAAATACTAGTCTGTAACATCCCTGAAAATTTCATTGAAATCGGATGGAAAATGTAGAAGTTATGGCCGTTACAAGGAATTCACGTTTGCGCATGCGCAGTCGCTTCTATCACTCCGGGGATGATGATTTTCATAGGGGACCGTCTACTCACCAACCCGCACAATCCCTGAAAATTTCATAGAAATCGGACAATAACTTCGTATAGTTATGCGCGTTACAAGGAATTCATGACAGACACACAGACAGACAGACACACATGTAATTGTACGTATTTTGGGTGAACCAAGGTTTGTTGTTAAAATTAGGAATTCCTAAATCAAGATGTAGAAGGGTCTTACCTGAAGGGTTCGATGTCCTTGGCTGGAACACAGGTGCAGTTGAAGACTGTTGAACTCTGGTTTGTACCTTTTTATATGAAATAAATGACTTTCCCACCAACCAGGTATACCTTTTGTTGTCCCAACCTTAATCCCTTTCTAGATGTTAAGTATCGGAAAATCCCAGGTAAATGACACCCGAACTGAAGGTTCTTGGGGGTCAGTGGCTCTACTTCTGATTGTGTTGAAATTCCTAGGTCGCTGCCACCACTCTGAGATCAGTGAACTGACTCAGAGAAAAATACCCAAAGATAGTAAAATTTGCAAGTTACCAAGTCTGATTGACGAATTGAGAGAGAGTGGAAATACTGAAATGAGGAAACACAGAATTAAACACGTAGGGTTTTTATTCATGAAAATACAAATTTTAAACCGTGAAGCGGAATGTTGTTAATTCTGACTTTTGCTCTGATGGAGCTGACTTTAATAAAATTGACTTTAAATTCACCACACTTAAAGATAAAGACTGAAATATTGAAATACAAAATATAATATGAATTTACTTCCTCTTAAAATTACTGTTGACTTAGACAATTTTGACTTTACTTTATAACAAAAACTTCTTCTTACTTTACTCTACTTTTCTCCTTACACAACTTCTCTTCTACTATTACTTTACTTCTGTTACACTTAACTTTACTTTACTTTACTTTCACAGTTTCTCTTTTACCAACACTTTACTTTTTGTTTCACTTAACTTTACTTTACTTTACTTTCACAGTTTCTCTTATTACTTATTTTTGCAGGACGTTTTGAAAAGGGGGAAGGTTTGCCAGATTTTGAAGAAAAGGGGTAAGAAGGAGGGTTTTGAGGGAATGGTCTCACCTATGGCCGAGCTTGAATTCTTGAGAATTTCCGTAGCAGTTGAGGTTCCAAGGCCTCGTTCCTTGAAGGCTTGTTGAGGGATTGCCGGGGAGGTACGGAGCAGATTTGTTCCGGTTCGTGGTACGAACTTCGGTCCGGTACGTACTTGCGGCGGTTCAGGGAGAAGGCTGTAGTGTTCCGAGCTCGCGCCTTGGCTACTCGAACTCGCGGAATCACTAACTGGCGGGAAGAAGCTCACAGACTATTTGCACGAGAATTCTCAGTTCTGATCACTTGGTACGATTAGAGGGGATGATCCATACACAGCTAGGTTCGATCACACACGAGACGCGTCACTGGTAGAATGAGGTGCTGGTGGTGGGGGCACCCCTATTTAAGCCCTCCGGCCATCTTGGTCTGTGATGGGGGAGGCTGCGATGGTGGCGCTCGTGTGGTGCGGGTGTGTGCTGGCGGACATCAATGCGGTGAAGAGGCGGTTGCTTTCATGGAAGTAAATTCGTATGGATGTATTGGCGTTTCGGATTTCTGTCTGAGGGGCGGCGTCTAATTCTGGTCCATTACACCCCTTCCTCCCCTCTAGGCCGATGCCCTCATCGGCTACTCCTCGGTGGTGACGGAGGGAATGGGCAGCTTGACTCCAGGGGTGAGCTTCAACAAGGCGGTCTCGTATCTCCACCTTCGGCATCCAGGGCACTTGGGTGGTCGGCTCTCCGTGTGTTCGCTGCGTCGGCAAGGTTGTGGATAAGATTGATGGTGCACTGGGTACTTGGCACATGCTGCTACCAACCGATTCCAAAAGGTTTTGCAGCTTGGGCACCTGAATCTTATCAGTTCCTTTGGAACTCGGTCGCGCACGGGGCAAGGTGCTGGAACTGGTGTCTTGGGCTCAGTCGCTGTGTCCAGTGATGTTGAAGGGATCGGCGAGAAGGGGGGTGAGGGTTCTTCGACTTCTGTACGCTTGGCTGCAGGTGGTTTCGGTTTGGCTTTGTCCTTTGTCTTGCTGCCTGACTTGGTGGTTTCGTCAGACTCGGAGGACGAAGAGGATGATGAAGAGGACGAACGTGCCCGGCGCCTGGGCGTGGACGTCTCCGCTTCTCCAGTCGCTGATTCCCAAGCCTTTTCGAGGGAGGCGGAGGACTGATTCAGGGTATGACTGCTTTGAATAGCCATTACCCGTTGTTCGAGTCCCCTTAGCTCGCACCTCAATTCTTCAACTGGGGTTGGTGTTCCGGCTGATGCAATTGCTGCGGCACCAGAGCTGATGGCTTTGCTCAGGTTTAATGAAAGCCCAGCGATGCAGTTCATCACTTCCTTCTTCTGCTCTGGCATGTGCTCAAACTCCATTAGCCAGGTCTGCATATGCGCGATACATCGCACCGTACGCTCTACCCACCCGGGACTTCCTACATCTATCTCTGGCACTGGCTCTATTCGGGGTCGTGGAAACGCCATCCTGAAACAAAAGAACCAGCCGCCTTACTTCCCTGTCCCGTTTCTCTCCTTCCTCACGCTTCATTACTCCACCGACCCGCTCGCGTTCGCGATACCCTAACCTACCTACCAAGATGCGCAAAACGTTCGCTTTTCCCTTTTTAGGCCTATGGATTGGATCATCTGCCGCGGCTCCTACGTCGACTTCCGGATTCAGGCATCGGTTGAGTAAAGGATACAAGGTAAGTATTGCTTTCTAACTTTATTTTCAGGTTTTACAGAATTTCAGAAGAAGTACAGAGTTACAGGTAAGTAGTTACCCTAGTGTTTAAAATTTTTTTTTTTTTTTAACACAGAATGTGTTTTTGCGATGACCTACCGAAGAAAAATCGTCACGAAAAAGCGACAGAAAAAACCGTTACGCGAATTTTATAATGATATTCACGTGCAACCAAGCCATGGAATGCTGGGTCAATGTGGTCACGTGCAACCAAGTCAATGGAGAATGCTGAAGGCGCCTGAGTGGTCACTGATCAGCTGAGTGAGCTCCAAGGCCATTTTCTCTCCTGTTGAACGCAGGAACCTGAAATTTGAGAGGGCGGGTCAATGGAGAATGCTGAAGGCGCCTGAGTGGTCACTGATCAGCTGAGTGAGCTCCAAGGCCATTTTCTCTCCTGTTGAACGCAGGAAGCTGAAATTTGAGAGGGCGGGTCAATGGAGAATGCTGAAGGCGCCTGAGTGGTCACTGATCAGCTGAGTGAGCTCCAAGGCCATTTTCTCTCCTGTTGAACGCAGGAACCTGAAATTTTAGAGGGCGGGTCAATGGAGAATGCTGAAGGCGCCTGAGTGCTCACTGATCAGCTGAGTGAGCTCCAAGGCCATTTTCTCTCCTGTTGAACGCAGGAACCTGAAATTTTAGAGGGCGGGTCAATGGAGAATGCTGAAGGCGCCTGAGTGCTCACTGATCAGCTGAGTGAGCTCCAAGGCCATTTTCTCTCCTGTTGAACGCAGGAACCTGAAATTTTAGAGGGCGGGTGAATGGAGAATGCTGAAGGCGCCTGAGTGCTCACTGATCAGCTGAGTGAGCTCCAAGGCCATTTTCTCTCCTGTTGAACGCAGGAACCTGAAATTTGAGAGGGCGGGTCAATGGAGGATGCTGAAGGCGCCTGAGTGGATTGAAAATAAAATAAACAATTATTTATTTTATTATTGCCAAAGACTCCACATTTATTATTGTTGTTTTTTATTTAACGGATGACTAGCATCGCAAAAACACATTCTGTGTTCCTATGATTTCATACAGAGTATGGAAAAAGAAATAAACCGGGGGGTGCAGGGGGGCGGAGCCCCCCGCCGAGGCGCAAAGCGCCGAGTTTTTTTTTTTTTTTTTTTTTTTTTTTTTTAACAAATTAAAATTGGTAATTAATTTCTTTCCGTGGCCGTAGACCATATGGATTGACATGCAGGGCGTTGTTGGCCGCGAACGGTTCGTTTCCCGTATCAGTCTCGTTCTGTAGCGGTACATCCCCTTGGGTTGAAGGTCCAAGGATCAGGTTCGCACCGGCTCGGGCCAAAGGTTCAGGTCCGTACTCAGGTTCGGTCCACCGGCTCAAGGTCCGAGAAGGTCTTCTGAGCGGTACGACCGCTGTAGGAACCTCGCGCCTGTGCGGTTCTTCCCACGCAGCGGCTCGCTCTGGAGTCCCCTCGATGCGGGTCGCTTTCATTCGACCCCGGTGGTACAGCTTCGTTCCGTTTGGCGGCACCGACTCGTGATCCGGTCCTTGAAAAGGGTCTCTGGGTGGTTCGGCGGCTACGGAGATCTCGCACCGGTATGGTTCTGCCCGCGGAACAACCTCACCCGGGATACTCTCGACTGGGGCCCTTTTGATTCGGCTGCGATGGTACGGCGTTGTTCCGTTCGGTGTCACCGGCTCGTAATCCAGTCCATGAAACGGTTCTCCGGGTGGTTCCGCAGTTACGGAGATCTCGCACCGGTATGGGTCGGTCCGCGGAACAACTTCATCCGGGATACTCTCGACTGGGGTCCCTTTGATTCGGCTGCGATGGTACGGCGTTGTTCCGTTTGGCGTCACCGGCTCGTAATCCAGTCCCTGAAACGGGTCTCCGGGTGGTTCAGCAGCGGCGGCGTTCTCGCGCCCGTACGGCTCCCTCCGCGCGGTAGCTTCATCTGAGATCCTCTCCGTGAGGGTCGGTTGATCTTACCACGGTGATACGTAGACGTGCCATTCGGTGGTATCGAGTCGTGATCCCGTTTCCGATACGGTTCTCCGGTTGATTCGGCGGTTGCGGAGACCCTGCGCATGTGCGGCTCCCCCCGCGCACCAGCTTCATCAGGGATCCTCTCGATGAGGGGCAGTTTAAATCGACCGCGGTGGTTCCAAGGTAGTCCGTTCAGTGGTGCCAGATTGTAGTCCGGGTTCGGAGAGGGATTTCCGGTCGGTACAGCCGTTGCAGGGGCCTCGCGCCTGTGCGGCTCCCCTCGCAGAATGGCTTCATCCGGAACCCTCTCTATGAAGGCGGACTTGAGACGGCTACGGTGGTACAGTGCCGGTCTTCCCACTTCATCTTCACCCTCATGCGGTGCATCCGCGCAACAACCCTCTTCCCATGGTTTTCGGAAGGGCGAACCGTTTCGTAAACGGTCATCTTTCTCAGGTCTTTGAGTGCTGTTGATCACATGATTCTGCTGTGGCTGCGCAGATTTCAGGGTGTCCGTGGAGTAGAGTCCACGGTCCGTTGTTTCCGCTTCCCCCGTCTCGATTCCCTGCAGCGCCCCCCCATCTCGATTTTCGTCTCTCGGTTCTTCCGAACGCCATAGGTTCTGAGATGAACGCTCTTCTGTACGACTCTGGTCATACGAGGCGAAATTGTTCAACTGTTGTCGAGGTTGCGTTACAGCGTCGTCGAGGGAGGACTGGTCATCCCAGGCCTCCTCGGGAAGTTCTTCCAAGTTCGGTGACTCGTCGGGTACAACGGCTCTCAACTCGTACTTCTCGTCGGGGTTCAGTCGATTTTTCTTTGTGATGGGCTCTTGTGGTTCGTGTCGTTGGTAATCTGAATTCGCTGTTGGCCGCTTTTTAGCCAACGGGTTCGCGACAGCGGTCGACTGGAGGGACTCCTGTTTTCTGGCCTCCACCTTCAGATGTCTCAGTTGCGTCAATACTTTCGGACTTTGCACTACCGTCCCTACAACCACTCGTCCTCCTGTTACGGGGTCGGTCATGGTGACTGTTCCGGTATCCGTTCTGACTCCAATGGGGAACTTTTTCATCAAATCTAAACCCATTAGGTCCAATTTGGAGTCCGTTCTTGTGAACACGTAAAATCGGTGTGAGGTCCGTAGGTTCCCGATTCTCACCGGTAGCTCTTGCGTTCCGAGGAGGGGCAATCTTTGTCCATCCGCTCCCCAAAGCTGCGTAGTGGTTGGTTTGATAGGAACTTCTGGTACCGGTTTCGAAAGCGCGGAAACAGCTGCGCCCGTGTCCACAATCACTTTACGGTCGTATCTTCCCAGTCCGATTTTCATCTGGATCATCGGCCAAGTGAAGCAATTCACGGTCGCTTGGAAGGCCATTACGTCCTCACCGCGTACCTCTTCCTCGTGGGCTTCATCTGTTGGCTGGGAGGTTATCGCCGCTGCTGGTCCCGTTACGTTCCCTCGCGGATGTGATATCGGCATCATCTTCTTTTTCTTTATGCACTCGCTCTCCAGATGTTCCCGTGCTCCGCAGAAATCGCAGAATATGGTACTCTCGATATGGTGCAGGCAGTTTACTGGAAAATGCGAATAATCTCCGCAGTATAGACAGGGGTATCGAGGTACAGCTGGCGTTTGTCTCCAAGTTGGGTTACTTTGCCCAGCGTATGGTGGTGTGAACGCTTGCCGTTTGACTGGTGCTTGGGGGTTCGATTTCTGTGGACATTTTCCGGAGAAGTGTCCAGGCTCCCCACAGGTATAGCATTTAAGGGCGTCTTTCGTCATGACTCCTGCGATGTCCCACTTGAAATCGGCTATCTTTTCGCTCTGCGTGGTGTCTTCTAGATCCTCTGCCCGTTTTACGGCTTCCTCGAGGGTATCCGGAAAGTTGCATTGCAAGAAAAGACTTATTTCTTTGTTTATTCCTCTTACGAAGGCTCGAAGAGTCTTGTTCTTGACCCATTCCTTGCGTTGAGCATCCGTGAGCGCAATTTCGTGGCGGACCGCGGTTTTCGCTGTGGTCAGTAGTTTTTCGGCAAAACGCCTGATACTCTCCTCGGGTTGTCTTTTGGTCGTCCATAACCGGATCATGGCTTTCTCGGGGTCTTCGCTCTCGTACCATTTGAGTACGGCGTCTCGTAAGTTGTCATATGGTCGGGCCCCCAGATCCTCCTGTAGGAATCTTTTTGCTCCTCCTCGTAGTCGGGTGCGCAGAAACCGGAGTCGCTGCTCCTGATCAAGGTCGTGGGTGGCTTGTTCCACTTCAGCGAAGAATGCAGCGGCCGAGATGGCATCGGGTTCGTCCGGATTCCACGGTTCAATCTCTAGGAATAGAGATCGAGGGAGATCTCGTTGTTGAGGGGGTTGTGTTCCTTGAACCGGGGATGGTGCATTCCGGAAGAATTCTCCCATTCGGTTCATTGCTTCTGTCATTGCATCTGCCAACTCTGCCGTTGTTTCGCTTGCTTTCAGCCATGGCTCCATGTTGTCAGTTGGTTATTTGTCACTTTTAAGAAAAGATGAGAAAAGCCCGGGCAATACACAAAAATTTTGATCACTTCACTTTTCCGAGGCACCAAATTCGGTCGTCGAGAGGGCCAAGCAAATGTTGATCCAATTCTTCCACCCAAGGAAACTTTTCTAATCAGGTCGATAGCGTTTTATTCGCGTTGGTTTGAACTGTAATCAGTTCGGATTATGCACCAGTATGGGTTGTGAATCGGTTCTAACCGTGAAGCGGTTCGTTTTATGTCCCGATTTGAACGATTTTGATTCGAATCGTGAAGCGGTTCGAATAGTGCAAAGGTTCGAACAGTGAAGCGGTTCGAACAGTAAATTGGTTCAAACAGTGAAGCGGTTTGACCTATGAAGCGGTTCTATCTATGCACTAGTATGGTTCGGATTTTGCCTCGGTTCGAACTGAAAGTCGGTTCGAATGAGGTACTGGTGTGACTCTAAGAACGGATCGACTTGTAGGTCGGTCCGCGAAGCAATGGTACGTTTTAAATTTGGTTCGAAACGCGTATCGGTTTGAATACGGTATCGATACGGACGGAATCGGTGGAGTACGGAGCGACAATAATAAATGAAATATACAAGAAAAGTACGAATTGCGTACTAAATGAACTCTCTGCGCTCCTCTCACTTACCGGCTGAATCTTTTGTTTTTACAAGTGTGTGTGTGCAAAATGTGTGCAAAATTATTATTATTTTTAATTAAAAATTCCAGATTTCAGCAATCCGAACACTTCTCAATTGTCAGACTGGTACTTGCTTTTGAGTTTTTGGGTCCTGAAAACCGTAATTTTCTTTGATCCCACCGCTGGTCACCAATTGTAATTGTACGTATTTTGGGTGAACCAAGGTTTGTTGTTAAAATTAGGAATTCCTAAATCAAGATGTAGAAGGGTCTTACCTGAAGGGTTCGATGTCCTTGGCTGGAACACAGGTGCAGTTGAAGACTGTTGAACTCTGGTTTGTACCTTTTTATATGAAATAAATGACTTTCCCACCAACCAGGTATACCTTTTGTTGTCCCAACCTTAATCCCTTTCTAGATGTTAAGTATCGGAAAATCCCAGGTAAATGACACCCGAACTGAAGGTTCTTGGGGGTCAGTGGCTCTACTTCTGATTGTGTTGAAATTCCTAGGTCGCTGCCACCACTCTGAGATCAGTGAACTGACTCAGAGAAAAATACCCAAAGATAGTAAAATTTGCAAGTTACCAAGTCTGATTGACGAATTGAGAGAGAGTGGAAATACTGAAATGAGGAAACACAGAATTAAACACGTAGGGTTTTTATTCATGAAAATACAAATTTTAAACCGTGAAGCGGAATGTTGTTAATTCTGACTTTTGCTCTGATGGAGCTGACTTTAATAAAATTGACTTTAAATTCACCACACTTAAAGATAAAGACTGAAATATTGAAATACAAAATATAATATGAATTTACTTCCTCTTAAAATTACTGTTGACTTAGACAATTTTGACTTTACTTTATAACAAAAACTTCTTCTTACTTTACTCTACTTTTCTCCTTACACAACTTCTCTTCTACTATTACTTTACTTCTGTTACACTTAACTTTACTTTACTTTACTTTCACAGTTTCTCTTTTACCAACACTTTACTTTTTGTTTCACTTAACTTTACTTTACTTTACTTTCACAGTTTCTCTTATTACTTATTTTTGCAGGACGTTTTGAAAAGGGGGAAGGTTTGCCAGATTTTGAAGAAAAGGGGTAAGAAGGAGGGTTTTGAGGGAATGGTCTCACCTATGGCCGAGCTTGAATTCTTGAGAATTTCCGTAGCAGTTGAGGTTCCAAGGCCTCGTTCCTTGAAGGCTTGTTGAGGGATTGCCGGGGAGGTACGGAGCAGATTTGTTCCGGTTCGTGGTACGAACTTCGGTCCGGTACGTACTTGCGGCGGTTCAGGGAGAAGGCTGTAGTGTTCCGAGCTCGCGCCTTGGCTACTCGAACTCGCGGAATCACTAACTGGCGGGAAGAAGCTCACAGACTATTTGCACGAGAATTCTCAGTTCTGATCACTTGGTACGATTAGAGGGGATGATCCATACACAGCTAGGTTCGATCACACACGAGACGCGTCACTGGTAGAATGAGGTGCTGGTGGTGGGGGCACCCCTATTTAAGCCCTCCGGCCATCTTGGTCTGTGATGGGGGAGGCTGCGATGGTGGCGCTCGTGTGGTGCGGGTGTGTGCTGGCGGACATCAATGCGGTGAAGAGGCGGTTGCTTTCATGGAAGTAAATTCGTATGGATGTATTGGCGTTTCGGATTTCTGTCTGAGGGGCGGCGTCTAATTCTGGTCCATTACACACAGACAGACAGACACACAGACAGACAGACAGACACGGAACCAAAATTGTTCAGAAAGGTCTAAAACGCAAAACGCGAGTGGAAATTTTGATTTTGGAGAACTTTTTTTTTTCGTCCTTGAAAAGTGAAAACAAAGCTTCCGCTACCCTGGTAGACTCGGAAGCAAAAATTCGAAAACACTGAGTTCGATTTCGAAAATTTATATTAGGAAATTAATATTGCAAGTATTGTTTTTTTTCTTCTTTACCAACAGAAAAAAATATTAACAGAATTATCGAAATTGCAAAATTTAACTTTAGTAAAAATCTCAGGGATATCACAGGTATATCCAGAAAGGCGGTACTCTAACTTAATGTGTAGCCAAAATCGACTACTTCCTAATTCTCTTCTCCCACGGCCGTGGACAGAACATGTATTATAAATTAAGTACTTAGCCAATACTCAAATTCCTCGATGTAGGTAGCGGAGGGCAGGAGAGGAGAGAGGACTATTTTTGGGCAGCAATCAGATATACTGAATCGGCGAGAAATGTGAAGGTTTCCAGCCTCCCAACTGGAACGGTACGATATTCTTGGAGCGGTAGAGCTTTCTCCGACGAAACGTGATATCTTGTCGATAATTATATGTAGCTGCGAAGATAGACGACGTAGGACCATATTCAAAGACGATGTCGAAGATGTACTTCGAGAACAAAGGATGAGCGACGTCGATGTAGATAGTTAAACATCGAGAATCCTGTGCTGATCCAATCAAATCCAATCCTGATTTTCTCGTTTCTTGGAGGAAAGTGAAAACTTTTGACGGAAATCCACGATACATAAATTATATCCCGAATAAAGATATTTAAAAAGGTTTTTCGAGAAAGCAAAGGAGCAAACATTCGTCGTTGGCAGCAGAGAAAGAGAAATGGACGAGTCAAAGCCGTCTCCGTCCGTCAATCAGTTTATTTCTTCCCATTTATTTCTTTGTTCATAAACATTCAATACCCGTCGAAATAATAATGAAAAAGTTAAGGATTATTCGCAAGATATAATTTTGTTTTCTTCTATCCGGCAACATCAGTAACCAATTAGGTAATTTTGAATTAATGTGATGAAGCGTTACCTAGCGTCAATGGCAGTAATCTCACACTGAAACCGCGCGTTAAATCCACGCTACAATCATCGGGGCACATATGGAGCCCACATACCTACCAAATTTCATCAAAATCGGCCAATGCTAACTGAGGAAAGTGTCGCGGACCGCGTAGGACGGCCAAATTTTCATTCGATTTTTGGATTCTACGTGCCTTGAAACCAACAAATTTTGAATGG
Organism: Apolygus lucorum; assembly: GCA_009739505.2. NCBI lineage: Eukaryota > Metazoa > Arthropoda > Insecta > Hemiptera > Miridae > Apolygus > Apolygus lucorum. The sequence continues at coordinate 27,001,337 of CM019167.2, forward strand.
GGGGGAGGGGGGTAAAATTTGTTTTCTTTCCAAAGGTTTATTATTGAAAATAATAAACCATAAACTCTGCAAATTATTATATAAAGGTTTATTATTTTTCTATAATAAATAATATTTTTCTATATATAGATCACTCGTCTGCAAAGAACACGATTTTGCCATCGACACTACTTACTAGGCATGATTACTTCCTACCTTCCACATTCCTACTTCACTATCAAGTTTATATGGAAGAAACAGGGATACCGTAAGCACAGATCTAATTCCAGGATGACCTTTCAAATCCTAAATCATAAGTGAATTTCTTCATAATTGGATAGCAGCAGTGACAGTTTTGCGAATGACTAGTATTCGCGGATACTCAGGCAGATATGGAATCCACATTTTTCAGGAAGGTTTAAAGTGAATGATAGGAAATGAAAGTTGGATTTTTGAGAGAAAAAAAAAAAACGTTTTCGGTTCCTTGTTCTTATACTCCCAGAGTGTCATCCACATACGATGGTTACAATGCAACGTTTTGGGCTGATTAAAATGGATGAGGTTAGACGGCTTGTCAATTTTTACATGTAAATGATAACTCATTCTATATTTGTTAGTTATCAGTGAGGAAAGTTGAAATAGAAGTTAAAGAAAGGGTTACTAACAGAGCCAAGGAATGTGAAATACAAGCCAACTTTGAAAAGCGATTGATTGCCGGTGGAGTTGTTGGCAGGCTGGATGGATCGAATTCTCTGAAAGAAGAAAAACCTTTTATTGCCTTGACCTTTCGCGCACTGCTGATGGAGATGGGGTGTTCAGTTACTGGCTAGCAATTAGTGGAGTCTCTTCCACCACGTGCCTCTGTATAGCCGTGAAGTGACTAATTGCACAATACTTCGGGTTACGATCGTTTGCACAGACTCGTATATAGATGAAGTCAGTCAGGTGCACAGGTATGCAACGAAACGCAAGACTGCTTTGTTCTGAAGAAGGGGTTAATCACTGGGCCGTGCGGTGTTCTACGAGCAACACTCTACTTCGTCTAAGCTAGGAAAAACATATTGATTGGTAATGGATGCTTTCCAGGGAATGTCCCTTTGAATGAGTAGCAAAGCATTCAATTCCAAACTGTAAGCGATGATACAGAAAGTCCTTTCTAGACCTTTCTATTAGAAAAAAAGTGTCACCCAATTAAGTTATTATGAAGGGGTAGCAACACCAACTACTATCATGAAATTGTCAGCATTGTCCGAACTCGAACTGCCCCACGCAAATCTCTTGATTTTGACTGGTAGATCTCTTTTCAAGGTGACTGATTCAAAACTCATGTTATGATGCGGTTTTTGGTGTCCTCGTACTGTTGTCACCATTACTTTGTGCCACGGTTACACAAAGAAGAGTCAATGACATTATGGAGGAATGTTGAATCCAGTCGAAAAAAATGAAATACACAAATCGGTTTAGAATTGAGAACTAGGCAGCAATCTCAAATTATTGTCTTCTGCGTTTTTGCTTTGGAACGGAGCAAGAAAAAGAATAGTAACCTCCTCTAAGAATTGGATGGTTTATGTTTCAAGGTATGTAGAATCCAAAAAATCGTATAAACAATTTTTCACCCGTCAGCCTTTCGCCGGCACTGTGCGTGGCACGTTGCCCAGTTCTCTTGGGCCGATTTTTATAAAATTTCGCATATTGGCTTAATTCGGGGTCTAATTGTGCCCCGAAGCTTTTAGTTATTGTCAGTCCCTCTTAAGGGGCTAAAAAGTGGGGGGAAACTTGCTCTATACAGGTGTTTGAAAAAATTGATTTACAATAGATAGGATTTCAAAGAATTTATAGACCCCACCCAGACCTCTGTAGGCCCAACCGTCCTACTAATGAGGATAAATAATCACCTAATTAGTGAATGTTCATGATCTCTTTTCAATCAATTTAAGATTGTGTTCCATTTCTAGAAACTAATGATACCACCCAGACGATCGAAAACAGTAAAATGCGCGTTTATTGTGAAATTTATCAGAACTCGCGGGACCAAGCCAGGCTCCCTAGCTTGTAGGGTTCCCGAATCTGTGATCTTTGAAGACGGATGATCGTTACAGAAAAATTAGAAAAACCCGTTTTTTGAATTCCAATTTTTTGGCCTCTGTGTTCGTGTATTTCATCGTTACAACCTAATCTATTTTTGCCAAATCGACCTTAGTAATAACTTCGTCTAGATACTTTCTGGACAAGTGACTCCTGATGGATAAATAAGCGTATGAAATTCCGAAAGAACTGAACACTTGGTCATCTTCGTATCTTCCAGTGAAAATAAACTTTCCTTTCTGTAGTCATACAGTGCTTCCCCTCTTTGAATTGAAAATCTGGTTGACCATTCGAAAATGGTTCTGCAGAACATTCAGTATAGGTACCTCCTGAGTTTCTTGTGATTTCTTCAATTAAGAATAAATTTTAATTGAAATTGAAACTATTTGATTTCTTCTTCTCCGCGTGACGGTGGTGAAACGAGAAGACCTCACAGTATCGTAATGACTGTTTGGGCAGTATCTGGAGTGGGAGGTTACTTTACATTGCCTCATACGTAGTCAAAGACACACACACGTATTGCTTCCGAGTCTACCAAGGTAGCGGAAGCATTGTTTTTACATTTCAAGGTTGAAAAGAAAATGTTCTCCAGAATCAAAATTTTCACTCGCGTTTTACGTTTTAGGCCTTCTTGAACAATTTTGGTTCCGTGTCTGTCTGTGATGAAATCATTTTAATGGGTAATCCAAACGAAGGTATTGTCCGATTTTGAGGTAATTTTCAGGGATTGTGCGGGTTGGCGTGTAGATGGTTCCCTGTGAAAATCATCGCTTCTATATCAATAGTAGCCGCTGCGCATGCGCAAACGTTAATTCCTTGTGACATCCATAACTTCAACATTTTCAATCCGATTTCGATGAAACTTTCAGGTATTATGCGGATTGGAGAGTAGAAAGTCCCCTATGGAAATCATTGCGCCGGAACTGATAGTAGCCACTGCGCATGCGCAAACGTTCCTGTACTTCTACATTTTTCATCTGAATTTAATGAAATATTCCATGATTGTCCAGATTGGCGTGTAGATGGTCCCCCAATAAAATCATCGCCTCGGAATTGATAGCCAATGCGCATGCGCAAGTGTGTATTTCCTTGAAACATCCATAACTTATGTATTTCCCATCCGATTTTGATGAAATTTTCAGGAATTGTGAGTGTTGAGGTGTAGATGGTTCCCTATTGGGGTATTGCAAGAAAGGTACTCTATGTTTTGAGATTAGCTACTATACTTCGGATCATCTATGAAATTGGGTTATGGATACGAGGAAGCTGTGTGACATACCCACTTGGCAGACTTTTTAATATAATCATATACATAGATAATGTAACCATTATTCCAATTGAAGACCATCAATTGGATTATATTTATAATTATTACCTACAAATTAATGAAGGTAATTATTATGGATGATATTACATATCGATACCTTACAGCACAAAGGAGCTTGGCCCAAAAACGGAGTTTTCAGAAAAACGCAAAAGATGTTTTTACAATCTACTATTCCTTAACCAATGGCTTACTACACTAAAATCTTTAACTCTTCAACAAATTTTCAAGCTATAATCGTCAAGAAGGTCAATAATAGTTTTGTTGAATTTGAGTTTTTCTGAAATTAAAAAAAAAAAAAAAAATTTGGAAGATGGATGGACATAGCGCTTTTTTGCTTTAAGGTATCGACATATTACGTATTTTGATAGGCGTCGTAAGTGATAGATTTGGAGTAGGTGCGTCGAATCTGTTCAACCCTCTAGATATCATGTTATACAGTATCATTTGTAATTGGATACTCTACATACACGCAGTTACTAAAGACTATCCACCCACGTCATTGTGTAACGATTGATTAACTACGAGTAGATACCCCCATAGGTGTCATATTATCCCTAGCCGATCGTCTAGTTATGGCAGCATCTCACATGTTACAGTTGACAAATTCTCGTGTCAAAATTATAATTGGATTGTGTTCTGCGATAACACGCCCAGCCGGCCTGGCGCTGTAATTGAGCTAGCTTGAGATAGGTTCTTGGGATGGTCCGTCTTCAGTCCATGACGGACTGAAATGTTTTTTGAATTATTCTTTTCCCAAAATTAATCTATCAAACCAAAACTCCATAGCTTGGCCTCATTGTCGTCTTGTTTGCAATAGAATCCCCTGTCAACAACATTGTAGTTTACTACAAAATGTTAGAAAATACTTGAAAGTGCAAGTTAACTAAGGTCAATTAATTAATTTGTAATTTAAAATAAGAATAATATTCTAAAAAATTAGGACAAGCCGGGTGGACAATATTCCTTCCTAACATAGAATAACATGGCCGAATAGAATTAGTTGGTGTATAAATTCTTGAATGAGTTATTGAGTTTATATTACAAAATACATGATAGATAATATTACATTATTGGTAAATTCCGCAACATTATAGTCGTTACTCTTCAGGATAACTGCCATGTTACCAACTGCAGCTTATCCCTGACCCGCTGATATACAACTTTCCTGTAGTCTCAGATATTGTATTGTTTAGTGCTTTTTGTTTTGTCTTGTGTATGCTTTTTAAGAAAAATCTTTGACTTAAATTTTCCACAATGCAATCGCCCAATTTTACACTTAGGTATTAGGAATGAAGTTAGCAGAAGGTTCTAGAATAGTTGTTGATAAATTACTTTCCAATCCAATCAACAAGGAAATTCTGAAGGGGGGGAAAAAATTCAAAAATCCAACATGAATAATTTGTTCCAATTATTGGAAAGAATTCCCAACCGTGTTGTTTCTAAATTTAGAAAACCAGCAACTTGATCACGAAGTTCATCAAAATTATATCTTTATCTACTCAATAATTGTCTAACCAACAGGTTGTTCTTCGTGGGGATGCTTTACTGCCCACCTGACTTGGGATTTTCTTTATAGTTTATTATTTTCAATAATGAACCTTTGCAGTCGAATGCTCTACCACTGAGCTATACCACCCCCTAAAGTTATACCCCAAAATGTACTATACCCCTAAATGTAGCTATACCCTATATATATACCCCCTATGTAGCTATACCCTATGTAGCTATACCCCCTAAATGTATACTATACCCTAAAATGTAGCTATACCCCTAAAGCTATACCCCTAAAGCTATACCCACTAAAGCTATACCCCAAAATGTGTGAAATGCGAAGGTGATCACAGTACTGATAAGTGTACAAAGCCTACACAAACCCCCCCAAAGTGCACTAACTGTGGTGGTCAGCACACAGCTAACTATAGGGGCTGCCCAATCTATGCAAACCTACAGAAATCTCGCAAACCAGTTGGAGTCCGAATGAACCTTCCAACCACTCAAAATGCCTCAAAGATGAAGGATCATTCATCTTCCTTTGGAGCCTATAATACCGAAAAATTGGGAGCAACATACGCACAAGTAGCAGCACAATCTCCTTCTGAACAGTCACTTATCCAAACAATGTTCCAAAAAATCGATCAGCTCATCTCTATGATTCAGCCAGTGTTCGCAATGCTTACCCAAATCCTCCCAAAAATGATTAAATGAATAACTCACCTAGAACAGACATCCTTCTAGCAACATGGAACTGCCGTGGCATCAACAACAAATTCCATGAGCTAAAACTATTCGCCACTCAACAAAGTCTGGACATTATCCTGTTAACAGAGACAAAACTATCTAGCAACCTTCATTTCTACATGCCAGGTTACAAATTATACAGGGCAGACCACCCGTCTGAAAGAAGAAAGGGGGGTTCAGCAATACTCGTCTAAAATAATGTAATCCACTACGAACTGCCTCCTATTCGTGAGGATGACGCTCAGGTTTCAAGAATAGCAGTCTCAATCAACGGTGTTCACGTGCAGTTTGGCTCTTTCTATTCAGCACCTGAAAACCGTCTCCTCCCAAGCACTCTCTATGCGATAATCCACGAACTGGGCCAAAAATTCATCCTTGCCGGCGACTTCAACGCCAAACGCCCCAGATGGGGGAGCGCCACTACAAATCCTGGAGGTAGAATGATTAACGATCAACTACAAACAACTTCGAATCAATATCCACCACCCGCCTGAACCTACACACTACCCTGACATTCCATCCCATTCTCCAGACGTGTTGGACCTTCTGCCTCAGCAAAGGGATCTCAGGTTTAATCTCTGCACCTACAGTTGTACATGATCTTTCTTCCGACCACTATCCAGTCCTCTTCAACCTGGGCAGCAATCCACCCATTTCAGAAACTCACAACCACCTTATTGATTGGAAGTGCTATTCCAACATCCTTGAACAAACCACTGACCTTACCTTATCTCTCAAAACACCTCGCGACTTGGACATCGCTGTGAGCCACCTAACGCACATCATCCAGTACGCAGCTAGTGAGGCAAAATACATCCCGAATACAGTAAACATGACGAAAAAGCCATACACTCCTCCTCATATTCAACAACTGCGTGCTATTAAGCGGGACTGCAGGCGCCTATGGGAGCAAACCCAGTTCCCTCCACACAAAGCCTCATACAACCGAGCCACCCATGAATTGAAAGTTGCACTGGCAGAAATGCAAAAAGAAGAAAACCGAAATAAGCTCTTGATGCTAGATGCATCTGATGGTTCACTATACCGTAAAGCGAAACTTCTGACAAAAACATCAATATCAATCCCCCCACTGAAACACAATAGCCGTTGGATTTCCGACCCTGAAGAGAAAGCAAACCTATTTGCTGACTTACTCACTGAGCAGTTCTCACCGAATATCTTGCTTATCCCCGAATTCCATAGGCAAATCACTGATGAAGTTTCGTCCCCTTTAATGCTTTCTCCGTTCAAAGAATTCTTCACGCCAAACCAAATCAAGAACACAATAAAGCGCTCTCCTACAAAAAAGTCGCCAGGAAGTGACAATATCACTCAACCAATGCTCAAGAATCTCCCCAAAAAAACTATAGTCCTCCTAACTCAAATCTATAACGCCATCCTTAGATTAACCTACTTCCCATCGCGATGGAAACATGCAATAATCGTACTAATCGTCAAACCTAACAAAAGCCCTACAGACCCAACATCTTACCGACCGATCAGCTTATTGTCAATTTTTTCGAAGGTTTTTGAACGTCTGCTACTGCCCAAACTGATCTCTTCCTTCGAGCCAATGATCCCAAATTTCCAGTTCGGATTCCGTAGGCAGCACTCATGTCAACAGCAGCTCCATCGCGTGGTGGAGGACATATTGGACGCATATGAAAATAAGGAGGTGTGTGTCGGCCTTTTTCTCGATACGAATAAAGCATTCGACAAACTCTGGCATCCAGGGCTCCTGCACAAAGTAAAAAATGTTGTTTCCGACACTTATTACCGGATACTTCAATAATTCCTCCACAACAGAACCTTCACAGTAAAATGTGGGGAATCGACATCACAATCCAAGATGATTCGAGCAAATAACTACTATTTGATTTCTGGGAGAGCCGATCCAAACTGGATTTCGCAACCCCCTCCATCTGCAAGCAGATAGATGAAACCCCGAAAACCCTAGAAGGGTGATCGAGGGAGTGGAAGGAACTCACCACACGAGAGCCCTAGGGGAGCTAGTCATGACTGTCAGCTCCTCTAGGTACCTCTTTGTATTAACACCACAGGCAAGCCCTTGAGGAGGCCATCTCTCCCCTTGTAGCCTTCTGAAGTAGGGTTTGCTCAACCACGACCACCACGAATCCAACCTCTACTGAGGGGCAGGCAGGTGATGCTTTGACCGAGGTCAGCGCATCTGTAGCCTGGGGCTCCCCTCGCCCGTGGTACTGGTATTTGAGATGAGTAATGAGCCTTTTACGGCCTTAATGCTATCCCCAGAAGCCCGACCAGGTAACAGGCCCGGAAGCAGAAAATTCGTACCTGCTCCCTAACCGCTCTACTCCTGTCAGAGGCATGAGCCGGTGCCCTAACATTAAGGGGGTACAGGAGAGGGAGGCATAATGCACTTCGGTACCCATAGAGATAGGTGATTCGAGCAGGTGTACCCCAAGGCAGTGTCAAGGGGACCTCTTTTGTATCAAGTATATGTAAGTGACATCCCGACTTCCGATGCAACTACAACGGCCATGTTCGCTGATGACATCTGTGTCCTGTCCTCCTCAACGGATGGAGAAGTAGCTTCCAGCAATGTACAAGAACAGACAGATACAATCAGCAGATGGAACGACAAATGGCGAACGGTTGTCAAACCTAGAAAGTCTGCCTTTACCACCTTCACCTACAAACGGAACTACAACACAACTCCAATACTATTGGATGGCATACCAGTTCCTCCAACCAATGTAGTCCGATACCTAGGTGTACAACTTGACACTCGTCTGACTTTCAACAACCATATAGGCGAACTAGTGCGCAGGATTCGATGGCGAACTAAAATGCTAAATCCTCTTCTGGGTACCCACTCACCACTCTCGCTGATGTGCAAAAGATTGTTGTATACCTCACTTATTCGACCGATCTGGCAGTACGGCTGTAGTATTTGGGGTTCCGCAAGTAACTCACAAATAAAGCAAATTCAATCCCAACAGAACAAAATTCTACGGACAATTACAAACGCACCATGGTACGTTTGCAACTCGGTGATCCATAGGGATTTGGACATACCAACTGTCGACGAGATAGTAAAAACATCATCTCTCCGCATACACTCAGCTATTGAGGCTCACTACAACCCGATCTTCCAGAACTTCATGGAGCGCATCACAAACGCTGACCAACCGATGCGCCTAAAAAGAAAAAACCTGCGAATCTGCTCCAGCCCTAATTCGAAAATAAGAACAAATAAAGTACATGGAGAATAATAATAGCATAAAAAAATCCCTACACGAACATTAATTATATTTAAATAATCATTAGTACCGTTGTAGCCCAGTTATTCAAACTAAGTACAGTAGTAACGAGGACTGTCACTGGACAGCAACCTCTCCACGTTCCATTGTTATTAAAACAAATATTTATTACGCTATATCGTCCTAACTATATAGTATTGTTATATTTACTGAAAGTTGTATCAATAATAATAAAAAAAATGAACCTTTAGAATCGACCCAGAAATTTTTTTTAACAGCCCCTCAAAATTTGATGGTTTACGTTTCAAGGTACGTAGAATCCAAAAATCGAATAAAAATTTGGCCGTCCGTCCGCCGGACGCCGTACGCGGCACTTTCCCCACTTAGCATTGACCGATTTTGATGAAATTTGGTAAATAGGCTCCGTTTGGGGTCTAGTTGTGCCCCAAAGATTTTGGTTGATGTAGGTCAGTTCTAAGTGTTCCAAAATGAAATTTGAAATTTTGAAAACGCCCTAACTCAAAAAATTTTGATATAAAGGTATTGTTTTTTCTTCAATTTATGATTCCATAGAATTTTTTAAGACCACGCGGAGCTCTGTAGGACAAACCGTTCGCTCCCTACGAGTATTTAAGGGTTTTACGTACGATCAATTAGAAACACGAGTGTGAATCGCAAAAGAGGCCTAATCTCCGTTCAAATTGTAGCTGACCGAAATGCGATCGATATTTTTCTTCATGTTGGATGGTTGGTGGCTTTGCAGACGAGTGATCAATATAGAAAAATAATAAACCGTTGTGTAATAATTTGCACCGTTTCTAGAATCAATCTATGGTTCCGCTGCTGGAATTTGACCTATTGCTTTTCCAATCAGAACATGATAAATTAATTATTCACGAATCATTCAAATCTGGTCTTCAAAACAATGGTTTTTGACATAGATATGTCTTTTGGCTGGGGTTCAAGGAATTTTTAGCGAGACTTTTTTTGCCACAAAAATGCAACGATGCAACCAGTAAACAAAATCATAGCATCCTTAGCGGTAACTATGATGCAAGGTTCTCTAGAATACTGCGATAAATATATTACCTACGTGCGATCGGAGAGTTTTTTTTTTAGGAAAAAAATTTTGTTCATTCATTGAAAAAGTAATAAGTAGATACATATTATTCAAATAAAATATTTTTTCGACATTATTTCTTCAAAATTCTGTTAATTTATTGAAAAAGTAATAGTTAGGTACATATCTTGTCTGTCTTTTATTTCATCATTTTAATTTTCAAAGTGCACCTACAACAATGGACATATCCATGATCTATTGTTTTTCCCTCTAAGGGAGAAATTTCTTCGAGTACTTTGAAGTTTCACTTTAGTAAATCGATCGGTAATTTTTTTTTTTTTTTTGGTTTTTGGTAAGGGGACATATTTACGTAGGTATTGATTTCTGACAGTCACACAGATCGGGGATGAAGTTTTTTTTTTTTACCGCGTAACCTAATTAATTTTTACCGGTAAGATTGTTCAATAGTGTGTGAGTAAATTAGCAGAGCATGCATAGTAACAAACCAAATAACTGTACAAGTCATTCTCATCCTTACTCTCTACAACGTAGAAGTGTGTGGGTTTTCAACAGATATTGATAATTATTTTGCTGGTATCCCAAGATCTCGGCATTTGCTTGGCAACCGTTGACCCAGATAATCCTCCAGACGCGACGCGTTGACGCCGTTGGCACTGGCCCTCTATAAAACTGAGTCCTCGCACTATACGAAAACTGGACCCGCAGTCCTTTGAGTCCAACGCTCTTGTTTAATAAATATAATAGTTGTCGCTTTGGCTATTCTACTGAAATTTGAATTATTAAAAGCTGCAAATTATTACACAACGGTTTATTATTTTTCTGTAAAGATCACCTGTTTGCAAAAAATCGCATTTGCTCAGCTGAAATTTGCCTCACTACCGTCAGTGAACGTTCATACACGACTCACAATCGTGTTTCTGATTCATTGTTCGTCAAACCTACGGTCCACTGGAGACAGAAACTCAACAAAATGGCCCGAAGAGGCTTACAGGTTCGAAGGACTAGGGGTTGGTAAGGGGGGTGGGGTTGGCTCTCTGTCTGGGTTAATTTTGTTTTCTAGCTCGATTCCTAAGATTCATTAATGAAAATGATAAACCAAAAATCCTCTCAATAAGAAATCACAATTTTCCTATTTCAGGATATATCAAATCAATGGCCGATTTTGAAACTCACACTTGCTGCATCCAGAAGATTGGCTTTCCCGCTTATGGAGTAGCCCGATTTTCAAAATGAGTCTAGGAACAACTGCCATTAACTAACTGAATTAAATATTTTCCTCTCGGACTCATAACAGCCTATCAATATAATTTATTTGTGAAGGCAAGCTAGAAATTGTTCCCCTGTAGACTGGAAGAATATCAAACATTAGGTAAAGACTGAAACAAATAATTACCTAGGTAAACACGTAAAAAAATTTTGACAATTAAAAGACTTATTGTCGGTAACATTTTTTTTGTGTAAACTTTCCTTTTAAAGAAAGTACTTACAATATTTTTAAGGCATTTTCCCAATATCAAAAATCACACACATGATTTTGAAAAATGGTAATAATAATAAACTAGAATTTGCCAGTCAAAATACTCGTACAAAGTACCCACCTCTCAAATTGTAAATATATCAAAAGCTGTAAACATTCCAAAACCAAAATATTTACGAATAAGTATTGGATACAAGTATTTAATGGGTAACATACATAATGATTAAATTTTGATGATTGCATGAAAAATAGACGATTTTCCTACTTCCTCTCAATGAATAAGTTAATTATTATAGAAACGTTGTGCAGCAATAAAAGACCTTATATCGAGCCACTACTTCTCATAATACATATGACAATTAACAATAACTGTATTACTGAGTATCTACTGCCAAGGTGGGAGTCCTCACGTTTCACCTTGACTACTAATTGCTGCAACCACAAAAGGCGACATCTGGATCGTAGATTTATTTGCCAGTGTTGTCAATTGTAGGTACTGCATGTCCCTGGCCGAATCGAAAAACTATAACCCCATTTATCACATAAATTGACATGGCAGCACCCGGTACTACCACATGCCCACCGGAAGGTTAGTAAACTGTACGAGTGAATAAGGGTATATGACTGCAACAATATAATGTATCTCTTCTTCTCTTGTAGCAGTCCAAGAATATTGCTACTATTCTCGTATCTAAGATCACTTTGGATTATCTTTTAGTACATAACTGCCGCTTGTTTGCTTATCGGTTTGACTGTTTAATTGTTCATTAGTTTGTTACTCAAACTCGTACACCGATTTTGACGAAACATTTCGCAAATCGAAGAGAGAGTTTTTTGAGAAGTCATAAGTCCTAATACTTCATCTTCGTCCTACAAAAAAAAATTTTCTGGGTCGATTCCACAGGTTCATTATTAAAAATAATAAACCAAAATGTCCCTTTGGCTTGTTGATGTCAAAAACTCAGGAATAATATACTTGGTTAATTCTGGACCTCAGGGGAAGCAAAAAATAATCAAACTCAATTCAAAAAAGTGCGCCGAAGTATGAGGTCGCTGATCTGGGATATCATCGATTTGTCTCATACTTCTGCCCAAAATAAGGCCATGAAAACAAGCCGGGTGATTCCTGTGCAAGAGGAAAATAACAAGAAGACAAAACCCTTTTGTTTTTCATGCCGACACCGCATTGAGATGTCCAATTATTCTAGTTAAAAAAAAAGTTACAAAGAAGCAGTTTAGTTTTCAAAAAAATTATAGTTTTACTCAATTCGAAGGATATTTTCGAAGTTTTAGAATACAATCGTTGTTCACTTTTTCACGCTGTTTCAATGAAATAATTATTTTCTTTCGTCGTTGTTTAACTTCCATAAAAAGTCCCCTCCAACCAGACCTGTTAAGCTCAGGGCAAAACAATTTATAACGCTGGTCAACAATTAGTATAATAAAGCGAATTATGAGGTTGGGGTGTGTCACACCCCACTGTGCCGGAAACGCACACTAAAAGCAGTTTGCTTCTCTGGGGTAAAGAACTCTTAGCTATGCAATCTTCGACAATATACTCCGTTTGCCTTGCTTGAAGATGTGTGTGGACTGCCACCAGAACTTGAGAAATCCGATGGGCCGAGGGCGGAAGATCATTTGCTTTCCTCTCATTCCTTAAATTCTTGGACTTTAGTTCTACTTTGGAAGAAAATTGCACTAATGAAAACTCTATTCGCGAATTAACATAGACAACATTAGCATTAGTTTTTTACGAGTCACAGTTTCAAGGAAGGATGGAAAATCTTGAGGAGTAGAGGAATGACTGAATTAGGTGGGTAATACGAGTTATAAACTCCATCGTATGCACGAATATTAAAGGCACATTCTATCCTGAATCGAAGAAATTATGTTCCTAATGTTGTTATGAGTGATGATCACGTTAGTAGAGAGAGGAATTCTTCATCAAGGAATAGGTACCTAACATGAATAGTCAAGCTGAATTTTGAGGTCGATGATATGGGGGAAGGACTTTGTCCAGAAAATTGAAGTAATGAAGTAGTGGGATATAAAAGGATTAGCGTTCTCCTGCAATCCACATTTCAGAATTCTTAATGTCGATCCATCTGAAATGATTTAATAACAATAGACCGCGCATTTCTCACAATTGATGTACATTTTCTTATTCTTGATGTTTGGAATCAGCTACGTGAAGGATAGGAAGGAGAAAGTTCCTGCAGGTTAAAATTGATCAGCTATATCGAATTCAAATTTATTCCATTTAAAATGATAAGCCAGTGCGGCATGGGAACTTTCCCCGTGCGGGAACTCCCCCCGCCTACCCTATGTGTCAGCTGTGTGAGCTATGTGTCTGACTATATGTTTTATAGGACTTTATATCCAAGTACCATTTTATATATTTTTTTACCTAATAACAACATTTTTATGATCCACACATTCTTGCAATTATACTGTTTGTATCATTATCGTTTTTCAATTACGGTATCAGAATTACTGGGTTCACACGAAACATCGTCGTTTCATAATTAGGTCTGGACACGATTGTGTTTTCAATAATGCAGAAAAAAAATCTTCACCACATTGCCAAAGAAAAAAGTGAACAAGTTTTCTCAATATAATTAGTCATGAGGTTGAAATCACGAAAGAAAAGCTGATAAGTATATATTACAAAGTAGGTAGGGTGGAGTGGGGCAATTGCGACCCAAAATGTCAATAGTTCAACTTTGATCCTCTGTAACTTTCCTTTGAAAACGATATTTTCACTTTTTTTGTTTTAATGAGTAGCTTATTTAACGTAGATTACAATGCACTCTTTAAATTGTACAAAAGATTTACTTCTCATGGTCCAAACTGTATTTTTTAAAATTCCGACCAACTTTCTCATTTGCTCCACTAATCGGGGCAAATGCGGAAACGACCAGCGAATCCCATAAAAACATTTAGTTGCATTAATGGGGTAAATGCAAACAAAGCCCATTTCAATACGAACAGAACGCTGTATTTAATTTTATTCTCCTCCACTTTTTTATGACCAAAATGAACTTTCCTGCGCCAACTGGTTTGCACTTTATCTTTCAAATTACTCTTTCTTGAGTGAATAATTTTCCCTTGGGGCCTGATTTCGAAAGTGGGAGAGGAAAATGAAGAAATTCAACGTGTAGGAAACAAAATGTGTATTTTTAAAGGTTCATCTCCAATTTTTGTCCTAGATCAGACAGGTAACTCAGTCTAATAGTTGTTATAGGGTGCTTATTTTACGTACTTCCGCATTTACCGCATTTATTTAATTCATAGGGGACCACCCTTCAATTCATAGGGGCCATCTCTCCATCCATTTCGTTGGGGCCATCCTCCAATTCATAGGGGACCACCCTCAATTGATAGGGGACCACCCTCCAATTCATAGGGGGCCATCCCTCCATCCATTTCGTTGGGGACCATCCTCCAATTCATAGGGGACCACCCTCAAATTCATAGGGGACCACCCTCCAATTCATAGGGGGCCATCCCTCCATCCATTTCGTTGGGCACCATCCTCCAATTCATAGGGGACCACCCTCCAATTCATAGGGGGCCATCCCTCCATCCATTTCGTTGGGGACCACCCTCAATTCATAGGGGGCCATCCCTCCATCCATTTCGTTGGGGACCATCCTCCAATTCATAGGGGACCACCCTCAAATTCATAGGGGACCACCCTCCAATTCATAGGGGGCCATCCCTCCATCCATTCTGTTGGGGACCATCCTCTAATTCAAGGGGGACCATTCCCGAGTTCCTTGGGGACCACCCTCCCAATTCATAGGTGGCCATCCCACCATCCATTTCGTTGGGGCTCATCCTCCAATTCAAGGGGGACCATTTCAAAATTCCTTGGGGAGTACCCTCCCAATTTATAGGGGACCATCCAAATCGTTGGGACCATCCTTCAATTCATAGGGGACCACCCTCCCGAATCATAGGGAACTGTCCCACCATCCAATGATCCCCAACTATTAGGATGGTGGGATGGTCCCTTATGAATTGGGAGGTTAGTCCCCAAGCAATTTGGGAACGATCCCCTATGAATTGGAGGGTGGTCCCCTATGAATTTGAGTGTGGTCCCTTATGAATTGGAGGATGGTCCCCAACGAAATGGATGGTGGGATGGCCCCCTATGAATTGGAGGGTGGTCCCCTATGAATTTGAGGGTGGTCCCCTATGAATTGGAGGATGGTCCTCAACGAAATGGATGGAGGGATGGCCCCCTATGAATTTGAGGGTGGTCCCCCATGAATTAGAGGATGGTCTCAACGAAATGGATGGTGGGATGGCCCCCTATGAATTGGAGGGATGGCCCCCTATGAATTGGAGGGTGGTCCCCTATGAATTTGAGAGTGGTCCCCTATGAATTGGAGGATGGTCCCCCGGCTGAAATTCGCGAACGACGATCAGAAAAAATTTGACCCAGTCTTTGAAAAAACTTGGCTCATAGGAACAATTGTGACAAGTATCAGGTAAAAGTATCAGGTACCAAAAAGTAACAGGAACAAGTTGCTCCTGTGACTCGAAAAACCTGTCACAACCCATCTCTACTAGTGAGTCAGGATAACATTAGGAATAAGCAGCTGACTGGCGAGAGCCCGCCTTTTCCGACAGGTAAGGGTTACCATAACTGGGTACACATTGAGAAGGTTTCTGAGGCAAGGCGTTCGAATGGCGCCATTTTCAAAACCATTTCCGCATTTGCCCCATTTCCACATTTACCCCACTTCACCCTACGTGATATTCCCGATTTTTTTTTCAAAATTACTGGTGGGTTATATTTTAAAAGGTTCATATACAACAGTCAACTCTGTACCTATATGGTCTGAAATCAGGTAATCACTCGGTCAGTAAATCGCTCTCTTTGGCCATACACGGAAGGAGGGGAAGTTGAAAGCGGAGAGACCGAGAGGTGCATCTACAGCTAAGGGGATGTTGAGACAAGGAGTAGGTACCTACTTCAGTATTTACGTTTATCTAGTTTTGTGATTTCGGATTGACGTGTAGCAAATCGGAGTCTATTTTTTGTGACGTTTTTGAGAGAATATGACGTTGTGAACAACAGATCACACTCTGCATTTCCTCAGGATATACAATTTTATAAATGGCTGAGCTTGGTGCACGTTTCTTCCAGATTACAAGGGTTGAGTTGAATGAAGTAATGTCACAGTTCGTCCTGTGATCCCAAATGGAAGTCTGGTTCTTTCACAAAATTTAGGGATTCTCGAGGTGAGGGGATCAGATCGGAATAATTAAATGTCGCGAGAAAAAACGACTGATATTGCTAATTTTTTTTTGCACTGTAGTGTGGTGTAATGAAATTGCGTTGGAATGAGATCATCATGAGTAGATAATACGAATTAAGTCCATTTATAGTCATTTTAGTAGGTCTCATTAATAACCTTCTTACCAATTTTACAATAGAATGACGAATAAGAAAACGTAGCTTTGATTTTTATTGGTAAACTATGAATATGCTAGAAAAACTGTTAACTTCATTGATTTGGTATGGATCTAAGAGAAAATCATTCAGTGAGATGTTTCTTCCATGATGTGGATGGTGTGATCGCTTACAACCCAGTAGAATGACATGAATTTAGTCAACACAAAGGTCAATAATTGTATAATTCCCCAAACAATGTTTTAGAAATTGATCATCAAGTTTTTCATTGAGGTGGATTTAGGGATGGGGTGATAGGGCGTAGGATTAGCTTAACTACGCGATCTCATAAACCCTAAAAACCGTTTTAGATAAGCGCTAGGATGATGCAAATGTATGAAGAATATTGACTGGATTTTTCCCACCTTAATGAAAAAGCTGTGACCTTTGCAGATGGACGATCTATAAGAAAACATTATCAATTGTGTGATAATTTTCAGCGTTTTATAGTAAGCTCTTTGTTTTATAGGGTGAGCTGTGTTCCAAGGCTGGGTCCGACAAAGGAGAAAGTCAGCTTCGACTCTCGGAGCGCCATAGACATCGAACTGGTGAGTCAATTTCAATGAACCTTTCATTAAGGAGAGACACGTTTTTTTATTTTCTTATAATTTTGCGGTGATTGATTGTTGGTATATGAAATAGGTAAACGATACACACAAATATAGTCATGAAAACTAGGTAGAACCCTGTTTCTCGAAAATAATCATTCAAACTTCAAGATCAAACCTGGTTTTTCCTATGGACCAGTTTGACAGGGCTTCGTGACATTCGGCTATATTGCCCAATTAAAGCAAATACGTTCAATTAATTTACTTCAGGAGTCTTTCTTCGTTATATCGTCAACTTTTTCTTCTTGATAGTTCGAATAGCCACTTCATGTTCCGTCATACAGTCAAGTTGAGGTATGTGACGAAGGTGCTCCAAGGGATCGTGCAGATTTACTGGGTTTCCCGGAATGGGGGTGATCTCACTAGTGTTCACACTCACCCTGAATCCCGCATATTTTTTCTCTCTTCTGAGGTGGTTACACTCTGAAGAGGTTGCGTGGGACGAGGATTACAGCGGATATTGACTCAAACGTAGTGTTTAAAAAAAACGGGATTAAAAATGGGATTAAAAATACCTACTATTAGGTACTCATGGGAGCTCCCTGTCAAGGTGTATAAGATGACTATCAACATAGCATTTTCCAGGGGGCACTTGAAATTCTAGAACCAATTGGTTCTAGTCCATTGGTGCGCACTTACACAGATTTATGTAGTTATTTTATAGGACGTCCCACGGCAAGACTTGGGCGTCCTTATGCGATTGTCTGAGGTTCAGGAGGACAACACTCAACGGAGAAAAACAGTACAATGAAATTTGGTATGTGGGTTCCATTTGGGATCTAGTTGCGACACGAAACTTTAGGTT
The DNA here is from genome assembly GCA_009739505.2 of Apolygus lucorum. Lineage (NCBI taxonomy): Eukaryota > Metazoa > Arthropoda > Insecta > Hemiptera > Miridae > Apolygus > Apolygus lucorum. The sequence goes on from CM019167.2 coordinate 27,019,643, forward strand.
GGTGTCAGTAACTTCTAGAGGCTGAAAAATAAGGGTTGAAATCTCTTGATACAAATGTTTTGTTTTTTCGCCAATTTAAAATAGAACTGAATTTTTAGAATCGAATGAGACCACCCAGAGCTTTGTAGGACAAACCGTTGGCTTTCTTTGAGAACTTATTGGTTGGAATTACAATAATTCACTAACACGATTGAGAATCGCAGAAGCGATGCTTTCCTAGTAAGTAGTATCAATGAAAAACATCCTTCTATGCAATCGGGCACCCGGAATACTTCCCAGTTGCACATGACTTCACCAGGGTGTCGAAATTTGCCTGGGGAGAGGGTGAGTTGGGGAATATATTCAGATAGTACACGATTTTTCTATGTTTTGGTTTCTATTAAGGTTTACTAATGGAATTCAGGCTTTGAAATTCAGGGAACAAAATCAATATACCTCTGGATTATCATGAACGATTCTTTTGGAGTTTTACCTTGAATACAGATGTGATCTCCTACAAACTACGAATCAAGATCAAAGATAAGGGTCCAATGTTACAAAGTATTACCGCTGTGGTGTATTACCATTTGGTGTGTGTGTGTGTGTTGGCGGAGGGGGGTGCTTGAATTTGCATGTTGGGTGTCGTAGATCGTGGATTTTTAAAAGCTGTTCTAATTCGGGGCTCTAATGTCGCAAGAAGTGTTATGGATAATAATAATGAGGGGGGGGGGGGATATACATGTTAGGTACGATTCCCGATTTCAAAATATCTAGTTTTGCATCTCATAGTGCTAATAATGATAAGTTACTTCTTCAGCCCACTAACTAAATTACATTGGATACAATTGTTTGGTGAAGTAGAAAGGTAAAAGAACTGTTTCAAAGTTTACCGGTTGATATTGAAAGAACTAATCCTTATCCAATGGGACGTCCCCTGGAATGCATGCATCGGTAAGTGAATCGGTAGTAACAGCTACTTCTCTATCCAGTGAAGGTGATAGTGTACATGTCCACCATTGTAGCCATACTCATCAATCATCCTGGGAGTTATTATGGACACGCTCTGTAGCAGGTTTCAGAAGGGAGTGGGGTTCTGTAAGTGTTTTTAAGACGTTCTCGATAGTACTCGTCGTCCTCATGCGATTGATTTGGGTTGGAGTAGGACTCAAAAGAGAAAAAATAACCACGTACGAGTCCGTTTTCGATCATCCTGAACCTAAGTCTGTAAAAACTCCACAGTACCAATTTGCTTCGCTGTTTCTTGTTCCGTGTGGATATAATTTATATGTAGTTGTGCACTTTGTCTTTAAAAGGCGAGAAAGTGTTTGAGGGGGGGTATGCCGAACGCGCGTGTCCGAACAAAAACGTACTTTGCAATGATCTCAATTTCCACCCGACTTACGTGGTAAATTTTCTGATTGACTCATATTTATCTAGTTGTGCACATTTTCAAAATTTACGTTTTATGGAGAGGAACTGGTGGGTTATTTCCCAATAAGGGTGTATGCTGAAAATATCTTTAGTGCGCTGCCCAGTTCTCAGTTCTCAGCCGATTTTAGTGTTTCTTTTTTTGTTTGACTCAGATATCTTTCCAACTATGTGTTACTTCGACGGACTTTCGGAACTTCTAGATTTACGTGATAGATAATGTGAATCTTGTGTTCAACGAAGTAACATCGAATGAAATAGTTTTATGCAATAGGTATAATTATTGTTTTGTCGCTCACCGTTTGGAATTGAACGTTTCAGTCCTCTTCTAAATAGGCTCCTTAAATGCATGCTTTACTAAACTATTGTTGCTAATAAGTTGAATTACTTGGTGCAATAAATATAATTTGAAAAAAAAAAATGCTTTACTAAACAATGTTTCAACATAAGGTCGTCCGATCGGTTCATTGGATTCTTCCAACTTTTCGAAGTTAAATTTCATTTTCTTTAACTTATTTTTCCTAAAACTTCTAATATATTTTATATTCTTGAATTCACTTCGTTAAGAAATAGTGACGTCGGAAGGTACCTATGTATAATAGCTAACTACTGGACAAAAACTAGTCACTTTTTGATAAATAATAGCAATAAAGGTACAATTACTAAGATTTATTATAAGATTTAAAAAGTAATTTCTGATAATTGATAGTTTTTTTAAAATTGCAACAACCAACTGATGATTAGATAGTAAGGATATTGCTAGTTTGGTAATTAAATAATTTTAATGTTATTTGGCGAGTAATTTCAGTAATTCTATGACCATTACTTCCCCACACATCCCAAATAAGTTTCCCAAAAATGTACGTATATTCGAGGCATATTGGGAAGACCTGTAGCGCAGTGAACAAATAAAATGTATGGTATATGACACCTCTTCTTCACATTGATTCATTGCAAATAATAAAACGAGCTAAAGGCCTACAAAAAAACAACAAGAAAACATATTTGCCGCTGGGGAGAGTAGGTTTGGTTTAGATGAAATTTCCCAATCGAGATGAAATAGCTATTTATCCTATTTTTTTTCTTTTTTTTTTCATAGTTTCCCAGATAGCTTTTATCAGATGTTGCGCCAAAAAATGTGGCGGTCTACAACAGTGCTACAAAAGTCGCTGGGGCCGGAGTTGAGCCCGCCATGACATTTTGAATTTTCAAAACGTGATTCACTGCAATTACTCCGCAAAAATAAACTAGGTGGCTTTCGGTAATACACGTATGCCCGTATACATTTGAAAAACTCTTGAACTCCAAAAATCGTTTCAGAGTGTTCAAAACGGACTTCCATCAAGAGAATGTTCAACATTTCTCATACTATAGATTTTGAGGCCATTGTGATAGCTCAATTTTCTTTAAAAATTAGAAATAGAAAATTTGGACCCAACTCAGTTTTCATGGTTCGACCCCGCCATTATATCTCCGCACTTATTGAGCACAACCAAGAGGGATTTTTTGTGCTGACATGATGTGAGATAATATTGTCAGGAGACAATACCGTTCGTGACAAGCCGCGGACGCACTGAGCCTTTTCTAACTGTAGGTCAGTTTGTTGGTAAACTGAGATAGGGCATTTTCCTCTGGCTCCGCCGCCGATTTCATTCATCCATTGTACTTGTATTTACACCTGTAAGGTTATTGATGGGAAGCGCACAATTCATCATTATGTTGTAATCAACGTTTGGAAAAGTGGCGTAACTTCCAATTAGGCTCTTATCTTCTTCTCCCTTGTACTCCCAACTCATTTCCTCTTCTCCTGTCAATGTTAGAACGAGCGGCGGCTTTAAAAAGTCCTGAGTGCCTCTCCACTACAATCAAATCATGTTTTTTAAAATTTCATTCTTATGTAAGTATTGTAGTCTTTCCCCTGATCGTGTTGGATGAATCAAAACTTAGGTGGGCTGTAAAGTTTCTTCACATAGTGCGACAAGATCTTTTAAAATTTCTTCGTGTTAAAATTATTGGTAGTAGTTATGGAGCAGTACCAGCAAACAACTCCTCAAAAATGAATACTTTCGAAAGGGATTTCCTAACAATGAACACTGTCTGAAAATTCCCATTTAACCGACCCTGTCGTCTGAAAGTTGGACCCAACTGCGCACTGTTGTGCACCGCTCTTAATTATCTAAAATAGCTCACTTCTTTCCAGCGGGGATGCTGTACATACATGACCACTATGTTAATGATCATTTTTGGCCGTTTTGGCACAAATTGGTTTCTATTAATAAACAGACAAACAATTTTCGGGGCAACGCACGGGTGAACGTCGGTTCCAGTGATGTAGAGAGGTCTATACCAAGATTATCATAGAATTTGGTCTTGCTGTATAAATGTACCAAATTTGGTGAAAACCGGTTGAGCCGTTTGACTATTTTTCTGACATTTTAATATATAAGTACTACCATGTCTATCAGTGAGGATTTACCATTGTTGCCTCACAAAATTTGGTTTTGCATGACTGTTATATCGTGGGATTACAGATAGCTCTCAAGCAGCCAATCTCCCTCCTTGTAGTGTGCAGCATCAATTCACGCAATTTTTTAAATTTCGGTAATGTACGGAGAAATACAAAGATGAAAGTCTGCCTTCCAAAAAAGACTTTGAAAGTTTTATTGGAATTCCGAATCTACGGTTTAAGGAGAACCTAATTTTTTGACCAACCTCAAAACGGCCGTAGGCTCGAAGGAGAAGGATACTCAATTCGGTCTGTCACGGGACGACGATTAAAAAAAAATGTTTTTACAGCATGCATTTTTCTATCCTGGTACCAATCGGCCTGATTCTTTATGAAATATGTTCTGAAAGTATCCATGGTGGTCCCATTTCAAGGGGATTTTATTTTGATGTGTTGGAAGTGTCGAAAATGAGTGAAAATAGTTGACAAACGTTATTTTGATTCCGGGAAGAATGATACATATTCACGTCCCCTGTAACTTTACGTTGAAATTTGTGTAGAATTATTCAAATATAAAGTCAGATTGTAATCTTTGAAACGAAATTCTTAAGTCCGTGTGTCTGTGTGTCAGTCATGGAATCCTTGTGAAGGACTATACGACGTTATACTACGATTCCAATGAAATTTTGAGGGATTAAGCGGGTTGTTGTGTAATTGGTCCCCTAAGAAAATCATCGCCCCGGGAGTGATAGTAGCCATTGCTCATGCGCAAATGTTAACTTCTACAAATGTTAACTTTTAGCCATAACTTCTACATTCTCTACCCGAATTCGATCAAATTTTAAGAGAATTGCTGGTTGACGGTACTCTATGAGGGTAAGTTACTTAGAGATTAATGTTTTGAGATTAGCTACTATGCATCGGATCATCAGATGATGTATAGATTCTATACAATCGGGTTATGGATACAAGGACGCTATATGCCACACCCTTTTGAAAGACGTTTTTAAATTTATAGTGAGCCCTCTCCGTCACTCGTTAGTCATTGAATGAGTTATTGAATTGGGGATCGTAAAAAAAAGATCGCCGTCTTGCCCATTGGTAGACAGAAATATACCTGAGAAGCCTCTACTTATTCTATTCTTTGCAAATGACATGTGAAATAAACAGGTGTCGTTTGAAAGCAATTATACTTGATATACTTAGTAAGTTACTAGTTGAAGACATATCTAGTACAATCATATCTAATCAAAAATCAGTAGATTCACACTTATTGGCACACTCTTATCCTCCATCATACGACATCAGTAATGTACTTCTAATGGTTTCGGAACACAATTATTCCCTCAATGAAACCTGAAAATGAATTCCTGTTTTGTATTGCAGTATCTACACGTGTAATACTAACCAACCGGCTCATGTGAATATGTTTGTGTCACAGATGGGCACGGTGGCGACCTACTTACCAACCTATCTGAATACGTTGTAATTATAATTTTCTCCTTTTTAGTAGTTCGCCATCGGGGGGTTATTCTCCACCCGTTCCTCCCCATCCCTACTCCGCCGAAAAGCGCGGCTGAAGAATAAAATTATCAAAGTTTAATCTTTTGATTTCACCAATGAAACACCGAGTGAGTGCTAAATAATTTAAAAATCCACCAAAGTGACCTACTCTCTGTTCATCATCATTGGTAAAACATACGGGGGGAAATCCTTATTTTAATTATTTGCTAAGTTGAGGGTAAAAGTAAAATCCAAAATCAGAAAGTGAAGCGTTCTTATAAGTGTAGTCGTCTGAACTTTGAAATAATGAATAACTTTTGAGATTGTGAATGAAACTCATGATGTGCCTCCTTGTTATGTCGTCAATTATCAATGAATGTTAAATTCACCATTACCAAGACCATTCCACATGTTGATTTCTTGTTCCCGTGTTACGTTATAAAACACTTGTCATTCTTGTTCTAATGTTCCTTGTAATCTTCACGGAAATACAACTCACGTCATTCACGATACTCGTGCTGATCACTTTTAGGATAGAACAGTTGGCGACGATGTGAAACTGGAGGAGGATTCATCTCGTACGTAATAAAGCAAGTCAAGACAATAAAATATCAACAGTCGAGTAAGATTCAACCTATAGGAAGATGGATCCAAACCAACTACAAGCTATCTTAGATAATATGAATAGAAACCATGCACTCCTAATCGAAAGGTTGCTCGCTCCTAGAGCTGGTGAAGGAGATGGACAGGTTGTCCACCAGGATGGACAAGCTATTGTGTACCAAAAACTCTCGCATGTGCCACCATTCGAAAATTTCGATTCTAAAAAAGAAGGTTTTCGCTATTATAGGCAAAGGTTTGAAAATTATTTGAAGTTGAAAGGTATTTTCGAAGACAAAATCAAATCAGCACAAATGCTCCTCAACTCAATAGGCGCAACAAACTATAATACACTGGCTGCACTTGTTGCCCCTGTTATTCCCGCCGATCTAGGGTATGATGAGCTTATCAAACAATTGGAAAATCATCTCGCACCAAAGAAAAACCCCCTTGTAACCCAGCATAAATTTTTATCAAAATATCAAAAAGATGATCAATCAATAGCTGATTACAGTGCTTCTTTACGCCAAGATATTGCTGATTGTGAATTCTCAGTCAAATGTTCTTGTGACCCTCAAACCGACGTGTCTGTGGCAAATTTATTCCTCAGGGCACAGTTCATTAGGGGAATTAAAGACAGTTGGATCAAAGAACGTATTCTTGAATCCACAATAGAAGATTTCAACGAAATTTTGGCCAAGTCCATCGCTTTGGAAACATCAAAAATAGATAGCCTTGAGCTGTCTAAAACCAACTCCTCATCTTCGGACTCTCAAATTACAATCAATGCAACCAATGACGTCAATAAAATATCAGGTCGGAATTCATCGAGAAACCCTGGCTCAAATTTTCAAAATTATCAACGAGCTCCTAGATCAAAACTTCGAAGCCAACTAGATTACGATAAACTTGGTATTAAGGATAAATGTTTACGGTGTGGAAAAAACAATCATTTGGTGAAAGAGTGTAAAACTGATCCTCAACAATTAAAGTGTACTTCGTGTCAAGCTCGAGGTCACGTTTCTTCAATATGTATAAAAACGTTGTTAAAATCTCAACAAGCAGAAACAAACCAGATCAATGATCATTATTACGATTTGGACATCAATAAAATCATTGATATTTATGACCAACGAGCGATGTCTGAAACAGCTTCTGACACAAAGAAGTATTTCACTTCTGTTCAAATTGAAGATCGAACCCAATGTTTCGAAGTTGACACAGGTGCTGGATATACGCTTATTCCAGAGCATATTTTTCGAAGCCTGAATTTGAGACAACAAATACGACCAACTAACATTGCTTTCAGGTCGTACACAGAAAATATTTTTCGACCTTTAGGTAAAGTAGATGTGAAAGTAGAATACCGCGGTAGAAAATCAAAAGAAGAATTGTACGTTGTTCCTAATGGATTTGACCCTCTCCTTGGAAGGACTTGGATAAGACACCTTAAAATTAATTTGGAAGATCTTGATCAAGAAAATATTCTCCCAGTTAATCAATATGAAATACTTTCAGTAAATAATGTTGATGATATAGTCAAACTCTTTCCAGAAATTTTTGAACAGAAAGTTGGTTGTGTTCCAAATTTTGAAATTAAATTACAGCTTCGATCTGGCTCCAAACCAGTCTATATTCGAGAACGAGAAGTCCCCTACGCACTGAGAGAAAAAGTAGACCAAGAATTAGACAATTTAGAAGCTGATGGAATCATTACCAAGTCGATTACAAGTGATTGGGGCTCCCCACTGGTGGTAATTCCAAAAGCAGATAACACTGTTCGATTGTGTGTCAACTATAAGGTAGCCGTAAATGAGTGCATAGTTAACGTCAATTATCCAATCAAGAAAATAGAAGAAGTTCTCAATACCCTACGAAATTCAAGATATTTCTGTAAACTCGATCTGTTCAAAGCCTACTTGCATCTCAAAACTGATGAACCTAGTAGTATTGTACAAAGCATTTCAACCCACCGAGGCACATATAAAATGAACCGGCTAAGCTTTGGGATCAAAACGGCACCGGCTGAATTCAATAGAGTGATGGATCAAATTTTACGGGGGTTAAACAAGGTGACATCATATTTTGACGATATAATTATCCACGGTGAGACCTTGGACGACTGCAAACGTAATCTTATAGCTTGCCTCCAAAGATTGAAAGAGTATGACTTGCATGTAAATAAGAAAAAGTGTTCATTCTTCCAAACTCAAATCGAATATTTAGGTCATCTAGTCGAATTTAACAAAATAATGAAATGCCCATCAAAAATCAAAGCGATAGTCGAGATGCCTCGTCCCAAATCTGTACAAGAACTTCGCACATTTTTGGGTATGGTTACATACTACTCGCGATTGATCCCTGACATATCGACAACTACTTACCCATTACGTAAACTGCTCCAAAAAGGAAAAAGATTCAATTGGTCAAAAGAGTGTGAATCTGCTTTCATGCAGATCAAAAAAGAAATTTCGAGTGACAGGGTGATTGTCCCCTTTGACCCGAAGTTGCCTGTATTTCTAACAACCGACGCCAGTCCCTACGGAGTGGCAGCAGTGCTGTCGCATTCAATCTGTAATGAAGACAGACCAGTTGCTTTTGCATCCAGAGCCCTGTCAAATGCAGAACAAAACTATTCCCAATTAGATCGTGAGGCACTGGCCATAGTGTTCGGAGTGGATCATTTCTACAACTACATCTACGGTCGCTCATTCACTTTGGTCACTGATAACCAACCATTGTCGAGAATACTTCACTGTAAAGCAAAGTTGCCGAAAATGACATCATCACGTCTTCTTCGGTACGCGACATTTTTATCAGGCTTTAATTACGAAGTAAAATTCAAAAAAGGATCAGAGAATGGAAACGTTGATTGTTTGTCTAGAGCTCCCATTCCTCAAAATTATTCATCATCCGACATGGTCATCAATCACGAAATTCATCAAGTATTTTCTACAATTGTTTCTAATATTTCTTCATTAAGATTAACTTGGGAATCGATTAAAAGAGAAACTGATAATGACAAAGACCTATCGAAAGTCAAGAAAGATATCATGAATCATTCAATCGAAAGCGATTTCACTCTTGATCAAGGAGTTCTCTTCAAAAATGACCGAGTGGTGGTCCCAAAAACCCTTCAGCAAGACGTCCTAAATGACCTCCATTCAACTCACCTCGGCATTACAAAAATGAAGCAGCTCGCTCGGCGGCATTGTACTTGGCAAAATATCGATAGAGATATAGAGAGATTAGTACGATCATGTGAAGATTGTTCAAAAGTAAAAAGCAGTCCAGCCAAAGCCCCATTGCATCACTGGGATGAACCTTCAGAGAATTGGAGCCGTGTTCATATTGATTTTGCAGGACCACTTCAAGGGTATCATTTTCTTGTGATGGTTGATGCAAAATCGCGTTGGGCGGAAATCGAAGCAATCCTTGAACCTCCCACGTCAATAAGTACCATCAAACTCCTTAACAAAGTTTTTTCTAGCCATGGCTATCCATTCGTACTTGTATCTGACAATGCCAGTATTTTCACAAGTGATTTATTTCAAAACTACTGTCGAACGAATGGAATTAAACAAAAATTCATAGCTCCTGCTCATCCTGCAACTAATGGGTTGGCAGAAAGAAACGTCCAAACTCTCAAGCAACGCCTGAAAGCCATGGCATCGGAGACAATACCAGTTCCGCAAAAACTACAGAAAATTCTTCTCCGCTATCGAGCCACCCCTCTCAACTGTGGGAAATCACCTGCAGAATTGTATTTGAACAGACAAATTCGCATAAAACTTGATGCTTTGCGAGCGTTCAAAGAAGTTCCTGTACCCGGAAGACAGATGCCAAGGACTCGTTCGTTACAAGAGGGGGAGAGAATACGCACGAACTTCTTCTCAAATAATTCAACCATATGGAAGTTTGGGGTCATAACGAAGAAATTGGGACAACTCCACTATATTGTGGAACTGGATAATGGACGAAGAGTAAAAAGACACATCGATCAAATTCAAAGGTCTCAAGTTCCTGACCCGCAGCTGATGACGCCTTCGGAAGAACAGATAGAAGTACAATCGAATTCAGGCCATTACGAGCTCGACCTTGTACAACACCAAACACCTGAACGCACAGAGTGCCTGCATCCCAATTTGGTCCAGTATGAGCTCGATCCGCGGCGATACGCTGAACGCCCAGAAAACATGTGTTCCAATGCTCCTCCAAGAACGCTTGAAAATTCTCCTGAGACAGACACTCAGCCTTTGCCACCGCAAGTTCGGAGATCCTCGAGAAACCGACGACCTCCTTGTTATTTACAAGACTACGTTCTTCACTAAGTGGGGGAGATTGTTATGTCGTCAATTATCAATGAATGTTAAATTCACCATTACCAAGACCATTCCACATGTTGATTTCTTGTTCCCGTGTTACGTTATAAAACACTTGTCATTCTTGTTCTAATGTTCCTTGTAATCTTCACGGAAATACAACTCACGTCATTCACGATACTCGTGCTGATCACTTTTAGGATAGAACACTCCTCCTGTATTATGATTGTTTGATCATCTCTTATTATTCTGACTTTCAAGAATATGTCTAGTTGTTTCTGTTTTCATGACTCACTCTGCATACTCTTTGATTCAAGTAAGTGTGGAAAAATCACTCTATACTAGGAAGTACTTAATGAGAAATTCAAACACGCAAGCTTCAGAAATGATTGTTGACCCTGCAGTTTATTGTGGGGTGTGGGTAGGTACTTGTTCTGTGGATTATGCTTGAAACGCGACAGAAAAAGTAAGGCTCGACCTGCGGGCAGAATATCGACGAGCCAGGAAACTGTATCAAAGTGTCGGTGATTGAATTATATATTGGCGTTCGATTGCTCAACATTGTTTGCCTTTAGAGGGTTGGTTGCCTGCCGCGTTAGCTTCAGAAAGAAGCTCGGTATCATTACATGCATACCTTTGGGGAGTTCTCTGACGCCGGTTAGTATACACGATCACTCAGCTCTGTGTCACAGGGAGAATGGAGTCTAAAAAGGTAGGGCTTCTTCATGGTTATTCTATTCAAATTCAGGTTGATTATTACTGAGAAGGAAGCTGATGATAGACACATTCTTGATTGAATACATTTTATATTGTCCAAAAGAATTTAGAACTAAAAACGAATTTCGTCATAGCTGAAAAATGTCTTCTAACTCGTATCTAGCGTTTGTGAGAGAAGGATGGAAATTGTATCGTAAACAAATCATATTGTCTTATTTTGGAAAACTGAACATTTGAACTATGATTTGGAAAAATAAAAATCTGGTACGAAAATATGAGTTGGGAGGAATTGGGACTGTGAGTAAAAATTTGGGTAAGAAACAAATGAAAAAAGAGTGGTCTACTCTTGCGTAAACATGGTCTCGCAAGATTATAGTCTCGCTGGTTGGTTGTTTGGTGGGACGGTTATTGCATGATTTAAGTCTCGCAGAATTGTGGTCTCGCGTGATTATAGTGTCCTAGGATAATAGTATAGCTGGACTGTAGTTCTGATAAAGCCTAACCTTTCGCTATAATTTCTGGTATAAAATAACCAAATTTCGGATGAGCCGATCGGAAGTATTCGGTTCAGGGTAGGTTCTCTTTTATTCCTCGAGTAACAAATAGGTACATTTGATTCGAATGCTAGGAATCTCCATTAATTTAAACAAATCTTAATTAATTAAAAAATTCTTTCATCTCCACTCCGGAGGGTATACTCTTCATAATTATGTATCAAACTCGATGATGATCGGTTGAACCGTTTAGCACTAATTCATCAATTCCCAACAAACTAAAAATTTCCCGGGCATCTTTCTCACGCAAGTGGTTGGTAAATGCATTTTTGGTTTATTATTTTCAATACAACATTTTTACCCCCTCAAAATTTGTTGGTTTACTTTTCAAGTTACCCAGAATCCAACAATCGAATAAAAAATTTTCCGTCTGTCCGCCGTACTATGGGCGTTTCCAAGTTCCCATGGACCGATTCAGACATTTTCAAAACGCCCTAGCTCAAAAAGTTTTTATATTAAGGTACTGTTTTTTCATCAATTAAAAGTAGTATTGAATTATTATAATCGAATGAGACCACCCAGAACTTACTTACCTTAACTTAACTTACTTACTTATATTTTTATTACTATTCATAAAAGGCTTATTAACTTATACTTATAAGTTAATAAGCCTTTTATTTATTATAAAAATAATTAAAACAATAAATTAATGTAATTAATAATAATAATAATAATAATAATAATAATAATAATAATAATAATAATAATAATAATAATAATAATAATAATAATAATAATAATAATAAATGATTGAAATTAAATAAAAATAAAAATTTCAAGCAGAAAATCCACCAATGACGAACTCTTAAGCAGTAAGCGAAAGCCTGAATCGATTAAATCACATCATGTGGCGGAGGTACTGTAGAAAATTTGTCAGTGACTTGACAGGAAAGATCGAAATAGCTACGAGCATCGAGGATTCAAAAAACTGCGATAGCAGAACCAGAACCCTGCCTAAAAGAGACTTCTGTACCTGACCACTCGAACAGAACAATTGAGGCGATGTGAGTGTCTAGAATCGAAAGAGCACAAGCACTGAGGTACTTAGTAATGGGCATCACTACTTTTAGTGGACCTAGGAGAAATTGATATACATGGTCAACTGAATATGCTAACAACCAAAACCACTATTTTGGTAAATAGATAAATTGTTAGGGTCACTACACCCAGTACAATTGAATTAACTGTTTCAGAGGTTTTATACCTGAGCTGTAGTGAATAAATGGAAAATAGCAAAATTTACTTACCTGCTACAACGTAAATTTGTACGAGTATATTTCTTTTCATCGAGATGGAAAGATCCAAAAGTGAGAAAACAAGAGCCAAGATTCAAAACGGAATAAATTAATTTATACAAAAATCTATTATAATTATAATTTTATGAGAGTACTTACCAGAAACAAAAATGTAATAAAAATAAGTTATACGGTGAAATGTAAGGATAGGTAAGATATCTAACAACCCATTTTGGGGTAAATCCTGCACCCAGAAAGTGTGGAGTGTTCAGGACGAATTTAAATATAATCTTATTCAGAATTGAGGTAGGCAACATTGATTTAGTAATCTTCCTTATCTTTCATCACTCCGATTTGAAAAGTTATTGTTGTTTCCGCAAAATATTGATTGTTTCTTGGCAATATGGATGTATTGACAACTGAACGACGAATTTTCCTCCTGAAAACTTATTTAAGATCGGTTAAAACCTACCGCAACATTTGGCGGACAACCTTTGGTCGTAATGAGGCTCCAATTGAAAGTTCTATGGGAAAATTAATATGAAAATTTAAAACCGCAAGCTCCATTTTGACGGTGAAAAAAGTGAAAAGTAATTGATACAAAATAATTGAAAAATAATAAAATAAAAAACCTTTTTCACAAAAACCGGACCGACTGACCAGAACTGACGATGGCTAACCAATAAAAAGGAGAAAATAATAATTACAACGTAATCAGATATTAACTACCTATTGGTACGCTGCATACACAAACATACGCAAGTATAATATTAACTCTACTTGCAGACCCACATGATCTGGTTTGTATTAGAAGCGTCGATAGTGCAATTCAATAACAGAAATTCAAAACGTATCTTGTTGAAGCGTGCTGGGCCCATAACCCTGTAGCAGAGCATTACGGTGCACTTTCTAATGTACCTAAACGTACTTTACATTGAAAAAATATATACTTGTTTTTCGGTGAGATCACACAAGCAAGTAAATTTCTATTCGGAAATTTAGAAACCATCAATTAATGAATTGATCATTAATTAATAATTTGGCAGTATCCCGCGTTTATGACTCCATAACAGTAACAATGAGGCAATAATACATTTTTTAAAATTATTTGGAGGAATTGAGGAGTTTGATTCCAAAAGGTACTATATCCATTAAAAAAATGCTTGAAAAACGTGCTATAAACCAATGATGTTATTTTTTATATATTTCTAAATTATAATAAATATTTTTGGAAAAAAGGTGAATTAGTTCAACGTTTAAAATAATTTTGAACAAGATTTGAAAATTTCAGATTTATGGATATTGTACTATTTGAAACATAACGTGGCTTTTAGTACTTTTTGGAATCATACGAAGTGGGTATAGTACTTTTCGGAATCAGAAGAAGTGGATAAAGTACTTTTTGAAATCAAACGAAGTGGATACAGTACTTTTTGAAACAAAACGGATAAGAGACCGCCATTGTGCTGGATATAGTACCTTTTGAAATTAAACGGAACATTCACCCTCGTTTTTCCTGGGGGTAGTAGTAGTTTATCCTTTTCTCCAAAACGATTGCATTTTTGTGAAGAATTACCCCCCTAAAACCCTGGGAAAGTGTTAACTCAATTTCAGTGAAAATGGTCTATAGTACCTTTTAGGATCAAACTCCTCAATTTTAAACCGATTGGATCTACTTAACTACAATCCAAGCATACTGCCATAACCGGCAAAATAACAGTAACTTGAAAACTCTCGGTTGGATTGCGCAAGCTCACTGACTTGAAAACGCTGGCACAGTAAATCGCAATTCCCCAACATTTTGTAATTTTGCATAATCTGCCGAGCTTCGATATATGTGTAACAAAAATGTTAGGTATATGCAATTGCTGCCGTATTAAGGAGGATATGATGTGACAATAAGTGTGAATCTCCCTAGGAATTGTTGGTGTTCCAACGTACCATATGTTAATAATTAGATCTATCTTCAACTATCTACTTCATCAAGTATGTTTGTGTTCTGAATTGCACTGACATCGCATGTACGACTATCGAGGCTATAGCGTGGGTTTGTACTGTAGGTATGTATTATGCGAAGAATGTGCCGAAGTTTCTCAAATTATGTTTATGTCCACCAATGGACACAATATTGATCTGTTTCTACACTGTGGATCGGTTACAGTAACTTGTCTGAGGTCTTGTAGTTTTCGTACTGCAGATCTGTTTCCTTACTGATCTATAAAGCTTACAATCACACATATAATTTGATCCATGTTCAAAATGATGCTATGTTCTATGTGAACATGTTATGAGCTATGTGACTCACACACTTGCTAGATTACGCTCTCATCACCTATCGGTTAGATGTTCCTCATATTAATTGTAGGGTACTTAAATGACGGGATAAATCAATGTTGCGCCGCCCTTGGTGGCCACATATCCGATATCATAATTCATCCTTAAATTAAAAATCTTTACTAACATGTAAAATTTTTTTTTTTTTCATTTTCAATGAAAATTGTGGATTAGATAGCCTCTTCAAATTCGTCCCTACTTCCTGGACACCCTATTTATACCTATTACCTAGTAAACTTTACAAGTAACCATTTAAGAATACATTTCATTTAAAATAATATTATAAATAAATTTTCAGCTCTAGAACTAGGTTGAGATTGGAATTGCTCCTAAAAAGAAAGTTGGTCCAGATCAATGTTTTTCGGCACTAGCTTCAAACAGATCGTAACAGATCGCCTTGTTTGTAAAAACAGATGCTACGTCGTTAGCAGCATGACTACCCGGCATTGGGTAATGACGGCATGACTTACAGATTTATGACGTCGTGTGTGCTTCAGATCAGGCAATGTGTAAAACACGTCAAAATCCAACCAGTTTTCATACTTGCCTTGAACTTGCTTAAGACTAGCTACGTCCTATAAAGATAGAGTTTTGGGAGGGTTTGGAGCAAATAACAGGGCTTGGAGTCTTCAGTGTAAGCAAAATGGATGCATGACCTCAGAAATGAGCATCCTTTGTGTTCTTTTTAGATAAATGAATAAATAACGCACTCAATGTGGAGTCTTGGTTATAAACATGATTTTATTATTTTCACCGCCGACTCCGCCGACCCGTTGGTTTGAGGATGGTACGGTGCTCCTACTAAGTGATTGATTCCCAATTCTGATAGAAATGTATTGAATTTGGAACTGGTAAATCCAGTTCCCCCATCCGATGTCAATGATTTTGGTAATCCAAAACGAGCGAATGAATCACCAAGTTTTTCTATGACAACATCAGAGGACGTGGTGTTTGTCGGATAGCACTCAATCCATTTCGAGTGTGCATCCATGATCACAAAAAAATATTTATTTTCCCAGCTAAATCATGGCTCAGAATTTTAGCACAGCTGAGCACCGAAGAAGCAAGAATAATTCTTCAACAATTATTGTTGAATTAACTTCTTTAAACACTCCGTTGCTTAACTTTAGTTGGATTCTATAACTTGCATTCCTGAGCGATCTTCTTGAACATAAAATCCTCGTTGGTACTTTGTTAGATTTGAAAATCCCGCTCCACGCGGAAATAACGAGGTAGCATCAATAGCTGCTATAATCCTTATTCGAAAACAATGGGAAGCCAAATATAATAACGATGAATGGCATATATAGTAGTCAGAAGGAACCTTCGTTTGATCTGCGAGAGGAAGAGGGAGGAACAAAGCCAGCATGAGGGCGATGTGAATCAAAATCGCGGTATAAATATATCAATATATCAATATAAATATAATATAATATATAATATAATATCGATATAAATATATCAATAAACAAGTGGGTAAGGAACGAAGACACTGCTACAGAGTTTATACTTCCAACTGCGCATCAATATTACGTTCTCAAACCCTTGATGAAGCTTGCAATATCTCTTTGAGATTCGACCCAGTATCTCATGCACAATTGCTGTTCGACAAAATGAAGATCCTAGATTGAATGATGTTGTGATGGACCAGACATACCAACCGTAGTGGTATCAGCCACTCCCTCGAGACAAGGATGAGCAGCAACAACGTCCTCAAATAATTTGCCAGGTGTGCTCCAGGTCGTTTTGCTTTGGATTGTCCTTACTCGCTGTTACTCGCTTACTTAGTGCTGTTCTTAAAATGACACAATATTGAACTCCATCAAAGTCCCAACATCTGACTGGTTTCCCCAACGGCTTCCTTCATCTGGACTAACACCCTCAATGAGAAATGCCATTAGTTCGAAGTGAACAGGCACTAGATTGCATTCTAGGTCATGTTTCTCTCAGGAAGCTAAATTTATTCATTATCAATCCCGCTCGTAAAACTATAATTTTTCAGTGCATGAGTCGATATAAAGCTGGTGGATCAGCTTATGGCTCAGCAGTCATTGATTAAGGTGATGATAACTTCCAAGAAGTTAGTTCACTCATTTAGTCCTCGCAAAAATTCAGGAGTCCCGTAGGGTCACGCTTCAACGGCTTGAAGATGATTAAGAAATGGAAGTGGCTATTGTGATTGAGGCATCTCATAATCCAAGGAGATCCCAGTATTGCTTTGTGATACAATCTTCTTTTATTTTTATTCAACATAACAAAACTCATCATTTTTTTTCATTAGTGACAAGAGCAACTTAAACTGTGCGATTACCTACTCCCATAGAACTCATCGCCCGCTACTAACTTAGTACTGTCTCATGGAAAGACGTGACGCTCGCTGGCTTGCGCATGACTTCTGGCAATCCGTCATATCACATACCTACGAGCCTAGTGTGAAATTGAGAGTAACCTGTTCGTATTGAAACCCTGGGCTTCCTTTGCACCTGCCACGTCAACTCGGTTGATCTCAACCGAACCGCATTGAGTGCAAGGGAGTGGAATGAATGAATCCTAAGAATTTCATCAAACCTAGTTTTCACGCACGTAAAATCATTACTATTTCCTTAAATCGTTCGTTTCACACCATTAGCGCTTCGATTTTACGCAACATTGGAGGACACTTAGGATATTGGTATGGCTTTTGAAGTATCGGCCATAACTATCGTAACACCGCAATCTTACCGCCTACACGTGTATTTATCTACAATAAGTTGATGTTAATTGGGTATCCCTTCGGATGGAGTAGTTGTAGATTATGTGACTCTGCATTTTAACCAAATAATAAGTATTCCATCAGTACGCTGATGAACAGCGTCATATAAATGTTCACAAAGTGCTCAAACACCATAGCAATTATTAGGTTCCCACAACTGATAATTCTTTTACTGCAAAGAGGGAGAGAAAAAAAATCAAGTGCACAACCCAATCTTTGAATTGAACTGAAGGCGTTAAATACCAACTGGAAAACAATTATTTCTGATTTGTACATGACTGTCTCCCAGAACTCCATTGAATAAGCATGATTTGGTTTCTTTTATTTCAGGAGGATCAACTAGCTCGAGTTTTAGAAAAAAATACTGAGTTGACTATTAAAAACACTAATCTACAAAAACAAGTGCAGCAACTCCAAAATGTAAGTTAAGTTCATGTTTTTCCAGTGAATCTGCCCCTGTCTTGCACGTAAAAGCTGTTTCCAGTTTCAGTTTAAATGACAGTGGCTATCATAACTAGTACTGTTATTCTTTTAGCACTTTTCCACTGGCACACCTCGTTCGATATGTCACTGCTTCTTATAAAAATTATTGAGTCGTGTCTCAACACTTCCTACTCCTCTATCCTTTTTCACCACGCTTGTAGACAACTTTTTCACGAGTTCACTCTCGAACAATGCTAGTCAGGTCTAATGAAATTCTTAATTGGGTGTTTATTCACAGAAGCACAGATATTCATATTATTTTCCATATTACTTTTAAATTTTTTTTTCGTTCATCTGCCAGCTTTTGATTTAATTTATTTTTGTGTCATCGATGCTCACATAAAATTACCATAAACCTCAAAGATTCCAACGAAAATGCTTTTAAATAGATTACAACAATAGTGTTAGAAAGACTTTAATGAATGCTTGCAGTTCTGTATGAGTTTGATTGTGTAGGTAGGTACTCTAGTCCAGAAAACGCAAATCTTTACCGAAATAATATATGTAGAAATAGAGACGGATACTACTTTACTGATCAAATACTAGTTGTATAATATTCACTCAGGACCGGATCTGTGTATGGCACCATAGTGTAGTGTATGGCGTAGTGCCATAGATATTAGTGTTCTGAAATTAATGTTACATAGCAAAGGTTCCATAAATTCAAAAATATCCTGAAGTAGGTAGGTATGCACTTGCTGCAGTAGCTTTATGTTTATATTCTGTAAACACTAAAGTCTAAAAGACTAAAGTAAATTCTTGTGTTTGTACCAGAAACTAGTAGTTTGTACCAGAAACTAGGCTGACGCGATTCCACAATTACTTCCGTTTGTAGATGTTATTGAGACTCTAACCACTCTATATCATGTTCAACAGTATCATTTCAGTTTTCGGAATGCTATTCTCTGGACATCTGTTGTTATTAAAAATACTCTAATGAACTGTCACAAATACTTATCAAAGCAATTCAGAGAATCTGAAACAGGTTTTAAAAAGTTTATTATCAGTGTCAGGTCTTATTTCAATCCGTCTCCGCGGGCCCTAGTTTGAATTTATTATGACAAGCCTAGTTGCTATGTTCTTCTTCATCTTGTTCTTGAACCTTGGGTTTCTGGAGGTTTTGTTGAGTTTTAGGTTTCAGGCATTCTGCCATGATGTCCTATCGATGTCTGCTATCCACTTATTATGGATCTATCCTTATTCCCAGCAATTGATTGCAATAATAAGTATCGACTATCGAATTTAGATGGGTGTGTTAAAAAAGTAGTAAAAAAAAGTATATCTCCTTATTAATGAATTATGTTGATTTAATGACTATTTCCTTGAATGAAGGGAATTGGGTGTCCACTGTGCTACTTATGAATGATTCATAATTTTAAGACTTCATTTCACGGAGTTCCTTTTCCATCATCGTGTTTATATTTTTGTGTCGTGTGTGAGATATTCGTTATTGGTTCTCTTCCTTCATTTCCTTTTCGTTCCTTGATTCTCTTCCTTGCTGTCTATTCGATAAATAAAGGTCTATATAAAGAATGGTGATATTGTCCCCACAAGTAGCAAATTTTGCAATGTTAGCTTTGTGCCAAATCCAAGTGCACATGTGTTGCTGACAGCAAAGCCTTTTTCCCAGGTTGCTACACTTTTCTTCTCTATCAATCATGGTTTATAGGTCTATGGATCATCAGTGATTAGGAAATGGGAGGCTAGAAAACTCCATTACTTGTATAGGTAAGGCTGTAGAAGGTGTTAGCGCTATACTGTACAAGGAATCTTGGCTAAATGTCTCACCGTCTACACTTCTGCAGTCCTTCGAGGACCACCAGGACATTTGGGAGTGACTTAGGATCTTGGGACTTGTACCCTAGTATTCAATTTTCGCAACTAATGTGCCATTATCATAGGAAATTTCGTGCTGATTCAGCATATATTCAAACTATGTATGGTGTTTTCCACACGAAAACTCAAAAAACAGTTTTTTGACAAATTGTTTACTTTTATTTTTCATTCGATCATTCAGTTATTTGTAATTTAATGAAACATCAATGTCTGGAACACAACTGAACAGTATTATAATTATTGTTGATACCAACATTCCCTAGTTTTTTCTTGGTATACTACATCACTTCTCTCATTTCCTTCAAAAGGTGCCTTCAGTTGATCCGCATGCATCCTTCATTCTACCCCTTCTATCCTCTTGATATACGACACAGGCCCTGTTTTCTTCAACATTTTTCCTTTATTGAATCTTTTTGACGTTATATTTCTAACCTCTTCATCATCAACAACATTTTTCTAACCGGAATGCTCGTGAATCGTCGTGAATTGTTCTCTATATTGTCAACCTTTGATCTTCATCGTTCGTAAGTTCAATTTTCAACTGGTTTTCAAAGTACTGTAACCATCCGTTTTCCCAGCAACATCTCTCCAGGACCTCTTCCAATTGTACGTTGCGTTGTAATTACGAGTATATGAGAAAATAAGAAGTTCTGCTCTGAAACTTAAGTCCCTTTGCCCTTTTAAAGGTTCCATCTACTGTTCAAAAGTGCGTACCACCATTTCGGGTTGCCCAATCAATCGGGGATGATATGAGGTGTTACGAACTTGTATGATTCAATTGTCAGACGAAAACAATTCGATCCGATGAGAATCAAATGGTCCATTGCCAGAAATGACCATTGCTGTCAAACCATACCTAACAAACAATTCCCTCGTTTGTGTAATATCTGGTGGCATAGGATGAGTTTGTAAAACTCCCAGCTACTTTGAAGTGACATCGATCACCATTAACCAATAATTATTTACCAAGTAATCAATATGCTGTCGCATTCTTGCACATTCAAGGAAAACAACGGAGTCACGCCTCTTTAGGAAGGGTGTGCACCGTTAATCGATTTTTCGGAGCCGGAATTAATTTGTGGCCACCGTAAATGCACATTCACCAAATGTTTCATAATCTAACCAAATTTTTCATAGTATGAATATTTACCAAATTACTTATGGTATGACCTACAGTCCTTTCCAGAGTAGTATTTTTGCTTCGTATGAAAGCTCAGTTGTCTTCTTCAAGAAATATTTCTCCTGACTGTCCAACCTTTTTCAGTGTATTAAATTATTTGTGTCAGTTTTACGCCCTTTGGTAATCTTGTGTAATTCAATGCTGAGTTTTCACTTTTCATTTGATGTATGGCAATGCCTTATTTCCCTGTGTCTCATCGTAAAGGGAGCCGAAATAACCAACAATATCGCAGTTGCGCTGTCGTTTATATTTGTAAGTTCCATTATGTAGTGACCCAATGAGAGAGCTCATAGAGTAACCTGGTTAACGCAAAGTAATGCACAAAATTGGATAAATGATTGAATCAAAAAAGAAAAAGAAAGGGAAATAATGCGAATGCGCTTCAAATACCCCCCCCCCCCGTTTTCTTCCCCCTTGAAAGCAAATTTTGAAATTCTCGTGACGTACCTTGTGCATAACTAGATAAATAACGGAGTCATGAAAAAGCCCCGCTAATTGGTTGGAGGTGTGGGCGGTGTTCACAAGATTTTGTTTAATAACGCAGGTTTTCGACATTAACTTTCTTTTTTAAAACATATAATTTAAAGTTCTCCCATTACAGACGAAACAGAGATACTCCTCCTTCTTGTTTTTAAGTGTTTTGACGTAGGTCAATAATTCAGGCACCTACCTACCTTTGAACTCGTACAAACGCATGAAACACGGATTGTAGAATGACTTCTAACATTTTTTTCTAGCCCCACATCATGAGGTGGAGAGTGAATTTTATAACCAACCGATTTTTGTCGATTTTATAATGAAAATGAAACCAGATAATACTTTTTTATACTTCTGTGAGATAGGTGCTCTTACACCCATGTGTGTATTTACTTTTCGACTTGTCATCTGCCATTATCTTTGTGATTGCTTTGTAGGCACTGATAACTTGGATGCAATAATGTTCGTGGAGAAACTCGAAAGTAAACAAACAATAAACATCATCAAACGAACATTTTATTATTGATGAAATCATTGTTTGGCGGACGTTGCATATTCTCTCCCGCGGCCTTTTACTGAAAGTGGTCGTGTTATTACGCATATTAAACCGAGAAGCAATTAATGATAATAGTGAGAGGCCTTAATTATAGATTATGAGTAAATAGTGACAGAGCCGTTCCATATCACTTGTCTAGTACTGCAGCCTAGAAACATTCGTTTAGTTCTTACATAAATTCCTAACTACCTTGTAATTGAACCAA
Organism: Apolygus lucorum; assembly: GCA_009739505.2. Classification (NCBI taxonomy): domain Eukaryota; kingdom Metazoa; phylum Arthropoda; class Insecta; order Hemiptera; family Miridae; genus Apolygus; species Apolygus lucorum. The sequence goes on from CM019167.2 coordinate 27,042,250, forward strand.
TCAAGGTGTGATTGTTTTTGACCTACGCTTGAGATCCTTCCAGATTATTTTTAAAAGGGTAGGTAATCCAAGTTTTGCGCATTTGAATAGATCACCAACAGATCTTCTTAGTTCAAGAAATGCTCGACGGAGGTACGATTTTACCCATCACTAAATCTGAGTTCTTAGTTAGATACTTAATACAAATGGATCACTCAATCTGTAGCTGGTCTTGAATTGAAATTGAGATCCTTCTGGTCCATTTGAGATCCACCTTGAGTTTTACGCCCCTCAATTAACTAATCAATAGGTAGGTCTACAGAGATTGGGGTATTTCAGGGCCGTCTATAGCAAGTGTAATTATGGAGCATTTCAGCAAATTTATTAAATTTATGCTTCAAACGGATTGAATATCGAACTTGAGGTTCTCCCAGATCGTTCATGAGCTATCCAGCATTTTGTTATCTAGAAGTGGTGGGGACCAGTAGGACTACAAAGTTTGAGGTGAGACGACCGTCTGTAGCATGTGTGAATATATAGAATGCAGTTAAATTTATTTTCTTCTTCATTTAAACACCAATACATATTTACATAATAAAAGAATTCATATCTATCCAAACTCACAAATATATTGAGTTAATGAAACTATACAATACTGGAATCAGGTAGGTATATCAATATCTGATGCTTTGTCTCCACTACTCTTTATAATGCTCAGATCCACTTGAATTTGGAACTAAAGATCTTCCCGGATCGTTCGGAAACCAGTAGGTCTTCAAAGTTTGGAGTTGGAAGATCGTCTGTAGCATGTATGATTGTGGAGCTTGCAATTAAATGTGCAATCTTCTTCTTTTAGTCAACACAATATCTATTACATAATATAATATCTCAAAATATGAGATGTATAGGATTACAATGAGTACCTACGTAGGCAAAATACTCAAATGACAATAATATCCATTCTATAATATGGACAACATGCCTAGTACCTACCAGGTAATACCTAATCAAGTGAAGCCTCCCAATAAGAGAAAAGGCGGCTAATTATCAAAGATACATAATTTTTCTGTAGAGATCACCCATCTGGAAAGTAAGTACTGTTTCAGATTCAGATTCAGTCCTCTCACCCGAGTGACGGTCTGTTGACGATTGATAACTTGTGGGAGTGGGCAGAGGGTGGTGCTGGCGTCTAACGGTTTTTAGCCATTACCCTAATTATTATTGATATTGATGAATCTTGTAATCTTAAACAGTAATAAATAAATAAATTAATCTTACATTGATCTTAATTGATCAATCTTACAAATATTGATAATTATAATTATTATTGATTATCCTGTCGAAAGAGGACGTATCATATTTATTGCAAAATACAAGATTTACGCTGAAGTAACGATACGATGCGTATTGGAAAATCACAACTACTATTTCTTATGTAGTATATCAGTATCCACCAAATTTGAAGATATTTGTAAGGAACTGCCGGAGTTCAAAACACACAATCCATGAAAATATATGTTCGGAAATAGAAGTTATGGTTGTTACAAGGATTTCTCGTTTGCTCATGGGCAGAGGCTACTAACAATCTGGGACGATGCATTTCATGGGGGACAATCTACACCTTAATCTGCACAATCCCTGAAAAATTCCTAAAATCGAATGGAAACTGTAGACGATTTGCTCAAGGATTTCTGGTTGGCGGATGCGCAATGGCTACCGACCCGATCACAATGAATATTAGAGGGGAATATTATTGCCTTCCTGATCTTAATCCGTTGTAATTAACTACAAGGATTTACTTTTGCGCGTGCTGCTATCAATAGGGGGCGATACATTTCATATATCATCTACAAAGCCACATTTTAGCCACGAAACTGCGAATTAGAACCTTCCTACTTGAACTCCCAATGACGAGCCGCCACTTGGTATTTCTAATTAGAGTTTTAATAAGCCGTGTAGAGAATGGTTCATCCTATAGAGCTCTGGGAGATCTCATTCATTTCTAAAATTAGAACACTAAGTTAATCGATCAATACCTACTTCAGTATCATTGAATAATTAGGTAATAATTAATTCTCATAAGAAAGAAAATGGTTAGTCCTACAGAGCTCTGAATAGTCTTATTAGATTCGAAAAAAACGTCTGCATTTTAAATTATTTAGTAAACAATATGATGAAAATTTTCGAATTAGGTCATTTTGAACATTTTGACCCCAATATTTTGCCCCTTCAGACGTGATAGATAATAATCAAAGTTTTGGGGCACAACACATTTTAAATGGAGCCGATGTACCAAATTTTGTCAAAATCAGTCCATGGGAACTGGACATAGTACCGCATACGGCGTACGGACGGAGATTTCTTATCAGTTTTTTGGATTCTACGTGCCTTGAAACGAGAGCCATCAAATTTTGAAGGGGGGGGGGGGGGCAGGGGGTTCAAATTTGTTTTATCTTTGTAAATGAATCAGTGATGATTTTCACCGATCTCAAACGATCATTAGTGTTGGTTATTAAATGTTGATATCACATAACTTTCTCGTTTAAAATCGAGCCCCTACTTTCTCATACCTTTGAGAGCTGGTGTCTAATTGCAATCAGAAGTTCCAAATTCACCAATATGAATGGTAGGGTACCGATCATACGATTGTAGAAATACCAATATTGGTTTGTTTTAATTATCATCTGTATTTTATAATGATTTTTGTTTGTTTGTTTGTAAATTGTTTCAGGTGAGAGGCTCTGACCAACCTGGAGTGTCAGAGAAACTGGAGGCACTTTTGAAGGTAAGCCATCAACTTTGATTCCAATCGTATTATACGTTATCAAAACGCATGTACCTTGTTTTATTTAGGTAGGTACTACAAAACTGTATTTAGGTAAAACACAAATGAAGTTGTTATACAACCTTCTAAATACAAATTGTATGATCTCTTCCAATGAAACACTGCTACATATTATGTCTAAGTAATTGTAAATCATATCTCTCAAAACATACAATATAAGTTTTTATAATGGAGTATTATTGTTGGGAGTAAGCTCTACATAAATATTCCCGATCAAACGGACGATTGACTTTTTTTCCAATTAATGAGTGCATAACCAGACTATTTGACGATTAATTACCTACATACAACTGACGGCACTTCTTCTTTCCTCTTCAACAGTAAGGTTTGTTCGTAGTGATTAGTATTTGCAAATTTACTTCGTCACTCAAGTCATTTCTTGAAATTGTGAATAATCCGTTCTATTTACCGATGAATTCCATCAGTAATCAATGCATTTAAATTTAATAGCCTATGGTTTCTCGATCTGGTCAGGAGGATGATAGACTGGTGCATAACTAAGTTATATGGGTAGTAGAAGTATTGAATTTGGGCTCAATTTAAGTAAGCAGTTGTCAACTGTGCAAAATTCGAAATGCGATATTGTGCTCCACTACCATGAGATTTAACGGAATTTATTGTTAACCTTCCACCCACTCCTGAAGATTCATTGAGTTCTTCTCATGCAAAAACGTCGTTTTGTTAAACTCACGATAAACGAAAATTACAGCTTTCGTGGGTAGCAATCACAACTACGTTTAAAAGTACCTAATGCCTAGAATCTAAAGGCTCAGAAGGTAATTTACGCATGTTGGTAAGTGTAAGTGTTGGTACACAGACAGACGAAATAATAATTACCATAACAAACTGCAAGAGATAGGTTTGCAGAAACTATGATTGATTAGCTCATTTGATTTACGCCCAATGTCAAGCAACTGCTCTCAGAAGAGTGTAAAATAAGAAAGGAGTTAGCTTCACCGCTCACACAGCTGATCCTTTGTCACTTGAGCATAGCAGCTGCGTTCTTGTCAGAAAGGTGTTTTGCACGAACGATATATTTTGAGACGAACACCGCTTGTACAATGAAGGTCGAGTTAAGAATGATAGTGTCTATAGTAGCTGAAAACGGTTGCAAAATAAGGAATTATCACTGTTTTCCAATAGCTGCGTTTTGGAATCTTTGAACCATTGCTTTCTTTGGATTTTTCCGCTCTTCATTCATCGCATGGTTATAGGTTCTTCTGATGGTGGTATCTCGGTTACACTCTCTGGACGTAGGCAACCTCATTACGTAAAACTTAATCAGCAATCAAAGTACCCTGAGCTCTTTTATGCTAGTAGGATTAGCATTAGTTTGTCACCTTTGTGAAACATAGCGATATAGTAATCGCTGATTGCTCACGGAAAGTCTACATTGAACTACTTTCGTAGTGGGGCAGATCAAAGAGCTGTGAGGGCGCCTCTCTTTAGTTCACCACATAGGTACATCATAAGAATCATCAGTGTAAACCAGAACTCAAGGGACTACTAGGTATTTCGGATATGTTGTCAACTGTCGGGCTCTCCTCAGCGCTTCCCGATCCACATGGAAAATAGTGAAATTATGTCATGATGAATATTATGGACATAAGAGCAGAAGTTTTAGATTTGCCATAGATACCTCAATCCAATCATAATACATAAGAGCCTCTTCGTTTCTACCAGAAGCTAGTGGACAGAACTTAGTAATGAACCAACATGAACAACATGAGATTAGATATCGTCCAATTCAGTCGAGTTGGAAGCAAAAAGAGATTCACAAGCGGCTTACTGGGAACCATCGAAAGGATTGTAAAACAATGCACTAGATAGAAGATTGTTCACTCTCCTCGTTGTTCCGTGTGATCGAAGTCTGCACAGGGAGCATTACAACTCCTATCTCGAGAAGACCGCTAGAGTCAAGCCATAGCAATCGTTACTGAGAGGGGCAAGTGAAACCAATGTTTACAGATGAAAATAATCATTCTGTGAACAATTTTGATTTGTTATTTTTAATTATGAACCTTTGGAATCGAGCAAGAAAAAAATAACATCATAATTTCATAGTTTATGTTTCAAAGTACCTACGTAAAATCCAAAAACCGAATACAATTTTTCTTGTCCGTCCGCTATACACACTTTGCACAGTTCTAGTCGACCAATTTTGATTGAATTTAGGATACTGGCTCCGTTTGGGGTCTGGTTGTGCCCACATGGTTTTTGGTTATTTACCATCACTTCTATGGGGTGAAAAGGGGCGGTCGACATTTTCAAAACGCCTTATCTTGAAACTTTCTACATATGGGCATAGTTTTTTCCATAATTTTAAATTAGCGACCATTTTTAAGAATTTTTGACACCACACTGAGCTGTGTGGGACCACCCGTTCGCTATTGAGGATAATTAAGTACTTAATTGGTAAATAAATAGTTATTGACGTTTCTTCATTAATTTAGAACAAAGTTCAATTTGTACAAACGAATAAGACCGTTCAGAGCTCTGAACAATGAATCATGGTTGAATGAGAGTTAATTTTGAAATTAATCGCTATTACACGTGGTTACTACGAGCCTCCTGACTGACAACCACTCCCCACCTTCCGACCGTCCTTAGGTCCTTCGTTGGCCGTGCCCCGTTGATTAGGATTAAGATGTTTTACTGTAGGTAATTCCCATCAAAAGGTAAGCCGAGTTCTCTACAAGCGAGCGATCTTTACAGGAATTTCATAGTGAATAGAAGCAAGGAGAAATAATTTGGTTGCATTAAGTTCTGGTGAATCATAGCTATTTAGGATAAATAGAAGAAAAACACCAGCATGAAAAAACCTTTTGAACATTTCCGGGGTGTATTGGCGGTAGAATCGGTATTCAATCACCACTGAATTGCATGATCAAAATATTTTCAAGTCAGGGAAACTTGATTGAATATTTACCCTCCTCACTACAAATGTATGTATCTAACGAATATAAATTGAACAATGCCATCAATGTTCTAAGAAGTGATACTTACGTTCCTTATCGTGGACAATTTTGATGAAATTTGGTACATCGGCTCCATTTTGGGTCTATTCGTGCCTCAAAGATTTTGGTTGTTCGTAAGTGGTAAAAAGTGAGGGAAACGCCCTAGCTTGAAAACTTTTAATATAGGTGTTATTTTCTCATTAGTTTACAGTGTCCAACATTTTTTAGAGTAACGGCACCACCCAAAGCTCTGTTAGCCTATTCGTTTGATAATGAGGATACCTAATTAATTACTTTATCAATGGAGATTCCTTTTTCCATCAATTAAAGATATTGCTCAATTTAAAAAAAAAAATCTTTTCAATTATTATTGAAACCACTTATATGATGAACCTATGTTAAAAGAGCCATTAATGTGAAAGATCCACGAGTTAGTATCCCTGTGAGCCCAAGAAGATCCAACCTCCCTTCTCTCACCTACCGTTGGCCCTTAGAAGGGTGGGAAGAAGCCGTATTCTTCGCAGACTTTATGTAATAATTTGCAACATTTTCGTATTTCTAGGCATATAAACCATTAAACCCGACCTCTCTCACTTTTGCATGAATTTAGGTTTGAACAAACAAATTTGTACGTGCCACCTACGTCATCCAACGATATTCGTATTTGACTGTTCATGTTGGGCAAACAATACAACCGTTGTGCAAGGTTTTTATTACAGTAAATTATTCAAATTTCACGGGCAACATGGTTTTTTGTTGTTGAGAAGGGAGGTCATCTATTCGGAGAACGTCAGGGGTTTTTACGAGAAACTCCTCAGTCTGAAATGCAGTTGAACATTCTAGATTTTTCTAAAAATGTTCGAGCTGGTCCAAAAATTGTCATCAGTTTTTTCATATGAAGGGAGAACATTTACTCAGGATAAAATTTCCTTAGAACTGAAAACTGGCGCACAACCGATTTTTCTGAAAAGGTCGAAGGCAAAATTCTCCGGAGTCAACAGACCATGTGCAAATTTCCCAATTTCTCCTGTCTTCAAGGAAGGTGTTTCTGTTCAAATCTGACGTCTATGTTTCAGCATTGACAAGTAAATTATTACGAAGGGTTATGGATAATCTATTGAAAGAACTAGAAGGAGTAGGCTCATTTTCCGACAATATTTATGAATGAGGGTCAACGGCGGGAGAACATAACGAGCTATTGGCAATAGTTTTGAAAATTCTTCAACACTACAATTTGCGCCGAAAACAGAGAAATAACGATTCTCCCAAGATTTAATTGAATAGTTGAGTCATGTAATTAAAATTGGAGTACATTCTACAACACGTAGACTCTAACCTATAGTACATACTCGTAGACTCAATCAAAGATGCCGCAGCACCAACTGGTGGTGCTCTGAGGCTTCTTTGAGCATGATGGCCTTGTTAATCCGATTTATTCCCACGTTTTGGATACCAATCGAAAATAACCATCAATTGAAAGAAAACCATTGCTATAACCCATGGAATTACCGAATATGGGCATAAGTTCGTGTTTAATACTGACTCTCGTCGCTTGATTTACATTTTTGTAAACAGAAAGGGATGGCCGTTTTACGCTGAAAATGACTCCAATGCTGGTCTTACGTGATAAAGGATTCGATTACATATTCAAAAATGTGTGAAATTGGAAGAAATGTGTGCGGATTATCGCGAAATTATGGAGTATTGTTGAGAAATCCGTGTCTCATTCAATCGGCGATGATTAGAACTGATTTTATGAACAGGGTGGTTCTCCCTAGAAAGTTTCAGAAAGCCGGATTCCACGAACTTCACCTGAACTATGTAGGAAGTATTAAATGAAGTGTCAAACCCATAGCTGTTACTGGTGACCTTATAAAGACCAAGAAATAGACATTGAGGACCTCGAAAAGTAACTTAAAGCACGTTGTCAGTATGGGACCCAACACAGTCGACGGCCTTGGCCATGTCGAGAGACACCATAGTGATGGATGTTACCGCAAAATGGATCGAAAACTTTTCTGTCTCGTCCTCAACTGCTGCCGGGGGTTTTCAAACGTTTCTTCTTTTTGTGGGCAATTTTCGGTGTTGATACTAAATTCTTCATTGGCGAATAATTTAGTGATAATGCTGATAAACTGGAAATCATGAATCTAACTCGAGTGCCGATCCACCTGTAATCCAGCGGTGCCGCGGAATCTGCCGTAAAAGTAATTTCGGTCAACTCTGACTGATTACTACAATGAACTGTTTCCTATTTTAGTTAATTGAAACCCCCTTATGTAAAAAATGGTTGCATCAATGATGAAAAACTCGAGCTGTCTTCAGAACACTTTATCCAGAAAGGATACTGCAACCCAAGAAGTTGTCTGCAACCATGAAAGATTAAAGAGGGTTAAAGGTCGAAGGCTTATATGCGAAATGAAGAGAGGCTAAATTAATGAGCTCTAAGGATTCGAAAGAGTTCGAATTTTCAGAACTTAAGGTTGAAAAACGTGTTTTAGTTGAAAATAACATCTTAAACATAGTTATACAATAATAGTGTATTTGAGTTTTTGTACCTCAAAATATGTTGCTAGAAATAAAATAATGTCAGTGAACAAAAATTGCAAAGAATCAGTTGGAACTATTCTTGGGAAATTCGTTCATCATCTCATAATGAATGTAACTTTTTTGATTTGAAGCAAATGCGAGAAGCTGCCGACCGTAAAAAAGAAATTGAAAAAGAACATTCAGAGGCACTAAATCTATTGAGAGAACAGCAATCTGAAATCCAGAAGAAGGTTACTACCACTTCTGAAAAAACCAAAGCTTATGAAAGCATCGAAACTCTTCAGGTATGTGGTGTGCTTCAACGTTTTTATAATTATAGCTCAAGTAGTACATGGATATAATATAAAAAACTTCAGAGTGGAGTTTTTGAACAATTTTACTCGAAAAGGATACGAAAAAAAAAACAAAAACAGAGGGCTTAAAAAGTTGTTTTTCTTTCTCGATCCCGTCTGAACTGCATGTTGTAACGATACGTAACTGGGACTCGAGTAACTTCTTCTATCAATGGCGAATAAGTGAATCCACGTATTCATACATGGTTCATCTCCACTTATGGTTAAAAGGTAGACCAATTGATAGTGATTGATTACTCTAAACTAACTTTCCTGTATATTTACGAATATGGAGTTATGTGGATTCACTTCTTCACTGCCGGTATACAAATTCATTCACGAATAGAAAAGTCAATAGCCCATATTAATTATTTACTAATACTATAATATTATAAACGTTAATATTAGATACCGTTGTTCGAAAATTCAATTGTTGACATTCCTTTTCCATTTCTATTTCAGTCAAAAATTCGTGAGCTTGAAAAGAAAGCTGAACTTCAAAATGTCCTTCACGAGGAACTTGTTCTTGAAATGGCTGCCATCAAAAGGTGTGCCAAAGGTGGCGCGGCACCTGGACAGCAATTACATGGGTCAACTGTCCCCCAGACGAACCACAGTTGGAATAAGTCGATGCAGGAATCTAATCTGTCACCAGATTCCATGATATCAGCCTCTGGTAAATCTCTAGTACGAAATTCAACATTTCAGCTGATTGTTATGTCAATAACTTATACATCATCAGTTGGTAGCTGAAATTAATTTGAACTATAAAAAAATTGACAATGCTCGTGTCACATAAACGTTTGTTCGGTTGCACGATAAAATAAGTGAAGTTTTAGACATATTGATTGGTTTTGCGTTATTTTACCATTGCTAAAGTATTTTGTTTAATGGCTCACTTGTTTAATGCCACTTTATAGAATATGAGCAACAATAACGAGAAATTAAAAAAAGTGATGTTCCGATATTTTTGCTTAAATTGATCCAATATTTTGAAAAGTTCATAAGTCAAGTGTGACAAATATAAGTATAGTACCTACGTACTTCGAAGCGTTAAAAGGTGGTCATCTCTGAACATTCAAATAGTGAGTATTATCAAAAGGAAGAGCGCAAAATATGTTGTTGTATTTATTGTTTCCTTTAAAAGAAGGAAAATTAACCGGAATTTCCCAAAATTTCAGATATGAACTGTATGGATCAATCAATGACGGCACAGACCAACTCTCTCGATAATCATGTAGAACTACGACATGCACCCAAGCGCCATCAGCCGTATGGAGGTGAGTATGTTGACAGAGATACAATTATTGAACAGATGCAAAACGGTATATTCGTAGTTGTGATCCCAAGTATTTTTTGAAATGCATTTTAGTTTAGCATATCAATTAATATTGACTCCACTCCTTAGAAATATTCATTTAAATCGAAGTCTTTCTTGACATGTTCAAATTAGAGAAATTATGGTGAGCACCACAGCACTAATGGATTATATGGGTAGTATACGGTGTTGATTTATCTCCTAAGTATTAGTTTAGATGCAATTTACAACATCGAGTTAGTTCACAGCGCTCTGCAATGATTCAACCTCAACCAAGTTTTGATGAATGTTGGGGGTGTCTTCTTTCCAAGAAATGTTTGAAAGCTGGCAGCAAGATTGGGTTTGGTTTATACTAGAACTGAATTACTACATTATTACCTTTCAATTCACATCACAGAATTGATCTTTATTCAGTTGGTTTAATTTATCGTAACTATAATTTCACTGACTATTAATGATAACATGGTCCACTTGGACCATTGTCATCTAATTGATCCTCACTATGATTAATATTATTTACCTGAAATTTATGTTCTTGTGTTTTGATAGTTCCTCAACCCGGTCAACAGATTACAGCTGACGTAATGCATATGCATCTTCCACAAAATATAACTTCCGAAATTGATAGCATCATGGAAAAAATTGAACAAGATAATAGAGTTCTTGCTGAGTTGGATAAAAGCCGATATACAATAGGTAGGTTGGTTTGTTGCCTCCTTTCACTAGTTCGTCCTTCGACATTCTGTTTTCTTTCCCTATTTTTTTCAAATTTCGTTCAAACAGTGAACTATGAAATGACCTTGTTCTGGGTTTTGTGACCATTATCTTCACGATTCCGATACCTTACTTACATTCAAAATCAAATGCTTTATAATTCTTTTTTTCATAGAGCATTCATGAAACAAGCTTGATTGGATTGATGTTGTGTTCGTTTTACCTAAATGTTACTAGTTACTGATGTTGAAAAGTTGATGACATGTGAGGAAACCTTTGTGTCAATGACTGCCATATTATTATTATTATTATCTTTCGGTGTTAAGGTACATCTGCTATGGGATTTTTTTCGCACAGGTGTCTGTATCTTTATTTCTGTCAATGTGTGTGTGTGTACGCTTCCAGCTGCTGGGTTACGTTTTGCCAACTTTTCTATGCTGTACACTACTTGAAACGTATTTAGGTTGAAACAATTTTGCCAATATATTTTGCCGTATCTATTTTCCCCCCCTCCATCACGGCGCGATCTCTCTCTCTCTAACTCTTTCTTTCTTCTGATAGTCCAGATAGATGAATACCCAATAGTCTGATTTTCCCATCTGCAGCTCTTTCATAGCCAATTAACATACTGTACACGAGCTGTGTAACTTGTGCTTGTACCCGACATGAATTGTTTACCTACTTTTAATTATTGTTCGGCATGACCTTCCATATATTTCCATCTCTGCCTCTGGAATCGAAGTTGTCCAAGTTCCAATACCAAACCAATTCTAAACAATTGTTACAAGTTGGAAAACAGAAAACGTTAACTGGTCTTATGATTTATCAACAACCCACTTTCATTTTAATCTGGTTCCTCGAATACCAATTTCAAACTCAGCCTCAATACTTGAGTTTGCCAACTGACATACATTCAGTTGCTTTTTTCATAACTTGTTAAGGAAACTGAATAGCGATATCTTAAAATGGCATTTGATTTATTATTTTCAATACTGAGCCTTTGGAATCGACCCTCAAAATTTGCTGTTCTACGTGTCCAGGAATGTATAATATGAATATCGAATAAGAAAAAGAACGTCTGCCAAGTGGGTGTGGCACATAGCTTCCTCGTATCCATAACCCGATTATATAGATGATCCGATTCATAATAGTTAATCTGAAAACACCAATCTGTAAGTTCCTTCCACTACCCTCGTAGGGGACCATCTACACGCTAATCTGGACAATCCTAGAAAATTTCATCAAATTCGGATGAAAAATGTAAATGTTATGGCTGTTACAAGGATTTTACGTATGCGCATGCGCACTGGCTACTGTCATTCCGAAGGTGATGATTTTCATAGAAGACCATCTAAATAATAATCTGTAACATCCCTGAAAATTTCATTGAAATTGGACGGAAAATGTAGAAGTTATGGCCATTACAAGGAATTCACGTTTGCGCATGCGCAGTCGCTTCTATCACTCCGGGGATGATGCTTTTCATAGGGGACTATCTACAACCTAATCCGCGTAATCCCTGAAAATTTCTTTGAAATCAGGTAGGAAATGTGGAAGTTATGGCTGTTACAAGGAAATTCACGTTTGCGCATGCGCAATGGCTACTATCAGTCGGAAGGTGATGATTTTCATAGGGGACCATCTAAATACTAATCTGTAACATTCCTGAAAAATTCATTGAAATCGGATGGAAAATGTAGAAGTTATGGCCGTTACAAGGAATTCACGTTTGCGCATGCGCAGTCGCTTCTATCAGTCCGGAGATGATGATTTTCATAGGGGACCGTCTACACACCAACCCGCACAATCCCTGAAAATTTCATAGAAATCGGACTATAACTTCGTATAGTTATGCGCGTTACAAGGAATTCATGACAGACAGACAGACAGACACACAGACACGGAACCAAAATTGTTCAGAAAGGTCTAAAACGCAAAACGCGAGTGAAAATTTTGATTTTGGAGAACTTTTTTTTTTCGTCCTTTGAAAAGTGAAAACAAAGCTTCCGCTGCCTTGGTAGACTCGGAAGCAAAACCGTTCTCACGCCACCCTACCTCAGTTACGATAGACCGAAATTGATGAAACTTGGCATTTGGGCTCCATTGAGGTTTTTTTTGTTGTGCTTCGAAGCTTTTGATTATTGGAAGTGACTTCTTAAATATAAAAAATACGTCAGAAACATGATGTGAATAGCAAATGAATGTTCTCTGACTGAAGTAGGGCTAGTATCTGTTCAAATTCAGCTGATTAATCGCGGTATCTCTTATCATCAGCATCTCTTCGAATCAAGTTTCGTGTATCTTGAATGTTGTACTTTCTATGCAACTAAGAACAAAATTTCGTTATGAAGGCAACTAAAACTCTCGGTGTTATTGCTGTTAGGTACTTTCTGTCAATATAAACTGTTTTGTTAACCGCGTGATAATATGGTTGGTAGGTAATTTTATAGGAAAATCCGTGTGGTTTGATGACGAGTGATCTACACAGAAAAAAAATACCGTTGTGTTTAGCCATCCATCTCTTCTCAATTTGAGATCGGCCCTGGACATATGAGGGCATACCATAATTTGACCCTCCTCACTCTTGCCAACATTTTTTTTGTCGCATCCATCAGTCGGATAGGGAAATGTAAATTCGACAATAGGAAGTTCGGTAAACTACTAAGCCAGTACATTCGAGCCAACACGAGAAAGAGGTTTTTCATCATTCCAAAGGTTTTCCAAAGGGTTTTCCAAGGGTTTTCCAAAGGGTTTCCAAGGGTTTTTCAATTTTAATTTTTTTATTTTTTTACGTAACTTTGAAAACAATGAAATTATGTTTAGATGGTGTTGAAATACATAGTCGTTCAAGCACTAGCATTCTCCCCAACAATTAATACTTGTATCTCTAGAAAATTATATTATTTTGGTGATGTCATGATTGAATTCTACTTTCCCCAATCGAACTCCCTAGAACTACGGGTCACATCTGAAAAAATTGAAACATTTCATTTGAATGTAAACTTTTCCCAAAGTTTGTGGGAAATGAACCAGTTTTCGTTGTTGGTACAGTTACTTCATTTTATCATTGAGGTTTTCAACTTCCAACAGGTCCTTTCTTCCTTGTTTGGTCCATTTCTTGTTAATAAACACATTTTTGATGTGTCCCTTTCTTCTGATATATATCAGAAGCGTATACTTGACTAAGCCTGCTTGATACAGCCAGCGTTGTTGCAAGGAAATTCGTCTATGTTGTGAATCTGGTTTAACGCATCAAAGAGTAAACTGCATGAAAGAGTAACTGGAACTTCCTTTTGTTTAAAACGTCCAGCTTTTGTTTTCAATGACGATGACAACATATTATGTTTTCGTGATACCCTTGTCATCCTTGTACAGGAATTGTTTTTGTACATCCTCCTGCACTTACAAGATGCTCTTGACATTCCAAGTAGTAGTTATAATGTTGTATGTCACCATGATATGGTTTACCTGAGAATTATGTGGTGTATTAGCATGTGGTCCCGGCATTTTATCTGTATGGAAACCAGTACAAATTAATCCACTACCCGATTGACAAATCACTTCGCTATTCTTAAGCCACCTACCTATTCCTGTGGTACCTACTTTTTGTTTAGTTATTGCAGAAAGAACTTTTGTAGCTTGCTTGCAAAAAAAAACCAATGGATATACTTTTGTAGTATATTTATCTATGAAACTCCCTCAGCAAATAAGCTACCAATCATTATACTTTATTATTGCTGTACAGGTTGTAAAGATTTCACAGTATTGAATTTTGGGGACGTTTCTAAAATCTAAATCCTGTTTCTTTCAAACGAGGAGAAAGCACATAATTTACATCAACATAGTTTGTCACCGATGACAAGGTCACAAAGTACGTTTAAATTAATGAAAACATGCAACATATACAAACATATGTTGATATCAGCATACTTCTCAGCCACAACAATTAACAAATCATGATCCAAATGTAGATTATCGTGTCTCATGTGCTCGTGAAGTATGTTAGTCACGTTTTGTTTTAGAAAAAAAAACTAGTCAAACATTTAGGGTTACCACTGTGAGTCTTTGAGCTATTGCGTGTCCAATTACAATGGTCCTTTTCACTCCTCTTACCTCACGCCAGGTTTTTTCGGTGCACAACTAGAATCGAATGAATTAATATTAGATGTTGGATTCTACCTACTATGGTAGTACCGAGCCAATAAACATGAAATACCTAATCTTGAGTGGATAATTTTTGTTGTGCTTGACTCCAGAAGATCGTTAATTAAAGTCATTTGGGTTTAAAGTCTACATAGAATTTAAAATTCGGATATTTGCCTATCCTTGAATGGAGCCCAGTAAGTTGGTACAGTGCTTATGTAGTCACTTACGTGATTGTGTCCGAATAGTTTTGTCAATTCAAAGTCAGGATTCATTAAAAATTCAGTCCTGATGTACATTATCATGTTCAAACTCTATATTGTTTCTGTATTTAAGAAAAAAACCAGTATTCAAAAAAACCATCGATTGTGAATTTAAAAAGTAGAAACAATCTCATAAGTTAATTCATTCAATCATTTTAAAGATCCAATGAAACCATACGATACACACTACTAGCACTATTTTAGCATTCATCTTCATCTTGGTTTTCATTGTTTATTTGAGATTCAATAAGTTAGTGTTGAAAATATGCTCTCTACCGGAATAGCTCAATCTATATGGTCCCAAATATTGTAATGGGAAAGGATAATAAATGTAAAGGGCTGAGTGAGATACATCGATTTCAGTGAAATTGTCAGGACTCGACATAATTTTCAAGTTCTTGAAGTAGTCTCAGTCGGTCGCCGTTCGTTCCTCATTCCGGGTTAGTACTTCTCTCAAGAAACGGCGCTTAACGTTTAAAAGTTGTACCTATATTTGAAATTTTCAAGAATTTTCGAAATTTGTTAGTGCATCTAGAGAATTAAAAAACTAAAAGATTGCCGCTGGAATCATCAAAATCGAACTATAATTGCCGGCAATAATGGGGAAAACTCGTTTATTCAGTTAGGTTATTCCCTTCAATTATTGTTCGATTTAGATTATTCCAGCGACAATCTTTTAGTTTTTCAATTCCGTAGGCAGATGCACTAATAAATTTCAAAAACCCTTGAAAATGTCAAAATTTATTTACAATTTTAAAAATTTTGAGCGCCGGGTTTTTAAAGAAATACTAACCCGGAACGAGGAACGAACGGCGACCGACTGAAACCCTCTTAATAGATCTACAATGAACAGGTATTACGTTTGTCTCAATGAAATCTTGTCCTACTCCCTGTAAGTTGCATCGCCATTATCTTACAAAGTCCCGAAGGAATCTCCCTAATTTTGGAAAGATTTCATACATTCTTTGGATGTCAGAGACCTTGAGCGTTATTATTATTTTTGGTTTTCTTACTATTACGTAGAAAAAGGGGAACTACTATGGGTAAGACATATTTTTATATTTTAATTTGTATCATAGTAGCAGTTCAGATTAGACACTTGGTGGAATTCTTACCCTTTTGGTTTATTATTTTCAATAATGAACCTTTGGAATCGATCAAGAAAAAATTTTTTCTAACACCCTCTCAAAATTTGATGTTTTACGTTTCAAGGTACGTAGAATCCAAAAATCGAATAAAAATTTGGCCGTCCGTCCGCCGTACGCCGTACGCCGTACGCGGCACTTTTGCCACTTAGCATTGACCGATTTTGATGAAATTTGGTATGTAGGCTCCATTTGGGGTCTAGTTGTGCCCCGAAGATTTTGGTTGATGTAGGTCACTTCTAAGGGTTCAAAAATGAATTTTGAAATTTTGAAAACGCCCTAACTCAAAAAATTTTGATATAAAGGTATTGTTTTACCTTCAATTTAAGATTCTATAGAATTTTTAGAATTTTTTGAGACCACCCGGAGCCCTGTAGGACGAACCGTTCGCTCCCTACGAGAATTTAAGGGTTTTTATTGAAATATATATACCTATATATAAATCAAACACGAGTGTGAATCGCAAAAAGAGGCCTAATCTCGGTTCAAATTAAAGCTGACCGAAATACGATCGATGTTTTTCTTCATATTGGATGGTTGGTGGTTTTGTAGACGAGTGATCTATATAGAAAAATAATAAACCATTGTGTAATAATTTGCAGCGTTTTTACAACATATCCGCTACGCACTAGAGGAAAAGTCAAATAGGGAAATCACGGGATTACATTGTGTCAAGTAAATTTTTCCCCTAGATCATGTGTGTACAGAGAACTGACACCTAGAAATAGGTTAACAGAATGGAAAATTGAAAAAGTATAAGTATCATCTTTTGTTATTCATGACGAGCAGCAGCTTCCCTCAGGGAGAGCTTATTAGGGTTGACAGCTCTCTAGTAAGAATCTCCTAGTCTTTTCTCCTATAGAAAATAAGATAAAAAAGAAAAAAGTATTTTTATAGAAATAATAAACGTTAATGTAAATTTACGTGACTTTTTATGGACTGATACCCGTTTAAACCTAAAATTGGTTGCTCTGTCACTGATCACAATATAACAATATAGTCAGATTTACGAAGTAAGAGTTATTGAACGATTTTTTGAAGAAATATTCTACCCGTTTTTCAGTCATTTTTGTTCTAAGATTTTTGTTTCTGAATCTACTAAGGTTGTGGAAGCACTATTTTCACTATTCTAGGTTGAACAAAAGTCACCAAAGTGGATGTGGCACATAGATCCCTCGCATTCATAACCCGATTGCAAACTTGATCAAATCCATAGTTTCTAATATCAAAACATCAATCTCTAAGTAGGTTACCTTGCACTACTCTCATAAGAAACAATCTACATGCCTACCCGCACAATCCCTGAAACTATCTTCGAATTCGGGTCGCAAATGTAAGAACAATAATTAGAAGTTATGGCTTTATTATTACGTTTGCGCGAAGACTACTGTCAATCCGGCGGCTATGATTTTCAGTGGGACCATATTCACGCCAACCCGCACGATCCTTGAAAATGCCATCGGAATCGGACAATAGCTTCGTACAGTTTTGTTCGTTACAAGAATTTCATGATAGACGCTCATATACCTAGACAGACGCATCCAGAATTGTTCAGGAATTTTTCAAACGTAAAACGCGAGCGGAAATTTTGATTTTGGAGAACATTTTTCCTAAACCTTTAAAAGTAAAAACAATGCTTCCGCTACCTTGGTGGAAGCAGAATGTTCTCCAGAATCCACATTTCCTTTCGCGTTTTACGATTTGAACCTTTCTTAATAATGTTGATTCTGTGTCTTCCTGCCATGAAATCTTTGTACTTCACGAAGTTATTGTCCGATTTCAATGGAATTTTCAGTTTTGGTCCCCAGTGAAATCATTGCTCCTGATCGATATTAGTCTCTGAGGATGTGCAAACGTGAAAACCTTGTAACAGCTATAACTTCTACACCCTCCCCCCCCCCCAATTCGATGAAATTTAAAGAGATTGTTTGGGCTAGCGTGCAGTTTTCAAATTGTTCAAACTTCGATTGTACTTTCATTTTTAATGGAATTGTATTATATACAAGCTCAAGTTGTCTTCTGGAGTCACAAAGTTTCACGGGTCAGTAGTCTCCCACAAGGGCGGTAAACGATGCATAGGCGAGAAATATTCTTTACAAGTTTTGTGTGTCTTTTTCATATTTTCTTTGAATTTTTACAATCTCGTGTCCTCCCAAAAGTCCAATTGTATTTCATATTTGTATAATGTTATTTATGGGCAAATATGTACGGGTCATGTATGTCCGTCTCACTCTAGATGTTTACATGAGTTAGGAAGTTGCTAACGAAAGAAAACTGGTACCATAAAATATGGATAGTGATTAAAGAAAGGATTGGTTCATTGGCTAGTGATGTTCATTGTGGCCCAAGTTTCAAAAAAATATTGACGAAAATTGTTTTTTCTTTGTGAATTCTAGTAAACATGAGCGTTAAAAAAATGTATGGTATATTCGGAATCATCGTAAAATGTCTCATAAGAATATCTATGAGACTTTAAACAAAATCAAAGTAAATTAAAAAAAAAATCATAATTCAATCAATTTAAAAAATGGGATCTAAAAACGTATTTTTTTAGGTTTTTGGCAAGACGTGCTCTCTTGAACACACCTTTTAAGATAAGAGTAGGTATACTCGGAATTAGCGTTACCGTTAATGAGCGAATTTTCATAAAAATCTTTAAAGCTACGGTTAAGGAAATCAAAACATTTGCTATTTGAGAGAGTAGTCGGCCTTGTGGGTGTGATACATGGCACGAATCGTTAAAATTATGAAATCAACTCCTCGGGTAAATATTTTTCAAGTTGTACTTCATTAGAAATGTTGTGCTGAATCCAGATATACCATTATATATTACTATAATTATAATGGTAATATTCACAAAAACCCCGGAAGGGCACGTTTTTGGGTGTTATATTTTAGACTTTGGACCCCTTGTCGTTCAAAAACGCTGGCCAACGAACTCATTCTTTCTTTTGTTATTATTACATATTTTTTGTCACCAATTTCGATTTTTTAGATGCTTCCTAGCTCAAGTTATCGTCTGGAATTATTCACAAACATATATAAATATAAGTTTAGAATCTCCAAAAATTTTAAGAATGTTGCAAGATGGATTTTTATGAAGAGATTTTTCAAAATGGTTAAATGTTTCTTTGGAAATTATATCATTCATTCATACTGCACTAAAGGGACTTTTCGAAATTATGTAAATATATTCGAGTGCCTATTTTCATAAAATGAATATAAATTTCGCACATTGATTTGTTAAGGCCATGGAACTGTCACGAGCCGCCAACTACCTCTACAGCCAAAACTTAGTTCCACATTAACTGGTCACTCTACGGGTACTAATATCACTGCACAATCAAGTAAGTTTATGCTCAAAATTTTCAGGCTACAACCATGTTGCATTTTTTATTCTATAATAATGCATAGGAAAACCAAAGCCACCAAGAAATTGTATTGTTATAGAATGTAACATTATGTCAAACTAGAAAGTATGAATACATTACTGATAAAAGTTGACAGGATGAATCAAGTACCTACTTTACCAATACTTCACCCAAATACTCGTGAGACACTGTTTTATTCTGATTTGTGTTGCAGAAAATTTACCTGTTACCGGCCTGAGTTCTTTGACTGACCCACTCAACAGGCACACCATACCAAGTAGTTTAGTAGATGGGACATCTTATGTTGTACCAGGGACAGGCTTGTCAATGCTTCCCCAAGTTGGGCAAACTACCATCCCGCTGACGTTAACCCAGGTGAATTTCCATTTCATTATGAATGTTGACGTGCTTAAATTTATGTTGAACTAAAACTTATTCAAAATAATATTGAATTGCCATTACCCCAATTTATTTATTGTGATGATCATGATTCACAAAAGAATCGTGATCATCACAATTCATAATCATTTCATTTTTGTTATTGCTTCCAAGTCTATCAAGGTTGCGCAAGCATTGTTTTCACTTTTCAAGGTTGAAAAAAGAAGTCTGCCAAGAGGGTGTGGCTTTCTCGCACCCACAACCCGATTGTATAGATGATCCGATGCACAGCAGCAAATCTCAGAACTTTAATCTCTAACTACCTTGCACTACCCCAACTGGGGACCATCTTCAACTCGACCCGCATAGCCCCTAAAAGTTTCATCTAGTTCGGGTGTAAAATGTGGAAGTTATGTCTGCAACAAGGTTTTTACGTTTGCGCATGCGCAGCAGCTACTATCGACCCGGCGGAAATGATGTTCATAGGGGGACTACCTGCGCAATCCCCTGAAACTTTCAGCGAAATCGGACGATAACTTCCTATAGTTACGCCCGTTACTAGGATTTCATGACAGACAGACACTAAACAAATTTGTTCAGGAAGGAAAACGTAAAACCTGAGTGAGAATTTTGATTTTAGAGAACTTTTTTAAACTAGAGAGGTAAACAAAATGCTTCCGCTACCTTGGTAGACTCGGAAGCAAAATGTTTTCTCGCGTTTTACGATTTTGAACCTTCCTGGACACTTTTGGTTTCATATCTGTCTGAATTTTGATTACTTTTCAGGGATTGTGCGGGTTGGCGTGTAGATAGTCCCATTCTTTTATTTATCTGTTTTTTTTTTTTTTTTAAATTTTGTTCTATGGAAACAAATTACGAAAGTATATAGAATAAAAACTGATGGGAGAAAAATATCTCTGTAAGATATTTCATCCGAAGAATTCTGAAGACCTGCAATATGTATTTCATGAAAGAAACAAATTTGAGCAAGTTTGTTGATGTTACAGCCAGGAATGGTGAACCCCATGGGAACACAATACCATCATTCTCTCCTATTGAGTGGGGGTACAGGAGTGAATACATTACGTGGGCAGCCACTGATGATCCATCAAACACAACAACAACCTAGAATGATGCCTCAACTTCCCCCTATGGCGCAGTTTGAACTAGATAGTGAGTCCAATATATACTTATCCGCAGGCATATAAGTACGAGTAAGTTAACGGGTTCTTGATGATCGCATTCGTATGTAGGTACGTTTGTTTATAATACGTTATTAGATGAATAATAATTATGACCAATTTTTGTTTCAGGACTATATAGCACATTCCCTGACCAGCATTTGTCTTTAGGTCAAGATTCCAAAGTAGTTGATATGCTAGATATTCCTGGGAAAGGAAGATGTTACGTTTATATCGCGAGGTAAATTAATCATTCAGTACTGGATTTTAATTCCATTATGAATAGTGTATAAAGTGGTTTCTTACATTATGGATCATGTTACAGGTACTCGTACGATCCATTTCAACAATCTCCAAATGATTGTCCAGAAGCCGAACTTGCGGTAAATGCTGGAGACTACATCCTCGTATGGGGCACAATGGACGAGGTTTGTATTTGAGTGAAAGGGTATGAAAAGCTGTGTTATACTGGATTATTAGATTTGTGTGGTACCTACTCACGAGTCTTACCCTCGGGTTGGAGGCCCTTTGTTCAGTCGGATACGAGTTGTGCCTCGTAGGAGGGTGATTAACGGTGACGAGACGGTTTATGCTCAAATGAAGCTATACCTAGTAATAGGTAGTAATAGACTAGAGGATAGTAATAAGCTATAGGTAGTAATAGACTCAAAATTTTAGGCATGGACTTTTCGGATTTTTTTCTTTTTTTGACACTGAAATCAGTTTTGGAACATTATGAAGTATCATAATAACTGAAGTTATTCCAAAAATCATCAGTACTTATATGTATGTGTACGTATGATATAATATATCAGTACGATTTTGGGTGTCACTCCATTCAATACTTAAATGAGTAATTGTTTCGCGAAAATTTCGAATTTTAGCCAAATTGTTCATACTCGTCATAACATACGAAGCCTTCTTTAGCCATGAATTAGCCAGGAACAACCCTAAGGGGTCCCCTTTTTTTAACGTCTGCCAAGTGGTTGTGGCACATAGCTTCTTCGTATCCAAATCCCATTTATATAAATGATCAAGGCATTGTGGCTAATCTCTAAACATCAATATCTAAGTACCTTGCACTACCCTCATAAGAGACCATCTATACGTCAACTGAAAATTCCATCAAATTCGGATGAAAAGAAGTTCCCTATGTTACTAGGGTTCTACGTTTGCGCATGCACAGAGGCTACTACCAATCCGGTGGCCATTAGTTCATATCCATCTACACGCCAATTTGAACTATCATCGAACATTACATCAGATTCGGATGACAAAAGTTATGGTTTTAACAAGGATTTTACGTTTGTGCAAGCGCAGAGGCTATCAACTACCAATCCGGGGATGATGATTTGATCGATATCGGACAGTAACTTCGTATAGTATTGCTTGTTTCAAGGATATCATGACAGACACAGACACACTGACAGACAAACAGGCAAAATTGTTCAAAAAGGCCTAAAACGTAAAGCCCGAAAAGAAATTTTTATTTTGGAGAACATGTTTTTTTTTCAAATTTGAAAAGTGAAAACAATGCTTCCAGTACTTTGGTAAACTCGAAAGCAATAGGTTTTAAAAAATACAAAAAATATGTTTTAGGGTTTTTGTGAGCCTGGCCATCATAAACATAGTAATAATGGTATATTCGGATTCAGCACAAAATGTCTGACTTAAATACATTTCAGAAACCAAAAATTATGGAGAAGGTTTTGTATGTAATGAAAACCCGCGTAGATTAGTTGAATCCAAAAATGTATAGCCGAGTGGGTCCTCCGTGAGTTTGGGATGGCGAGAAGATCATGAACAAGGACTACTAAAATTTTTAAAACATACCCTGATCATACAGTATGTTGGTATGGTACATATATATCGGAAATAGGAAAAAAAAGAACGTGTACCTGTGGGTACTCCACGAGTTCGCGGAGACGAGTAGAACATGAACATGAACCCTCAACACCTTCAAAACATACCATGAGCATACAGTATGTTGGTATCGTATACAGAAAAGAGGGAATAAAACAATAGAGTATTTTTTGAGGTTTTTTAAAAACATTTTTAACCAAGAGGTTGATTCGAATAAAATCTCTCGCGATGAGATTGTGGAAAACCATTTTAATAAAAACGGAGTTGAGTAGAACGTTGTCTATTTCCACGAAAATAATGAGTTACAAGTTAAATCGATTTCGACGGTTAGGTCATCATCAGTAACAAACAATAACTTATTGTTATTGTTTAATTTTTAATAAGTTTTAAGTTTAATAAGTTATTATAAGTTTAATAAGTTATTTCTTATTGTTATTGTTTAATTTTTAATAAGTTTTAAGTTTAATAAGTTATTGTTTGTTACTGATGATGACCTAACCGTCGAAATCGATTTAACTTGTAACTCATTGTTTTCGTGGAAATAGACAACTCCGTTTTTATTAGGAGGTTGATTGTATAGTTTTAACGTTTCGTGCTATGTACCACACCCACAAAGCTCACTACTCTACCATATAGATAATATTTCGATTTTCTTAAACATAACTTTGAAGATTCATTTCAAAATTCACTCATTAACTCATACGGCTTGAATGAACTTTCCTTTAATTTTATTTTCCCGATAACGACAACATACCAGTGAGCAGCATGGTTGTTTTCAGGATGGGTTTTTCGATGGAGAATTACTTGATGGTAGAAGAGGGCTTGTCCCTTCTAATTTTGTTCAAAAGCTCGTTGGGGACGACCTTCTTGATTTTCATCAATCAGTAGTTCAGGGCCTTCGAGACTGCGATGATTCCGCCTCGACAAACATCCCTCAGGATCTGGACTACCATCACGGAATCAGTGGTATGTACTCCGAAGATAAATTATTGTAGGTTGCTATCGCATCTTCTGAAGCTTTAGTGAAATAAGTGTTTATTTGTCAAAAGTTAAGTTAGTGGGATCAGCATACAAACATTTCTCAAACAATGTCGATTGAATTTACCCAAAAGTTCCACTTTCGTTATGTTTTAAGGCGATTTCTACAGTAAAAGAACAATAGGAGATTATGACTTGGGTGACATATTAGAAGAAGAGGAGGAAGAAGAAGACATTGATCATACTGGTGAAGGACCAGGTACGTTAATTTATCTCTGTCAGTTTTTATGAACATTTATAAGTTCAATCACTCTGTCACTTCTCACAATGACTGCCTCGTGCAAAATCCAATTTTCACTTTCATAAACAAAATCGAATAACTATTGCCTACTCTTTCAACAGACTAATTTGCCATGGTGAAATAACAAAATGGCGAGCTTATACGATCTATAATGTTTTCCTTCTTAAATGGTGATTCATAATGGTTAATAGTAAGAATAATGGATAAGAGCAATCCTTCTGAATAATGGATTGCTCAAATCACAACTTGAAACTTGGTCGACGCAGAGTTTGATGTTTTGAAAGAATGATAAATATTAGAAGAATGTGATAAAGTGAATATGGGAAAAATATTATATAATGATAAAAAGTCAGCAAAGTTCTAATTTTTTACTATTTTGACTACAGTCGTCAGAAAATCGTGGCTAACTCAAAATTGTTCAAATCTGTTTGACTGATAAAACAGTTGTCACACTTTCCATTCAGCAACTCCATTTTTGAAGCTAATTTACTGGCTCACAATTTAATACCCCCACCAATATATTTTAACCGACCAATCTGCGGGACCAATATAAATTAAATTGCAAACGGTTATGAATCGTATATCCTCAGTTCAAAGGTGCATAGTTAATGCATAAAGGATTACAGAATAATAATGTCACCGAAATGTATTTCTCCATTAAGAGGGGACTTACAATACAAGAGGTAACACTCTAAATTTCATGATACATTTGCGCACGCGCGCTGGTAGTGCGCATTCACCCTAACTTCGTTTATCCAGATAGGAACCTTCTTCCAATTTGTGTTTTTAGATTTTACGTAAAATTCTCAACGTGAAAAACATTGAAATCACATATATGATGCTTGGTAGTTTACTACTCCACTGAAAGAAGAAAGGTTGAAAAATCGTTGTTTTCATTTCCTTTTCGCGATTCAGTGCTCATTTGACGACTCTTGATATTTAAAACAAAAGTTAGTCTGCACTAATGGCATTCTAGTAAAGTAATCAAACAATACAAAGGCACCGTTTGAACCTCTTTCTAGGGAAATAATTTCAGTGACTGTTGAGATTTGGCTACCTAGTTAGGTACTTCCCTTTCCACCATCTTCTCTTCCATTAAACAATTTGAGGTACAGAATAATTTTCTGGTCATTCTCAAATTTATTGGAATGATCCTTCTCAAGATCATGTTGATCTTACGGAGGATGCTTTTATACCAACAGTCCTATCTACATGGCCTCGTTGACTTTAAAGGTTTCTTTGAAAATTAGCTCATTGACTCATGCTCCATAAATACCAATACTTTTTTTCTGAAACACGTAAAAAAAATTGCATAACAAACTGAAAATGTAGGGTAGTTGAGGATTGAAGTTGTTACAAAATTGTGTTTTTTAAATATTTTCTGATTTCATTTTTGCTGGAAAGTAAGAATATCAAGATCTAAAAGTTAGCCTTTCATAAAGACTTATTCCCTCGATTAAATACTATGACTATGATCAATTAACAAAATAATAAGATAAAATAGACCAATAATGAAGAAGTAATAATTATTAATTAAAATGCATTAATCTCACATAAAAATTTAATATAAAAAACAGGTGCTCACCGACTTTTTCGATACTAATTATAACTGAACTTCTAGAAATCGAAAAACAAAAATCATTTTCAATCTGGTTTATGGTAGGTATGTGTAGACTGAGCGAATAGCTATGTATAGATGTTCAACAATTTCGGTAAGAGCGAATGGAGGGGCGTAGGCAATTTTCGGTTAATATGAGAGCGGTTCAGTGCGCCGTATTGCTCAACGGCTGGACCTATTTTCACGGTAATTTTTGCATCCTGTTCATTTATCTCTTGGGGAATGCTGAAGTCAGAATCAAATTTTGCTCGTGCGTTACCCGGAGAATAAATTTAACATAACTCGAACCGATTACTTCCAATCTACTGAACCGAAATTCACAAAATTAGGTAACTTTGTGTTGGAAGTGTAGTATAGGGAGACATACCTGTATGAAACGAAAATCCTATGAGTCATCAAAATATTACACTACAAGTAAATTATAGTATATTACATTACAAGTTGTTCTACAATCCTGGGATATTATAGCGATACGGTTAGAAAATGCACAGTAATTCAACAATTCGATGAATAATCTAGAATAGAAAATGTGTCTCTTCACGGGAATCAAAGTCAATTTTGAAAAAAGGAAAATTTCGATTTTAAGTAGGATCACAGTTCTAAAGATTATTTTTTTCCGCCTACAGAGGGCTTGCAGTACGATAACCTGTATTTAGAATCATTTCGGTTGTTATCCTTATTAAATCTGAATAACCCTTTAGATTTGAAGATGGTGGAAGAGAATCATTCAAAAGTTGTTCAGTATTTCAAAGAAGAGTAGGTATATTATAATGAGATTACTGTTGACATTTGTTAATGACTGGCTGCTTTGCCTGAACAATAGTTTGATATGGCTGCATAGATTTAGTAAATTGTAAATTAATTTACTCTACATTTGTCACATCGTAATGTTTAGCTCAAACTTAGGAATTAGACACAGCTAATGTTGATATACCAAATTAATTATTCTTTCTTGAAATTATGTTACTTTTTGTATGCATTTGTTCATCGTCACAATGTTTTCTAAGGTACTAAATTGGGTCAAAATTATTATCTATCTGATGGGGTATTATTATAATTCACTTGCACGCATCTAGTATTTTCAAATCTTCTTTTGAATAATAAACTTACAACTTACTAAATTTAAATCTCTTCACGTGCCTACTTATTGTAATTTACTACACTATACAGAAAAAATTGTTATTTATAATATTAATATTAGGTCTTCATTATTTTGGTTCATACGTTATTTTTGTTGAGTTAGGAATTAACTCTACCTTTTCATTTTATGCCGGTACCAGATTTTTTTTTCATTTTGTGTACCAGATTTTATACCCAAAAAGTAAATTTTAAAATGCTGCCAGTCAATAAGAGGACGAGTGGACTGTTCAGAGAATTGGCGACTCTCGTTACATCCATTAAATTCATATAATACATATCAATTTATTTTCAGCTTCATAGAGCTGACTTGGCACATCCCTTTGAACTCTCGTCTAAATTCGCTATTTTTCGCGGCTGGTTCTTTTCTGTTTAATACCGTCAGAATGAGGAGACTATAAATAAATAAATGAATTGTAACTGATGGCAACTGGGTATACAAGAATTTTGATATGGACAAAGTTGCGATGAACCATGTCTATCATTTTTTTTTTCCTCTAACTTCTACTTGGTACCTGCGTCCAATTAGAGCTTAGGTTGGGTCATTTTATTTATTTTTTCTAGAGGAAAGTGGTCGATTTCTCCATTTAGTACCTCCACCCACCCTCATTATGCCTTAAGACAATGCTGCTTGTGCATGGTTGATTAGTCTGTAGGCTCTAATTTATCCAACTCCTATTCTCGTCCCACTAACACGAATAACGCATTTTTCACTGCGCCTGAATGATGACTAACATTGTTTCACTCATTGCTGGGCACGGCAATTGTTATATCCTCTCAAAACATATTTTCCGGTCCATTAAAGTCCTACAACATCATGTATTCCACAACTTGAAATTGTACAGTATGCAACAAATTTCAAATACCTCACCATAACTTGTATAATGTGGTATTTGTTTACGATATTTATTAATTTTGTGATAAGTATCTCTTGCTGTTACAAAAACTTTATCAAGTTGCTTATTTGGCGCAGGTGCTAGGGAAGCATGTAATAATCAGAAAGAAAAAAGAATTAGATTACCTGCCAAGTCAATCAGGTATAGATTGAATGAATTGAAATGTATTTTTTTACCGTTGTACTTACCTAGTAAAGAGTAAGAGCGCTAATTTAGGAGCATTACAGTAGCAACTATTAACGCTTGCAATATTGATAATATCGGATTTATGTTTGTTTCAGGAGAGTTGCCCACCTAAAATAGAAAGGAAGAGAAAAAATAATCTTTCTCTTGCAGAAGATGGGAAAATGTAATCTGTAGAAAAATAAAACAATTTTCAGTCTTGAACACAACTTTTTTGAGGTAGTTTTAATAAATCTAGCCTGTACAAGGCTTTAGGAGAGTTAGTGAAACAAATAGGACACGCAGGTAGACTTGATCAGAAAAGAATTTGTGTTGAGAACCTCGAATATGTGACTGTTCATTTGATCGTACCGAATAATAATTGGAGCCACCACTTTTTCATCAATACCTCACCTTAAAGTGTTGTCCCCTGGTGGCTGTTAGTTGTGGAAACTTCCAAACATTTCAAAAAACCGTTTCGAGAGATCTCTTATCCCTTCAACGCTCTCTTACCTTCAAAATTCTTCATCTTTCTAAAGTTCCACCACGGCTTGTCACCCGAAGAATCTGACGCTGCTTGGACAGCCAACATCGAAGCGTACCTCTCTGGTCTACGATCGATCCCGTAATTGACGATCCTTTTCAGCACTGCTATTCCCAGCTCGACTGATGGTCTCCATCCTTCCAACGATTTCGGTCTTGTCTCTTGACCCATTTCCTCTTCCATGGACAACCCTGTCGCACTGAATAAATTCGATTATCCTCTTCTCAGCCGCAGGCGTTTATTTCTTCTTTTCTGCAACATTTTTAGAGACTTGGATAGTACACATCTCATGTACATGAGATACATTTTGCTTTTAATCTTCATTCCTGTAGCTAAGGGGTTTTCAAGTTTATTTTAACGTACATCCATTTTGGTTTCTTATGAAAAGAACGCCTATGCTCACAAAAGCTCCCTCTGACAAAAGGTTTCGTCCTCATCCAGGAACATGCATGCTTCTATCGGATAGTGTGACTGCCAACCCTGTTTCCTTCTCCTAGTGCACGAATTACATCTCCATTTCCGACTCGGATATCAATCGGCTTCTCAAATGGCTGATACGAATGGTAAAACTTCTTGAAACAGGTCATATGCTGAGAGCATGCTGAATCACCAATCCATGCTTTCAATCCAGGTATATCAGATTCGCAAACAGGTGCTATACCAAGATGTTCACCAGTCTCTGACCCCTTTGACGAACGCCCATCCTCGTCTCGAACGTAATTTCTTCAGACTTCTTCCCACAATTGCGAGCTAGATGGCCTGGAGACTTGCTCTTGAAACATTTGAAACTGTTTTGCTGTTCTTCACGCAATTTTTCTTTTCATTTCGTGAGCAGTGCTGCAGTTTCACCCAATCTCGAGGGCAACCTTAGCCGCTCAATGAGTTTGTCAAATGTTCTATCTTCCATGGGTTTGAGTACTGACTCCCACTCTTCAGTTTAAAATACTCCGGAGCCAGAGTAAACAAAACACGACTCATCAGCAACACATTTGGCATGGTCTTTGAGCTTAATCGGTTCAACTCATCATTCATTTCAGAGAAAATTTTCTGCAGTCACGAAACATGCTTAGCTGTCTCTTCTGAACAGTCACTCGAGAAGTTGAAAAACTGATCCGATAGCCGATCCAGTCTTTTTCAGGAACTTTGCCCATTTGAATTTGCCCCAACTTTGACACAACCTTATTCCAAATAGCATTCGCTGTCTCACAGATATCTGCCAACTAAACATTCGCTCCGCTGAGGTCATGAACGAGAATCATCTGAACAAGATAGTCATTTTTTATCAAAGTACTTCCTATCTACTTCATATCTGGCCTTCATAGCCTCTTAGCAGCATCCTCCACAACTTATTGAGTTCATTCAACTTAGTGATTCAACTTTTGTCCCTAGAACGTCATCCAGCACATCATTGTGCCTCAGGATAAGTACGATTTGCCTCTTCCACACGGACCAGTCGGTAGCACCCTCCTATGGTTCAAGTTTTCGCACACAAACCACGAATGTCTCTAAACACGTTTTACCTACTTCTCACTGCGTGCAAACGAGTCTGTCGCTCATAACCTAATATAACCAGGTACTATGATTGTTCATCATAACTAAAACAAGTGGAGAGTTAATATTTTATTATAACGGCAGAATGGGTGATCGATGCTGAAAAATAATAAAACGTTGTACAACAATTTTTCATTGTTCTTGAGTTCCAATGAATCTTTTTTAAAATTTTTGAAATTAAGTAAATTAACCCAATAAGTAAATTAAGTAATTACTTATCAAATAATGAAACATTTTGTTATATGAGACTTTGCAAAAGTTTTCGGCTTCAAGATCACCTCAGCTTCGAGCTTACCTAATTTTTGAGTTCCCGGTACCAAAATACACCTAAACTAGTCATTTACATACATTCAATTCTATTGGGTACTCAACTTTGGAATGATCAAGGATAGAAGAATAGTATAATACAATACAGTCTGTTCATAAATGTTGATTCAGACCGTGCCAATCATCTTCTGCAATCTAGAAATATTATTTTTATTTTTCAATTTTAGGAAGGGCAGTTTCTCTCTATTCAAATGAGAATTCACTAGTGTGGATCAGTTTGTCAATTATAATTTGGAAGAAAATAAATTATATAACTTTTAAGAGTAGGCCTACAGCCGGAACGTTCCTGTGTGTTTTTCACTCGTATAATATCGCTGTTAATCATATACGGATTTCAAAGATTCGAAAGGACCAAATATTTCCAATGTCATCGCCAGAAAATGCACATTATGTCAAATGTTCATGAACACATTTTATATTTTACTTGCAAAAATTTGGTATTAAAATTTTCCAACGTCCTAATCTCTGTTGATCTCCAAAGCACTGATAGGAAACCCGTGTATTATTGCACTGTTATTCGAGAGAGAAAACAGAAATGACGGGAACGTCTTGGAAGGAGGCCTATTACTATCCTGAACATGAAGTTATTAAGGCTATAGCAGTAGATTAATAGGTGAGGCACTTATAAACATTAAAATCAGGCTTTTTTCTTCTTTTTGTATGCATTAGTGAATTAGAAGGTGTGCATCATAATAATAGCTTTTCAGTTTAGTTTTAGATCCATTTTGCATTTAGTACCTGAGATCTCATTGTGGGGTGCAAAACCAAGCATGTGATTTGTAGAAGTCAGTTCAGTTATTGTCACGTTCAGACGTGTTCTTCTCGGTGCTAGTCGCTGCCCCAAAACAGCTGACTCTAGAGCGCCAACTCAACAAGAGCATCTTGATTGGATGGAACCCGCCAGACACTCCATCTCCACAAATAGATTGCTATCACGTCTACGTAGACCGAGTGCTGAAAGTCACTGTAAAAGCATCGGAAAGGACGCGTGCCTTAGTTGAGGGAGTGGATTCCAACCGAGTGAGTACTTCGATTTCATCCTAGTAAATGTAGTATATCGACTATGTTGCCCCATAGAACATAATGAAATTATGAAATATTCGGATTATGTTCTTGGACAGGTCGCAATATAATATATGAATTACATTTACAGCCTCATAGGATCAGCGTCAGATCAGTAACAGCCAACCGGCGCACTTCTAGAGATGCTGCGTGCACAATGGTTATTGGAAAAGATGTTCCTCTTGGTCCTACTAATGTTAAAGCAAGTCGAGTCACCGCAACTTCGGCCGTCATCTCGTGGTTACCCAGTAACAGCAACTATCAGCACACTGTTTGCGTGAATAACGTTGAGCTTAGAACTGTCAAGCCAGGTGTCTATCGGCATACCATCACAGGTAGGTATTGTCTTATGTCTAAGAATTACCGTCCTAGTTTTTGTTATAAATTTAGTTAAATTGGTTATACTTAAATTTTATAAATCTGTAGTGATTTCACTGAGTTGAGCTGGTATTGATTTCATTCAGAGGTATTCTTGATGTTCTATTACAGGTTTAGCTGCTAATACTGTCTATAGAGTCACAGTTCGTGCTAAAAACATCAGAGCTCCCAACTTTGATGAGAAATCTAGCATCAGTATGGAAAGATATGCTTGTCACATAGACTTTCGCACACTTCCCAAAGGTAATTTTCTAAATCCTACGTATATTTAATGTACTCGTTCCATTATAAACTATGGAGTTGGAAGTTGTTAATTTATATTTTGATACATCACCATTATACGCATACATAAATAATAAACATAATCGTAACTACAGCGTAGGAGTGTATTATTATTGTTTGTAAGGTATCGAAGGTTCCTGTATCGGAATGCCTGTAGTTAATACTGTTGCTAGCATTTGAATTAATTTTAAAGGGAACTTCAAAAGTTTAGATACTATATAGAGGAAGATATCACATCAATTGGCTCGTAACACATTTTTGTTAAGTGTTTAGAAGGAATAAAGAAAAGTGTGAGAGAAGGAGAGGATAGGGTTTGAATTAAGGGAAGAATCGCCAAGAATTGAGCGCTTTTATGATTTTATTCGTTCTAATAGGGCTAGACTAGTTTTGTGAGTCAAAAGTCTTGTCCAAGGCAAAATTTGGGCAACGATAATTTACCGAGAAATGTAGACACGAAGGCACCGTTGAAAGAATCTTTCTAATGCCACACAACACTATTTTGAGAACTTCTGTGCGTGATAAAAGAGCTTAAAATGAATTAGTTGATAATTTTCTAAAATTTCATTTTTTCGAGCCGTTTTTAAGCTCTCTACCACATAGTGTTTTGAAAGACATTACGGGCAAAACTTCCTTAGAATTTCAGCTGTCCAGCGGTTAACCAACAATTTCTTAACAATCGAATTTGAGGAAGAAATTTGTATTTGAACGTGAATTTTTTGTACTAAATGGTACCGGGGGGGGGACGTGGGGAACAAAGGGAAGTTGAGAATCTTGAATGTTTTTAGTGACGAAATGTGGAGGATCCCAAAATAAGTTATTGAAAATGGAGCTGCTACTACTACTAATACTACCATCCATCGAACATTTTCAAATAAAGAGGTACCAGCTTTGGGCTCGAAGTACTCCTACGAAGGTCCGATTGGCAGCTCATTTCCTTGGAATTACATTTCGCACATCCGGAGTAAGACTGGTATAAGTCCGAAATTGGCGGTTTTGAGTTATATATTCCACCAGATAGCTCTCGTCGAGCTCTACACGGGGGTAGAACGGGTTTAACGATAACTTAGTTAATGGCCGCTAGAGAGCAGATAAACCAGTATGGTTCTGAGCCATTCTTCTACCATGGCGTCGGAGCAAGACTGGATCACTTCAGTTATGCGCCAGACGCCGAAGTGTGATGAACTCAAGGTATGTGTAATACTGGTATATATCAGATGTACCGCTTTTGATCCAACAATAATCCATCAATAATTAGAGTGGTTGATCTAGTTTTAAATTTGCAATACTGGTTTATTTTGAGATGCACCAGTATTTCTCCAAAACAAAATGGAATTTCTCTTTGGTCTGCATGTTGTAACGTTGGTATAATATGAGATGTACCACTTTTGATCCGAAAAGTCATGTATTGGTTCCACTTTTAGAATTACAACTCTGGTTTATTTTGAGATGTTCCACTATTTCTTGGGGTAATAGTGGTACATCATAGGAATTTGATCAATTTAAGCATGCTGGTCGCAAATGAAGAGGTAACGAAGCAATTTTGGTATAGCACATGATAGTTAAATAGTATATGAGTGCCGTAGACCCTTGAGATATTAAAAAAATTCGTTCAGATGACTGTTATAGAACAACAAAGAAGTCGAAAATCTTTAAATGCGATTTCCCATCAGTTGGGTTTTTTGACTTATACCAGTCTTACTCCGGATGTGCGATTTGTATTTCCAGTTTTTTCTTCACATAATTAATTGCAGTTTGAAAAGGGGCTGTGACCCAAAAATCCCAACAAGGGAAAAAAAATTCCAAAGGGAACTTTTCATGTAAAATCGGTTGAAAAATACATTCATCCTCCAGAAGTTCATCCTCCAGACATATGGCCTCGCTACGAATGGTTTGATTTCGTGAAGTGAACCATGGCAAACGTTGAACTCGTGTGGCAATGTACATCATCAGATACCCACCTCAAAGTATTAATTTGCAGAATATTATGTAAACATGGAAGTGAAATATAAGGAAGTTCAAGACAATTGCTGTCGGGGTGATGTGGAGCATCTGTGTAAAACTATAATGTTCATGTAGTTGGGAACGTATAATCTTGCTTCCTAGTCTACCAAGATGGATTTCATGGTCAAAAAAGAGTTCTGCATAGTAAAAATGTCCACTACGTTGGCTGTAGGAGCCCATTCCCGAGTTTCGCCGTGTCCTGAAACGTTTTTTCGAGCAAATCAGCGCCTAATGCAGGTTTTCCATCGCTTCTGCGCATAATGGGGGGCGCGCCTTGATTTTTTTTTTAGATTTTTAATCGAAAGTAGACTACATCCTGAGAATGTTGGCACCAACCTCGACCTTCTAGCGTGAGTAGATCTGTTTCTATGATTTTTCAAAGTTTCGACCGTTTATGACGTCACGCACCTCTCTCGCCTGGGCGGGGCCCCCCAGCACACTGTGGCATCATAAACGGTCGAAACTTTAAAAATTCATAGGAAAATATTTACACAGGCTAGAAGGTCACGGTTGGCACCAAAATTCTCAGAATCGAAAACCACAGTCATGTCCGATGCTTTTCATGATTACCTTTCCATCATCCCGCACACAAGCAGAAACGATTTGATGAACTGTCCATCGATCCGTACCTGACGTGTTAAGACCTTCCTGTACAATTTTGGTTTCGTGTATGTCTATCCGTTTGTCGATTTGTCTGTAACACCAGTCGGTGTGTCCGCAATTCCTTTAAAATTATATAAAGTTATTGTCAGATTTTGATTAAATTTCCAGGGGTTATCCGGGTTTATTGAGTTTAGATGGTCACCAATGAAAATCATGGCCACTGGAAAGATAGTAGGTAGCCTCTGCGCAAGCAAATCTTTGTAACAACCATACTTTCTACATTTTCCATCCAAATTCAATGAAACTTCAGAGATTGTGCGAGTTGGTGAGAGATTAATGATTTGATGTATCTACCGTGCATCGGACCATAATCGGGTTATGGCTTCAAGGAAGCTATGAGCCACACCCACTAGGCAGACTTTTTGTTTACGAAAAATATTTAGAATATTCGAAAAGTGTATATCGATATAAAGGCGATAAAAGCGCTATGTCCATCCATCTTCCAAATTTTTATTGCTTTCAATTTCAGAAGAACTCAAATTCAACAAAACTGTTATTGACCTTCTTGACGATTATAGCTTGAGAATGAGTTGAAGAAATTAAAGAGTTTAGTGTGATAAGCCATTATTTTAGGAATTGTGCACTGGTGAAAACTTCTTTTGCGTTTTTTGAAAACTCCGGGTTTGGACATAGCGCCTTTGTGCTTTAAGGTATCGATATGTATCATTGATTTAATCTTGCTAGACTGGTTAGTTACCATACTTAGAGCAGGTATCTTACTGTACTCATAGTATTTTTTGTATATTCTACTGTCTATGTATTCTACTGACTAATGAATACCCACAAATGGCAACTTTGAGAAAAGCTCTTGCCTAGATCCATCTGAAAGAACCATAATTATTGAAATCAGCTGGAATACTCTACTTTGAAGGGGATCGCTATTCAGACGTCACCTGACATCTTACCGTTCAATTACGTAACGGTATCTCCGCCATTTGAAACCACAGAATAGACCAGGTTAACTCATATTCAGGTTAACTCGTACTTAGTACGTTGAAACATGGAGATATGAGTCATGCCTGTGACTAATACCTACCTTTCTCAAATAATCGAGCGATTCGAATAGTGATGTGATAACTTCCTTTGGGTCGGCATGGCATGATGGCATGAGTGAGAAAGGAGACAAATTGACTGCATCATTTTGAAGTTGCTTTGTGTTCATACTATGGAAACGATCTAATATTTCGAAGAATCAACAATAGATTTGGTCCATCCTTTAAATTTTGTTGATTGATAATACACCGCACTAACTCTCTCTTCCGAGTCTACGGGGGGCGATAAAATTTGGAATGGAATCTCCGCTTGGCCATACATTTGTTCTCTCCACCTTGAGATCCTAGTTACTGGATGGCAAGGCACCTGCTCAACTATGAAACCTTGGACGAATTTTGTGCAATGCAACCGAGTTTAGTGACTCGTCCAGCTACACTAGCGGGATAAATTATTGTTTTCTCAATGATGTAGGCCTTCCAAGCAGTTATTCCAACTTGGAACAAAGTTTCTACAATATGTTATGTTGAAAATCAGTGAAAATTGGTCCGTTGACAAGTGTTATTCGTTAGGTAGAGTAGGAAAGTGATAGTTTTTTAAGATAAGGGATAAAAAAAATGAAAAATTAGAGTAAATTGAACAATAAAAGGCAAGGGACGAGGTTGTTCTTCTCCACACTGCGTGCAGCTTGAATGTGCCTTCGTGGGGCGAGAAGGAAATGGAGAGCATGCAACTCATTGTTGGGATTCGTGGACGGAGCTGGAGTCAATTATGGCCTAAACTAAATTTAAAATTTCTCTTGATTGTTTTCAAAAAGATTTTCCAGACAGTTATTCCTCAGAAAAAAAATTGATTGTGAAATAAATTTATATTTATAAAAGGACCAATAGTTGTTTTAGCAATATCTAAATCGTTAGGTGTATAGGTAATAGATCGTTAGGAAAAAGCGCCCAACTTCAATCAACTGATGCAGCTAAGCCTTCAATTCCGAAACTTTATAACGTTATCAGATGAATGCAAATGAATCTGTTCATTCTTTTGTCTGAATCTTCGAATGTTATAGGAAACGTTTTTAAGAGCATCATTTGTTTATGACAATGATATCGGAAATTGGGTACCTTGATTTCTGATTATGTTATTAAAATCATTAACTATTATTATTACCCCCAATATTACTTTCCCATCATAGAAGTCTATTTAAAAACATTACACACCAATATTATTGTTTGTATGTATGTATGCGTATATGGTGATTTAACAAATACAATTCTTATCGAACATTTTATTCTCATATATGAGCCTTGAGTGTTGTAAGATGTGCTTATTAATGTAGCTAGCGCTAAAATAACTGACCATATTCCTCTTTTGTTGTGCTTGCATGGAATTGAATGCAGGTTGTAAAGGTGATTATCAACAGTATTATTCATGTTGTTTATACCTATCACCAAAACTGTTAATATAAGTACAGAAATGCTTTATCGAATCCTGTTCGTCGTTAGCTGCTGCTTAGATGTTCCAAGTTCAATGGTGTAGATGATACCAACTAATAAGTCTATACTTGACTTTATTCATTATAACTAGGAATCGATAGACCCTAATTCCTGCACCGTTAACACATTATTGACATTCATTTAGTGAGTCTTGACGCAGTAGTGAAAGCTGCCTGTATTCATCATGAAGTGTGGCGTACGCATCTTGAATAGAAATCTATGTTGTTTCGTCTAGGGATTAGTAATGAATTGTAGTAAGTAAGCAACGTAGAAGTTTTGATCACTCAGTCAAGTAAAATGTCTGATTCAATCGGTAGAAAATTGATTCACAGATATCAATCATTTCATTTTTGAAATGTGAAAAAATAACTATAAGAGCGGGTAGAGTGTCTAAATGATGATAGAAAATAAACACCACGGAGGTTTTAAAAAATGGCCTGATGGTGTCGCCTCACATAATGGCTCCAAAAACCGCTGGTCATATTCGCTGAATATTAGTTTATTATTCACCATAATGAACCATCATAATTGAACATGAAACATAATGACTAACGAATGTCGGTATTTGGCTTTGGCAATTGTGCTCAGAAACTTTGCTTACTGTCACATCCGATGCCTGGTTGTTAAGAGGGTCTCAGTCGGTCGCCGTTCGTTCTTAATCATTCGCGATATTGAAGGGACAAAAACTTAAAAAGTTGTAACTTAATTTGATATTTTAAAGGATTTTAGAAATTCATTATTGCACGGCCCTAGGGAATTGAAAAACTGAAATATTTCCGCCGGAATCATCAAAATCGAACAATAATTGCCAAAGAAAAATGGGAAAAACTGCTGAATAAACGGTTTTCCCCATGTTTTTCCCATATTTCTCTGGCAATTATTGTTCGATTTTGATGATTCGAGCGGAAATCTTTCAGTTTTTCAATTCCCAAGGCCCATCCACTAATGAGTTTCTAAAATCCTTGAAAATTTCAAGTTTAGCTACATTTCATAGGAAAAACATAACTGCATTAACGGTTTTTCTCGTTTTTCTCTGGCAATTATTGTTTGATTTTGATGATTCCGGCGGCAATATTTCAGTTTTTCAATTCCCTAGAGCCGTGCACTAATGAATTTCTTAACTCCTTTGAAATGTGTAATTTAGGTACAACTTTATATGTTGTTGCCCCTTCGATTTCGTTAAATACTGACCCGGAACGAGGAACGAACGGCGACCGCCTGAGACCCTCTTAAGAACACATAAGAAATGTATATTTGAAAACCTCCTAGCTCAAAGAATTTCAGTAGAACTGTCCGGGTTTTACCCCCAGTGTGGATGAAAAGAGCACTCATCAGCTTTTCTCAAGTGGGTGGAAGATAGATAGAAAAATTCCCATGAGTAAAGCTAGAGCGAATCAGCAAATTTTTAGAGAATTATTCTAACCGAGTTTTACCAATTTTTGAAATAGAGTAATATTGAACTCAACGAATTCATAGAGTACTCACTCATGTAATTTCGATTTTTACGCCACCTTCTTTAGTAATTTAAATTTTCCACCTCGTACGAAAAATATGAGTTCAAGTGATTCATAGTTGTTAGTAATTTCCCCATGAATGTCAAAACAGAATTTAACCACTCGAAGAGTGTGGAGGAAAACCCGAAAAAGCATGGCAAAATGAAGTATGACAAAATTTGTTGGACCTCCAATTTTTAGTTTGCCTGTGATTTCTGTGATGTGAACATGAAGTGATGTTTTCTGAACGATGAAGTCATGGTTTTAAGTTTTGCTTGTAAAGCTATCCTGGAGCTTGTGTGTGCTTAGTTTGTTTGAAGGTCATCAATAACTGTGATTTTTGCCAAGCTTTTTTAATTTCTCGTTAGCTTGTTATTTTAGGTCAGATCTTATAGGAAGTACATTAAAGCAGGTTTGACAACGGAAGAGGGGTTGGAGGATGTTGCTTACAATAATTTTACAACCACTTTCAAGCTGTTACTCTTGATTCTATTCCCATCATGACACGGCGGTTGGCTAATTTTTGATAATGTAGTGTTGAAAATAGGGTATCCTCCTAATGTGGAACCTGTAACATGTAATCTAATGATGACTCAATGAAATACCAGAGATTTCAGCTCTGAACTATGGGCGAGCACTGTACCTACTCCAGTACGTACAGTAATTCCATAATATAGATATATATTATGTTGCCCTACAAGTTACTGTAAGTAAACTTGCCTATTATCAAACCCACTATCTAATCAGTAACAAGACCCTTCTACCAGCCCCATATTATCGAATTCTCAAAATACAATGAAGTTATTGCAACAGACTCAACACTTTTCGCATGAAATTGTTTGAATTTTTTCATTGAAATCCGTTTTGCAACATTCTTAAACGATTCCTGCATAATAAAAACGAAAAGACGAGTTCGTTAACTGGGGAAACAGTTAATATCCAGTTATATTCCATTTTCGTGGCTATTACCATCATAATCATCTTAATAAATGGTATAGCTCTTATTTCGATTTTCTTAGCCATAGCTTTACAGATTTCTTTGAAAATTCGCTCATTAAATCATACTGCATGAATTGACTTCTTGAATCAGTAACCAACGAAATATAAGGGCTAGTGCAATATGTTATGCTTAAAGTAAGGACCACAAATTGTTGTATCAAGAGAACACACATAAGAGTATAGTGTATCGCCTCAATCGCGTATACGTTTTCTCAATCATTCAAAAACTTCTGATTCCAAAAGTTTCCAATCCCAAACAAAATTATTCCAATCAGTTTATGTATAATATCTTTATAATGTTAGCAATTTTGTCATTTCTTTCAATTGATATTTCAATGTTCTATTACTCTCTCAGTTTCGCAAGTCAACGCATTCTAATTATCAGATTTTCCAATATAGGTACCCAACCACATTCAGTACTAAACTATCCAATGATCCCCGTGATATCCGAAGAACCCTTGCGGGTTCCATTTTGTAATGTACCATCATCCGTCAGAATCTGAAATCAATAGATTATATGTACTTATTCTCATAATAATTCCAATCACTTCGGAAAAAAATGCTGGGATTTGGTACTTAGAAAGTTAGCCCTTGCAATTTTTTTTCTCTCTTTCTTAACTCCCTTTCGATGCTAATATATTTAAATGAGAGAAATAAAAAGGGGTCCACGAGGTTATTATCCATATCCTTTCCTTTTTTATGTGAAGCATCACCGTGAAATGAACTTTACATAAAGCACTTCAAAAAGAAAACCCCATAAGTGACCGCGGGCTGCCAGCGGATTCATTTCTCGTAAACAGACCGATAAAACACTTTTTTAACCGTGACGAGTATTGGCAGTCATAGAGTCTTCTTTTCTCACGTTCCTTTCATTCAATCATCTTAATGTAACCATCAAAACATTTTCTTCCAAGATTCCTAAGGTATCTTATCACCAATTTCTCCTATTTCCGTATCTAATAGTTATCTTAGTGTTTTACCATCCAGTCACTCTTACATTGTTGTCCTGATGAAGGCGGAAAATTCGTCGAAACAAGATACCCCGCCCAATCATAAATATTTATGAACTTCTGAACAATAATGCTTGGCTATTGTGCGCTAAAAAAAGAAAATAACACAAATACAATATAAAATACAAATAACAAAAATATGAATTTTTTGTAATTTGGAAAACTATCAACAATTTATTTTCACTTCATAGGTTTGCCTGAGCCACCAGTGGATATTCAAGTGGAACCTGGACCGCAAGACGGCACCCTTCTTGTTACCTGGCAACCTTCTACCTCTTTATCATCTCCGTCTGGAACTTTGGTGACTGGTTACGCAGTGTATGCTGACGGAAAGAAAGTTACCGACGTGGACAGTCCATCAGGTAGTCCTTCATACGTTGTTGTCTGAGACTTTGGAA
This sequence comes from Apolygus lucorum, assembly GCA_009739505.2. Lineage (NCBI taxonomy): Eukaryota > Metazoa > Arthropoda > Insecta > Hemiptera > Miridae > Apolygus > Apolygus lucorum. The sequence continues at coordinate 27,083,569 of CM019167.2, forward strand.
ATACTGGGAAGGCACGATCCCGAGAATACGCCAACCTCAAAATTATCACTTGGTGGTTCGTTTTAGGTAATTAAACTTAAGATTCGACCAAAAGTGGTAACTGAACCATGACAATATTGAAATTTCATTTGCTCCAGTTGGAAAAAGCGTTCTTTGTTTACAAAATTTTGATTTCTTCTATTTTTTGAGAATTGAGGCAAGTAAGTTTCTCTCCAACGTCTACCCATATATAATTTTGAGGAAAATAACTACTCTCCCGAACTTGAAAACTTTTGATATAGGTACAGGTATTGTTTTTTCATTATTATAAAATAGCGACGATTTTAGGAATTTTTGACACCAACCAGAGCTCTGTGGGACCATTCGTTCGTTATTGAGGATAATTAAATATTCAATTAGTGAATAGACGTTTTTTCACCAATTTAGAATAGTGTTCAAATTTTAGAAACGAATGATCCAGAGCTCTGAACGATGAATCATTGTTAAATGATAATTAACTCACAACTTTGGGATTAAGATGTTTTGCTGGTAGATACTAATAATGGCAAAGCCGAGTTCTTAGCAAAAAAAAAAAACCCGTTGGATAATAATTTGCAACGATTCTTTACATTTTGAAAAGTGAAAACCATGCTTTCGCTACTTTGGTAAACTCTGAAGAAATAGGAGAAAAAATGTCAGTTTCAGCACCTTCAAAGCTTCTTGAACGGCTCTATGTTGGTGGAAATTCACTGGATTTATTTTTGTACATCATACACAAAACAACTCGCCTCTGAAAAAATATCCAACCGGCCTTAATCAGTGTCAAAACCCAAAATATACATTTTGGCCTTTTTGAACACGACAAACAAATTCTGAATTTGAGGCTCTGTTTCAAGGTGATGATGAGCCTGATTCGAGTCAATGATTTGTGGAAGAAACTGAGCCGACCAAGTGAAGAAAACTTGATTTTCAAATCACACCGAGGATTTTAAGCACTTAAATATCATCACTTCGGTTTTCGATTCGTTAACCTTCATACCCTGATCAGAGTACCACCTGGCGAGCTTATTCGAATCTAGATTTATGCAATCGACATTTTGATTGATTTCGCCAACATTGCAGGACCGATAAAACTGCAAATCATTAGTGTGCATCATATACCAAGGATACCATATAATGATATCATCTGTCCCCTTGTTGCAGTGTTCCATGGTATATTATAAACCAAGTGATGCAGTAACTGACTCTTGGTGACTACCTAATTCAATATCTCTCAAGGCTGAAAATTTTCTACATCCAACCCTATTAAAAAAAAAAAAAAAAAACTTGCTATGGTATAAATGAACTACTGACGTCTAATTCTAAATTAACTATTTTATGTGCCAGCACTATTGTTATTTGCCATTCAATTCTTGATCGTTTCTACAGGTGACCATGCGTTGATTGATATTAATAAACTTCTGGGACTGAATCCGAAACAAGTAACAGTGAGAACAAAGTCTCGTGACAACCAATCTTCTGACAGCCTACCAACCCAAATACCACCACACATTTTGAAAGGGAAACAGCTGAATGGAAAGGTTGGTAATGTACACACAGTTTTATTATGAGAATTATCATCTGTGCTCAACACATTAATCTATCATGACTCTAATTCCTAAATAATGAGATATTTTGTATGGACATTGTACAGCAACAAGAAGATGATAGAAGAAGATATGGTTCGTCAATACCCCCACATATGAGGAATCAGCATCGACCTGGTCAGGTTATAGAGACCGAAGAAAACTTGAGTGATAAAGAAATTTATCCCAACAACCACATGAGTATTCCAGCAATAGGTACATGATCTTGACATTTAAAGCATGTTAATAACTAGAATATTCTTTGAATTATTATTGGGCATAGTGGTTTTGGAAAATAGACGATCTATTATTATCAGCCCGCTGTAGTAACCAATTTTCAGCACCTACCTTAAAAGATTATGAACATAAACTCCAATAGAAACATTAGAGAATGAGAACCACGCTGTTTATAACATGTAGGTATATTTATTATGACCTACCTACCTTTTTCATTTATTATTACAGCAGTAATGAGCAAGCGTCCTGGTTTAATTCCCCATTATTTCAACAAGAACCACATAAAATATTTAAACTGGATTAGGAACGTTGTTAATACTGGAAGAACCCAAATCTATAATGGATCCAGACGTCATAAAAGCCCACATCTATGAAAATGGTCCCTAGTTTTGAAAGATCTCAAGTTTTTTCAATTTCTAGAAATCACCAAAGATACTGGAAGTGACGGGAACTTCAGTGAAGAAGACTATATGGACAGGAGGATGGGTTCAAGGGGTCAGTACGACACCAGAGGAGCTCCTCGTGGAAAACAACCCCATCACGCTGCTCATCATCAACGTGGGCACCACCGAGACCGGTAGGTCACATCAGTAAATATTGTCGCTTGAATGGATTTTATTCAAACTGGGTCATTCTAACTAAAAATCTTCTTTCGAACCCGCAGAATTTTAGCAAAAATTTAAAAAATGGGTGGTGAGAGAATTATGTTTGAAGTACAGTTGGTGAGGTGGACGGACTCTTGGTGTTATTTTCAAACATATTGTTTAGTAATGCATGCATCCCAGGGGCCGTCCCATTGGATAAGCATTAGGTCAATTAGTACCAGTTGGTAAGCGAAAAAAAGCTGTTCACTCGATGTAATTTATCAAGTATTTTAGGCGAGAAATAGTGATCCTCCCCCCCTCCCCTCTCACTCTTATCCACCATAACATTTCTAGCGGCATGAGCGCCTCGAATTTGAAGAGCATTTTAAAATCCGTGATCTACGATACCCAACATGCGAATTCGAGTTCAACCTCCCCCCCTCCCAACCACCATCAATGGTGCCAGTCTGGCACCAAAGCGGTAATACTTCGTAAAGTTGAACTTTCATCTATTAGTTTTAGTAGGCATTCCGTCGAGGTTCTTCATTCAAGGTGAAACACACACAAAAAAAAAAAAAAAAAAAAAAAACACGAAATATGCGGTTTATGGTGTCCTGGTACCATGGTGGCACCGCTATAAGTTCCATGGTGGCACAGAGAATGATTCATGAAAATCCGGAGGTATAATGGGAATTTTTTCTCAATTTCAAAGCTTGGGTACAATTAGTAAGCTACAAAGGAACCGAAATATTGAAAAATCTGATATTTTCTCAATATTATCCCCCCACCCGTCCCCTCTCATGCTAATTTTCATACTTTGATGGAAAAGGGTCCAATTTGGAAAATTTCTGAGTCGAACAAAAAAAAAGAAACACTCAAAACGGTTGGAAATTGAGGCCTGGGCAGATTTTACAGGATTATGCCCGCAAACGCACGTTTTTTGAGCATTAACCCCCCCTTTCCTCCCCTCAAAATTCAAAATTCGAAATTCCAGCGACGTAGTGCACAACTATATAGGTTTCCGCGTCGAATAAAAAAAGAACCACGAAAATCGGTTGGAAATTGAGGCCTGGACAGACTACACAAGATAATGCCCAAAAACGCACGTTTTTTAAGCATTAACCCCCCTTTTTCCCTCTTTTAAAGAAAAAATTCGAAATTCCGGTGACGTAGTGCACAACTAGATAGTTTTCCGCGACGAACAAAAAAAGAAACACGAAAATCGGTTGAGAACTAAGGGCTGGGCAGACGACACAAGATTTTGTCACACACACACACACACAGACATTCACCTATGGTTTTTTTCGCGGATTTGGATTTAGAATGGTCTAAAACGGATTAGTGTGGTTGTTTTTTTTCTGTTGAGTGTTGTCCTCCTTCACCCCAGATCGAACGCATAAGGACGCCCAAGTCTTACTGTGGGACGTCCTAAAAAGTGAATATTACATTTGAATTCCCTTCAAATGTAATGAACTTTGTTTTAATCTGAAAACGCGCATGTGCTCACGATTGCTGTGTTAACATAGCTGAAATTATGTTTTTTCTCGGAATTCTACTTGAATTTTGCTATAATAAATTTCAATATAAGTACTTACAGCGTTTCCCAGAAATTTCTACCTCAAACTTGAACGTGTCACTTTCAGTTTTTTCCCAACATTTTAGTGATTTTTGCCAGCTAAAACACGGTTTACTCCAGAAGTTTCCATTCCAGAAGTAACCCATTGTAACCCAGAAGTAACCCAGTTCAGTATGAAATTTGAAGAGGAAATGATGTTAGAATGCAAAAAAAAAAACATGTATTTTCAGCAAAAATTGAGTGTTTTTCACTATTTCGAAGTAAGGAATTTTTAATTGGGATGAAAAATAGGTGCTAAGAGAGAAATGTTGTTACAAATTAGTTGTAAAATCGATTACTGACGGAGTACTGAATGATTTTGGGATGAAAATTGTAATTGTAATACAATTGTAAAATTTTTTGGGGTAAAAATTGTTTTAGAAAACAAATCTCAAAAATGTTTGCAAAAAAACCAGCAAACTGTCAAATTTCAAAGTTTAAGCTATAAATACTGTCCTGGTGTAACTACCCTTTTTCTGAACTGGTCAAAAGCTCATCATATGGAAAATGTAACGATGTAATCAGATTTGAATTCGCATGCTAAATTAGGAAGTTATGACTATTTTAGTGCAACGAAGTCGAGAACGCGAGGAAAACAAATTGTGAGTAAGAAAAGTGGCATTTTAAAAGGAGTTTAAAACGCTGCAAATTGTTAAGCAAAGGGTTATTATTTTTCTGATAGATCACTCGCCTGCAATGAACACAGTTTTGGAATTGCCACTACCTACCAATCATCATTTCATTTCACAATCAAGCTTATGTTGAAGAAATAAACGCTTCACACTCAATTTGAAAAAGTAGGGAGTTGTGAGTGCCTTCATTGGGAAATTTGATTACTGGTTGCTAAGGACTCACAACTGAGTACAAGTCGAAGAAACGAACGGCGATCGCATTTTGGTCAGCTATAATTTGATAGATTAGGCCTCTCTTGCGATTCACACTCGTGTTTCTGATTTATCGTGAGTCTCACTCTTAAATTCTCATAGGGAGCGAGCCGTTGGTGCTACAGAGCTCAGGGTGGTCTCAATCGATTCTAAAAATTCAATACTATTTCGAATTGATGAAAAAACAATACCTTAGTATCGAAAGTTTGCAGCTAAGGGATTTTGAACATTTTAGCTCATATTTTTCAACACTCAGAAGTGACTGACATCAACCAAAATCTTCGGGGCACAACTAGACCCCAAGTGTAGCCCGTATACGAAATTTCATAAAAATCGGTCCAAGGTAACTAAGGAAGTGCCGCGTACGGCGGAGGACGGCAACATTTTGGTTTATTATTTTCAATAATGAACCTTAGGAATCGACCAAGAAAAATTTTTTTTTAACACTCCCTCAAAATTTGATGGTTTACGTTTCAAGGTACGTAGAATCCAAAAATCGAATAAAAATTTGGCCGCCCGTCCGCCGTACGCGGCACTTTCCCCTCTTAGCATTGACCGATTTTGATGAAATTCGGTATGTAGGCTCCATTTGGGTTCTAGTTGTGCCCCGAAGATTTTGGTTGATGTAGGTCACTTCTAAGGGTCAAAAAATGAATTTTGAAAACGCCCTAACTCAAAAAAATGTGATATGAAGGTATTGTTTTTCCTTCAATTTAAGATAGTATAGAATTTTTAGAATTTTTTGAGACCACGCGGAGCTCTGTAGGACAAACCATTCGCTCCCTACGAGAATTTAAGGGTTGGACGTACGATAAATCAGAAACACGAGTGTGAATCGCAAAAGAGGCCTACTCTCCGTTCAAATTTTAGCTGACCGAAATGCGATCGATGTTTTTCTTCATGTTGGATGGTTGGTGGCTTTGCAGACGAGTGATCTATATAGAAAAATAAAAATTAATGGACCATTGTGTAATAATTCGCGGCGGTTTTATTTTTTGTTCAGCGACCAATTCTACATGGATAGAAATGACGGAAGGAATAGGTTCGATAGAGAAAGAGGAGCTACTGGTCCTTACAACAGAAATCCAAGAGGCACACAGCCGCAGTCTCAACAGTGCACAAGGGATAAACGAGCGAGATGGTTCGTCGCACTTTTCGATTATGATCCCACGACTATGTCACCTAATCCGGACGCCTGTGAAGAAGAATTGCCCTTTTCTGAAGGTGACACTATAAAGGTATGCGTACCTGTATAATAAATTCGTTAGTAATTAAATTATCCCTTTGGCATAAATCAATTTGAATTTTTGGCAAACTTTTGGGATACCAACTTGAACTTTTGGCATCTCAATTTGAACTTTCGTCAAATCCATTACGTTTCGACATTTACTGGAGTCCTTGTCCACCTTTTTTCCTTCTACAATTTTCAACAAAGTGTTTTTTCTCTCATTAAATCTGATCATTTGTTTCCCGTAAAATTTGCAAATTTGAAAATCCTCATTATGAGCAATTCCCCTCCTTATACGCTGGACCTTAAGAAGAAAAATAAAATGAATTTCTGAAGAAAACCAAGTTGTGGGGATCAAAAATAATTGTTAATCATCAGTAGGCTGAGGATTTTTACCTACTAGAGTTATTAGAGGGTTTTTTGAAACTATACTTGTTACGTTTGTCAAAAAATTCCTTAATGAGTTTGAAAATCGCTTCCGGCCATAGGAACTACCAGTTTCAAACAGTACAACTTATTCCTACTCATTGTTTGTATTTTTTAGTGGAAAGTACTTCTGTGATTTTTGTACTGAACCGCATTGTTTAGGTGTATGGTGACAAAGACGCGGATGGTTTCTATTGGGGCGAATGCAGGGGAAGGAGAGGATTCGTTCCACATAACATGGTTGTTGAAGTACAGGTAAGTCAAAACTAATTAAGGTAGGTAGTTGGGCTTATACTGCAGCTACTAGTAAAATGACTGTAGTAAAATTAATGAATTCCAAATGACGATTTGTTATTCAGGGCGTGGATGGTAGTGCTGCTCCCGGCAAAGAAAGAAACAGAGACCGTGACCGATGGGGTGACATTTATGCCAACATGCCTGTAAAAAAGATGGTAGCCATGTATGACTACGATCCCCAAGAACTATCACCAAACGTGGATGCCGATGTGAGTTGCTTGTTAGTATTTAGGGGAACTTGCCACGTTCAGGGCTTGACACACGTTAGTCTCTTAGCTATTCTTCAGTAGTATATAAAAGTCAAATTAATAATACATGATCGGGTTGAACGATTAGGCTTAATTTACTATGTTCACGTCGCTTTTTGGTGCATATTACCTGCCTGATTGTGATCTCGTATATTTTCTTTCATACTCACGTATAACAATGAAGGTCTAGTTGCTTCTTGCATTAACTGCAGGTGGAACTGTCCTTCACAACCGGAAATATCATATATGTGTACGGAGAAATGGACGACGATGGTTTCTACATGGGTGAACTGGATGGCGTCAGAGGTCTCGTTCCTTCCAACTTTCTGACAGAAGCACCTCCGGAATACAACACAGGAGCGATGACGAGTGGCCAGGGGAAGGGACGACCTTCCCAAAGGGCTCAACAGGATCGGGACAGAGGACACGGTCCTGGTGCTAGGGGTCCTCCACCACCACCGAGAACAGATCCTAGAGCCGATCGGAGAAAAGGTATTTTATTTGTAAATAGTACCTATTTTCTTGACTTCCAGATATTCTCAATTTCGTTGTTGCATGCTGCCCTATTCATGTTGTCATTGCTGTTGTTGATGTTATTGTCGTTGTGTTGTAATCGATGTTTTGCTGAACAACCTTTCATTATTCTACATGATTCTGCGTGTGCTCTTCAAATTCTTCTTACAATCCATTTTCACATTCAAAAACTTCACTGGGAACTCATGAAGAATGCTACCGTACTACTATAAGAAAGGCAGTGCTTGCTTACAATGAACTCTACATTTGTAGGTACTGTGTGGACTCCCAACAGTAGGTACTCTAACTCCTTTTTCGACTAAGGGATCAACAGTGCTTTCAATCAAAATCTTCCCAGAGATAACATTAATTTTAATAGTTTTAACAAATGAACGTTATTATTAACGTTTATTAAAGTTTTTTCTTCTTCGGGTTAAAAACAGCAGAGTTGTCACGGTTACATACAACGTAACTCATTTATACTACAACTCCAACCATCCCCTGTTAGCAAAGTTAAAAAGTTCTTGGAGTCCAGTATATTCCGTACCTAGGTTCCATGCTCTCTCAAGATCTACGACAAATGTTAGAAATCAGGATTCTATAACAGGCAACTGCTTGCCAACCGTTTGGACCTGACTCAAACTCATCTCTCTTCATTTGACTAATGAAGATATAAGATGATTCCAAGCGTGCTCATTAATTTCGTTTATGAAAAAAATAAAAAGATCCGGTTAGTCGTGGCGATTTGAATTTGTTCAAATCTTTTTGAACCCTCGTCTCACTGATTTCAGAAACGTTTTGCAAAACCTAGGTTTCCATAATACTGAAAATTATTTTTTGAAAAGCATAATTAATTTTTTCTAATATTATTCTGGTTGAAATCCACTCTCGAAAGTAATATTGTGCAAAATTATTCACCAGTTCGGTACCTGTCTAGGTATTTGGCAATCTATGTTCCAACAAGCTGTCGATTTCAAGTATAAGTACTAGTAATGGTAAGTAAATGGTCTCTGTTAAATGCCCTGATTATATTGACTTTGGTGGAAGTGCACATTTGCGTTCATGCTTTCCGGCTGGATACTTAGTGATAGTTCACGCCTGATGATGATTCAACATATTCAAATTAATTCCAAAAAGCATTCCTCGATCTAGAAAAGTCTTAGCAGCAGTGATTCGGCAAAGTCACCTTATGTTTCCTGCTGCAGCAGCGGTTCAGCAGACGACTAATAAATCTTTGTAATGGAGCCAGACGAGTGACTCATGAAAACCGGAGCGACCTTTGTTGCGTAACTGTTTCATTTATTAAATTCAATTATAGTTCATTGAATGTAAAATTTAATAATAGCACTAACATGACGACACGACAACACTCTTCTAGTTTTTCTGAATGCCGACAGCAAAGTGACGACATTATTGTTTCCTCGTAAATGTGTTAGGTACACTAATAATAAATAAATAAATGTGTTAGTTAGGCACACTAAACACCACCCTTCAATTTTTTTACTCTTACCTCTCCTAGAGACTGATGAGACAGAATAGTTGGAAGATATTTTATTATCAGTTTTTTGTTAAATGACCAAACGCATTGAGACAGTTGCGCAACAATAGTCAGTGGTCTTGCCCCAATACTTACTGCCACGACGAAATGGCATGTGATTCATGGTCGACGAACCGAGGCGATATTGGATAAGTCCTATAGAGAAAGCTCAGTACTTAAGCTGGGACATTATAATACATTTAGAGGGATAGATCTTCTAGTTATAAAGGTACGATTGGAGAATCCGTCGAAACAGCAGCAAGTAAGGCAAAGGAAGAAAGATTCTACGTAAATATATTATCAGCAGACCGTCGTTGACGGTTCTCATCGGCCTAATGATGATCCCCTTACATCCAAATGACCTTTTACCTCCTGCACTCAATTTGCTGGTTACGACGGATCCTCTTATGAGCTACGTAAACAGTTGGGGTATAATAAATTAGCAGTTTGTGTGAAAAGGAGGAGTAGGTAGTATTTCAACGTTGGTGGAGATTCCTATGATTAATATCAGAGGACAATTAAATTGAGTCACTTTTGGGTTTTGTTAGGTTTTTTTAGGTCAGAGTGGATACTAGACTCATTATTGAGCTCGTTTCTTGCTCATGGGATAACTGCATCTTCTTCAACTTCTTAGCCGTCTTGCCTCTTCACAGTCTGATTAAACCAGAAGAAGAAATATGTGAAAATATTAGCTTTCAATCAACGGTTGATCAGAATAATTTCAGTTCAATCTATTAAAGCAATTTTCAATAACATTAAGATTAAGTTTCCCAATTAGCGGATTGTCGCTTAATCCATTCTGCATACTACTTTACTGCTAAAGTTAACTTTATAGCTTTGGTTTGCCTCCCCCAATCATTCACACCTTAATATTTCTGTTGGTTTGTTCTAGGAATTATCAGGGAATCTGACTAATGTTTTAAAAATTATCTCCTGAAATGAGACTTCGTGAGTAACCAGTCTACATTATTGTGTTGTTTTTAATCACTGGCACCAACTGACATTGAAGCAAATTCCTTCACTCGAACAACTTTAGTAGTCATCGTCGTTGCTGACCACCTCTTCCAATGGAATTTTATTGTATAGTATAGATTGGCTCGTTGAACCATCACGTCCTTGAAATTCCCATTGTTGCCTTCTTTGATTCCTATCGTGTACTACTTGGCTTGGGAATAATGTTGAACCTAACTAAGCCATGCGACTCCCATGCTTCATTGAATAGATCCTGAAATCTTGACATAATCCACTGCTTATATACCCGTATTTGGATATATAAGAATTATCCTATTACTTTACCTAGTTAAGCACTAGAATAGTACAGAAGTGAATAGGTACTGAAGTTTTGATGGATTAATATGAGGGCTAGATAGTTAATTGTAGGTTGAGAGAATATGAAAAATGGGTCTCCGCTTCAAGAAATCAAGTAACACATAATAGGTATACCGCTTTTCAAGTGTTGCTTGGCGTAAGACCAAATTTTGCAATTTGAACCTCGTAACTTAATTGAAAATAGTTACATATGCAATTGAGTACCCGCTGTTTAAAAATAACGATGCCTAAAACGTCCCTCTCAATAATTATTACTTGCTACATATTAACTCAGTTATTGTAAACTACAACTAATTATGGGAGAGGTGTTACAAACTAAAGCTTCAGTTGATGTCAAATTTAACTTTCTAATGATTCCTTACTTACTGGTGGCATCATGACCCTTGAACTTGTACACGAGGGACAATCAATATAAATGTTTATTTTTGGTCGTTGGAAACTCGGACGGGTCTCCATGTTTTCATTTTGAACTCATCAGAAATGGGTGGTCTTATTTAAATTTTGTTGATTCGAGAGCTATCTAAGCTTTGGAATTTTGCAACATGTGCTTCTGGGGTAGGAAAAGTCCATTCAGGGCAGGACGGGTTCCTTGTAGGACCTCCGTATGAGTTATTTTTTCGTGTCCGGTATCGTTTGCTAATGCTAAAGGCCCCCCCCCCCCCCGGGTTTTGGGGCCTTCCATGGGCCCCCTTTGCCCAATTCGCAATGGTCGGGGGCGACAAATTTATCATGTTAGCACCAACCCAATTTTTATTTGTGTTCCCTTCGTTTCCATTTTCATGGTTGGTGTTGTTACCATTGATAAACTGTAAAAAAGCCAAAAATGGAATGCCTGGAGAGATTTTTTCTTGTCAGCATATAATATAAGGAAGGAGCATTTTGTTTCTATAATTTATTTAGGTTGCTAATCCTGCTCCAACCCAAGTCACACTATCTGATAACGCATTCGTTTTTATCACTTGGTCAGTAGGAATGCAACATAATTTTTAATCTCATCTTGATCCATACGAATGGGTAACCGTCATTTCTCACTCGCTTGTCTCTGAGTGAGAGGTGAAGGTAACCCCAGGGTTCCGTTACTTGTTTCGATTAAAAAAACGCAGTAGATCACTTGGAAAAAGGAAATCCGACCAGCTAGCATGTCCCACTGATTTGACTTATTCCAAATCAATTGAAAAAGTCTTTGAAAGCCCTTTGCACAACCACACGGGATCCACAGCAATAAACAGTTAAAAACGAATCCGGACATGGTGTGGTAACCATAAACCAACATCAAATAGTCTTGTTTCGAAATTGGAAAGAGATGAAGAAGATTGTTACTAAGGAGCTAAACAGTAAACAGCAATTTCGATACGGAATAATTTTTTGGAAGGTCAAACTATTGGCGCTTACTAGAAACAGGAGGATATGGAAATAATATATGTGCAATCAAATCAAACCATCATTCTGAAGGTACTTGCGAACATTGTATATTGTTGGAATGCGGATTTATGTCTAGTCTACCATCTATCCGTTGGTCTTATTTCGTTTGAATTATCGTTGCTATGATATGCTCAAGTTATCGATGTGAGGGGTTGCTCCAGTTATCAGAAAAACGTTCAAGGTATTGAACAATTCCAAGAACATCGCTGTTTGACTTACAATATACAGGGTGTCCCCGAAAACGTCACCCCCCCCCCCCCCTTGCTGAAATCGTCCAGATAGTGGTAACATTTTTTTTTTTTTTGGAGTCTTCTAGATTTTTTCCAAGGATTTCAAATATGACAACGGTGTGCATTGCGCACGTGCGCAACGCACACCAACTTCGTTTTTTCAAATAAGACCCCCCATTTTTTATTGCAGATTCGGATTCTACGTGAAATCTCACGAAAATTTCACCCCTCAACCGATTTATTTTATCGCACGCAACCTGCCCAGCAAAGATGCGCAACCTAGAGGTTGCGTCCAAATGTGCATGTACAAATTACCCAAGTGTGACACATGATATTTTAGTATTTTTTTACGCTCAATCAAGTGGTGATGTTAGTTTCTTAATTTGACTGCATTTTGATCAAATTATCGACGAAAAATAAACTTTAAAAAAAGAAAATGACCTTTTTACTCACTAATTGCTACTAAAATGGTATTTTTACTCATTTTTTACTCACTACTAAAATTGTCATTCCCCGATAATCTTGGAGAAATAATTTTTAAGTAAAAAGGATAATTTTGCCCTTAAAAAAAGCCATTTTATTTTTTAAAAAGTTCATTTTTCGTCGATGATTTGATCAAAATGCAGTCAAATTAAGAAACTAACATCACCAATTGATTGAGCGTAGAAAATACTAAAATATAATGTGTCACACTTGGGTACTTTGTACATGCACATTTGTAGACGCACATGCGCATCTTTGAGCGCGCGCTGATTGGGTTGCGCGCGATAGAAAAAATCGGTTGAGGGGTGAAATGTTCATGAAATTTCACGTAGAATCTGAATCTGCAATAAATGCAATGGGGGTCTCATTTGAAAAAACGAAGTTGGTGTGCGTTGCACACAATTGCGCACCATGGTCATATTTGAGATCCTTGGGAAAACACTGCAAATTATTACACAATGGTTTATTATTTTTCTATATTGATCACTCTTCTGCAAAGCCACCAACCATCCAACATGAAGAAAAACATCGATCGCATTTCGGTCAGCTAAAATTTGAACGGAGATTAGGCCTCTTTTGCGATTCACACTCGTGTTTCTGATTTATCGTACGTCCAACCCTTAAATTCTCGTAGGGAGTGGTTCGTCCTAAAGAGCTCCGCGTGGTCTCAAAAAGTTCTTAAAATTCCACAGAATCCTAAATTGAAGGAAAAACAATGCATTTTTTGAGTTAGGGCGTTTTCAAAATTTCAAAATTCATTTTTTGAACCCTTAGAAGTGACCTACATCAACCAAAATCTTCGGGGCACAACTAGACCCCAAATGGAGCCTACACACCAAATTTCATTAAAATCGGTCAATGCTAAGTGGCAAAAGTGCCGCGTACGGCGGACGGACGGCCAAAATTTTATTCGATTTTTGGATTCCACGCACCTTGAAACGTATCAAATTTTGAGGGAGGTGTTAAAAAAATTTTTTCTTGGTCGATTCCAAAGGTTCATTATTGAAAATAATAAACCAAAATCATCCAACAACAAAAATTTTTTTTTACCACTATCTGGACGATTTTAGCAGGGGGGATAACGTTTTCGGGGACACCCTGTGTACTGTTCCTAAGTATTTTCGTTCACGAACTCAGTTACATCAAACGTGGTTCGATGTAAACGTACTATTACAGGTTGCCAGCCAAACTGTAGAGGATAATGTAAATAGCCCGAGAAATATCCCTATTACCTTTGTTTATAGTATACAATTCTGTGGTATTCAACTCGATGTTCAACAAGAACAATTTGCTGTTACCTTTTTTGTGGCTTAACTGTGAGGGAGTGAGAAAAGAGAGGTCTGAGTGTTGCTGCTATCACTGTGAGAGCTCTGCATCTGGGAAGACTCTGAAGGCCTCGACAGTTGACTAAGAATCACAAGAAACCACAAGTGAGAAAAATGCTGTATTAATTTTGTAAAAAAATTCTTAAAAAGAAAATAGTTCTTCTGAAAAGTTACTTGATACTTTCTAGAACTTCAAAAGCCACATCCCAACATCATCAGGACTCAAAAGATCGCCTAACTTGATCTGTAATTACCAATCTACACAGCTTATGATTTTGTGTCGCCATGACGGAATTCCGTTGTCAATGAAACATTGGTTATTATGAGTCTTCCTATTGTCTCTAATTTATTTACCCAGATGATCGTCTCTCATATTGTATCAAATCGTGACACATGTTTATATTAAAACAAAGAGGAGGCCTAGTCGAAAGCTGGGAGTTTTGAGACATACGGAAGAATTAGATGGGATTATCAGGTTGAGAAATTTAGGCGTTTAATATTCTCGTGTTCATTCGCAAACTGCCTGCTTTTACATAGTTATATTTATATTTGAAGAAGGAAAATCAACAATTTAAACTTTCCCGTCAGTTAAAGTGTACAGAGAAAAAAACATCTACCAACTCTCCCCATTTATTTTACTCCAATTAATTTTATTTCTCAAAGTAGCACTCATAACTTTCTATGCTGAACTCCACATCGGTTTGATCCACTCTTGACCATAAAATGAATCTGCTGTACAGTCAGTTTTTATAATACAGACATATTCATCAATCCATCTCGTCTCTACAAATGGAGGTTTCAAGGATTCTTCTTTCTATCCGGTCCAATGGTGTCAAATGTTGAAGCATTTTCAATTTGAGAGCCAGAAAATTCCCAACTGACATTTCTGTTATGTATTTTAATAATTCGCGATCATCTTCCCCTCCAAGTTTAAAAGCTTTTCCAGTTGCTTCGCGAATGTACCACCAGCTTCTATTCTATACGAGTATACCCATGGATAAGCATCAAAATAAAACTAAACTCGATGGAAAGTTGTTGAAAAACTTCTCAGTTCCGAAAAACTTCAGATAACGGTTATCTGCTTTCATCCCTATACTACTCTTAGGTAATACTTGTGTGTGAAAGATATTCAGATTGGAATGGTCTAACTATGCACAATGGTCGTTTTGTCCCACAAAGCTCGTAAAAAGTCCGAAAATATGCCCAATACTGCAAAATAATTATATTGGGTACACCGTGTACTCAAAGAGATGAAGTTTGAGATTTGAGCCATTATTTGAAGTCTTCTGAAAACGAATGGGTCGGATGACATCATTATTACTACCAATTCGGACTTGGTTCAGGATGTTTTTAGGAAGCGCTTCGTAATAGTAGTATGATAGAGTTATAGTGCAATATCGCCCAAGCTGTAGAAACCGACCTAGTTTACAGAAAAAATTTCATGGATTTTCAGACAATTTTTTTCTTTTAAGGAAAAACTACTGAAATTCGAGCCATTTCCTTATATTTAATTTTACCTACCAGTTTCAGTTCGCTATGAGCCCACAAGGATTGTTTTCCTTGGATCGTAGTTGATATCATTGTTGCCTTGTTGCTTCATTGAGTAATGACGAAGCAATAAACGATTGATTATGACCAAAATCAGTCAAGTTGGTGTATAAGACAGATTGGGAAGTTAGGAAAGTGGCTCAAAGATTTTACCTTTACGCTAATGAAATTCATGGAAAATATAGCTGAAGCATTCTAAGGGGTCAAATTTTAAAATTTTATGGTTTACGTGAATAAAAGAAGTGAGTTTTAAGGTTTTTTTTCTAGCGAAAACTATCTTCGTGTAGAAGCAGCGGCATAATTGGAGTCAGCGCAAAATTTACTGCAAGAAACATTCATACAATACTAAGATAGTTGAAAAAATATTATGCTTGTGAAAGGTTTTCTGAGAATTCGCTCATTAAATCGTTCTGGCCGCCTGGAGCGTTGTTTTTATGCGTTTGACTCAAATTAAAGAGTCGAAAGAAGGAAAAATCAGCTACTGCAAGGTTCTCACAGTTATTTGACTAGTATATTTCAGGTAAATATGCTACTACTACCGAAAGCAGCTATATAGAATCACTTTAACGAATGTAGCTTGATGTAAGCTAATTCTGTGCTTGGTAGTTACTCTTCCATTTATAGTGATACGAGTACATGATTCGCTCCACCTTTCTGTATATCCGTCTGTCGTTAACAGACAGACAGATCAGGAGGGACGTTGTCAGTCAAACGACTCAACCGATAATCTCCAAATTTGATAAGTTTATGCAGAATGTTCACCGGAAGGAAATATGTTACTTTATACCTTTTGGTTTATTATTTTCAATAATGAACCTTTGGAATCGACCAAGAAAAAAAAAAATTTAACACCCCCTCAAAATTTGATGGTTTACGTTTCAAGGTACGTAGAATCCAAAAATCGAATAAAAATTTGGCCGTCCGTCCGCCGTACGCCGTACGCCGTACGCCGTACGCGGCACTTTTGCCACTTAGCATTGACCGATTTTGATGAAATTTGGTATGTAGGCTCCATTTGGGGTCTAGTTGTGTCCCGAAGCTTTTGGTTGATGTAGGTCACTCCTAAGGGTTCCAAAATCAATTTTGAAATTTTGAAAACGCCCTAACTCAAAAAATTTCGATATAAAGGTATTGTTTTTCCTTCAAATTAAGATTCTATAGAATTTTTAAAATTTTTTGAGACCACGCGGAGCTCTGTAGGACAAACCGTTCGCTCCCTACGAAAATTTAAGGGTTTATATTGAAATATATATATATATAAATCCAAACACGAGTGTGAATCGCAAAAGACGCCTAATCTCCGTTCAAATTAGAGCTGACCGAAATGCAATCAATGGTTGGTGATTTTGATTTTTTTTTTGATTTTTTTTTTTTTTTTAAATTTTTCTCTTCATATTGGATGGTTGGTGATTTTGTAGACGAGTGATCTATATAAAAATAATAAACCGTTGTGTAATAATTTGCAGCGTTTTGGGAACCACGTGTGATTTTAGAACTTCAAAACGAGTGATCCGATTTTTACGGAAATTTTCGCATAGAATTTTATTCATGTGTTGTCCGCTAACTGATGTGTCTGTTTGTTAGTTTCTCGGAACTAATTAGCGCCAAACGACCCAACCAAATCATGAAGAAAAAATAAAAAAAAAATAGGCAGTATGTCTGGAAGGGTCAATTGTAGAACGAGACAACAAATCCGTTGGAGTAAAATTTGTCGAGACATTAATCCTATAAAATTGCAAACACAACCAGTTGCATGAGCAATCCCAGTAACGTATAAAGCCACTTGAATGATTGAGTAAAGCGAGCGCTCATGCTAGTTTATTATTAAAGTTCAAAAGTTATCTGAATTATTCATTGTAGATCTTGAGTCATGGACTAATCAGATTGAACAAAACTGTTTTAACATCAAAAATAATTTTTTTAAAAATCAACTTAGTCTTTCCAATTAGCTCAATGGTCTTATTCGTTGCTATAGACCAACGTTTAGGAAGAACCTGAGCACCCGGAGGTTTACCTCGACGTCTGATTAATGACAATGATGACTGACAACTGACGATGTAACTGAATGAGATTAAATTTTGAAATAAATCATTGATTAATAAATACTCTCGGATCTGAATTCCTCAAGAAATGTCATAGAAGGAATGGCATAGGTACGCTTTCTAGTTGTTCTTTCCTTCTCCTAAAAGTACGAGTATTTCCCAATGCATCTCCACACTTTGATGCAGAGTATACGTTTTTCGGACTCTTTACTACCCAAGTTGGGAAAAACGGCCGCAATGACACATGCCGAGTAGCCCAGCAGTGTTTCGGGTGGGTAGATTATAACGAATTTCGTTGTCATGGGCGAAATTCAACTGTCTGCCATAACCTTACAATCACATCGAAGTATTTATAGGTCTACAAATCGTCAAGTACATGGCCAGCGTAGAAACATTCTTCATCTATCATATAGGTACCAAACAATGTTATCCCATTGAGAATGTGAGAACAAAAAATAACAACTACTGTACCTACAATTATGCTCTTTTTATTATTTATTTCTTTACCTACCATGACTGCAACCATGTTTTTTTTCTTTGTTGCATATGTACTTCATTGGTTACTACGCCTCTTTGGACTTCTATCTCTATCTCTGTCTTTCTATCTGTGTTTCTCTCTCTCTCTCTAGATGCCTGTCCTGTACCCACACAAGTAGACCTTCGCCAGGTAAGACACTACACTTACACTTGACTAACATCTAACAGGTAATCCATCTCCTTTACCATCGAACACCACTAAACAGCTTGCCAGCCAACATCATTGCAGTTTCCTACCGAGTAGCTTTTTATTTGCTCGAGATCTATTAGAATTTCATTGTAAATGTGCTAATCATATTTATCACGCTATTCGTAGCCTGCTTGGTTCAGTAATAAAGATATTATTTTGAACATTTTCCAACATATTATGGATGATTGAGATTAGGTATGATTACGTGTTAAAGTGCTTCCCTTTATATGCATTTCAAGTAATGTATGCGTATAGAATGTCGAAGTATGTTATGGTACCTATTGTATTCTAGACCATTGGAATCCAACGATAGAATTATACGTTGTGGGCACCTGCAAACCAACTAATAGTCATAGTTATTTGTGTTACAGCCACTCAATGATTTTCCTTCCCCACCCATTCCAAATTTTTTGATAATTATCATAGTTACAAATTGCTGCTTAGAGTTTCAAGTGTGGCTTCGGTTCTTGTAGCATGCTCCACACCACTTTAACATTTTTCTTATTTTCTGTGATATTCACGTATACATGTACACCAGCTCGGTGTTTGTATACACATTTTTCGAAGAATTTGGCGGGATTTTCCTATCAGTGCGGCTACTTTAGTCATTTGAAAGCAGCAAAATCATTTCTACCCCTCTCCATTCCTCTCCATTTCTCTTTCTGTGTCACCACCACCCCCTATTTCTTCCTGCAATACGATTCCCCTTATTTTTCTCGTTTTTATCGATTAATATTGATAGTTTGGAAGCACTAAGGTGTACATTAGTAGGTACCACAACACAGGTGTACATTTCAAGCAACTGATTCTCAACACATACTACACACACACTACTTATACACAGTTAGTGGGAGGTCCTTTTTGGCAAATGAACTATAACTTTTCTACGTTTCTCTTTATTCTTACCTACATTCATTTCGTTTACTACCTACCTACTTTTTTACCTTTTTCAGTGCTTGCGCTCCCATTCTCTTTCCGTAAAGGCAATATCTCAAAACTTAGCTCATTCAATTCTTGACTTGTACACATTTTTGAATTTAAATTTCTCCTCAATCATTATACCTACTATCAAATGTTATTTGCGTTGTGCAACTTTAGAAAATTACAATTGAAAATCATTTCACAAGTTCACACCCTGCAAAAATCTATTTGGAATCTTACCAAGTTCACAAATCGTACCTTCAGAGTAATCATCAATTTGAAGACAAATCTTCGTGTCGAGGTTGTTGAAGCAGGCATTTTGTGTTCGTGAAAATTAGGACCTTTGAACTTGAATAACGTCGACTTATTCTTTTAGTTAAACGCA
This sequence comes from Apolygus lucorum, assembly GCA_009739505.2. Taxonomy (NCBI): domain Eukaryota; kingdom Metazoa; phylum Arthropoda; class Insecta; order Hemiptera; family Miridae; genus Apolygus; species Apolygus lucorum. Next base: position 27,103,154 of record CM019167.2, read on the forward strand.
GCAGTGAATTAATAACGATTAATTTTACAAATTTAAAAAAAAAACAATTTAAGAGAAAATCCATCTCGAGAGCAAGACGAAATTTTTGATCCGAAATATATTTTGTAACGGACACCACTACACGTGATAATATTGATTTCCAAAATATTGCTATCAACTGAGTTCAATTTATTTCTAACATAGATAATCTTGAGTACTTCATCTTCAGTTGAACTCTCAATAGGTTTGTTCAAGCTGTAACCTCTCCTTTGTCAAAGCCTTGTCACATCGGCCACTCGATTCGTGGATATAATGAAATGTGTAACTGGCTGAACAACAATTCTTAATTTTTGGAGTCTTGAATAGATTTCGAGTCGCATCACACTTATGACCACTATACCAGTGACGATCACGAGTCACAACCTTACTTAAGAAAAGTCAATTCCTTCATATGAGTGGTTAAAAGTATCTTCGATTCGCTCGCACTACTGTTTGACCTACAAACATTTGTGGTTGTTCAATGTAGATTACGTTCCTTGATAAGTAACTCCTTGTAGAATGTTGAATCACATCGCACGACCAGATTATGAGTATCATTGTTGTTTGGATTGTAACTAAAATCTATATTCACTATCGGTGTTTCCATATCCCTATATCCTGCTGATGGTTCAACGTGTCAACCAGTTTCCTTACTCGAATCGACTCCAATGTTTTATGTTCGCATTCTGCATAGAAGCAACATTTTTGAATTTTTTGCTACGAACAGCTTCCCGGAAAGGAAACAACTCTGATGGGGGTGTCACACTGGGATACTGGGCAACAATCGTACCTCGGTGGTGCTCTGACCTGTCCCACGGATCTGAATATGACTGTCTCCATCGATTTACTTTGTTCCACTCCAAGTGCGCCTGCTGCCGATTTGTTGCCGGACTTTTTTTCAACTGGACTGATTCGACTCCAGGCTTTGTTAAAATTCCTATTTGAATTGTGGGTTCCGCAGTTGATTTGTCACCTGGCTTTCCTTTCCTTGGGTATGAGGTTGCTTCCTCTTCTAACTATTAAGTATTGACAACTGCATCGGATATTGAAGATTGAGCACCATCCCCATTTACCACGCAGTTTACAATTTCTTCGTATTTCCAAGTAAAATTCAAAAATACAACCATGTTACCTTCGAAGTAATATTCACCACCAGCTCCAGAGTTTAGAGGCGAAAATTGTAAACCTTAAGAACTACCTCCATTGAAATTTTCCAAACTTTCTCAATTACTAATTCTGACATTTTAGGAAAATAAAAGATGCTCTCTAGGTACATTTGTCATCACTAACCTACGTGTGTAAGAGCTTTCATAGGTATATTGCCTTTACCCATTGTATTGATGAACTTCCTGTTTGTCAATCTTCCTGTGAACTGTTGTGAATGGTATGAAGTCCTGAAACCATTCTCGTCTGCAGTCTCACGATCATGAACGTCTGAAGCCACACCAGTTGTCATCAGATGTCACTCCAGCTTCATTAGCAAAAACAGTCTCGTTATATCAAGCAATGTTTTGGTTCCTTGGTGCTCTTCTGGCTTCTTTCTTTTCTAGCCTGAAAATTCTCACTTCCAGGCACTTGATTTGTTACAGAAATATTATCTTCTGTTCTGGATTGTCTTCTTTCTTCCGCTGACTTTTGTGGTCTGGTATATCTCTTTGCCATCACATCAAAAATATTCATATTGTATTAAGAGAATTATTTCGAGCCAACTGTAATGCCGATTCAGGCCTGTTCTCAGAAACTACTGCAATTCATCAGATATAGCATCGTCTGTCTACCTACTTATGAAATGATCTGCAGTGAAGTGCATCTGTATTTATGTCTCGTCTTATTTCGACTGTTTCTCAAATTTCCCACATTCACAAGAAATTTTGTCACCGAACACAAAAGCCTCCAAGATTATTGTCATTTTTAACTTTCAAGCTACACATTATTTGGCTCCCTCCAGAAGATCGATTTCACCAATTCTGTTCTCCTCGGCTTCCGTTCTTCTTGAAAGTCTTACTGCATTTGCTTCTTTTGGTTTATTACTTCCATTAGTAAACCTTTGTAATTGATCATGAAAAAAAAGTACTCCCCCCCCTCCCCCATAAAACTTGGTCGTTACGATTCTGGGTATTTATAATCCGAAAATTAAATAAAAATGTTCCGTCTGTACGCCGTACGCCGCAATTTTTCTTAGTTACCTCGAATAGATTTTGATGAAAATTGGTATAAGGGTTCCATTTGGGATCTAGTTGTGCCCACGTTATGGTCAGTCACTTCTAAGGGGTTAAAAATTAGGGTTGAAATTTTCAAAACACCATAGCTCAAAAATGATTTATATAAACATTTCTTTCGTCAATTTAAATAAATGTTTAACTTTTAGAATCGAATGAGACCACCCAGAGCTCCGTAGACCCAAACGTTCGCTTCTTATGAAGTTTTTAAACTGGGACGAATGATAAAGAAAACACGAGTGTGAATCGTAAAAATGATGCGATCTTTTTTCTTGATCCGATTAGAATTTTGTGTCACTTAGTTATGCTTGCCTGGCAACCAAGAACCTAATTCATTCATATGTGGGCAATCACAACTCCCAGATAGCGATGTTTTTCTGGTAGGTACTAGATTTCATAATAAACTACACTTCATCTATACAGAAAAATAATAAACCAAAGAGTAATAATTTGCATTTCTTTTTCTTTATTTTTTAAATTTGCTTTGCCCTGTTTCACTTTCATTGACTGTGCTTCATAACCAGTTCAAACAGAACGCAGCAGTTGCGAATGAATAACGACTTATTTGTTCAAATTGACGAAACAATCAGACGAACTTTGTGATCCGAAAAACATAGTTTTTTAACAAACAATGTCAACACATATGGTAATTTTGATTGGTTCTATTGATTTCAAACATACTTTAACTTCAAAAGTTTTCAAAATACGTTATCGTTTTTATATAACAAAACTTGCGATTTAGATTACTAGGGAAATTTCCATTGTTGTAACCGTTTTGGGCTTGCAATCGCACATTCGATCTTTTTTCCTAATGACCCCCTTGTTGCAATACTTTGAGGTCGCTTTAATTTATTTTTTATATTTTTCGTGGCGTTGAACACCTACTGGGCTTCGCCAACAAAATTCCGTGGCGCTGCGTTTGGAAAAATTCAAAAAGTGGATAATAATGTTTTAGTGAATGAACCGAAAAAGACTCGGGCTATGAAACTGAAGAAAACAGGCGGTCAAAGACTGCTCAAGAACGAGTGCTCCTAAAAACTGAATACTCAAGGGCGACAATTCATCGTTTTATTTATGAACCAAGAGCTTTCAACTCAACGCTTTTCTGACTACCTCAGGCTAGCCATTTAAATAAGGACGAGCGACCGTAAAAAGTGATTGTGCCGCAAGGAGGAAGTGGAGAGAGAGAGAGAGAGTGAGAGCGAGAAAACCCGTCTGCCGAATGGGTAAGGCACTTATTTCCAAAACAACATTGCATCCAATTCATAGCAATTTACTTGGCATGGGACCGTCAAGAGTTCCAAACACTCAACCCCTTAAAATTTTATCGAAGTCTGATGTTGAAGTTGTCGTTGTTTTTTTTTTTTTTTTTTTATAGAACTCCCCTCAAAGACAAAATGTCTTTTTTGACGGAGGGGGCACGCCAGAAAAATAAAATAAATAAATAAATAAAATAATGGGGAGGACGCCCAGGACTCACCCGACGCCGGCCCTAGGGATGAGGGATGATGAGGAAGGTGGGGGTGGGAGAGAGGGATGAAGGGAAGTGCCTCTATAAAATGACCACCAGTTTAAATATGAGCCGAGCAGTACGCGGCGGGTGACACCACGGAGTACACCTACTGAGATGCCCAACTCGCGCAACTCCGTGGCACTTTTCCCGCACCACACTCCGCGCCACGACAAGGTCGCAGCCATCACCCTGATGTTGTTGGGTGCCACTCCTTTTAGCTCTGACACTGCTTGCCGTAAATCATCTCTATCATACTTTCTTATCTTAGCCCGCCAGGTCTGCTCCATGTCCATGCTGCCATTAACAACCTGGACATCCAGGATAATGCAAGACCTGTTGGGCTTGACGGCAACAATGTCAGGCTTCTTGCCCTGGTCACTTGGCATGTGGTATAATCTCTCCCTTTCAACATCCCAGCCGCTGGATGACAAGGCACCTGCTATCTGCTTGGCGACCGCATCATGACGTAGGATGCGGCCCCCATGAGTTCGTGGACACTGCTGCACTACATGATACAGGTGTTCATTTCCACTCCGACAGGCACGGCAAAGGGTATCTGTCATCCCACGATTACCCCTTGAACACCGTACCGCTGTTGGCAGTGTTGCCACGCGGACGGCGTGGAAGTTCCGGTAGTCGCGGGCCCCAATGCCCTCCGAAGCCCAATCCACCCATTGGGATGAGATAAGGCTTTCGGAGCACTGTCGGAGTTCTTTACCATCTACTGACTCATGCAGGGCAGCAGCGAACTCAGCAGACGAACTGGGTAGTATTTTAATGTATGCGCCTGCTCAGAGGCTGCCGTTTATCGGGAGTCCTTGAAATTCACACTAGATCATCCACACTCCAACCCACATAATCTATGAAATTTCATCGGACTAGGATGGGAACTGCAGAAGTTAAACAAATATTTTACGTTTGTGGAAGCGCAGAGGCTGCTATTATGTCAGAGCCGATGAAATCGAAAGGGCCCTCAACTAACACGATTCGTGAAACTTTCATAGAAATCGGACTTCAATTTCGTATAGTTTCGCTACTTAAAAAGATTTGCAGACACACGGATCCACTGAAAAAGGCCACACAAACTCAGACTGACAAACTCGAACCCAAAATTGTTCATGAGGATCTTTCTATAAACAAATACAATGTGAATTGGAAACAATGTGAAAAAATGAAAACAATGCTTCTGCTACCATGGTAGACTCAGAAGCAAAAAAGTCCATTCATGCAGCATGATTTAATGAGCGAATTTCCAAAGAAAGCTTTGAATCTATGTTTGAGAAAATCGAAATAGTAGCTGTATGAGAGAATAGCCAGTCTTGTTGCACATAGCACGAATCGACAAAATCATACAATCAACCCCTTGGTTACGAATACTCTTCTCGTCACCCCGAACTTATAAAGTTCCTACACATATGTTGTTGTTTTTTTTCAGTAGTATACCATACTTCTACATAGGGTATGTCTTGAAGATGTTAGGAGTCCATATTCGTGTTCTACTCCTCTCCGAAAACTCATGGAGTACCGACATTGGCTATTGCATTTTTTGATGCAACGAATATACGCAGGTTTTCATTATTTATATAAATTGTTTATATTGGGTCTCTCACCAGACAAAGATCGTAAATCTAAATCATCTGAACTAAACCGTAAATTCTTTGATATTTTTTTAATTTTCATTATTTTTAAATCTCCGTGTTTTTTTTCAAGGATCTCAAATATGATTGCGCACGTGCGCAACGCACACCAACTTTGCTTTTTCGAATGGCAACCCCCTTTTCTATTGCAGATTTGGGTTCTATGCAAAATTTCTTGAATATTGGACTCCTCAATCGTTTTTTCAGCGCGCACAACCCGTTCCACGAGCGCGCAAAGTTGCCCAACTAACGGGATTTCAAAACCATGGGTTCTAGTGAACCCCAAGTGTGGTACATGGATTTCCATAGTTTCAGCTGATTCACGTGATCCCGTCCATTTTTTTGTCTTCAGTGGAATAATGACCAAAAATTGATTATCTTGCGTGAAAAAATAATCTTTTATGCCTTTTTTGACCCTCAGAATTATAATGATTTTTCACTTGACTACTGAAGACGGTTCTTATTTTTATTTTTAAACCTCGAAAATTAATCACTGTAAACATCTGAAAATAGGCGCTTAAATGAACAAAAACTGACATAAAAACCATACTTCGGTCATTATTGCGCTAAAAACGAAAAAGTCCGTTGTATTGGCTTCATTTTCTTGAAAATTCGCTAAAAAGAAGTATGTACCTCCTCTCTCTTCTTTTTGTTTCTTTTTTTTCTCTCTTTCTCACTTCTTTCTTCTTGTTTCAAAATTTTGGATGGTTGTTATCTTTTCTGAAAATCGTTTTTCGTCCGCTTGAAATTGTGGTTTGAACTGTAATTTATGGGTTGAGCTATTGACAACTTTACATATTGACTCCATCTTTCCTGGATGTGTTGAAATCTCTTTACAGAATATTTCACAGTAGTAACCTTAGTCAAACAAGAATTGATTTTGGCACAACTCATTCCGCAATAATGCTTTGTATCCTCAGAAAAATATGCGAATTTCTTCATAGATTTTAAAGATTTCCTTCCCGTTTGCTCGTGAATTTGGACGTACACTTAAATTATAAACTGAAGGGTCGCCGGTACAATGCCCGTAAATGTAATTTCGTATTATCTTCTCATAATACTACAGTTATTATTGAATTTATATCTTGGTACCTAGTTATGCTGGTATGTTGCAGTTGTAAACTGTGTATGGAAATGCACATTTGCCCTTAATTGCGGAGACCCAATGCCTCATTCTCTTTATGAGAAATTATACCAAAAATACTTCATTGCACAATCCAATTTTTATCACAACTCCGCTGAATTTCTCACCGACTAGGTACATCATTGTTACACCCAGGACACAACATTTTCCTATAGAACCTGCCCTTTTCTCCATTTTATACATGATTCAACCTAAAAACTTAGCACTCGAAAGCTATTTTCCTTTTGAGCATGTTAACCTAGTGCACCCATATATATTCCATATTGCACCAGTCTTTTTCACGTACTTTTTAAAAACATGTAGATGTTTTTATAATACGTAGTTAATGTAATTTATGAAGAGCCTCGTGAACCCAATTGGCAAATCTCTTGCAGTAAATTTGATTCATTCTAGGAAAAAATTTTACCAACTACATTTTATATACAAGGTTCATCATCTCAAATTATCTCAATCGTAACTTCCTCGATAAGCCTTAAAAAAACATGAAATCGTAACTCTCCTTCATTTTAGCTAAAAATTCGAACTTGGCATTATTGTATTCCGCAGTGGTGGGCTGTAGTACGTTTTTCGTTACAGATTCGAATTTAACGGTAAATTTCGAAACCAAATGACTCGTCATTTCAAAATTTTTGTGTGCACAAAAGTACGCTAAATACAAGCAATCAAGGTTTGAATGAGTGTAATTACCAAGCATGACATGATTTTTTCGTGTTTTTTTCCACGCTAAATTTTGAGGTGAATTTACCTTATTGTGTGAGTAGTCAAAACTGAAGAGCCATTTTCACCAAAATGGATAGCTCAGTCAGATTACAAAATAACTTCTACTACATGTGACTACGTTCGTGTTCTACCTTCGAAAGGTCGTGATTCAGCATGATACCACAACCTTGTTTGGTTACTGGCAATAGGAATTGTCTACACAGTCTTGTTGGTACATCTTACGCAAGGAGTGAAGGGGTAATCTCTCTTCACAGCTGATCCTGAGTCTGATATTTTATATCTAAACGACGAGACTCCAGAGTTAGTTCCATAACGCTCAAAGTCCGCGATTGATATAACATTCTCCTCGCCTAGCCTGTCGTTCATTATCACGCAGGTAGTTTTAGACGACCCACTCGGTTCCAAATCCTGGTCCTCACTAATGAAAATGTCGATATATAATAAAATGTTGCCTTCGATTCCTACACAAAAATGGAACTTCCTCAAAATGGACTGGGAGAAATGTGGTTCCATCTTGGTTTAAAAAAAGATAATTTAATAATGAATCCATCACTCGATTATACGATTTTTATGGCGCTGATACCGGATGCTTGTAACCAATCAGCTCCAATCTGCAAAACACAACAGAAAAAAAAACGGCTAGTCGATGGGGGAATGAGGAATGTGCAGAAGTAGTACACATAGGAATGAAGCATGCAGAAACTACTCGAAAATGAATCCAAAATACTAAAAACTTCCTTTCTGCAAAATGCAAAGAAGCTGTCGTGAAACGTACAGTTCTAAAATGAAAAAGTCTTCATCTAGTAAGAGTTGATGAACGGATTTTTCAAGAAATTTTTAAAGCCTAACCAACGAACTCATCCTTTCTTTTGTTATTACGAGTATTTCGGCACCAATTTCGATTTTGTAGACGTACCTAGCTCAAGTTTTTGTCTGGAATTACACACACATATACAGGGTGTCCAAGTAACTATAGTAGTATAGTCCGTGTATACATATTATATATACACGGTGTCCAAGTAACTACGCTCCCCCCACTTAGTTTATCTAATAGTGTAAGAAAAAAATCGGATTAACGCTATTCTTCATAATTTTTTGCGTAAAATTCAAAATGACAAAATTGTGCAGTGCGCAATCATGATCAATTTTGTTTTTTCAAATGAGAACTCCCATTTTTTATTGCAGATTCGGATTTTTCGTCAAATTTTATGAACATTTTACTTCGACAACTTTTTTTTGGACGCGCGCAGCCCGCTCAGCGAGCGCTCAAAGATGCGCAGCCCAGAGATTGCGCCAAAGTTGAGATGAAGGTAAACCTCAAGTGCGGCACAATACTTAGCACTGTTTTTCCACGCTGAATCGCGTGGTGATATCCCTTTCTTGATTTGAAATCATCGATTTTCTTACAAAGGGTAATGAATCATCCTAATGAAATATAAAAAAAAATTAAATTTTTAATATAGTAAAATAACGGTGTCCAAAAAAAAAGTTGTTGAAGTAAATTTTTCATAAAATTTGACGTAGAATCCGAATCTGCAATAAAAAATGGGGGTTCCCATTTGAAAAAACAAAGTTAATCATGATTGCGCATGGTTGCGCGATCGCGCACTGCGCAATTTTGTAATTTTTGAATTTTACGCAAAAAATTATGAAGAATAGCGTTAATCCGATTTTTTTCCTTACACTATGAGAGCAAATAAGTGGGGGGAGCGGTTACTTGGACACCCTGTATATATACATGTAAATATATAAAGGTATAATCCGAAACGGATTTTCTTGAAGAAGTTTTTCAAAATTTTCAATCCTAAACTTTTGAGGCCGTTGCATAGTTTCATTTTATTTTTTATTTTTTTGACAATTAGCTGTAAGGGAGGCATTCCGTGAATACTGCAGTCATCTCAATAGAACCACCCCACTAAAAGAAATTTGGAATCGGATTAGAATTCTGAAGAATGCAAAACTCCAAAAGCCGAAGCTGGGTCCGCTCAGAACCATTCCACATAGACACAAACACAGACGACCCAGAGAGTATATTTAAACCCAATTCATCATCCAGAAGCTGGAGCTGTTGTACCTTAAAAAAAAATCCCCTCCAGGGAAAGACGGATTGGTTTACCAATTAATGCTTTCACACTTACCCAGGGAATCGAGCCCTTCTAAAGATCTATAATTTATAAGAAAAATTTATTTTAGGGTCAATCCAATTTATAGATAAACTTTGTTTTACCACCCTAAAACTCCAATACAGGAAAAACATTAATTTTCTAAGCAGTATTAAATTTTAAAATTCTTCTTATTCGACATTGTTATCTTATTTTAAAATTTTAAATTTGATAACATTCGACTGACCTCTCAAACTTCTTATTGTGGTTATGAGACTGTTCAGTGTGCAGAATTCCTAGTCTCCAGCTTAACTTCTTGAAAAGGCAGAAACATACTCAAATGTTTAAAGTCCTCATCCACAGCCCACGACATCCACTGTCCAACTATGCCACGGTTAGAAGCGTAATGGAGTATGGATCTATATTCTAGGCGATTGTAGCCAAGACAAGCTTGCATGAACTAGATAGAATCCAATATGGGGAATAATAAAGGACAGCAACGGGAGGTCTAAAGAGAATGAAGAAAGATACCCCATCTGTAAGAGTTTCAGGAATTGGTCAGGAGAGATACCCTGAATATCAAAGCAGAACCGACCCTTACTCTACTTCATTTCATACTTAGCTACTCTCCAGTACTTTCAGAGTAACCCATTCACCGCAGACAGCATAATTCTACTCTTGGAGTTGATTCTTATATGTCGTAAAAATGGCCAGATGCTGTCATTATCTATAACTATGGCTCCAAGATTGAAGAAGACTGGGCGGAATGTGCGTTCTACGCCTCCAACAATTTCATCAAAAACTCTCGTCTTTGGAATCGAGCCTTTTTTAACTCAGCAGAATCGTTCACTCTTGGGCAGCCCCCGAGTTATCCTGACGAGATCGGTGACCCGTTCAAAGAACTTTTTTTTGAAAACTGTATATTCAAACTTTGATCTCTGAGTACTATTTGGAAGTACGTGACCACATTTTATCGATCTGAAAGGCCACATCTTTCTTATTGATAAGATAAGTACATTTTAATCCTGGTCTACTGAGGTTGAGGAAGCATTATATTAATTTTTCAAACATTAAAAAGAGAAGTTCTACAAAATCTAAATTTCCGACAAGCATTTCACGATTTAGACCTTCCTGGACAATTTTGGTTTCGTTTGTGCCCATCTGTCAGTCGGTCTGAGTGTCTGACAATCCTTGTAACAAGCAAAACTTATACATTTTCCATCCAAATTCGATGAAATTCTCAGATTGTATGTTTTAGACTCCAGACTGTCCCCATTAATTATCACATGCAAACGTGAAATCCTTGTGGCAACCATAACTTCTACAACTTTCATAAAATGTCGATGGAATTTTCAAGGTATGTCTATTTGGGACACTAGACGAACCTCTTTAATGTTCATCTTCATCCGATGATCAAGTTTGGAGGGTACCTAGTGGTAAGTAAGTATTCGGAGGAATATAGGGGACCATCTTCACCTCAACTCGCACAATCCCTGCAAATTGGATGAATTTCTGACAGAAAATGTAAAAGTTAAATATGGTTGGACTACCAATCGTTAGATCACAACGAATTACATAGGCAATGGAATTCGGATGAAAACAAAGAAGTTATGTTTGCTACAAGTAAACGTAACACGTTGTATGTGCAAACGTTTGCACAAGCGCAGAGACTGCTATCAATCCGGGGTCGATAAATTTTATAAGGGACCATCCCAACCTTCAAAATCCATGGAAATTCCATCAAAATCGGACCATAAATTCGTATAGTTTGCCCGTTACAAGGATTTACTTACACACATACACGAAATCATAATTATTCTGGAATATAACCGAATTTCATCGAAATTCGGAAGTCATGCCTTGTTACCACGATTTGACGTATGACTGTATTGTTTGGTCATCATGAAAGTAATTTCTGTTCAGAAATGTAATTACGATTAATATTGAAGGTGTGTAAACGCGCATTGCAACACAACGGTTCGTTAACTAATAACTTATTCCAACTTGATAAGACACTACTTTCTTAGGAAACCAACAATGAGATTTATTTACAAATAAAAAGGTAAGTAACGAGGACTGCGGCGGCCAATGACGTCACATTACATCCTATCTATCGGTATTCTAGGTAGATAGGTGTCTTCACAATGAAACCGTACATACATCATGATCTAACCGGTAACCACAATCTACGTGGTGGAATCCAAACGAGAGCCTCCGGTTAGCTCTTATTAGAATGGGGAATTTGCCTCAAGTTTAGATTCTGGAATTTCAAGTCAAATCCTGTAGAAGAAGTACTGTAGGAGAAAATGTCTAACAAATGTGAAGCCTCTGTAAAAACATATTTGTAATGCATGATTTCCCTGGGACGTCCCATTGGATAAGCATTAGGTCAATTTAAACCCGTTGGAAAGCGATAAATCTGTTTCACTCGATGTAATTTATTCAGAATTTTAGGCAAGAAATAGTGGTCTCTCCCTCCCCTACCCCGACACCCTTATCCACCATAAAACACCACAAAATTTGAGGGAGGCTGAGGGCCGGCGACAGCATCACGCAGTGGCTTTCGACGACACCTCTTCACCCAAAAACGTGTCAACAATAAGAAATAACAATAAGAAATAAAACAAAAACAAAAAAAATGATAAAAAATAAAACAGTAAGCCAAAAACTTACATTAAATCCACAACAATAAAACTGGGTTGTTGAAGGTTGACGTCCTGCAGCCTCCCATTTCTGCCTTCTCTCTCGCTGGTAGACGTTCGGCACACCGACAAATACTTTCTCCCATCATTCGGGCACCCCTTCATCAAACACTGTTTTTTCTTCCTTCCCATAATGAGTTTTCACTTGAACTTTATTTGAATCATGATTGAATACACTTGAATGAACACTGTCTCACATTTATTCTTTGTTTACATAACCTTCCCGCGGATAATCCCAGAAAGAAGGGGTCTAAGCGGGAATAGGATCACCGAGAAATGGAATCAGACTGGTTAGGCAGACAGATAAGTCTCAACATATAGATTGCCGCTGCATTTCAAGTTTTCATGTTCCTTAGATTCTCTAAATTTTTTGGATGCTTCTTCGAGCAGCACACTATGGTTTTTTTTCCATATCAGTGAATCCTTTTTTGAAAAATAAAAATTAAAAATATGTGATGCAAAATTTCCTATCAACAACTCAATTCAATCAAATTAGTGCGTTATTGGTATGTGAAGGTATATTGATACTTAGATATCCTGACTTGTTATAAGAAATGAGAGAAGCTGTGAGGAAAGAACGACCATCATCTTGTTGAAAACATGGACTTGAAAAACCTCCAAGTTGCCCTTCGCGGTTGAATTCCCATGTAAAGACTCTAAACTATAAAATAAATTGAGTTCAACGCTGTAATAAAAGTTACTATAAAAGTTGATGCAGAGAGTGAATATTGAATAAGTCAGGTACCTTAAGTTAATGAAAGAAGTCCTGAATCCTTTCTTCATGTCGGTGAGCTCACAAATTCAAATTGCCACGTGAGAGCTCATCGAAAGTCTTTTCTTCAACTCGGTAATCACTCGCATTTGTTAAATTTTTGTTTCCCCGTGTAGTTTCCCCTACCTTCCGTTTCAACAATAACCTAAATATTGGAACCAAAACTGGCGAATAAAACTCAGAAAAACTGGAAACGAAAGGCTGCTGAGCGGGGTGCAGGCAGAACACGCGACATGGGAACTCGCCATCCCAGCTGTTTCTCTCCTGGTAGACTAGATGACTGTTCTAAACCGATACTTTAATGAATGCTATAAACCAATACTAAATCAAATGTCCTTCGCGGTGAGTAGGAAAACGGATCTTTGTTACTGAAAACCCCTTATTTCGAAGGGCGTATCGGCGTTGACCCTTGCGGAATAAAACCCCCCGTACGAAATTATAACCGCTGCCTGTTCGTTGTTTGTCAGCGATTGATAATTCCCATGAAGTAGAAAAGACGGAACTACGATTGGCGGTAAAAAGAAAAGTGGAGGAAGATGTTTTTAAGGTGTTGTTCCCTTACTAGGTACTCTTACTTTCTCTACTTTCTTTGCAGGTACTAGTTAATTTAAATTGTAATTGAATTTGGGATGAGGAATGACCTGTGATCCCTGGGAGAAATTCTCCCAGCCCACCAGGCTGTTAGGAGTGGACTCTTCGAGCAAGTGTTTCCGGATATAAAAATATCTGCCCGCCTTCGATGAGGGGAAGAGAGAGGTTTTCAAAATAGTGATCTGTCGTTCCCAGGTAATTACTTATCTGCCCATACAAATCAATGTTTTTTTGTTTAGCCCAAAATCACAAGTTCAAGAAGTTGTTCCCAGATACTCGTATCTGCCCAGACCACTTGGTTACTTCAGAATTTGAAGCTAGAAAAAGGAGACCTAAAACAGACCGTTAGAGCAAATTATTAAATAAATTTTTTTGATTTTATTAAGGCGAAGTTTTAGGGGTAGCTTTGAAAATAAAAAGGCTTGGATAATGAACTCTCACTGGGACCCAGACTGAACACTCCCGCCTGAGATGGCGGTCTTTTATGAGGGGTCCTCTTACCCCGGCGTTCTTTCTTAACAAAGGGTTTGATGGGTGCAGGGAATGTTGACCCTATACTTGGGGAATTCCCGCTCAGGCGAGAGACCTAGATCAGTTGCTTTCATTGTGCATAACTATATTCATAATTTGTGGTTTCAACAATGTTTCTACTCCTTTAGGAAAGGTAGGTTGCATGTTTTGAGGTTTTTATGTGTCAGAGTAAGGGGATTACATTCAAGACTGGCTGAAATATTGAATAGCAGATCATAAGGAAGGCAATGTAGAAGCATCCCGAAGCAGATGTAACAATGAAATTAGTACATAACATGCGGAAAGTTGGATATGCTGTGAGGCGAAAGCGTGTAGGAGTGTTACCGAGCTGTCGAGATGAGATTTTCGAAAAACTTAGTACTATGGAAAAATGACCTGCAAAGGAGACCCTGCTGGATTCATACTTGACCAAGATCTCGAAACGGGAATTATCATTTTCTCATGTGCCTCGAACCTTCGTATCCTCAGTGACTGTACCAGCATCTACTACATGGATGGCACATTTGACTATAGCCCCATTTTCTTCTGGTCAGAGCAACTACTGTTCACCTTATATGCCGGGGGTTAAACGTGACACGGGGGTCAACGTGCCTCTAAGCTGGCCATACACGTACCGGCAAGCCTGACAGTTCGCCTGAACAGTCTGCAGGCGACAGGCAGGCCTGTGGACTGATATCGACCATACACGTTCAGTTGAATCTCGGCCGGCAGACATTCGACGTGGACGCAGACCTCCTACCTACTCGTGGATTTGAGCACTTCTAAGTCCGATATTCAGGCGCCGGGCCACTCACGTATAGGCTGCCTGAAGGCTCTCCAGGCAAGATTATTGAAATTTCATTCGATGACAGGCCGCCTGTACAGTTATAACTGACAGGCCAGCGGGATGACACGATCTGGTTGCCTATCGCCTGCGGACTGTTCAGGCGTAACTGTCAGGCCCGTACGTGTGTGGCCAGCTTTACGCTTCGGCTCAGGCCCCGGGGTCAACGATGCCTGAGTAGAAATGAACGGTGACGTTTTTCCGCAACCGGCGCTCAATCGGAAGTCCCCCATTTTGAAAATTGTCGTTTGAAATGTGTCGAAGTTGCGGAAATATGAGGGGAAGAGAGAGGTTTTCAAAATAGTGATCTGTCGTTCCCAGGTAATTACTTATCTGCCCATACAAATCAATGTTTTTTTGTTTAGCCCAAAATCACAAGTTCAAGTCATTAGCTTTCAAGCTAAACTTTCACAAGCTTCAAGTAATTAGTCAATGGCTTGTTATCAATTCACTTGCAAGAACTAATTAATATCTTATCTACATCATGGGAAAGGTTCAAATTTGTTGAATTTCAGCTGTTTCCTTCGTATCTCTTCTGAATTTTTCTTTCCCGTTAGACTAGGAGCCGAGGTCGAAAAGAGTAACCAATTCTTAATAAAATTTCTTCCACGGTGAGTTAAATGGATCTCTGCCATTCTAAAATTGCGTCGTTTTGAAATGGCGACCGTTTGAAATTTGCAATTCGGCGGAAATTCTGACTCAGTTGATGGCTGGCTATCTATCTGTTACAAATGAGGTGTTTGATTCCAAAAGGTTACTGAAGACCATTTTTATCGAAATTGAGTTAACATTTTCCTAAGGTTTTAGGGGGGCAGTTCTTCACAAAAATGCGATCGATTTGGAGCAAAAGATAATCTATTCCCTTCGAAAACTAGGGTGAATATTCCGTTTAATTTCAAAAGGTACTATATCCAACACAATGGCAGTCTCTTATCCGTTTTGTTTCAAAAAGTACTTTATCCACTTTGTTTTTTTCCAAAAATTACCTACTGTATCCACTTAGTTTGATTCCAAAAAGTACTATGTCAACTTCGTTTGATTTCAAAAGTACTATATCCATACATCTGATATTTCAAATCTCGTTCAAAATCATTTGAAACTTTGAACTCATTTAATTTTTAATTCAAAAATATTTATTATAATTTGGAAATATGTTTAAAAAATAAACTTTTTTGGCTTGTAGCACGTTTTTCAGGTCGCTATGGTTGGAATCAAGCTCCTCAAATGATTGTATTAAATTATTTTTCCAAAAGCGCAAATGGTTCGAATTTGTCGAATGTGGCTGGTTATTTATTTATTTTTTAAATCTTTCCCGTGTGTATTCATTTGTTTGTTCCTCTTCTATTAGACAAGAAGACGAGACTGGAAACAGTAGGTAGAGGAAAAGTTTAACTAATTCTTAATCCAATGCCCTCCACGGTGAGTGGAAAAACGAATCTCTTTCACTTCAAAACCCAGTCTGAGCCCAAATCGGTTAGAAACTAATGCCTGTATAGAAAACGTATCTACCGAGTAGAATCAACTCCGACATCGGGATCGTTCCACTCGTAAACATCGCGCACTCGTGCACAATGGGGTATTTCGGTCAATTTTTTTTATTTTTTTTTCAAAAGAGTATGGCTCAGGAATAACGGTAATCGGGTCTGTTCGTCGAGAAAATGTTTTTAAAAAATCAGAGAAGCTAAGGAAAGTTGAAGATTTGAATGGTGTGACGTAGCTAGCCAATCGTGACGTAGCTAGCCAACTGTCTTTGAAAAAAGTATCCATGCACGGAAACCCTTGAAAGACCTCTTGGATACTACAAAATAGTACTCACACACGCGCGCGGCGTAGTCTGCGGCGTAGTCCTTGCCTTGTGTGTGTGCATTTATAGCGGCCCGCCTTTTTCAAACGTGTGATCTCTTTAATTAATTTTTCTACCATATGTTATAGTATCATTGGGCTTAAAGTTGTAGTATATAGGTTTTCAAGGGTGCTGAATCCAAATTTGAGGTCAAAAACCTGAATTTCCGACCCACCGAAATACCCCATTCTGTACCACGGACAATATTCTCAATTAGACTACTATCTTCCGGCAAGCAAGCAGTACAGAGTGATGACCTCAAATAATTGACACAGACAAGAGTTAGATTTTACGACTCAAGTCGAGCAAAAAGTGTCTCTTATAATTTTTGCTTCCCCTCCATTTGCTTTCACCATTTTTTCCGACTTATTTCACTTAGAAAACTTTAGGTGTATTTTCAACCCTATGTCGGTAAAACGAGCATAACAAGATAAGAAATTGTAGGTAATTAAAATAAGTAGAAACAAAGCGTCTAAAAAAGTCACTTTTTGTCTGTGCTTGTTAAGCAAGGTATAAACGTACCTACCAAATTTGGTGAATTTCGATCGAGCCGTTCGGTCGAACTCGATCCCAAAAACAGATAAACAGAACAATACTTATATTTATAATATTAGTATACATAGATAGATTATCGACTATAATAACGGCAATCTGAATACACTAGATTTTCACCCCCGATACTCACTTCAACATTTCAACCCTTATCACCTGACTAGAAGAAATTAGTTTAGTATCATCATAGTGAAATAATTACTCCTGTAACTATTATCAGTTTGCTCATTTTTCGTGACTTTGAAGCACTTGGGAAAATTTTCAGGTCAGCTCGAGTTTTTTGTACTTAGGAGTAGGAGAACACGGAAGTGCTTGATTTGATTTAATAATAGCCTATTTCATCATACCTAGATGGTACTGTGACTTCTCAACATTTGTTTCATGATCACATAAACTGGCTACATCGCAGAGTATCAGCATTCATCAATCGGTTGTGAAATAATACAAATTTATAATGTTTACTCCATTCAGAGCTTGGAAATCTACAAGCTCTGACTTTATTTTTGTCTAACCAAGCTATTGTATGGAAATTCGTTTAGAAGTATAACAGTTCTTCTATAAGTCAATTCATACTAACTCCGAAAAAACTGATTAATTTTCAAGGAACCCGTGATTTACCTACCTCCAATTTGGGTGTTTGCATGATGATTGTTTTGCATGCAGCTAATTAAATTATATATTATATACTTAGAAATTTAATTATTTCTTTGCCTCTCATAGACTATCATGCATTGTTCTCGAGTGTGCATTTTAATATCGGGTAAACTCAATGTACCAAATTTAATTTATTACAGGATGGTAGACCTGAGAAGGAACCTGGTATGCTTCAAAGAGTGGGCAACCTGACCAGGAAATATCAGGCACCTCTGAACCCCACAATCACGAACAACAATGACCTCAAGCAGCCGAATCAAGGACCACCAGCACCTCAACACAATGCTGAGCCTGCAGGTCCAAACTTGATGCAAAAATTAACAGAAATGACTGCGGGTGATAATTCTGTGGACCACATTCTGTCAAAGGGCAAAGAATTGATTTTTATGAAGTTTGGTTTGGGGAAGTGAAATTGGAAGTTATATTTACACATATCTGCTTTTCATTATGTATGGAAGCTTTGTTGCTTGTTTCAAGATGGTGGATTTTCAACAGTGGATTCAAATTTCCTTCTCGTGACCCTAAGGAAATTTCTTGTAGCCAAATTCAATTATACATTCTTATCAAACATTCCACAAATGTATATATCTGTTCAATTGTATTGTATGTATATTAACGTATAATTAATATATTGTTCTGTATATTATATATACATAAACGCGCCAAAATGTAATAAAAATATTTTTTATCTAGTTGTAAGTTGAACATGCAAACGATACAAACGTCAGTATTCCATTTTACTACAACTGATATGTTCAGGGATACAATTCACTTCAGCCCATGGTGTAGCCATACTATTTCATAAATGGCTATGTGCTACTATCATTCAGTATTCCATAATTATTGTTTAAGTACAACCTCATATCAATATATACACTGCTTATTTTATTACTGAAATGGAAGTCTCCCACAAAATTTAGAACAATACTGAAAGAATCAAGACTTGGTAATGATAGCCAGTAGTATATTTAGTAGTGACAAGAAGATCACGAAGTAGGGACATTTGAGTACGTAAGGAACGTAATGATCATTGTAATAGACAACCTAGATAAAATATAAATGGTTTAAGAATAAAGGTATTTTGTAGGTTTGTACTATCTCCAAAATCATCAATTCAATGGCGAATCGTTATGAACATTCTTGCATTTTTCTCCAACCGAGATGCGAATATTTCACACCAAGGAGCGTGATTTTAGCCTCAATACTCTCTGTTCATCAACACGAGCGACAAGAGTGTCACCCAGAAACACCAGCTAATAACGAGGCGTAAGAAGCCTCCAGGGGGTTTTCAAATATTTGCCGTTTTGAAACCCAACTGCATCACCCCCTGTTAACGCGAAAAGTCCCATTCGTACAGCATAAATGGACTGCGAACTAGAATCTTCTTCTAATGATCGCTAGACTCGTGGCGAGCCACTTTTATTTTTGATAAATTTTCCTTCAACTCCCACGTCCTTTAAAATACGAACGGTGGGTCCCACAGAGCTCCTTCGTTTTTGAAAATTGAACATTATGTTGAAAAAAAATAACTCAACATTTTTTCAAGCTAGGGCAAAATTGCAACTTTTATTGGTCACACTTTAGAGTTGACTGAGGGCAACCAGGAGTTTCGAGGCAAAATTAAACCCCATTTAATCATCAATTTTGGTCAACGTTAAAGGACCTAAGTCGTGTACGGCGTACCAACATTTTTTCCCAATCCGATTTTGAATTTAACCTTCCGTTGAGTGGAAAACATCAAATCTTGAAGAAAGGTCGAAAATTGTTTTTTCTTGCTCCATTCCAAAAGTTCATTAAATATTTAAAATAACCAACAAAAATAGAATACTGAAGTGCATAGAATCGATGTTTGTCGCTTTTTAGATAAAAAGTGTTGATAACATCAACAGCTCTGAAAACTTTGATGGATGTACATAATTTGGAAAGTTCTCGTTTTTTGTTTCAAGAGACTGTGGGAACTCTTAAATAGTTCGTTTTTTCCTCCCATGGCAAAGAAATGCTTCATCTAAGATAATCTTCAAACCCAATACAGAAAAAGTAATGATAATAATTTCATCTGTAACTTACATGTATGTTGTAATGTGGGACCTCAACTTCAGGCTAAGAACTAAAAAAGCCCGACTAATCGTCCAATCAGGTACAAATGCGTGGCTACCTATTTTTCCAATTTCTCAGGTTATAAACTTAAATATAGCTAATATATAAAATACCTACTTAGTAAATACTGTTATAAAATAGCTGAAGACATTCCGAAGTATTGAAAGGTACTGTGAGACCTTTCGGTCCCATTTTCCAGGGTGAAAAGGGGAAATTATGAAGCTACGGAAAAATGTAATGAACTCAAGGTAAAAAAAAAATCTCTTCGCAGATAGTTTGTTCTGGATGATTCTGTTTATTCTTTCTGCTAAATTGTTTGCCTTCTATATAATGCTAATTGTTTCTGCTAATTAGTATTTTGATAATAATTGTAATATGTTGTTTCCCACCTGCATATTTAATAGTAGAACTCTTGGTAGCCAGTAAGCCTCGGAAGGCACATCAGTTTATTGCCTATGACTGCTAGCTTACTTTTACAACACAACTTCCTTCACAAAGTTGTAAACGACAGAATACACTACAACGTTGCTATGTAAAGTTTCTTCTGTCCAAATAAAATCATTGAAAAAACGCTGCAAATTATTACACAAAGGTTTATTATTTTTCTGTACAGATCACTCGCTAGCAAAGAACACGGCTTTGCCATGTCACTAACTAACAATTAAGTTTTAGCTTCATAATCGGGTTAATTTAGATTAAATAAAAGCTTCACACTCATTCGAAGAAATAAAGAATTCCTTCATTCATAAATTTGATTACTGGTTGCTAAGGAAATAAATGGTTGCTGAGGACGCAAAACTGAGTACAACTCAAAGAAAAACGAACAGCAATCGCATTTTGGTCAGCTAAAATTTGAACGGAGATTAGGCTTCATTTGCGATTCAACTCGTGTTTCTGATTTATCGTAAGTCCGACCCTTAAGTTCTCGTAGGGAGCGAGCGGTTCGTCCTACAGAGCTCCGCGAGGTCTCTAAAAATTCTGAAAATTCAATAATATTTAAAATTGGTGGAAAAACGATACCTTTCTTCCAAGAGTTTTCGAGCTAGGGCACTTTTGAAAATTTCAACCTTTAATTTTCACCCCTTAGAAGTGCCTGACATCAACCAAAAGCTTTGCGGCACAACTAGACCCCAAATGGAGCCCGTATACCAAATTTCATCAAAATCGGTCCATCGTAACTAAGGAAAGTTCCGCGTACGGCGGACGGACGGAAAATTTTTTATTCGATTTTCGGATTCTACGTACCTTGAAACGTATACCAACAAATTTTGAGGAGGAGTTAAACATTTTTCTTTTTGGTCGATTCCAAAGGTTCATTATTGAAAATAATAAACCAAAAAGTGGCCAAAATTTCACATTTTGCTAAATTTAAGTTTATCTTCACGCCGTTGTGGCTCCGCCATACCTTTCTGTACCCTACGAATCCATGTAGGTAATATTTTTTCGTTCAAGAGCAACGAAGGCAATGGGTAAATTAATGGGGTAATACTGACATGTACAATAATGACAAAAAATAATGGCTTTTTGTATGTGGTTAAACGTTCCTTCCCTTCATGTTCTGGTCCCTTGCCTAGTAATGCTCAAGTATACCTACTCTAGGGGTTCTGAAAGTATGAAAAACCATACCGTGAGTTCATTCTATTTTGCCGTAACGTAAAATGTAAACAGTTCAAAACCCCACAACTTTGAGTATTTTGAAATTTTTGTTTAAACATCGTAGTAATATCGTGATTGGTTTGAAATAACACAGGAAAAAAAATTATTTTTTATAAATTCCTTCTTCCATAGTACAAGCATTGTTGATACTAATGTTGAACGAACTTATGAATTTGGGAGGTATTTTGAAACAACTAGTTGTTTAGACCGTATGAGTCACACATGAGGATATCGGTCGATTGCGACCACAACGTGGTGACGTGAGGAGGAATTACATGAAGTAAACATCCGCAAACCTTTTGGTATTTCAAGGGGCTCCAAATGTTTCGTTATCAAATGGGCGATTTTTATTGCTTGGAGAATCTGTTGATTCTGATCTCGCCGTGTTACCGTTGTCTCCCCTGTTCCTGATCAGAGTACGTTTGTAGGTCCCATTCCACAGTGCAACCGATATTTTGTAGCTCATAAAATTATTAGAAATCTAGTATTCTTGACATTTCAATGTGATCATTTCATTTCTATTCGGGTTCAAAGGACGGTGTGATAATAACTTATAGGTACTTACTATCAATTCCTCCTTTTTGCCCATATTACTACCCTCGTATGTGGGTCGGAACGGACCTTCTTCACACAAACTTATGTTACATAGATTACTTTTTATGTAATAACGTGATATCAAATAGATGTTACTAACAACAGTGTGTCCTGTTTATTGACTTTGTGGTAGACACCTGTTCAACCATATTGAACAATCTACTGATTGCTACACTTGGGCTAATCGAATCTAACTACATGCAGGTTAAAAATCATCTACCTACCTAATTTCTCATCCAAGTGATTGTGTACCTTGTAATTTGTATATATTGTTAGTAACAATGATTTCTCATATGAAGAATTTCTAGTTTTTTAAAACCCTTGAATTTGTTTTATATTTCTAAAAGAAATGAAGACTATTTTTCTCTGATTTAGATAATTTAAATATATTGACATGAGGTGATATGTAAGTAATGCTTTACTTCTAAGATATCTATAAATACAAATAGAATATCATGGGAAACTGGATTGCTTGGCACAAATGTCTGTGTACTTATGATTGCTATTAGCCTATATACCTAACAAGTTTCAGCTTCTGTGGGTCGTTCAAGAGATGCAGTCAGCTTTGAGGCTGGAAATACTTAGCAACTGATAATTTCAGTGCCTTAAAGTGAGTGAATTCCCTCGACGGCAGATGTTTCCCTAACTCTGTCCTTAAAATCTCTTCTCCCTCAGTCTGATAATATAGTCCTTTTCTTTGCTTCACTTTCCTTCTAAGCTTGGTAACTCCGCTTTACAACATTATATGTATCTACTGCTTTTCTATGGTGAGTATTTTTAAGGAAATGGATTATAATTCAGAATTGACTTGAATATATCAAAACCTTATTGTATTTATATAATATACATGAAATATCGCTTATTGATTTGTACATGTGTCCTATGGAACAAGCAAAAAAGTCTATGTTTGTCATAAGCACTGAAAAATTATTCTGTTACATTTGAAAATTACTTGAAAAAAAATTATTCTTATCAATAACATATAAACGGAGGTAAAGTGCGTCTACGTTTTAATGCTCATCGATCAGGTGCTGGGTGACTACAAAGCTAATGAGCATGAATTGTCCTTCTACGAATATTAAAACAATCACTACTTTTTCGTATTTTGTCCGTCACTTCTATCGTTTCGGGAGTGAACAGTGTGAATCTCAAATCTGCTCAATTTACAGTCGATCATTACACTATTATCCAACCGCATCGTATTTATTTCCCATTTGGAAACGAGTGAGACGAGTGTGCAAATTTCTAACGTCCTATTATTTAAAAAAGTAAAATCAAAATGTGAGGCCAGTCACCTAGTACATGGATCTAGTTATGAGTTTTTCACCATGTTTTGAACGATGCATTGTAATTGTAACTTTTATGATATCTAATGGTACTTAATAACTGTACCCAAAAGGCCTACTACGTGATAATTCAATATCGTTTGTTTTGTGTAAATGTGCAACTCATTCAATCCAATGAAAAAATATTTTCTGTTGAACAATCCCCAGAAAACAAGAAGACGTAAATCTAGGTATGTATGTACAAAACTTGTAGGATAAATCCAATACTTTTAAATATTTCCCCAGGAACGACATCCTATGTCCTAGCTCTTTCGAGATTACAAAAGCGGTTCAAAGAATAATTTGAGGATCGAAAATACCTAGATTTTTTTTTTTTTTTGAGAAGTATGTTTGAGACTCCGATCCGGGGTGGACACGATTTCCTAAGAGTCCAAAAAACATCCTTGAGATAGGACAGTTGCTCAGGAATGGCTTCAAAAAATTAATACACTATTATTTATTATTGTTACATCGCATCGTGAACATTATAAACCAGACTGACTTCCATTTTCTTTGAGGTTCACAAGACGATTATAACCACAAACGCACAATTATTTTCATTCCCTGCTCATATTTCTTGTTCCATTTCGAATTCAACTATGAAATGATTATTCACCGCCGCTGATGCGGTATTTTCAAAAGGTGGGTAGGTACTTGTTTCTTCAAGGACAGGTTGAAAACTTATCTTGGCTTTCTCTGTCACAAAACGTGCATTACCATTTTTAGAGAGAAAACTCTTTCCAAAGTGGACTTTCACGTTGAAGTACGTATTAAGGTTTTCTTGTCATTCATATTATACTACATCTCGAGTCATTATCATTGTGATAGTTTTTCACTTCCTCCGTCAAAAGATCTGCCTTCAAATAAATGTATTATAAAAGAGATGTTGAGGCAACATAGGGAAATACACCGTTTATAGCGGACTTTTGCTCTTTCCTCCTCAATTTCACAGATTTTACTCTTTACAACTATTCAAACGGCTTTCTAAGACACTTCAGAGTCTTAAAAGTGGGGGAAGTAGAGTGGTGCCTTGCTCTGGTTGATTTCCGCGAAATTCATCCGTAGCTTTGCAGTATGATAATTTACGGCGTATTTTATTCCACAGTCGCGATGTTTGCCGCCAAAAGCAAGGATTTATATCAAACCGATAACAAGTTACCTGATTTCAGGTCATCAATTAATGAGACATTTTTTTCATTAGCACCCAATCCTGGTGACCGTAAAGAGTTGGAGTAGTAAACACGTGTCAACGAATACCTAAAGTTTGGGTTTAGTAAAAAGGATCGATAATGATAAAGTGCTCAGGACCAAGATGGAGTTACTATTGAAGTTACCCCATGTACGAGTATGTTCACTATATGACCATCGTTTCCACTCTGGGGATTCATTGCGAACATTCCAATTAACAGCACTGAAGAACTCATTTTCAAACGACAAAATCGGTTTAAAAAACATATATTCAATAAATTAATATGATAATATACGATGAAACAGGAATGCAGAAGTGATGTTTATAAAATGAACTCAAGCATCATATTAGATTCAAGTACCTATTGCAATACAAATAAAGATTCGGTTCACGATAATTCGAAAGCGTATTAGAAGTGATTGTATTGCACGGAAGGCTACCTACACAGCTTAATTCAACAAGTTTTTCAAGTATACTTCAAGAATTTCCCAAAGAGACTAAATAGCTATCAAAAATATCATTATCTCGTGCTGTCTGTGGCTTCACAAGGATTATAACTATTTTGTAATTGATAAATAATATTCTCCAAGCTCTTAAGACATTATCAACTTGATTTCCTTGAGCATACTTAATAAGCCACTAAATGTCAAATAATATTCAAATTTACATCATAGAATATACCTGCGAATGATTAAGAAGTGAAAATTCCTTAATTGCATTTATAATGAAGCCGAGTGTGTATAAGATTGTGACTAGTTTCTGAATAGTCCGATAATGTTTATGCTACCTACCAGTAATCTAAGATTTTTTTTAAATCGATTAATAAGCTAAAAACATAATATACATCAGGTAGACAATAACGATATCAACATTTATTCTGAGCATTGCTTGGTTATAAACTGATACTTTTTATACCTACATATACATACATCCTCATGTGGATGCTTTATATTTTGTTTTGCCCGGATATTTTGCTTAAAATCCTAATAGTTAACTCTTGTCTTTTCCCTTTAATTGTACTTTACATTATGTAGAACAAATAATAACCCAAATAATTCGCACAGAATCAGCCTCGTTTCAATAAATACATGTACTTTTTTAATCCAATGCATTGATTTATACCTACGTTACCTCTCCCAACTACGCATATAACGCAAATATAACGAAATTTCCACTCGTGTTGTACGTTTATGAACTTCCTGAACTATGTTGTATTCGTGTCTGTCTGTCTGCCAGTCATGAAATCCTTGTAACGGGCAAAACTGTAAAAAAGTTATAGTCTGATTTTGATTAAGTTTACAGGGACCGTGCGGGTTGACGTCTGAATGGTCCTCTATAAAAATCATTGCATCCGGATTGATGGTAGTCTCTGCGCATGCGCTAACGTACGACGCACAGTGGGACAGGAATGGAAAAAAAATCCATTCTTGCAAAGTGACTAAAAAGAAATGTGATGTGGTTTTCTCAAAGTCTATTTCCTGTAGAATTAGGGTGTGAAAGACTTTCGGTGGTTAAAAATTGTTTTCACTACTAAATAGAGGCTGAAACCTGATATTTTGAGTTTTAAGTAATTTGAAAATTTCCAACGTTCTATTTTTCAAAAAATTGAAAAAATGAAATGTTGGATATTCATGTATGAAGTAGGTATCTCTTAAAAATACTAATTATTTTTTCAGAACATTTTAGTTCGAAAATTAGCTCCAGATTAGGGGTTTTACAGCGTAATATAACTTGTAATTATGTAGAGATTGAGAAAAAATGGGAGCAAGAACGAAGAACGGAGAAACGATATCATAAACTGTGTAATTATCAGATCTCTAATAGCTGAACTTATAAAAGGTAGACACAGTGGTTGTTGTTTCATGGATTCGAGTTTACAACAGTCTCCCCCACTAAGTTTAGCTCACAATCTTTTGAAAATCAACAATTCACTGACATTAACATTCATCAAAACTCGTAGTTCTGCAAATATTGAGGGGGCCGTCTTTTTCTTCCTGAACGCCGGTCCCTCATCTGAATCCTCATTTTCCGATTCAAGTACATCTTTGACGGTGACTTTCCTGATGCCAGTGGGGTAGCTCGATATCGAAACACAATCTGCTGTACCTTCTCGTGAACGGTTCCAGGTTCATTTGACATTGAAGCCATTCTCTTCTTAAAAGTCTGAACATTGCGTTCTGCTAAGCCGTTAGTGGCAGGATGACCTGGAGTAATGTATTTCTGGTAGATACCACGTGTAGTACTGTACGATGTAAACTCTTCACTGGTGGAAATTATGGCATTGTCGCTCATTAGGTACTTTGGAAAACCGCGTGGAAAAGGCATGGAAAACGCTCTGACCATTATCAAGAGTCTGTAGAAATTTCATCGTCGTATTCCACCGAATTCAGGCGTAATGGATTAATGTGAGATTAAAAGTAGAGCGAGACCGCCGTCTCTGCCGTCACCCCACTCATTTTTGCTTCAGAGTAAAACCCTTCTAAGGGCT
Organism: Apolygus lucorum; assembly: GCA_009739505.2. Classification (NCBI taxonomy): domain Eukaryota; kingdom Metazoa; phylum Arthropoda; class Insecta; order Hemiptera; family Miridae; genus Apolygus; species Apolygus lucorum. The sequence continues at coordinate 27,130,324 of CM019167.2, forward strand.
GTAACTTCTACATTTTCCTCTCGAATTTGATGACATTTCCAGGGATTGTGGATGTTGGCATGTAGAAGGTCCCCTATGTGGGCTGTTAGCTACAAAGATCGGATCATCTATACAATCGGGTTATGGATACTGAGAAGCTATGTGCCACACCCATTTGGAAGAAATTTTCGATTTCCTTTGTAATTGGAAAACAAAACGATGTAAGTAGCGATGTTTTCGTAAAATATTTTCACTAAGAGTCAACTAGGTTCTGTTTGAACAAAACATGGTTCTTCGGATTGTGATTCGCAGTAATGTGGTCAGTTCGTACTGTCGTGAAATACCGAAAAACATGTCATCGTAGAACATCTCTTATTCGAATTAAGCAAACTTTTATTTTGGATTCGTGCCATTATATGATCGCATATTATCCAATTATCAGAGGTGTTTATGGCTAAAAATGTTGTCAAAATTTAATATGTAAATATGTACTTACATATTATAAATATTTACATAAATTATAAAGAAACCTCAATTCAATCATCATTATTGTATCCTATAACCTCTGAAACGAAGAAAAGAACGAAATAACACACACTCATTGCCTGTAAAACTGCTTTTCTCCAAGGTCAGAGGTACGGAGGCTCAGCCCTTTCCCAGTCTGACTCACCAGGCTACCAAAGTTTTTGGAACAGGTAGTCGTCTATGTTAGGAGGTATTCCCTGCGGGAAATGGGCCGGCCGCTTTCTTTCAATCGTAGCACCTGTTTGCAGATGGAAAGAATGCGGGTGGTTTGGTGAGGTGTCCTTGTGTATTACAGTCCCAAAAACATCCTCCTTCTTCTACCTGCCACTCAAGCCAGGAAAAATGAGACCGAGGGTTGTTGACTACCGACCAATGATGAAGTAGAAGGATTGATTTTCAAAGGCAGTGGTTCCCAATTCTATACAGGGTGTCGACCAAACTTCAAGGATCGATTGCACATCTAAATTAAGTAAGAAAATTTATCCTAGCATCTTTGTTTGAACCCCTTGTTTTTCCACTTTTTTTTTTCAATTTCAAATTTTTTTTCGTGTTATTGAACATGTCACTAAAGTTACCAGAACTACCTTAATTTACCGTAAACATGTAAAAATAAGAGCACCGTTAGAAAGGGCGCCAAATTTCCCATTTTCCTACAAAAAATTATTTCCAGTAATGGATGGTGCTTCTCACAAATTTTAAAGGCGAATGAAGAGTAAACCTGAAGGGCAAGTGAACTCACAATCGAGATGGAATTCTTTCCTAACAATTGGCAGAGTGGAGGGGCTCTCTAACTCATTATGACTCGAGCTGCTCAATGCCCAAATTACGAAGGTCTGAGATATGGAGGCTCGGCCCTTTCCCCAGCCTGACTCACCAGGCTACCTAAGATTTTGGAACAGTTAGTCGTCTATGTTAGCAGGTATACCCTTTGAAAAATTGGCCAGCCGCATTCTTTCTATCTGCGAACAGTACATACCCTGAAACTTTGACTGAAATACATGCATTTCTCGATTTTCAGCTGGTGTTGTGACCTTATTACCTGGATATTCCTCAATAGAACTTGAACGAAATAATGAGGTCGGAAATCATACAAAATTTAAACAAAGAGTTCACAATATATTTTAATCATCGACAGAATTATAGAAATGTTCAACACGATTATTACATTATGATATACAGAGTGGTTCCCCACAAAGTAGGAAAGTTACAGTATGGTGCTCCTTTTTTTGCATGTATATGAACGTTTATATTTTTGGCACCCGAGCGGCGTGGAAGGAGCTCCTTCTTAATTCCGCGATTTTTTGAACTTCACTCCCTATAACTTCGATAATTACAAATGAAAAAAAGGAAACGACATTTAAAATATAAAAATATTAACTTTAACTTTACCTCTTCAAGAAGTTTTGACATTTTAACTTTAACAATACCTATGTAGGTACAGTTAAAATGTCGAAAATCCCATCATGTTCGAGTTTTTTGAAATTTGAAACAATAAATTGTAGAAATCATGTACCTAAATGTACATAAAGGAAACTCATGTACCTAAATACACATAAGGGAAACTCCATCTCCATAGCCTAAGTAAATTAACACAAGCATGGTTTACCAGACACGTTAAAACATAGGTACCTATTTACAAAATATATAAGGCTGTAATCATTATTCACAAGTAATCTTCATTCGATGAGAAATTGTAGGTATAATAGCATCACGCGGATTTTTTTCTTCAAATTGTGAGCAATGTACCCTTTTGAACGAGTTTAGATATTGTGATGTAACCAAATGTTGTGAAGTTGTTCGTTATGACGAGTAAATAGAACACAGATTACAAAAGTTAGCTACCAATAACTCTCAGATTGTCAGAAAACCTCCATTATGCTCATAAAGTAGTACACCTAATAAAACACATATTTGCACAATCAAATAGTAAGAGATAATTCGTAAAAGACAAATTTCGAAATTTCACACTTGATGTAATCCCATCAATCTGTTTGTAGGTGATTTACACATGCCTTAAAACTCTAAAATATATGTTATCACATTGGTGAATAGTTATTGCAGCACAAATTAGAAGTTACGATTGCACGAGAATACGGTACTCCATAAGTAGATACCTGCCTATCTAATAAATTACACCCAATTATTCATTTCGTTCGGGATGATGTTTTGGAATTTAACTTCAACATTAAACTCTTTGAGGTTTCATTTGATGACACATTGTTGCCATGCTAATTATCCAAACTAACTATGGCATCTGGGAATACAATTTATTGAATAATGCAAGAGAGAAGAAGCAGGTGAAAACACAGTAAAATCGTATTTTTTGGATTTCTGGACCTTCAATCAACCAGTTTGATCATTGACTGGTCACAATTGCCAGACCCCGCAGCCCGCTGCTGCTTTTTTGGTTGAAGATATCTGGATTCAGATATCTTCAAAGTAACTGATAATTTTATATCACCTTCAGCTGATTAAATCAGATTTACTGAAACCCATTAGTAACAACTTTTAAGAAAAGCGAAGTACATATACTGATGTACATACTGTACATGTACTGATTCATCGGTATTGTGTACCACAGTTTATAACAGGGTTCGTACAAATCTGTTTGGGAAAAACATCCACAAAGTTGGCATTTAATAGAATACTAGGTAATAACTTGCAATCCATAAATATGCTACTATGCTCTTGCTACATAACTTTATACCTCTATTGTTTATCAATGTTCCGATCAATCGAAGGAAATATCGAGGAAATTTCTTGCAACAGCCAATGCAATTAATCCAGATGAGAGCGCCGCACACATAAGAGTAGGTTCCTCTGGTTTTTCAGATTCAAGGGGCTTGCACCAGATCCATACACGACTTTGCTTTGCTTGAGCTGTGAAAATACAAAAATAAGGTAATATTACGAAGATTAGACAACTTATTGAAGTGTTAAAACGATGTAGATGATATCGACCAACCTAGCAGGTGAAGCACTTCGAAATTTGAAAAAGGTATGATAGTCAAAATCAAAATAAATCATGTAAAACGTATTTAACAGGAATCCTGCAAATTTTGTATTCGATTTTAGGGTTCTATGTATCTTGAAACGTCAACCATCAATTTTGGCCCGATTCCAAGGTTCATTATTGAAAATAATAAACCAAAAAGTTGGTATGTACCATATTGACTTGCTACATAGCAGTGAAGTTTTCAAAGCAGGGGCGGCTGCTGATAGGAGCATAGGCGCATGTGCACCCCCAGCCAATTAAAAGAGAAAAAAATATCAAAGTTAGTTCCTCTGGGTTTGAAGAGTAAGTTGGCTTGTGACAGAAGACACGATCGTAGGTACTGTGCTGGTTGAATCTACGCGCGAAAACAGTGGCGGGGAGCTCCCTCTTTTCTGACCAATCAGCGGCGGATCGCTCAAATCCAGTGTTATGCGCCGTTCTAGACTAGGGTGACGTCATTCGAGGGAGGCAGGCGCGTGAGATTGACCAACCAGAGAGCACGAAATGTGACCTTGATGAGCAACCCGGAGGACGTGCTCTTGGGGTGTGTGAGTGAGTAGAACTCAAATTTTATTATTTTGTCTTCCTGTCTCACTGGTTTCCCGGTTTCCTTATCGTAAACAAACAGAACTGATAAGGGCATTTCCCGTTTTTCATTTTCGGTCCACCGTTTTGTTCAAATAGATATTGTGATTATTTAGGAGTGTTGTAGGTACTATGAATAATTCGGTGCATTACATTAACGTAAACTATTCGTGTTTGTTGGTCGTGGAAAAGTGCAACATTCAAGAAACTGGCCGCCCCTTGCCATCTCTACCTGGACTCCAGCAGACGTTAAAATTCAAAAATCGTGCAGATTCGTACCGTAAGTTTAATCTCAAATAATATTCGACTTCTTATAATATTATTACAAGGAGGTAGATTGGCTTTGCAGGTGTGAAGTGACTAACAAATTATTTTGATTTGCTTGCCTACTTTGTTCTACCAACCAAAATGAGGCTTGGGTTAAAGACGGCATAAGTGATCTCCCATTTAGCCAAAAAAAACGCATTGGCTGTCTACCATAAAAACGCTCTGGTAGATTTGCGTATATTGGGTCGTCAAAATATAATGCAACAGCTCGACAGTGCATATCACCTTAATCTGATGCAAAAAACCAAAACGTTTAACAAAAAAAAGGTACATTCTGTCTCGAATCATCGTTAATTTTTCTTCCGAGTTGGACGATGTTTTGAATCGTCAGCTTTGCAATAAGATGGATGCATTTCTTGGGTTTGGACCTTTGATGATTAAGTATTTCAGAATTTCTGTTAACCACTAGAGAACATTATTTTTCGTGTCTATTGCACCTACGTATTAAATACGTAGAAAATACGAAATTTTAGTACCGTTAGCAATTTTAAGATGAAAAAGTTACCAAGATTTATCCCATTTATTTATTTATTTTTTTTGTAACTCCCCTCAAAGACAAAATGTCTTTTTTTTACATACCATTGAAATTTCTATTTGGAAGAGAAAAGCACCTATTCTGTCCCTTCTCCATAGCTTCTCCTGATCTCCGTGCACCCCCTGAGTTCAGGGCAGGAGCCGCCACTGTTTCAAAGGTGACTTTTTAGCGGAAACTGGTTTCAAATACAACTCGTGAGGTCCCATATATGACAGTAATATGCATTGGTTATTAGATAGGTGTGAGAAATATTATATGAAACCCAGGAGCTCACTTTTTTGATGTCTTCACTCTCCGTGAGATGTGCAAAGCCACGGGGCCTGATTTGATGTTCTTGAACAACGCTACCGCTTCAGCGTGGCTCATATCATGGCACACCTGTCCATTCACTGCAAGAACCTCATCTCCTGAAACATGCGTCAAGTGCGGATATTATGGTCGAAACAGCAATAAGGCAGCATTATAGTCGTATATTATACTAAGTATATAAAATACTAAGTATATAAAAGTCTAAAGGAAAGAGATTCATTACATTAGTCAAGTGCCTTTCTAGTATGGGACAGTGTCAGCTGGTTCAAAGCGTTCTACCGTACATTTGATTGAGCACACGTGTACTCTTACAGCTACTATAGTATTAATTTAACCTTTTAGTTCGTTTTTCATTTTGAATTAAACCTTTTTTACTTTGTAGTAAACCATTTTTTACTTTCATAAAGTCAAAAAGTTTTAAATGAAAGTAAAGAATGGTTTAATTCAAAGTCAAAAAGGTATTGTTAGGTATGAGGCTGCTCCATTTAGCTGTCTCATGTGTTGATTATTATTATTATCATCAATTCAATTCAAGTACCTGTGTGTAACAGTATCTAAAAATAAAGAGTTCTCAAAAGTTGTAAGAAAGAGAAAGTGTCTGATCTTGTATAACTAGTGTAAAGCTGAAACTATAGCAAAGTTAAAGCTAGCTATTTATATATTTGGTCCTTCGAGCCGGATTTGAACCAGCGACCTATGTCTGACAATATGACTCACTTTGTGATTCTGACTGGTGAATTTGTATAATTGATTTTAAAATGCAGATACTCATAAGTAGGGTGCCAAGAGATGCCTAAAGCTTTTATTTTATTGTGCTCTGAGGGCTTAACAATAGTGTATGACGTAGCAAAAAAGGTTTAGCTAAAAGGTAAAATTCTATACTTTGGGTTGATTGTGCAAAAAATAGTGAAAAATAATGACTTATCAATAGTAGGGATTATTTTATGTATAGTACTATGTATGTATGGGAGTATTTTATGTATATTACTATGTATGTATGGGAGTATTTTATGTATAGTACTATGTATGTTTAATACAATGCTTAATTCTCTGATTCAAATTGCGTCATAGCTTCAAGATGTTGGCGAGTTAGGTAGTGAAATACTGCTACTAGTTCATTGAACTGGCTTGTTGATCCACAAGTTGTTTTCTTAAACATTAGAAGGGCTCTAAAGAGCCACAACCGACCTAGTAAGTATACCATGAAGGGAAAAGTGGTTTCCAGTAAGGGACTCCCTCGGTGGAGAAGGAACAAGTCGTGAGGAGAAATTTACTTATTGTAATGTAAGTATTGTGTTACTTATTGTAATGTATAATTTACTTATAGTATTGTGCTATTCACGGCACCTTTATTATTCTCACCTTCTCTCAGTCGACCATCATCAGCAGCTTGTCCAGTCTCCAGGATGCTTTTTATAAATATTCCCATGGCGCCTCTTGGGGAATCTTTCCCACCTACAATCGTGAAGCCCAGACTTTTCTTCCCTTGTCCTTTCTCATAAACAAAAGTGTACAGTGAGTAAATACTCGAGCGTGGTCTCCTCGGCAATGTGCAGAAAGACGAATCCTCATTGTTAGGGTTCTGCGCAAGATGTCTGATGATGTTGGCGTGACTTTTTTCAGTCACTGTACTGCATTTCAACGTCTTTCCACTGAACGCTTCAAAATTCTTTCTGTACATTTTGTGGTTTAGCGTATTGTGCTTCTGGTACAAATACGGCGTAGTTGGTTCTGGCCTCGCATCGCTTTCTGTTTTTATACTCTTCAAGGAGTTATCAATCGTTTGGTGAATAGGTCTTTTAGACAATTGAACTGAATGAGGATAGACTAGGACGTTTTCGTAATCAACAGAACTTTCTTGCATTTTGCTGATCTTCCACTCGATGGCCCGTGCAACGAGAATATCCACTTGGATCGGTCCTTTCATAATCGATTCTCTAGCTTTCTCCATTGTGAGCCCGCGAAGCCTCCTTCCGTTGACATTAATAATTTCATCATCAAGACGCAAAGTTCCATCCCTGCAAAAACAAATGCACATAATGAACCAGAAATTAAATATGTCATTAAAATAATACTAGCGAATCATTCATTTTTTGCGGACGTATGGTATGTGTGACATGCAGCCGACCATTGTTAGCCTGGACGTCATCATTGACACGGTTGAATGGCTACTGGACGTATGGCATGTGTGACATGCAGCCGCCTTTATCCTCAATTACTTATTCCTAAGAACTTCTAAGTACACTCTGAGCAGTTTTTACCCATCTGAGATACTTAGGCAACAAAATGCTTCAATAATTCGGCCGACAAAACTTTTTCCGCTCCCTCAAAATGAATAAATTGCCTGAAGGCAAACTCGTTGCAGCTGGAAATGTTGCAGTTGTGATCAGAAATGTTTGTTTTTCAATTGTTTTATTCAATAAGTCAATCAAATATTGCGAGAACCTTTAAATTTGTGGCTTATACAATCTAAATATTTATTTTCACGAGTTTACTACATTAGTACATGCCGATGAAGTTCAATTAATTTATTTTATTTCATTTCAAACACATTTTTTCATTTTCAAATATTATTTCCTTGAAACAAACAGTTCCTATTTATTACTTTTAATGCTCTTCAATTTGTCATAGTTCATAATAACAGATTGACGGATTACCCCACAGTACTCTTGTCTTATCAAATGGAAAATGCGGATCTTGACTGTGGTGTACTCGTCGCGTTTTAAATAATGTTCTACCTAAGCCATCGAATTGAGGCAGTTGAAATTTATGCAGCGTGTATGAGAGGTATTAAGTACAATTTGATCAAAACATGAATGAATTCCACCGATCAGAACCCATGAAAATGGTTCATTGAAAAACTAGTAAAAGCGAGTGTCAAATCTTGCCTCATTTCCAAGAGTGAAATGAGAATAATTTTAGATGAGTTACGGAAAAAATAACTTGATCGTGGGGTCCAGCCATTCATCGAAATTACAAATCATTCGGGGAAATTTGGAAAAATTTTAAAAGTGTTATGAAATTCCAATATCGATGTAGATACCATGACGTCCAGGCTAACTCATCATTGCAGAATAAGCTTCGTCCTAGGTAGCAAATGACGGCTTGCATGTGACAAATGCTATACGTCCGCAACGCTTGATTCACCTTGTCAGCCTTGCGTCCGCAAAAGGTTAATAGCCAAATAACATTTCCGCTAGTTCATTCAAGTGGGTGGTGAGCGCAAGTCCACCGGACTTGCTGATGCAAACGGTTTTGATATGTAGTTTTACTGGGATGTGGTTTCACGATATTTTGAAAGTTTGTTGACCTAGTTCAGACTTTTTAAGAGATTAATTTTCGTGCAATTCCTTGGATAGGTTGTGAGAAATTCAATTTCCTGCGTTCCAGGTATAAGTAAGAAGAATCGAAAGATGAAAATTTCGCATGTTGATGTCTTGTTTCGCATTTATCTATTGATGGTCACTCCTACGTTCTATGGAGTAAGAAAGGTAGAGAGACAGTAAATACACATACCTACCTGATTCTGCTTCGAAACAATACACTTCATTTGAACTATCTCCTGTATTATGCTCCTAAGGACGGTATTCTAATAAACTCGAATATTACTGGAAGTATCCATATAATATCTGGTGTATGATTGAAGGTCCTAGTCTGGATCCGCCCTCCATCCTCTACCCTTATTAGGTTTCTCCTTTGATCCTAACAATGTAACTTACAAGCTAATATAAAGTAGAAATGTCTCACCTATCAGCCAGACTTCCTGGGACGATATGCGCTATCACGTACCCTTGATGCGCTTCCATCCCCATCTTAGCAATACAAATCCCCAGGTTTTCATTAGGCTCCGATCTGACGAGTCGAGTCAGAATGAAAGTCTTCCCCCGGCTATCCCTCTCAGTATGGGAGTACAATTTATGATGGGGCGGGAGAGGCGGGGGCAGCTCGCCTTCCAAGCATTGAGCCTCGTCGATCTTCGCTTTACTGGAAAGAGGCCTCGAGTCGTTGTAGAAATAACGCACATTGTGATAATCACTTTCCTGGGCGTTGTCTTGAGATACGCTTCGAGCGTGTGAAACGGCAATTTTTTCGTCTCGGAAATTGCTTTTGTTTCCGATACATCCAACCACCGAGGAATTGGCTGATGTATTTACTAGAATACCACTATCGTTGTCTTCATCTAAATTACCAGTATGACCAGATTCATTTCGTTGTGGAATTCTGAAGTACTTGTCCAGTTCTTCATCATCATTGCTGTATGAGTTTTGTTGTTTCTGAAATTCTTCCATCCCTGGGAGCGCCCCGTATGAGAAACTTCTGAGCTTCGCCTTCCCTGGAGATTTCGAGCCGATACCTTTATTTGTGTTACTTTGATCATTTGCCTGTGCGTTGTTTTTGTAGAGTTTGGCAAGGAATCTATTGGTTGAGCTTTTAAAATATTTCTCGGACATGGACTTGAGTTTATTGGTAAAGTAGGAACTCGAAACTGGATTTTCCTCGGGTGGCGGTGTGATGTCGTAGTTCAACACAGGGGAAGGAGGCATGAAACTTTGTTTTTCTTGATCCAAAAGATGAAAATCTGGAGTTCTTCGGCTCCGTTCTAAAATGTACTGGTCGAGTTTATTTCTTGGAGGGTAATCACAACCGTCTATTAAATTTTCGAAGGATGCTGCCTTGTTCTTAGCGATTTGACAATATGGCCGAGGGCTTCCAATGAGATATTCGCTATCATTACAATATGATGCCGATGGTTCATTGAACAGGTCTGTGAGGCCGACAGCATTTGGTTTGGTAGACGCAAAACAAGACAGCTTGGTGTTTTTAACTTTTTCCAACAACGGGTTCCGTTTTTCACGCGAGAAAGCGACCAAACCTTTGGAATTAGTTTCTTTCTCAAGTGGGTTCAGTGTCTCTTCGATCACAACCGTTTGGTCTTTGAGATTGTAAAACTGAAGATGTGGGTTTTCCGCCGTGCTGCACGTCCTTCGCCACTGCATGGGTGACATATCTGTAATCAAATTTGAGAAATATAATATTTATATTTACATTAAATTATATATTTATGTTACTTAAGAAATATTTTACAACATTAAAATGAACAGCAACAAACATACTTAACATAACAATAACAACATAATAACATTTTCTCTCATTTACGCAGAAAAATGTTGCAAGTTACCTAATTCTGGCTCATTCAAGTGGGTGAATCGATCACTGGACTTGTTCATGCAAGTGGTTTGGTTTGTAGCTTTTCGGTTTAGTGGCTTCGCGGGTTTGAGGGCATACAGGATTATGGTCTCGGGCCATAGTAGCTCTGCGGGTTTTTAGTCTTGCTGGTTAGAGGTCTCTTGGGATTGTAATCTAGCAGGATTGTGGTCTAGAGTGATTACTGTCTCGATGGATTGTAGTTTTACGGAATTTTAGGTCTCATGTATTCTTTCCCCCTCTCTAAAGATTAAAGCATAAAGTTACTTAATTTTGTGAATTTCGGATTTCGAATTTGGGGTTCCCAAACACAAATAGATAAACAGACAGATTTTGGGGGTTCCGGTAGCCGTGATTGTTCGCCGACGCGTTTCTAAGCCGAGATAAGAACCGATCTCTGCGGGAAAGATCGTGAGTTCGAGTCTCGGTCACCGGGCGTGTTTTCGGGCATTTGCGGCTTGCCGCCCCCCTCGTCATAACCCAGGGCGGTGAGGCAATGGGAAGCCATAAGCGAAATCATCAGAACCAATTCTGCTCTTCATAAGATCACGCGGTAGATGCTGAACAGGAAGGTGGGCTGGGATATAAGAAGCGGATATAAGAAGGTATTGGTTAGGAAAGGGGATCATGGATAAGCGGGAATGCATCGCTGTATTGACAGGCAGCAGCCTACAGAGGAGATTGGTGGGATATTGCTGGCAAGCATGGAAATATCGGCATGAGCTCCTACTAGAGTTTAATTACTGATACATTTTGTGTGTTGTTATATTGTTATGTTATGAAATAATGTTATATTAGGAGATAATAATTGTAGGGCTCGAACTGATCATACTCGTTCAATTATTATGGAATGTGAACTATATTATGTATATCAAAAGTTTTTGATATACTGTTGAATCTATGCTAAAATTGATTTATATTTGTTCATGTGGAAGTGGGAATTTATTTATTTATTTTAGTCCTTTTGTACTGTAAATTGGTGGATTATTGCCAACCCGGTTGTAGACTCGATTGATTCAAACTGCTTTTTCGTGCAAAGAACTGTCTGTTAGCCATTGTGAAGGAAAAAATATACGTTTCATTCATTCATTCATCCATTCATTAATTCATTCAGATCTTCCCTTTGGAAGACAGCTGATTTCGTCCGCGATGCCAGGAATGACAGTCGGACGAAAATTCAACCTGAAATGGTTGTTTACTTTACTTTTTTTACTCACTTTAGATAAACAGGCTTTTTCACGGGCAACGCACGGCTAAAATAAATTAAGACCGGGATCTTCTATTTAAGAGAGAATTGAGCACAATTTCTTTAAAATTCATTTTAAAACAGTAAAAGCATCTACCAACCACATTATCGGGTAACATCAATCAAGTTTTCCACATTAACATTCACACTCGCGTTTTTTAGTTGTTATTCCTTCAACTCCTAAGTCTTTATAGGGACCAAATGGTCGATCCTGCAGAGATCTAGGTAGTTTAATTCGATTCTAAGAATGGATTAGTTACCATTTTAGATCGATAAAAAACAATTCAACCCTGCTTTATCACACCCTAATTTTTACCCCTCAGGAGTTACTGATAATAACCACAAGCTACAGGGCAAGTTTAGACCCCAAATAGAGCCCACATACCAAATTTAATCAAAATTGGTCCACGAAAGTACCGCATTCACGGACATCGGACGGACAGAATTGTTGATGTGGAAACGGCAGATTTCGAGGCGCTGGAGTGGGTTAACTGTTTTTGTTCGATTCAAGGTTTATTATCGAAAATAATAAACCAAATGGTGTCATAATGTTGATTTGGGAAAACAAATATTCTCGTAGTTTGCTCACAGGCTGATGGTGGGGGGATTTATGATCTTGTTCCCTGCATGGTGATTCGAACTTGTCTGTTGTGAAGGGGCTCAAACTTATAGGTTCGTTATCACAAACCCTATTACAACAAATCATATTGTAGCTATGGATATGCAAGAAGGACTCCTACCAATCCTGGATCGATGCCTGGCGGAGGTCGCTGGAGACCGACTGTCCCCTGAGGATGATCCCTCAGCATCTTGTCTGAGGGGAGAAAGGCTCAGCAGTCTTGGGGCGTCTGAATTTTTATGAAACCATCTCATCATTCACCTGAAACAAACGTATGACACAATGTAACTAGGCAGGTAGGAATCTTTAATCGTTCGGTTGGTAACAGTAGGTAATCTTGCATTCTGTTAGGTGTTTAGTCCTCTACTTCGATAGCAACTGGTAGTTTTCGCGTAAACACTTGGAGTTTTGTAGATAAATTATACTATGATTATAAAATAACTATGATGAAGAGCTAACCTCAAGTCATAGAAGAATCATGAAATGTCGCTGACCCACCAACCCTCAACTCCATAAGGGCAGCAAATGGTATTTGTTGTGTTTCTTCGATACCGGACTAGGGATGACGTTGAGCAGAATCATGACACAAGAAGATCCAGAGCTAACATCTTTCTCTGAAACAAAAAAAAAAAATAAAAAATTTTAAGATACAACGAATACAAATCGATAGTGTGAGTACGTACGAACAGTAGAGATGCTTTCAATAAAATCACGTCATGAATAGATTATTGATGAGAAACAGTTTTGTATCATGAGTTAAATGTGCAAACCCACCAAAAGGGATCGAAGGGATCAAAAATTTACTGAATATTGGTTGAAAATGTTCTTTGAAAATTCGACCAATTCGAGATGCACGACTGATTTATAGTTGGACAATTTGCACATACCGGCCAATCACCAAAGTGTCAAAAACGCTCCAAATTAATACACAATGTTTTATTATTCCTCTGTATAGATCGCACGTCTGAAAAGAACGTGGGTTTTCAGCATTACTACTTACCTACCAACAACGTTAAAGAAAAAAACAATGGTTTGACTGAAAGCACCAACCAAGAATAACATCCATATCAGAGAGTTGTGGGTTCCTATATTACGGAATTTGGTTCTTTGTTGCTAAGGAAGCACAACTGAGTGACTTGAAAATCTATTCGAAATAACGTACATAGATAGCATTTGATCAGCTGAAATTTGAACGGAGATTTGGCCTAATTCTACCGGTGAACGTTCATTTACAATTCACATCCGTGATTTTGCTTATCATTCGTCCAAATTCAAGTCCTCAAGGGAGGTTAACGGTTTGTCCCACGAAGCTGTGGGTGGTCTCATTCGACGGTTAACATTTCTTTTTTTTTGTGTGTTTAGTTATCAGTAAACAATAGAGGCACTGAGAGTTTACCAATACTAAATTTCATTCATCTAACTCAGAAACCCAAAGACTGAACACATCTCCCTGATCTGCGTCTGAATGAGACATTCTGACTCGAGCACGACGCACCCCGAGGCGATGGTCCGCAACAGGTGGGTGGCCAGAGGGATGGGAAGACCCTCAAGAACTAGGAAGTTGCTCTCGCTGGGAAAACATCGGGATCCCTGGCGTCTTGGACACATCTGGCGATGATGTTGACAATAGCGTAAGGACCGACGGACCACACTTCCGTCAATAATGAAAACTAGAGGCATTTGAAACATCTGGAGAGGAGCTTAACTTTACTTTCCAAACGTACATACCAGGAAAATGCGGTTCAATTATCTCTAGGAGAGCTTCGACAACGAACTTGGACGTTGATTTAGGCTCTGTGGATTTTGTATTGGATCCATCCGAATATATCCCTTCCATGATATATAATGTATATTTTATTATTTGCTCAAGGTCTCAATTTGAAGAAGAGAGTCTAATCCTCAAATTTTATTTTTCACTTAAACATTTTAGAATTTTCCTTCATTTTCTAGGACGAGCTCAAGGAGAGGTTTCTACCATAGCTAAGCCACGGCTCTAGCAATGGGGAAGGTACAAGGTATCACTTTTTATTGATCGTTAATCCCATTACTGAGCAAAATAATCCTAAATGTTGAATTATTCAACTGTAACACTGGAGAATTGTTAACTGCTAGCTATGGTTTGGCGTACGGTTTTATCTGGGTTGATCAGGTTTGAGTTTGAAAGGTGCCTAGGTACTATATTGTTCTTGAAGATTTACTGTTTCAGTAAAATCAACCAAAAATGCAGCTTTTACAATTTTTGGGACAATTCGTCAATTTGTAGATAACCCAAGTTAATCTTTTTTCGTAGATAATAACAAATTACTTCAGTGAGACATTCTGTTGTGAAGTTCTCACTTTATAAGGCTAAAAAATTGTATTAGTGAGAGATATTTGAATAAATAGAGAGGATATTTAGTTCATATCAATATTTTTCCGAGTTCAGTACTCCAAAAAATCACACTTTTAGGGTTTTGACCAGGTCTTTTGTTTTTAGATCACTTTGACTTTTCAAAATCTTTATTCTCTAAGTATAGATTAATATTTTTGTTGTATTATATGACAGGAACTTAGCTCAATTCCATGATCATGTTCATAATTAATTTCACGCATATTCGTCGTAGTGCACGCGACTAGTGCAATATTGTGTTTGATCTGAGAGCTATATTCGTATACAATGTTGTCGCAATACACATCGACCTTGGACTGGTCTGGATGGAGAGGCAAAAACCGTGGAAAATCATGGAAAATCGAGGTCTCTGAGGTGCACGAAGGGGCAGGTAGGTGTTTTATGTAGGATTCTTATACTGGTCGCGTGAAGCCCGTTGATTTCAACCAAGGTCGGAGAAACGTAAGTGTGATATTCATTCACACCGTAGGAGGAAATGTTGGTACATTACGAGCTGATTGACGCTCGAACGATTCGTCAAACCAGCGCTCCGCAATAAAAATGGCGTTGATGGAGGCGTGAAATTCAACTATTGAGCCAACGCGGTGACAAAACGATCATTTTATACTTCATCTGTTGAAAAGGCAAGAGAAGCTACGAGGTTATTTGAATGTTAATCGTGGTCGAAGACTGCATTGAGTAGTCCGTTAAAAGCAGCTCGGGACGGATGTGAGTTAAAAATCAGTGGTGAAAGACAGAAGTAACGGGTGGTGCTGGGGAAGCTCCCACACCTAGTTGTGGATTCTACCGACTTGTGATCTATTCATGGAAAATGCAAATTGGGTCCAAAAAGTGATTAGTAGGCAAGGAGTAAGACCGACGAGTTGGCGTGAATGTTAGTTGGGTCTGAGACTGCCTTGTGGTCACTAGGATTTGAAACATCGTACATCAGATGTTTCAGGGGAATATATTTCATGCTTACTCAATTGGGATATCTGAGCTCATTCGTTGACGGAAGTAGGTTAACACAGGTATGGAGCTCAAGTTTGAAAAGGTAGAGTAGGGCAGCAGAATGATGATGTTGAATTGATTACCAACTACACTCATATTGTTTAGTAATGTGTGGAAACTTACCCATGTACTATCGCTGGGCCCTATTTCTGTTCTTCTCTATCTAGATTTTCTAACTTTTAGAAAATATGAAACCGTACTTTTCAGTTTCTAGCACGAAGAAGTAAATTTAATTTCGATTTCGCAACAAGTCTAAAATATCACCTGTTGATAAATAAAGAGAATGATGTAGTTGCAAAAAAATGCAATTGCACATGGCTTCCTGGTATCCATAACCCGAATGTACAGATGGTCCGATGCATAGTAGTTAATCTCAAAAATCAGTCTCTAAGTACCTTCCACTATCCTCATAGGGAACCATCTACACGCCAATCTGAACAATCCTTGAAAATTTTATCAAATCCGGATGAAAAATGTAAGTGTTATGGCGGTTACACGGATTTTACGTTTGTACTATGAGACCGGGGGTTATGATTTTCATAGGGGACCATCTACACACCAACCCGCACAATCCCTGAAAATTTCAACGAAATAGGACACTAACTTTGAATAGTTATGACAGTTACAGGGATTTCATGACAGACACCTAGCACAACTCATAGAGGACTCATAGGGGGCACAATCCCTGAATATTTTTTCGAAATCAGTTGGAAAATGTAGAAGTTATGACTGTTGGAAGGATTTCACGTTTGCTCATGCGCACAAAATACTTTCAATTTGGGGGTCATGATTTTCTTAGGGGACCATCTCCACCCCAACCCGCATAATCCCAGAAAATGTCATCGAAATCAGATGGGAAATGTAGAAGTTATGGCTGTTACAAGGAAATACACGTTTGCGCATGCGCAGTGACTACTATCAGTCTGGGAGCAATGATTTTCATAGAAGACCATCTAAAACCCAATCCGCATGATCTTTGAAAATTTCATCGAAATCGGATGAAAATTGTGGAAGTTATGGCTTTTTCAAGGATTTCATGAAAGACACACAGACAGACAGACAGACACGGAACCAAAATTGTTCAGAAAGGTCTGAAACGTAAAACGCGAGTGGAAATTTCGATTTTAGAGAACTTTTTTCCTTCAGCCTTGAAAAGTGAAAACAAAGCTTCCGCTACATTGGTAGACTCGTGAGCAAAATGAAATGTAAACGCGATTCCACAACATAATGCATGCGTTCCAGGGGACGTCTCACCGGATAAAGAGTAAATCGTTCAGTTTCAAACACAAAGCAATAAATATACAATTTTATATACCTTTCCACTGTTCAAAACAGTTTTACCCAAAGAAATTTTGCTAGTATGTTTTAATAGTTCGTTTGTTTGCAATGTAAGATCCTGAAACTGGAGGTATTTGGAATCGTAACTCGTCAATAAATAGTTACTCATCATGTGTATTCCCCCCACTCCTTCTTACCCTTAGGCACCACAACATTTCTAGCGACAAGTGAGCCTCGAATTAGAAAAGGCATTTTGAAATCCATGTGTTGTATTGTATACATTACATATACATATGAATATGTGATACAATTCTTAGTTATGGAACGAAAGCATTTCAAAATAAATGGATGCCGTGCGATGCAAGGGGAATGGTGAAGTGATTCAGGAATGACATGTTCTCTTAATCATTATTTGGGGTTAGTCCAATATGAACCTGTATTTCTTCCAATACTTGAGTCTGAATTCTAACAACCTGACCGCAAATCAGTGAGAGGGAACTAGTCTCTGATAGAACTGAAGAATCGGAGAGTAACACAAGAGAGCTAGAGTGACTTTCCCAGAACCCTCAGGTAGGTGAGCAGGACATATCAACGGTGGCGGGGAAGTTCAATTAGATCTTGCGGAACCGCAATCGACCACAACGGCTACAACTGTCATCAGCTGAGTCTGTCATCAGAAACTCCCAATATTCCTTGATTGAATCGAATGAGGGACTGGTAGTTAGATTTAGATACACAACAAGAAGTAATCATTCCGCAACAACTATAAATATGAGAAAGGCACATTCTTGGAGCTGATATGCAGTGGTTGACCCAGGATTCCAAGGGGAGGAGTAAATATAAGCCCTCTTCTGGGAGTCAACTTTGTATAAGATAAAATGGGCAATTGAGGTATCTAAGAAATATTGCGTAAAAAAATATGTTATATTAGAGAATGTTTCCTTGTGATGTCATAAAAGATCGACTCCAGCAGAAGCAATGATGAGCAATTTGACTCCTTGAGAAATATTTTATTGCACAACCTATACACTAATACCACACCAAGATACTTCGGCCAGTGGAATCAAATAATAACGGGTAGGAACAGATTCTCGAGTTTCCAACTGTTGAGATGTAGGTAGTTAAAAGAAAACCATATTACAGGTATCTAGGTATTGGAATGTTCAACTTGATCCCCAATATTATCTCAAAAGGACTCTCTCATTCTCATCAGACGTTCTGAGATTGTCATCACTGTGAAAATTATGATCCAGAGAGCGAAATTTGGCAGTTACGTATGAGCGAAATCGTTGAAGTTGGTGCAAAACCAAGTTGAGCTGCTTGAGCTTTTCTTTAAGCTCTGATCAAATTGTATCTGATCAAATTTTATCTCGAAAATCTTATGCGATGGCATTCAACGATTTTTCTCCCGGTTTAGCTGAGCCATTAATTAAATTTTGGTTTATTATTTTCAATAATGAACCTTCGGAATCGGCCAAGAAATTTTTTTTTTAACACCCCCTCAAAATTTGATGGTTTACGTTTCAAGGTACGTAGAATCCAAAAATCGAATAAAAATTTGGCCTTCCGTCCGCCGTACGCGGCACTTTCCCCACTTAGCATTGACCGATTTTGATGAAATTTGGTATGTAGTCTCCATTTGGGGTCTAGTTATGCCCCAAAGATTTTGGTTGATGTGGATCACTTCTAAGGGTTGAAAAATGAGGTTTAAAATTTTGAAAACGCCCTAACTCAAAAAATTTTGATATAAAGGTATTGTTTTTCCATCATTTTAAGATTTAAGATAGTACAGAATTTTTAGAATTATTTGAGACCACGCGGAGCTTTGTAGGACAAACCATTCGCTCCATACGAGAATTCAAGGGTTGGGCTTACGATAAATCAGAAACACGAGTGTGAATCGCAAAAGAGGCCTAATCTCCGTTCAAATTTTAGCTGACCGAAATGCGATCGATGAGTTTCTTCATGTTGGTTGGTGGTAACAATGGCAAAGCCCAGTTCTTCGCAGACGATTGATCTATATAGAACAATAATAAACCTTTGTGTAATAATTTGCAGCGTTTTCTCATCACCTAAATACTCCTGGAGGACTCCAACGAACTATAAACAAAATTAGCCATCTTCAAGGCGGAGTAATCAAGGAATTTCCCAGTAGAAGTTTGGTTTCTACTTCACATTTCTATTATAAATAGAAATGTGAAATGTGAATATCATTTTGTGGAATCAAATAGCTCTCGGGCGTACATGGTGACATGCAGCTTTTTTTTTAGATTAAGACGAATAGACGACATGACAATGAGCGGACCTTCCGAAAGAACTCGGTATGAAAGATCAAATTTGAGCCTTAATGAAAATTGCATGTCTTGATTGGTTCGAAGGAAGTTGTGGAACATCTTCAAACATCAAATTTTGGTTTTCTTTTGTCACAAAATTGCTTTGGGATGAAATTGACGAAACTTTTCAAAAAAAGCACGATCGTAGCTCATCAACGCAAATAAAACTGCTTTGCTTCTTGCAACTATCTTCTCCTGAGATGGACGGAACGTTCCAAAGGTATTTCGATATTATTCAGGTAAGTTGGAACGACAGTAGTAGGTAGTGAACGGCAGCATTATTATGAAAGCTTGATACTACATTACTGACGAGTTGTAAGACCTTGAGAGGAACATCAATCGATCAGAATAGGTACTTTGGGGAGACGGCTACAAATTAATCTCGTCTTTTCTGCTTTGCTTCCTAATCGTGACCAGTTTTTTTTTTTCATAAATTACCTATACTTATATATTTTTTTGCGATAAAGTCTATAATAACAGATAATAAAGTTTCCATCAGTTATAATAATTATTAGACCTAAATGTTTGACTACATATTTATTCATTCGAGTAATAAAAAATTGTTCTTTTAGGTTCGTGTCGTGAATTAGAGTCGACCTAATCTTTGCATCACGAAGAAACGCTTTTAATGAGTCCTTAAGGTTGAATGAACTTCATCTTAGGTTGATCAAGGAAAATGAAGGGATAAGGATGGTTGGAGAGGCTGAGCTGGAGCGACTCGATCTGTATAAGACATCCGGAAGGAATGTCAATGGAGTAGGTATAATGGCTCTAGGAAGGTAACTAAGCGAAGGAATAGGATGGTGGGTGGGGGAGATTGCGTGCAGTTGCCTGCCCCCAAAATGCCTATCAGTTTACATTGTTGTGTTCGCGTCTTGGAAACTGGTCAAGCAAGACCCGTTTGGCCGTATTCATAGTCCTGACTCAAGTCAAGTCTCTACTCTCACTCAGTCAAGTGGAGTCCCACCCTACACTCGAAAGTCGGTATTCATAGTCCAAGTCAAGTGAACACTTGGCTCCCAAGTGTGCCCTCGACTTGTGAAAGTCGAGAGTGCACTTGGACTCCACTTCGGCTTGAAATGTTCAAAAGTTGGCAGCCCTTGTTGTGATTATTGAGACTCCATGTCCTATATTTTGAAGTATCCATGTTTTTTCTATGGAACATTTCCAATTGTTTTGTTGGCCTTCTGTCGTGTTTCCCGCACTCTTTTTTTGCAAAACAAAAAATAATAAACAGTAATTTTCTGTTCGAGTTTTTATTTTCGTTCTTGAAGTTCTGTCTAGTCGTGAATCATGTATTTTGTAAAAATGTAACTTGATTTTTATCGTCTATGTTTGTCAGTCAATACAGTCTGGAAGTTTCAGTTAATACAGAACTTGTTTTTGTGAAATTTGTGAAGTTATTTCTTGTGATAGGGCCTACCCAGTTAGTAGAGTTCCATTCTACCAGTCAGTATTTCCTTAATCTTTTTTCATTCTTCTCATTTATATCGACAGTAACGGTGTTACGAACTTGTGTCTCACAAAAACACTTGACTAGTTGACGTATCGGGAGGACAGGGTTTTGATGCTTTCCTGTTATCAATGCTATCTCGCGGCCAGAAAATTCGGTTGTTTTAAGCGCAAAATTGTTCTTTTCTAACAAGACAACATCGTTGACACATCTTTCCTATAGTACTAGCCTTGATGATTTTCCGCGTGTATATTGCCACATTTGTCTTATTTTATTCGCAGAACTGTGGAAAAAAGGTAGGAATTCGCGAATCCTCAGTGCGATTATAGTGTACCTATCTAGACAACGGGTACTCCACATTATTATGATCCGGCCACCAAATTCTATTGATTTCCTCGGCCCTGTTTGTTGTTGCGAGATGTGTTGAACTGAAACGATACTGATGAGAAGGTTCACATGAAATACTTGCAGTGTATGGTTGACGAGATTCAGAAGAGCTGATGGTAGATTACAGAAGGTACGGAATACAATAATATACCTACAAGGATTTATTTGAAGAAAATATGTACGCCGTATATACTTGAAGTTTGCAAAATCCTCGGTGAGAAATTCGCACTTCACTTGACCTTCCCCACTCATTATGGATTAAAAAATTATTAATTAAAACCACAAATTAAACTATAAGGACACGATACGAGTGAAAGCAAAATTAGTTGGTACCAGAAATAAAGTATCCGAAATAACTCGAGATCGCCATAGCTGAAAAACGCATGTCCTCCCAATAACGTCTAGTTAAAAAAAATAGTCGAGATCGCCGTCCCACTCATCAATAATTAACAAAATCACTATACCAATTTCATTGCTGGAACTGTATGCGAATCAAGAGCACTATTGAAATTATGAACGATGAATTCTCAAAATCACTTTATTAACAAAACAAAGAAGTGTTGGTGGTGATGGCATCGAAGCATCAATTTTGTTTAAAATATAGTATTTTGCATTATTTCAAGGTATTCCAATTATTTTTGTTTATTAAATTACTTTAAAATGTTATAGTTACGTTGTATTTTATTCGATTTCCATTATCAGCAGTGAAATCCCCAAGTAGGGGTTCGCACTTGAGGGACCTCAGGAGCTCACTTGGGATTTTGGCCTTTTCAAGTGAAGTGCGAACTCGACTTGTGGTCAATTTCGGTTTATGAATACCGTGAGTGCGCACTTGAGTAACCCGTACACTTGAGTAGAAGCTGACACTTCAAGCGACGTTCAAGTGCACGTCTATGAATTGCTCAAGTGGTAGACTCCACTTGTACCGTCACACTTGAGGGAAAGCTCGGACTTGAGTCAGGACTATGAATACGGCCCTACGCCCTCCACCGCCGCATTTCTGCCTTCCTCGACTCTTCCTTGCAAACTCCAAGTCAAGTCAAAAGTAGGGGAATCGTCAGTAAAGCCCGTTTCAGATGTCCGACCCTCTTTTCTTCATTCGACGACTGACAAATTTGTTATAATGCATATGGAAAAGTAGTAGTCAATGTAGGTAGTTTGTAATAACATTCACCTCGCAGCACCTCATTTCTAAACCACTATACACTATTTTCCTGACTCCACTTATCTGTAAAGATACTGAGCACCAATGATACATACATAACTCATTTATACATCCGTAGCTCAATTCCTCAATGGGCAGGAAACCTCTATTTCCACGCTTTTTGCGGAGGAGATTAAGGCACCTATAAAACCACTAAGTATAGATTGTTCTGTATAGACAGAGTACAACAACAGCAACTAGAAATCACAACCATTGCTACTCAATATTATTTATTCGGAATCAACTTAACGTTTTTAAGTGAATGAAATATTTCCAATCATATTTCACTGATCTTAGGTCAAAATATTTTTAAAATACAAAAAGTTCTTTGTTTTTTCTAATTCTTCAAATGGAAATTCTAGATGGTTAGTCAGTTCATGCTTAAACAAAGCAAATGTGTTCCACAGACTGCTGACTTTTGACAGACTTCGACTCTTTCTGATTTAGGAAGTTTACATTGAAATCTCCACTTTGCAAGATTTGGAAGAATGTTCAACATAGCTTCAAAAGCGTAAAGGGAATCGATGAAATTGTAGGCGAATAGTACAGCTTCCCGACGTCAACGATCAAAAATATACATTTTCTTTAAAAGTCTAGTGAAATTTACGAGTATTATGTGATTTTAGGCAAGATACGTTGGAATGGACAATATCACCATACAGCTTGCTTTCTAAAAGCAACGTCTCACAACGCATATCGCTCAATATCATTATGTATGTCTAACAGGTCAATTCCTCCAGTTTTTCTCTTAGGGATCAAACATTCAAAAGTCCTACATTCATTATCTCCTGATATGATTTCTTTGGCTAACCCTTTGTAGGTACTTCACTTGGTTGTTTACTTTACTCTACTTTTATTTTCCTGTAAAGATCACCCGTCTGCGGAGATTTGGATTCTTCTAACTCTTCTAAGGGCCTGGGGTAGGCGAGGGGATGGTGTTGAGTGTCCTTGGGTTCACAGGAGAACTAATACAGGTGTTCTCAAACTGTTAACAATACTTGCTCATTAATGATAATTGAGCTGTTCAGCTGCCAAATGGGATAAGTCCATTTTTTTTCGATTTGTAGTTTACAGTGCCAAACGGAACAAATGCTCATAGTCTTTCAGTTGACGAACGGGCTGAGTCCTAGTTTGCTCAAATGCCTCTAGATTGCATAGTTTGTTTTGGCAACTGCCATATTCCGTAAAGCTGTCAGACAATTTTGAAAAATGGACATATCCCATTTTGCAGCTGAACGGCTCAATTGATCCTCTCGATGGTTTCATTCGGTTCTAAACATTGAACACTATTTTAAATTGATGAAAGAAAGTCATGAATCAATCATTATTAAGATAGTTGATTATCCTCATTAGCAAATGGTTGGGCCTACAGAGCAGTGAATTCGACTCTAAAAATTCTTGAAAGTTTTCAACACTTTTATAACAAATAAAGGTCCTTTTAAGAGTGTTTTCCCCCGTTTTTTACCTCTTAGAAATTACTGACACTAACAACATCTTTCGTGGCACAACTTGACTCCAAGTAGAGCCGATATCAAATTTCATCTTAATTGGTGGCACGGTAACTGGGAGATGAATTAGCAAAAAAGAGGCTGGATACTGAGGTATTCCGTGAAAAATCCAGCAAAATCTTCTCTGAAATGTCTCTTAAGAGGAAAGAAGACAATTTATGATCTGGTCAGTCCTCTTCGGTAGTTTGTAATTCGTTCCAATGCAGAATAAATATCATGGCATCGGCACGCCAGTGTCTTATCATCTGTGATTACATTTCGAAGGCACAGTTTAGAGTAGCTTGTCGGGGTTTTGGAATTCAGACCTAGATTTACGAGAGAAGACGTTGGGTGTATCCGTTCGACCTGCCCCTGCAATCTAACACGGACAATTATGTTAGGCTTGCCCGCATGACGTGCGTGTACTGCGGTTGATGCAGTGAAGTGGGAACAACAATAACATTAGCGGATTCCTCGAATGAATAGTTCGATTGAGGAAAACGGAACATCTAGGAAGCTACTGCGCAAGACTCACCTCCCTGTCAACATTCCAACGACAGCGGCGTCCCGAGACAGCTACGTGATTTTTCTATATTTGCTTATGATGCTTTTTTTATTGCCAGATTTTAGTATTTTACGTATCTCGGCGGGGGAATGTACGTGCATGTCGATTTAACAGCGACATCAAGTCGTATCTGACAAGAACAAACACCGTCCCAGGAATCAGTTCCGGAGAGAAAACGTTGTAGATGGTCCCCAATAAAAATCAAGGCGTTAAAATGTACAGTAGCCTCTGCGCATGCGCAAACGTAAAATCCTTGTAACAGCCATTACACTTACATTTTTCATCCGAATTTGATGCTATTTTCTAGGATTGTCCAGATTAGCGTGTAGATGGTCCCCTATGAGGGTAGTGAAAGGTACATAGAAATTGGTGTTTTGAGATTAACTACTATGCATCGGATCATCTATATAATCGGGTTATGGATACGAAGAAGCTATGTGCCACACCCACTTGGCAGACTTTTTTTAGTTAGGGCGTTTTCAAATTTTCAACCCTTAGAAGTGAACATGAACCAAAATCTTTGGGGCCCAACTAGTCTCCCAAAGGAGAAAACTCTGCAAATTATCACACAAAGGTTCATTTTTTATCTATATAAATCACTCGTCTGCAAAGAACACAGGTTTGCCATTGTTACCACCAACCAAAATGAAGAAAAACATCGATCGCATCTCGGTCAGCTAACATTTTAACGGAGATTAGGCCTCTTTTGCGATTCACACTCGTGTTTCTGATTTATCGTAAGTACAACCCTTAAGTCCGCGTAGGGAGCGAACGGTTTATCCTACAGGGCTCCACATGGTCTCTGAAAATTCAATAGTATCTTAAATCGATGGAAAAACCATACCTTTGTATCGATATTTTTCGAGTTAGGGCGTTTGCAAAATGTTAACCCTTATTCTTCAATCCTTAGAAGTGACCTACATCAACCAAAAGCTACGGGGCACAACCAGAACCCAAATGGAGCCTACATACCAAATTTCATCAAAATCGGTCAATGCTAAGTAGGGAAAGTGCCGCGTACAGCGGACGGACGGCCAAATTTTTTTTTTTTTTTTTTGGATTCTACGTACCTTGAAACATAAACCAACAAATTTTGAGGGGGAGTTAAACTAATTTAATTCGATTCCAAAGGTTCATTGTTGAAAATAATAAACCAAAATTTACACCATGCATATATGCACATAAAATTTAAAATATTTCTTTGAAAATTCGCTCAAGCATTCATGTTGAACAAAGAGATTCTTGATTCTATTGTCTTGTATTAAATGACCAACTTTTTGTAGCATACATAGCACTGCCACGATCTTGATGAAGTAATTACCTAAGATAATTAGTATAATTTTCAATTTCGAAATCTCATCTTTAAGAATCTAAAATGCATTTATTCACAAATATAAATAGGTAGGTATCAAGTAAGCTTCTAATATCTCCAAAAAATAAATTATCGTGGTATCTACAGTTTATCTAGTTCAGAATCATCGACAACTTACGAAATGGAAGGTAGAATTTGGTTTTTTCCTCAATCTCTCACTCTGATACAAACGGCACTGCAAAAGGAGGAATGTTAAAATGTTGTTTTCCGGGTGAGTAACGAGCACTGACTGAGTGGAGTGACCAACAGGAACCTTTCATGGCAACGGAAAGCTAATAGAACTACCACCTGAGGGCATTTACCTTCGCCAAGTAGGAGTCGTTGGACAAACCGGGTGATTCTCAATACTTTCCAGGTAGATATTAAGCCATTAACTGTCAATTTTTAGCCCTTTCTATTCATAACGGAATGTCGCGATTAGCTCCATAATCGGTCAAGTCGGGATAATCCTGGTCACTTATTCTTCTTTGACAGAAGCACCAAACCACGAAGCCGTAGTTCATTCTTCGATTGAGAAGGAAGATGCCAATAGTTTCGAACAATTATTTCAACTATCAGTAGGCCGATTTCCAACTTTCAAATTGATTCAAGTTTATCTCAACTTAACGGTCATTCAATAATGCCAGATTTTGTCAAAAACAAATTTTGATTTAAATTATTTTTGGCTTTCAAATGAATCAAACAAATTTTCGGAAACAAAGAATCCAGCTCATATTTATACTTTTTAATCTTAGCTTTTACAATCATGGGCACACGAAGAAATTGATTAGCCGAAACTGTAGGTGTTGTCTGAAGTTTTTTTTAGTGGAATACGAAGGATATAAGTGACTAAGAATGTGGAAAGAATAGTTGAGCAGGAAAGGATTTTCAACAACATCACTAAGGAACTAGAACTGCCCACGTTCTGAGATGGTCTTTCCTTTCTTTGCACTTGTTATACTTCAATATAGATCAATTTTGATAGTTCAATATTATTTATATTCAATCAACAATTGATAGTTGATAGTTCCCACCCTGAGGCGGAAAAACATGTCAACTTCCTCCCGTTTAACATGATCAGGTCCCTCCCACATCACGCTTGCCTGCCGTTCAACTGTAACAGGTCCCTCCCGATAAAGACAATAAATCCCTCCCAACAAGCTCGGTTGAGAGAACTACTGTTACAAATGTTGTATCCGTTTTCCTGTCATTCAAATATTATACACAGCTACATGCATGACAATGAAATGATTTGGTCACAATAAATGTATCACAACAATCAAGAGTTACACGTCGTTCAGTAATAAATATCGTCATCCTAAATACTAATCATGTTTGTCCCACAAACCCCCAAATTTGAGACAAACTTTTTTCATGTAGGTACTCTTACGTATGCAGTTGACCATTCACATTTTTAGGATGTTCCACAGTAAGACTTGGGCGTCCTTATGCGATCGATCTGGGGTAAAGTTGGACAACACTCAACAGAAAAAAAAATAACCACACACTAATCCTAAGTGTGTGATAAAATCTTGTGTGCTCTGCACAGGATTTAGTTCTCAACCGATTTTCGTGTTTTTTTTTTTTGTTCAACGCGGTTGTGCACCACGTCGCCGGAATTTCGAATTTTGCCTATTAAGGGGGGTTAATGCTCAAAAAACGTGCGTTTTGGGCATAATCTTGTGTACTCTGCCCAGGCCTCAATTTTCAACCGATTTGCATGTTTCTTTTTTTGTTCGACTCTAATTGTACCTACACTAATCACCCTAATTGTACACTATTTCACCAGAGTATCCCTTCAAATTAGCAAGGGAAGGGGCGAGTGGGGTGATAATATCCACAAAATATCCAATTTTTCGGTTCCTTTACAGCTTACCCAAAATTTACTTAATTGTACCCGAGCTTTGACATTGAGGAAAAATTCTCAATATTCCTCCGGATTTTCATGAATTATTCTCTGTACCACCATGGAACTAATAGTGGTGCCACCATGGTGCCAGGACACATAAATGTTGGGGTGTTTCGTTGTGGAAAACGTTGCCATAAACTGCCCCACATAATTATCATGGAGGTAATTGACAAATGTAAATGTACTGTCATCTTCATTGATTGGTCGGTCTAACATCCATTCGCGAAAAACGTCTGCAACACGGGAGCAAGTTGTTACCGCTTTCAGATTCTGACACGGGAGCGATGTGACTATCTCTTAATTCATCCGATGCGTTTGCCCGGTACAACAATAAATTTTAACATCGACGTTATGCGTATGTCGTCTTCATCATTTATCCTCTTCTGTTTACTCGATGAATTTCACCACGGAGAGCTTATTTGACCAACTTTAATTTCAAATAAATTTAGTGTTTTCATTTAGTGGATTAAGAAAAGGGAGGTTGGGGAACTCTATCTCGTATATAAGATAAACGCCGTAGATCAGCAAGTCGAGGTATTGCCTCGCCCTCAACAGAAAACACCTGTGAGTCCCGGTGACGCTCCGTCGAGGACACCTCGTGAATCACCAGCAGTCATTATCTGTCATACGAGTTGTATCTAGTATAAACGCTGCAAATTATTACACAAAGGTTTATTATATTTCTGTATAGATCACTCGCCTCTAAGAACACAGATTTGCCATGTCACTAACTAACAATTAAGTTTTAGCTTCATAATCGAGTTAATTTAGATTAAATAAAAGCTTCACACTCCATTCGAAGAAATAAAGAATTCCTTCATTCATAAATTTGAATACTGGTTGCTAAGGAAATAAATGGTTGCTGAGGACGCAAAACTGAGTACAACTCAAAGAAAAACGAACAGCGATCGCATTTTGGTCAGCTAAAATTTGAACGGAGATTAGGCTTCATTTGCGATTCAACTCGTGTTTCTGATTTATCGTAAGTCCGACCCTTAAGTTCTCGTAGGGAGCGAACGGTTCGTCCTACAGAGCTCCGCGAGGTCCCTAAAAATTCTAAAAATTCAATAATATTTAAAATTGGTGGAAAAACGATACCTTTCTTCCAAGAGTTTTCGAGCAAGGGCACTTTTGAAAATTTCAACCCTTAATTTTCACCCCTTAGAAGTGACTGACATCAACCATAAGCTTTGCGGCACAACTAGACCCCAAATGGAGCCCATATACCAAATTTCATCAAAATCGGTGCATCGTAACTAAGGAAAGTTCCGCGTACGGCGGACGGACGGAAAATTTTTTATTCGATTTTCGGATTCTACGTACCTTGAAACGTATACCAACAAATTTTGAGGAGGAGTTAAACATTTTTCCTTTTGGTCGATTCCGAAGGTTCATTATTGAAAATAATAAACCAAAAAGTGGCCAAAATTTCACATTTTGCTAAATTTAAGTTTATCTTCACGCCGTTGTGGCTCCGCCATACCTTTCTGTACCCTACGAATCCATGTAGGTAATATTTTTTCGTTCAAGAGCAACGAAGGCAATGGGTAAATTAATGGGGTAATACTGACATGTACAATAATGACAAAATCACTACCTACCAATCACATTTTCGCTTCATAATCAAGTTTATTCTGAAGATATGAACGCTTCACACTCATACGAGAAAATATGGAGTTGCGAGGCCTTCATTAGACAATTTGATTACTGGTTTCTAAGGACGCAAAACTGAACACAAGTCAAAGTACAGAACAGCGATTGAATTTTGATCAGCTAAAATTTCAACAGAGATTGGGGCTCTTTTGCGATTCACACAGTGTTTCTGGTTTATCGTAAGTCCAACCCTCAAGTTCTCATAGGGAGCGAACGGTTGGTTCTCATTGGTTGGTCTCATTCGACTCTAAAAATGCAATACTATTTTAAATTGATGAAAAAACACTACATTTACCTATATCAAAAGTTTTTTCAGCTAGGGCGTTATGAAAACTTTAGTCCTTATTTTTCAATACTAAGAAGTGATTGACAACCAAAAGCTTCGGGACCCAACTAGACCCTAAATGGAGCCCATATACCAAATTTCATCAAAATCGGTCCATGGTGACTGAGGAAATTGTCGCTTACGTCAGACGGTGGATAGATGGCAAAATTTGTATCCGATTCGGATTTTCGGATACCTTGAAATGTAAACCAACAAATTTTGAAGGGGGTATTTTTTTTCTTGGTCGATTCCAAAGGCTCATTACTGAAACTAATAAACCACATTACAAAAAAAGTTCTTACTCGACGTTCAGGACAAAAGCATGTACACTCTCTTTATTGGATCACTAGATTTGGGGCGGACACATTCAACCAATGGCCTGGTCATGGATACCTGCAGGTAACCTAGTATGTAGTGAGTCTCCCTGAACCTGACTGGGGTCTTCCTTCCAGTTTCCCTTTAATCTGTGTGTGTAGGTACAGATGTATACGAATGATGAGCGCGCTACTAACTCAATTTTCGTCCGATTTTCGAGTATTTGTTCAACTTTAATAACTACAACTCGACGTTGTACTCTGCGCCGTCAGAATTTTTAAATAACGTGTAGTAAAAAGAACGCATGAAATAACAACACACACAACAACACATGAAACAAATAGGAAACACTAACATGAAATAAATAGGTAGCAGACATTTCAAGATATTTCTCCAGTCTTTGTGGCCTTGAGTATTTCAAAATTATTATTATTTCTCCAGTCGCGGTTGTGATTGTAAATTGATAAATCTCTGGAGGGAAAGTCTCTGGTCGGAATGCAGAGGTAGAGGGAAGTGTTCTGGTCGGAGCTGCAGGTTGCTGGGATGAGACTCGCTGACCTCGAGGGGGACAGAGAATCGAACAGGCAACAGGTCGTTTGTACTACCAACGATCAAGATTCCAGTTTATTGGCGTGGAGAAGTCAGAGTTTCTCATGGTAGTCGGCAACTTCCTATACTTACTTGGAGTTTCCTAACGCCTTTATTTAGAGAGATAGGTAACTTGTTTACAATCTTCCGGGTCGGAAGTTCCGGAGTTCCCGGCCTCACTTGTCATCTTACGGTCCTCACTCTGAGTCAGTTTGTGAGTGACATTGAATTACTGAACGTAGCACTTCTTTAATTTCGAGATTATTGGTATTTGATCACAACCATGTACCGATGTAGTCATCACCCACATTTCATTTTAAAATGGTCTATATCATGCAGGAAGACTCAACGTGAATATCAGGTCAGGTAAAATTATGGTCCAAGCCGAAGAAAATAAAACCAATCAAGCACAAGAAGAGAACTCCACGTTTGGAAAATGGTGAAAGGGAAATAAGATCAATTAATTTTTTAGACAGATTCGGGCATTAAAAGTCCATATAGTTGAAGTAAAATTGAATCAATTTGAAAATTGAAAATCGTTACGCCAATAGCTGAGACACCTAATCGTTAAAAACTATTTACATCTTTCCTCTCCCAGCATTAAACAGCAATAAATGGGGTCCCATTTGGAATTGTTAGTTTCCGCGGCGACCCGCAGGTGAACGTACTGTGACACAACAGATGAAATTCCACTAACTTCCATTGCCAGCTGCATCAGGTGCGAGTATCTAGTTGATAAGGCACCCTTCGTAGTGAAGCCTATCACAATTCGCACGACGGCACAATCCCGTCGGTACGAGGTACCGCAAACTCCTTTGAGAAGTGAATCGCGAGGAACATGAAGATTTCACGGCGTCGCAGCGCTTGGGTGGGTCAGTCACCTCATCCCTTCGCTCACTCCACTCTCTGGGAAATGATCCAGCCTAGTAATCCATGGATAATAATTGGGTGATAGGTGGTATAAAGAGCATCCCAATCCTTATTTTAGAACAACGGTGCGAATAGAGGCTTCGAAGGTGATTTGAATGTACAGTGGGGAAGGGTGAAGGAAAGAATGGTGGAGGAAGCAAAGAACCATTGGATGAATAGAGTACACACTTCAAATAAGTAATGTCTCTTGACGCTGTACTCAAATACATGGAAACGAAAAGCTTGGGAGTGGTAGGATGGCTATTCAAGTTGAGAACAGGGCAGATATTTCTGAACTTTACACCTGGGCGAACAGAGGAGCGTTGGAGATGCGCATTGAGTAATAGCCAGCAAAGAGAAGATGCACTCCACTTCCTGGGAAGCTGTACGATACTGGCGGATATAAGAAGGTATTGGTTAGGAAAGGGGATCATGGATAGGCAGGATTGTATTGCTATATTGACAGGCAGCAGCCTACAGAGGAGATTGGTGGGATATTGCTGGCAAGCATGGAAATATCGGCATGAGCTCCTACTGGAGTTTGATCACTGATACATTTTGTGTTTTGTTATATTGTTATGACATTGTTATGTTAGGAAATAATGTTATATTAGGAGTCAATAATTCCAGGGCTCGAACTGATCATACTCGTTCAATTATTATGGAATGTGAACTATATTATGTATATCAAAAGTTTTTGATATACTGTTGAATCTATGCTAAAATTGATTTATATTTGTTCATGTGGAAATAGGAATTTATTTATTTATACAAGTCCTTTTGTATTGTAAATTGGTAGATTATTGCCAACCCGGTTGTAGACTCGATTTATACAAACCGTTTTTTCGTGTGAAGAACTGCCATTGTGAAGGAAAAAATACAAGTTTCATTCATCCGTTCATTAATTCATTCTGATCTTCCCTTAAGAAGACAGCTGATGTCGTCCACGAAGCTAGGAATGGCAGTCGGACGAAAATTCAACCTGAAATGGTCACGAGGAAGCTATGTGCCACACTACAGACGTTTTTTGTTTATAGCAACACCGCATTGTAGGTACTCACTTTATAGGAATAAAGAATTTCACATTTTAATTCGTCATGAAAAACGACGTAGGATTTATAGAACGGTTCTGCTACAGAAATAGTAGAGTTGAGATCGGGAGCAATGAAATCAGCTTATCACGTGCCCGAAGTGCCGAAGGTGCGCCGCAATTATGAATAGTTGTGCCCCTACGTCGCTTCATCATCTGGGAAAGGTCACGATTCTCTCCAGCGGGTGAGCTCCCATCAGTGGAGGTTCATCTCAGTCCACACGGAGTTTCCGGGTTGATATGAGCTCATACCCTCCAGCAGAGATCACGGAGGTTTACCTTCGCATTTCCATACCCACCCCGTCTGGTGAGACGTCTTTCGTTTCAAGGTGGTCAGGACTGCCGCCCTACTGGTTCTCACCCGAGAGTAGTAGGTATATGATTTCGTAATCCACCAGATAATTGAGCAAACGTGGACAGATTCTGTGGAGGAGAGAGCTACCATTGCAGTAAACGAATGTTGTTGCTTGGGAAGTTCTTGGTTGGTATAGGATTTCGAAATATGTAACGAAGTACCTATGCCCATGAGTCGGAATAAGGTAGACTACAGATAGAGAGATATGTTAATTTGGCGCCATTTTGTACACTTTTACAAGAAGATAAATTTATGATGCGATGCGATTTGCTCAGATTTCCTACCCGACGTTAGGCTTGACCAGTTTTGTAGGGCAGGATCTTTCCAAATTCGCTCCATCTCGGCAAATAAATTTATATCCACCATAAATTACAGTAATAAGTGAATTTTTAAAAAGTACACGATTGGACAGAAAAAAGGACGCTATTTGATGATCTCTAACATAAGCTAACTTACTTTAATATTCTCTAACTTTAATAATCTCTAAATTTTAATAATCTCCTACACATATATGCTGTTTATTATCCTCTCGCATCTAAAGCCCCTTTCTGTAACAAGCCAACTTAACTCTTGCTTTTTGTATTTTGATCTAGTGAACTTCTGGGGACTGTTCATGCTACGAACAATTCCTCTATGTAACAAAATTTGTTCTACATTTAACATAGTAGAATGAAGATCGGGCTGTGCGTTGTCAGAGTCAGTCTAGGTCTAGGACCACTTACATTAACTGCGGCGGCATATCTAGTATAGTATTTCGGATCCCTTCGAGAAACTTCAATTATTTTGGGTGTACTAAAGAATCGCAATAGTAGGTTTTTCACATAAAGTTGTCTAATAGTAAATACCTTAGCAATATCAAATAGATCTATGGATGGGGTCCTACGCGGTAATGACAACATCATTTTTACGATAATTTTCTGCCGAACATATAACTTATTTATATGGGTGGAATTGGGTGCTTAGCTCAGAAAATGTAAAGTATCGTTTCTGGGAGGATGCCTTTTTTCTTGGTTTTGATGTTTTTAGGTTTAGTTGTTTACATCTTGAGTCGACCTGTCCATGATAAGAGGAGTTTTGAATCTCATCCTCAAACACTCTTGATCAATTATATCTGGTTAATCACGAGCATCACCGTTCAATTCAGACTCCAAAACGCTGCAAATTATTGCACAAAGGTTTATTATTTTTCTCCATAGATCACTCGTCTGAAAAGAACACGGCTTTTCCATTGTTACCACCTACCAACTTGAAGAGAAACATCGATCGCATTTCGGTCTGCTAACATTTGAACGGGAATTAGGCATCTTTTGCGATTAACACTCGTGTTTCTGATTTATCGTAAATCCAACCCTTAAATCCTTGTAGGGAGCGAACTGTTTGTCCTACAGGGCTCCGCGTAGTCTCAAAAAATTCTAAAAATTCTATACTATCTTAAATTTATGGAAAAAACCATACCTTTACATCACAATTTTTTGAGTTAGGGCGTTTTCAACATTTCAAAATTGATTTTGGAACCCTTAGAAGTGACCTACATCAGCCAAAATCTTCGGGGCACAACTAGACCCCAAATGGACCCTACATACCAAATTTCATCGAAATCGGTCAATGCTAAGTGGCAAAAGTGCCGCGTAGGGCGTACGGCGAACGGACGGCCAAATTTTTATTCGATTTTTGGATTCTACGTACCTTGAAACGTAAACCAACAAATTTTGAGGAGGGGTTAAAAAATGTGTTTCCTTGGTCGATTCCAAAGGTTCATTATTGAAAATAATAAACCAAAACTACACCCCATGTTAAGGTCTTGGAAAGTGGTAAACAACAACCCAAAGAATTTCTTGGTGACTCGAACCTTGCACACAACTTCCCAACAAAATTTGATTATTTCTTATCCTCATGAGCACGAAGAAAATTGAAGCAGGCGAACCTTTGAAAAGCGTGAGACCTTTCCTTCCATTATTTTCAATCACTGGAATTAATGGAAAATTATCGATGTTATGTATTTCAAGAAGACATGAATTTCAACGCATTCTTCACTTGTAACAAAACAGTTGAATTTTACTTTGTAATGAAGGTATTGTGTTACTCTCGAAAAATCCAGTAAACTTGAGTAAAACCTCTCATTTCAAACGGATGACCTATCATTTGAAATTAATACATTTTGAAATGAAAAACTAAGAAATTTGAAATGAAAGACTAATATCTGAAATGTATACTGATAGCTAAAGCGAAAAAACACAATGACGAGTAAAAGTAGCAGAATGGTACTATTCATTTATATACGCAAATTTACTTCGCAGTGAGAAAATTATTGTGTATGTCTATGAGATTTGATGACATGTAGGTATTTTTTAATCCAAGTGTGCTTTGGTTACGTCACTTTACAATTATTGTATGAAATAGTATGATACTCCTCCTCAAGGGAGGAGGAGTATCATAAGTGAGGAGTGCCTTGGAGTCCTGGGCTTCTGAGTAGTGTAAACCATGGTCTGGGTAGTCCTTTAGAAAATATGTCTACAATAATCTTCTCTACATAAGGTAGAGTGGAGATCAAGTGCTTTCGAAGCGAGATGTGCTCCGATTTAAAGCTCACTATTAGGTTTTTCTCTAGGTTCTGTGCCGCTTGGATGTTGACAATTCTCAATTTGTATGCTGATTTTTCCTGGAGCAGGTAGTATTTCCCAAGCCTCTATACTACTCTGAAGTTCAAAAATGATTCAGGAAGACTTTATGACATCTCCAAGACATGTAGATCATAGCCTATTCACAACGTTGACGTAAACCATGTCTATGATATCTACTATGTCTATGAAGTTTTCCAAATCATCCCTAATGTCTTCACAACCTTCCATTCTCTTAAATATAAACTGTTTAAGCAATGTGAGGATATCGTACGGGATGTCTGAAGGCCTCTCTGATTTTTACCTTGGCGTGCCACTTTAGTCCTCATTAACATGCATGCGAAACAGTCGCTTGGTGAGGTAGCTCTGAGAAAAATACGACGAAAAGGTCATAACGGCAGTGATTACAAACAAACAACAAAATAATGATAGGATTTATGATTTATGGCCGTCATGATTCCATTATAACTTCAGGATTCATGTGGATGAGACGTCTAAAGTCTTGAGGCATCTCAATGACGAACACTGTGAATAAAAAACCGTTATTTCAATATGGTAACACAGAGTAACGGTGACAAGTTAGAACTATGAATAGTTATTATATATGTATTTTTGATATATATGTTATATATTGGTTATTATATCTAGGAATAGTATATTAGAACTATGAATAAAACTATGGGTAGAACTATGAAAGAAACATCTAGTTGCGGTAGCAAACACTGACTATTATGGTTGTAAAATCTGGAAAACAGGTACTAAATAACTTTGTCAATAGGTTGATAAGGTGTATCCTGATAGAGAGTAATACAAAAAATTAAGGGAAAAAATTGCCCTGTTTGGAATGAAGGGTGCGCCTGATTTTTTTTTAAATTTTCAATCGAAAGTAGACCACATCCTGAGAATTTTGAAACCAGCCGTTCTCTCTTTAGATGAGTAGACCTTTTTCTATGATTTTTCAGAGTTTCGAATGTTCATGACGTCACGCGCCTCTCTCGCTGGACCCCCAGCCCACGTGACATCCTAAACATTCGAAACTTTGAAAAATCATGGAAAAAGGAATTTTAACAATAGAAGGTCGCAGTTGTTGTCAAAATTCTCAGAATGAGGTCTAGTTTAGATTAAAAATAACAATAAACAGTTTTTCCGACCCATGCGCACATCCCATTTTGGCCAACTTGTATTATTAATTTATGCAAAGTTACAAATTTAATATTTTGCAGGTGTGATGTTTTTAATCAATTTTTTTAATAAAAGTTTTTAATTTAATAAACATATTTATTATTCTATTAAGCGGTATAGGTATAATATCAGCCATTATTCATTACCGAGCGGTTAGGCCATTGCCACGGTTAGGTCATGTTCGTGACATTGTCGTTGGGTCGTGACCATCAACTCGGAGCTAACTTGAAACCTGGGGATCTAAACAGTTGGAAACTGATACACTGAAGAGAGTCAGTGAACTTCTATTAATTTCTTAGCGTTCTCAATAAATTACAGTGTGCGGGAAATTATTCTAATTTTCATCACACTTTCCGAGTGTTCAGAAAGGTACCATTTACAAAATTTTCATGCACATCAGAAATATGCGTATTAGAAAAAAATCACTCTCCATGACAACTACATACCTTGATTCAACGTTGTACTTTTTACAAAATGTTAGTATAGCTAACAAAATGTTGGGCTTTTGTTTTTGCTTTTACTCTTTTTAAACTTGTGCTCTACATAAAAACCTCATCCTCTTGCTGTTGGATTGAAAATGACAACAGAGGGTTGTCGAGAGCTCTCCCGGAATAAAAGGGATTGGAAACGAACAAGGGACTATCATTGTCAAAAAACCCCTATTTATTTGAAAAGAAGAAAAAATTCCAATATAACATAATACGTATGAGGTTATACAATGGTAATAAACGAATTAAGGTAACATGAAATTTTGGTCTGATTACTACGAGAAACACCATTGATATCAAGAACCTACATGGAGGACGACAAGCGTAAGAGTGAGAGGTAAGATGCTATTAGTTTATAACAATATCTCAACTGTGGATTAAACGATTTTCAATTCTCAAAATGACTTGAGTTTATCTCTACCAACGGCCATAGCTGTATTGCCCAGTTCTATCAAAAATTCAATTAATTAATTTTTTGCTTCCGTATCTTAGTACCAAGCTAGCGGAAGCTCTGTTTTCGCTTTTCAAGGATGAGAAAAAAAGTTCTCCATAATCAAAATTTCCACTCGCGTTTTTCATTTCAGACCTTTCTGAACAATTTTGGTTCCCTGTCTGTCTGTCTGTCTGTCATGAAATCCTTGCCACATCCATAACTTTTACATTTCTCATCCGATTTTTATGAAATTTTCAGGGATTGTGGGGGTAGGCGTCTGGATGGTCCCCTATGAAAATCATCACCACCGGACTGATAGTAGCCGCTGCGCATGCGCAAACGTGAAATCCGTGCCACAACCATAGCTTCTACATTTCTCACTGAATTTCGATGAAATTTCCAGGGATTTTGCGAGTTGGAGTGCAAATGGTCTCCTATGAAAATGATTTCCCCCTGACTGATAGTAGCCACTACGCATGCGCAAACGTGTATTTCCTTGTTACTGTCATAACTTCTTCTGTTTCCAACAATATTCAGAGATTTTGCGGGTTGACATGAAGATACCCTCCGTATGAGGGTAGTGGAAGGTACTTGGAGATTGATGTTTTGAGATTAACTATATGCATCGGATTATCTATATAGTAGGGTTATGTGTACGGGGAAGCTATGTGCCACACCCACTTGGCAGACTTTTTTTCTCAATTTCTAGGAATCATTCAAAAGTGTGACAAGAACACCTCCAGTCTAAATGCAAACTTATTATTCTAAGCTTTTGCTTTTCATCTTTACGCTACCAAAAACACATATGAATATTTCAAATCCATAGGTCGTTTTCCCAGATGAATTATGCTTCCGAGTCTACCAAGGTAGAGGAAGCATTGTTCTTACCTTTTCATGGATAAAAGAATCCTCCAAAATGCACATTTCCATTCTCGCTTTACGTTTTAGACCTACCTTAACAATTTTGGTTCCGTGTGCGTTTGTCAGTGAGTATGTGTGTCCGCAAATCCTGTACGGGCAGAACTATAGGAAGTTACTGTCCAATTTTTGATGAAACCTGTAGGAATTGAGCAAATCATCCCCCGATTTATGATTTTCTGATTTCAGATGATTCTGATTTTCTCTTTCGAAGACAGCTGAAGACGTCCGCGACGCAAGGAATCGCAGTTGGACGAAAATTCAACCAGAGATGGATGTTTACTTACGATGGGATTTTCAAGTGTTGTGCGGTTTCCTTTTAACATGTCATCGGCATGTAATAATCATGTGATTGAGGTTATGAGATTATCTATTATGCATCGGGTCAGTTATACGAGGAAGCTATGGGACACACCCACTTTTTGTATTGTGTCGTATATGAACATCATGACCGAATTTTTCAGACGTAAGCCTTTATTGTGTTGAATATTCTGTGTTAAATATGGATATTATTGCATCCTAATGTTCCAACGAATTTTCGTACAGCGGAGGTACGTTAAATTTTTTTACAACCATTTAATAGTTTCCGAAGAAGAAACAGTTATACGTTTAATTTACGTTTTCCAAATTTAAGTTCTGTCTCAGGGAACCATTCACGGTTTTCCCATGCACGTACAGCCAACAGTTATGAATTATGACTGACGGTTCTTCAAATAATTTCGACGTGTTAGCACCCGCGAGGCGCTGGCGTTTGTGATACCAGCCGTTTTGTTCCTTCTGGTGCGCAAACAAAAGAAGCGCTGATCCGATCTCCATTTTCAATTTCCAAATGTCAGTGCGTGCAAAGCCGTTTCCAGGGTTTCACTTAGCCCTCCTTTCATTCCACCGATCCACCGGGTTATTGTCGGACGACGCGCACCTCCGCGATTCCCGTCCGAACAAAATTCTCTCGCGCTAATCCAATCAATGGTGGACCTGAACTAGGCCTATGTTCCTCGACGCCCTCCTCACATATTTCAAGAGGGAAAATGAATCCAAAGTTGGACAGAACTTCAACAAGTTCTTGAAAATTGTCACGATAATCCGACTCGACGTAATGAATAATACTGTTTTATAGATAGATAATTCATTCAAACCGATCCATGATTGATATCGTGCTTTCATTAGTGGGAAAACAGATCTATATTAAGAAAAAAGTCTCCTACCTACCTCTTTAAGGCATTCTCAGGATTAAGTAGGTTAGTAATGGATGGGTATTCCAGTGGATCTACAACTAGATGAGGAGTAGAACGTTCGTTTCCACCCATTAAACAATAGAACAAAAATTTGTAATCACCTTTTTACTGCGTAAAATAGTTTCACCCTATGTTATTCAGTAATCATATTAGAGAAAGACCATAACATTTCTAGCATCGAGAGATCTCAAAACAAGACAGAATTTTATATTTTACTTTATTTAAATAATTTTTAAATAAATTTTTAAATATTTTAAATTGTCGAAGGATAGGTTTATAAATGAACATTTCGACCTCTCCTCTCCCCCGCTTAGGGCCACCCAAGGACATTTTTACATTTAGTGATATGAAGGCACTTTTGAGGCATTGTTCGTTTGAAGCATTGACTGCTGAGAGAATGGGGGGTGAGCCTGATTTTTAAAAAAAATTTTAATCGAAAGTAGACCTCAGCCTGAGAATTTTGACACCAGCCGTCTCTTTGGATGAGTGGATCTTTTTCCCCTCCCGCCTGGGCGGGACCCCCCAGCCACTGTGACGTCATAAACATTCGAGACTTTGAAAAATCATAGAAAAAGGTGTTCTCACGCTAGAAGGTGAGAAAATCCTAATTCACCAGGTGGTGTTAAAATTCTCAGAATGAGGTCTAGTTTAGATTAAAAATAACAATAAACAGGTTTTCCTACTCATGCGCACACCCTATTCGAAATCAGATTATTTTTAGCATAAACATATTCAGTTTGGGGATATGAACTCTTCAAAACATTGCTGAAAAATAGTCATAACATAGTAGTAACACATTTAGATTATAGGTTGGAAGCACAAAGCCAATTGAATAGGTTAACAAAAAGAGCAATGAGTAGGGTTACTAAACCCTCAGAACTTGAGAATTAAGGATTAGGTAGCTCGCTCAAGGTATTGTCTGTATATTTTAAAGGAAAAAGGGCTAATCACATCTCTCCCCCACCCCTTCATAGAGAAAACTCAAAGCAGCAGATTTCCACATAGAACAAAAAAACTCCTAAATCGGTAGAGTATACATGATTTTGTCAAACATACACTCACAGACATACATCCATCGATGTTTTTCAAATTTGGATTCAGAATGATCTGGAATGGATTTGTAGTTGGGTATTCTTTTCATGATTGCGTATTGTCCCACTTCACTTAAGATAAATCGCATAAGGACGCCCAAGTCTTACTGTGAGACGTCCTAAGAAAGAAAATAAGTTGGACAGTTTAGCTAATAGAGAAGTTAGGGTTCTACTCCACAATTCAAACCACCACCAATTTGGTGGTTCAGCCGCTCGGAACCCCCGACAAGTGACTATAGAGAAAATGACCGAACAAAACCTGACTGGAGACAAATTGACCGGACAAAACAGCGGTGTTTTTGTAAAAGTTTTTTGCAAGGCTTTTTCCCTTTTATCAAGAACAAATTTATAATTCGTTTTGTTTCACTTATTTTTAATCTTATGGGTGTTAGTTTTTTGTGGTTGTTATCGTTACAAAACCCAGTAACATACAAGACTAAGTAGTTAATACGAGGTTCCCACGAAGGCTTAAAACACTGAGTAACGGAGACAGCTTGATGGCTATAATGACGGGTTATAATGACCAAGTTTCTTCACAGTCTACACGTGAGGCAGCGTAAATGAATATAAAACTTCTTATTTTAACACCATTTGGAAAGGGATTGAGATGATGGAGGGATTTTATGCAACAGAAATGGAATCCACGAAGGTTAGTTCGAGACATTTGTCCGAAGAAAAGACCGACCCGTACGTACCTCTTGAAGGGATAGACTGGTGATGAGAAGAGACGTGCTTCCCTCGATACCTTCCTCGAGCTGGAGGCGGCGAACAGCCCGCAGGTCGGGTGAGAGCAAAAGAAATCAGTTTGACCTTCACGATCCCCTTCACATAATCAACATTAAGTGCAAGACTAAAAGACCAAGAGTAGTTACA
Organism: Apolygus lucorum; assembly: GCA_009739505.2. Taxonomy (NCBI): domain Eukaryota; kingdom Metazoa; phylum Arthropoda; class Insecta; order Hemiptera; family Miridae; genus Apolygus; species Apolygus lucorum. The sequence continues at coordinate 27,172,068 of CM019167.2, forward strand.
ACCCGAGCGCTATCGCCTCAACACGACAGACCTGCGGGTACCCAACTGCAGTTGGGAAAGGATCTACCCGATTCGATTCAACAAGTCGTTTCCAAGGGAGTCTATATCGAAACAACTATATGCGAGGTTGAGTTAGTGAACTGGAAGCAACTTGGCCATTGTAAACTTCTAGGGTTACGATCTCTCCTTCTAATGCAATATCCATCAGTCGGAAGTGGGAGAAGTTCTAAATAAATGGGGCCTGTTAAAATATCGAACATCGTCGTCCCATGGCACTCGAAATTCAGTGTATATACCTGATCATTAAATGAACCGAGCCATGAATCAACGACTGTAATGAACGTAGTAAGGACTGCAAATGTTACTTGTACGCACACACACACACACACACATAGGGTGACTCGCCCAATGAATGAACACTTAAGCTCCTAGCACACTAGCGACGGACTTTAATGTCTATAGTTCTTAAAGTTGCAGTACTACACTACTTGAATTTGTCTGATGTTGTTTAAAATTATGTGAGGAACAAGAATAGCATGGGAGAAGACGAGAAAAGTTGATTTTGATAGCTAACTTTCCACAATAAAGGAGTTAATGTATTTCACCCCATGAATGAACACTACATCCTAGTGAATGAACCCTGAAATTCCAGTGAATGAACATTATAGTTCACATAGTTCATTCACTGGATAGGATAGTTATTTAAACAAGTTGAGGCAAAAAATCAGCAGTTTAGTTGTTTCTTCACTTGAGAAGCCTCCATTCGATCTAAAACCGTGAAATAACCCTCCAGCCAGTGAATGAACAGTCATTTTACTGTCGTTCATTTACTGGTTGGAGGTCATATTTTAGCTCCCACAGTATGAACACCCAACAAAACATATCATAATCAAAAAAATTCCCTTCTACCCAATTAGTTCTCTCTAGAAAAACATATCAGCTACAATAATAAAGCATGACATTAACTGATTTAGCATTTTACTTTCCTCTAAACACTAATCCCCACGTAATGGCCAACTCCATTTCTTACCCCCAGAGACGTTCTTGGAGACAGACCTGTTGATAACATCAAAACCGAAGAAGATGGCAGACTTTTTTTTATCTACTGCTTCACCCTGCTATCTATGATATGTTGATGGAACTAACGAAAAACACCGTTATCACCAGGGTGCATCACAAGCCTTATTATTCCCAAATAACCTCGTACTGTTCCTTCACTGGGGGGTGTTCATTCACTGGGCGAGTCACCCTAGTTGTTCGAAGAATTTCATCAGACATTGGGCATGCTTATTCGCATAAGGGCCGGTTTATCAGTCACTTTTTACCACCCGGTAAAGCAGATTTATCCGACGGTCATCGGGTAACTCGATCGCTCGCGTTTATCAGTCCCCAGATAGCCGTTATCCGTAGTTTAAAGTTAACTGGTCGTCCGAGGACCGGATAAAAAGTTACGGAGGGGTAACTCGATTTATGCAAGGCTTTTTAACCTCTCGTGTTTTTGTTTCCCAGAACGTTCGTTTTTGCAAATTGCGTTGTTGATTGTTAGTCAATTATGCTACAATCGAAAATGGATGTGTGGGGCTCTTTTTCAGACAGCAGCGACGAAAATGTGTGTTTATGGTCGAATTCCTGCAGTGGGGAAGAAGGCGGAAGGAAGAAAGGCGGCAACATAGTTTTGGAGAAGTGGGACGATTGCGATTTTTTGATGAGATTTTGATTGGATAAAAGTATAAAAAACCATGTTAGTGTCTGTCGGCGACTTTAGTGGCGTCAGTAAAAGCTCTGCCTGTAAAATTGTCAAGCAGGTGTCCCTGGGAACTGCCAGGCTATCCGCCCAATTTATCAGAATACCTACCAGCAACCAAGGAAGTAGGTATTATTTCAATCTCGGATGGAATTTTATTTAAAAAACAAAAAAGCCAGGTTTCCTGGAGCTGTTGGTGCTATGGACTGCACGCATGTAAAAATTCATTCGCCAGGAGGGTCACACGCCGAAAATTTTCGAAATAGAAAAGGGTACCTACTTCTTTATTAACGTACGAACTATTTCGTCTGCAAATTTGAAAATTCTTGACATAGTGGCTCGGTGGACGGGATCTTGTCATGACCACACAATTTTCAACAAAGAACAATAGTTACTGCCGTACCAAGAAGGAAATAAGTACCGAGATCTAGAAAAGAAAACACCAAAACAAAGCACATTGCTTCATCCTCTTCTAATTTATTCTTTTTTCTGATGCAAAACACACTGCGAAAACGATTTTTTTATGTGGAGGAAGCTCGATTTTATTACATGGAAGAAGTATTTCTTCCATGCATAATCGATTATTCGGCCTAACAGACAGTTAATTTTACCAGCCAGTTAATAGTTACCAGTGGGTTAATTTCGCACTGATAAACAGCACCTTTATAGTATCCATAATTTATACCACCGTTAAAGTTAACAGGGGGATACGTAAACCCCTGTTAACTTTGGTGACTGATAAACCGACCCTAAGTCAATATGAAACAATGATAATATCGATGTTAGTTAGAGGAAATTGCTTTCATACTGATTGTAGGATATTTATTCAATAAGAATGGCTAATAGCTCAGTTTAGGGAAGTAAAAAAAATGTAGAAAAATCAGTATTGCATGAATGGGTAACCCTGGTAAATCAACATTTTATTATATTTAACGTTATTTGTAATTTTTATTGATGTTCTAAAAGTAGTTTTCTTTGGTTGTTAGATAGTTGGTAATTATGAATGAATATTTGACGATTGTTATGCCACTTGGTGGATTCGGACAATAAAAAAGATTTGATTTGATGGGTACTGTATGAGCCTGTGAACATGAGTAGAGTATGAATGTTGAGCACTAAAATTTGTAAGCATACCTTGTGCGAACAGTAGGTATATAATTATGTTTTTTAACAATAAAAAATGAACAATTTACTAGTATTTTTGGTGTTGCGGCGGGAAACGTATGCCGTATTAATTACTATATTCGGATTCAGCGTGAAATTTGTTTTTGTTATAATAAAACGTCTGTCAAGTGCTCATAGCTTCCTCGTTTCCGTAACCCAATTATGTAGATGATCCGATGCACTGTAGATAATCTCAAAACATCAATCTTCAAGTAACTTGCACTACCCTCATAGAGGTCTATCTACACGCCAACCCGCACAGTCTCTGAAAATTTCGTCAAATTTGGATGGAAAATGTAAAAGTTGTGGCTGTTACAAGGGTTCCACGATCACGCTTGTACAGAGGCTACTATCAATCAGGGGACGATGCTTTTCATCGGAGATGTCTAAACGCCAACCCGCACAATCCCTGAAAATGTCATTAAAATCGGAAAGTAACTTCGTAATGTGTTGCTCGTTACGTTAGGATTTGTAGACAAACAAACCTGTGTGACAGACAGATAGATAAACGGATAGACCGACACGAAAAAAAAATTGTTCAGGATGGTCTAGGACGTGAAGCGCGAGTGAACATTTTTGAACTTGGAGAACTTTTTCTATAACCGTGAAAAGTGAAAACAATTCTATTTTGGTAGACTCTGATGTAATATGTACTTTATTAAGTAAAAAGAAACTAATTCTAAATTGGGCTAAAATATCTCTTTGGGAATTCAATCATTCATTCATGCTGCAGAAATGGGACTTTATTGCTAGCTTTTTACACTTATTTGAGGCTTCTGAATTAAATTCTGAGATCATTTTGTGTCTTTGAGTAAACTAAGATAACAATTTTGATTGACTTGGAACCCATAAGAGTAACCACTATTGAAAGAATAGCCATTCTGAGCAATCATATCTAACTCTAAGGTACGTCCGTAGTGCAACCGCTTAGGTCTTTGAATCGGTACCTAGGTGCGTATTGAAAAAGCCTTACTTGGATACCTCAAGTCAGAATAGGAGGTGATATTCCCCACCTTCTGGCTGCTGTTCACTTCACTGTTTACTATTCGACGGGGGCATAACTGACCAACGAAAACGATAAAGTGATTCGAAGGGGTAGTTGAGTCAGACTGGTCTAAAATTCTGCGAGAAGGAGACTTCACGCGGACAGGCAGACCAACACCGAGCGCCACTTTGCCAAGTGTACACATGTGTTCCACGATCTGCGAAGGGATTTCAAATGGGTATGTGGTCAGGTCAGTGATTTGACTGGGTTGGCAGAGCATCAAGTTATTTATGACCTTACAAAATTCTACACGAAGAGTTGGGAAAATGCTCCGTTTCATCATTATTCTGCTACATACTATTCAACTAGCATTAAAGAGCAGAATTATTTATAAAGAAAATAATGTACTTACAAGTATAATTTAAGATTAGAGTACTCGTAAAATAGTAGCCAGTCAAAGTACAAGTACTTGATTTTTGCTTCCGAGTCTACCATGGTAGCGGAAGCTTTGTTTTCACTTTTCAAGGTTGAATAAACAGTTCTCCAAAATCGAAATTTCTACTCGCGTTTTACGTTTCAGGTCTTTCTGAACAATTTTGGTTCCGTGTCTGTCTGTCTGTGTGTCTATCATGAAATCCTTGTAACCGGCATATACGAAGTTATTGTCCGATCCCGATGAAATTTTCAGGAATTATGCGTATTAGGTTGAAGATGGTCCCCAATGAAAATCAAAGTCTTAAAATTGACAGTAGCCTCTGCGCATGCGCAAACGTAAAGTCCTTGTAACAGCCATAACACTTACATTTTTCATCCGAATCTGATGAAATTTTCTAGGATTGTTCAGATTGGCGTGTAGATGGTCCCTATGAAAATAATCTCCCCCAACTAATAGTAGTCGCTGCGCATGCGCAAACGTTAATTCATTGTGATAGCCATAACACTTACATTTTCCATCCGATTTTGACGAAATTTCTCAGGATTGTTCAGATTATCGTGTAGATGGTCCCCTATGAGGGTAGGTGATGGTACTTAGAGATGGATGTTTTGGGATCATCTTCTAAATTGAAAGAAAAAATGTTTGAGTAGAAAACCTAATTGGTTGTGATGGAAGTATATATTTCCTTACACTACATTTAGATCCATTATTGTTTCTACTGTAAGTTAACCAAGGAATTTAACCTCATAAACTTCCTACAACAACATTTTATGGGATAATGAAACATCGAGCGTGAAACATACTTGGTCCTGTAATAGCTTAGCGTTTCAGCTTGATGGTTAAAATGTTGAATCTTCAAAATAATAGCCTGAAAATACTGCAGACGTGATGATTTGCTTTCGTGTCTCATGCGATATGGATATGGGCCTACTTATTGGGAATGAGGTTCTTCTTACAATGGAGTCCCTCGTACCCAGTAGGTAATATAGTCCGCAGACGTTCTATTGACAAGATAAGATGTTCTAAAACGAGGACCTACTCTCCTCCCTGACCACAGTTCCTGTCCTAAAACTCTACATTTTTGAGGTTTTTCTCATTATTATGGCCTCGTAGTAGTTTTATCGGCATGAAAGACCAGATGTGTGGCTTAAAAACATAAAAAGAAATTACTACATACGAGTACACGAAGTTGACGTTTTTTCGTCAATTAGTTCATTTCAGCAAAAAATTGTAGTTGACTTCAAAACCACATTTCCATTTCTTTCATTTGTTTTTCATTTCTTAAAAAAATGAAATGAAATCTCCATGTTTCATGTTTCTAGATAAGTAGAATCGAACAGAAGAAAATTCTTCAATCAGTCGCGTTCCTCCAAGAAGAACGGAGCCTGAGATTCAACCTGAGGTTATCGTGGTCACTTGATAAAAAAAAGTTTGAGAAAACAAGAAATCCTAAAAGCATTCAATGAAATGGGCCACTGGGAATTATTTCACTTTTTGTTTCAAACGGATGACAGTTTTCAGGTTAAAAATTGGATGCATTTGGAGCTCAGTTGAACGTACTATTCGCTCCCAAAGAGCAGAATGGAAAAAGGAGAAAACAATAAAAGATTTTGTACCGTAAATTATGTTATGTTCATCAACAGAAGGAAACCATTTACACATCTACTGATTTTATCAAACAAGTTATTTTTTCGACAATGATTAGCAGTGCGACAACGAAATCGACGGTTCAACGGGGAGACTCAGTGCTTTCGACGAGCCGCGGCAGTGAAGACCTCGGAGTCTCCCCGTCAAACCGTCGATTTCGTTGAAAAAACTGCATGTTTTTTTGCCTTCATCTCAAATTTCTCCCTCAAATATTATTGTGAAATATTTGTTGATTATACCGTTGGAAATATGAGATTCTGGCGCTATTTTTAGGCTTTACGGAAATAGTTCATTATCTGGAATTATTCGGACATTATGGGCGTTGAAAAACGGAAAGATTTCGAAAAGTACTAATTTCATTTTTCAAGTTGCTATATTCCCCGTAAAATTCAACTGAAAAACGCTGCAAATCATTGCTCAAAGGTTTATTATTTTCTGTATAGATTACCCTTCTGTATAGATCACTGGTTCTCCATCAATAGCACCTACCACCATCTGTATTCTCCCTTGACCTTCCCTCTATTTTTCGAATTGTATGTACCTTGAAACGTGAAACATAAAACTTTTGGTTTGCTTTGAGCAATGGCTTCGGAGTTCACTCAGCTGATCAGTGATCTGAGGAGTGAAGAAGATCTCCTCGAATGCTGGAGACGCCTGGAAGAGCACTTCCATTCAATAGGATTGAAAATGACTTTGGAGCTCACTCAGCTGATCAGTGATCTGAAGAGTGAAGAAGCCTTTGAGCAATGATTTGCAGCGTTTTTTACCCACCAACATTTTTTTTACCTACCAACTTTTTTTTACCTACCAGCTAGGTACTACCTACCACACCATACTGGCTTCACACCTTCACAATCAAGTTTATTAGAAAGAACTAAACGCTTCACACTCGATTGGAAAAATAGAAAGCTTCATATGGAAATTTGATTACTGGTTACGCAGAAGGCAAAATGTATACAAATCGAAGAAATGAACAGCGATCGCATTTTAGCCGATAAAATTTGAATGGAGATTAGACCTCTTTTGCGATTCACACTCATGATTCTGTTTTATCGAAGGAAAACCTTCAAGTACTCGTAGGGACCGAAAGGTTTGTCCTACAGAGCTCCGGGTGGTCTCAAAAATTTTTAAAAATTCAATTTATTTTTAAAAATTTTTACTATTTAAAATTGGTGAAAAAACGATACCCTTATTTCGAGAGTTTTCGAGCTAGAGCACTCTTGAAAATTTCAACCCTTAATTTTCACCCCTTAGAAGTGACCTACATCAACCAAAAGCTTCGCGGCACAACTAGACCCCAAATGGAGTCCATATACCAAATTTGAACCAAATCGGTCCAGTGTTGCTAAGAAAAGTGCCGCGTACGGAGTACGGCGGACGGACAGAAATTTTTTTATTCGATTTTCGTATTCTACGTACCTTGAAACGTAAAACATCAAATTTTGAGGGGGGTTAACATTTTTTTTTCTTGCTCGATTCCAAAGGCTTATTATTGAAAATAATAAACCAAAAATTGTATTTGGTATTAGGGAGTTAGAGAATTTAATGCTTTTTCCAACGGTTCCTTAAATTGGGATTAAGACAGCAAATTAAAGGAGATATCACCAATTTAATGACGCAAGGTCAAAATCACGAGAAAAAAAAACTTTACGATTAAAATAACTCGGAAAAGAAGCCGGGAAATCGCTATGAGGCATTTCTTTGTTGCAAATTAGTTGTAGAATAGACCCCAGGAAGGAATGAGACTTGTTTTGTAGACACCTTGTATAGGTATTTATGTAGTAATACTTCACGATAGAACTCTCAACGTTTCAATAACGTTCTTTGGCAACGATTTCTTGGTCATTTCAACGGATTTTGGCCAATTTATTGACTTCCAAAGGTATATTAGCTATGTATTGTAGGCTATTCACGTGGATAACCTTTTCTTGATATTTTCCAAACACACTATACGTTTCAATATTTAATATTTTAAGTAACAACATTTCTAATGAAAATAAGGAAGAGTGTAGATTATTAGGGTATGCGTTAAAGTACAAGCTAAATTAAAGGAACAATATATTACATAGGACACCGTGTAAAGGAAAACACACCTCTGAAATGTTTGTGAAATTCCTTCAAAATTTGAATTCAGAAACGGGCGTCGAGTTAATAGTGTAGTAAAACGAATAAATGTGTACTGAAAGCGCCGTAAAAAGGTTGTGGGAAATATCACCAACGAGGAAATCACAAGAATTTATTGCTGCGAGCGAGGAGGAGCGGTCTGGTGGTTTGTTGGAGCTTTCAGGTCGAAAAATCTTCTTCCCGTCAAATTCACGGCCCGCATGATTCACTGCAGCCCTCATGATTTCAGGTGAGACGTTTGAAAAGTCGTTACATAAGTACGTCGTTACATTTTGTGCGGTGGTGAAAGAGGTATGCGGAGGCAATGTGGAAAAAAGTCACACTTTTCAGAATGTAGGTGTCGAGAGAGACCGACATGTGACCCCTTGAAACTTCGTTTTTTCAAGAACTTGGAATAAGTTAAAACCACTACAGGCTAATGTTTTCCATTATGAATGTCGGTGAATGCTTGACTACAAGCTGATAATCAATGAAATGATGGATTTCTGGGGGGATAAATAAGAAACGGTTCTAGGCAAGAGTTTTGCCTCATTTACATAGAATTTTCAGGACTTGATGTATGATGATTGAGGAGAAGACTGGAGGCGAAATTATTTTTAACCTTCATCCGCTCGCGCCCCCCTGAGTCACAGTAGCGATCGCGGGGCGGCTGATAGCCGCCCGTCACATTTTTCCTTATTTCAATGGATTTTTTGGTACTTCAACTCGATAACGACAAGGATTTGGGTTGGTCATCTTGTAAGTGAGTTCATACACATTATTTAGAATGAAAAACTTTTATTGAAAGTAATTATAAACTTTGGTAAACAAAAATTAAAAAAAATAACGTCATAATATTCTTTCTGGGCTTACTGCCTAGTGACTAAACTAACACACTCTGTTCAATAAATCAAATTGTTCTTCATAGCAGAAGATATATAATCACATTATTAGAAGGAACCATGCAAAAAATTTTATTATAAACTTTGGTAAAAAAGAAATAACGTCTAAATTTTTTGCTTGAGCTTACTGCCCAGTGACTAAAGTGGAAGAAGTGACATAGAAAAGTAAAAACAATGATTCACTACCCTAATAGACTCAGAAGCAATACGAGTAGGTACCAAAGCAAACATCACAAATGATAAATAAAACTCAGGTTTTTATCGGCATTTCTTCCGAAACATACATAGCTACTCATAACGAGGCTGAATGAAGTTAAAAAATATACTTACATTTCACCGTGGACGTTCAAAAAAATGTTGCACTGCCGATCGCGGGGCGGCAGTTAGCCGCCAAACTTAGTCACTCAAACTTTGAACGTGTACTGACAGCCACCAACGTAACGCAGGAGGAAAAGGTTAACGACATCTTGCAGAGGAAAGTCCAACTAGAGAATACAACTGCACTTTCCCACTCTCTTGCATGCCAGTTATGTTTTGCCGCGCAAAATTCATCGCGGGCGGCAGTTTGCCGCCCACGCGAGCGGATGAAGGTTAAGAAATTGAGCAAATAAAAATTTTCTCATAATAGCTGATGCCGTCAAATGGATAAAACCAGTATCTAACTCACATTTTTTCATAAACCGACTTTTTAGTACCATTGGAATTGTCTTCTCATTACATATGTTATAAAATAGTGGAAAAACAGCCTTATTGGAAATTTAACCGAGACTTTTTTTTTTCAATTCTACAGAAGAACAATTAAACATTTTCAATTTTCACAAGAGTGAAAAAGTACTGTTGTTTCATGGTAAAGATCCAAACAACAAACAACAGTCGGGTTGGACGGCTGAGTTTTCCATTGTACGTTACTCTGGAACCACGTCACAGATCGGCATTCACAGTTACCGTACAATGGTGAAAAGCATTGTAGTACGACTTGCTTTGTCACAAAATTTGTGGTCGTACAACAATGAATAGCAGCTTTTTGTAGGAATGCAGCACTGAAGCAATGATGTTGAGATGCCAGTAGTAACAGAGCCGAAATAAAACGATGAGAGACAATTTTTTGTTTATAGAAATCTGTACTTACTTGCTATTTTACCGAGTCGGTTATTCTTATTGAAAGTATGGGATTATGAAGAAGCTCGAAGAAAGAAATCAAGAATTACGTTGAAATTTTACTTTTTACTGGGCAGGATTCAAAATCTCAATTTTCTCAAAAGTGCTCCTACGTGAGTTACTTTTTTCCTCGATTGGACGGCACTTTCCTATATTGGTTTGAATCTCATCTAGGTAGACTGTTACGGGGTAATCAAACCGACACTCAAGAACTCCATCATCCCATTGATTTTACAATATGTAGGTACTTACGTACATTCGAATACGGATTTTTCCAATGTTAAAACTTGAAGCATCGTATTTTTGTTCGAGTGTTGTTTGATGAATTGTGACGATCCTACTTTTTTATAAGGGACAATCAAATTGGTTTGTTCCCGATTTGTTGGAGCTACGCCTTTAGGGATATCCGATTCATAGAGATATGAATCGATATTCTCTTCAGGCCGGCTGATTAGTCTAATCACTGATTTGAAGGGGTAGGGTCGTCACACCCTCCTCTGTCTCATATATGGGCAATTGGGTGTATTTCAAATTTGTTCTGCAAATTGAAATTCAACCTATATTGTTACATGGTAGCAGAGCGTGGTTTGGTGGAAATGCACTGAATTTACTTCATCATTTCCCCTCCACTTTTTCTTGGGTATTCCAGAAGGAATCACTCAAAGAGATATCCAGAAGGAATCTCTATATTAAATTATATTCATTTATTAAATATCGCCAATCCGGCAATTAAATTCAGTCTCTTGTTAGGCTTTGCCAATCTGGCATTTCATTAATTTCAATTACGTTTTTCTTATATATAAGCCTTTTCTGCAATTGCCTTTTCAATCATTACATTTGAATGTTTCGCCGTTCGTATGCTTTATTTAGTTTGCTTTCTCCTCAGTTCCATTGATTTATTCTTTTATGTATAAATGACCCATTCGTGGCATTCTTCTTCTTCTTCTTCTTCTTTTGCAATAGTACCATTACGATGGAGGAATCCCCTTGAAGCTTCCAGACGTCCTTTCCTGGGCTTCATACTATTTTTCAGTCCCTTTGACTTGTTTTCAAACATACTTCTGTTTGAAACCCAGAAGTATGTTTTAGGGAGAGGAGTGTGACGATCCTACTTTTTTATAAGGGACAATCCAATTGGTTTGTTCCCGATTTGTTGGAGCTACGCCTTTAGGGATATCCGATTCATAGAGATATGAATCGATATTCTCTTCAGGCCGGCTGATTAATCTAATCACTGGTTTGAAGGGGTTGGGTCGTCACACCCTCCTCTGTATCATATATGGGCAATTGAGTGTATTTCAAATTTGTTGTACAAATTGAAATTCAACCTACCTAATTGAAATACCTCTTATGGCCTCATAAAGGATGGCCCCTTGCACAATCTTCAAAAAATTCCTCCACAGGATACGAATAGTTCGTTAGCTGAGGACGACGTGGAAAGATACTACAGATGAATAAAATATAGTTGAGACCCGATCAATTTATAAAAAATGTGCAATAAATAACAAGGAAATGTACAAAAATTCGAATTTATAACTATTTTTTGGAAATTACTTGTAAAATTCGAAGTTTGGATACGTATAGGTTATTGTAAAATTCTGGATAAAAATGTTCGTAAAATCCTTTCAAACTGCCAAAACATCATGAATTTTGATTGTTTTAATAAAAATAGAAATTTCCCGTTGCGCTCAAGGAATTTTCATCAAATAATTTTTCCCACTAAAATACACGAGATGAAGCCTCAGCACACGATCAAAACACAAAAATATGCGGTTGCGCCGGCCGGCCATCCTTCCCCGCAAATCTGTGCGGTCTGCACCATCACTGAATCCGATCCGCCACTTCTCGTAAATCCGACCCGCTTTGCGCCAACTTCACGTAAATTCCGCGCAGGCGAGGAGGTCAGGCGGGGATTCTCGCTCTCCCGCCGCGCCTGATTTACAAAAGGTCAGCCTCGCTAACGACCAATTTGGGGCAAGCCCATACGGACAGTGACGTCATAGAACGAGCCTAAGTAGATGAGCGCCAGAAGGGCGTATCTCCTGAGGGTGCTAACATACTCCCAGTCTCCTCGTAGTCTTTAGGCACTATATTGACGAGGGAGAACAAATTTAGTGAGAAAAGTCGCAAAAGCGATTCTAAATCCAATTCGCTATTCGATTTTTTTAGTCATGCAGTTCTTTTTTTCCTGGAAAAATAATTCAAAAATGTGCCTAAATGCAAAATTGTTTGCTTAAAAACTCAATTTTTCAAAAACGTGCCCTCTAAGAAATAACCACTAATTATACAAGTAGTGTTCTCCAGATAGGAGAGTGAATAAAAAACAAAAAAAAATCAAAATCCTTTTTCAATCCACCAATATTTCAGGCTGCAAGAAATCAGCATCTTACTGAAATAATAATATTAACTTAGGATTAATTTTGAAAAAAAAAAAAACAAAACAAAAAAGTGCCACATGTTGAAAAAACAAAAAACCTGGCACATAGCTTCCTCGTATCCATAACCCGATTGTATAGATGATCCGGTGCATAGTAGTAGTTAATCTGAAAACATCAATCTCTAAGTACCTTCTACTACCCTCACTGTTGCATGGATTTCACGTTTGCTCATGCGCACAAAATACTTTCAATTTGGGGGTCATGATTTTCTTAGGAGACCATCTCCACCCCAACCCGCATAATCCCAGAAAATTTCATCAAAATCAGATGAGAAATGTAGAAGTTATGGTTGTTACAAGGAAATACACGTTTGCGCATGTGCAGCGGCTACTATCAGTCCGAGGATGATGATTGTCATAGAGGACCATCGGCACGCTAACCTACACAATCCCTGAAAAGTTTATCGAAATCGGATGAGAAATGTAGAAGAATGGCTTTGGCAAGGATTTCATGACAGACACACAGACAGACAGTCACGGAACTAAAATTGCTCAGGTTGGTCTGAAACGTAAAACGCTAGTGGAAATTTTGATTTTGGAGAACTCATTTTTTCAACCTTGAAAAATGAAAAGAAAGCAATAGGAAGCTGAGTTTCCTGCGTAGTTGTTATGATTACTAATTGTTATGGGAACTAATGGCCTTTTGAAAAGCAGGCAGTTTTTAAGATTTCACAAAATTAACAGTATGGGCTAATTTTTCACTCTGAAGTAACTTAAAATAAATTATTGTTGGATGCTCTTTCAAAAGGTGAGCTTCGGACATTTTGCAGGAAATTAGCTGTAGAATATATGGTTGAAATTTCGCGTATATAACTTGAGAGATCCTGCAGATCGTTCAGCTACCGCAAATGCATTATTGTCGGTTGAGTGCCATATTTCGATCCCTTCACTTAGCTTCAACTATCATATCAAGTTAAATCACTTCTGCTATGATAAGGAAGCAGCTACTTGAGCGATGACCATTTCCTCATCTCTCATCCGTTCTGACCGCTTGGGCGATCCCATCAGATGACGTCCAGTTTTACTTACTGACAACCACTTTTACTTACTGTTGACTCTCCAAAGCGGAAGACCCTCAAATTCCCTCTCAAACAAGAACTCATCGGCCGAAATGACATCTTGGAACATAATTTCCACATTACCGATGATTCAATTGTAGACTAATGTTGATTGTACTATAGAAATCGGCTATAAAAATAATTTTAAATCATGCAGCTAAGTTAACAAGCGAATTTAAAAAAAAGGAAAGACGAACTATTATACAACGATTTATTATTGTTCTGTGTAGATCACCAGTGTGCGGCTTTTCTATTATCAGCACCCTACCAACCATATTATTTTCCCCCGAAGTTCACTGTCAATTTTACTTTGACAGAAAGTACCTACGAGTACCAGCAAAACATCGTTATCCGAGAATGTTAGGTGTCCTCATATTCATAGCGAAATTTGATTCTTGGTTCCCGAAAAAGCACAAATGAGTGACATGAAACTGTAAATAATAAGGAAAAAACGTTTGAAGTATGTCTCACTTCCGACTGCTCCAAGCAGTTTTTAGGCTCATTAAAATTAAAGGTTAGATTGTAAGCTTTAAAATGAGATGCTATACGAGGGGAGTTCCGATACCTGATGCTGCGGGGAGGAGAAAGAGGAAAATCTGATATAGTCGGTTATTGCGTTCATGCATGTTCAAGTTCGATGAGAGACTAGTCTGTCAAGTGGGTGTACCTAGCACATAGCATCTTCGTCATTCATATCATCGTCAGATAAGCAGTCTTATATTATGTTGTAAGAAACTACCAAGTTCCCTAGCAAATGTGAGGAAAATCAAACAGTTAGGTGATGAGAGAGTAGTCTGACAAATGGTTGTAGCACATAACTCCCTCGTCATCCATAAAATCGTCGGGTAGGCGGTCTTATATTAGGTTATCACAACAACCAAGTTCCCTATCAAACATGAGGGAAGTCGAAGAGTTAGGTGATGAGAGTGTAGACTACCAAATAGGAAAGTGATCCAAATACCTCAAGTAAAATCAATCCAAAATATGAAAACTGATCCAGATTACAGAAATTGGTCCACCTTACGGAAACTGATCCACAGTATGGCAATAAAGCTACATTACAAAAACTGATCGAAAAACTGCGGTGAAATAAATTTCAAATTTGAAATAATGACCACTAAACATGAAAAATTATATGAAATTTATAAATAATGAAAAACAAATTTTTCAACAAAAAATGAACCTACTTCAGAACTGATGAAGTTAAACCACCAAAAAGGGGAAAATAATAATCACAAAGTATTCAACTAAGTTGGTTATTTGGCTCATCTGTAAACACAAACTTAGGCGAGTATATTCCACATCCGTACTTAATGATATGGTTAGTACGATAAGAGAAAGTACCATTGAGTCCAATAATATTAGGTAGTACGTCACTGCTGTCATAAGTTGGAGGATATGAGTGTGATAGTAAAAGTGGGAACCTCCCTAGGAATTGTTGCTATGTTGAGACTTTTGATTAGATCTATCTTCAAAGACAGTTAAGAAACTGATCGGAATACTGTTGGAATAACTGATCCACAGTATAGAAACCAATCAAAAACTAGGGAAACTGATCTGAAGATAGAATGGAAATTGATCCAAAACCTGTAAGGAAACTGATCTAACAGTAATAAGGGAATTATTGTGTGTTGTAATTGTTTACTATATCTGTAGACATATTATAATATAGCTCCCTACGAAACCATCGGTAGCAAAATAAGGTTCAAAACCTCCAACACCCACTAATAATTCAACGAACAGCAATATTCATTCATACTAGGAGTGCAAGCATGTACGGGTACGTATATTTGCGATGACACGAATATGTAAGTATAAGTTCGATTGCGTCTCAAGATCGGCACGGCTGCGACTTCAATGCGTACATACCATCCAATCAATGTGAATACTCTGTGTGTATATTGCTTCCGAGTCTACCAAGGTAGCGGAAGCTTTGTTTTCACTTTTCAAGGATGAAAAAAAAAAGTTCTCCAAAATCAAAATTTTCACTCGCGTTTTGCGTTTTAGACCTTTCTGAACAATTTTGGTTCCGTGTCTGTGTGTCTGTGTGTCTGTCTGTCTGTGTGTCTGTGTGTCTGTCTGTCTGTCTGTCTGTCATGAATTCCTTGTAACGCGCATAACTATACGAAGTTATTGTCCGATTTCGATGAAATTTTCAGGGATTGTGCGGGTTGGCGTGTAGACGGTCCCCTATGAAAATCATTATCCCCAGACTGATAGAAGCGACTGCGCATGCGCAAACGTGAATTCCTTGTAACGGCCATAACTTCGACATTTTCCATCTGATTTCAATGAAATTTTCAGGGATTATGCGAATTAAGTTGTAGATGGTCCTCTATGAGAATCACCACCTTCGGACTGATAGTAGCCACTGCGCATGCGCAAACGTGAATTTCCTTGTAACAGCCATAACTTCCACATTTTCTACCCGATTTCAATGAAATTCTCAGGGATCATGCGAATTAGGTTGTAGATGGTCCCCTATGAGAATCATCACCTTCGGACTGATAGTGGCCACTGCGCATGCGCAAACGTGAATTTCCTTTTAACGTCCATAATTTCTACATTTTCTATCCGATTTCAATGAAATTTTCAGGGATGTTACAGACTAGTATTTAGATGGTCACCTATGAGAATCACCACCTTCGGACTAATGGTAGCCACTGCGCATGCGCAAACGTGAATTTCCTTGTAACGTCCATAATTTCTACATTTTCTACCCGATTTCGATGACATTTTCAGGGATGATGCGGATTAGATTGTAGATGGTCCCCAATGAAGATAATCACCCCGGACTGATAGTAGCCGCTGCGCATGCGCAAACGTGAATTCCTTGTAACAGCCATAACTTCCACATTTTTTACCCGATTTCGATGACATTTTCAGGGATTATGCGGATTATGTTGTAGATGGTCCCCAATGAAAATCAAGGCCTTAAAATTTACAGTAGCCTCTGCACATGCGCAAACGTAAAATCCTTGTAACAGCCATAACACTTACATTTTTCATCCGAATTTGATGAAATTTTCTTGGATTGTCCAGATCAGCGTGTAGATGGCCCCCTATGAGGGTAGTGAAAGGTACTTAGAGATTGGTGTTTTGAGATTATCTACTATGCATCGGATCATCTATATAATCGGGTTATGGATACGAGGAAGCTATGTGCCACACCCACTTGGCAGACGTTTTTTTTCCTTTTTTCCTTTTGTTTTGAAGCTTTGTTTTCACTTTTCAAGTTTGAAAAAACAAAGTTCTCCAAGATCAATATTTTCACTCGCGTTTTGCTTTTTAGACCTTATATACAATATAACTGTCGCTGGAGAAACAGCGGGAATTATGTCCATCATTTCGGATAGATATTCGCTATACAACTTCCCCTTGGCTCGTCCACGTAACTCTTTGTTTAGCTGGTGCCGCAAGGAAAAGCTAGTTCTGTGGTGTAGGAAGAAACGGAAAGAGAGTTTTGGTTGAATTGAAAAAGAAAGAGGACGCATTGGACCGCGTTTTAATGATGCAGACCGATTCGGCAGCCCACAATGGCGTTAACAATTTCGAGTCAAGGCGTGCGTTGACACTCGGCCCCGGTTCTCTTCCTCTGGAACATGCAACAAGAGTTTCGTTCCTTTTATCCCTCATCCTCAGAATGGAGCCGTAATTACCAGGTGCCGCGTTTTTGAACAAAAATTACGGACACGTACGAAAAAGCCTAAAAGATGAGGAAGATGGGGAAGCCTTCTCCCTAATTGCGCTATCCTTTTTCTTCTTCCTTTCACCCAAAAGCAATCAGAAGTCCGGGCCTCACAACCAGGCTCGGTCTCATACACGATTTCGATTGCCGATGAGGTGCCTCACCTCCATCGAAAACCTACACGCACATGGAGATCAATGCCAAACTATGGCGAGACCACCCCAAGCTAGAAAAAAATATGCCAAGTGGGCGTGACTAATAACTTCCTCCTACCCCCCCCGGCACCGGAGATCATAAAAGTCAATTTCCAACTTCCCACTAAGTTTGATCTGAATCTGACATGTATTGAGACAAATATGTTTGACGGAAGTTTCAAGTTTGCTTAATAAATGAAATAATCTGATTAAAACGGGATTCATAGGAGAAAGTCTGCGTTTCAATCCTCGACTCGGCTTTGGATGAATATTGTGGAAGTTACGACAAAGATTTTTCGTTGCACAGTGTTGACCAATAACGATAAAATTTCATAGGAAACTATCCTAGAGTCCTAGAGTCCTAAAAGATAAAGGATTTTTAAGAAACTGTAAAAGTTGCAATGATTATGAAAATTTTAGGTCTGCGAATCGAACAACAGAGTAGAGAAAAATGAGGCATAGACACGTTTGCGCATACACTCGAGCTGTTGTCTATCCGAGAACCGTGGAATTCGTATGAGGACCTTCAACATCTCAACCCTCACAAACTCGGTGAATTCCATCGAATTCGGACTGTAACTATGTATAACCAGTGTTCCTCTAGATAAAGATAAGCGACACTCAGATAGAAGCGAAGTCAAAGCTGTTCAGGAATATAACAAAACATGATTTTTGGATTTCGAATGTGGAGAATTTTTACTTACAATTTAGTAGTATAATATAAAGAGCACGAGAAGAAAATTGACAAAATCTAAAAGTTTTCGATTCTTCTATGACCAAATTCATGAGAAGTAAAGAAACTAGAAGTTACAAATTGATAGTTTGTAAAATTTACTATAGTTTTTCGATTCTGAATAGGGTTGATTGAGAACCCAATCAAAATTTTGATTCCAAGTCTACCAAGGTAGTGGAAGCATTGTTATCACCTTTCAAGGTCGGAAAAAAAGTTCTCCAAATCAAAATTTCCACTCGCGTTTTACGTTTTGGGCCTTCCTGAACAATTTAGGATCCGGTCTGTCTGAATGTCATAAAATCCTTGTAACGGGCGAAACTATACGGAGTTATAGTCTGATTTTGACGACATTTTCAGGAATTCGTGAGTTGACGTGTAGACAGTCCCCTATGAAAATTGTCTCCGGATTGATGAGCCTGAGCCTGCTCAGGTGATTCACAAGTCCTCAAAAATGCCATAAGTACATTTTCTACATTCTAAATTTTCCACCCGATGACATTTTCAGGGTATGGGTTGCCTTTTAGATGGTCCCCTATGGGGACAATCGGGTTATGGGTACGAGAAGCCAGGTGCCACACCCACTTGGCGGAGTTTTTCTGATTCCTTGTTTCTAGTCTGAGAAGAAAATTCAAAATTTGACTCGAAGTGTTTGTGTTCAAAAACATGGTATTGAAATGTAGCAAAATACATTCACCTGTCATTTTTCTGAATGAAAAAATAATAATAAATTCGGTCAAGTGGATGGATTTTTTTTTATATGGCTACAGAGGAAGCATGGAGAGGTAAATTTGTTCCTAACCAAGTTCTTTTCAAGGCACAGACTTTTCTACGCCTACCTACATAAGATGGGAAAGGTGAGGTCCCCAAAATGTCCCAACTACCAGGAGAACAAGGATGATGACGCATTCCATACATTCTTGGAGATAGGGGAGAGGAACTGCCTAAGGAGAAGTTGCATCTCGCAGCAAAGGACACAACCCCAGAGACGGTCGTAGGAAAGATGCTGGGAAGCGAAAAAAACTGGACCACTGTGCAGATTATCCAGTGGAGAACATAATAAACAAAAAACGCTGCAAATTATTACACAATGGTTTATTATTTTTTATTTTTCCATATAGATCACTCGTCTGCAAAGCCACCAACCATCCAACATGAAGAAAAATATCGATCGCATTTCGGTCAGCTAACATTTGAACGGAGATTAGGCCTCTTTTGCGATTCACACTCGTGTTTCTGATTTATCGTACGTCCAAACTTTAAATTCTCGTAGTGAGCGGACGGTTTATCCTACAGAGCTCCGGGTGGTCTCAAAAAATTCAAAAAATTCTATAGAATCTCAAATTGAAGGAAAAACAATACCATTATATCAACATTTTTTGAGTTAGGGCGTTTTAAAAATTTCAAAATTGATTTTGGAACCCTTAGAAGTGATCTACATCGACCAAAACCTTCGGGGCACAACTAGACCCCAAATGGAGCCTACATACCAAATTTCATCAAAATCGGTCAATGCTAAGTGGCAAAAGTGCCGCGTACGGCGGACGGCGGACGGACGGCCAAATTTTTATTCGATTTTTGGATTCTACGTACCTTGGAACGTAAACCATCAAATTTTGAGGTAGTCTTAAAATGTTTTTTTCTTGTTCGATTCCAAAGGTTCATTAGTGAAAATAATAAACCAAAAATCCTTCAAGAACGGGAGAGGCAGCGAAGGGGAACCATGGACCGGCCCGTAGCAGAGAACTAAGAAGACTCCCAGGACTCCGCCTAAAGTAATGTGTTGAACAGTTCCAGGCTGAGATGCAACGTGGGAAAAGAGAGAGTTTTAGAGAGGTTTTTAGAGAGGTTTTAGTGGGTTTGAATCCCACATAACCCGTGCGTATAAATTATATTTAGATAACAAGGCAAAATAAAGATCAGCTAAATAATTTTTAGAACATTATCAGTCCACGAAGGATGTCGATAATGTTGGTAGGAATAAACACTGTTTTCCGTAGTTCTCTTCAGGTTTCATGATTATGTAAATATTATACACAACCCCTTTCAATAGCCTTTCCAGACCACACAAACCCTCAGATAAGACCGCCCTTCTGTTACTGCAGGTTCCCTAGTGAAGTGGGAAGGATTTGCCCTTAGCGTTACCCCGGACGGTAGCGGTAATTATTTTCTTTTGATCCTTCATTTCAGAGTGGGCGAGGTGGCCCTCCTTAGTGGTTCTTCTGTTGTACTCGTATTTAGCCTCGAGGCTCGTGACGCGTCTCTCTTCTTTTGGATACCTACTTCAGAATTTTGTAGAAATACTCTCATCCATCAGCCTCTGCATCACGGTAATTATGTTGATTCAACAAAATAATTAAAAATGCCCGAATAAGCAAATACACAACGTAAGATGGACCTGACTATTCTACCATCCACTCCATTTTATGTTCCAGAAAGTTACCTATATGCACAGATCTTTGAAAACTGCTATGACGTGAATGGACTGTGAACTAGGTAGGTATTATTTTTGTGTGATTCGAGTCCTTGGATTGTGTTAATGCTATTAAATGAAGAAATTCTGGTTGGTCAATCACATTGGTTTATTTCTGGATCCATCTGTACACTGGTAAGTACCGGTTTCGAGTAATAGGGTGTGCGCCTGGGTAGAAAAAACGATTTATTGTTATTTTTAATCTGAGGTAGACCTCATTCTGAGAATTTTGGTACCAACCTCGACCTTCTAGCGTGTGTAAATCTTTTCCTATGAATTTTAAAGTTTCGACCGTTTATGACGTCACAGTGGGCGGGGGGGTCCCGCCCAGGCGGGAGGGGCGCGTGACGTCATAAACGGTCGAAACTTTGAAAAATCAGAAACAGATCTACTCACGCTAGAAGGTCGCGGTTGGTGCCAAAATTCTCAGGATGTAATCTAATTTCGATTAAAAATCTAAAGAAAAATCAAAGCGCACCCCATAAGCTCATTTTCATTCTATGACACATCTGAAGTATTTATTAGAGAGTGGGACTGAATTGGGTCATGAACCGATGGCTAACACCAAACGTGTCGTATCCCATGAATACCTTGGACCAGACATATCTTTTTGGAGGCATTAGCTACATATACTTGCCATCATTACTATTGCATGCTACATATTGGAATACCGTTATTAGTACTCATGCACTGGTTTTTCGTGGGATCGGATACCACGGACGAGGATTGATTTAAACCTGCGGTGGAATGTCATAGCTCGCACTCAACGCACGTTGTCAACACGGCGCCTCGCATCCTAATGTAAGCCTGCCTCCTCTAGGAGCGGCATCTTGATACCAAGGCCTGAGTTATTGACCCCACGTTGTTATTTGCTCGTGACATCCTTATGTGTGTTTTATCTGAACCTCCGCAACGTCTGTTGCACGAGATCAACAAGGAAGTTCAACGAGAGGATAGCCTTACTCGCCATCAGTTAGGAATATGGCCACTACTCAATTTTGGTATATTGTTTTCAATAATAATACTTTTGTAGAATGAATACCGCAAGATCGGGTAAATTCTCGTTTTTAATAAATAATACGGGTTAAAAAAAATAAAAAAAATAAAAATGTGTCTACGGGAGGGTTAATTAAGATACGTAGAATCAGAAAATCGAATAGAAATGTGTCCTTCCGTCCGCAGCACCTTCCTCAGCTACCAAGAACCAATTTTGATGAAATTTGGTTTACGGGCTCCATTTAGGGTTTAGTTGTGCCCCGAAGCCTTTAGCTACTGTCAGTCACTTCCCAGGGGTTCAAACGCATAAACAAAAAACATTTTCAAAAGGCCCTAGCTCGAAAACTTTCGTTTTTTTTAAATATTGAATTTTAGAATCGGATGAGATCACCCAGACCTCTGTCGAGTCAACTGGGACAAATAAGAATATATTGGGGACGAATTATAAAGCATAAACACGAGCGTGAATCGCAAATTAATGTTCACTGACGGAAGTAGGCCAAATCCCCCAAGTTCAGCTGATGACATTTTATGCCACTCAGTTGTGCTTTCCTAGCATTTTTGTTAGACGCGGAAATTTATCTGGTTGTGCACTACGTCGCTGAAATTTTGAAATTTGTGTTTGAGGGGGAGGAACGGGGCGTTATTTAGTGAATATAAGGCTCATTCTGATAGTGCCTTGAGCTACCTACTCCTCAATTCTCAACCAATGTGTGTGTTTCTTGTTTTGTTCGACTCAGATAATTGACTGTTTCATATTACGTCATCAGAGCATCGAAATTAGCATGGGAAGGGGGCAAATGAGGGGGTAATATTAATAAAATATACGATTTTTCGGTTCCTATTAAGGCTTACCAATTGTATCTGCTGTAAATGAGTGAGATAATAGTTTTATGGAACGCAATATTTTTCGTATATTTTTACGACAAGAACTTTTTACACACAATACACAACAGGTGATTCTTGTTATCTTGGGTAACCAACATATTTATAAATTGAACACATTAATAATGATGAAGAAGGTTTGTTTCTTCAAGACGTCCCCTCAAACTTGCTTCATCAGAGTTTGGTCATTCCCAATGCTGTCATGAACTTCATGTGTTTTAATCCACTCAATCCTTTCGTCAACACATCCGCAACCATGGAATCAGTTGGCATGAATTCCAGCTTGATGACGCCATCTCCAACGCACTGTCTGATGAAGTGGTGTCGTATGTCTATATGTTTCGTTCGACTGTGTTGCGTAGGATTTCGGGCAAGGGATTGAGCTCCTTGGTTGTCGCTCTTCACCTCTACTGGGCTACTCTGCTTTTGTACTCCCAGTTCAACGAGGAATGTCCTGAGGTACATTGCCTCCTTTGCAGCTTCTGCGAGCGCCATATATTCAGCCTCGACTGTCGACAGGGCTACAGTTCGCTGCTTTTTAGCCTCCCATGATACTGCGGCTCCACCCAAAAGAAATGCATAGCCGGTGTAGGACCGTCGGTCATCCAGGCATGCTCCCCAGTCAGCGTCGGCATATCCTTTGAGGCCTGCTCCTGTTCGTTTGAACTTCATCCCATAGTCACTAGTCCCTTTCAGATATCTGAGGACACGTTTTGCTGCAGCCCAGTGAATTTTGTTGTAGCAGTTATTGAATTGACTCAGTGAGTTTACTGCATACGCAATGTCTGGTCTTGTACACACTGACAAGTACAGTAGGCTGCCAATCAATTGCTGATATGGGATTTTCTTCATTTCCTCTTCGGAGTTATTTGATGGCTTTTTGAGTTTAATTCCGGGCTCTAAAGGTGTGATGACTGATTTTGAATTTTCAAGACCGAAACGTTTGACAAGATCGTTGGTATATTTATTCTGCGTCATTGTTATCGTCCCCTCGTCGAGGTCTTGTTTAAATTCGATACCAAGCCCGTAGTGAACTTTTCCAAGATCCTTAATTTTGAATCTTCTTTTCAAGTTTTCTTTTGTTTGCTTGATCCAACTAGCGTTATTCGATGCTATCCAAAGGTCGTCAACATAAAATGCTATGAAAAGCAAGTCGTCCCCTTGTCTAGCATGAAAGAAACAAGGATCAGCACTCAAAGGTTTCACGAATTTTCTAAGACATTCATCTAATTTCTTGTACCACTGTCTTGGTGCTTGTTTTAGACCGTACAGTGCTTTCGTTAGTCGGCAAATTCTGTTTTCCTTCTTTGTTTCTTTTAGCATTTTGTTAGCGATTTGTTTCATGTGTGGTTCTTTTTCACTTATTCTTCTAAGCGTTTCATCAAACATTTCTGGCAATTCCATATAAATTGTTTCTTCTAAATCACCGTTCAGAAATGCTGTTACCACATCCATTTGATGAATTTCGAGGTTATTTTCAGCTGACAGGGCCATTAGGGTTCTCATGGAGCTCATTCTGACAACAGGTGCGTAAGTCTCCTTGAAGTCGACTCCCAATTTTTGACAGTACCCTTTTGCCACTAGTCGAGCCTTTCTTCTTTCCAGAGTTCCATCTGAATTAAACTTCTCTTTTAAAATCAACCTGCACCCCACGACATTTGCTTGTGGAGGCTTTTCTACAATTTCAAATGTAGAATTTTCGAGAATTGAACTGTATTCAGACTGAATTGCATCTCTCCATCCTTCTGCATCTGGACGTGAAAGAGCTTCATTCACTGGGATGCAATCTGCCATCAGACATTCTTCAATTAGAGAACATTCTGATTGTTTTGTTTTTGTCACAGTAGTGTAGATTTTTCTTGGTCGGCCTGGTTTCCCAGTTCTTTCGAATTTGGGTCTTCCAGGTCCTCGGTACGTCGTAGCTAACCCACTTGGTCCAGGCTGTCCCAATGGTATGGTATCTGGTTCTTCAAGTGCGTCCAGAAAATCTTCTTCGATTTCAGCTTGTTGGTACTCTCTTTCTTCATTTTTGGTATCATTTGTATTATTCGTGAGTATTTCGATTTCTGTTTCATTGATGTCTTTTTCTTTGGTTTGTTTTGCAATTTGAGGTGAAAATTCTCCAAATTCATCAGTTTCGTTGAATTTGTTTAGAAATTTAACATCTCTGGTTGTTATGACTTTTCTTTCTTTTTCATCCCAAACCCTGTAGGCTTTTGAGACTGTTGAGTATCCCAAGAAAATGCATGGTTTTGTCCTGGACTGAAATTTTCCTTTGGTTGGAGTTTTGTCCAAGTAATGAGCTTTTGATCCAAAGATTTTAAAATAACTGACAACTGGTGGTCTTCTGTACCACATTTCGAATGGTGTCAGTCCGTTTATGCTACTTGATGGGCATCGGTTTCGTATATGGTTTGCTGTAAACACAGCTTCTGCCCAAAAAGATGGGGGCAATTTTGATTGAATCAGCATGCACCTAGCCATTTCAATTAATGATCTGTTTTTTCTTTCCGCCACCCCATTTTGTTGAGGGGTGTTTGGAACAGTCAATCTTCGTTTTATACCTGAATTTTTGAGATATTCGTTGAATTGTTTGTTGCAGAACTCTGTTCCGTTGTCCGATTGGAGAAACTTTATTTTTTGACCTGTTTCTGTTTCTACTTGTTTTTTGTAATTTTTAAATTCCTCTAGAACTTGGCTTTTTTGTTTGATAAATTTAACTTCACACCAACGTGTAGAGTCGTCTATGAAAGTTAGGCAGTACTTATTCCCATTTTTTGATTCTACCCTCATTGGGCCACAAAGGTCTGTATGTATGATTTGAGCCTAGGAAGCGTGCTGGGCCCATAACCTGCTGTAAATGAGTGAGATAATAGTTTTATGGAACGCAATATTTTTCGTATATTTTTACGACAAGAACTTTTTACACACAATACACAACAGGTGATTCTTGTTATCTTGGGTAACCAACATATTTATAAATTGAACACATTAATAATGATGAAGAAGGTTTGTTTCTTCAAGAGTATCCAACTTTAAAATTGAGAGAACTAATTGAGAGAACTATTATATACCAAATCAGTGGTACCACTATGGCGCCAGGACATCAGAAACCGCTTATTTCGTGTGTTTTAGGGTATTTCAACTTGGATACGGATGTGATCTACGGACTCTTACCAAAACTAACAGTGTTGTAAGTTCAGCTTTACGACGTATTACCGCTGTGGTGCCAGTATAACACCGTTCAATGAAGGGGGGACTCGAATTTTCATGTTGGGTATCGTAGATTATGGATTTTAAAATTTTGTTCAAATTCGAGGCTCCCATGCCGCTAGAAATGTTATGGTGGCTAAGGGAAGGGGGGAGATTCCACTATTCATTATTCAAAATACTGGGTACCTACATAACTAAATAACATTTGTGTAGTAGGAAGGTAAATAAAATTGTATGTTGCACCGTTTACTGGTAGAAATTGAACTGATCTTTTTCGATGGGACATCACCTGAAATGCATGCATTATTAAACTAACTATTTTTTTTTTTTCTTGCTCGATTTTAAAGGTTCTATGTTGTAAATAACAAATCAAAACGAAGATGAAAACAAAATGGGACGTGGTTGAAAAGAAGTGAATGAGAAATAACAGGGCAACATCTAGACAAACGTAAGTATGCAGCTGGCAGGTAACCGTTGTGCTTCCCTAGCATTTTTGTTTGACGCGGAAATCTATCTGGTTGTGCACTACGTCGCTGAAATTTTGAAATTTGTATTTGAGGGGGATGAACGGGGCGTTATTTAGTAAATATTAGGCTCATTCTGATAGTGCCTTGAGCTACCTACTCCCTAATTCTCAACCAATGTGCGTGTTTCTGAACTTACAACACTAAACTTACAACACTGAACACGCTGAACTTACAACACTGTTAGTTTTGGTAAGAGTCCGTAGATCACATCCGTATCCAATGAAACAGGCAATTACCAACACACTGTTGACCGTGTATGGTAAACAGGAGCAGTTCATGTATTCACCAGAAAAATTGCCATAAATGATTGAAAAATCGATTAAAAACCAGCGGCTTAAACAATTCCAGAAATCTCATGGAGTTTGGAAGTTGAAAACTTGTAAAAAGTGAGGCGGAAAACGAGTGATTGCAAAAAAATAACACCGTTAGGTAGAAACGACGAGAACCAGAAATCAGCTGATTCGAAAATTATACCTCCAGGAGCAGGGTTATCACTTTTTTTTTTATTCTGAACTATTCTGTGATCCTTATATCCTGAGGTTATCTCTGTTATTTGAAACAAATATTTCATCCTTATTATTAGGAAGATGAGTGAAAACGTCACCTTTGAATGAAGTACTTCTATTCACCCTACTGCTTCTTTTCAACCGATCTTACGGTATTGACTGAGTTTAAAAGTAGTATCCCCCGACAGCATCTTAAGATAGTCTTTACTCTTACTTGATGGATTTCACTTCAGATTGAAAAAGGAACATAGAAACTATTAGAAATCAGAATTATTATGGGCGACCTCAATTATGATGGTTCGGGAAAGACCAGAAATTAATATAAGGGTTTTCGAGGGTGTTGAACCCGATTCTGATGTCCAGAAGCTGAAGATTTCAACTGGAAATTTTGATTGCAACATTGAACTAGCTACGTTTACATAAGCTAGGACCCGTTTCTATACAGTAAAAACCACTACCTTGTCACTATAATCAATACCTTCCATGGTGTTCGAGTTTGATATCAGCCAGATCTCCTTCTTACTTATGTTTCACGTTGTATGTTCTAAGAAATGGTCCTTCGAGTCGGAACTGGCAATATGATATTCCAACAGATAGTTGCAATATAAGTTACCATTCTTATGAGCGACTTTGGCTTGTTTGATGGTCATAACCAGATTGAATATTGAGTTTAAAGTCAGCGCATAGATCGTCTTAATTGACAACAGAAAGAAGTAATGACAGTGGAGATTATTGTATTCTACGGCAATTTTCAGGATGAGAGTGGAATGGAATCTAACACAATTGTGAGTTTGGAAAATACGCTAATGACCAGTTTATACGATTCGATAGGCAGCCACGGAAATAATTTCAATTGATATGAACATTTCCAGCCATCTAAATCCCATCAAACGAGTAAGGACAACTCAGGAGTGGAAAGATGATGTACGAAGATAGTAAAGCACGAAGATGACAAACAAAGATAGGAAGGGAGGCGTAACCAGCCGATGCGGCTGAGAAGACGAGTTACCTTCCGTATCGGACTTCCAGGAGGACGACCTTGGGCGAGGTCGGGTTACCTGGGCGTGCAGTCTTCCCCAGACTGTGTGCTACACCACTCATGAGCTTCAATTGGTGGAACCAACCAGCTCTCAGAGGATATGTGAGGAGTGCATCGGTATGGAGTGTTTTATAGAAGAAACCTCATATTAGAAAAATAACATGAAATCGCGTACGTTTTGCAAACATTGCGTTGGATTAGGGAAACGGATCGTAGATCGAGATTTCCCGTGGAATTTCCTTGCGATACGTTAATGAGTCAAAGTAACTATTTTTCTTAAATTATACTTCGAACTTCAAGGTCTAAGTGGAAGTATTGTTTTCACTCATGAGAGATGAAAAATAATTCTCCACATTCAAAATTTCCACTCGCATTTTATGTTTCAGACCTTCTTGGATAATTTAGGTTCCGTGTCTCTCCGTCTGTATGCCTGTCGTCAGGATTTCAAAGTCCTTGTAAAGCAAAAACTGTACGAAGTTACTGCCCATTTTCGATGCAATTTTAGAAGATTGTGTGTTAAGGATATGTTAAGGATTCTTATCAATACCATGGGGATTGGAAGTAGCCATTGCCCATGACCCAACGTGAACTTTAAACATGAGTCTTTAAAAAGCATAACTTCCGCAGCTTTCATCCAACGTCAACGAAATTTTCAAGTATGCGTAGTAGGAACGTTGAATTGTCCTTCAAGAATTTCATAGTGATGGGTCCATTGGTTGCTGAGCATCCTCAGAAGTGAAATACAGGTAACAAACACCAATTACTTGGATATTGACGTTTTGATGACCCTCAGACATCCGACCATCAATATCGTGTTATAGATACGAGGGTCCTATATGCTAACCCACTAGATTGACTTTTCATAGTTCTGAACACATCCTGAACGCGCTCCATCAATTTAAGTACATCTTTATTTTGAACCTATATTCAAGCAAAAGCAGAAAGAAAACCCGACGTTGTAAACCAAAATCTAATAATATTGGAGCTATGACATCCCAAGTAACTAGATTCATCCTCTTATCTTAATTTAATTCTTTAGTCCTACTGTCACGAGGGTCTGAATTAGACGTTCGAAACTCAGCACTAACCCAGATGGTGTTAAGACAAAACCCACACGGCTGTCATTGTTTACTACTTCATCCTTCGTGGGCTCTCAGGAATCGTAGTAAATATAAGGATCTTGAGGTTAATTACATAAGGACCCGCCGGCTTCTAGCGTAGGATGGTGTTGGAGCCCACCGCACTCGATCTTGCCTTGACCCACTGATTTGTATTGATCAACCACCTCTTCAGTTTTTTTTCTTTGGACACTAAACTTAATCTTACTGAGAATATCGGATACGTATCATAATAAGTAATATTCTGTACCATGTTGAAATTTTGAGCTTCTGACCCAATATGTTGTTGAATAAATAGGGAATTCGCACTATACATCATCAAAGAGAATAACAACTAAAGGCAACATGCCGTTCTGAGTATTCTCTAGATCACACGTCTCGATCATAGTTTTGTTTTCTTTTTTATTGGCTTCGGTGAAAACCACTCAGCCGTGTTACAATTTCTTTACAAAATTTAAAATATAAACCCAATACTTCAAATTAGGTGGAAATTAAAAGTTTAAAAACAACATAAGAAAATTCAAAGTGAGTATTCAAGTCTGTCCAGGTAATCATTAAGAGACACGTACACTTCCAATTGCTCTAGTGCGACGAGTGTATCTAACTTGTAGGGGTTTGTCACGTCTCTTGGGATAGATGAGAGAAGGATTCTTCTGTTCGTATTCAGGACATTCCAAGATGACGTGTGTCGTGGTTTCTACTTCCCCTGGGAAGTGGGGGCAATTTGGCTCTGTAAGTGGATAATGGAAGATAATCTAAGTTTATCTTCCTAACTTTCTAAATTATTTTTAGATAACCCTCCAATATCATCCTGAATTGATACAAGTACAAAAGGTACGTCTCGACGAGTAAGGAGTCCATTGGGACGATTCTCTTCCATACGGTATACGAACATGCCTTCTCGCTCTTTTTGTGGTTTCACAGAACTGTAGTGGAGTTAGATTGTAGTGAATTTAACGAATTTTGGGAGTTTAAAATGAGTACTAGGTTCAGGAGAGGGGGGGGGGTGTTCTGTAACTTTGCCAGAAGTGCCCTGGAGAAGGCAGTCAAAACGAGTCTTGTTAAGAGGTTTAAATTTTGAAATGTATAGTAATAGCGCTTGTACAGCAACAAAGCTTGAGAGCCCTTTTGCTGGTATCACTGCTCTCTAAGACATCTTTAGTATTAAATTTTATATTTGTGTGGTGGATATTATGAATATTATTTCTCGTTGCTTGTATATCAAGGTATAACATGAACTTCAGTAAACCCTAATCCAGACAATAAAACGTTCCTACAATTCCATCAAATTGTTTTCAAATCTTCAGCTATTCTACTGAAGGCTACTTACATTCATTTTACATTCCAAGTCCTCGAAATAAATGACGTTTTTAAGCCATGGGTAAGTTTTTTTCCTTTGTATTAGGTAATTATTACAACGGATTGCTTATTGTGAGGGTTAAGTGGGGATCATTTTTCCCTCTTTGGTATTAATATTGTCTTTAGGAATATATCGTAGCTAAGAGTGTACAGGACCGCCGAATGTATAAAAAATACTAACACACATCAGTATTCTTGGGCCATTAAACACACTAACGAAGAACCCTCTCACTACAAGCCAATTACTACTTGGGACCTACAACTTTCAAAAAATGCAACTATCTCTCCCCTTAACCATTTCAAATGTGCCTAGGATAGTGTGTTAGATACTTGGAAAAAATTCAAATCGTGACTACATTTAAGAATTTGATTTTAGTCATCATGGTTTTATGTTGGAGAATCAAAAAATGCTGCACTCTAAAAAGTTGGAAAAAATTGAATTACTTCACGTATCTATGAACCGTGATCTAATACCAACCAATGGCACAATAGGGTGGGCTCAAGGGGTTGGAAAAATGGTTCATTGTTATTTTCAATGGAAAGTAGATCCTATCCTGAGAATTTTGACGACATCCGCACTTAAGACCTTCCTAATGCATTTTCAAAGGTTAAAAAAAATATTGTTCAAATCCCAGTGAGCAGGCTAGAAGTCCTAAAAGATATATTAAGCTCATCGCTAATTGAAATGAGCAAAGATAATAATAAAAGAGATGTGATATCACTTGATATGCTCTGTTAAATTCTATTGAACTGAATATAATAGAAAGGAAATACAGTCAAAGTACGCGAGAGTATATTAACCATTATGATCACATGTCAGCTCAATCCAATCGTCCTGGTTACTAGTAAACTGATGTTCACAATAAGTAACGTAGTTGAGTCGCTACCAGAGAGATAAAAATAAGAACATGGTTAACAAGAGAACTGAGACTCAACTAGTACGCGCTCAAAATCATCGTTATCACACATAACGTCCTTTTGCATTCCTCATGACCAGCTCCAGAGGTGCGGAAAAAGAAGTCCACTGTTGTGAGTTATAGAAACGTGTGAAAGAGATGTCAACGGCAAAACATGGCGGCCTTTATCGCTGTTGGTCCTTGCGGAACACCAACTTAGAAAAAGGATTCTTGTAACGGGTCTTGTATTGCTTATAGAAGACCCCCAGTACAGGTTCAATTCATTCCCTGGACAATGAAGGGTAAAATTTGATTTTGACCCAGAATTATTCACTAAAATAGGTAATGAAAACGATGCAAAATTTTCATTAAAATCAAAAGGCCGTTTCAAAGTTGAGCACAACTGCGCAGATTGACCTAAAACAGCACTCTAACGTAACTAATTTTGTAAATATCGGTTGACCAGTTTGGCAATTTTTGTGTTAATAGAAGGATCGCTTACGAGTATACCAAGGCAATCAAACAAGAAGGGAAGCATTGTTTTCACTTCATTCATCGAGATTCTTCCAAATTTGGTCTTGAGCCTTCGGGAGATAAGCGCCCCTGGGCAGACAAATATGCCTGGTGGCAATATGAAAAACCTGTGATATGTTTTGATGTGCTTTCCTGCGTATTTTCTAATAGTTATTTAGTTATAATTCCTGGTAAATAACAAGGAGCAGTTAGTAGTTTTGCTTGCGCAGCTGAAGAATTGAGTGTGAGAGGATTTAACAATGAATTCATTTCGAATTTTGCGTTAAGTTCGCGACACTTGTAGCCAAAACCTAAAATATCTTACAAAAAGCTGCAAATGATTACACAATGGTTTATTATTTTTCTACTAGCTGAAAAGCCTACTAAAAGCAGGCAAAGACTATTCCTCCGACTCTCCTCCCGCCCCCAACCCCTCCGACTCCTCTCGCCTCCGACTCCTCCCGCCCCCAACCCCTCCGACTCCTCTCGCCTCCGACTCCTCCCGCCTCCAACCCCTCCGAAACCTCTCGCCTCCGACTCCTCCCGACCCAACCCCTCCGACTCCTCTCGCCTCCGACTCCTCCCGCTACCAAACCCCTCCCGCCTCCGACTCCTCCCGCCCCAACCCCTCCCGCCCCCAACCCCTCCGACTCCTCTCGCCTCCGACTCCTCCCGCCCCCAACCCCTCCAGCCTTCAACTCTCCCTCTCCCACGACCCCTCCGTGCATACGTACGTACGTACGGTTGGCGTTTTATATTATTAGACTAGCTGAAAAGCCTACTAAAAGCAGGCAAAGACTATTCCTCCGACTCTCCTCCCGCCCCCAACCCCTCCGACTCCTCCCGCCCCCAACCCCTCCGACTCCTCTCGCCCCGACCCTTCCCGCCCCCAACCCCTCCGACTCCTCTCGCCTCCGACTCCTCCCGCCCCCAACCCCTCCGACTCCTCTCGCCTCCGACTCCTCCCGCGCCCAACCCCTCCGACTCCTCCCGCCCCCAACCCCTCCAGCCTACAACTCTCCCTCTGCCACGACCCCTCCGTGCATACGTACGTACGTACGGTTGGCGTTTTATATTATTAGATATAGATCACTCGTCTGCAAAGCCACCAACCATCCAACATGAAGGAAAACATCGATCGCATTTCGGTCAGCTAAAATTTGAACGGAGATTAGGCCTCTTTTGCGATTCACACTCGTGTTTCTGATTTATCGTACGTCCAACCCTTGAATTCTCGTAGGGAGCGAACGGTTTGTCCTACAGGGCTCCACGTGGTCTCTAAAAATTCTATACTATCTTAAATTGATAGAAAAACAATATCTTTATTTCAAAATTTTTTGAGTTAGAGCGTTTTCAAAATTTCAAAATACATTTTTCAACCCTTAGAAGTGACCTACATCAACCAAAATCTTCGGGGCACAACTAGACCCCAAATGGAGCCTACGTACCAAATTTCATTAAAATCGGTCAATGCTAAGTGGGGAAAGTGCCGCGTACGGCGGACGGACGGCCAAATTTTTATTCGATTTTTGGATTCTACGTACCTTGAAACGTAAACCAACAAATTTTGAGGGGAGGTTAAAAAAAAAATTTCTTGGTCGATTCCAAAGGTTCATTATTGAAAATAATTACCTTTATTTATTATCCTAAGACATATAAGGAGCCAGAAGTGGCTCAAATTATTCGACTTCTCAACCTCATAGGACCAGACGGTAGCAAAATCTACAAGATATTGGACGTTGTGGGGAAGAAACAAGATGTTGAGTGTGTACAGAACGCTCTTGAAGGTGCTATTACATCTGAACATAACGAGACTATTTCCAATTCTTCAAACGAGCCTAGACAGATATTTCATCACCTGTACGAAGACCTGAAAGACTTAGTTCAGTGGTCTCAATCAGCTTGAGTCGAAGCTGCTTAAAACTCAGGCAGAGGGAATACACAACCAGGAAATTCAAGGAAAGCGTCTGGGGGCAGACTACAGTCTGGAACTACGATTTTGACGATTAGAGCTATTGAGGCTGGCGAGAAGTACAGTCGGGAGCTTCAACCACGCAATGTTGATGAAGTTGAAGGATCATTGGTGGCAGTCGACATTTTGGACACATCGAAGGTCAACCGGTTCCAGTCAGGACGTCATCGTCAATAAATGCATTCTGCAGATTGAACAAAAGAAGCTGTAGGCTGGACCAAGACAAAGTAGTGGATATACTCTGCAACTACTGCAACTCAACAGGGCTGCAACTCAACCTAAATTGAAGGAGATTTCCGAAGAAAAATCGAGTAGGTGGTGAGTAGTCCCGCGTGTGAAGGAAGGAGTGATGTACTGTGAATAATACCAATCGAACTCCGAAGGACAGCAGGTGTCAGAGACAGCACAGATGTCTGTGCTGTTAGTTGCGGTAGGTGAAGGCAAAGTAACTCGAGGTGGGGGTGAAGCACCGTAGCCTTTTTCCTGGGGGAGTAGGCTTAGTGCGTTCCGCCTCATAGCGCTTCATAAACAACCGCCGATAACTTCGCGCCGCGCCGTTTCCAACTAAACCAAGTTAACACCGTTAACACTCTTGTTCGTATGTGAAGTAGCTGAAGGGTTTCTCCATCCATCCTGTTGACTTCTGTGTCCATATCCAAGGCGGATCCAGGATCCTCAAGGGTAGATGGAGGAGGGAGGGGTGTAGCATATCACCTTTGTGGTGTAGCAGGAGGGGAGTGGCGTTGGAAAGGAAGAATCTATTTTCGGATTTCTTGTCCGAATTTCAATTTCAATGACTGAGGTCTAGTAGGAAATTTCCATTATTTATCATCTGAGTTCAAGTTGTGAGGTTTTATGGATTTGCAATGGGTAGGGACGCAACTTGAACAGATCCTAGAGAACGATAAGTACCTAAATTATAATTTTCCAAGGAGGTGTCTACTTACAAGGTAGAGCAGAACAATCATCACCATACGTTGGAGAGCTTTCAATCCGTTAGACTCCTACCCCATAACGTGCAGTATAAACTCAGATGACATAAGTTTATGAAAAAAAGACGACAAGGAAGGTAGGTGGTTACTAAAATCGTGTTACCTAGGCCTGGTATTCCAAAACCTGGACTGTCTATAACCATTGGTCTCTAAATAACTTTTTCCCTTGCTTTTGGTATTTGGATGGCGATTATAGAGAAATCGTCTGAATCGAATGGCTTGTTCTTTGCTGCAAGAAAACCACGGAAACTCTGAAGTAATTCATCCTTTACGCAAGTTCCATTTTAATGATCTTCGATTTTGGTTTATTATTTTCAATGATAATTTTCTTGGTCGATTCCAAAGGTTTATTATTTTCAATGATAAACCTTTGGAATCGACCAAGAAAAAACATTTTTTAACACCCCCTAAAAATTTGTTGGTTTACGTTTCAAGGTACGTAGAATCCAAAAATCTAATAAAAATTTGGCCGTCCGTCCGATGAACAAAAATGAATTTTGAAATTTTGAAAACGCCCTAATTCAAAAAACTTTGATATAAAGGTATTGTTTTTCCATCAATTTAAGATAGTATAGAATTTTTAGAGACCACGCGGAGCCCTGTAGAACAAATCGTTCTCTCACTACGAGAATTTAAGGTTTGGGCGTACGATAAATCAGAAACACGAGTGTGAATCGCAAATGAGGTCTAATCTCTGTTCAAATTATAGCTGACTGTTTTTCTTCATGTTGGATGGTTGGTGGCTTTGCAGACGAGTGATCTATATTGAAAAATAATAAACCATTGTGTAATAATTTGCAGCGTTTTGGTGAGTTTGAATGTTCGAACCGTTTGGCACTAGTTGTTCTCCAGATAGAAACAGACCTACACAAATTTATCGGGCAACGTACGGTTAAAACCAATGAACATTGGGATACTTTATAAGGGAAAAAAATCGCCTTTAATAAGTTGACAGACTAACGAACAAACAGATTTTTTTATTTCAAAGACAGACGAGTAATTATTTATAAA
Organism: Apolygus lucorum; assembly: GCA_009739505.2. Taxonomy (NCBI): domain Eukaryota; kingdom Metazoa; phylum Arthropoda; class Insecta; order Hemiptera; family Miridae; genus Apolygus; species Apolygus lucorum. The sequence goes on from CM019167.2 coordinate 27,207,814, forward strand.
TGCATGAGAATCATTTAACGTACGGAACCGTTATCGAATGTCTGAAGGTCTAAATGTCTAAAATCTCCCTGGGGAAATTTTGCAAAAATGTGCCTGTCTACCTAGGAAACTGAAAATTTGGACTAATTTTGGTAGCAGAGTTAACTGGTGAGTGCTAAAATTTCGGACAGCGTAAAATTAGCATTCAATTACCTGCTTCAATATTTGTTGCTCCACTGGTTGGAAGGAGGCGTTTTGCAAACTTGGGTTGAACAACTGGAGAGAACATTCGAGCCTTGACGTATCTGGAACACACAAGTGCGAGCATACATTAAACGAGAAAAAATTTAACCCTACCTCACAGTTTGTATTCATTCGATACTTGAAGGCATATTTTCTTGAAAAATGATTATTCGTTTAGAAATAAAACTTTCTCAAATAATGATAATTAATATAATTACCCCTAATAATGAGATTCTTGACCCAATTGATGAAATAACATTTCAGGTTGTAAATCGATCAGGTAAATCAGGTAAGTCAGGTAAGTCTATCAGGTAAATCAGGTAAGTCTATCAGGTAAATCAGGTAAATCCATCAGGTAAATCTATCCAGTTTACGTTTCGAGATATATTAATATAATCTAAAAAAACGGATAAAACAATGTCCGTCCGTCTGCCGTACGTGGCACTTTGCCGTTTGAGGTCTAGTTGTGCCCCGAAGCTTTGGTTATTGTCAGACACTGCTAAGGAGTGAAAAGTGGGTTGCAATTTTCAAAATGCCCGAAAAATTCAAATATTAAGGATTCGTTTTTTCGAATAATTGAAAATATCTGCACGAGCTCTGCAGGACGAGCCATCGTTAAATCAATGTAAATTGTGCAATTAATCAGAATTACACGTTGCTCCCCACGAGCCTCTCCACAGAGGTCCCGCAACCCCTCCCTGTAATCTTCAGAAGGTTCTAGTTAGCCTTCTAACTGTCTCAAGCAATACAACAGTACCAGTAATTGGCCCTTGGGCATTACATAAACATCCACTGACGGAAGTGAGCCAAATTTCAGCCGATCAAATGCGGTCTTTTTTGGTTTCTTCGAACAGAATTTCATGTCATAAAGATGTTCTTCCAAGAACCACATTTCGTAATGAAGGCAACCACAACTTTGGGTACATTTTGTAGGTGTTTAATTGATAATAAAATTCAACTCTCGATCATTTTCCTACAATTCTGAGAGAACGTTGCCAAAATTCAACTTTTAGCGATTTTTAAAGAAAAATGAAGCTATTGATGGCTTCAATATTTTTCAAATGGACTTTTTGATTTTTTTTTTTTTTTTAATTGAAATTCACTTCAGAACATCCTTTAACGATCCCTGAAGTTTTTCTAAAAAGCACATGTACATTACTACTCAGTGATTGAACGTGGAGGTTTATTATGAGACAGCCAAATAGCTTCACAAAATAGTTCTACGAAAACAAGACATGTTTACGGAATCTCAACAACTCGACACTTTTTTATAAAACGAACCGAATATATTGTTATCAACCAACCACATGACCTTTATAATGTAAGTAGTGAACTGCTTATTAATGTATAAATATATATATGTCACTCCGGATGATAACTTGAGCAGTAATTATTGTTTCGCACAATTTTTTAAGTTTTCGCCAAAATGTTCATAATAAAAACAAAAAGACGAGTTCGTTATCCAAGAATTTTGGACAACCATAAAGGGTCCAAATTTCGAAAATAAGGCAAAAAAACGTAGTTTTCCCGGTTTTGTGGTTATTACCATCACAACCATAGTAATGTATGGAGTATTTTGATTCAGCACAAAATGTGTGATATGTACTGATGCAGTTTCGAAAACTGCAAAATTGTCCAAAAACTATGTCCAAAAAATATGTATCATATAATATTTACATGTTTGGCTCTGGTGAGCGTGTATTGCACCCATTTTGACGCCGAAGGTGTAAGTGCCGTGGGTTGGTCGCAAAGGGTGATGGATTCTTGTCGCCACACAATACAAATATATACCCTGTGACTGGTTAAGCGGACTGCACATCCACGAACTGCATGTACCAACTACTCAGCAGAAACTGCCAAGGATTTTATGTGGGGAAGGCGACTACACCATTGACCTCCACACCATAGGGCTCCTGTGAGGTTGAACACGGACCAGCCTGCAGGCCGTCATGCCTTCGAGGAGATTAAACTACCTTCGATGAGACATGCCAGGTGAAGATCCTGAAGCGTATGGAGGCAGACTCCATCTACGCCAAATCCAAAAGTTGAGGAGAGCGAGGAAGCGAGGAATTTGGGTTCTAGGTGTACACCGGCCTCCGGGATTGAACATCTATACCAAGGACCCATACTTTTCTTTTTTTATTTCAAAACTTCATTTTTTATTATTTTAATTTTTAACCTGTTTTCAAAATTAGCTTTTGTTTAAAAAAAAATTAGCATTTATTTGATACTTAGTTCATTCCACTTCTCGACTTTTATCACATACTTACTTACATTGGTACTTAATAAATTATCCATTTCATTCCTCTGCCTACCATTACCTTTAACCCTTCTACCTACCAGTCCCTTTGCGATAGGAGGACTATCACAACCCGGATCTTCAGTCTGCCCACGACGCTTGGTGCGAAACGGTCAAATCTGTTGTAATTCTCTTTCCTTGTTTTTTGACCAATATTATAAACAAATATATACATAATGAAAACCTGCATATAGTTGTTCTACCCTAAAATGCAATAGCCGTTCTACCCTTTGAATTTGTGGAGACGATTAGAAAATATCATATAGACGAGTAGAATATGGATTCCTAACATCTTCAAAACATACCCTGAAAATACTGTACGTTGGTATGGTTTACTGATTATTAAAAAATACACGTGTTGGTTGAACGAGTATTTTTTGAGGTTTTTAAAATAATTAAGCAAGAGGTTGGAGGATTAATTTTAGCGATTCGTGCTACGTGCCACACCCTCGAGGTTGACTACTCTGTCGTACAACTAATAACAGATATTTTTAACCGTAAGTTTGAAGAAATTCTTGAAAATTTGCTCATCAGCTCATGCTACATGAATGGACTTTTTCTGTGTTTATTTCGACCAAATCCTGTACGCCAGAAAGTATGTTGAAGGAAGGTAGAAGAGCCTCGCATATGTTACAGATTGGTACCTAATTTATGCGGCCCGTTTCACAACACTCGTCCTCTCGACAGCAGCCGTGAATCTCAGCCTCCCGAACCCTCCGCCTTCCGTTATGCCAACGGAGTTCTTCTATTATCAGTCGCGTTGAGTCCACAACGCACTCTCGACGTTCACACGGGCGTCCTGGAACTAACGAGGCCGTTAATTGTGATGGATCGCCGACTTGCACTTCTCCTCGAACGTCTCCGGGGAGCCGAAGAATGCGCCGCGGAATGCAATCACCGAGCGGAGTGAACAAACTCCCAGCAAAACGGAAACCCGGACTTGACTCGTATCCCAAGTGAACCTTCTTCCATCGACCATCTTCGCTTTGGTGGGATTATTACATTGCCCGGGCGGAACTCATAGACAAGGCTTGAGAGTGAGTGTCCACTCACACTCATCAGAGTTGAGGGTCGGTCTCCACTCAACGGTCCGTATTTATGGTTGATTGAGACGCCCGATTTAAGTGTATGGTTGTCTGAGTGCATACTCAACCCTGTGAGTGAACTGAGGGGCTACTCAACTCATTTTTACCGTAGTTGGCAGCCTTGATGGTACGCTGAAGGGGATATTTCCCTGTTTCAATGATGTTTTGGGGAGGAGGGACGAGAAATGTTCCCTCTCATATTTTGCACTGATCGTGAGTTATAACTTTGTCTCCGGTTCCTGCTGTTATAACATTAATGTAAGGTTTCTTATTAGGGATGAGAATCGTTTGGAAACTATCGATAGTCACCATCGAATAAACTAGGTATAACCATCGATTTTCGAAAAACATCGGCACTAAACTATCGATGGCTTTCGATAGTAACGATACTTCTTTAATCAAAAATAAATCTTTGTGAGGTAAACAAAATATTGAATAGGTGCCTAGGATAGTTTATTATCTATTTTGCTCAGGTCAACTGTAATCAACCAAACAGAAAAAATGTAATGACGATGTTTTTCATTCGAAGATAAGCTAAAAAATAGGGATTCAACTCAATCTCGAAATATCTTATACATTTTGGTCAGCTAAAACTTGAACGGAGATTAGGCCTCTTTTGCACTTCTCATTCGAGTTTCTGATGTATTGCAAGTCCAATTCAAAAGATCTCATGGGGAGGGAACGGCTGGTCCATCAGAGCTCCGGGTGGTCTCATTCGATTCCAAAAATGCAATACTATCTTAAATTGATGGAAAAACAACACCTTTATATCACAATTTTTTGAGCTAGAGCGTTTTCAAAATTTCGACCCGTATTTTTCAAGCTTCATAAGTGACTGGCATCAACGAAAAATCGGGACACAACTAGACTCCAAATGGGGACCATATACCAAATTTCATCAAAATCGGTCAATGGGAAGTAAAGAAAGTGCCGCGTACGGCGGACGGCATAAGGCGGATGGACGGACAATTTTTTATTCGATTTTTGGATTCTACGTACCTACCTTGAAACGTAAATCAACAAATTTTGAGGGGGATAAACAATTTTTTTTTGGTCGATTCCAAAGGTTCATTATTGAAAATAGTAAACCAAAAATCCTCTCCAGTCGAATGATGAGTTTTTGTCTCAGATTGATTCTGTAACTACCTGTGGGAATGTTCTACATAATAGGAAACGGACTGGTGATAATACGATAGTATGTCAATCAAGCACTTCCGTAGTATTAGGAGGAATAGCCAAAATCGGCGCCACGAAGGTGATTCTGTCTAAATTCTCCGCCAGATAGGCGAGTTCAATAGAAGCCTTTCACCCGAAGTGAGTCACCTTCTCCTTAGAAACTTGAGGGAGACTAGTGGTATCGGCCGCTCTGAGCGACTAACTTGAACACTAAGGGTGAGCAGATTCAGGCGTAACTCTGCGAGGAACGAATTGAAGGATTCAGTTTTCAAGGTTGAAAATCAAAATTTCTACTCGCGTTTTATGTTTCCGACCTTCTTGCACAATTTTGGATCTGTGTGTGTGTGTGTCTGTCATGAAATCCTTGTAACGGGCATAACTATACGAATTTAGTGTCCGATTTCGATGAAATTTTCAGCGATAGTGCGGATAGGGCTGTAGATAAAAATCATCTCCAAGAACTGATAATCCTCAGTGCGCATGCGCAACGTGAATTCCTTGTAAGAGCCATAACTTCTACAATTCCAATCTGATTTCGATGAAATCTTCAGGGATTAAGTGGATTGGGTTGTATGGGGTCCCCTATTAAAATCATGGGCCTCAATTTGAAAGCATTTTCTGCGCAGGCGCAAACGTGAGTTTTCTGGTAACAGCCGTAACATCTACATTTGCCATTCGATTTCGAAGAAATATTCAGAGATTGTCCCCTATGAGGGTAGTGCGAGGTACTTAGAGATTGATGTTTTGAAATTAGCTACTATTCATCGGATCTATACAATCGGGGTTACGAGGAAGGTGTGTAACACAACCACAAGGCAGATTTTTTTATGTATATATTTTTTTCTATTAGGATTTATGACTCAGTTGGCCTTCCGCTACCATCCGATATTCTGAGATAAGTCCAAAACATATTTATTATTATAGGCAATTCCATACTAAAAGGTTTCTTTCTTATTTATGTGGTGATTGTTGAAGGGGTGTGGATTGCTGTATCCTGGGAGGGAAACTCGGACGGCTGGGAAGAAAATGTTGAGAGGCACTGCATACAAATTGGGCTCGATTGACGGTGGGGCAAGTAGTGCTGGGAGAAACAACATGTAGAGCGATCCGTCACGGGGGAGGCGATGAGACGTAGCGGCGCAACGGTTCCCTTTGAATAGATTCGGAGAGCGGCGGCGGCTGGGTGACAACGACTGGGTATAGCGAACCGCCGCATAGCTAACCGTCTCAAATGAGTCGCAGCCGTTCTCCTTTGGTAGGTGAAATGAATTATGCCAGAGGGGTGACTAACTAAATGAGTACAATTATGTATATCACAAACAAATCTCTGAACAGATTCAGTAAAATGACACAATATCAGATTTGACATGTTTCATACAATCAGAATGTGAGTGTACGTGGGAGTTGTGTGAAAAGAGAAGTTGTGAGAAGATGGAGAAAAATATGTTTCATACAACGCGTACCGATGCAATGGAGGATCTCGCCGTTACGTGACAAGTTTTATTGGCAACAACGAGCGTCTTGAGCACGTAGGATATAATGATTAGTAGTTTGGAGACCAGTGAATTCTAATAGGAGCTTCCGTGAAAATAGCTCATTATCTCGCGTAGGACAGTCTTCAAATTTTACGTTCTTTTGCTCGATCGCTTCTCGTAATAAGTATTCCTTCAGGGCTGTGTTTAAATGTGGCGTTCGCAATCAAATCTGTCGCCCACTGATTGAATTCCTTCAGTCCTTCATGTACTTAATTGAAATTTTACGTTCTTTAATGCGGTTCAACTGACTCAATTCGAGGTTTTCAACAGGTATACTCACAAAGTAGACGGAGTTAATTTATTTTCACGATTGGAAAAAGAGTTTCAGAAAGAGCAAAACGATAAATAGTTTTGCTTTTTGCTGCTCAAGTGTACCGTTGAGTTCAGTTTATACAGAAACATCCAGCCCAAGTCTTACTGTGGGATGTCCTAAAAAGTGGGGGAACAAATTTTCCAGTCCTTGAAAACTCAACGTGCCTTAAGGACCCCTCCCACCTACCCTGGTCCTTAGAAGGTGAACCTTACAGAAAAATGATAAACCGTTGAGAAATAATTTATAGCGTTTTTGTATTCTTAAGATTTATAAGACTGTGCGTATTATATCTAATAATAATTCTGATTTCTTTCCCACCACTAAATCTTTTTTTTTTTTTTTTTTTAGATAATCAGACAACTTCTGAATGTTACATTTTCAACGTAGAAATGAGGAGTTTGATTTCAATAGGTATTATATCGAGGGCGTCACAGCAACACCCCACATCGTCATTTCGACAACTTTTCAGGAGAGCCAAAAAACCACTTCCCAATGATTTGCTGCTCTCAATTTCACGCAATATAACTATAATTGTGCTCTCCAGATTCAGATTACCTTTCTCTATGGACTTAAGAGAGAATATTAAGAAAAAACCTTTTTTTTCCAAAAAACGAGACGTTATGGGGTATTGACCGTTAGAGCTGTGACAATACGGGGTGTTGCTCAGCTGAAATTTGGCAGACTTTCATCTACTGAAATATTTCAGAATGTCCGTAAGGACCGTTCTTACTGCAAAAATATTAAATTCCTTTATTTTTTAGTTACAATGATTACCAAGGAGTACTTAGGATAACATTTAAAAGAAGACACATTTTCCACGTAAATAAATAAAAATCTTTATTTTAGTTAACCAACACGTTGAAGGGGTGATCCCTCCTTTTCATTTTGGTTCGTTTTCACATAGAAAAAGATCTATTGACAAAAACAATATAGTTAAATTTAACAGGAACAAACAACAACTCTTGAACAGTCTTCAATAAATTCAACAATTCATCTTCCGATAGGTACCATCTCGACCAAACCACTGCACTCATCCGAACTCTCTTCATCCTCCGAGTTAGGGAATAACTCATCAAGTAACTCATAATCATCTAATAATTCATGAATATTCAAAACCAAGCAGGCAGTTATTCCTGAATGCAAAATAAGCATGCAATAATTTTCAATAAAAACCACAACTCTGTCAAGCTTTTCAGTATTCTTTATCTCTAAAACAATACCCCAAAATGTCATAAGCTAGTTGTGTCAACTCCCCACTTTGTCATAGTACTTTATTTTATCGAAAAATCATCGCAAAAATAGACCGACTTTAATAACCAAGTTGAATAATGTTAAAAGAAACTATCCAAGTTCTCTCGGAAACAAGAATAAAGCAATAAGTCATGCGAAGAGTGAAGAAAACTTACCTTAAATATCAGCCGTGTGACGCGGTTATCAATCCTCACGAAAACACCTGACTGAACTGACGTTGTGGGGTATTACTGACGTCTTGACGATATGGGGTATTCACTAAGGAGCGATTTACGCGTTACCTACCGATTTTTAAATTAAACTGCATAGTACGATCAGTCGCCACGTCCAATGGTGTCTCTAACTCATTTTCGCAAAAATTGACGATGTGGGGTGTTGCTCTGACGCCCTCGATATCCATTTGGTCAAACGTGAGAGAAACGCGAAAACCCATGAAACCCCGACCTGAAAAACGCGCTATAAACCAATGATGTTATTTTTTATATATTTCTAAATTATAATAATCATTTTTGAAAAAAAACGTAAATTAGTTCAAAGTTTAAAATAATTTTGAACGAGATTTGAATTATCAGATTCATGGATATAGTACCTACTCTTTGAAATCAAACGAAGTGGATAAAGTACTTTTTGAAACAAAACGGATAAGAGACCGCCATTGTGCTGGGCCCTAATACAAATGAAGCGTGGACTTAGGTAGTACCTTTTGAAATTAAACGGAATATTCACCGTCGTATTTTTCAAGGGAATAGATTGATTACCTTTTGCTCTAAAATGATCGCATTTTTGTGGAAAACTACCCCCCTAAAACCCTGGGCGAGTGTCAACTCAATATCGATAAAAACGGTTTTTGTAATCAAACTCCTCGAATGGACATTGAAACATTTCTTAGTCGACACAGTGTAGAAAAAGGTGTAAGTAGACTTTGAAGAATGAGCTCCGGGGGCCACCCAGCTTTGTCATGCCTCGATGAACCGTTACCACGGGCATAACCGGAGACGACTGTTATTCCTCAGTTAAAACACGACGATAGGGTTAAAATTGCCCTAATGAATGGCTGAGTCATAAATTAACAGACAGGTAGCAGCTCGCATCTTCAAACTGAGATTAATGCGCTGAAACCGTTGAGCAGTTTTAGCTCATTAGAAGTCGCGCTGTGACAACTTGCGTTTTCCGAGGCCTCAATGACGTGTGACACCTGAATCCGGCCGAGGTGACACACATTGTAGGCCTCATAAGTCTCTAGAAGCCACTTCGTGCCCCGTTATGAAGTAATGGAGATCTCTCACCGGCTTCTACTTAGCTCGCCTCTTGGAAGGTTCGTTTCCGACAATACTAAACATTCCATTCCAGCGGTACGTCGAATTGAAAAGTCTCAAAAAATCTAGAACCCTTGTCCAAGATTTTCTGGTTTTGTGGAATTTGTGGAAACATGTAGAATTCAAATGTCGAGGAATCCAAAAGAAGTTGGGAACTGACTTCTCAATGATTCTCTATCAATTCATTGATGGATAGACGTGGAAGAGTCCTTAGTTTGAGGGCTTTATCCGATGAAAGAGATTGTAGAAATAATGGGGTTACTTGTGGAATACAAGGAGAGCCACAACTGTCCAATTGTTAGCTGAGTCGTGGTCTCTGAGTCTATTTAAATATCCTGAGAGGTAATAACGGAAGGGGTGCCACGATTCACTACTTTAGCAATAGGTACCTACGTTTTCTGTTCGAAGTACTTCCCTGATCAGTTGATCATTATTATGCGAATTCAAATTCAGGAACGTTGAGCTAAAAACACTTCTAAACCTCTAAGTAGATGGAAATATATGTCTAAAAAAAACTCTTTAATTGTAGATGTCAAGAATTCCATGTTCTACTAATAACTTGGTGCCCTCACACACCTAGGCTACGCACGACTTACTGCGTGTGTTGCCAGCGAGTTAGCAAGTTTACTCGTGTAATTCGCCCAGACCACTGAGCACATGGGTTCCGGGTGGTAATCATGATATATTGCACACTTCAAGGTGATAATTGCTGCTAAACACTACGTAGGGAAAATTAATAGTCGTAATTGGCCAGTCGGGGAGCTTCGCCTCATCCGCATCAACTTGGCATTGTATGTGTGCATAATATGTGTTGATAACGAAAGGGGGACTCGATCACGTGTATGTTGAACGCTGTGGACTGGCAAACACCGTACGAGGTACCGCAGCTTCCTCAGCTTCTCTACGAAGGCACTTGTCAGTTCTAAAGACTGAGGACACTTCGAGTACCTTCAGTACGGTGTGGGTGACCTGGGGTCTGGGGAGAAGTGTGCCCTAATCTGGTTAGAGTCCAGTAACAAACAAGAACAAATTCAACGAGTCCACAGACAGAGCAACCAGGATGAGAAGCTCCAAGCCGTAGCGCAGATGAGAGACCCCAAGATTAGAGGTCAATACCGCTCTCATACCGGGTTCATTCAAAACAGAAACCGACAGTCTGCAATAAGTACGCAGCAATCTCTGCAGCGGTTAGAAGTAATCTCAGCTTTCACAATAAAACAAGAGCAGCCATATTGATGACATTGTTATTTCAACTTTTACATGACGACCACAGTAACTTGAGTCATATGCGAGGGCCTCTCATATCCTCAAATTTTCCCAAAACCAGTTATCTTGTAGGACACCACAGCGACCTGAAGCATGCATCTCTGCAAGGGTACCAACGTTGAGAATCAGCAGTTTTGATTGAAACATCCAAGGGAAATTTAGATGTTGGGAATTTGATGGAATCGTACTTCACTCAATAAACAATCGTTACTCAATGCAATATTGATTCAGAGTTCGCGGTGTGAACTTTGGATTGGGTACTTTAAAATACTAAAAACGACGTTTTATTACACTGAGAGAGGCATTCCTTAGGCAAATTGAATTGCACCTTTTTACGGCCTTTGTTTTTTGCGCAGGTACCAATTTAAAATGGTAGGAACCAATGGACCACGAAAGAATTATATTTCAATAGCCATAAAAGTGAATCATTCGAATCATGAAACAACTGGTGAAAGAGAAATCTATGCCTACCTCATTCATATTGAAGATATTAATACTAGCACTACCCGAGGCGATCGGATTTCAAGATCAAATGAAAACCATTAGCCAAGGTTAAAAATAAAATTGTAAACCAGATCCTTAGAATTGATTACGCAGAACCAATAATGACTCCTGATTAACATTGATGGGTGAATGGAGTGACCATGTTATTGATAGATAATGTTGGAGTCTATTTTTCGATATTTTAGGACGTCCCACAGTAAGACTTGGGCGTCCTTATGCGATCGATCTAGGGTGAAGGAGGACAACACTCAACAGAAAAAAAAATAACCACACAGTAATCCGTTTTAGACCATTCTGAATCCAAATCCGCGAAAAAAAACCATAGGTGTAGGTATGTCTGTGTGTGTGTGTGTGTGTGTGTAACAAAATCTTGTGTCGTCTGCACAGGCCTTAGTTCTCAACCGATTTTCCTGGTTCTTTTTTTGTTCGTCGCAGAAAACTATCTAGTTGTGCACTACGTCGCCGAAATTTCGAATTTTGCCTTTAAAGGGGGGAAAGGGGGGGTTAATGCTCGAAAACGTGCGTTTTTGGGCATAATCTTGTGTACTCTGCCCAGGCCTTAGTTCTCAAACGATTTTCGTGGTTCTTTTTTCGTTTGACGCGAAATACTATCTAGTTGTGCACTACGGCGCCGGAATTTTGGATTTTGCTTTTTAAGAGGGGGAAAGGGGGGGTTAATGCTTAAAAAACGTGCGTTTGCGTGCATAATCTTGTAAACTCTGCCCAGGCCTCAATTTCCAACCGATTTGCGTGTTTCTTTTTTTGTTTGACTCAAATAACTTCCGAGTTGTACATGATTTTACCAGAGTACCAAAATTCGCAAGGGGAGGGGGTGAGTGGGGGGATAATATTCACAAAATATCCGGTTTTTCAATATTTTGGTTCCTTTACTGCTTACTAATTGTACCCAAGCTTTGAAATCGAGGAAAAATGCTCATTATACCTCCGAATTTTCATGAATTATTCTCTGTACCACCTTGGAACTAATAGTGGTGCCACCATGGTGCCAGGATATGGTGCCATGATGCCATAAACCGCTTATTTCGTGTTTTTTTTTTTTTTTTTTTGTGTTTCACCTTGAATACGGATGTGAACTTCGACGGACTGCCTACCAAAACTAACAGATGAAAGTTCAATGTTACGACGTATTTCCGCTTTGGTGCCAGACTGGCACCATTGTTGGTGTTGGGGTGGGGGTGGGGGGGTGAACTCGAATTCGCATGTTGGGTATCGTAGATCATGGGTTTTGAAATGCTCTTCAGATTCGAGGCTCCCATGCCGCTAGAAATGTTAAGGTGGATAATGGTGGGGGGGGGGTCAGTATTTCTTGCCTAAAGTAATAAATAAATAACATCGAGTGAAACAGTTTTATCACTTAACAACTGGTTAAGCTGATCTAATGCTCATCCAATTGGACGTCCCCTGGAATGCATGCATTACTAAACAATATGTTTATTGTAGCATCGTCGCCTTCTTCAGCCTTTATAAAACTGGCATTTTCTTTCTTTTCAGTGCTAGTCATGACCATTTGTTCACCATCTTTTTTTTTGCGTATCCATCCTATGTTCCCCTTCTCTTTTCATTCTATCATAAGCCAAACACATTGCATTGGTCTTGCAAAGGCGAGACCAGTTGATTGGTTCTGAAATTGTTTCTTAGGTGGAAAAACGTGTTTTAATGTGAATCACATTGTGTGAAGCAAATCGAAAATGTTTCTTGAGACTGAATTCAGAGACATTCGGCTATCCAACATGTCAACTGGTGTCACCTCTGCAAGACCAATGCTATGTGCTTGGCTTATGATAACATGAAAAAAGGAGGGGAACCTGGGATGGTTACGCAAAAAAAAGTTGATGAACGAATCATGACAAGCACTGATAATGAAGAAAAATAAATCCAACATCCCATGGAACGAGCCCCATGCCAGTTTTATGAAGTCCGAAAAAAGGGAATGATACTTCACCGAAACATGTTCCAATAAAAAATTGAAAAATAGATTCCAACATTATGTATTGACTCCTGATTTAATAATAAAGATGTCTACTAATGTTTTTATGATTTTCCAATATCTTCATCTTAGGTGATTTCACCGGTCTGCATGCTTTCACAGGCCAGTGAAAGAAGACTGCATTTGACTGTCATAAATCAAAATGATGTTCCATCGGTGTCCTGGACCCCTATTTACCTTGAATAGATAAAATACGGGAAATTCCATTCGACTCTATGGCACATAATATAGGATGGCTTGTAATATTTCAGTCCTAATAATAATTTTCATTCGAACATATTTCACGTATTGTGATACAACCATGAGGTTGTAATGTTGCCAGAATAAAGGACTCATTTCATTATTCTATAGTTAGGTGATGATGATTCGAGGGACCTCAGCAAATTAAATTGTCGAAAAACAAATGTATGTTCTGCATTGAGCAGTTGTTGGGGATGAAATGGACTGTATTAATGGTAGCTGATTTTTAATTACCGTTTTAGTTTAACTACTATTTCGATACCATCTAACCTCAAGCAGTAAATGATAAGTACGAGGCCACCCGGCTTCACAAATCTTTGTAAGAGAGATATGAGAAGTTCGGGAAGCACCTGACGCCAAAATGATACAGAAAAAAAGGCTAAAGGATCCAAAATTCTAGGGAAACTAGGAAAAGGAGTGGTAAAAATGACTGACCTCGTGACGTCGACGTCGAATTTTACCTGGGGCCCCAGATGTTGAGATCCTCGCTGTAGCCGTGTTTTCCAGGGTGAGTTGCGCGGAAAACTGTCGCGGAAATTCCGGGAAACTCCGACCGGGACTGATTGAATTTGGAAATATTGAAAATCGTGTTTTTTTCTATGGTACGAGTCATGCATGGGGTGGTGAAGCCGTAGAGCGCCGAACGAGAGTGTTCCTGAACATGGCGGGGAGGTAGCAAATCTAAGAGATGGAGAGAGGGGAAGGTAGACCCCCTTCTCACCTGTCTATCAGTCATCAAAGCGTCTAGGTAGGTACTAGTATTCCTTATTTGCCCCAAACAGCAGTCAATGACCACATGTTGTTAACTACAAACTTCCAAGGTAACTACGAAGGTAGCACCGTCAGAATTAGAACATGAAATTAGTAATTGATAAATTGGAAATTCCTCACCCAGATTTCTTTATTGTCGGGCGTAGTTCATCACTCTCTTGGAGTGCTAGACACTAGTGCATGAAGGTCACTTTCATGATTGAAAAACTAGTCGCGTGATGACCTTGTCGTACCTTTCCACCATCTGTAAAAAATTGTTGGAAATGGTGTCAAATCTCAGTTGATCACCAAATACAACTGACTTTGAGATATGACAATATTGCATTAAATGAGCGATGTGTAGTTAGACTTGCTAGCAGTGTACCATACAAGGTACGGAGGTGTAGCTCTCTACAGGAGGGCATCTGTCAGTCCTTGAGACTATTTCTTGAGAATACTTCGAGAGGCCAGTGGTTCATAGTGGAGCGTCTACTCTTGGTGAAAATAACCAGGTTACGAAGCATCCATAAAAATGTTGACGTATTTTTGTATTGATCGGTATGTCAGCCTGCTTGTCCGTGGTTTGCAATAATTTGCTACACCTTCGCTGACAATATTTTAATTTACTCAGTAGGGTGAGCTCTCGCTCTCTGGGCCCAATTCCCAGTGAGGCGGGAGCTGGGCACCATTAGCCCCCTTCGGTCAGCCTCGTAGGTGACGTCATCAGCTCAGGTGGAAGCAAGCCACTCGACGCCGAACGCCACCCCGCGCGTCCCTCCCCCCTCAGCTGGGAGGGACCCAACGGTCTCTCCCCCACTCAACCAGCCGTCCCCACTACCATCTTCAGGCGGGGCGGAGGGGGGAGGACTCCACCTGAGCTCCCCGCCAACGACGATCGCCTCATACCCAGTCCAACAGCGTTCAAAGTCAGTGACAGCGAGCTAGCCCCATCCTGACGAATATTCCTCCCGTATCCCCCCCTCAAACCGCCACGATCGCCACGACTCCGCGCTACGATCGCCACGGAATCTTCAAGCCGCCACACCCATTCAAGGATACCTTCGGGCCCGACAGTGAGTGTTGAAACCTTTATGCATACATATATTGGCCAATTATTTATGCAACTGTGCTAGAGTAAGGAAGTAAAAAGACATTAGTAAAGAAACGAAATTAACATTTGTTGAATATTGAGTAAATTGAGAACATTGAGTAAATTGAGAACATTTAGTAGATTGAGAAACATTGAAAACTATTACGAACTATAACAAATACTTACCTGATTTTTTGGATCGATGACCTATGCTTGGAAACTGATAAATGAGATTGAAATTTGAATGTACTTTGTCGAAACTGGAAACCATACTGTAATTTGTAAATATCTACTTGAAAGCCTTCAGCTCCTTATCGCCACACTTGTGGGGAAGTCAATTGCCGTTCCTAATTTCTAATAAATCCACCTGCTAGTTGTACTTTGTAGTTCTTCTTCTGAGTATACCTGGTTCAGTAAAAGGTTAGAGGAGAGTGCAACGACACCCCTCAATTGGTATTAGGTCCCTTCAGGACAACCGTCAGCCCCTCTGGCAAAAGGACACACTTGTGTACCTGTTTTATTTCTACTTCGCCCTTCAGGCTTTCAAGTTTTGCTGTACGACGATCGCCACGCAGTCGCCGACGTCGCCACGCTTTGTCGCCACAGGTAAATATCATTTGCTACCATTTCTAAATTCTAAGTGTTTTTCGATATTTTATTTCAGCTAAATTACCTTCAAATCAAACCCCCCCCGAACTCGTGTGCAAACGTTTGGTGCTCGTGTTCGTTGATTTTTATCAACCAACCCGACCCCCAAACGCCCATCACCGCTTGTTGGCTTCAATTTAAATTCAGCTGCCATCAAGCGTGGGGCCCATAAGGCTTACAAAATTGGTGGCAGCGGTTTGGATTGCAATACTCTCTTGTCTCCCCAACTTGATTCACCGTCAAAGGTATATAAAGTTGTGGCGACACGCGGGATTGTTGTGAGTTCGCCTCACACGAATCCACACAAAAAAATAGTAGGTCTTGTTTCGCCACGAGTTCTAAAAATTTAAAAGTAGAGTCTATCGAAAACACAAAAACTGACCAGGTATACAATTAGGTAGGATGTGCATCCGTTTATTGTATTCCTAGGAAAAGTGACGCAACGCAGCCTCCTATATTTTTTGATCGCCATAATCGCCACGAGAAGCTGATTTTCTCAATAGACCTAACTACTACCGACACACAACTGAACACACGCGTACAGATTTCCTTTTGCCTAAGTGGTAGTCCACATAAGTCGACACACTCATCCTCAATACCTCTTCAACCGACACGATGTCTTTAAATTTGTCGGGAGCTAGTGATAGGGGAGAAGGTACACACTCCTCCGCCGGCACAGAGGCTGTTGAAATCATGACACAGACGATGAGGGAGATGAACGTGCTCCTTCAACGTTACAATACAGCGACACACGAGGGTGAGAGAGGGGACATACCGCGCTCGGTATTCCTTGAACTCGAACCATGGGACCCCGACACACCAGGTGCACTCAGTGTAGTTTCATTTTTTGCGAATTTTGATCTAGTGACCGCGGGCCTAACCTCACAACAACGGTATCGGCTACTTCGTACCAAAGCACGCGGGATAGCCAAACAATTCCTAATCGATCGCGATGACGCCGTTGACGTGGATAACGTTTATGAAATTGTCCGTGAAGACATGTTGCGATGGTTCCAGAAAGAAAATCCGCAGCATGCCGCAGCATTATTGTGGACGGTTAAACGCAACACAACCGAAACGCTCCGTCAATTCGCCGATCGCGTGCGCGGGATAGCAAGATGTGCCGTCATGGAAGAGGGGACGCGCCTACGCCGCCACGAACGCAACGAATGGGTCGAAAAGAAGACAAAGGACGCCTTCATTCGCGGCGTCGGTAAGAACATGAGTGCCCTATTGATAACCAACCGACCACGAAATATTCAAGATGCGTTGAGTAAAGCAGAAGAGCTTGAAGAAACCCTTGATGATACCACCGATATAGAGGAAAGATGGGACCTCGCGGCCGTCACGAACGACCGTCGATGTTATAGCTGCGGAAGCCACGATCATTTCGCAGCACGATGCCCTCGGAAAGATGACCATACACCACGACACAATCGCCACAAAGAAGAGGACTATCGCCGGGAGAAGCCAAGCGAGCCACGAAATGAGGAGAAGCCAAGCCCGCGCTATCCTTGTATGTTTTGTGCCGACCGCGCGCATTTCCCCGTGAATTGCCCATTTAGTCCGCAGAAGACCATTTTTTGCGACTTTTGTGGTATGAGAGAACACCTAGAGGCCGATTGTTATAAGAAGAAGCGTTTACTCCCTGTTTCGCAACCAATAGCGGCTCCCGCACACACGATGGAGATAGCTCGGTACAAGAAGCCCGCAGAAGAGGACCACATCCCCGCAGTTGAAGCTCCGATGTCACGCACCTTGAAAATTACCGTAGGTTTGGGCCCCGAGGAAAGAGACATGATTGTCGACACGGGCGCCGCACTTTCGGTTTTATCAACTCCCGTCAAGGGAATAAAATTGTACCCGACACGAGCGGTCGCGTGGGGCGCGGACGGGATGCCCTTGCATTTCTCGGGAGAACAACATCTCGTAACCCGTATCGGTGGGTGCACGTTCGAGCATACCTTTTTGGTGTTCGCACGTAAATGCGCCACACTTGATTTGTTGGGATTAGATGTGCTAAGAAGAGTACCGATTACTTTCACCACGGGGCCGACTATGAAGTACCACACACCGGAAGGGAAAATAAGACCTTTTACGCCCGTCGAGATGCTAGATGAGCCGTACAGTGTGGGTGTGGTGTTGCGGCCGGAGGGGCGGGAAACCGGGTTGCTTGATGATCGTATCCACAATCGCGACACAAGCACACCTCTCCCTAGTACCCTTTCGGCGGCAACAGCCACACTCAACGTCGTAGAACGCGATACCTCTGTTCTCGACACACGTACCGGCGCGACGAGCACACCTACGACCTCCGCTAACAACAGCAGCGGATCCGGTGGAATGAAATTTTGGAGTAGACATTTCCGAGGAGTCACCACACCAATCGACACACCCGCCGATTTGTACGATCACGCGACTCGCCACGAAAAATTGGATTCGGTTTCCGCACCGAACGAGGAGGAACGCGATACGGAAGAAGCCAGAAGAGTCCGTTTCGAGATACCGGGAGTAGTACGCGATGCAGAACGCGTCGCCACGCCGCTACCGACTATCCACCCACGTTCCGGTACGAGTTCCGATACGTTTGACGATTCATCTCTTGATCGGTACATCGACGCGGCCGTTGATCGAGCGGTACGCACCATCGACGAGTCCGCCGCCACAGTAAACCATCTGACCGCCACGACACCCGATTTATTTGTAAATAGGGTCGTCGACACACCATATCGGCACACCAACGCCACAAAAGACACAGATATCGGCACACCAAATCGGCACACCGACACCATGATGAATGAGATCATCGGCACACCGACTCGGCATACCATCGCCACACCGGAGGTGGTTGTCGCCACACCAGATGTGGTCATCGCCACACCGAACACGGTCGTCGCCACACCCGATCGACACACGAATACCAATGTCGCCATGGTCGTCGCCACACCCGATATGGTCGTCGCCACACCAAATGAGCATACCATCGCCACATTCGACACGGTCCTCGCCACACCTGAAAATAAAAATGAAATTAAATTTTCAGAAATTTCAACAACCTCCCAGATTGAACCTGTAATTGATCAACATCTTGATATGATATTACGCGAGATGAACCCACCCGAGCGAAAACGCCCAAAAAATGATCCACTAATTGTTCAAAACGATGAAAAAGAGGGCGTGATTAATTCTCTTCAAGAAACGTCGGATGAGGAAGAATGGGGAGAAGTTCCGACCGATCAATGGGATCCGCCTTTACCACAATTTGAGACCGTCCTTGAACAAAAATTGCAACATTTAACTACACCGGACGCTGAGCCAACGAAGGAATTGTTGAATACCTACCGGGACTTGTTTAAGCCACCGACGGGGGCGGGATGCACCCTCAACGTGTCCCACGAGATTATTCTCACCCAACCCACCGTGACTCAACAAAAACCTTACCCCGTTCCTCACGCGCTCCGGGAGGTGGTCGAAACGCAAATTAAGGATATGTTGGAATCCGGAGTGATTAGCCCATCTACCAGCCCGTGGTGCGCGCCCGTCTTATTAGTAAAAAAGAAGACGCCGCCGGGGGAAAAGCAGCTTTGGAGATTCTGTACCGACTTTCGTCAATTAAACAAGATCACCAAAGGAGACGCTTACCCCCTCCCACGTTTGCAGGAGACGCTCGCGATGCTCGGACAATGTAAATGGTTCTCAACAATCGATCTCATCGCGGGTTACCATCAGATCCCGGTCCACGCTGACTCCAAAGAAAAAACTGCTTTTTCGGTCCTCGGAAGACATTTCCATTACGAAAAAATGCCCTTCGGGCTCAAAAACGCTCCCGCCACGTTTCAGCGCGTAATGAATGACGCCTTAGACGGAATTCTGGGAAACAATTGTCTTGTATATTTGGATGATGTAATTGTTTTCTCAGCCACACGAGAAGAGCATCTTGAGAAACTCGCACAAGTTTTCGATCGATTGTCCGAGGCTCGACTTCAAGTCAACCTCGCGAAGTGCGAATTCCTCAAAAATGAAGTTCGCTTTTTGGGACATCGAATAACAACAGAAGGGATCCTCACTGAGCCGGAAAAGACGAAAGCGATCAAGGAATTTCCCGTACCGACCTCCGTAGTAAAACTTCAGTCCTTTTTAGGCCTCGCCAGTTTCTACCGACGGTTCATTCCGAACTTTTCGGAAATAGTGGTGCCCTTGACCGAGTTGTTGAAAAAAACCCAGCCTTTTGAGTGGACGACCCGACAACAGAAAGCGTTCGATGACCTCAAAGAAAAGTTGACCAGTGAACCCATACTCGCCTATCCTGACCTGACTAAACCGTTTATCCTCGCAACCGATGCATCCGGCTTCGCCTTGGGAGCCGTCCTCTCGCAAAGCTTTAATGGGGAAGAGAGGCCCGTGGCGTATGCGAGTCGCAAATTAAACCCGGCCGAAACCAGGTACTCGGTCACCGAACGTGAGCTCCTAGCGGTCGTTTGGGCGGTTCGACACTTCCAGGAATACCTCCTTGGACAGACCTTCGAACTCCAAACCGACCATATGGCCCTTACCGCCGCTATGCACCTCCGTGACCCGACTTCGCGCATCGGACGATGGGTACTCAGATTGGCAGAGTACGACTTCACACCCCGCTACCGACCAGGAACACAAATGGGTCATGCCGACGGATTGAGCCGCGGAGACATAGCTGTAGTCACTCTCGAGTTTCCGCGAGAGCTTATGATCGCCGCTCAAGACCTCGACAATTGGATCCAATCGATCACTTTAGACCGCCACAGAGAGGACTTACGCAAAACCAACGGCGTATGGGAGACACGCGTTCGATACGACGGACAACACGAATGGGTGCCGCTCATTCCCTCCTCACTTCGGGAATGGCTCATCGATAGATGTCACAAAAATGAATGGGCCGGACATCCCGGAGCGGAGGTGACAGAAAAGATAGTACGGAAACTCGGAACTTGGCCTGGGTTAGCTAAAGACGTTCGCGAAAACATACAACGATGCGAAACGTGTTCACGACGCAACACCCCGCCCGGTCTCCGTAACCCAATCCAGAAACCTTTACTCCCCGAGCGCCCCGGACAGATCGTTGGAATTGATTTTGTCGGACCGATTGCGGGAGGAAAAACCCCAAAATATCTGATGACGGTCATAGACCATTTCACAAAATATGCGGAAGCATATGTCACCACGGACTGCACCGCCACGACAGTAGCACGAAACCTCGCAAGAAAGTATATACCCACTCATGGCGTTCCGGAACGATTGGTCTCGGACCGCGGAACCGCTTTTACGGCCGGATCAACCAGGGCGCTGTGTGATCAATGGGGTATCAGACAGATTTTCACAACGGCGTATCACCCCGAGAGCAACGGCGTCTGCGAGAGATTTCACCGTACCCTCGCCAATATCATCGCTAAAATCTCGAAAAGAACGAAGGATTGGGAGAGCATGTTACCCGTTGCACTCGCGGCTTACCGCGCAACCCCACACAAGAGCACAGGGTTCAGCCCGAACTTCTTGACCTTCGGCCGAGAACTCCGGTTGCCGAACGAATCGCTACAAAGTCTGAAGCCACGTCCCGACGAACCCACCACACTGAAAAATCTGAGAATAGCCCGAGAAGCCACTCAACAGAGCCTTCATGAAGCGTGGCGAAAACGAAGCGACGCCATCAACAGCCGTCGAACGCTACGCTCATTCGAAGGCGGTGACGCCGTGTACCTCAAGGACATGCAGGTGCCCCCAGGGGTTGTTAAGAAATTTTGGAGTCCCTGGAGCGGACCCTGGATAGTCGTGAAAAAGTACTCGGATGTGACGTACGAGATAAGAGACTTACCGGACATCCGCCGCCAGACTGTCCACATCAACCGGCTGAAGCCTGCATTCGAGTTAGGTGTTCCGGACGAAGTCTTCGTTGACCCCGAACGGATCAGACCCGACACGCATGGCGCCACGACATCAACACACCAGGAAGAGATGACACCTGAAACAGAAAGAGAGTTTATTGAAGAGTATGGATGGTCGACAACTGCAAAAACCACCACCATGATTCCACCTATCACCAGCCAAAAAGGGAATTCATCGAGGACACCCCAAAACGAGGCATCGACCCGACTAAGTTCCCCTTCGGATACACAAAGGACGGCTGACGCGGATCACCAATTTGATCGCTACGCCGAACAAGAAACACAAGAAGGAAGTACTCACCTCGGGAACGAGACGTTGCGGGACGAGAACGATCGCCACACCGACCGCCACAGCGACCGCCACAGCGATCGCAACGAAAGTCGCCACGATGAACAACCCCCAAGAAGTCCAATGGAAATCCCAGTAGTCGATTTACCTGAGCCATCCACCGTTTCCGAATCGTCCACAGAAGAGTTTGAAGAAGCTGAAGAGAATCCACCACCAAAGAAACCCCGTGGAGACGCCAATGAATCGACTTCTCGCTACCCGTTCCGAAAACGAGATGCTTCAATCGATTATCGACAACTCCACTTAGGGAAAAAGACTAACTAACTGACTAATAGGGAGACATGTACGAACATACACACACACGTTAGGACATAACACGACACTTGGATCCTTCAGATCATAACATTTCACTTGGATCCTTCAGATCACAACATTTCCCTTGGATCCTTCAGATCACAACATTACACTTGGATCCTTCAGATCAACCAAACCTTATCTCTGCCAGTTGTCCTGAATTATGGCCAGCTAGGAAAATTGAAGTGGATGAAGTACGTAGAATCTTGAAGTCACTTTTCCTAGATCGGGATGTCACAATAGGGTTTTTGTTTCCGATTGTTATAGGCTATGACACAGCAGCAGGTGGACGATTGGATTTTGGAAGGAGGCGCGAAATCGCCCGACCCGGCGGTGCTCCTCATGAGGAAGCGTGCGGAGCTAGCAACCGAAGAGTTCAAGAAACTCCCAGAAGGATTCGTACAAACCAAGGAACCCGTCGCTAACCCCTTCCCTTCCCTGGAGACTCTTACCAACCTGGTCCGTTTTACCATGTGCGGCGACACTCCCACAGTCAGGAACATCAACGGCAAAGCGGCGCTCCTATCTGTTCTCGAAGTTGCCAAATGGATGCCAGCCTACCGGAGAATTGCCCACGAAAGAGACCTCCTTGCGAAGCGCCAAGAGATCTGGTTGGAGGAGCGCCAACTCCTTATGCTGGACCGCAATGCCGCCTGGGCGGAGGTGGAGCGGGTCAAAGCACAGGTGGTTGCTGAGCCACCTGCGGCAAGGACAGCAGCATCTGAGGCGACCCCGCAGGCATCCGCAGAGGCACCTGCGGCGAGGTCTGAAGAGCCTGCGGGGGACTTGGCCCCCTCCACAGACCAACCACCATCCCCGTCACCAAACTTCAGCCCGTTATCTCTCCCACCACCTGAGAGAAACGTCTCCCCCAGAGCGTCGCCATTCCAATCGCTGCCGACAACTCCCAGCCTGCCTCCACGTGCTGGCAGTAGAGAAGGAATTTTCGCGCCATCGGAGTCGTCAGCGTCATACTCACCATCACCCGAGCCACTCCCCACACCAACCCGGGAGCTCCGACCGTCCACATCTACCAAGAAAGCACCCTCAAAGCATCCCCGCGTCGTGCTGAAGATCAGTCGGAAGCCGCGCCCTACCTGCCCTGTCTGCACGAAGACCGTCGCCAAGCTCTTCAGTTTCCGCTGCCCGGCATGCAAAGAGTTCTGGCAGCGGCTGAAGAGCTATCACCGGCGTGGACAGCCACTTCCCACCTGCGACCAGGACCACTCCCGTCAGCAGAAACCAGCCAGCTGCAAAGGATGTCGCCGGCGCGCCTACGAGCTGGCCATTAAGAAGGCGCGCCCTCTCGCACCCCTGGAAATCCCCAGCGTCATCTCCGACGACGCTGGCTCCCAGGGAGGCGGGGGGTGTGAGCTCTCGCTCTCTGGGCCCAATTCCCAGTGAGGCGGGAGCTGGGCACCATTAGCCCCCTTCGGTCAGCCTCGTAGGTGACGTCATCAGCTCAGGTGGAAGCAAGCCACTCGACGCCGAACGCCACCCCGCGCGTCCCTCCCCCCTCAGCTGGGAGGGACCCAACGGTCTCTCCCCCACTCAACCAGCCGTCCCCACTACCATCTTCAGGCGGGGCGGAGGGGGGAGGACTCCACCTGAGCTCCCCGCCAACGACGATCGCCTCATACCCAGTCCAACAGCGTTCAAAGTCAGTGACAGCGAGCTAGCCCCATCCTGACGAATATTCCTCCCGTATCCCCCCCTCAAACCGCCACGATCGCCACGACTCCGCGCTACGATCGCCACGGAATCTTCAAGCCGCCACACCCATTCAAGGATACCTTCGGGCCCGACAGTGAGTGTTGAAACCTTTATGCATACATATATTGGCCAATTATTTATGCAACTGTGCTAGAGTAAGGAAGTAAAAAGACATTAGTAAAGAAACGAAATTAACATTTGTTGAATATTGAGTAAATTGAGAACATTGAGTAAATTGAGAACATTTAGTAGATTGAGAAACATTGAAAACTATTACGAACTATAACAAATACTTACCTGATTTTTTGGATCGATGACCTATGCTTGGAAACTGATAAATGAGATTGAAATTTGAATGTACTTTGTCGAAACTGGAAACCATACTGTAATTTGTAAATATCTACTTGAAAGCCTTCAGCTCCTTATCGCCACACTTGTGGGGAAGTCAATTGCCGTTCCTAATTTCTAATAAATCCACCTGCTAGTTGTACTTTGTAGTTCTTCTTCTGAGTATACCTGGTTCAGTAAAAGGTTAGAGGAGAGTGCAACGACACCCCTCAATTGGTATTAGGTCCCTTCAGGACAACCGTCAGCCCCTCTGGCAAAAGGACACACTTGTGTACCTGTTTTATTTCTACTTCGCCCTTCAGGCTTTCAAGTTTTGCTGTACGACGATCGCCACGCAGTCGCCGACGTCGCCACGCTTTGTCGCCACAGGTAAATATCATTTGCTACCATTTCTAAATTCTAAGTGTTTTTCGATATTTTATTTCAGCTAAATTACCTTCAAATCAAACCCCCCCCCGAACTCGTGTGCAAACGTTTGGTGCTCGTGTTCGTTGATTTTTATCAACCAACCCGACCCCCAAACGCCCATCACCGCTTGTTGGCTTCAATTTAAATTCAGCTGCCATCAAGCGTGGGGCCCATAAGGCTTACAGTAGTAAATAGTAGTAGTAAAGTAAACAACCATTTCAGGTTGGATTTTCGTCCGACTGCCATTCCTGGCGTCGCGGACGTCATCAGCTGTCTTCCTAAGGGAAGATCAGAATTTGTTCTGATGATTTCGCTCATGATTCCCATCGGCCTCACCGCCCTGGGTTGGGACGAGGGGGAACTGCGACCGAAATGCCCAAAAATATGCTCCCGAACCGAGTCTCGAACTCACGGCAGTTTTCTCAGTATTGTCTCCTGAGTGAAAGCTAATATGGTGGAGGACGTACTCTTGCTCGCAGGTTCGTTATCGTATCAATCAATTTTGGTACACGAATGAACGTAAAAATTTTGTTTGTCCAATGGTCTCATTCAAATCAGCTTCGCACTGATATCTGTCAATTATATAAGAAAGTCATGATAAGGAACGTAAGAAGAGGTGAATCACAACAAGACAGACCATCTGGCCGCCTTGAAATTGAGATTCGGCGCGAGCTTGTAACGAGAAAACACGTTGGACGCAGATACGAGGCGTGTGCATAAATCAATGTGCTCACACATACACGTTCAACATCACACACAATTCACAGACACATACCAACAGGCAACTCAACTATTAAAGTGACCCGCTACACCTCGCGGGCTTGAATCCTCGAGCCTCTCCTAAGTGTGGCCGAGAAAGAGGCGATAACTTCTAACTCATGATGGCAGTTGATTCATTGGTACATATTAAAGACGTTTAGATTACCTACTTACCGATTTTAGAGGCCCGTCCACATGCGTCGA
This sequence comes from Apolygus lucorum, assembly GCA_009739505.2. Classification (NCBI taxonomy): domain Eukaryota; kingdom Metazoa; phylum Arthropoda; class Insecta; order Hemiptera; family Miridae; genus Apolygus; species Apolygus lucorum. The sequence continues at coordinate 27,233,507 of CM019167.2, forward strand.
GAAATCCTGAGTCTAGAAAACTTTTTTGAAATCTCCCTACCTTATTTTTTACTGTACAACTTCGTTTAAGTATTTCCGAGAGATTGCAGTCGACTCTCATGGTATGCGAATTTATGAGAAACTGGATATTGATTGGACTATCCGTTGAAATTAACATGATCGAATCACAGCGTATGCGCAAACTGGAAATCTTTGTAACTACATTCCGGTGGAATTTCTTTAGATAATGGGTTATGCCCTAGACGATTCTAAATGTAGTTCAATTTATTGTGATCAAGCATAGATATATCAAGTATAGATGAAAAAAATATATCAAGTATAGATGAAAAATGCGTTTCTCATCCAATGGATTTGCCAAGTTTGGATTCCAACTTGGCAGACTTCCTTTTTTCATTTTTGTACTGAACATTCACGATATTCTATAAATATGAATGCATCCATATCCATGGGGTTGTCTAATGCCCACACAACTTGAACTGAACTATGTCAAATGTGAACAAGGCGTTTTTAACGCATCTACTCCCTTGATTAATTGATTACATTTTTATTTATTTTTTATAGGAATTAATAAAATATTTGACAAATATGTTCAGCCCGTATGTATAATTATTAATCTAAGCGTTTGCAATCACGAACACATGAAAATATTGATTAGACAAAGCGGCTGTTGGTTTTCAATTGAAATATTACTGAATTAGGCAAGTAACAAGGGGTGACTCAGCAAGGAGGGGGGATGGGACTAAGGTCACAAGTAGGTAAACAGTTAGAACTACTTACTTTCATCCACTTGTTCACCAAAGAACTAGAGAGTACTAAGAAGTTGCTCTGTCTTCGATGAATATCAACATTTTTATTCGAATTGACAGTATACAGAGTTTTGAGAGTAACCACTAGGGTTGAAACCCTGAAACTTGTTGATTCTTGGAAAATGTTGAAAACATCAAAACTCGTTGATTCACTCGAGAGAAACGACCAGTTCAGAGGCTTGTTTTCACCTCCAATTCTTGGAGAATGTAGAGCAAGAAGGTTGAAACCACCAATACTCGTTGGTTGACTCGAGAGAAACGACCAGTTCAGAGGCTTGTTTTCACCTTCAATTCTTGGAGAATGTAGAGCGAGAAGGTTGAAACCACCAATACTCATCGGTTCACTCGAGAGAAACGACCAGTTCAAAGGCTTGTTTTCACCTCCAATTTTTGGAAAATGTCGAGCAAGAAGGTTGAAACCACCGAAACTCGTTGATTCACTCGAGAGAAACGACCAGTTCAAAGGCTTGTTTTCACCTCCAATTCTTTGAGAATGTAGAGCAAGAAGGTTGAAACCACCAATACTCGTTGGTTGACTCGAGAGAAACGACCAGTTCAAAGGCTTGTTTTCACCTCCAATTCTTGGAGAATGTAGAGCAAGAAGGTTGAAACCACCGAAACTCGTTGATTCACTCGAGAGAAACGACCAGTTCAAAGGCTTGTTTTCACCTCCAATTCTTGGAGAATGTAGAGCAAGAAGGTTGAAACCACCGAAACTCGTTGATTCACTCGAGAGAAACGACCAGTTCAGAGGCTTGTTTTCACCTCCAATTCTTGGAGAATGTTGAGCAAGAAGGTTGAAACCACCAATACTCATTGGTTCAGTCGAGAGAAAAGACCAGTTCAGAGGCTTGTTTTCACCTCCAATTCTTAGAAAATGTCGAGCTAGAAGGTTGAAACCACCAAGGTTGATCACTGTTTCCATCGCTGATGGAAGTGATCCAAATTTCAGCTGATCAATGCCATCTTTCTTAACAACCAAGAATCAAATTTCGTACTGAAGAACCCTATAACTTTGGGATTACAATGACTTGCTAGTAGTTACTTCATGACAAAATAAACTTAATAGTTAACCTCTCGCGGTAATATGGAAGGCTGGCTAATAGGATTAATGGAAAAGCCGTATTCTTCGCAGACGGGTGATCTTTGCGGAAATAACAATCAGTTGCGTGATAATTTGATTGATCAATATTTGTCATCAAAAAAGTTGCTCATAGAATCCATAGGACAATGATCACCAAAATCCATTATAACGTCACTTACATTGTAACATTGATATGGCCTGGATGGCAGCCAGCCCTTGAATAACACGCATTGTAATTCATACTTACGGTCATCGTAAAATATATGCACTATATGCAAGGTAAAAAATTGCGTTTTTCTTCATAAAAATGATCGCAAACAATGTTGAATTGTAGAAAATCGTCCATTGATATAGTTGGGCTTTCTTTTTGAGACGACGAACGCAACCGTTGGAGCATTTAAAAATACATTAAGAATGAAGATAGTGAGTTTGGCTCGGGATTCGTGCCGCGTACCCCATGGATTCGTTAGCTATTCAGGAAGGAAGGACTACAGGTATTGAGGCTTTGGGGTCCCAAGAGGAGACGGAGGCCCCTTCAGACGGGGTATTTGAGAAATGGGATATCCGAGAGCCTCGCGATGTTTGGAAGTAATTCGGGGCGGAAGAGTGATTCACGTGAGTCCCCTGGCGGATGCTTTACGATCCAATATAAACCTTGAGAGGTAAAAGGGGGATTCCTGCGAGAGCAACTCGGCATTCCAGATCCGAATTCGCCGAACATGTTTTGCGCTGTCTCAGGCGAAGGTTTTCCTTCAAAAAACAACGAACTCTGAAATTCATGGGGATTTTATAAATAAACTAGTTCTGCTCTACATAATGTACTAACAAATTTGACCTTTTAGTTAATCTTTTTTTATTCTAATTAAACCATTTTTACTTCCATTCAAACATTTTTTGCTTCGAATCGAAATGTTTTTGTTCCCACGAAGGAAAGTGAATTTTCCAAGAAAACTAACTCATGAAAATTCCAATTTACACACAAGCAATTCATAAGGGACCTCTCCTATTCCGGAGGGCAGAGAGAACCTAAGCAATTTCAGCTTAGCATAGTATCCAGCCATAATTTGTTTCTAAACTTCGTCCGCTACCTTTATCATTGTAATCTGCTCCAAGATATGAGATAGCTTGGACCTTCTGGAAGACGCAACCATGTACGTTCAAATCTTGTGTGGACTCCTGTTCACCGTGGCTGGCCAGTACATAATGGTACATGCAAGGTGTTTGGTAGAAGAACAACGAAACTAAAGGAATCGAATTTGCAACTAACTTGCAACAAATTTTGTCTTCTAATATATAGTTGACTCCACTACAAAACCAATCTTTTTAGAGTGAAAGATTTTTTTCTTGTTGTTCGCTCTAGTTATTAAAATGGTGAAGTACCCTCAATTTTCAATATAAACTAAAATATGAGGTTACCGTTGAAAATAACAGCAAATGGTTTTTCATTTTTGTTGCATCCACTTTTCACGTCAAACATGGTTATTATCCTGATTTTTGGTCAGCTTCTTGCTTCTTTAACAAATTTCAATGGTGATTTGTAACCATATTACCTTCTGGAAAATTAATGAGCTCTACGGTGAAAACACTTATACCTATACATTACATCATAGATACATATATATCAGCTATACAATTTTTGACAGAGAAAGTAATGTTTGAACGCGAAAAAACATGAACTTACAAAATAAGTATCTCTGCATGAGACTCCTGTGTTGAATGACGGAGCTTGAGGGGAAGGGGGGGGGGGCAGTAGATAGCTATACCTATTAGTTAGCTCAAGTTCATGCTTAAAATAGCATGTTTGACGTGACCTAGGTGAAAAGTTTATGAAACAAAAATGTAAGACTATTAAAGAGTTAAATTTTAACGCTCTATACTTTCCAACGTTGTCTTCATATATGAGTTTGTCCTGCAAATGAAAGGAATTTTGACCTTAGTTATTATGAAGTTAGTGGCATGAGGTCGAAAACAAGAAGAAAACTTCAAGTTGGATTTGTAGTGGAGTGGATGAAGAAATATGCAGGATAAAATTTGTTTCAAATTAGTTGCAAAATCGATTCCTGACGTCTCGACGATCGAAAATCGAACACCCTGCATAAATAAGTACCAACAACTGAGCACATGTTATGCACGTATGGTCACGTAAGAAGGGTTGGTATTTCCACTACCAAACTTATTTCAGTTGCGAAATAGATTCCTTGGGTTTGGGTACCAAGGGATACCCACATAATCCATGAAACGGATATCCCTTAGTACTAAAGGACACAAAAGATGAACTATTTTGAAGGAATAATGAGTACGTTTCAGAAAACGTCTGAATATTTATTGTTTCTACTCGTACTACACTCTGAACTCCCGATTGCAACTTCTTCTCCAAGGATCTCGTCTCTATTATAAGGTTGTTGCATGCGCCACCACCCGCGCTAAGCGTGAAAGCAGGTCCTTGAGGGATTGGCGTTCCATTCCAGTGCAATCACTGCTTTGATCGTCACAACATGGCCATCTCATCTTCTAAGCTGACTAAAACCTCCCTCTCAGTGATAATACTGCCATGAGTTCCATCGTTCACTTTAGCGGGTTTGATTTATTCACCTCCCCAAGTAGATTTATTGCTTCGTGCGCCTTAGCTAGTTCTCTGTTTACTCCCATGTGATTCACAGCCATGATTTTCGCCCAAAGCCTTGAGCGGGTTGGGTAACGATATCATTCTAATACATACGAGTATTCACAACTGATGCCGCAAACCACATCAAAATCGGTAGGAAAAACGCTGCAAATTATTACAAAGCGGTTTCTATGTTTGTATACAGACCATCCGCCTTCAAACAACACTATTTTCTTCTCTCATGAAGACAAAGAAGGATCTTCCATTATTAGCACCTAACAACCATATCCTTGCGCTATGTTAACAATAATATTCATTCAAACAGGAACCAGCAATGATATCCGAGAGTTTTGGATACCTTCTTACACGAAATTCGGTTCTTGGTTGCTGGGGAAGCACAACTGGGTGCCACGAATCGCAATATCTGAAAGAAGAAAATATGTCATTTGGTCGCCTGATTCTTAAGTGAGGATTCGGCCAAGTTTCGAGTTTAAAAAATTAATCTGCGATTCGCACTCTTGTTTTCGATTTCTTTTTCATCCAGCCTTTCAGTCCTCATAGAAAGCTTATAGAAATAAGTTGGTTCAATTGAGCTCTGGGTGATCCCAGCCGATTAAAAAAAAATACTATTTTGAATTGATTAAACAACAATACTTCTAATTATTTTGAGGGAGAGCGTTTTAAAATCTCAACCCCTACTTTTCACCCCTATGAAATAATAATAACTATAAGTTTGGGGATAACTAGACCCCTCGAAAGTAAATCACACCCTCGAAACGTAAACTAGCTGTTTGAGGGGGGATTAACTTTTTTTCTTGCTCGTTTCAAAGATTCATCATTCCAAATAATAAACCAAAATTAACGGAGAAAAAATCGAATAACAGTTTACCGCAAAAATGGTTAGAAAAGAGGGGAAGAAAGAAAAAAAATACAGATTTATTTCAGCTCATTGGTTCCAATTGGTGAGGTTACAGTTAAAGTTTCTTCGCTCTTTTCAGTAGCCGAGTAGCTGAGTGAACCTTCACGTCATGGTGTATCCTGAGCCGCGGCCGGTTCCACTCGTATTACGCAGTTTCATGGACTGGAGGTGACAGTAACAGTACAGTTTTAGTCGTTTCTATCACTGTAATCCGTTCCGTGCATCTGTTCACCTGTCCCAGCAGCCAATCACCACTACTGTGCAAGAAAAACTTCATTTCCAACTCATCATTTGGCTCTAAACAGCGAAAAACTGGACGTGAAACGGCCGTAACGTCAAACCTGGATGAAGTACCAACAGTTACGAACTGATAAGGCTGGCTTGATGTTGAAGAAAAGATGCTGAGTCACTCATCCAATCCAACGGCTATTCTCAAGAAGTCACTCTTTTGAATTGATTGTACTTTGGAAACCTCTCAATTGTCCATCGGTAGTTTCACATATGAGTTTTGTAGTACAGTCTTGTCTAGCCGCAACCTCTTCATTTTCGAACCTGATTCGGTGAAGAAATTCAAATTACATTCAAGAAATCCCAATGCACGATCCTTCTCCCGAGTCATAACGAACTGATGAGATTGAATTTCGGCTAGAAACAGATGAGTTCTTCGAGACAGTTTTGATTTGTGATGATAGGTGCGTACAATTTTAACTCACATTACGTAATAATATATTATAATGGACATTCCATCGTATGGGAACCAACTGTCTTTTTGAAAAAAAAAAAAACTCCTTGAAACATAATTTTTTACTCATTTCGGAAATTTTATTGAAATATGCTCTGGAAACTCTTAGAAACATTCCTTTTTGGTTTATTATTTTTAATGATGAACCTTTGGAATCGACCAGGAAAAATTTTGTTTAACCCTCCCTCAAAATTTGTTGGTTTACGTAGAAGGTTGGTACGTAGAATCCAAAAATCGAATGCAAATTTGGCCGGCCGTACGCGGCACTTTCTTCAGTTAGCATTGACCGATTTTGATGAAATTTGGTTTACAGGCTTCATTTGGGGTCTAGTTGTGCCCCGAAGATTTTGGTTGATGTAGGTCACTCCTCAGGGTTGAAAAATAAGGGTTGAAATTGTGAAAACGCCCTAACTCAAAAGATTTTGATATGAAAGTATTGTTTTTCCATCAATATGAGATAGTATTGAATTTTTAGAATTTTTAGAGACCACGCGGAGCCCTGTAGGACCAACCGTTCGCGCCCTACGAGAAATTATGGGTTGGACTTATGGATAAATCAGAAACACGAGTGTGAATCGCAAAAGAGGCCTAATCTACGTTAAAATTTCAGCTGCCCGAAATACGATCGATGTTTTTCTTCATGTTGGTTGGTGGTAACAATAGCAAAGCCGTGTTCTTTGCAGACGAGTGATCTATATAGAAAATAATAAACCTCTGAGTAATAATTTGCAGCGTTTTCAAAAAATGAGGCAAGTTCCAAAAAGAAACCACAAAACGAAGACGCTTATTTACTTTCTTCCATGATAGTAAGTGCCCTCTACATCGACAGGCTTCCAAGGGGCCAATAGAAAATGCACGGTTTCGCAACTAGTCTTTCTTATAACCGACCTCCGCACCATACGGAGCTCCTGCTTGTCCAACATCCAATATTACACCTCCAGAATGCAGGATACGGAAAAACAGTCATTCCGTGAAAGTCACAACATTTTCATTTACGATTCAACGTGGAAAGCACGATTTTATCGGAAACATGATCTGTCGCTAATTTCCAGATTCCAAAGACTTGTAAACTGCCCTGAACATCGAGAAACTTGGATTTTTCTGCAATTGAAACCATCAATAATATGGTTGGTGAATAGCAATGCCTTGTCATGATACTTTCAGCACATCGTACTTTCACGAGTCCTGAAAAATGGATGGGACCAGTTACAAACCAAGCGTTGAAATTATTCCAAAAACGTAGTAGGTACGCCAGCTGTAACGTGAATAGGTCCTTTGTTAGAGACGGCTTCTGAACCGAGGACTTCAATAGGTACACAAAATTTGGAGGCCATTAGCAATAAAGGCCAGTTGCTGGAATCGGGAACTATTTGCAAACCGAAGGATGAATCAAATCATAATAAATCATAATAATCAGTAAATCATGATATGATTGAAGATTTTATCTTCGCCACTATTGTTGAATAGTAATTACTACAGGATTTTATCATGTATATTTCAAATGTGTTGTCTTTTATAGGATTTTCATGTATACATTTCGCAATTGTATTTTTATAGGAATTGTTTGGTGAATGTCATGGAATTAGTTGTATTTTTTGGTGGAAAGTTCCAAAATCATAAAACACATATTTCACTTGGTGTTCATCTATACTCATTTGTAAACTATAATTTTGTTCTTCTCGGAATCTGCTTCTCAGCAACCTCACATTCATTCGCAACAGTGAAAGAATGCCAATCCGTATTAATAAGTTCTGATTATTCACTCTGCATTGTCTGTTAACGAGCTTGAAAAACCATCATAAAACTTCCTTAGGTAGACATGGGTCTGCGATGGAGTCACTACAGTAGAATTCACAGCGCATACGACGAGTAATCGGCGATTAGGACTCTGCCGAGGTTCTGTAGGCCGGGAGATCAACATGAATTTTGGTAGAGTTCAAGGCCCCGTGACGACACCTCGAACGTGAACGGAGATTTAGAGAATTCCTTCAGAGGCATAACGCGATACTTGATGTTGAAATGGGGGGTTAAATAGTTAAGGCCGATTTCATATCCGTGTGAGAGATTTCACCAAACCGCATTTAGCGATCGAACAAGATTTGTTTCACCTACACCAAGTAAGTACGATTGTATTGCCGGGAAAATTAGGCAGAGTCTCGAGACATGTATCCGTACCGTTTTATTTCCAAGCAAAATAAAAATGTTTGTCCATGCAATATCTCTCATCAATTTAGGGAGCTAGACGCTGCTAAAAAGAAAAACACTGATTGTCATATTCGTTTTACTGTATCTCAACATCACGAAACACGGATGGTAAAAATAAATAGTGTCAATAAAATATTAGGAAGAAAGAATAGAAGGTAAAATATCAGGAAGGTTTATAGTCGAATGACAGATAAAAATTATTTTTCTGAGGAAAAAATACCGACTACATCTATAGACGTCACACGCGATTTCTCGATCACGATAATATACTCGTATATTGAAAAAATGAACTGTACAGAATGTTTTTTAATATTCAAAAACTCGATGGCACAATTAGGACCAGGACGGCCAACCAAATCATGACTCTGTGGAAAGATTCTTTCTACCTATAGAAATAGTTGGGATTTTAGGTTGACCAACAAAGGCGCAAACGTAACATGTTCTCAATATAACTCTTAGTAACATGTTAGTAGTTTCGCTAATTATGTTACATTTTGACGTACTCACAAAAGCAAGAACAATGGCACTAGAATGAAGGTTACAGTCCAATAGCAGTCCTCCTTATGGGTGTCTCAGTCGGTCGCCATCCGTTCTTAGTATTTCGCAAAATTGAAGGGACAAAGACTTAAAAAATGTACTAAATTTGAAATTTTAAAGGATTTTAGAAATTTGTAAGTGCACGGCTCTAGGGAATTGAATAACTGAAATATTGCCGCTGGAGTCATCAAAATCGAACAATAATTTCCCTAAGAAAAATGGGAAAAACTACTGAATAAACGGTTTTCCCATGTTTTCCCCATATTTCTTTGGCAATTATTGTTCGATTTTAATGATTCCAGCGGCGATATTTCAGTTTTTCAATTCTCTAGGGCCGTGCACTAATGAATTTCTGAAATCCTAGAAAAATTCCAGTTTAAGTATAACCTTTTAAGTTTTGCCCCTTCGATTTAGCCAAATACTGACCCGGAACGAGGAATGAACGTCGACCGACTGAGACCCCTGAGAGTTATGTTATGATGATAAGATATTCGAGCATATTGGAATAGTATAAATATTGGGATAATCTAAATGATGATAGATTGAAGTATAGTATTGAAGTATGTACAATAATTAGTATTATATCACGGTTTTCAGCGTTTTTTAGTCTTTCAGGGAACATCGAGAAGATCTGCAGGTTTTTTTTTTTTAGTCTTCTTCCGGTGCGCTGATTTAGAGTGTGATCTGCAAATTCTTGGAATATTGGGTTTTGGGTGGGACGAGATCGCTTCATACTGGAACGTTGAGGAAATTACCTCCCCTACTATTGGTATTCTCTGATTACGATGTATGACCGAATTTCTAACACCATTCTGCTTTTGTGATCAGACGTGGAGTTCGGTTTTGCTGAGTTTGGATTTTTTTAATTTGGGAAGCACTAGCTGAACCCCTTAAGGAACATTCCTACTGCCATATAGATCTGATCAAGACTAGATAAATATATTGCACAATGTATTGTTGTATATTGCACAATGATAGTAGGGAGTTTGGTCCGATCAGAGGTTTGTACGACAGCGTATTCTTTGGACCAGTTCGTTAATGCGATCGTTGAAAGTTAAGTTGCTGTTTTATTCCTAGATACTTAACACTTTCTTTCACGGGTGCGGTGGTATGGTTTAGTGTGACAGGCACTACTTGGAAATTCCTCTTGTACGTGAAAGTGACTAAGATTGATTTCACTGTATTAGCATTTCTGTTCCAATCTCAAATCTATCAACGAGCCGCACCCAGTTCCATGTACAACACATGTGGCTTGAAATTATTATTTCGCCGGATCATAAACGTTTTTGGCCCCACCTCTCCTCCATAAAGAAGACGTACAAGATAAGTCTAATCGCAGAAGTAAACAGCGGGCTTTTGTTAATAACACCATCAAGTTAGAGTTTCAAGGAGATGGTTTCGAAATCGTGAGATAATACGTTCAAACAACCACGAGAGGTAACTAAGTTTTCTGGTTTTGACAGCAGTAATGTAAAATTCACGGAGCATGTAGAAGATGGTTTAGAAGTGAATCTATTCCTGTGAAAAAAACTATTGTAGATAATTAGGTTTTAGAATACATTATAACGGAGGGGCACCTAGGGTTAAATTTATTTCCCTAACTTCTCATTTTAGAACAGAGCAGAATATTTTTCGAATTTCTTATCAAGATTCCCCATCTTCCAAGTGCGTGTGGCAGAGGGTTTCCCCGTAACTGTAACACGTCTGAAGAGGTACCCAGTATCCAGAGTATGAAGAGCAATGAAGAGTTCAATCTCCAAGTGCCTAACAGAGAGTGCTTCCAATTCACGCTTGCAACGCACAGTACCTACTGTGAGTATGTGTAAAAAATCGAAAAAAAACTAACGTCTCTTAGCATTGGAAAGGAGTGAAAGAACCTATCCCCAGATAGTCTTTGAGCACGTTTAAATAGGTTTCCTGACCTCACAAGCCTCTTACGGATCACCAGAGAGCAAGTTCCGCGATCATTTATGTTAATAGCTTATTTCACCCAAAACGCTAACGATGAACTACCTGCTCATTATGAGTGCGGATACCGTCATATCAACAAGTTGGGTCTTATTGCTCTTCAAGACGAGTCACGGCATAAGTATGTGCTTAATTCACGTTTTTCAATAATTTTTGAAGTATGAATTTCGCCTAAGCATTTGGTAAAATCGTCACAATAATAATTCCCAATTTTTCATCTAAAACCTTAATATTAAATAGTGAATTTCTCAAAAAGAGGAGAAATGAGGAATTAGAGCATTTGATGAATGTTTTCTGGCACTATCCCTTTACTCAATCCCGTTGGAATTTGCCGCGACCCTTTTTTTTCTATGAAATTTTCAATCCTAATAGAAAGCTTTTTGAAAAATTAAAGTCGCTGGAAAGTGTGGAGAGGAAAAAAACCACATCCTCGCATTTTTCATATCAACAGAAAAGATTATGAAGTTACCAACCAGTATCTGATTAGGGATAACTTCATTGACACGACCATCATCCACGAAACTGATAACTAATGCTGTACCAAGCACATCTAGCGCTTTGGAGCTGAGTTGTGGAAGCGCTCTCTCCAGCATCAGCAGCGCTAATAACAGTGACGATTTAGATTCATCTTTCATTGTAATGCACTTCTAAAGAAATCTAATTATTACCTATGTTTCGGTACCTAAACTTTTGTAAAATTGGCGAATGTTACTTTTGTTTTGAATTTAAAATTTCAGTATTTTTCATAAACATCTTCTAATATTATTTATTGTGCAATTTTCTTTCCTTGAAATATGAAGTAGTATGAAATCCATGATCAGAGCAACCTTCCCTAACAGAACACTCCACAAATTGATTTTTGATCACTTGACCCATAAACTCACAGTACTGTGCAACGTCCCGAAGTAAAAACGGAATTCGGATCATACGCATATCTCTATGCGTTGAACTTACGATTTAACTCGATTAAAACTACATGATAATCTCTCACACTAACAAAATTATCAATATTATTCCCACGAACTGTCATGGACATCCGTTGAGTTATAACAGCGTAGTATGATTCTTTGTGGGATAAGATAAACGGCGGAGAAAGCAGGTATAAGACTCAACATCCTTGGATAGGTGACTGCAGGCGTTTTATACCTCTTCATCTCGCTTCGTTGCCAAGGATGATCCGAATTTCGTTTTTACTTCAAAACGACGCATGCAATCAATCCCCAAGGATGGCCTCCCTTGACCGACATCAGCGTTTTTTCTCGACTCGCGAGGTTCGTGGTTTTACATTCAATATTTGTGACTAATGTCAAGGCCCCACTGCCGCTGAACATGACGCAGCTATGGCGCATATTAGCACAAACTAGGAGAATACCTACAGAGAAACGTAAGAACCAACCAATCTTCAAACAAAACAATAGCAATTTCCAAAAAACCAGTATAATTTTTCGAGCTTTCCACTACTTTCTTTACGATTATTAGGCGTTTTTCGATAGTTCTTTTGGTAATGAGGAATTTCACCGAATTCTGTTAGCATTTTTCCTGAATAGTTAATGGTGTGGGATAGATGAAAATCGGGCTGATTTCGGAAATTAAGTCTCCTGTTATTTTTGGGAGACAATACAAATTTTTGATTTCAAAACTAACCGGGAAAACGGACGTGAAGCGGGAACGCTCGCAGATTGGGCTGTTTGGATCGCCGTCTCCTCCCAGTGTTGCCCATTGGGACGACGAAATCGTGTTTTCTAAGAGAAAAGGTATCAAACAAAAACAGGGGAAACCTAATTTTCCCCATCTTGCTTTTTCTATTTTTTTTCTTCAGTTTTTCGATTTCGAACTTTACTGTTTCGTGAAATTTTGCATCTGAAGACTATAGATTTCTCAATCTCAGCGCTTCAAGCGGCCATAAATGAACTATTCCAGGATGACGTCATTTTCCCGGTTTTTTTAAACATTCGTATTTTCTACACTGTTTTGTTTATTCGTAAATTAGGAAGTCTGGGCTGGAAGTTTGCCTTAGGAGGTTTTTCGATGCGCTGAATCAGATTTTGGGGTCAAAAATAGGAAATTCCGACATGGTGAAATTCCTCATTATAGTTCTCAGATAATTTGCAGGGTTGTTAGGAATAGGTGAGACAGGAATACCAACTCGGCGATATGGAAAGTTATAAACAGATATGACATATCTGTTTATAACTTTCCATATCGCCGAGTTGGTATTCCTGTCTCACCTATTCCTAACAACCTGTCCGTGGGTATCTAGTAATACATTGTATTACTAGATACCCACGGACAGAATATGAATTTGCGATTGTTGTTCAGAAAAATTAAGCTTTTGTGAGCTCATAGCAACTAGTTGATGTTGACCAATGTCAATTTAAATCTCATTAAACGTCACATTGGTTTTTGAGAATCCAGAGCAGTACTTTGGGTGCTAGAAAGGTATTTCTCTAACTTTTCAATTGATAACCGAGCAGAGTATTTTTCAAATTTCTTCTGAAAACTGCCAAGTGGGTGTGGCACATAGTGTCCCATAACCGATACTAGCGGGAAATAACAAGTAACTAATTCAATCCCCATGAACCTACCGCTTCTAAATTTAATAGTTAGATGGTGATGGAAAAATATCATCGAATTCAGGTGAAATAAGTACAAGTTATGGTTGCTACAAGGATTTCACATTTGCGCACGATGTTTGTTAGTTGATTTCATAGGGAACCACCCGGATCTTTGCCATAATAATCCATCGAAACTGCATCGATTCCGATGGAAACTGTAGAAGTTGTAATGGGATATTCTCAAAGATGAAGTTTGTTCGCAAGCTGGAGGCATAAGTCAAATGAAAAACACTGTACAACGTCTGCCAAGGGGGTTTGGCACATACCTTCCTCGTATCCATAACCCGATTGTATAGATGATCCGATGCATACTAGTTAATGTCAAAACATCGATATCTAAGTATCTTGCACTATCCTCATAGGGTACCATCGACACGTCATCTCGCACAATCACTGAACATTTCATCGTATTCGTGTGAAAAATGTTGAATTTATGGCAGTCATTAGGTTTTAACGTTTGCAGATACGCAGAGGTTTCCGTCGATCCGGGGGCAATTATTTTCATGAGACCATCTACACGCAAACCCTCAAAATCCCTGAAAAAATCATCGAAATAGGAGAATAACTTTGTATACTCGTAGTATCGCCCGTTACAAGGATTTCATGACAGACTGACACGAAACCAAATTTTTCAGGAACGCCTTAAACGTAAAACACGAATGGAAATTTTGATTTTGGAGAACAATTTTTTTTTCAACCTTGAAAAAGGGAATTAAGGCTCCCACTACCTTGGTAGACTAGAAAGCAATTACGAAATGGTGGCAGAAACCGACCGCACTGCTATCATAGTAAGTAGCTGTAATATGAATAACTTTGTATAAACCGTCATCCACGAACAATATGATGACGATGCAAATAATAATACCTATAGGTGAGATGAAGCCGCATTAATGCAATATCGCCTGACAAGACCGACAGATTAAAATTGCAAATCTCTCTGGAAAAATATCCTGGAATGACCAAGACTGGCGTTCAGAGGAATATTTAGTACTTCAGTCAACAAGCTGTTTTGAAACCCGCGGCCCACCATTAGCCGCTGTTGCACTGGCCCAAACGAACAGCTGGAAACGAAAAATCGCTCGAAGGTGTATTTAGAAACCGTCAAACTCCTGTCCAAGCTGACAGCTTTCTCGTTCACTTTTGGGGATGGCTTTCTCTGGCATGGAAGTTACGTCCTATTTTATATTACAAGGTGTACAGTAATCAATAACGATTGCGGATATATTTCCTGGGATTCGCCCTTCTCTTTTGAGCGTATTGGATCTCCATACAAATTTGTTAGTTTTGTGTTGGAGCGAAATCGGATCAACTTTCAGAGTCAAAATGTAATTCGAACAAAGGTTGAACATCATTCAACCCGTACAATTCCTGAAAGTTTCATTGACGTTGGACCGTTGCGTCGGCTGCAGGACTGCTTGGTCCGTAAGATTATTTCAAGATACCCGTGCATTATTTCTCGATTATGATTGTTAATGTAATATTATTGCCTAGCTATATTTTGGTGGCGTTGTGGTAGTAAGCTAGAAAGTCGTAACGTGAAAATTTGACCAAATTGAGTTATTAGATCGTGGTGTCCAAATCTATCGCACATGTAGACAAAATCCGCTCCAAGCAGGACAAAAGCTGCACGAGGTATCTTGGGAGGGTAGTTTCAAGGCTTGGTTTGAAACTGGCCCTCAAAAGTTGGAACAGAGGGAAGTTGCAGACAGTTGTAGTTTGCAACTGCCCCAAAGTGATAGGAGAGCAGTTGCCAAGTTTCCAGTTCGTGCGACCGTTTACAGTATGTAATTAACCAAGCAGATGCGGCTGATTCACACGTCGTTACTTCCTTATGTAAACGATTTCCCATATCAGGTTCGCTCACTTACTCGCAGAAACGTGGTTTCATTGAACAACTGAATTAGTGATGAGGAACGTCCTTGATTTTTTTCTGGCTCCCGTGAAATCACTATGTGAATTATCTTCATTAGCACCCTGGGGACTTCCTCATAGCTTCACATGAAGTGCGGCAATAAAATTATGTAGGTGTGATTTTACTAGCCAGTGTTCTGAACAGTTGTATCAGCAACATCTGTCTTGTCAAAAAATTCCCAAGAGATCCCGTCATACAGCACGACAGTACGACGAACCATCCAGTTTTGCGTTTTTGACTTCCTGATTCGTTGTGGTTCCGATTAACGGCTTGGGGTGTTGAAAGAAAGCTCGTGACGTCATGAATCTAGAATCTCCATTGTTTCAACAAAAACCCATCAGAGTGAGAAGAACACGAATGGTGAGTAACTGTGGGTTGGTATCGCCAACTCACTGTATATTATTAAGTAAGTCACCGGTACCTAACTATAATATTTTGCTTCCGAGTCTATCAAGGTAGCGGAAACTTTGTTTTCACCTTTCAAGGTTGAAAAAAAAAGTTCTCCAACATCGAAATTTCCACTCGCGTTTTACGTTTCAGACCTTTCTGAACAATTTTGGTTCTGTGTCTGTCTGTCTGTCATGAAATCCTTGTAACCGGCATAACTATACGAAGTTATTGTTCGATTTCGATGAAATTTTCATTGATTGTGCAGTTTGGCGTGTAGACGGTCCCCTATGAAAATCATTACCCCCGGACTGATAGTAGAAGCTGCGCATGCGCAAAAGTGAATTCCTTGTAACAGCCATAACCTCCACATTTTCTATCCGATTTCGATGAAATTTTCAGAAATTATGCAGATTAGGTTGTAGATGGTCTCCTATGAAAAACAAGGCCTCAAAATTGACAGTAGTTTCTGCGCATGCGCAAACGTAAAATCCTTGTAACAGCCATAACTTCTACATTTCGCATCCGATTTCGATGACATTTTTGGAAATTTTGCGGGTTGGCGTGTAGATTGTCCCCTATGAAAGTCATCGCCCCCAGAATGTTAGTAGCCACTGCGCATGCGCAAAAGTATAATTCCTTACAGCCACAACTCCTACATTTTCCAACAATATTCAGAGATTGTGCCGGTTGACGTGTAGATGGTCCCCTATGAGGGTAGTCGTATGTACTTAGAGATTGATGTTTTGAGATCAACTACTATGCATCGGATCATCTATACAATCGGGTTATGGATACGAGGAAGCTATGTGCCACACCCACTTGGCAGACGTTTTATTTCATGATTATTAGTTTGGTTAGACAGTGATTTGGATGAATATCATTTTGATGTATCTAGTTTTGAACAAAGTTTACATAATTCTGAGGGTTCACATACCTTTTTGAAATTTTGCAGCATCAACAGTTTCTGTAACAAAAAACAAACAATATTAGTGATTTTTATTTGTGCGAGTCATCAATTAGTCATCACAGTAAAAATATTGGTTCATCCACAGTGTGATAAAATACTACCAAAAGTGCCAAGAAAATATGACAATTTAAAGAAGAGTCAAATCTCAAAATCGCTAATTGGCTTTTGAGAGAATTTTTTATGAGGCAACAGATGTTCCTCTTGGTATTCATCGTTCCGTTTGGTTAAAATTCCACCTCAAAATAATACTTATTATTATATTTTATTTACAAAATGATATTCATATTATTTATTTATTTTCATGTTTTTTAAATTTTTTATTGGGAAGGTATAGGAATTAGAGATTTTTAAATTGTTCTGCTTAGTCCAGACGTTGTTAAAACTACCCCAGCTAACGGGGGATGTAGGTAGACCTTGAGGACATCCCTGCTATTACGTCTCTTCCTTGTGTCATCACCATGTTTCGTGTTACATAGGAACACCTCTATCGAGCTTTGCAAATTACGATTTACTATTTAAATCTCGTGTATCTTAATTACCAATGTGAGAATTAAACGACACCGGCTGGAAATAAATTAATTGTGGATTCGAAAAAAATCAATTATTTGAAAACCATACACCGTGTTACATATGCATGAGTACAAAGCAGCATAGAGAAGAGATTGCCAGTCTCCACACATTCATGTCAGAATGCAATGCGATGCAATAAGGTTGTTACGACTTTGTTAACACTGATTTCCGTTGCTGAGCAACCCTGGGCAAATGGAAGACCATTTCTTTGATCTATGGTTTACGTTATTTTGAGTGTATCAAACGATAATACTAAGTTAAACAGAATGTACATGAGTATTTGCCTCACGTATACGCAAAGTATGCATTTGCTGGGGATTGGAGGATAGGGGAGTGAAATCTTCAGAGCGCCCTCACTTGGAAACTTCCGAAATGAAGATATACGTTTAAATGGATTTAAAATAGTATTGCATTTTCATAACCTAAAATTTACAGACTCACAGGTCTGTAGGACCAATCTCCTCTCCATATAAAGAGTTGAGGGTTGGACGAGAAATATAAGCAAAGACACTAGAGGGAATTACAAATGAATGCTCATTGAAACCGCACATAAATTAGCTAGATGAGGAGCAGGACCAAGAGCGAATCAAGACTTTCTAACCACTAATATGGTATCAGGAGACTTGCTGTGATTCCAGTCGTTGATAAGTACATTGAAAGTATATAGTCCTATATCAGTTGTACGACCAAAAATTCACCACGAGTACACTTTCATAATCTCTTTCCAATACGCAAACGCAGCAAAGCATGAATACCGGAAGCAACTCCAAAACTTGATTGCCCCCTTTTAATCATTCAAAGTCATGAGCCTTGTTCTCAACATTGAAGAATAACGCTCTTAATGTGGTAAGTATAGCACTCCAAATTGCAGAATATCACAATTAGATATACCCTATTCCTCTAGGATTGTAAAGCTCAAGAAACCTTATCACTACAAATGTAGATTTACAAAGCTCATTGTCCCATATTCAGTTACCCCACTATTGCTGAGAAAGGAGTCGTGATTATTAAATATGAAGTTCTAGATTATCTCAACAAGTGGTTCGTCAACTATGAAGCGTTTCAGTTTACCATTTAGGTAAACATCGCAGGAGTGTTAATAACTACCGTTACCTACTACAACTAAGCGAACCAAATTCGGTATTTCTGAATTTGAGCAAGTAAAGTGGGTTTGGGTATGGGAAGGAAGAAACCCAGGTTCAAAATTATCCCATCAAAAAATTCGAAACCTTCAACTGAGGTCGACAGCTTGCATGTTTTGTAATCGACGTTGTGAAGTGATGTTTCACCCCAAACCTAGAGAATCGCGATAGTTTTCAGTGTTTAGATGAGACCTCTTTTCTACACGTCTAGGTGTGTCGATGGTGGGAATACTCTACTTAGCACTCCTCACGCACCCTTCAACGTTTTTATTATCTCATCGCGCCATTGTTGAACAACCTCCATCGATTCCTGATGCGTTCCATCTGTATAATTTTGATTCTCACGAGATGATGTCGAGAGGAAAGTGAAAGGCGTGGAACCTGCGCCGTTTGTGAAAAATGCGTAAGTTTGTTGTCGACGCATCGGGTTGATGCCCTTCTGCTAGTTCACATTCTTGCGACTGAGTGATAAATAGAGAAATCTACGTTAAACATCTAATACGAGTATAACGAGGGATTCCTTTCCTGTTTGAGGAGAGAGACATTTTAAAGCTGAGTATTGGTTTTCATGGTCCTTCCGGGGTTTCATGTGTAGCAGTTCCGCGAACTGCTACGCGGAATAGGCCTGAGGAGGCGTCGCTACTCTCCCAGACTGGGAACGAGCTCGGCATTCAGTCACTTTCCTGCCATGCTCCTGGTAAGTGATCTCCCCACACATTTTAATAATTTGCGGTTTCCCTTGATACCCAAAATCCATTCTCATTTCATTTCGGACCTCATATACGATTAAAGGGTTAATCGATATAAACCACACTGCGTTTTGTTATTGAACCATACCCAATTCATATCTATATTATAATTATTTAATTAATAAAATAAAATTATATTTTGAATCATTGGGTAGAAATACGAGCTGGTTATTCCATCAGAATATTTCCAACTCTATTTCAAGTGGTGCTTCCTTAGCAACCAAGGTCCAAATTTCTTAGTTAAGGATACAGATGATAGTTACTATGGTAGTTGATGGTAGTTACGATTATTGGAAATGACATTTTCTATGCAGACTGGGGATCTAGACAGCAAAAAACGCTGCAAATAATTACACAAATTTTTATCATTTTTCTGTACAGATCACTCGCCTGCAAAGAACACAGCTTTGACGAAGTGCGATTTCTCACCAACCATCACTACCAAGCAAGCTGAAGCAAGCTTCACTACCTATCAAGTTTATTTTTAATCAGATAGAACCTGACAGCAAAGCTACGTTATTTCGCTGCTCATGAAGCATAGATAAGTGACATGAAACTCAATTCGAAGAAATAAACAATTGAACAGCTGAAATATGAACTGAAATTAGGCCTATTTCCGTCAGTGAATAGACTTTTGTGAATCACAGAAGTGTTTCTGAATGACCAATCGATTGGTCCAACAGTGCTCTGAATGGTTGGTCAGCATATCATTCGACTCTAAAAATGCAATTCTATTTTAATTTCGTGAAAAACAATATTTTTATATCAAGAGTTTTCGACGTAGGGCGATTTGAAATCTACAACCCTTATTTTTCACCCCTTAGAAGTGACTGACATCTACCAAAAGCTTCGAGGTGCAAGTAGACCCCAAATGAAACACTTATACCAAATTTCATCAAAACGCTGCAAATTATTACACAAAGGTTTATTATTTTTCTATATAGATCACTCGCCTGCAAAGAACTCGGATTTGCCATTATCACCACCTACCAACCATAGATACTACCTACCTACCACGTACCTACAGCGATCGCATTTCGGTCAGATAAAATTTGAACGGAGATTATGCCTCATTTGCCTTAGGTTTGTCCTACGGAGCTCCGCGTGGTCTCTAAAAATTCAATACTATCTTAAATTGTTGGACAAACAATACATTTATATCGAAATTTGTTGATTAATTTTCTGATTCTAAATGCCTAGAAAAACTTAATTTTGTTGTGCTCGATTCCAATAGTTCATTATTGAAAATAATAAACCAATAATGAATTGCAGCGTTTTTCATAAAACATTACTTTTGGTTTATTAATTTCAATAATGAACCTTTCGAATCGAGCAAGAATAAAAAAGTTTAAACCCCCTCAAAATTTGTTGGTTTACGTTTCAAAGTACGTAAAATCCAAATATCGAATAAAAATGTGGCTGTCCGTCCGCCATACGCGGCATTTTCCTTAGTTACCATGAACCGATGTTGATGAAATTTGGTATACCGGCTCCATTTGGGGTCTAGTTGTGCCCGAAGCTTTTGGTTTATGTCAGTCCCTTCCAAGGGTTGAAAAATAAGGGCTGAAATGTTCAAAACACCCTAACTAAAAAAATCTCAATATAAAGGTATTATTTTTCCTTCAATTTAAAATAGTATTGCATTTTTAGAATCGAATGAGACCAACCAGAGGACAACCGGTAGGTAGAACCAACCGTTCGATCCCTATGAGAACTTGTGTTGGTCATACGATAAATCAGAAACACGATTGTGGATCGCAAAACAGGCCTAATCTCCGTTCAAATTTTAGCTGACCAAAATGCGATCGTTATTCGTTTCTTTGAGTTGTACTCAGTTTTGCGTCCTTAGCAACCAGTAATCAAATTTCCTAATAAAGGCACCCCTAATAAAGGTGTGAAGAGTTTATTTCTTCAAAATAAACTTGATTGTGAAGGTATAATATGATTGGTAGGTAGAGCCGATGGCAAAGCTGTTCTTCGCAGGCGATTGATCTATACAGAAAAATAATAAACCTTTGCGTAATAATTTGCAACGTTTCAACTGGCCTTTTGGTCAACTCGTAGTTTTCATCAAATATTCACTTTCAACATCATCACTTGCTAGACCTCCTAATGAAGTCTTTGGCCCTCCGATCGCGTATTCATAATTTCTCGACCAAGGATCGACTGGCACTGGCAGAGTTCACTGGCAGAAGGACGGGTGTGTCGTCCGCACGTACTCGTAATTACTGTGCCCGAGGACCGGTTCCGCTGCTACAATTAGACGCGAGAAGTAGAAACGGCCGAGAAGCTGCTTCCTAGCTAGTTTTTTAAAGGGACCACCTTTTTCTCCCGGGAAACGATCTCGGAAATAAAAGTTTATGGGTTCGATCAAAAAGTGGCATCGCCGCTTCGGGATCACTGGCCTAACCACCTCAGTGCGCTGTTAAACTCCCCTCGCCCCTTATCATCTGTTTCAAGAACAGTCGTTCCTCACGTACCTCGTAAAATGGTGCACAACGTCGAGGAATACTATAACAGAGCCGATTCTTTTATTGATTGGTTACCTAATAAAAACAAATCATCTCCGGCATGCAGACTGACTCACGTCCTGAATTTTATCGTTGGCGAAATAACCTATTTCGCCGACTGCTGCGAGTTTCACTCAAGTTCCTAGTTTAAAAATTACTCGAAGATTCTTCATTTGAGAAACGTACATCTGCAGAATTGGGTAGACAGTTGGTGGATAGAGGAATAGATATTTGACGCAGAAAAAGGGATGTAGTTGGGTTGATTGTAAGATCTTAGCAAAAAACGCTCTCTTATGACTAAACTACTAAGTAAAAATTCCACGGTAAATTACAATATTATTAAAAACGTAATTTGATTGTTATCCAATATAAATACCAATTCACATAAATTGCAGTACTATCACAGAATTATTATTATCTTACATAATTTATCTTTGCTAAAAAACGCTGCAAATTATTACATAAAGGTTTATTATTTTTCTATATAGATCACACGTCTGCAAAGAACACGGCTGGTTGGTAGGTAGTACCAACCATAGGTACTACCTACCTACCACATACACACTTCACAATCAATTTTATTTGGCATAAATAAACGCTTCACACTAAGTTCGAAGAAACTAGGAGTTGAGGTTGCCCTAATTATTAGGAAATTCGACTACTGGTTGCTAAGGATGCAAAAAAAAATACAACTCGAAGAAACTAACAACGATCGCGAAATATTAGCTATATGACAGAGTAGTCAGCCTTGTGGGTGTGGCACATAGCAAGAATGTTAAAATTATACAATCAACCTCTTGGTTAAAAATCTAAGGAAAAATACACTCTTTATCACCCCGAACTCATTGAGTACCCCTAGTACATTGTTATTTTTTCCTCTTTTCTGTAAACCATACCAACATACTCCGTGCGCTGGGAATGTTTTAAGGATGATATGTACCTACATATTCATGTTCTACTCGTCTCCCCGTGCTCTTGGAGTACCCACTCGGCTATTGCATTTTTGGGTGCAACAAATATAGGTACGCAGGTTTTCATTATCATATAAATTATTACATTATTATTTACAATTTCCAATTTCTGAAATTGTACTTATATCAGAAATTTAGTGCTGAATCGGAATATACCTTATATTTCTATGATTATGATGGTAATATCCACAAAAAACGCTGAAACACGGTTTTTGGACCACTTTATGAAATGTTGACCCCTTAGGGTTGTCCGAAATTCCTGGCTTGTGAACTCGGGTATAACGTCGAAGAACACATTTTCAAAACGCAGTAGGTCGAAATCTTTCGATGTGCAAGCTTGGTCTTTCATTCATTTACAGTGTTATCTCATTTTTAGAATGAAGAAACCACTCAGAGCTTTGTAGGACCAACCGTTCTCTTCCTAGGAAGTCTTAAGGTTGGGACGAATGATGAAGCAGAAACACGAGTGTGAATCGCAAATCAATGTTCACTGACGGAAGTTATAAGCAAAATCTCCGTCCAAAGTTTAGTTGATAAAATGCGATCTTTTCTCTTTCTCCGAATAGAGTTTCAAGTCACTCCCTGCTGCACTTCCCAAGCAACCAAGAACCAAATTTCGTTATGCATATGAGGCCACCCACGACTCCCAGATAACGATGTTTCGCTGGTTGGTACTTTGTATCAAAATAAACTTCATAGTGAACTAGACCAAAAATATGGTAAGTAGACACTGCATAGTATTGTTAAAAACTGCGTTCTTTACAGGTTAGTGATCTATACATAAACATGATGAACCGATTTGTTATAATTTACAGGGTTTCATGATTCTAACAGTCGTTATTTCAAACTCGAGGAGAAAATCGAAACTGCGATGTTTGTCAAAACCAGCCGTTTGTCAGTACCAACAAAACATGACCGCGTTCTCCATATTCGGCTCACTTCGAGGAGGGTTCAAATTTCAAGGTCGGCCAACTGGAAACCTCGTGGCCGTTGTAACGTTTTCTCCGTGGGAAATTGTCTTTATTTTTTTTTTAGGAGAGACTTCGCTTTTACAAAATACCGAATTCGGGATGTCAACATGACGTTAATATTCAAGTTGATGACTTAAGAACGGAATTACGTGCAGTTACTTATTGAGGGTTGTTGCTTATTTTGTTTATTATTTCCAATGTGTATCAACTTTGGAATCAAGCAAGAAAAAACGATGTATAACCCCTATCAAAATTGGACGTCTTAGGCTTCAAAATAAGTAGATAGAATCTGAAAAATAAAAAAATAAAAAATACGTCCGTCCGCCATTCGGGTCATCAATTCCTCAACATACCTAAAATACCGTCGAAACTACAGTAGTGAGCATGAAGGAAGGAATTGATTCATCCTTCCTCTATAGTGGTGAACATGTTAGTTCGAAGTTCAAATTGGTATCGCATACCACGCTAGGCTGCAGATAGACAATCTGATTACAATGACAACCTGGAAGGGGCAACGAAAAAAAGCCTGCCAAGTGGGCGGTGTGGCTCTTGGTTTCCTCGTATCTAAAACCCAATGGCATAAATGATCCGATTCTACAATCTAGTACCTCCTTCAGTATCTTTCTCTAGTACCCTCATAGTCCTCACACCCCAACCCGCACAATCCCTGAAAATATCATCAAAATCGAACTATAATTTAGATTAGTTTTGCATGTTACTAGGATTTGCGGACAAAGACCGAATCGACACGAAACCAAAATTATACTTACAGGAAGGTCTAAAACGTAAAACGCGAGTAGAAAGTTTGATTTTGGAGCACTTGTATTTAATATTGAAAAGTGGAAACAATGCTTCCGCTACCTTGTTAGATTGGAAAGTGTTACGAAAGTTCAATTTAATGGTCAGAGGTAGCTACAAAATAGTTTGAATGCACAAGGAAGACCTAGTCATTGGTGATACATTGACAAGTCCTGGAGCTGAGTATGAGATAGGTTTGTTTATAGCTGAATCTGAATTTGCAATGGGTTCAGAAGACCAAGGTTGGAGAACAATAATTGGCCTCAACTCCAAGCAAGTGCAGAAGAACTACATCACTCATGATAGTGAATTTCAGCTGATCAAAAACAATATTTTTCCGTTTTTTAGGGCAACCAAAAACCGCTATGAAGACACCCACAACTCTCGGACAAAGATGGTATTGCTGGTGATACTGTTGTCAATAATATGTAGCCGTTTTCACATGTCATGTTTAGTATTGCTTATGAAAATTAATCAGTACGTGTTACAACTAGTGTTGTTTTATTAAGATAATCTCATAGATTGAAGATTGATAGAATCGCTACATGTAGCCACCATTATTGTGAACTGGCAGTCCCCCCCCCCTCCCACTCTTCCCTTGTTCTTTCGGATTACCCATTGAAAGGACAGTTTATTCTGGATTGCCAACTAGTTTCATCCCTGACATTTCAGGACCCGATAAAACCAAACATCAGAGGCCTTCGAAAGGGCACATTGATAAGTCGATCACGAAATTCAAGCCCACTCCTAGTGTCACGGACCCCGTCCTGCACCTCCCGCCCCCACAGTTCACGATGTTTTTTTATCATTCTCTCGGGTTTTTTCTTTAGTTTATTCTTTTTGTTGCGGCGACCGTCGGCGGTCCACAAAACCACAGATGACCCGGTTGGCGAGGACATCGCTGTCTTCCATAGCGCCCAACGTGCCGTAGACGGTCATTTTTTGACCGACTTCATTCCAATTTCGGACATTTCGTCACGATTCCGAGCTGTTACACCACGATCGTTGACCACGACTTGGTAGAGGAGACATTTCTGTGAAGCATGTACATTGGAACCTGCCAGTAGAAATGTCTACAACTAGCATTTAAGTGGGTGCATACAATACAGGGTGTCTACAATACAAGTCTAATTCCTTGAAGAAGTCGTTCTGCAACTAATTTGCAACAAAAATGTCTCCCAGCAATTAATTTTTTGGGGGCTTCTTATCCGAGTTATTTTACTTTTGAAGTTTTTTTCCTTGATTTTGACCTTACGTCTTTAAATTGGTAATAATTCCTTTAATTTGCTGTAATAATTACAATTTGAGGATGCCGTTGTAAAAAGAGCATTAAATTTCCTATCTCCCTAATACCAAATAAAAGTTTTTCATTTGAATTTTACGGGGAATGAAGCAATCTAAAAAGTGAACTTAGTAACTTTCCGAAAACTATCCAATTTTCAACGCTCATAATGTCCAAATAACCACAGATAATGAACTATTGCCGAAAAGCCTGAAAACTGAGCCGGAACCTCAGCTTTCCAACGGTATAATCAAAAAATATTTTACAATCGAATTTGGGGTAGGAATAAATTTATGTTTGAACGGGGAAAACCGTCGATTTTGTTGAAAAAAAAGGTTTTTCCGCGTTCGAACATGAATTTCTCCCTCAAATTCGATTGCACAATATATTTTGATTATACCATTGGAAAGCTGAGATTCCGGCGCGAGAAGTTCACTTTTTAGGTTGCTTTATTCCCCGTAAAATTCAACTGAAGAAATTGTATTTGGTATTAGGGAGATAGTAAATTTAACGCTCTTTCCAACGGTATCCTCAAAGTGTAATTATCGCGGGAAATTGAAGGAGTTATTACCAATTTAATGACGTAAGGTCAAAATCACGAAAATAAACTATAAAATTGAAATAACTCTGAAAAATTGCTATGAGACATTTTTTGTTGCAAATTAGTTGTGGAATCGACCCCTTGAAGGAATGAGGCTTGTATTGAAGAACGAACAATCTTCAGCAATCGATTTTGCAAAATCTTTTGTCCTATTACACTTGTATTACTGCACAAAATATCCGACGTTTTTACACTTGTAAAATAATATTTTTTTCGTGTTTTTGACCATGCCACTAAAATGGTTATTACTTCTTTAATGTACTGGATAATCTCAATCTCTCTCTATCTTAAATTGATGGAAAAACAATACCTTTATATCAAAATTGTATGAGTTAGGACGTTTTCAAAATTTCAACCCTTAGAAATGACCTACATAAACTAAGAGCTTCGGGGCACAACTAGACCCCAAATGGAGCCCACGTACGAAATTTTATCGAAATCGGTCAATGCTAACTGAGGAAAGTGAGGCGGACGGACGGCCAAATTTTTATTAGATTTTTGGATTCTACGTACCTTGAAACGTAAACCAACAAATTTTGAGGGAGGGTTAAAAAAAAATTCTTGGTCGATTCCAAAAATTGAAAATAATAAACCAAAATTGAAAAACTCGTGTTGCCTGAGGACAGATAAGTTTTTTTTTTTGCTCTCCTGAAAGTTGACAATTTTTACATTATCGATACTGGTTCTTTAAAGCGACGATACATTTCTCATCATACGAATCAGGCGGTATTTAAAGGTTTTGGGGATATACCTATATATTACGGTGGGATAATGTTGACTTTCTGGGAGAATTTTCACTGAGATGCACCGACCCTAACACACGCCTGTGGATTCTTGTAGGTATTCGGGTCAACAAGTTGGAATCGATTATATGGCTTGAATAGGATAGATTGGACCAAACTGATATTTTAATATACGCAATGCCCGGTTACGAAGGCGAAAGCGTAAAATCGTGATATAAAGCCGATGCAGATGGCTATAGCAACATGTTTTGCATATTTATGTAGCGGGTCCGACCTTATGAGGACTGGGTCGTCAAGGACCCCCACTTCGGCCTCTTGATGCAACCCAGCGGCTTCCCGGCTTTAGGCCTATAAGGTGAAAGGATCATCGACTTACGAGGTTTTAAACTGGCTGGAGAGGTCTCTAGAAGGCGACTAAAACATTCAAGTCCTTCGATGGGGTCGTCCAGCCCAGAGGAATGCTGAAGGTGATGTAATGACTCGACCAGTAGAACGATATAAACTTTATTAAATAATCTACCTTTGCTTTTCAAAGCTGCTCATACGTAATTCCACCTGTTGCCCATATTCACTAGCGAGTTTGAAATGAGAAATATACAGGATAAACGAAGATAAAACGGTTTAAAGGTCAACTGGAAGATCCTTTATTATAACATATTCATGATTATCATGAAATATCTTTAAGGTTACATTATTGGATAAAATCAAGTTATATAGAAATTATATTAAGTAATTCAATCACTTAATTAGCTAGGCGGGTACTCAACGAACGAAGAATTTTTGATGCTCTACAACGTTTCTATTGGATACGTGTTCTCAAGATGATAAATTTTGGAAACTGTGTACGAATAAACGACTGCTGTCGACGTGACTTTGAATATGCAATTGCTGGAATGCTGGCGTGATTTGGGTCATGATAGCACGGTTGTCTTGGGTGAAGAGAGTAGTGTGACGTCGAGCAACGGATATTAACGGACATAATCGCATTGCTGACGGTAAAAATCCAAAAAATATTTCTCTTACTTTTAGTGAGGATGATTGGTTGGTTTTTGACAAATACATTTAGGTCCACAATATAGTAGATCACTATGATTGAGAAATATTTCGATTCCGAAGGTTGATTCATGGACCAGTATGATAATTTGTGCAGTGTACAAATATGTGTATTTGTTTGTTTGTGTGTGTTGTGTGTGACGATGCTTCAAATTGCCAGAAGAGCCAAATACTGGTAGTAGATAGCGTCTTTTGAAAACTTATTAGGAAATCTGTAGTAAAACGCTGCAAATTATTACACAATGGCTTATTATTGCTTCAGAGTCTACCAAGGTAGCGGAAGCTTTGTTTTCACTTTTCAAGGACGAAAAAAAAAAGTTCTCCAAAATCAAAATTTTCACTCGCGTTTTGCGTTTTAGACCTTTCTGAACAATTTTGGTTCCGTGTCTGTCTGTCGGTCTGTCTGTGTGTCTGTCATGAATTCCTTGTAACGCGCATAACTATACGAAGTTATTGTACGATTTCTATGAAATTTTCAGGGATTGTGCGGGTTGGTGTGTAGACGGTCACCTTTGAAAATCATCATCCCCGGACTGATAGAAGCGACTGCGCATGCGCAAACGTAAATTCCTTGTAACAGCCATAACTTCTACATTTTCCATCCGATTTCAATGAAATTTTCAGGGATGTTACAAATTAGTATTTAGATGGTGTCCTATGAAGATCATCACCCCCGGACTGATAGTAGCCGCTGCGCATGCGCAAACGTGAATTCCTTGTAACGGCCATAACTTCCGCATTTTCTACCCGATTTCGATGAAATTTTCAGAGATTGTGCGGATTAGGTTGTAGATGGTCCCCTATGAAAATCACCACCTTCAGACTGATAGTAGCCACTGCGCATGCGCAAACGTGAATTTCCTTGTAACGGCCATTCTACATTTTCCATCCGATTTCAATGAAATTTTCAAGGATGTTACAGATTATCTTGTTTTGATGTTCTGATGTTTTGAGATTAACTACTATGCATCGGATCACCTATACAATCGGGTTATGGATACGAGGAAGCTATGTGCCACACCCACTTGGCAGACGTTTTTCTATATATATAGAAAAACGATCTATACTATATACAGGGTGTCACCCTAACTCGAGGACCAAACTTCAAGGATCGATTCTACAACTAATTTGCAAACTTTTTTGTCTCTTCGACATTTTTTTTAAACGCTTTAAAATTATACTATTTTCACTTTTAAGATTTTGTTCGTGTTTTCGACCTTGAGCGGCCATAATTAAAACGATAAAAAAAATAAAAAGCCATATTAAAACGGCCATAACTCCCTCAATTTACTGGATAAACTCAAATATGAGTATACCGTTGGAAAGAACGTTAAATTTCCTATCAGTTCATCAGGACACAAAAGCTTTTTAAGCCTTTCGTGTAAGTGAATAAATTGGTCAAAGTCAGAAATTTAAAACTTTCTCGAAAATCACCATTTTTCAGGCTGACTCATCTTATGTAATAAACAGCCGTATCGGCGGGCACTCAACGGAAAAAACTTGCCCAGAATCTCAGCTTTCCAACGGTCTATCAATTTTGTTTTTTAACATTCAAATTAGAAGAGTAAATGAAGTTTGAATGCCCGAAAACGTGTGTTTTACAAGCAAATCCAGTGTTTTAAGCGGTTTCTGGTCCCCCTCGACCTCAAGATGGCTTGACGATTTTGGTGTCATTTCCTATGTAATTTTCTACGCTGAATCAAATGGTGATACTTCCGAATGGTTCCGACTGCTAGAAAGTGGATTTTTTGAAGAAAACCTTCGGTTTTCGTACATAAAATACGCATTATTCTTAAATGTGGTAGTGAGCATGAAGTAACACCTTCGAACTCAATAAAAACACCGAATTTCTAGTTGATTGAAGTTTTTGTTGAGTTCAAAGGTGTTACTTCATGCTCACTACCACATTTAAGAATAATGCGTATTTTATGTACGAAAAACGAAGGTTTTCTTCAAAAAATCCACTTTCTAGCAGTCGGAACCATTCGGAAGTATCACTATTTGATTCAGCGTAGAAAATTACATAGGAAATGACAACAAAATCGTCAAGCCATTTTGGGGGGGACCAGAAACCGCTTAAAACACTGGATTTGCTTGTAAAACACACGTTTTCGGGCATTCAAACTTCATTTACTCTTCTAATTTGAATGTTAAAAAGAAAAATTGATAGACCGTTGGAAAGCTGAGATTCTGGGCAAGTTTTTTCCGTTGAGTGCCCGCCGATACGGCTGTTTATTACATAAGATGAGTCAGCCTGAAAAATGGTGATTTTCGAGAAAGTTTTAAATTTCTGACTTTGACCAATTTATTCACTTATACGAAAGGCTTAAAAAGCTTTTGTGTCCTGATGAACTGATAGGAAATTTAACGTTCTTTCCAACGGTATACTCATATTTGAGTTTATCCAGTAAATTAAGGGAGTTATGGCCGTTTTAATGGCTCAATGTCGAAAACACGAACAAAATCTTAAAAGTGAAAAAAGTATAACTTTAAAGCGTTTAAAAAAAAAATGTCAAGAGACAAAAAAGTTTGCAAATTAAATGTAGAATCGATCCTTGAAGTTTGTACAGGGTGTAACGGTTAAGGTCGTACCACCGGCCAGGGTTCGATTTTACAACTAATTTGTGACTTTTTTTTCTTAACCCCCTTAAAATCGGACTTTTTCCACTTTTAAGATTTTTTTCGTGTTTTCGACCTTACGCCATTAAAACAGCCATAACTCCCTTGTTTTCCAGTCAAAATTCAAATGTAATTATACCGTCGGAAACAGCGTTAAATTTTCTATCTCCCTAGTGTTAAATAAAACTTTTTAAAGAAGAGTGAAATGTTGAAAAATGAGCACAAATAGTAAAATCTCGAAAATCTCGGAAATTTTTCGTTTTTTCAAACGTATGTAACACTAACTGAAACTGCCGGTTAAGTTCTCACTGTAACCCTAAAAGTTGACCCAAAATCTAAGCTTTCCAACGGTATGGTCATAAAATTGTTTACTGTGGACTAATCGTGTGAAATCCTCGCTCCCGTGCCAAAAACCGTGGATCTTCCAGTGAAAATCGACGTTTTTCGCGAAAATCGACATTTTTTCCCTAAAATGAGTTAGGCAACCATCTTTTCGTACTTTGTCTCACTGAGTCAAATGATGACACAAGACTTATCGAAAAAGCAGTCACTGATATCTTGTCCAACTCACTTTTCGAAAAATGTCTTAATTACTCCTGAGACACCACAACTACGTAAAAACCGATTTATTCGCCCATTAAGCCTATTGTAGACGTAAAATTCGGTTGTTTAGCAGTTTTCATATTAAATTTGGATAATCCGTGGTAGGCCTAATGGATCAACAAAGTGGTTGTCACCTGGCTGGAGAGGCTGGGACTTCTCACCCGTAAGACCAAAGGTGATTTGGGGAAATTGACGAAAAAATGAAATAATACTGTATTAAGTAAGTAACTATTTATATGTAAAATAGGTAGTTATAAATAATTAAAAAGCCTAGAAAAAAATCATGTGTTTTCTGGATCTTCATAAAAGGTTTTCAAAGTGCCCTCCACTCTGGTCCAAGCAGAAACGGCTCCTCCGTCGAATGTTATCAACAGCTCGCTCCAGCTCATGTACATGGAGTATCTGATGTTCGGAACCTAGTGTTATTATGAACAGGATGGTTTGATTACTTGCGATGTGGGGAGGAGGATAGACATTAAGAACATACCTTTGACCTTTAAACTCAACGGTAGTAACGTTTAACCTGGCCGATGTAGTAATACAAAAATTGGCATACAAATTAACAGTAATTAAGACAATTTTCGAAAAGTGAGTTGGACAAGATATCAGTGACTGCTTTTTCGATAAGTCTTGTGTCATCATTTGACTCAGTGAGACAAAGTACGAAAAGATGGTTGCCTAACTCATTTTAGGGAAAAAATGTCGATTTTCGCGAAAAACGTCGATTTTCACTGGAAGATCCACGGTTTTTGGCACGGGAACGAGGATTTCACACGATTAGTCCACAGTAATCAATTTTATGACCATACCGTTGGAAAGCTTAGATTTTGGGTCAACTTTTAGGGTTACAGTGAGAACTTAACCGGCAGTTTCAGTTAGTGTTACATACGTTTGAAAAAACGAAAAATTTCCGAGATTTTCGAGATTTTACTATTTGTGCTCATTTTTCAACATTTCACTCTTCTTTAAAAAGTTTTATTTAACACTAGGGAGATAGAAAATTTAACGCTGTTTCCGACGGTATAATTACATTTGAATTTTGACTGGAAAACAAGGGAGTTATGGCTGTTTTAATGGCGTAAGGTCGAAAACACGAAAAAAATCTTAAAAGTGGAAAAAGTCCGATTTTAAGGGGGTTAAGAAAAAAAAGTCATGAGACAAAAAAAGTCACAAATTAGTTTTAGAATCGAACCCTTGCCGGTGGTACGACCTTAACCGTTACACCCTGTATAGATCACTCGTCTGCAAAGCCACTAACCATCCAACATGAAGAAAAACATCAATCGCATTTCGGTCAGCTTGTGGCCTGAAGCTTTTGGTTGATGTAGGTCACTTCTAAGGGTTAGAAAATAAGGGTTGAAATTTTGGAAACGTCCTAACTCGAAAAATTTCAATATAAAGGTATTGTTTTCCCATCAATTGAAGATAGTAATAAATTTAAAAAATTTTTAGAGACCACGCGGAGCTCTGCAGGACAAACCGTTCGCTCCCTACGAGAATTTAAGGGTTTTACGTACGATAAATCAGAAACACGAGTGTGAATCGCAAAAGAGGCCTAATCTCCGTTCAAATTTTAGCTGACCGAAATGTGATCGATGTTTTTCTTCATGTTGGATGGTTGGTGGCTTTGCAGACAAGTGATCTATATAGAAAAATAATGAACCATTGTCTAATAATTTGCATCGTTTTTTATTCGATTTTTGGATTCTTCGCACCTTTAAACGTAAACCAACAAATTTTGAGGGGGTGCTAAAAATTTTTTTTCTTGGTCGATTCCAAAGGTTCATTATTGAAAATAATAAACCAAAATGCGGAGTTGTTTTGTTAGAGTCGTCTGTTATCGTACCTTTCAAAACTGAAGACAGCTTGAGTGCGTAATTTCGAATTCGTCCGTAGGCATTTTGTTTATTCGTTATTTGTCATTTTGTTTATTCGTGTTTGGCATTTTGTTTGTACGTAAAGATGTTTTTTTGGTTGATTATTTTCAATAGTGAACCTTTGGAATCGACCGATAAAAAATTTTTTTAACTCTCCCTCAAAATTTGTTGCTTAACGTTTTAAGGTACGTAGAATCCAAAAATCGAATAAAAATTTGGTTTAAAAGTTGGTTTCTGCATTACATTCGACAGAGTATTGGATGAATAAAAAAAAATCATTGTCATTGTCATTGGAAAATGATAATGTATGTGGAATTTGTTGAAATCTAAATAGAAAACGAATCAACACTAGGTATTTTGCGACCTTTCCATAGGAAAGCTACATTGGTATTCAAGATATCATTCTCAGCAACGCGTTAAAGTTTAGGATTTCCATCTAATTTTTCTATACAATCGACACTCTACGCACGTTCCAATTTGCGTAACCGCCATTTTTGAACCATTTTGTACACTTATTTTCTCAATCGACCAATATAATTCAGTTCCGAAGTGACTTTCGGATCAGTTCAACATCGGCCAAAAGTACAGGAGAAAATAAATTATGAAGCACGCGCTGACGGTGAAATCATCGCGGTCGACGTTTCTAAACCGCAAATCGGATTTCATTTCATTAGAGACCGAATACCACTGGAGGACAAAGATCGTGTATCTCATGAGCAACAAGCAATTATAGAGATCGTCCTGACATCCTGAGGTTCCAAATAATATCATTCCAGACACAGCGAACGAATGGATATTCCAGATAGCCAGTACAAAGGAGTATCAATTGGAGAAATAATTTAATAATAATTCGATTATTAATTGAGTTCAGAGAATATCGGAACTAGTCATTGTACGTTTGTACGTCGATACCAGGTGGGGTTCGGATTGCTTTGATCACAATGGTGTTCCTTCAAACTAACTCTAATCAAATATTCACTTTATACTCCTACTGCATGAACTTAAATGTATTAACTGTCATAAACTCGGTCGGAATAAAGTCGATACACCTGGAGGGCTCAACATTGGTGCAGAAGGGAATAACGTGATTCGCATAGGGGAAGACGTGGGACTGTTTTCAGGCGGGTATTCCTACGTAAATGGAGGGCCTTGTGCACCCCATGTGTCACAGATGGCACTAATATTGCTCCCACCACATAATTTTCCACCAGACTGTCCATCAATCCTATAGGAACTGTTGTTTTGGTCCCCCTGTTTCATCTCAGCCTTGGTTTGTCTAAAACGTGTATGTTTTCCACTTGTTTCCCGCTCAAAGACGTCATCCCTCCTGTGCTGGATTAATATACAAAAAAGAGGTTCATTATGGAAAAAATATGGGGGTCGGTGCAGCCACGGTCGTTGGGACGAGCGTTGTTTGGAGGTGAAATTTGGACCGACTTCTGCGGGGGTCGTGGGTTCAATCTCATCGTCGGCAACGTGCGTGTTTGTGCGTTCAGGGCTCGAGTACCACACGGAGCTCTGTAGGAAAAACCGTTCGCTCCCTACGAGAACTTCTCCATAACGATAAATGAGAAACACGAGTGTGAATCGCAAAAGTGGCCAAATCTCCGTTGAAATGTTTACTGACCAAAATGCGATCGTTGTTCATTTCTTCGAGTTATATTCAGTTTTGTTTCCTTTGCAACTAGTAATCAAATTTCCAAACGAAGGAACCACAACTCCCTATTTTTCGAATCGAGCGTAAAGCGTTTATTTCTTCAAAATAAACTTGACTGTGAAGGTATGAAGGTAGCATGTAGTAGTTAGTACCTATGTTTGGTAGGTAAAAACATAGTGACTATGGCAAAGCTGTGATCTTTGCAGACAAGTGATCTATACAGGAAACTACCTGATAAATCTTTGTATTTGCAACGTTTTTCGTTTTGAATTCCCCCCAATTTGCTCCCGAGTCTACCAAGGTAGCCGAAGCTTTGTTTTCACTTTTCAAGGTTGAAAAAAAAAGTTCTCCAATATCAAAATTTCCACTCGCGTTTCACGTTTTAGACCTTCCGGAACAATTTTGTTTCCGTGTCTGTCTGTCTGTGTGTCTGTCATGAAATCCATGTAACCGGCATAACTATTCGAAGTTATTGTCCGATTTCGATGAAATTTTCAGGGATTGTGCGGGTTGGCGTGTAGACGGTCCCCTATGAAAATCATCACCCCAGGACTGATAGTAGCCTAGAGGGTAGTGCAAGGTACTTAGAGATTGATGTTTTGAGATCAACTACTATGCATCGGATCATCTATACAATCGGGTTATGGATACGATGAAGCTATGTGCCACACCCACTTGGCAGACGTTTTTATATTGGTCCATTAGGTACGTCACTGACACGGATGTATGCTATGATATGGCGGCCACCTCCGTCGCACGTGGGGACGCACCTCGAATTTTGGGGCTGCAGCAAAGGTGCCGAAGAAGCTTGAAAATGCGGTCATTCGATTCAGGAAGAACAATATTACGTGGAGACCCCTTCGTCCTACTACAGTCATTATCATGCCAAAATGCCGATTTAGTTCAAGCTATTCACGTTTTTTCGTGTCCAAACACAAATTTCTCCGTCAAAAGCCGCTCTAAAATAAAAGTATAATGGACCGATGTAAAGTTGAGAAAAAGCAGATGTGTTTGCCACGGAGATCGTTAATTTCAGTTCATTTCAGTAAATTAAGGGAGTTATCACCATTTCAGTGACATAAATTCATCAAACACGAAAAAAAACCTGTCAGTGTAAAAACGTCGAATTTGAAGTGGAGTGAACAAAAATTACATCACAAAAATCGTAGCAAATTAGTTGAAGAATCGATCCCCGAAGTTTCGTTTCTAATCCCGAACACCCTGTGGGGTTGACCGATGAGCTCCCCAAGTGAATGGCGTGTTGGCAAAAGATAATGACTCTAAGATTGTTCGAAGGGGAGAACTTGGTTTTTGTCGATTTTGCGAGAAAGAGTTTTTTTGCATTCAATCGCAATTTTCTCCCTTACGTTCAACTCTAAAAATTCTTTTGAGTAGTCCGTTGGAGAGCTGACGTTCTAAGGAAGTTTTTCCTTCGACGAAGAGATATTGGAAGTTATCGATATGGGTCATTTTCCTGGAAAAGTACAATCGGTATCCCAAGATTTCAGAAAACTTAAAGTTCGACTCAAGTTCTGCCAAAAATCAGGGATTAACCTCACACCATACTGATTGAATTTCGACGAAAGAACACACAGTGGGACGCTTAATTAATTAATTAAAAATTAAAGAAGAAAACCTATCGAAAGAAACCTATTTGCGTGGTTTCCGCGTAAAGGAGAATACTCGGAACCCCATCTCCATGAGTAGCGAGAACTGGGAGTTATTCCAAAAATTGAACCAGGACGCAGGTGTAGAAAAGGGTTAAACCAACGTGGAACACGGTTTTTCTGATAGCAACCTAGAAACCTCCGAAAGTAACCAAGTAATCTCAATTTATCGGTTTTTCGAGCCAAAACTTGGTCCCAGGGGATTTTTACGGTTGCTGAATACAGTTTTGAGGTCGAAAAATGTAAAGTTTTTAAATTGCAACGGAAAATTCAAATTAAATTGTTAACAACTTGAAAAAAGTCTTTCATCTCTCCAAAAGCCACCATCACCGGCAGATGAAAGACACAAAATTCCTGGGTGGCACTTAGGTTTTTCAGCTTTTCCCGCGTTCTGGTGCTGTTCTGCTGAAGTGTAACCATATCGCTAGAACCAGCTCGGTAGAAACAAGAACTAGAGACCAAAAAGAAAAAATAATATCGATTTCTTACCGTTTCACAGAGGGCAGATGAAAGACAGACAGTGACTGTGACACCACAATTTCGCAACTGACTCCACTTGCGCTCGCTTACAGTGGTAGTAAAACCGCGGGAAACGATAAAAAGCCGCCAAAATACGAAAACACGAAAAAGGCAGATTAAAGACAAAAACCTCCGGACAAGCACATTTTATCCTCCTGGTCGCTTTGTTTGCTTCTGAAAAAATCTGCAAATCCATTTTTTTCATGTCTAGGTATATGCAATAAAGAATCACTACAAATTCAGGCCGTTGCTTTCATAGGTGAGTTATAGTGTTCAAGCATAGTTGACTACCTAGGGGTCCGGACATGGCAGATTACTGGACATTTAGCAGTTTAAACTTTAATTTCTATATTTTAGCGCGAATAAGTGCATATTTTATTGATTGCCCGAAGTAGAACAAAGTTGATAGTTTATGGAGATTTTTTTTTTGACACCCAAATCACAAATGTGTTCGTAATCTTCTCTGGACAACGATTCGCCCTTTCTGGGAAAATGACCCATATCCACAACGGATTAAAGGAAGTTGTGATTTCAACAAATCAGACAATTTCAATGTTTAGGGGGAGATAGTCAATTTAACGCTCTTTCCAACGATGTATCCAGATTTTGATTTTCAAATTGAGGGAGTTACAGCCATTTTAGTGTCGCATGGTCGAAAACACGGACAAATATCAGTCAAGTGGGTGAGGCACATAGCTTCCTCGTATCCATAACCCGATTGTATAGATGAGCCGATGGATAGTACCAATCGGTAATTGGTACTTATGACCAATTACCGATTGGTACTTATGACCAATCAAGCCGATGGTAGTTGATCTCAAAATATCAACCTATAAGTACCTTCCACTTCCCTGACTGAGGACGGACACGCCAACCCGCATAATCCCTGAAAATATCATCGAAATCGGTCTAATACAAAAGGCAAGTGGGAACTTTGGTTTTAGAGAACATTTTGCTTCCGAGTCTACCAAGGTTGTGGTAGCTTTGTTTTTTACTTTTCAATGTTGAAAGAAAAATGTTCTCCAAAATCCTAATTTCGGTTCCGTGTTTGTGTGTCTGTCTGTCTGTCATGAAATCCTTGCCACAGCCATAACTGATACAATTGTCATCCGATTTCAATGAAATTTTCAGGGATAATGCGGGTTGGCGTGTAAATGGTCTCCTTCGAAAATCAAGGCCCCCAATTGGAAGCATTTTGTGCGAATACTCAAACGTGAAATCCTTGTATAACCCACAATTTCTACGTTTTCCAACAATGTTCAGAGATTGTGTGGATTTTGGTGTAGATGATCCCCTATGAGGGTAGTGGAAGGTACTTAGAATTTGGTGTTTTGAGATTAACTACTATGCATCGGCTCATCTATAGAATCGGGTTATGGATACGAGGAAGCTATGTGCCATACCAACTTGGCAGACTTTTTTATTTCCGAACTTGAAAGTTGAAAACAATTCCTTCGCTGCCTTGTTAAACTCGGAAGCAAAATCCTAAATTGAGAAAAAAAACAAAAAACAAGGAGTTAAAACAAAATTGCCAAGAGTTTCTAGTTGGAAATACCGTGCAGAATCGACCCCGAAGTTTGGCGAGTCGAGCCTGATGTACCCTGTACATATTATCCACAGTAGGTTAATATGGCTGAAAATCATTCAGATGAAGTATTTGGATTTTGGGACTTCGTCATTTTGAAAAAGGAGGCTATTCTCTACAATTTGGTACCTTTACATTTCTTTGGCAGCGTATGCAAACTTCTTCACCCTTCCAGAGACCTTGAGGATTATTCAGGTCGGTTGTATAATAATCAAAACAACCATCCTTTCCTTGCAAAATCCGGTACTGTAGGGATTGTCCCAGCAGCCGAGTAGGTATAACATAACTACTGCAACAGTTTACTTGATTTTCTTCTCCCTAGCAGGGGTGGTGAAACAATACGCTGCAGTAACGGTGCACCATTTACTGACTCCAGTCTCGGAGGCGAACAGCGATTTGGAGACCACCAGAAGTCGGCTGGTGGTGATTTCCAGGGGGGACCACAGAAGTCTCCATGGGCGATGGGTATCAGAACCAGAGCGCTCAACCCCTCGAGGTAATTTCGCTATTAAACGCTCATTTGAAACCCGTTCGAGTTGAGCTCATTCGCCGGGGAGCACATCCTTGTGCAACGGTTGGGCAACGCGGGCGAGGGGGACTCGGAGGACCCACCCGGATACGACGGCCGTCCGTCCTTCGGCCGTTGCCCAATGCCTTCCAGGAGTTCCAGCAAACCCGTTCTGAAACCTCATCACAGCCGCAGTATTAGTCAACTGCGCGGATCACCCCGATGCACGCTGGAAAAAAATTACGTATCCTAGTTTGAGCTAAAATAGGCAAGCAGTCAGAGAGTCGTATTCGAAGCTATTTTCACAATCAATTGTTCTACTATTGATGCTTTTCGGTTTATTATTTTCAATAATGAACCTTTAGAATCGACCGAGAAAAAAAATGTTAACCCTCCCCCCTCAAAATTTGTTGGTTCACGTACGTAGAATCCAAAAATCGAATAAAAATTTGGCCGTACGCGGCACTTTCCTCAGTTAGCATTGACCGATTTTGATGAAATTTGGTATGTAGGCTCCATTTGGGGTCTAGATGTGTCCCGAAGATTTTGGTTGATGTAGGTCACTTCTAAGGGTTGAAAAATAAGGTTTGAAATTTTGAAAACGCCCTAACTCAAAAAAATTTTATACCATCAATTCAAGATATTTAATCCATGAATTTAATTATCAATTTAATCCATCAATTTAGGATGGTAACGAATTTGTTGAGACCGCGCGGAGCCCTGCAGGACAAACGGGTCGTTTCCTACGAGAATGAATGTGAATCGCAGTGGATCGCAAAATAGGCCTAATCTCCGTTTAAATGATAGCTGACCAAAATGCGATCGATGTTTTTCTTCATGTTGGTTGGTGGTAACAATAGCAAAGCCGTGTTCTTTGCAGAAGAGTGATCTATATAGACAAATAATGAACCTTTGTGTAATAATTTGGAGCTTTTTTTTAATGTAAATAGAACTTTACAGCAAAATAGCATTACAGTTAGTATAACAGTTAATTATTTTAACAAGGACATGGCACGTGAGAGGGAGCCGAAGTCCGGAAGAAGAAGAAGAAGAATAGTCTACTATTGATGTAATTATTACAATGAAACTGAATCATCTACGGCTGAACCCGCATTGTCCGTATTTCATCGGTTTCGGATGCACGTTGTGAAACTGCTCAGTGGATTCCGACAAATTCGTAGGCAAAAAGAAAGAGCTGCAAATTATTACACAAAGGTTCATTATTTTTCTGTATAGAACAGTCGCCTGCAAAGAGCACAGCTTTGCCACTGCCACTATCTACCAAGCATATTCTTGCTTCACAATCAAGTTAATTCGAAGAAAAAAAGCTTCAACTCGGAAAAATAGTGAGTTGTGGGTGCTTTCATTAAGAAATTTTATTAGGTATTATATTTATTGCTAAGGATGCAAAGCTCAGTACAACTTGAAGCAACGAACAAGGATCGCATTTTGATCTGCTAAAATTTGAACGGAGATCAGGCCTCTTTTGCGATTCACACTCGTATTTCTGATTTATCGTGAGTCCAACGCTTGAGGTCTTATGGAGCGAGAACGGCTGTTGGTACATAGCTCTAGGTGGTCTCATTCGATTCTAAAAATTCAATTCTATTTTAAAATGGTGAAAAAACAATACCAATGTATTGAGTTTTGAGCTAGGGCGTTTAGAAAATTTCAGCCCTTAGTTTTCAACTCTTAGAAGTGACTGGCATCCACAAAAAGCTTCGGGGCACAACCAGACCCTAAATGGAGCCTGCATACCAAATTTCATGAAAATCTTTTAATGCTAATTAAGGAAAGTGCCGCGTACGCTGGGCGGAGGGCAACATTAGTATTCGATTTTTAGATTCTACGTATCTTGAAACGTAAACCAACAAGGTTTGATGGGAGGAGGGGGTTAAAAATGTGTTTTTCTTGGTCGATTCCAAAGTTTCATTATTGAAAATAATAAACCAAAAGAGGTAAAAGAGGGAAAGGGATTCATAGGAAATTCAAAATTCAAGATTCTCAACCACACAATCCCTAGAAATTTCATCCTAATCAAATCGAAGATATGGAAGATAATATCTGCACTGTTATTGCATAAATTTAGTTAAATGTTCTTTCTCAATAAGTAAGGACTGTGGGTCAGCTGTGGCTGAGCGAGCTACGGCATGAGTCTCTGGGGACGAGACTCGGATCGGTTGCAGGGGCCGTGAGTTCGGGGCTCGCCTCGGGAGCATATTTTCGGGCAAGTCGGTCGGAGTTCCCCCTCGCCCAGGGCAGTGAGGCCAATGGGAAGCCATGAGCGAAATCATCAGTACAAATTTTGATCTTCTCTTAGGAAGACAGCTGATGACGTCCGTGACTCCAGGAATGGCAGTCGGACGAAAATCCAACCTGAAATGGTTGTTTACTTTACTTTTTTTTACTTTTGGTTTATTATTTTCAATAATGAACCTTTGTAATCGACCAAGAAAAAAAAAATTTTAACACCCCCTCAAAATTTGATGGTTTACGTTTCAAGGTACGTAGAATCCAAAAATCGAATAAAAATTTGGCCGTCCGTCCGCCGTACGCGGCACTTTTGCCACTTAGCATTGACCGATTTTGATGAAATTTGGTATGTAGGCTCCATTTGGGGTCTAGTTGTGCCCCGAAGCTTTTGGTTGATGTAGGTCACTTCTAAGGGTTCCAAAATCAATTTTGAAATTTTGAAAACGCCCTAACTCAAAAAATTTCGATATAAAGGTATTGTTTTTCCTTCAATTTAGGATTCTATAGAATTTTTAGAATTTTTTGAGACCACGCGGAGCTCTTAGGACAAACCGTTCGCTCCCTACAAAAATTTAAGGGTTTATATTGAAATATATATATATATAAAGCAAAACACGAGTGTGAATCGCAAAAGAGGCCTAATCTCCGTTCAAATTAGAGCTGACCGAAATGCGATCGATGGTTGGTGATTTTGATTTTTTTGAATTTTTTTTTTTTGATTTTTTTTATTTTTATTTTTTTATTTATTTTATTTTTTTCTTCATATTGGATGGTTGTTGATTTTGTAGACGAGTGATCTATATAGAAAAATAATAAACCATTGTGTAATAATTTGCAGCGTTTTAAGTATGGACTGTCAAGTGGCGTCTCCTTTCCAAATTGAGCGGTGCAGACCACTACCTAAGATAAATAAGGACAGAGACTTAATGACGTCCCATTTCAACCTATGATAGGTAGTTTTAGCAAATTCCCAATTTGTAAGTTTGATGGAGGGAGCCATTCACTGGCCTCTTCCTTTCTCGCTTACAACTTGTGAATATAAGGATGTAAATTTTAACTATATTGTCCCCAGTAGGAAAAAGGATTAGAACTCAGATTTTGATTTAGAGAATACTGCCAGAGAGTAAGAACAATTAGAGAGATGCCTAGTTCTTGTTTTGGTCGGTATACTAGAATACCAGAATTGGGCCTTTTATAAAGATTTCCAGGAGAGGGCGGCGTTTCCCCATTGTAGGTAGGCCCTTCCTCTCTATTCCTCCAGTGCAGAGCTGTGAATTCCAGCCCTTTTCGTTTTATAAAATGGAAAAGGTAACTGTCCCATCATGTCTGCATTGCCAGAAGAGAGAAGATGATGATGCGCTACACACCTTTTACAAATGCATCAAATGGGCGGCTGGAAGAAGCCAGCTGCTAGCAGAGCTGGGATTAACTCCCCAAATTTCAACACCAGAAGCTGTCGTCAGCAAGATGCTGGAAGGTGAGAGGAGCTGGAGTCTTGTGGCAGCGTACGCAGATAGTATCCTGACAAGGAAGACATTGTTAGAACGAGAGAGAGAGAGAAGGGAACACCTGGTCCGTCCCGCCATCCAGAACTGATGAAGTGCCCCACGACTCAGCCTGAAGTAATGTGTTAAACAGTTCCAGGCTGATCATCCAACGTGGGAGAAAAGGAGGTGTTTTTTTAGTGGGTTTGAATCCCACGTAACCTTGAAGTCGCGAACCCTTCTAGGTATCTTACGAGATCCAACTCCACCTGTGGATCTCAAAGATTTTCTCACCTGCCTGCCGAAAAAGAAGCCCTTGTCCTTTTGGTCGGATTCTCTGGTTGGAATTTATTTATTTATTCCACATAAATACTTAGATTGCTGATAATAATAAGGTACGTCTTACATCGTGAATAAAAATAATATTTTTTAAATACTTAACCAGCTAAGCTAGGATTCGTTATGTCGAGCAATTTCAGAACGATGTTTCCTAGTAGACTTTCGTTTGTACCCTGACTTACGTATTTTTTGCAATGCTTGGAATTTCTAGAATGCTGAACGATGCGGGTGGTGATACCACTGAGCACACCTGCCGAATGTCCCAACTAAGATACCTCACATACCTGGCTCCATGACAAAACAAGGGAGTCGACACGATCGTAATTTAGTAGTACCTTTTTAATTTAGTGTGCCTTGTACACAAGAGAATATTACGTTTTAGTTCAGATTTCGACCCTTACTAAAGTGGTTTTTTGACAAATTAATATATTTATTTTAGCCAATTGCAATATTTCTCCATTTTTTTCTTCTTTTAGGTAGGTTGAGAAAAGAAAACACAATATCCAGGAAAAGAACACTTGAGCTATCAGATTTCTCTGCACGTGAAATGTCAAACATCGGAAATTCCCCTATCCATGCAAACCCTCCAATTGCATATTTACCAACCTCGAAACTTCCCTTCCTAACCATCATCTAGTGCCCTAGAATCGTATTTATCGACCACAGAGGTGTGAAGAATATCAGATTCACCCTGAACCTGGAAGTGTAATAGAAGACAGTGGAATCTCGAAACATGATAGTCGCCCCAGTTGATGGTTATAAGGTCCTCGCGGGTCTGGAAATCATGGTATATCATCCTTTCGATTGTAATCCGTCCCTGGCAACTCAACATTGGGTTATCAAGTCTAAACAAGGAAATACTACTCGTCCCCACACTTTGTTTTAGGCGATTATTTTCGGAGTCACGGAAAAGCTAATTTCGGCCCTGAAGAGACCCATGTTGCGCCTTCCAACCAGAATCTGGTAACCCTATATGATAGGATTTCAACGCTCTGAAAAAAGCTACGTGGAACAAATGAAAGCACTTTTTCCCAAAAATCCACTCTCGTTTCCAAACGATATTCAATGTTGAAACAAACGAAAATAGACGGTTTCTACAGGTAGTAGAGTTTCACGTCAGAAGTTTTTCAGTTGAACCCATTTGTGATAGTTAACATTTGTTAGTCCCGTCCGCTTCCCTTAGGTTCTTGACTTTTTGTTAATATAAAAAAAAGGCTTCCAAGTTGGGCATGAGACGTAGCATCTCAACTACCATTTGGAATGACAAAAAATCTAACTACATCTTGGATCATAAAAATCTCAATATCTACAAAATGTCACTGGAATCGGCGAAAATAGTAGAAGTTATGATTGTTTGCAGTGTTGCTATGATTTCATCATTTGCGTATGTGAAGAGGGAAAACGCACGCGGATTATTACACAACGGTTTATTATTTTTATATAGATCACTCGTCTACAAAATCACCAACCATCCAATATGAAGAGAAAAATCAAAAGAAAAAAATAATAATAATAAAAAAATTAAAAAATAAAAAAAA
Source organism: Apolygus lucorum (assembly GCA_009739505.2). NCBI lineage: Eukaryota > Metazoa > Arthropoda > Insecta > Hemiptera > Miridae > Apolygus > Apolygus lucorum. The sequence goes on from CM019167.2 coordinate 27,278,296, forward strand.
ATCAATAAAAATAAAAATCACCAACCATCGATTGCATTTCGGTCAGCTCTAATTTGAACGGAGATTAGGCCTCTTTTGCGATTCACAATCGTGTTAGGATTTATATATATATATATTTCAATATAAACCCTTAAATTTTCGTAGGGAGCGAACGGTTTGTCCTAAAGAGCTCCGTGTGGTCTCAAAAAATTCTAAAAATTCTATAGAATCTTAAATTGAAGGAAAATAATTTCTTTATATCAAATTTTTTTGAGTTACGGCGTTTTTAAAATTTCAAAATTGATTTTGGAACCCTTAGGAGTGACCTACATCAACCAAAAGCTTCGGGGCACAACTAGACCCCAAATGGAGCCTACATACCAAATTTCATCAAAATCGGTCAATGCTAAGTGGCAAAAGTGCCGCGTACGGCGGACGGCGTACGGCGTACGGAAGGCCAAATTTTTATTCGATTTTTGGATTCTACGTACCTTGAAACGTAAACCATCAAATTTTGAGGGGGTGTTAAAATTTTTTTTTTCTTGGTCGATTCCAAAGGTTCATTATTGAAAATAATAAACCAAAACGATGGTTCAAACGTGACGTGAGCGAAACGTGAAAATCTTCAATAACTTTCCAACTTTGATCAGAATCGGTCAAATAGGTGGAGTGAAACGAGATAATTTGACGTTTATGAGAAAAACATCCCAATCCCAATCCATTCAATCGAGTCGAGACAGCAAAACACATCTTCTGTGAGTGACCTGCTGTAGCATCTACTATATTCCGGCATTTCGGTAAGGGTACTCTTGTCCCGGCCGAAATTGCTCGGGAAACGCCCGAAAAACTTCTTCACTTTGTGAAAGAAGAGGTTTTCAAACAGGGCGCTTAAGTGAAAAAGGGAATCCTGTCACAATAGATCAAACTTATGGTCTAAGTGACTATGGGCCGTCCCAATAACAAGAAACAAAAAAAAACCATTCAATTCATAAAAATTGCAACCAATGATCGTTACAATAGTTCCACTTTTGTGTATGTGCGATTCATACGGAACGATGAAAACGTATTCAGTCGGTTCCCAACTCTCCTCAAAGTTTAGAGGCATCGGAGGATTGGTGAAAATGAGGCTGGGGAGTCAACATCTGCGCATGCTAATGTTAGGTAACCCAATGAAAAGCGTATGGAACCAAATCTTGGGCCTCAAACCCCTTGAAATTCGAAATCGAACCGGAAGTTCGATGTATATAGTAGATGCGATGTGTATATCTGTTTCGTGTATATAGAGGTAGAAAGGTCTCTACGTTCTGAAGATGAAAATGGAATGTCCTCCAGAATTGAAATTTTAGCTCGCATTTCACGTTTCAGATCTTCCTGAACGGTTTTGTTTGGTCCCCTGTGAATTGCATCGCCCCCGAATTAATAGCAGCCTCTGCCCATGCGCAAACATTTTTTTCCCCCTTTATTTGGTATAGGCATACAGCCATTAAACCGGACAATTTCAAATTGTGTATAAACATGTAAAATTCAAAATAAATTTAGTTGAATTACAAATTTAGGTTAATTTTTGTAAGGAAATTGTACATTTCATCGTAAATTATTTCGTCATTTTTACATATCAATGAGCTAAAATTAAAAGGTTGGTCCACTTGAGTAGGAATTACTGAGAAGAACTCCAATCTTGCTGAAACGTAAGTGGGGCAGATTAGAAATATGTGTTCTAGCGTTTCTTGATCATCTGGGCATGACCGGCATCCTCTTGATGGCGCTTTTCCAATCATATACAGGTACTTTCTCGTGAGGCAGTGTCCTGATCTCAGACGAGAAATATTTTTTACGTACTTTTTGGGTTTCGAACCTCCAATTTTTGAAAACCATGGATATTTCTTTACTTTATGGAACATGTACACGTAATTTCTACCAGAGGGATATGAGATGTGGAAATTCTGCCACTCGCCCATGTGTCTTCTCTTGATGACTGGGTATAAATCTGTATATGGAAACATGTTTTCCGGATCGCCTAATGGGAGAAGGGTTGCTTCCTTTGCCATGGCGTCAACGGTTTCGTTACCTGGCACCCCGATATGCGCTCTAGCCCACAAAAAGTGGACTCGAATGCCTCTGGTCATGCACTCTGGGAAGATAGAAATATTAAAATTGTTGGGTTAATTTTGGGACTACCGCCTATCTCACGACTGATTGACATAATATGTCGTGATTGACATAATATGATATATTATATGTTCCATAATGAAAATAAGTCAATTGCTAAGATTTTACTACCATAAAATTATGTGAATTGTTTAATATACCTTCAGGAATAGTTTACGCATTGTTTGAGCAAATAAAGCTCTTTATTACAGCTTTAATAAAGCTGTTTCATATTGCAATTAAGAATTATTTTTTTCTCTAAAAACGTATGCTGGGTTGAATCCAACCCGACCGTAGCTTTCATGTCCTTGAGGTCTACTGTAGCGTTGGAGGGTTCAATCTGTGGTAAACAACTAAAAACCTAACTAAAAACAACTAGTAATGAACAGTTTCTCAATCATTTGTTGCGTTTATCAATTAGAACGCATTAAAAAAAAACATCGTTCATTCGTCGTGGGAGCATCTATGTGTATTTTGCTCGATAGATCGGGTTGTCCCATCGCTTTCTCCCGCTCTCGAATGACATCCTCTTTGCGGTTCGTGACGCGAGCCAGCGAATTTGAGCCGACGTTTCGGACGACCGACGATGTCGGGAAGTGGAGTATTTAGTATCCCATCTGACGCTGACACTCAAGGCCAGTCAACCTAGAGCTGGAAGAACCTCTGATTTCATCGCGGTTTACACCCAGTCACAAATCACGTTGAAATGACTCGATGACGTACTACACCCGCTCAAGATGAGCGCACTCTGTTATGACAGAGTTGAGCAGACGTACAGTCCCAATAATGTGAACTAGAAAAGAACGAGGGAAACACGACTGAATAACAATAGCGAGCCAGCACAAACGTAATATGTTACTGCCGTAGATGAGCCAAAAATTTTTAAATTAACGAGCTAGCCGTTCGAGACGAGTGCTAGCCTCTTCACTCATTGCACCCTGTTCGTCAAATGAGGTATGAAATAAAAATGAGTAAAAATTAGATTCATCGATCATTTTTTACAACAAAATCTGCCAAGTGGGTGTGGCACAAAGCTTCCTCGTATCCATAACCCGATTGTATAGATGATCCGATGGATAGTAGTTGATCACAGAACATCAATCTCTAAGTACCTTCCACTACCCTCATAGGGTACTCTACACTTCAACTGGCACAATCTCTGAATATTGCTGGAAAAAAATTTGTAGTTATGGCTGTTAAAAGGATTTTACGTTTGCGTAAGCGCACAAAATACTTTCACTTTGGTGCCATCACCCCAACTCGCATAATTCCTGTAAATTTCATCGAAATCTGATTGGAAATGTAGAAGTTATGGCTTTAATAAGGAAATATACGTTTGCGCATGTGCAGTGGCTACTATCTATCCGGGGGAGATGAATTTCGTATGGGACCATCAACATGCCAACCCACACAATCCACAAAATTTTCATCTAAATCGGATGAGAATTGTAGAAGTTATGTGACAAGGAATTCATGTCAGACACACAGACACAGAACCAATATTGTTTAGGAAGGTCTGAAAAGTAAAAGGCGAGTGGGGATTTTGAAGAACTTTTTTTCAACTTTGAAAAGTGAAAACATAGCTTGGGCTACCTTGGTGGACTCGGAAGCAAAACTAAACCTCAGAATCTTTTGCTATATATGAAGTACCCAACATCATAATTTCAAGTGAATAGTCCGGTGGTTTATGCGAATACACTGCCGTTCAATATAGAAAAGCAGTACTTAACTCGAATGTTTTCTGAAATCGACTTTTTGTACCGTTGGAATAGTCTCCTCATTCTGTTTGTAATAAAATAGTAAAAAGCAACGTTATTTGAATAGAAGAATGAGGAAAAAACATGTCTATTGAGCCGAAACGTAGAATATGAGAAATAAATACCAGAACATGCTAGAGCAATGGGATTGACGCCCGTCTGCCGGAATGACCGGAGCCACCGACCATTCATTATAGATTAATTAGTTTTATATAGTTCATAGTACGGTATTAGTGAATTTGAGTACAATAAATTGAGAGCTTTAGTACATATGTTTTAAAATATTGAACTTTCTGGGTTTTGGTCTATTACCAGTTGAACTCCTTCATCAGGAATTCTCTATATTTCCAAGAATGATAAGCAAATTGTGCTACTGCCAGCCACTCCTCCCCACCGACCAACAGGTGATCCATTCGCACCCGATCCAACACAATCGCTCACAGGAAGCGCACCCTGAATTCCCGAAGTACAGGATAGGTCCCGAAGAAATGGATAGCGACCTTGTTCTCTTTCAGGTTGCACATGGAACACAACCTCCCTTGAGCGTCCGGCCGTGAATAAATGCCATCATTGAGCACAAGAAAGGCACCCCTCAGCCTCAAAATCCAGCGAAGAACCCAAAGAGGACTCTCTTCGTCCACCAGAAAGTTTGCAGGCCGGTTCTCCAGGCTCAGTAGAGGGTAAAGAGGATTCCTCGTTGCCTGGACGCTTATTTTCATGTTTTCGGTCCAGCTGCGATAGATTACCTCTACCAGCCCGTCCAGCTGCTCAGGCCACTCATCCAATCTTTTAATATCTCCGTGGAATTAACATCCATGCCGCTGAGCCAATCCTGTCAGTGCCCGAAACCACGATACCCCAGACCTGACAACTTCCCGAGCAACCATTCCTGGGTATCTACCATGTGGCATCTCCAAGGACTTGATAGCATACCGATATGCGAGTGACAGTAGCATCAGACTCCAAGTACACAAACTAGTTTGGAGCATTCCTCGGCAGACAGAGCAACTTAATGAAGTGTCTCGACACTTGCTTGAGGGCATTTGACATCATAAATATAACCTGTACCCCTGGGCACCATAACACTAGATTGCTCTTGCGACTGTATTAAAAATCCTATATTTCGCAGTCACAGGAATGGATGGGCGGCAAAAAGCAGTCTTATACATGCCTTATTTGAATAGTATGGGTGCTTTTCAAGAAAAACGAGAGGATTTCAATTTCACAGAGTGGTATAAGAGTGAGAAACAATGCTTGCCTACGCAACCCAATACACAGTTTCGAGGCTAAACTGCTGCTGCTGCTGGCTTTACCGTTGTTTCGTGGTCAGAGATGGCGACCAAACAACAGTCGAGTTGAAAGGCTGTGTTTTTCTCGTTGTGTCTTTCCCTGAAACCATGACACAGCGAATCGTGTGACCGAGCCAACATACAACGACGAAAGACATTTCGTTGAGTAAAAAATTTGTATTTGCTATTTTGCGCAAGGAAAAAATCAAAGAATACGCTGAAATTTTGTAATTTATTTGCATAAAACCTCATTTTCTCAAAATTACTCCTGCGATAGTTACTGCTTTCCTTTGGTAGACGGGAGTACAATAATCAGCGTCATCTAACACAACTACTTCTACGAGTAGTTATCAGAAATGTAAGTGCTGAGTGTGGAGCTGCGGTGTACACAACATCCTGTACAATCGTGTACTGGATACGAGGAAGCTATGTGCCACGCACACTCATCAAAATGTCCTTTTTGTTATTGAAGGATTCCTGACAGAGCTGCAAACGTGCTTCTCCACACCGGTTATTGGCGAAGAGAAAGAAATGAGATTTGACACTCCTGACGTGGTTAAATCAGTTTTTCATCATCTCAATTTCGCAGTTTCTCATCACGTTCGAGTTTATCTTACCGTGGAGTTCTTAGTAGAGAGCTTGTCACACCATCAACTAAACAATGTCGGAGTAAGGCGATATGATTGCAGATGCGGCAAACTTTGTGAAAATCTTACCTTGAGGTCCTCCATTGTAGAACCCTATTGAACGCGTGGTGTAAATTGAAATTAGCAGTCGAAGTAGTCTAGAAGTGAATACTGTTTTCCCATAATTGAAACGCTGACCATTAAACGGACAATGCCAACAGACTCCCGATGAGAAATAAAAGTTAAATTGTAACCTCTTAATTGTATTCGCTGATCACTCGAAATCCTGAAAATCGTCAAGAAACAGGGTTTCTCGAGTTGATCAATTTTATAGCAGTAGAAATGTTGAGGTGGCCCCTAGTGTACGGACTAATCAGGATTTCAGATTTCAAAACACTGTCTAGTTTCTCTCTAGTAAAATATTGCTTCTGAGTCTTCCAAGGTAGCGAAAGCTTTGTTTTCACTTTTTAAGGTTGAAAAAAAAGTTCTCCAAAATCGAAATTCCCAATCGCGTTTTACGTTTCAGACCGTCCAGAACAATTTTGGTTCGTGTCTGTCTGTCTGTGTGTCTGTCATGAAATCCTTGCCTCAGCCATAACCTCCACATTTTCTATCCGATTTTGATGACATTTTCAGGGAATATACGAATTAGATTGTAGATGGTCCCCTATGAAAATCATCACCCCCTGACTGATAGTGGCCGCTGCGCATGCGTAAACGTGAATTCCTTGTAACAGCCATAACTTTCAATCCGATTTCGATTAAATTTTCAGGAATTATTCGGGTTAGGTTGTAGATGGTCCCCTATGAAAATCAAGGCCTCAAAATTTACACTAGCCTCTGCGCATGCGCAAACGTTAAATCCTTGAAATAGCCATAACAAGGTACTTAGAGATTGATGTTTTGAGATTAACAACTATCCATCGGCTCATCTATACAATCGGATTATGAATACGATGAAGCTATGTGCCACACCCACTTCGCAGACTTTTTTTTATTCTCATGAGAATAAAAGTGATATGGTACTGCCTTAACACGCTAACTAAAATACATTGGGTAAAACTTGTTTGTCTGGTTGAAAGGTATCCCTTTGCTGGTTGCAACTGAACGTCCAAGTCCCCTGGAATGCACGCAGTACTAAACAGTATGTTTAAAAAGACGACCATTACCAGAAATGCTAGTATTCCCCTACTAAGAATACAAAGTTTCGTTCATTCCATCATTATGTGCAGACAATTTAAGTGGAATTGGTGCCTACGACCGACCTAATGAGTGGTCTCAGGAGTCGCTGCTGAAAAACTATTCGAGTTTACTGTGTTTCTTGACACACTTCGAAACCGTCGAAGATGCGAAGAAAGAGGGATCACAATTCTAAGTGTCATGCGACAGCTGAGACGAACTGCTCAATTGTTTCAGAACCCATAAATGCATTCCTCAATGATACCCACTCTTATTCCTGTTTTGTATTGCATACATACAAGCTAAATCATGAGTATGGAAGTAGAATATACTATATCCCGAAACGGCCACGACTTTACTTCCTAGTCTAAAAACTTAGCGGAAGCATAGTTTTCACTTTTCGAGGTTGTAAAGAAAAAGTTCTCCTATATCAACATTTTTACTCGCGTTTTACGTTTTAGATATTCATGAACTTTTTTGGTTTCGTATCTGTGTATCTGTCATGAAATCCTTGTACCGGCCAAAACTATAAGAAGTTATTGTCCGATTTTGATGAAATTTGCTAGGATTTTTCAGATTGGCATGTAGATGTTCTCCTGTGAAAATCGGATTTTAAATAGCCTCTACGCAAGCACAAACGTAAACCTTGTAACAGTCACACAATTCTTCACAGGACATGGACTGTTTTATGCCTATCTACATAAAATGGGAAAGGTAACTGTCCCAACATGTCCGCACTGCCAGAAGAGAGAAGATGATGATGCGCTACACACCTTTTTCAAATGCAACAAATGGGCGGCTGAAAGAAGCCAGCTGCTATCAGAGCTGGGATTAACTCCCCAAATTTCAACACCAGAAGCTGTCGTCAGCAAGATGCTGGAAGGTGAGAGGAGCTGGAGTCTTGTGGCAGCGTACGCAGAGACTATCCTGACAAGGAAGACATTGTTAGAACGAGAGAGACAGAGAAGGGATCACCTGGTCCGACCCGCCATCCAAAACTAATGAAGTGCCCCAGGACTCAGCCTGAAGTAATGTGTTAAACAGTCCCAGGCTGAGCATCCAACGTGGGAGAAAAGGAGGTGTTTTTTTTTAGTGGGTTTGAATCCCACATAACCTTGAAGTCGCGGATCCTTAAAGGTATCTTACGAGATCCAACTCCACCTGTGGATCTTAGAGATTTTCTCACCTGCCTGCCGAAAAAAAACCTTGTAACAGTCATGTTTTCACTTTTCACTCGAATTCGACGAAATGTGTGGGGATTATGCAAGTTATTAAGACATTGATATTTTGAGATTAGCAGCTTGTGACAGACCAACAGTTCATGGCTTCCCCAATGGGAAGGCCAATGCCTCACCGCCCTGGGTTGGGACGAGGGGGAACTACGACCGACTTGCCCGAAAATATGCTCCCGAGGCGAGCCTTGAACTCACGGCCCCCGCAACCGGCCCGAGTCTCGTCTCCAGAGACACATGCCGCAGCTCGCTCGATCACAGCTGACCCCCTGCTACTATACGAAACGTATAGTTCACTGAGGGTAGAACGCAGCAACGATTAAATTATTCTCATTAATTAATCAGATTCTCCAGATCCTCTAGAACAATACTGTTTCAAGCTATATATGCATTGGATCATTTTTTTTTTTTTTAATCGGGTCATGTATACGAGGAAGCTATGTGCCACACCGACCAACCAATCTGAATACGTTATAATTATAATTTTCTACTTTTGGTGATTTGCCATCATCAGTTTTGAGGTCGGTCCGTTTTTTGGTTTATTATTTTCAATAATGAACCTTTGGAATCGACCAAGAAAAAAAAATTTTTAACACCCCCTCAAAATTTGATGGTTTACGTTTCAAGGTACGTAGAATCCAAAAATCGAATAAAAATTTGGCCGTCCGTCCGCCATCCGCCGTACGCGGCACTTTTGCCACTTAGCATTGACCGATTTTGATGAAATTTGGTATGTAGGCTCCATTTGGGGTCTAGTTGTGCCCCGAAGATTTTGGTTGATGTAGGTCACTTCTAAGAGTCCAAAAATGAATTTTGAAATTTTGAAAACGCCCTAAATCAAAAAAATTTGATATAGAGGTATTGTTCTTCCTTCAATTTAAGATTCTATAGAATTTTCAAAATTTTTTGAGACCACCCGGAGCTCTGTAGGACAAACCGTTCGCTCACTAGGAGAATTTAGAGTTTGGACGTGCGATAAATCAGAAACACGAGTGTGAATCGCAAAAGAGGCCTAATCTCCGTTCAAATTAAAGCTGACCGAAATGCGATCGATGGTTGGTAATTTTGATATTTTTTGATTTTTTTTTTTCCTTCATATTGGATGGTTGGTGATTTTGTAGACGAGTGATCTATATAGAAAAATAATAAACCATTGTGTAATAATTTGCAGCGTTTTTTTTTTTCGTTAAAAAGATTTTAAATATTATTTATTACATTTTTCTTACTGATCAGTTGTTGTAGCAAAAACAACGTTCTTCATAGGAACTTTGATAAAACTTCAATAAAACTGTTTGCACTATAATTTGACGTACACAATATAAAAGAACTAAGTTTAACCAATGAATGCGAGAACAAAGACCTCGGCCGAGTTTCCGACAGTGGAGCTTAAAAACCTGATGGTACGCCACATTAGGCTTTGCAATTATTCTTCCGGTTGTTGACGAACAGTCCTTTCAGAGGTGGTTTTTTGGTCTTAAACGAAATTCGTTCTGGAGAATAAAGAGATGATAGATGTTGACACGTGGGTAATCAGACATTGTCCGGATCAAACCGAGCGGTTCCATTGAGTCAACGGGATAAAACAAAAGCGGTTACCTGGTGGGAAAAGAAGGGAAGATGGCCAATGAGTTTGAGAGGTTCGGGAGGGTATAATGAGAGGCCCTCCAGGCTTCCGTTCGCGAGGCTACAAAAGCCGTTCTCCCGAACGTGATGGGACCTAAGGCAAACGACCTGAAGTGGAGCTGTCCAGTGTGGGATAAGGAAGGAAAAATGTGGTATGGGTATATTGTTAGAGAACATAAAGAAGTTATTCCTAGTAACTAAGATATTTGTAGGTCCACGAAAGTGAAGTATCGTGTGGTATATAGAGAAATAACCCGCAGTTCGTAGGAGAAAGTGCCCAAACATGGCATCTACCGTTTTTTCACCTATTGTTTCTGTGGGTACTACGCTCAGTGTCTTAAATTCACTGCCCATCACACTCAATGAATACCTTTGACCAGAGCTTTGAGTAAGTGATTTGGTCAGGAGGCTCTGCATGCGGCATGCGGAACTACAAAGCCGACGTCAAAGACCAGGAGAATCTCATGTAGCAATAAATATCAAATCAAGACCACTACTGGAGGTGATTCATTACAATATATTCATACATAAAATTTGTATGTGATAATTTGAGTGGTCTCCAAACAGGTGAAGATGTTCATGACCACTCAGCACGAAATCGGCACAACTTATGCCCTCCAGTAGCGTGCCTATCCGCTAGCATGAAAAGTCACCCTTTGCAGAACGGAGTTCGTCTTTTTAATCTTTTACCGGTGGCTATGCGTAATCTGCCATCAAAGCAATTGACTCTGACAAATAAAACCCTTCTGATCGACGCAGATCTATACTCAACTTCTGAATTTTTTAATTTGACATGGTGATAGACCTGATATTTTGTTTGTTTTTTTAATCGTTAGGTTTTATTTGTAGTTTTGTGTTGACAGAGGAACTTTGTTGTATGTGTGATGGAGTTTTGTTTCTCATACATTTTTTTTACTTAGTTTTAGTCTGTATTCATATTTATGACGATTATGTAACCGATTTGGTATTGGCATTTTATCTGTTGATTTGATCTACGAGTATCATATCTTTTGAGATGAAACCTCGTACGTAGACGTCTAGCCTCCAGAGCCCCGAACTCCTAATTTTTGTTATTTATCCGAGGTAAATGACCCAAAGCCGTGCAGGTTGTAGCCGTCAATGTGTTTGAGAACGAAATGGGAGGAGTCGAGGAAGGCGGTACGAAACAAAGGACGAAGGAAGAACAGATGAGAACGAGAAAGAAAACGGATGGGAAGAAAAAATGTACCTGGAGTGGTGGACAAAAGGGGAAAATAGTAGTTATTATAGAAGTGCCTGATGTGACTAGCGAGGGGAGCCTAATAAGCGGCTGCAGACCCTAGTTGACTACGCGGTTGACGAGAAATCACGACCCGAACTGGATGAGAAAACATCATCACACTAAGTATCTAATTGTGGAATTCCGCTGAAACTTAGATGTGCAGTTGGGGAGTGATGTTTAGAAAATTCCATACGAATTTCAAAATGGTCAGAGCACCGGTAGGTAGCCACAGCAACGCGAAAACGTTGAATATTTGCCATACTCTAGACTTTCTCATTTTATTTCCGTTTTTATGGATTTTTTAGAGATTTTTTGGATTGGTCAATGAATTCTACACTCTCCCTGACCATATTGTTTATAATACAGTCATGCTATGAATTCGGGGAAGCTATGAGTCACCCACTTGACAGACTTCCTCGTTGTATTCTGGAAGATCTTGGTGAGAGCTTTCCAAACTGGTCTTGTGCTTAGGGCCATGCTCGTAGCCCCTGGAATCATGCTCATCAACATTTATCGAAATTTTTGTTTAAATATTTTAAACTCCATTTGATTACATATATTAATAAGGTCATGAATTTATTGAATGTTATTTTATTAGGTATAATGAGGGGAGGATGTGTGTTCTACCTGACCGTTACCAGTGGAGACATCCAGTGTGTGGTACTCAAAACGGATTTCTACACATTCAGACAATTAAAAACGCTGCAGATTGTTACACAAAGGTTTACTATTTTTCTATATAGATCACTCGTCTGCGAAGCCACCAACCATCCAACATGAAGAAAAACATCGATCGCATTTCGGTCAGCTAAAATTTGAACGGAGATTAGGCCTCTTTTGCGATTCACACTCGTGTTTCTGATTTATCGTAAGACAACCCTTAAGTTCTCGTAGGAAGCGAAAGGTTTGTCCTACAGGGCTCCACGTGGTCTCAAAAAATTCTAAAAACGCATTTCCTTTATATCGAAATTTTTTGAGCTAAGGCGTTTTCAACATTTCAACCCTTAGAAGTGACCTACATCAACCAAAAGCTTCGGGGCACAAGTAGACCCCAAATGGAGCCTACATATCAAATTTAATCAAAATCGGTCAATGCTAACTGAGGAAAGTGCCGCCCACGGAGTACGGCGGACGGACGGCTAAACTTTTATTCGATTTTTGGATTCTACGTACCTTGAAACGTAAACCAACAAATTTTGAGGGGGGGGGGGGGGTTAAACAAATGTTTTTCTTGGATGATTCCAAAGTTTCATTATTGAACATAATAAACCAAAATCACAAATCATTGGAAGCTCAGAACACCTAACGAGTGAGAACATCAAGAGGAGCACAACAAAGGCAGCAGTAACACGAGTTTATGTCATTACTTTCGGAAAGGCAAGTGAGATGATAACAGGTACTTGTTAGCATCGTTGATGAACAATTTATTTTTATTACACCATAGGGTCCGCTTACTGGATTCCTTACGGAGATATTGACTCCAAAACCGCATTCAAAACTCACTCGGAGAAATGTCATCTAAACTGTTGAAAGTGGTAAATTTTGAATTGTTTGAGAGTTTGAGACATCAGGGGAATATCAGCGGCAAATTTCAAAGAAATTGAACTTTGGTACGTAAATCAACAAAACCTTATAGAACTCGAGATCATAAACTATCGAAATCGTCCAATAAAAGTGGATCACCGTTTCCAACTGGCTGGTAGGCTAATGGTTCTCCAACATTCATCTCACCTTCTTTCCAGTTATATTTCGATTGATTCTGGAATACCGTACTTAAATAGGATAGCTCCTCAGTTTTTACGCACTGATTTCTTTATTTATGCGGGGGAAGGGGGTCCATACTAGTTTGCCTGCACGATATTGTCTTCTACACCCAACAATACCACACAGCGGTATTTTCCATGAAATAATCGACTTACTGCAAACAAAATCAGGAACTCTCTTAATAACACCACTCGACCGAGTAAACCCCGGTGTGACTGAGTAAAGCCGACCGGTCTTGCTTTATCCTGAGTGTCCCAAGTTGTCAATGGCAGCTTCAACACAGGACACACCTGGCGAGCTAAGATAAGAAATGATGATGGAAATTATTAATTGCAAGCGGTATCAGAGCTAAAAGTGTGGTACTCAACAACATCAGGGCCCTGGCTGCAACCTTGTCATAGCGCGAGTACTGGTACGGGAAAAGTTCCACGGAGTTACTCGAGTTAGGCATCTCGGGAGGTGTACTACGTGGTGTCGCCACCCATGTCCTGCTCGTCTTAACTGGTCTGGTGGTCGTTTTATAGGTCAACTTCCCTTCATCCCTCTCTGGCCCCCACCTTCCTCATCTTTCTTATCCCTTGGGCTGGCGTCGGGCGAGTCCTGGGCGTCCTCCCCTCTAAAATTTGATAGATTTTGCCACCGAGTCTAGCAAGTTAGCGGAAGAATTTTTTCACTTTTCAAGGTTGAAAAAAAAAATTCTCCAAAATCGAAATTTCCACTCGCGTTTTACGCTACAGACCTTTCGGAACAATTTTGGTTCCTTATCTGTCTGTCTGTGTGTCTGTCATGAAATACTTACCACAGCCATAACTTCTACAATGAGGAATTTCACCATGTCGGAATTTCCTATTTTTGACCCCAAAATCGGATTCAGCACCTCTAAAAACCCCCTAAGGCAAACTTTCAGCCCGAACTTCCTAATTTACGAATAAACAAAACAGTGTAGAAAATACGAATGTTTAAAAAAAACCGGGAAAATGACGTCATCCTGGAATAGTTCATTTATGGCCGCTGGAAGCGCTGAGATCGAGAAATCCATTGTCCCCAGGTGCAAAATTTCATGAAACAGTAAAGTTCGAAATCGAAAAACTGAAGAAAAAAATAGAAAAAGCGAGATGGGGAAAATTAGGTTTCCTCTGATTTTGTTTGATAACTTTTCTCTTAGAAAACACGATTTCGTCGTCCCAATGGGCAACACTGGGAGGAGACGGCGATCCGAACAGCCCAATCAGCGAGCGTTCCCGCTGGACGTTTGTTTTCCCGGTTAGTTTTGAAATTAAAAATTTTGACTGTCTCCCAAAAATAACAGGAGACTTATTTTCCGAAATCTGCCCGATTTTCATCTATCCCACACCATTAACTATTCAGGAAAAATGCAAACAGAAATCGGTGAAATCCCTCATTCTCATCTGATTTCGTTGAAATTTTCAGGGATTGTGCGGATTGGCGTGTAGACGATCCCCTATGAAAATCATCTCCCCGGACTGATAGTAGCCTCTGCGCATGCGCAAACGTAAAATCCTTGTAACAGCCATAACACTTACATTTTTCACTCGAATTTGATGAAATTTTCTAAGATTGTTCAGAATGACGTGTTCATGGTTTGCTATGAAAATAATCTCCCCCAGACTAATTGTAGTTGCTGCGCATGGGCAAACGTGAATTCCTTGTAACAGCCACAACTTCTACATTTTCCATCCGATTTCGACGAAATTTCCCAGGATTGTTCAGATTAGCGTGTAGATGGTCCCCTATGAGGGTAGTGAAAAGTACTTGGAGATTATCTAATATGCATCGGATCATCTTCTATACAATCGGGTTTTGGATACGAGGAAGCTATGCGCCACACCCTCTTGGCAGACTTTTTTAAACGTTGTGCTCCCTCCGCCTTTGACGGAGGTTTATTTTTAAAATCCAACTTCTTCTTCTTTGCCTTTTATATTGAACCAACTTTAATTCATGAAGGATTTAAAGCATCACAAACTACCTACTGATTCGGATTTCATAAAATAATAGAAGAAAATACTGATACTATCAACTTGGCTTTGAACACAATTGAGGCAAGTGGTCAATCATCGCTGAAATTCAAAGAGGCCGGTGTAATTGATCATTTGAAGCCCATCGATAGTCTGTCTATGATATCACAATGAAACAACCAATTGGCAGTATTACCAGGTGGGATAATTCAGCTCCCCGTTCGATGCGCGATAGCGGACCCATAATCGTACGCATACGAATACACTATTGTTTGTAGCACGAATATAAGACTTTCCTGAGAAAGCAAATTCGAACCCATCAGAGGTACGACGGGTTGTGGAAGCGAAGGCCCCCAATCCGCGTCCCAGATGGCCCGCAATTTCTCGAGACAGACCGTTCGACTACGAGCGTCACCGTTAGCAAATAGCACCGGATTTGCGGGGCGCTAGTTTAGTAAAAGCGTCCAATTACCCCGCTGTAAATGAACCACAGTCCACATGCTTCAAGGGAACTGGGTGAGTCAATTGAACCTCGACGCGTCTGTCAGTGGGCCAAAATACTGGAGTTCCGAAGAACTGAACAAGCTTCACCGTTGTGTTTGAGAAAATCTGTTTTTAGCCGATTTACAATACTTTTCTTCTACCTCCAATAATTATGGATGTACCTTCCTTGCCTGGTGTAGGTACCCACATGATTTGCCACTCTGAAGTCGGATTTGAACTTCAAGTCCACAACGTAAAGATCACACGGTGCATAACAAATTTTGGTTCATTACTTAATAATAAACCTTCGGAATCAAGCAAGAAAAATTATTTAACTTCTCTCAAAATTTGTTAGTATACATTATGAGGTTCGTAGAACGTACCTCATAATGTACATTGTACGCAGCACGTTTCCCAGTTCCGATGAACCGATTTTGTAGAAATTTTGTTTATCGGCCCCATTCAGGGTTTAGTTGTACCCCATCAATTTTCGTTATTTTAAATCACACTTAAAGGGTAAAAAATAGAGGTTGAAATTTGCGAAACGCCCCAATAGAAACACGATTAATGTAAATGTATTGTTTTTTCATAAATTTAAACCAGTGTAGAATTTTTAGAATCAAATATGACCAATCAGAGCTCTGTAATACCAACCGTTCACTCTATGTGGGCTTGAAGTTGGGCATAAAAATATAGTGTAACACGAGTGTGAATCGCAAATGAATATTCACAGAAGTAGACCTAATCTTCGTTCAAATTTCAGCTGCTCTGAGCGATAATTCCAGAATCGAATGAAACCATTCAGAGCTTAGTAGGGCTCACCTTTGCTTCCTAAGAATTTGATTATTACTAGTTTTAATTAAATTAATTAACGAAAGTTGTGTGTTTGGGCTACAAGACGAGTGTGTTTGGGTCCCCTATGAAGGTCATTGTGATGGTAGTCAGTGCGCATGCGCTAACGTTCAAGTCTTGTAGTATTGTAACTCCTACATTTGTCATCCGAATTCGATAACATTTGGAGGGATTTTGCGGAATAACAAGTGAACTTTCGCAGTTAGGTGAATCCCTCTCCTCCTACCTACTCTAGGCCAGATGTGCGCTACATGAGAGCAACGTGTTCCATGAATGCCAGTGTGTCCCTTCGTCTCACGTCAAAAATAATAACTCATTGCGTAATAATTTGCAGCATTTTTAATCATTTTGTTAATTATGTTACACTGCAAGATGATTATAACCTGATTAGATGTAATGGGTAGGTAACTGGTACTATTTACGCGTGGTTACTATTTGATGCCTATGTTTTTTTTCAGGTTAAGTTTCAAATTTAAAAACTAATAAGTTAATTATTACTTCAAATGCCTGTTTTTGAATACCATCATACTTGAAAAAATGCCGTGTTCTCACCCTTTTGTGCTCGCCTCGGGTAAGTCCCTGGAAATATTTCAGGCAACTTTACGACCACCCCTTCAAGTCACTTGCTAATATTCCGTGTTTGACAGAGGAAACTTTCAGTGTAACTCATGACTCCAATATCATCTTATCTTATTCCAGTTTTGTATTGCACAATTGTCGCATGTAATACTAATCAGATCATGAGAGCGGTGAAGTAGAACATACATCGGTATGTGTTTATGGCGGCAATATTGTGCTTCCAATTCTACCTAGGTAGTGGAAGCATAGTTTTCACATCTGTCTGTGTGTCTGTGAAGTTACTGTCAAATTTCGATGAAATTTTCAAAACTCTGTGAGTTGGCGTGAAGATGGATCCCTACGAAAATCCTCGCCCCCGGATTGATGGTAGTCTCAGCGCATGTGCAAACGTAAAAACTTAGCAACAGTCATAACACATTTTTCATCCGAATTCAATGAAATTTGGTGGTATTGTGCCGATGCCCACGTAGATGGTCCCCTATGAGGATAGTGCAAGGCACTCACACTGGTGTTTTGAGATGAGCTACTATCTGTGATATCCCTTAACGGATACGATGAAGCTGTGTGCTACACCCACTTGGTACAGTACTCTCTCAACTCCTAAGAGTTCGACATATTCAATGAAATTTGGAGGTATTGTGCCGGTGCACATGTTGATGGTCCCCTATGAGGATAGTGCAAGACGCTCAGACTGGTGTTTTGAGATCTGCTACTTACCCGATGCATCGAATCATCTATAAAAGCCGATTATGCATACGAGGAAGCAACGTGCCACACCCATTGTTATAGCCATATGCGTACTCTCTTCCTCGTATTATGATTTTGTATAGGAACTTATAGATTTTGTAATATTATATTTACTTTTCTCCTTGTAATGCAACTGTGCTACTATTCAATAAATAAATAATGCTTGTTGGGGAAATTATATTGATTTTAAACGTAACAAGTTTGATTCACAATTTGTTTAGTCTGTAGATGTGAGGAATGTAGGTTCGCAATATGTTAACTCAGGAAATATCTCCGAGGTACCTCAATACTCGCCACACAAAGTGGACTGAACTGATCCTTCATACGATAGCATCACCTGTCAGAGACCGAAGTGTTTCCATGAAATCATCACTGGAATATTCAATCGAGAAGGATGCGGTCACCACTTGGGTGAGTCCAGTCCACCTCTCCTCCATCGCCGACGAGGAAAATTATAGACGAGGCCGCCTCGTTTGGCAGAATCCTTCCGAAAATGACCGCTGGAGGAGGTCAAAGTCGATCTAAGGAGGATCCGAAGATAACGAGGAGGACCAGGATGGATCTCAGGGGGATTCTCGGGGTCACTCTACGGGAGAAGAGATGCTGACCCCAGCAATTAACCCTTTCTGAAACCCCGTTCAGTGATATATTCAGCTATAACGGCCAGATTCAGCAGACCCGCCCATCAACTTCTGTTGCTGTGAAATTGTTAACAGAATCACTGAATGTTGAAATGACTAAACCCCATCGACCCAAACTTGTAATAAACGAGAAAAACGCTGCAAATTATTACACAACGGTTTATTATTTTTATATAGATCACTCGTCTACAAAATCACCAACCATCCAATATGAAGAGAAAAATCAAAAGAAAAAAAATAATAATAATAAAAAAATTAAAAAATAAAAAAAAATCAATAAAAATAAAAATCACCAACCATCGATTGCATTTCGGTCAGCTCTAATTTGAACGGAGATTAGGCCTCTTTTGCGATTCACAATCGTGTTTTGATTTATATATACATATTTTTTAATATAAACCCTTGAATTTTCGTAGGGAGCGAACGGTTTGTCCTACAGAGCTCCGCGTGGTCTCAAAAAATTCTAAAAATTCTATAGAATCTTAAATTGAAGGAAAAACAATACCTTTATATCGAAATTTTTTGAGTTAGGGCGTTTTCAAAATTTCAAAATTGATTTTGGAACCCTTAGGAGTGACCTACATCAACCAAAAGCTTCGGGGCACAACTAGACCCCAAATGGAGCCTACATACCAAATTTCATCAAAATCGGTCAATGCTAAGTGGCAAAAGTGCCGCGTACGGCGGACGGACGGCCAAATTTTTATTCGATTTTGGTTTATTATTTTCAATGATGAACCTTTGGAATCGACCAAGAAAAAAAATTTTAACACCCCCTCAAAATTTGATGGTTCACGTTTCAAGGTACGTAGAATCCAAAAATCGAATAAAAATTTGGCCGTCCGTCCGCCGTACGCGGCACTTTTGCCACTTAGCATTGACCGATTTTGATGAAATTTGGTATGTAGGCTCCATTTGGGGTCTTTTTAGGGTATTCCTCTTGGGGAAATTTTTAGGATATTTGAGACCACCCGGAGCTCTGTAGGACAAACCGTTCGCTCACTACGAGAATTTAAAGTTTGAACGTACGATAAATCAGAAACACGCGCGTGAATCGCAAAAGAGGCCTAATCTCCGTTCAAATTAAAGGTGACTGAATTGCGATCGATGTTTTTCTTCATTTTGGATGGTTGGTGGCTTTGCAGACGAGTTATCTATATAGAAAAATAAAAAATAATAAACCATTGTGTAATAATTTGCAGCGTTTTTGGATTCTACGTACCTTGAAACGTAAACCATCAAATTTTGAGGGGGTGTTAAATTTTTTTTTTCTTGGTCGATTCCAAAGGTTCATTATTGAAAATAATAAACCAAAACTGCTTGGTATCTCTGAAAGACCTAATTTTGGGAAATGATTAAATTATTTGACACGTAGAGTTCGTACTTTAACCCTTTCAATGCTACTAAAAAATAATTTATGTGAGGTTTTATCGGGAACAGTTATTATTCCTCCAAGTGATTATTACGATAATATTACACTTTTTTCTGAGAATCAGAAGGTCTGAGAGACACCGCGTTATGCAAATACCTTTCAAGTGACGAAATTTCCAAAATCGAGTTTTTCGTCTCGTCAAAATCGAATCGATTTCTTTGGGTATCAGCGCTGTCTTTTTGTTATAAAATAAACTACTTCCTAATATACTAAGCGAAATTCACTATAAACGCTGCAAAGTATTACAAAAAGTTTTAATATTTTTCTGTATAGATCACTCGCCTGGAAAGAACACAGATTTGCCATTGTCACCACCCAATAACCATTGAGTGACCATGGTTGTAACCATTTTTCGCTTCACAATCAAGTTTATTTTGAAGCAATAAACGCTTCGCAATAAAACTACAACGCAATGCAAAACTGGGAACAACTCAGAGAAACCATCAACGATCGTATTTTGGTCAGCTGAAATTTGAATGTAGATTTGGCCTATTTTGCGATTCACCCTCGTGTTTTTGACTAATCGTAAATTCGACCCCCAAGTTCCATAGGGAGCGAACGGTTTGTCCTACAGAGCTCTGGGTGGTTTCATTCGATTCGAAAAATTCATTACTATTTAAATTTATGAAGAAAAACAATACCTTAATATAAGTTTTCCAGCTAGGGCGTTGTGAAAATTTCAGTCCTTATTTTTCTTTTCACCCGACATATTTATTCAAAAATCTTTCGATTCTGAAGGCCTATTCTTTTGGTCAAATCGCATTCCTTTTTAATACTCTCAAGTGTTCATATTTAATAATAATAAATGTTTATATTATAGTAAATTATTTATTTATTTAAAATGAGAAATATATGATATTCGCAAGTACTTTTATTTTTCACTCTTAATTATCTAATAATACATCCAAAAATAAAGCTGAATATTACATACCTATTGCGTAGCCATTCCAAAAACTAAGTACTTAGATGAATTGGGGAAAAGTTTTTTCATGAGTTAGGTAAAAATAAGGGAAGGAATAAAACGATGATATTCTTATCATTGAGCAATGTGAAAAATGGTGATAAGGGCTGGCGCTTAGTCGTCTTGGTTTATCATAATTTACTTGAATGAAGATATGCAAAAACCTAATAAACGACAAATTGGCGGTTGATTGGCTTTTGCGTCACAAGCTTTTAGCACTTTCTGGTTCTGCAAAGAGCTATTAAGCGACAAAACTGCTAGATGGGCTGGTTTATTGGATTTTTTTGTTTAGATGCCATCAGCACACCACAGTATCGTCACGATGAAGTTACGTTAAAATCAGTCAAAAACAATGCTCTCCAGACGTAATAGTTGGTCTGAATCTTTTTTTGCCAAACCCGCACAATTCCTTAAAATTTTCATCGATTTCGGGTAGAAAATGTAGAGGTCACGTCTGCTCCAAGGTTTTTACGTTTGCGCAAGCACGTGGGGTATTATAAATCCGGAAGCGATGACATTCATAGAGGACCATCAACATGCCAACCTTCACAATCCCTGAAAATTTCATCGAAATTGAACAATAACTTTGTATAGCTTTTCCCGTTACAAGGATTTTATGACAGACAAACACAAAACAAAACGTCTGCCAAGTGGGTGTGGCACATAGCTCCCTCGTATCCATAACCCGATTTTGTAGATGATCCGATGCCCTGTTGTTTACCTCAAACCATCAATTGCACTACCGTTTTAGGGGACCGCCTACAAGTCAACCCGGACCATCAATGAACATTTCTTCGAAATCGGATGGAAAATGTAGAAGTTATGGATGTTACAAGAAAATTCACGTTTGTGCATGCGCAGTAGGTACTATCAGTCCGGAAGCAATGGTTTCCATACAGGACCATTTACATCTCAATCTGCATTACCCCTGAAAATTACAACGAAATCCGATGGAAAATGGAGAAGTTATGGCTGTTGCAAGGAAATTTACGTTAGCGCAAGCGCAGTGGCTTTTATCAGTATGAAGGTGGTGATTTTCATGGGGGACCTTCCAAATACTAATCTGTATTTCTTAAAATTTCCATCGAAATTGGACAATAACTTCGTATAGTTATGCCCGTTACAAGGATTTCATGACAGACACGGAACCAAAATTATTAAGAAAGGTCTAAAACGCAAAATGCGAGTGAAAATTTTGATTTTGGAGAACTTTTCTCTCAACCTTGAAAAGTGAAAACAAAGCTTTCGCTACCTTGGTAGACTCGGAAGCACAATTGTTCAGGGAATTCTAAATCATAAAACGGGAGAGGATATTTTGATTTAGGAGAACATTTCTTCCCTTACCTTGAAAAGTGAAAACAATTCGTCCGCTATCTCGTTAGACTCGAAAGCAAATTTTAAAAAAATGTATTATACTTGAACAACTGAAAGAAGAGCAATAATTCCACTCGCGGAATTTTCGCGGTTGCAAATTTGGGGATAAACTACCTTCAGGGATCCTAAAACAAACATATTGCCTTTCCAATGTTAGAAGTATAAAGTGACTGGTGAATAATATCTATCTACCTATCAAATTCCATCCCGAAAACTGAAAATGCTCTTTTAGAGCAACAGCCTTTGAATCGATTTCACAATGTAGTCGGCTTGTGCAGTTTGGAAAGAAACAACATAATTCAAAACTACTGTGTATGCGAATGGCAAGATCCCCTGAGACTGGAGGCTCGGAATTCACAAGCGAAATACTTGTGAGAATATTTCTCCAGATCAGAAGGGTTCAGGCAGCGCAACCACCTTGAGAACTCGAGGTTGTGAATGAAGAATTATCAATCAGACAACAAAAATATTAGTCATCATATTTCAGAACTGATCAAAGGTGAGATAATTCGGGTTTTTTTTTGGAAGAAAAAAAAGAAATGTGTCCAAATGTGTCATGTGTCCATTTTTGAGAAATGTGTCCAACGAGGATGAAGTGTCCAAAGAGGATGAAGAAATTTGGCTTCGAGTTCCATTTTCAACAGCAGATATCCGCTCAAATAATATTGTATTTTTTTTTAATTTTTAAATTTATCTATTATTTTTATGGATTTGTAGTTTTATGGAATTTGTTTTGGACTTTCATGATAGTTTAATTGTTCTTAGTAAGCACCTAAGTTTGAAGCTTGGAAATAGGTATTAAAAATGAAGTGTTTCAAATAAAATTATAGATACAAGGAAAGCAATTCAACTAGAAAATGACCCGTTTTTCAGCAATTAAAAAGAACGTTTGCCTATTTTGCCATTCGACCGGCTAGAACAAAATTAACATCAGATATGCTTCCAGTTATGAAGAACATTAATTTGTACTTAAGAATTAAGGGAATTTTGTCATTGTGGGAATAACAGGAAACAAAAATGGTAATTTTTATGCTTTTAAGGAAGCTCGGCAGTGTATTGTCTGCTGCACAATTGACATATATTTACTTTTGTATAGTTTTTCTTTATTAAAATGAAGTATCATTGTATTGGGAAGTGCTGGAAAGTCACTGCTTCGTTCTGTGGAGGTTCCACAAAATGATATTTTAAAAATTGCCCTTAGAAAGAGTTCTCGATATCCCACAAACTTGCTTCATCGAGAATTCAAGACCAATCATGCACGATTTCAATAAGATTTTTTCAACTAGATGGCTGCTCCGGCGACAGTATCAGAAGGGGAAGTCGTAGTTGATGCTTCACCAGTTCAACTGATTTTTATTTTGATTTTTATCTTTATTAATTTCCAAATCCCGCCGCTACATTCTCTGAATATCTGTATTTCGCCGCCGACGCTTCACGCCTGGTTCAATAAATTCCAACAAAAAAAATTAAGGTTTGTTACTATTAGCTCAATTTTTGAAAAATTAGAATTTTTTTCACAATTTAAAATTTTAAAATCTGAAAAAAATGAAGTTACGATAATTGTAGTTTAAACAAATAATGAGTTGTAAACTTAACAAATAAAGAGTTTATTCCCGTTTTCAAAATAAAACGCTGCAAATTATTACACAAATGTTCATTATTTTTCTGTATAGATCACTACTTTGCCATGGCCACTACTTACCAATCATATTTTCGCTTCACAAATGGAGAGTTTTGGGTGCCATCTTTAGGAAATTTTATTACTGGTTGCTAAAGGACGCAAAACTGAGTACAAGTCGAATTTTCGTCAGCTAAAATTCGAACGGAGATTAGGTAAATCTTGCGATTCACGCTCGTGCTTCCGATTTATCGTACGGCCAACCCTCAAGTTCTTATAGGGAGCAAACTATTTGTCCAATAGAGCTCTGGGTGGTCTCATTCGATTCTAAAAATTCAACACTATTTTAAACCGATGGAAAAACAATACCAAATTACAAATACAATATCAAGTCTTTCAGCTTAAACGTCGTGAAAATTTCAACCCTTACTTCTCTCCTATTAGAAATGACATACATCTACTAAAAGCTTCCGGGCACAACTAGACCCCGAATTTCATCAAAATCGGTTCATGGTAACTAAGGAAATTGCCGCGTTTAGCAAGACTATGAATTGTACAGCGTTTTGGATTTTTTAAGTTAGAATTTTGACATTATTCATTGGTTTTGGTTGTGCTTATTTATATGACGATTGTATTATATGTTCCCTTGATTAGTTGAGTATTGTTATTGGTTTTGGTTTTGTTAAGTTGGTTGGTTTGTTAAGTTTGGTATTGTAATACCATCTAATAATGCTTGGTTCTACAATTAAAAAAACTTATTGACTTTTGGACGGCGAAATTTCCATTCGCTTTTTGGATTCTACGTAAATTTGGGGGGGGGTAAAAATTTTCCATGTTCAATTCCAAAGGTTCATTATTATAAATAATAAACCAAAATCAATTGAACCGGTGAAGAGAAAAGCATGAACTACGGTTGCCTCTTTTGCTACAATCGCCAATGCTGCCATCTAGTGAAAAAAATATCATTAAAATCGGCGATTAAAATCGGCCTTAACTCACTCAACATTAGGCAATTGCTTTTGTTTCAACCTTGCTTGCACGCCTACAAAATTGGAATTCAGCCTGAGCTTAGGAGCATTATTATGCTCACACGCACAGCAGCGACATCAAATATTCAGTTGACTAAATTCAGAACTGAAGGCGCCATGAAAAAGAGCGATAATGAAGCTCTATGGTTCTTTTTACGGTTGCAGAATTAACCGACATGTTTAGTACTGAGGGCTATTTTAAATGAAATGTATTGAAAAAGCATAAACAAATCTGATTTGTAGAGAGATTTCGGTTCGATGTGATTGCGTGTATTCCAAGTTTGCTAGAATATACTTTTGTTCAGTCAACGGAAGGAAATTTCTATTTTCATTTTGGTTTATTACTTTCAATAATGAACCTTTGGAATCGACCAAGAAACGTTTTTTTAACCCCCCCCCTCCCCCTCAAAATTGCTGGTTTACGTTTCAAGGTACGTAGAATCCGAAAATCAAATAAAAATTTGGCCGTCCGTCCAAGTCCGGTTTGAAATTTTGAAAACGCCCTAACTCACAAAATTTTGATATAAAGGTATTGTTTTTCCATCAATTTAAGATAGTATTGAATTTTTAGAGACCACGCGGAGCCCTGTAGGACAAACCCTTCGCTCCCTACGAGAACTTAAGGGTTGGACTTACGACAAATCAGAAACACGAACGTGAATCGCAAAAGAGGCCTAATCTCCGTTCAGATTTTAGCTGACTGAAATGCGATCGATGTTTTTCTTCATGTTGGTTGGTGGTAACAATGACAAAGCCGTGTTCTTTGCAGACGAGTGATCTAAATAGAAAGATAATAAACCGTTGTGTAATAATTTGCAGCGTTTTTTGCTTGTAAACAACTCCAACATTTTTGCTTCCGAGTCTGCCAAGGTACCGGAAGCATTGTTTTCAGCTTCCAACGTCGAAAAGAAAATATGCTTACATTTTCCACTCGATTCCGATGAAATTCTCAGGAATTGTGCGGGTTGGCGTGCGGATGGTTCCCAATGAGGGTAGTGCGAGGTACTCATCCATATCGGGTTATTGATACGAGTAAGCTATGTGCCTCACTCACTTCGCAGATGTTTTTTCTATCTGACAGTAAAATAATACTCCATATGCGTACTGCCGTGTGAAGGATGAACGACTCAACTCGAAAATGGGGTTTTTACGTATCCCCTCTTATTCCCCCCCCCCCACCTTTCCGATGAACGAGTCAAAATTCCGTAATTCACCCCGGAAGGGGTTAAAATTGTTAGGGGGTGTAATTTGAAAATTGCCTAATTTTAAGCAAAAACATCTCAACTCCATGCTTCTTAGGAAAAACATCTCAACTCCTCGATTAAAACACCCTAACTAGCTAGATTTGCTATTTATTTGTAGAGAAAAAACGCTGCAAATTATTACACAATGGTTTATTATTTTTATATAGATCACTCGTCTGCAAAGCCACCAACCATCAAACATGAAGAAAAACATTGATCGCATTTCGGTCGGCTAACACTTGAAAGGCGATTAGGCCACTTTTGCGATTCACACTCGTGTTTCTGATTTATCGTACGTCCAAACTTTAAATTCTCGTAGTGAGCGAACGGTTTGACCTACAGAGCTCCGCGTGGTCTCAAAAAATTCTACAGAATCTCAAATTGAAGGAAAAACAATACAAAAACAAACAATTTTTGAGTTAGGGCGTTTTCAAAATTTCAAAATTGATTTTGGAACCCTTAGAAGTGACCTACATCAACCAAAATCTTCGGGGCACAACTAGACCCCAAATGGAGCCTACATACCAAATTTCATCAAAATTGGTCAATGCTAAGGGGCAAAAGTGCCGCGTACGGCGGACGGCGTACGGCGTACGGACGGCCAAATTTTTATTCGATTTTTGGATTCTAGGTACATACCTTGAAACGTAAACCATCAAATTTTGAGGGGGTGTTAAAATTTTTTTTTTCTTGGTCGATTCCAAAGGTTCATTATTGAAAATAATAAACCAAAAAGACTCTACTCGCTGAAAACGCCGTTGAGTTGTTTTTGTTGGCTTCAAGATTGTGTTGAGGCGTCTCGTACGGTTGTCGATATTTGACTCAAATGACACGAATCAATTGAAGGTACGTGTGTAAAGAGGAATAAATGTACCAGTTGAACAACATATGAGGTCTGAAAAAAATGGGGACATGGGAGTGATCTGGAGTGAATTTATGGCGAGTTTTCCAGAAAAACTTCGAAGCTGATTTCTGGGATTTCGAAAGTTTTGAGTTGAGTCGTTCTTCCTTCACACGGCAGCGTACTAGTCGGTACTCAGCTGGGTGTGACTGCGATCATGCAAATCGCTTCAGCAATCTTCACATCCATTTAAAAAGACTAGTACGTTTAATGTAGATGTTGATGTCTAAATAATCTATCGGTGAGTTAGCTTGTATTTTAACGAGTAGGTATCAAATTGTATATTTGAATCATCCATCAATAAAAACTGGTGTCAACAATGAAATCATCGACTACCCAGGAATAACTACGTTGTTAATCATTGAAATTATGTTCTACATAACTTATAAAAACGATGTTGCAACTATTCAATCAAAGTGATCATGAAGGTATTACTTTCGGTGTGGAAATGTGATAACAATATCGATCAAGTTGTTGTTGCTATGCAGATTATTGATGGTTTATTAGGCTATTCAACTACTCGATGCTTCAAATAAGTCTTCGTCCTCGTCACTTCCGATCTGTTCTATCCGACAATAACTAAAATACTAAATTCCTTAGTTGGCTCATTTTGTGTTGAAATATTAGCGAAGAACAGGTTCGGTGATGCAGGAAGTTACAGAAGGAGAGGGCAGTATGTTGACAAATGAATGTGTCCAATCGTTAATGTTATACGATTAACTAGTCGAGAATAGCTGGCTAATTTAGATTGTTGATTAAATGTTTAATTCATCGTCAACTGCTGATGCATTCAAACCCTGGGAAAACGTAGATTGAACACATTCGACTATACAAAATTTGTATTGGCCTCTTTGAACTTTTTTTGAAAATTTGCTCATCCATGAGGTGCCGCAAGATGAAGGAACGGTTTGTTTACCTGAAGTGCTCGCTGCGGGATCGTTGGATCGCAGCTCCCAAGACGCGCGGAGACCGGTCCCAACACAAACTGACTCACACACCCGCGAACGGTCTGTTGGCGACTGACGTGCCCGCGCGTCCGGGTCCGAGAGACGGTGGTGGGGGATCACCGAGCGTCCGGAGGGGATCTCTGCAATCCACGGACAGACCGGTTGTCGGGGAAGGGGGGAGGGGTAGTCTGAGACTACAGGTAAAGAGGAGGAGGGGGTGTCTAAGAGATGGGAATGTCTTGGTTGACCACCAAAGGGTGGGGGTGGAGAAAGCACTCAGTGACGTCACTTCTCCCGACCATCCTTTATTGTCACCTTGAGGGACGTTCCGAGTCGTCTCGCCGCACCTCCCGTTTCTTTCTCATTTCGCGTCGTAACGAGACTATCAAATGACAATTTAATTATGCAACTCGAATCCAAGTCATAGATTTGAATGATCTTTCACTCATTTTGAAACTACGGTGGAATTTGATAGTTTTTTCAATAAATAGCTGGGGAGACCTTTCAGGAATAGGATAACACGAAACGGTCTGCCGAATGAGTGTGGCACATAGCTTCCTCCTATCCGTTACGGGATATCACAGATAGTAGCTAATCTCAAAACACCAATCTCTGAGTGCCTTGTACTACCCTCATAGGGGACCATTGATATCTCCATCCATGATATGGTTGGGCAGGTAATGGGATAGGAGGACGTCAGAACGTCAAAGTACCCTGCCAAATATGAGGGATATCTAACACTTAGGAGTTGAGAGAGTATTGTACCAAGTGGGTGTAGCACATAGCTTCCTCGTCATCCATGATATGGTTGGGCAGGTAATGGGATAGGAGGACGTCAGAACGTCAAAGTACCCTGCCAAATATGAGGGATATCTAACACTTAGGAGTTGAGAGAGTATTGTACCAAGTGGGTGTAGCACATAGCTTCCTCGTCATCCATGATATGGTTGGGCAGGTAATGGGATAGGAGGTCGTCAGAACGTCAAAGTACCCTGCCAAATATGAGGGATATCTAACACTTAGGAGTTGAGAGAGTATTGTACCAAGTGGGTGTAGCACATAGCTTCCTCGTCATCCATGATATGGTTGGGCAGGTAATGGGATAGGAGGACGTCAGAACGTCAAAGTACCCTGCCAAATATGAGGGATATCTAACACTTAGGAGTTGAGAGAGTATTGTACCAAGTGGGTGTAGCACATAGCTTCCTCGTCATCCATGATATGGTTGGGCAGGTAATGGGATAGGAGGACGTCAGAACGTCAAAGTACCCTGCCAAATATGAGGGATATCTAACACTTAGGAGTTGGGAGAGTATTGTACCAAGTGGGTGTAGCACATAGCTTCCTCGTCATCCATGATATGGTTGGGCAGGTAATGGGATAGGAGGACGTCAGAACGTCAAAGTACCCTGCCAAATATGAGGGATATCTAACACTTAGGAGTTGAGAGAGTATTGTACCAAGTGGGTGTAGCACATAGCTTCCTCGTCATCCATGATATGGTTGGGTAGGTAATGGGATAGGAGGACGTCAGAACGTCAAAGTACCCTGCCAAATATGAGGGATATCTAACACTTAGGAGTTGAGAGAGTATTGTACCAAGTGGGCGTAGCACATAGCTTCTTCGTCATCCGTACCATGGTTGGGCAGGTAATGGGATAGGAGGTCGTCATAACTTCAAAGTACACTGCCAAATATGAGGGATATTGAACACTTAGGATTTGAGAGAGTATTGTACTAAGTGGGAGTAGCACATAGCTTCCTCGTCACCCATGATATGGTTGGGCAGATAATGGGATAGGAGGTCTTCATAACTTCAAAGTACCCTGCCAAATGTGAGGGATGTTGAACACTTAGGAGTTTAGAGAGTATTGTACCAAGTGGGTGTAGCACATAGCTTCCTCGTCATTCGTACCATTGTTGGGTAGGAAATGGGATAGGAGGTCGTCAGAACTTCAAAGTACCCTGCCAAATATGAGGGATATCGAACACTTAGGGTTTAGAGAGTATTGCACTAAGTGGGTGTAGCACATAGCCGCCTCGTCATCCATGATATGGTTGGGCAGGTAATGGGACA
Source organism: Apolygus lucorum (assembly GCA_009739505.2). NCBI lineage: Eukaryota > Metazoa > Arthropoda > Insecta > Hemiptera > Miridae > Apolygus > Apolygus lucorum. The sequence goes on from CM019167.2 coordinate 27,308,014, forward strand.
GGAGGTCGTCAGAACTTCAAAGTACCCTGCCAAATATGAGGGATATCGAACACTTAGGGTTTAGAGAGTATTGCACTAAGTGGGTGTAGCACATAGCCGCCTCGTCATCCATGATATGGTTGGGTAGGTAATGGGATAGGAGGTCGTCAGAACGTCAAAGAACCCTGCCAAATATGAGGGATATCGAACACTTAGGGTTTAGAGAGTATTGTACTAAGTGGGTGTAGCACATAGCTTCCTCGTCATCCATGATATGGTTGGGCAGGTAATGGGATAGGAGGTCGTCAGAACTTCAGAGTACCCTGCGAAATAGATATCGAACACTTAGGTGTTGAGAGAGTATTGTACCAAGTGGGCGTAGCACATAGCTTCTTCGTCATCCGTACCATGGTTGGGTAGGTAATGGGATAGGAGGTCGTCAGAACGTCAAAGAACCCTGCCAAATATGAGGGATATTGAACACTTAGGGTTTAGAGAGTATTGCACTAAGTGGGTGTAGCACATAGCTTCCACGTCATCCATGATATGGTTGGGTAGGTAATGGGATAGGAGGTCGTCAGAACGTCAAAGAACCCTGCCAAATATGAGGGATATCGAACACTTAGGGTTTAGAGAGTATTGTACTAAGTGGGTGTAGCACATAGCTTCCTCGTCATCCATGATATGGTTGGGCAGGTAATGGGATAGGAGGTCGTCAGAACTTCAAAGTACCCTGCCAAATAGATATCGAACACTTAGGTGTTGAGAGAGTATTGTACCAAGTGGGCGTAGCACATAGCTTCTTCGTCATCCGTACCATGGTTGGGTAGGTAATGGGATAGGAGGTCGTCAGAACGTCAAAGAACCCTGCCAATATGAGGGATATTGAACACTTAGGGTTTAGAGAGTATTGCACTAAGTGGGTGTAGCACATAGCTTCCACGTCATCCATGATATGGTTGGGTAGGTAATGGGATAGGAGGTCGTCAGAACGTCAAAGAACCCTGCCAAATATGAGGGATATCGAACACTTAGGGTTTAGAGAGTATTGTACTAAGTGGGTGTAGCACATAGCTTCCTCGTCATCCATGATATGGTTGGGTAGGTAATGGGATAGGAGGTCTTCAGAACTTCAAAGAACCCTGCGAAATATGAGGGATATCGAACACTTAGGGTATAGAGAGTATTGCACTAAGTGGGTGTAGCACATAGCCGCCTCGTCATCCATGATATTGTTGGGCAGGTCATGGGATAGGAGGTCGTCATAACTTCAAAGTACCCTGCCAAATATGAGGGATATCGAACACTTAGGATTTGAGAGAGTATTGTACTAAGTGGGTGTAGCACTTAGCCGCCTCGTCATCCATGATATGGTTGGGCAGGTAATGGGATACGAGGTCGTCAGAACTTCAAAGTACCCTACCAAATATGAGGGATATCGAACACTTAGGAGTTGAGAGAGTATTGTACCAAGTGGGTGTAGCACATAGCTACACTAAACAATATTATAGAAGCTGATACGGATTACATAAACTGGTCCACCTTACGGAAACAGATATAGGTTCAGTAGGGATCAAGAAACTACTGTAGATCTAATTTTAAAAATAAATTCAGGACCACTGTAAACTGAAAAATACTATGTAGGTTATACATAATTTGAAAATAATATAATAAAATACAACTTTTAACAAAAAAGAACCGACCTCAAAAAGGAGAAAATAATAATTAATACGTAATCAGATTGGGTCGGTAGGTTTTCATGGGCTAAGACATCAACTGCTATGCTATCGAAATCACTCGTCAAACTTATAGAGGAAAATATCGTTAGTTTTTTCGTAATTATCTAACGAAAGTCATTGTTTATTGTTGCCATTTACGCTCTACTGAGATGTTTGCATTGCCATCATGGGATCAATAATCGTGATTATGGATGAGATCATAAAAAGAGCTTAAGAAGATTGAGTCCGAGATCTCTCAAATACCAAACGGTTAACCTTATGACTTTTCAAAAAGAACGTTTTATATAAATTTCATCGCTCAGAGATCGAGACACCAAAGTTTTCCACGCAAAAAGGCTTCTTTCATTTCAGGAGTTTAACTCCTTTCGCAAGAGTTTATCAAGAGATTGAGAAAGTTCCACCTGTCTCAAATTTATCGTCTTTTAATACAGCTTAACTCCGTGCATTTATTTTCTTACTATTTTTAATTGTAGGATTTGGCGCCAATTGAACGAAATTAGTGAAAGAAATCTGCCAAGTGGGGTATAGTATATAGCTTCCTCGTATCTATAGCCCGATTGTATAGATGATCCAATGCAATGTAGCTAATCTCTAAACATTAATCATCAAGTACTGCACGACCCTCATAAGCGACCATCTATACGACAACTGCACAATTCCTGAAAATTTCATCGAATTTGGATGGAAAATGTAGAAATTATGGTTGTTACAAGGAGTTCTTGTTTGCACATGCGCAGTGGATACTATCAGTCCGGGGGCGAGGATTTCCTTAAAGAGCCATCTAAATGCCTCCATTGGATCGCAATAACATACACCTCTGTCCCATTTGATTTCCCATTGAAATCGTCTCAGTCATTTAAGAGTTTGCACAATAATTGTGCACTGTTGCGCTCTGCGCACAATATTCTAGCTAGCAACGAGTATTCCCTTGAGAGATGTACGAGCACCTACTGTATAAATGTACCAAATTTTGTAACTACGAGTATTTGTAACTCGTATTTGTTCAGCCGTCCGGCTGTAATCGGTTCCAGACTGACAATGATATTAATACATATTATTATAGATAGTATAGGTAGTACCTAGGAATCCATCTTCAATCATCAGGTATCTGTTCTTTTGAACGAGATCTAGGATGACCAGAGCAGCCAAGATCGATTATAATGGGAATAATCTATTTAAAAATTTGCCCACAATCGCACTCGGTTGATCATAATATTCTAAAACAAGGTATATTCCGTCGTAAATACTGCTTTTAAAAAACTAAATTTGGTGAATATCGGTTGAGCCATTTGACTGTAACCGGTTCCAGACGGACGGACAGACAAACATTCAACATGAAATAGCATTTTTCATTCGGCTAAGTTGTTGGGTGTAAAATATATTAATCAAAGAAATTAATCAATTTTTATTGCTCACGTATAAGTTACATCACAAATTAAAATAAGTACCTTCCACAATGCAGTACATCAAAATGCAATAGAAACACGATGCAAATTATTACACAAAGGTTTACTAGTTTTCTATATAGATCACTCGTCTGCAAAGAACACGGCTTTGCAATGTCACCTTCTACCAACCGTAGATACTAGATACCTACCACATACCTACTTCACAATCCAGTTTATTAGGAAGAAATAAACGCTTCACACTCAGTTCGAAGAAACAGGGAGTTGAGGTTGCCCCAATTATCAAGAAATATGATTACTGAGGACGCAAAACTGAAAACAACTCGAAGAAACGAACAACGATCGCATTTTGGTCAGCTAAAATCTGAACGGAGATTAGGCCTCTCTTGCGATTCACACTCGTGTTTCTGATTTATCGTGTGTCCAACCCTTAAGTTCTCGTAGGGAGCGAATAGTTTGTCCTACAGGGCTCCGCGTGGTCTCAAAAATTCTAAAAATTGAACACTTTCTTAAATTGGTGAAAAAACAATACCTTCATGTCGAGAGTTTCCGAGCTAGGGAACTTTTGAAAATTTCAACCCTTAATTTTCACCCCTTAGAAGTGAGTGACATTAGACAAAAGCTTCGGGGCATAACTAGACCCCAAATGGAGCCCACATACCAAATTTCATCAAAATCGGACCATGGTAACTAAGGAAAGTGCGGCGGACGGAAGGAAAATTTTTCATTCGATTTTCGGATTCTACGTATCTTGAAACGTAAACCAACAAATTTTGAGAGGGGGTTAAACAAATTTTTTTCTTGTTCGATTCCAAAGGTTCATTATTTAAATTAATAAACATATTACACTATTAATAAACTCATTACACTATCACACACCTAAAGGCTAAAAGTTAAATATGGGGATCAATTCTCACATGGTTTGAAAAAATTTTCACCTTTCGATAGTAATCCCTATGCTATTTTGATTGACCAATACCGTGGTGTGTTTCTTAATATCTAAATTGATGAGTATGATTGACCCGCCTTCGTGTAGGTGTGTTCAAAACGAAAATGAAAATGTGTACGGCAGTAGTTTTAATAACACTGGATCATATACTCGTAGTACCTATCATATTGTCCCTCTTCAAAATTGTAAGATTTTGGAGAAAAAGAGGCATGCGTCCCCCTTACTGCTCCACCGCTGCATTGGATTGATGAAAACCCACATATAGAGTTCCAGCATTGCCGTAGATCTCGAGATGTTCCTGATATTAAAGAATTGCTAACTGGCACATCTATCAGTGTAATATGTGCGTACACAGGAAGACGATAAGAACACGTCGTTATTGATATTATTAGAGTTGATATTGGCATGTTTCGAGATCAATTGGGCATGTGAGAAAAATGTGAAAAACGTGTTGAGTGTGCCGGGTGAAAGAAACAGGTGCCTTTATTTCCTTGTATACTACTTCTCATGTTGACAATGGTGTCATAACTTGTTGACAACTCTCACCATTCGCACTCACGTTATTTGATGGACGACTTTCGTGTGAGGCTGCTAGTGACCCTAATGGCTACTAATAAAAATGCCCTAGAGGCTACTAATAAAAATGCCTTCAACGCTACAAGGTGGTCAGCTAAGTTGGAGGCTCTGATTATTGCTTTCAGGGCCCAATCTTATCTACTGGCAGTGATGTACAGCTGAATCTGAAGAACAGAACACTGACATATGAGACTGGCCAAAGGGTACAAATGAAAAATATTGTATCAGGAGCTGCTCAGAGCGTGCTGGGCTCCAAACTGTGGAAGGCATCATACTATTTGAAATGCCTGAGTGCAGTTGCCATGTAGGAATATGCTGATGACGTAGCAGTAGTAGTACTGGCAAGGATAATGGCTTCAGCTCAAGCCAAGCTGAAGCAGATAAGAGAGTAATGGAGTGGATTGGAAACCATAGCCTGGCACTAACTTCAACAGAGACAGGCGTCGTCATCTTCACGCTTAAGTACGTAGGTACCTACTATCATTCCAATACCGATTGCGAATGCTGAAATAATAACTGAACCAGCAGTCAGATATCAAGGAGTCATGTTGGACACGAAAATCACATTTGGCAAACGTATATATGAAGAACTGCAGATAGGGCAGCTAAAAAAACCAGCTGCTATTTGTCACCTTATGAAGAACATATAGGTATATGGCCGCCACCCCACGAAATGATGGTAGTGCAGTCAATTCTCTTGTATGGAGCAGAGTTGTAGGCAGACGCGTTCAATATGGATACCTCCGACAACGATTAATAGCTGTGCGGCGTTGAGAAGCTCATAATCCACTATCAATTTTGTACTACCAGTGTCATTTCATCCAGATTATGGTTTTAGAGAGGAGAATAATGTTCTGCAGAAGTGATGAAGGAATCAGGTTCTACACAGCCATGGAAGAAAGAGAGCACACAATGGTAATAGATACCTAAGGATGGGAGAACATAGAGGAAGGTAGACTGTACGGCTGATACCAAACTTCCATACAAGGATGGACAGAAGCAATGGAGAAGTTAACTTCTTCCTCAGGCAGTTCTTCAGAGGAATGGACTGTTTTATACCTTGCTGTTTAAGTATTATTCAAATTTATAACTCTGGTTCATTATTTTTGTCTTCGTATCAGGCCTAATATTATCAGATGTTGTTGCCGTTGACTACTACAACAAGAGATGAAGATGTATCACTATGATTTTGCAAGTTTTTCAGAACATAGTTTTCAGTTTTTTCTTCCTTGAATGAAATAATTAACGTGTATTCTTCGAACAATTATTTATTCAACAGGTTATGGACTTGAACAATTCAATAGAAGTTTTGTTCAAATTCAGTGTACAATTTTGATTTAGTAAGTGCAGTGAAATATCCGTTTCGGTTCAATAGTGGTGTTAAGATCGTATGGGAATAATGGGGTTCGCAAAGCACGTCAGACCACTAACTGGAGAAAATGACTGGCCGATTTGGAAAGAGAGGTACCAACGAGATTTTCTGGATTATCAAGAAAGAGCAATAGATGGTATTGATAACAAGCTTGTGAATCCATTGAGTGATGCTGCGACAGAAGCTGAGAAGAGGTCACATAAAGCAGATTGTGATCTTTTTTGAAGGGCAAATTAATAGATATGCCTAGTCGATGATTACGAGTATGGTTTCTGATTCAGTCTATCAGAAAGTCATGGATAATAATATTATCAAAAGCTTGGACAGCTTTGAGTAAATCAGTTCGAAGCTACTTGAAGATCATTTGTTCGAGGTTTGGGCGGAATTGTTTGCTTTCAATTGGAAATTGGGAGACAAATTTTCTTCCCATATAGTTAAACTGCGTTGGTACTCTTTGGAACGAGCTTAATAATGGTTTAAGGGAGGAACATCTGAATACACTCTCTGATTTGATTTCGGCACGTACAATTTTACACATTTTGTCCAGTAGTTTTCACACATTCAAGTCAGGTTGGATGTTACTTGCAAAAGATAACGCTAAGACTTTCGAAGAGTTACGTATGTAGTTTACAGTTCACTATAAAATTCAGGCTAGCAGAAATTAATGACAATAAAGACCAAAAAGCTTTATATGTGTAAGAGGTGACACCGGTTGAGCCGTTCAGTGTACATTTTACTGGACAGCAAGACAAAGAGATTAATTTGTTATTATAGATTGAGTAGGAATGTTACTCTATAGATAGGGAAGCTCAACCAATTGTATCCCATCTTTGGTTACTGACCAGCCTTCAAATATCACTGTTTACTCCACGTTTTTATGTTGGTTGTTCATTTGTATTTTTCAATAAAGACAACTATCTACTTCTCCCTACTGTTTCTACTCTTAATGACATATACATTTAAACTACATTTTTACTGCTTTTGACTAATTATAACATCGCTACTAGAAACAGTACACGCATTGAGAACAATAGCACTACAACAATAGTCGTTTTTCAAATTTGAATCAACCATAGTACTCGAGTGGTGGGATTTTCGTAGTGTTGCTTCCTTTATCCACCTCAACATGAGAAGAAACGGTCGTGAATTGCAGCAATATGACTTGATAAGTGACGATGGTCATAACAATGCTGTTCAGAGCTTGGTAATCCAAGTCCACCACATTGAAGGCGGAAAACTTGATCTCCTTATAAATTGGAGGAATGGCAGACAATGGGAGCGATGCGTCAGGGTCGGAAGATATTCGATCGTATAAAGATAATTTGAAGTCTTCAGCTTTGGATTTGGTGGTCTGACAGAGTGTAAACTTGAGAATGATCATGACGAAGTAAAACAATGCTGACAACGAACTTAAATAGTACTTCTTATAACTTACGTCTGCGGGATACAGGTGCAGAACTGCTTCAAAAAAATAGTACAAAGCAAAGGTACCAACGAATAGATGGTGAGTCAATATAACGAGGTTCTGCAGTGAGTATGCGTCGTTGAAGAGCTTGGCCACTTCATAAAGGTCGTTGTAGTTCTTAATGAGTTCTTTTGTATTTGATCTCTCAGATGAATCCATCTTCCTCAACAAAGAATCCAGAGCGTGGTTGAGATGCCTGACCAATATCATGAACTGGTTGGAAACCAATAAAATTTGTAATAAAGGAATATAATAAACACAGTTTTCTAGGTGCATTATGTAGTGAACACTTCTTTCCAAAAATAAATCCAGAAATATCATTACTGAGAAGGATAATAAAGAAGAAAAACAAAGATGTTTGTCGATATTGGTGTTGATTTTCACGAATTCCATTTCATCGAGTAACTGCACTCCCTTGACAACATTTTCGGTTTGTTTCATCCCTAGGTATACCAGACTGGTAGAGGAAAACGTTGTTATGAAATGCATCGCAGCGAATGTGATTCCGTTCAGAGATTTTCCAAAAACTTTGGCGTTCAGCGACCAAACTACCATAGTGATTATGGAGAAGCATTGGATGATGATGCTGAAATACCTGCTCCATGACTTGGTTGGAACAACGTTCACTCCGATGAGTTTGGACAAGCAGAACGTCCAAGACAGCTGGACATTGGAGCGTCTGACGTGTTTAGACTCCATAGCTCAGGTAGGAGGTACTCGCGGGTACACGGAGTTTTCACTTACCAATCCACACTAATGAAGTTGTGGCTTCAACCCTACTTGACCTGACTGATCAATAAGAAGCTTTCAAACTGTCAATATAGACGAGTAGATAAATTTAGGATGGAATTAAGATTGAGTGTATCGATTTTCTAATATTTTTCAGAAATTTTCCATTTGATAATTATCTTGTACTAGGTTTTAAGCTCCAAGACGAAAATCCGGAACTCCGAAATCCGGAATCTTAAAATATTAAAGCCCATTTTCAAGATAGTTTCCTTTCATTGTAAAACGGTATTCTTTGGACGCATTTTCAAAATTCAACGCTTAACTTTATCAAGAAAATATGTTCTTAGTGTTGTTCCCAGTTTGAGCAAATAGTTTTCAAAACTAATTCGGCAAACTAATTAGGCTAATTAGGACAACTAATAAGGCTAATTAGGCCAACTTTGTTACCCAAGTGTACTAGAACTACCTATGTGTGATCAAACCATCATTCTGTGATAATATTCTGATTGCATCATTTGAAATTATATCATTAAAAAGTCTACCTAGTGGGTGAGGCTTGTAGCTTCCTCGTATCCATAACCCGATTGTGTAGATTGTATTGTCCCTAAGTACCTTGCACCGTCACAATTTCTGGAAATGTCATCGAAATCGGTTGGAAAATGTAGAAGTTATGGCTGTTATGAGGATTTTATGTTTACCCATACGTAGGTGGTAGGTGCTACCGGGGATGATGATTTTCATAGTGGACCATCTAAACACCAATCCGCATAATTTCATCGAAATCGGACAATAAGTTTCTATAGTTTTGCCCGTTATAAGAATTTCATAAGAGACTGACAGGCAGGTAACCAAAATTATCCAGGAAATTTCGAATCTGCAGAACTTTTTTTTTCCAACCTTGAAAAGTGAAAACCGTTCTTCCGCTTACTTGGTAGACTCGATAGCAAAATTGGAATACTGAAAAAACTTTGTGAAGCTAAGAACTACGTTGATACTAAATACTGTTTGTACTAAATAAAAACTGGAAATAGACGCATTTTACTGCAGGTTTTCAATTTCCAGGGCATAATATTGAAACGAATGGGTGTGGAATCAATTTATGGACGGACCTACATTTTGAAGAAAATTTTAGAAATTTAAATAAGTGGAACGTATCGGAAATTACAGCTCCTCAAAGTTCAAAATTGTTTCAAGTCTCTCCACTTTACGGTAACTATATCAACGGGAAAAATTCTACCAAGTGGGTGTGGCACATAGCTTCCTCGTATCCGTAACCCGATTGTATAGAAGATCCGATGCATAGTAGTTAATCTCAAAACATCTCTAAGTACCTTGCATTGCCTTCATAGGGGACCGTACTATCTCTGAATGTTGTTGGAAAATGTAGAAAAAATATGACTATTACAAGGATTTCACGTTTGCAAATGCGCACAAAATACTTTCAATTAGGGGGCCATGATTTTCAAAGGGGACCATCTCCCCCCCAACTCGCATAATCCCTGGAAATTTCATCAAAGTCAGATGGGAAATGTAGAAGTTATGGCTGTAACTGGTGGCAATGATTTTCATAGGGGACCATCTACACACCAACCCGCACAATCCCTGAAAATTTCTGAAAAAGTCAGAAACGTAAAACGCAAGTGGAAACTTTGATTTTGGAGAACATTTTTTTTAACCTTGAAAAGTGAAGACAAAGCTTTTGCTACCTTGGTAGACTCGGAAGCAAAATATATTGAACATCACAGTTTTCAGGAATGTAGACGTTATGGCTGTGGCAAGGATTTCATGTTTGCGCATGCGCAATGGCTACTATCAGTCCAGAGGTGATGATTTACATAGGATACCATCTAGACGCCAACCCACACAACCTCTGAAAATTTCATCGAAATCGGATGAAAAATATAAAGTTACGGCTGTGGCAAGGAATTCACAACAGGCAGACACACAGACACGCAACCAAAATTGTTAAGGAAGATTTCGGACGTAAAACACGAGTGGCAATTTTGATTTTGGAGAACATTTTTTTTTTAACTAACTAACTAACTAAATGGCGCTACAGCCCAGGGTGGGCCTTGGCCTCCTCTAGGACATCTTTCCAGCTTGAACGATCTTGTGCCGTTGTCATCCAGTCGTAGCACCCGAGCCGTGCTGTGTCTTCTTCTAAATTGTCACTCCATCTTAATCGTGGCCTTCCTCTCTTCCTTGTACCATTCGGGCGAGTTAACAGGAGCTGCTTAGCCGGATCGTTATCATCCATTCGGAGAACATGGCCGGCCCATCTTAATCTCCCCAACTTCACGAATTTGACAACGTCAAAATCATCGTACAGCTGGTAGAGCTCTTCATTGTGGCGCCGTCTCCATTGTCCATGGTCGAACACTGGGCCCAGTATTCTCCGAAGAATTTTTCTCTCAAAAATTCTAAGGGCATTCTCAGATTGCTTTGTCAAGACCCACGTTTCTGAAGCATATGTCAGGACGGGGCGAAGCAGCGCCTTGTACAAGGTGAGTTTAACCCTCCTGGAGAGTACTCGGGATTTCAGGAGCGGCAATAGTCCAAAATAGCATCGATTAGCAGCTAGTGTTCTTGATTTTATTTCGATCGTACAATCATTATTTTCGTGGACAGAGGAACCAAGATATTTAAAAACAGCAACCCTTTCGAAGCAGTACGGGCCCAGGAGAATGTCTGGCGTTCTTATTTCATTACAGTTTTTACTGGAGACCATGTACTTTGTTTTGCCTTGATTAATGGTTAGCCCCATATTTGCCGCTGCCAACATTAGCGATGAGAGAGCACGCTCCAGATCCCTCACAGTTCTAGCCATGAGATTGATGTCATCTGCATAAGCCAGAAGCTGTACGGGACCATGGAATATATTATCATTACTTTGCAAATGTGCGTCTCTCACTACTTTTTCGAGAGCTATGTTGAAGAGCAGGCAAGCAAGGGCATCACCTTGTCTCAGTCCAACCTTTGTTTCAAACAGCTCAGACAGTTTCCCCCGGATTCGCACTCGGCAATGGGTGCTTCTCATGGTAAGCTCCACCATCCTACAGAGTTTATCGGGCACTCCGAACTCCCTCATGGCAGTGTAGAGCTTTTCCCTGATGATAGTATCGTAGGCAGATTTAAAATCTATGAAGAGATGGTGAATTGTAACCTGGAATTCGACGCTCTTCTCCAGTACTTGCCTCAGGGAGGAAACCTGGTTTATTGTCGAACTTCCAGGCATGAAACCCCGTTGATAGCTTCCAACTATGTTGATAGCATGTGGCTGGAGGCGAGCAAACAGTACGTTGGACAATATCTTGTAAGCGAGGTTAAGCAAAGTTATTCCTCTGTGATTGCTACACTCCAAGAGGTCTCCTTTTTTGTGGATCACACAGATAACACCCTCGTTCCATTCCTGGGGAATTTCTTCTTTACTCCAGATTTGTGTGATCAGAGAGTGCAACCGAGATGTAAGCTCCGCGCCACCTGCTTTTACCATTTCAGCGGAAATCGCATCACTACCAGAGGCCTTGTTGTTTTTGAGGCAGGTTATAGCACGGCTTACCTCTTCTATTGAGGGTGGGTCTGAAACTTCATTTTGATGAACTGCGCCTTGAATTACCTCAGACCAGGCAGGTTCAATTGGGATTGTACTACCCAGCAGTTCCTGGAAGTACTCATTCCACCTGCCTAATATTTCACTATTGCCTGTGATAAGCTGGCCGTTCTTGTCCTTGCACATACTGGTTATCGGTCGGAATCCTTTACGTTTTCGGTTGACACCTTTGTAAAACTTCCTTACCCGATTCGATTGATAATCCTCTTGCAGTTCATCGATCTCCTTCTTATCCAGTTCCCTCTTCTTCCGCCTATGGATCTTTTTCTCATGCCTACGCCTATCTTCATATTCTCGCTGGATGCCTCTTGTACGCCTTCCTTGAATCATCCTCTGATATGCCTTGTTTTTTGATGTCGTTGCTCGAGCACACTCATCGTCAAACCATTCATTTCGCTGATTGGGACTTCTTTCGCCAAGAATGTCTTTGGCTGCTGTGACGACACAGTCCTTGATCTTATTCCATTCAGCCTCGATTGCTCCATTCTCGACTTTTGGTTGTAATTCGAGCAACTCTTGGACTCGATCCGTATAGTCCTTCATAGTTCTCTCACATTTTAGCTTTACAGTGTTGAAAGGCTTGAATACATTTTGGCCTGTGGACTTTCGAGCGTTGGAAATTCGAGCTCTGATTTTTGCAATGACTAGAAAATGGTCTGAATCTGCGTTGGCACCTCTATATCATCTCACGTCTAGGACATTTGAAGCGTGACGTGCATCTATTAAAACATGATCAATCTGGTTGTGGACAGTTCTGTCAGGTCGTCTGTCAGGCCATATTTAAGGGGTTCATCCCCCTCGAAACCAGAAGAAGGAATTGAATACTTGAATGAAAACTTTAACTATTTATTCCCGGAACAATAGGACAAAATTTATTAAATAATTAACTATTGAGTGACGGACCTTTTTTTTCGAGGAGAGTGAAGGACGATTCGAGGGAGCCAATGCTGATTTCTTGGCGTGGTGACGGTGCTCCTCTTGGGGACCCGATGCTGATTTTCCTGATGGTGCTCTTCTTGGGTAGCTGACGCCGCTGCCGCCTCTTACCCGCTCCAGTCTCCAGACGCTTTCTGACAGGTTTTTTTTTTAACCTTGAAAATTAAAAACAAAGCTTCCGCTACCTTGGTAGACTCACAAGCAAAAACGCTGCAAATTATTACAGAAAGGTTTATGATTTTTCTATATTGATCACTCGTCTGCAAAGCAACCAACCATCCAACATGAAGAAAATCATCGATCGCATTTCGGTCAGCTAAAATTTGAACGGAGATTAGGCCTCTTTTGCGATTCACGCTCGTGTTTCTGAATTATCGTAATTAATTATCGTTTCTTAATTAATTATCGTTCTTGTTAATTATCGTTTCTTAATTAATTTCTTGATTAATTATCGTTTCTGAATTATCGTAAGTCTAACCCTTGAGTTCTCGTAGGGAGCGAACGGTTTGTCCTACAGAGCTCCGCGTGGTCTCTAAAAATTCTAAAAATTCAATACTATCTGAAATTGCTGGAAAAACAATAGCTACCGTTATATGAAAACTTTTTGAGTGAAGGCGTTTTCAAAATGTCAACCCTCATTTTTCAACACGGCCGAAGAAGTGTTCACACCAACCAATATCTTCGGGGCACAACTAGACCCCAAATAGAGCCTGTACACCAAATTTCATCCAAATCGGTCAATGCTAAGTGAGGAAAGTGCCGCGTACGGCGGACGGACGGCCAAATTGTTATTCGATTTTTGGATTCTACGTATACCTTGAAACGTAAACCAACAAATTTTGAGGGGGGGGGGGGTTACAATTTTTTTTTTGTCGATTCCAAAGGTTTATCATTGAAAATAATAAACCAAAATCATTAAGCACATGGGTTAACTAATGAGAGGGCGCAGAAGCTGGAATGTCTCTAAGAAGCATCTTCGAAAGATAATATTTTTGGTGATAAATATAACATCTATTTCGCTATTATTCTGAGGTGAAGATGGATAACACTAGAGAAAAAAACAACCACATACTAATCCGTTTCAGATCATTCTGAGTCTAAAGCCGCAAAAAAAACCATCTGTGTGTGTGTATGTGACAAAATCTCCTGTACTGTGCCCATCAACCGATTTTTGTGGTTCTTTTTTTGTTCGACGCGGAAATCTATCTAGTTGTGCAAAGCGTCACCGGAATTTTGACTTTTAAAGCTGCCCGTCCACTAGGTTGACAGCGCGGCGCGGGTCGAAAATTTTTCGCAATCTGCCGCTCTCCAGACTTCTGGAGCGCGGCTGCGCGCCGCGCCGCGCTGTCGACCTAGCGGACGGAGGGCGAAGCGAAAAATTGTCGACCTCGGTCATTTTCGTCAGTGCTCGTGCGATCTCGGTTTCTGTTATTCACACTTCTGTTATTCTCGGACTCACCCTCTTGTGGTACCTAGCTGGAGGGAGCTGACGCATCGTCCACAATGGGACGAAAGAAGCCGTAAGTAGTTGAAACTTTTGCATGAAATTAGCATTAATCGTTTCTCACAACTTTAATATAGATAACTACAAAACGTTTTGTACCTACTTTATGGACTCTCTAGATTTTCCCCCTTTGCTGTCCCCTTTTCCTCTACTAATTACCTACTTCATTGTCCCTTCAGTCGAATTCCTCGTGAAGTCAACCTGCTCTCCTCTTCCTCTCCATTCATAGTTATATTCTCTCCTTGCCTCTCTCCTCCATCAGAACCCAGCTTAATGTAACCCTTCACTCTATGACTTAAATACTTCGTTTTTTCTTTGCTTTTTCTTCTGCGTTTTGTTTTTCATTTTTGTGTTGCATTCTTATTTTTGTATTAAGTACTACACTACATATTTTGTAATTGGGTTTGTCCCGTTTTCATTCAAACTAAATAAATAAATAAATAAAATAAATGTACCTATGCTGTTTGACGGATTGCTGTGTTATGTTGCCTTCAAAACAAGACAATGTAATAATTTGTTCATCTCAAATAATTGTTCATCAACAATTTTTTGAATTGTTTTCTCTAGAAGGCGTCCTACTGAACACAAAAAAATGCCTGAAGAGGCACTTGTGTTGGCGGTGGAAGCGTACCCCAATCTGTACGACCTGTCACATCCCAGCTACCACGACAATTTGGTGAAAGAGAATAGCTGGGAGGAAATTGCTGAACAGCTTCACCAACCAGGTAAATTTTATTTTCAAGGAGTAGGAAAAACAAAAGAATGTGTACAAAAATTTAACATTTAATGAACATAATATATTGACGTATTGCTTGTAAATATCATTCGATGTAAACACTCAAAATTACGTTGGCACTACAGTGACTGTGGGGAGTTACCATTATAATATCGATAGGTATATTTATTAATCGAAAAAAAGTTTAGTAGGAAAAAAAGGATAACCACCAACTTCAGTCATATCGTCTACCCTCTCGAACAGCTCGAGTTTGCCATTCTACTGATCCGATTGGCAGTGTTGCCAACAAGGGGCTACCAAAACCCCCTGAGCCAACCTCGAAAAACCCCCAAATCCACCCAAAAAAGAAAAACCCTAAAACTTAAGGGTGAAATAACAATATCAATGAATACAATGCAATTTTTTTTTTTAGTAGTAGATTGTAATTCATTAATGATTTGAGGGCGGAGTGGATCTTGAAGACAATGCAATTATTGTATTAGCGATTTACGTTTCAGGTCATACAGGTTTTGAAAAAAACATTAAAAACATTTTTAAAAATAAACTAGTTTCTTCAGGTAGGGTACTTTTTTGTACAAAAAATCAAAATGTCAAACAGTGAGGTCGCATTCGACCCCCATCTCCAAAACCTTCTCAATTTCTTCAAAACTTCAAGTTTGCTAATAGTAACGAGCGTGAACGGACGAATAAACTTCAAGAATTTATCAAAGTGTGTGCTTGCGAAAGATCAAAGATCGAAAAAAGTTTGTCCTCCAAAACTCCAAAATTATAGTCCCATTGAGCCCAAGATAGACATTGGTAAATTCGGTGAAGTTTTTCACTCCATTGAATATATATATTACCTGCTGCTATTTTAATTGCTGATTCATTTTTATTCTACCCAAATCCCCCCGACTCGTCGGTAAAAACCCCCAAAAAAAATCCAAAAGATTTCTCCCCCCAAAATCCCCCCGTCAAGAAAAAAAAACCCCAAATTTGGGGGGGGGGAAACCCCCAACTTGGCAACACTGCCGATTGGTGTTAGAAAGTAATCTCTTAATTTGTTCCGCACTGAATATGCAGTTCCCGAAAAAGAGCTACCAACGCGATCTAATCCAATGCAGAAGTGACAGCTTGTGAGTTAACTCCTTCATCATTAATGATATCCATAAGCAAACAACCAAGTACGGTCTGTTTTCAGAAAATTATGTAGGCAGCAAGTGGCTTTCACAACTTTGTTAACGTAGGAAGGTTTAAGCTCAAGTCTTCTTTGATATACCTACACGTGTAAGGTTCGCCTCCTCTGTGGCTATGGCGATTAGGTCTGACTTATTTTTCGGCCTAAGTACTCGTGGATTCGGGGGTTTCGAAATGACCTTCCTATTCCTGCCTAGGTCTAAGTTCCCTAACTGGCTATCGCCGGAGATCGGCTAGATCTGGGGGGCAGTTGCCTCCGGATCTAAGACTTTGATTACCTTACTTTTGTCCTTACACCGAATGGGCTCTGTGGAATGATAATAACGAAAACAAAAATGATAGCGATTGATCTTACTTTTTATTACTGTTGGAACGTTCGTTCTTCTTTTTGTTTTGAAGTTAAATTGACATAATATGTCAATTTAACTTGAAAACAAAAAGAAGAAAATATTATGGAGGAAAATGGAAAAAATATTATGGAGGAAAATGGAAAAAAATCAGAGACTTTAATCTACTCCTACCTACGTGCCTCCTGACCACGCCGAGTTACGATGACTCTCGGTAAGCGCGGGTTCGCGACGGTAACGGCGGAAGTGAGGTTCGGGGTATGTACATACAAAAATGTACATACAAAAATGTATGTATGTATGTATGTATGTATGTACATACAAAAATGTATGTATGTATGTATGTACATACAAAAATGATAGCGATTGATCTTACTTTTTATTACTGTTGGAACGTTCGTTCTTCTTTTTGTTTTCAAGTTAAATTGACATATGGAGGAAAATGGAAAAAATCAGTGACTTAATCTACTCCTACCTACGTGCCTCCTGACCACGCCGAGTTACGATGACTCTCGGTAAGCGCGGGTTCGCGACGGTAACGGCGGAAGTGAGGTTCGGGGTATGTTGTGATTTGGTGTTCGGACTGACCTGATGATCCTTTCTGATCGAGGTAATCTCGGAGCCCTATTCTGATTCACTAACGCACCAGTCGCTAACTGAAGCGACATGGATATTATAAACTCAATAGTGTTTCCGATACATTTTCCAAGAGATTAGTACCGTTAAAATTTACCAATTAAGTTGAATGAACACTTTTTGGAAACGGTAGAGGGAGGGGAATAGATTTATGTATTAGGTATATTTGTTACCCCCTCCATAAACAACGAAAATTCTAACTTATAATGTAATAGGTTGGAATTGAAAAAAGTTAGAAAATGAAAATGTATCGAATGTAGTCATGTGAGTACTCTTTTTTCATGAGATTCAAGGCGATGTGAGGGCTCATATTCTGGAAGTATTAATTGTTTTACCCCCACCCCAAATGTAAATATAGAAGGTATGTTAGGTACCTATGCTAGAATCAAATCCTCCACATAAAAAATCAGGGTGAAACAGGGTGATCAGGAGATTCACATTTTGGTAGAATTACAATTTTTTACCCCCACCCTAACATACAGTATGTTAGGTATGCTAGTACCAAATCTTCCACATAAATAATCGTGTAGGTACTTTTTGGAAACAGGGTGATCAGAAGATTCACATTTTGGTGGAATTACATTTTTTACCCCCACCCTAACATACAGTATGTTAGGTATGCTAGTACCAAATCCTCCACGTAAATAATCGTATAGGTACTTTTTGGAAACAGGGTGATCAGGAGATTCACATTTTGGTAGAATTACATTTTTTACCCCCACCCTAACATACAGTATGTTAGGTATGCTAGTACCAAATCCTCCACATAAATAATCGTGTAGGTACTTTTTGGAAACAGGGTGATCAGGAGATTCACATTTCGGCAGAATTACATCCCCCCCCCCCATGTTTCCAAAAAGTACCCCCTCGATTTTTTATGTTGAGGATTTGGTACTAGCATACCTAACATACTTTATGTTAGGATGGGGGTAAAAAATGTAATTCCACCAAAATGTGAATCTCCTGATCACCCTGTTTCCAAAAAGTACCCCCTCGATTTTTTATATGGAGGATTTGGTACTAGCATACCTAACATACTTTATGTTAGGATGGGGGTAAAAAATGTAATTCCACCAAAATGTGAATCTCCTGATCACCCTGTTTCCGAAAAGTACCTACACGATTATTTATGTGGAGGATTTGGTACTAGCATACCTAACATACTGTATGTTAGGGTGGGGGTAAAAAAATGTAATTCCACCAAAATGTGAATCTCCTGATCACCCTGTTTCCGAAAAGTACCTACACGATTATTTATGTGGAGGATTTGGTACTAGCATACCTAACATACTGTATGTTAGGGTGGGGGTAAAAAATTGTAATTCTACCAAAATGTGAATCTCCTGATCACCCTGTTTCCAAAAAGTACCCACACGATTATTTATGTGGAGGATTTGGTACTAGCATACCTAACATACTGTATGTTTGGGGTGGGGGTAAAAAATATAGTACCCCTAAATGCAGAAAAATGGTCCAATATATAATACGTAAATGTTAACGTGGAAAAAAACACGAGAAATCCTCGAAAACCGGAAGATTTTGAGTAACAACTCGGTTGATAACTGAAGCCACTTGGTTAATAAATGAAGCGACTGCTCCGGACCAGTCGCTAAGAAAAGTGGCTTCGAAACCACTGAGTTGCTTCAGTTATCAACTGAAAAGAGAAAAAGGTGCGTTTAGTGAATTAGAATAAGTCGCTATTATAACATCCATATCGCTAACTCCGAAAATTAGCCACCCAGTGGTTTCTGGAAACCACTCAGTTGCTTCGCGAAGCCACTGCGGGCGCGTTTAGTGAATCAGAATAGGGCCCCAGGGCCTTTTGAAGCAGCAGCGATCCACTTCCTCCCTGGAGGCGGCAGGTACTCTCGGACCAAGTAGACTGTGGTGATACCGCTCTCTTGTCACACAGCGGAAGGCAGCAGAACTGGGTGCTTTAGGATCGTAGAGCACTTGATTCCGGATACTGATGTACAACCCTGATTTTGGCAGCACGTTACAGTTTTGTTCAACAGCTGGGGGCGTATATTCTGGCAAATGGGCGGTCGAATATTTTTTGTGATTTTTCTTCCAGTCCTTTCACTTCTCCTCGCTGGTTGGATGAGGAGCTTTTCTTGGGCGTCAATTTACCCGCTGATTATCGAAAGCGAGGATAGATTCCTGCTAATCAGGCCGCGGTAAATTTTACCGTGGAGGGGACTCCACGTGCCGTGTTTTTTGGCGACGTGGGCCTTACGAATTGTTTTCCCAGGGAGCCGTCGATTTTCCTTTTCCGAAGTCGAATTGCAACGATTCGGTTTCCCAGGGAGAAACATGAGACTTTGTCAGCGTGAGCGTCTGAAAACACGAAATCGCTTGCTCAGAACCCCAAAAGCATCTTCGCTGGTATTTTTAGCCCTACTGAGCCTCAAGTTGAAAATTGTCTTTGCCTCACAATTCATCAGCTCATTTCCTGGAAAGGGTCTCATCAAATTAGGTTTAAGGGCGAACGCTTCGTCACCTACGATGACTTGGGGCAAGTCATATTCGGTTCCAGGCAGGGGATTATCTTCAGGAAAATCCAGGCGGCCTTGGAGAAATCTCTTTCCAAAATTACAGTTGGCAAAGATGCTACCATCACTGTTTTTTCCGTATCCTCCAGTGTCAATCATGATAAACCGACCGTGAGCATCAACAACAGCTAGAAGTACTACACTGCAAAACCCTTTGTAGGTATAATACAGTACGGTAACGGCAGGTACTCTCGGACCAAGTAGACTGTGGTGATACCGCTCTCTTGTCATACAGCGGAAGGCAGCAGAACTGGGTGCTTTAGGATCGTAGAGCACTTGATTCCGGATACTGATGTACAACCCTGATTTTGGCAGCACGTTACAGTTTTGTTCAACAGCTGGGGGCGCATATTCTGGCAAATGGGCGGTCGAATATTTTTTGTGATTTTTCTTCCAGTCCTTTCACTTCTCCTCGCTGGTTGGATGAGGAGCTTTTCTTGGGCGTCAATTTACCCGCTGATTATCGAAAGCGAGGATAGATTCCTGCTAATCAGGCCGCGGTAAATTTTACCGTGGAGGGGACTCCACGTGCCGTGTTTTTTGGCGACGTGGGCCTTACGAATTGTTTTCCCAGGGAGCCGTCGATTTTCCTTTTCCGAAGTCGAATTGCAACGATTCGGTTTCCCAGGGAGAAACATGAGACTTTGTCAGCGTGAGCGTCTGAAAACACGAAATCGCTTGCTCAGAACCCCAAAAGCATCTTCGCTGGTATTTTTAGCCCTACTGAGCCTCAAGTTGAAAATTGTCTTTGCCTCACAATTCATCAGCTCATTTCCTGGAAAGGGTCTCATCAAATTAGGTTTAAGGGCGAACGCTTCGTCACCTACGATGACTTGGGGCAAGTCATATTCGGTTCCAGGCAGGGGATTATCTTCAGGAAAATCCAGGCGGCCTTGGAGAAATCTCTTTCCAAAATTACAGTTGGCAAAGATGCTACCATCACTGTTTTTTCCGTATCCTCCAGTGTCAATCATGATAAACCGACCGTGAGCATCAACAACAGCTAGAAGTACTACACTGCAAAACCCTTTGTAGGTATAATACAGCGAACCACTGTGGTAAGGCTTATTGATGCAAACGTGTTTGCCGTCAATACTCCCTACACAGTTTGGAAATTCCACCTTTCTCGGTACTCCGTTTCAATACGCTTCCAATCTTCTGCTGTGGGTGCTGGCATGTAAAGAGGTTGCAGAACTGTCCAAATAGCGTTACAAACTTCGTAGACGATGGTGCGAACTGTCTTCTCCCCGAGTCTGTAACTGAAGGCGATATAGCAAACGTATCTCCAGTCGCAAGAAACCTGGAAAATAAGCAATTCAATTTTTCATTGTTACCATCTAATACCTAACATAAAAAAATTAATAGTTAAAATTTATACATTTTTTAAGTTACTAAATTTCAAGAGTGCAATGTAAAAATTTCAACAGCAAAACTGTTGGCTGACCATTATTCAATTAAGCAGATTTATTTATGATTTATTAATGTAATTATAATTTATTTCATTTGTACTTTAATTGATGTACATTTTTTTCTTCACAGTTGACGTCTGCAGATCAAAATGGAAGTCCTTACGAGAGAGCTACAAAAACAAACCGCCATGCAGCGGTCAAGCTGCGAAAAAGATAAAGCAACATCTGTTTTCTCAGAGCGACGAACAGGACAGTAAAGTCCCTCCTCCTTCTCCATCAGATCACACTTCAAACCATGGCACACAACTGGATGAAGAAAGTTCTCAAAATGATGACGACGATTTTGAACGGAACCCTCAAGAGTCAGTGACAGGGATCGACAGTGGTAGCAGGGGAAAAGAGACATCAACTCCACTTTCTCAACGGTCTTCGAGTCAAAAAAGCGGAACACAGCTGCCAAGTGGTTCTGCTGCAGAAATGCTCCGCCATTATATGGCTGTGAAACTGTCTAAGGCTGCTGAGTCACAAAATGTGACCTCTTCCTCCGACCACCTAACCAAATACTTCCAAAGTATAGAAGAAACAGTCCGCACGCTCCCGGCCCCCATACAGATAAGACTAAAATCTCAGATTTCCCAGCTGATTCACGATGCCGAGTACGAGGCAACCATGGCTACCACTACTGATCCTTATGCGCAGTTGTCACAGCCACATCCATCAACCACTCCATATTCTCTTTCATCACAACCATCAACCATTCCTTATCCGTATGCACAATCATCACAACCACGTCCCTCTACCACTCCATATTCCCTTTCATCACATCCATCAACTACTTCATGTTCTCTTTCTTCATAGCCATTAGCTATTCCATATTCTCTTTCATCAACCACTTCTGATGACCACTCATCATCACAGTACACCACCTCCCAGCCCAGAAACAAAACTACATTTTCTGATTTTGAAATATCACATTCTTTATCCCGTGATAAAATTAAATTTTAATTACGACCTTATTTCATAATGATTTCAAATATACGATTTTGACTGAATTCTCTCATTGTTTCTTATCATATAATAAACAAGCCTTTCCAGTGAATAACCTGCTAAACATAAAGCTAAATCAGTTCCCCTTTTTTTGAATTAAAATTGCAATAATTCTTCCCTAACTCCCCCTTGAGTTGAAAAATAGTACCTATTGGCTAAAATAAAAAAATCATGGAACACGATTTTCCTTCTGGTACTACTACTAGTACTAGAGTTCTGCATTCTAAATTCTTTTCCAAGCTTACAAATGCTTGCTGAGATTATAAAGTTTTGAGAAAATTGAGGCCAAAAGCCAAATAGTAGGCTAAATATATAAGATTATTATGTGAGATTTCTTAATTTTTGTAACAAAGTAGGTTCTGTCGTTTTTTTGCGATTATATGTCAGGAAAAGCTTGTTCAATTTTAAAAAACGAAACATTTAATTTTCTAATAAGAAGAAAAAAGTAATATCTCTATTTACTTATGTAGGTATATGTTCTGGGTCTTACCTCAAACATGTCGCCAGCCTTTCTTCAGTTGGGATAGCTCGACGAAATGGAGTGTTCTGCTTTTCTATGAAGCTTGTAAAATTTCCCCATCGACATTCCAAAGTATTTTACAAATTTTTTTCGTCTTTTAGCAAATCTGGGAAAAGGTGGTTATGCCCCCCCAGGTCCATCCTCTTAGCGTTTATAGGATGGACCCAAAATCTTCTCCTTTTCCCTACGCGTTGATCCTCCTCCTCTACTTCCACAGCAGCCCCCAAAACAAACATTTCTTCGTCATCCGACGAAAACATAATTTACATAAAGGTATGTCCGCACTTGTGCAACTTTCGTTCGTCAGAGGCATGCGTCGTAGCGCAAGGCGCTGACGCACGGGATGAAGACCAACGCGCATGCGTCTTCCTAGTTGAATGGAAGTGTTGAACGAAAGGCAAGGGGCAGCGCAAGCCGAACCGCACGGGTCGGAGATCTTTTCGTTTCATTGTGCGTCTCGTGTTTATTTTTCCGTCTCCGTTGTGTTAAATTCTTTTTCACGATGACTGATGCCAGGGAAACTTTGCAATTTATTGAAGATTACTCAGTGTACTCATTGATCTCAACGCCAGATATTGGGGATAGTTCTGCGAACAGAGTGCTTTATGTTCAAATTCTCTACACATAGTTTTACTTATGATGCCGATACTTTTTTCTACAAGAGTTTTCCATTCACCCAAATTCTCTTCTTTTTTCAAAGGGATACCATACTTGGCATTCAGGGTCTCCCACTGTTTTTCCCAGTAGACATTAAGCTCTACACATTTATTGGCTAAGTAATTGGGTACCTTCATTGGGTAATTGGGTAGGCGATCATTGGGTAGCTTCATTACCTTCAGAATGTAATTGAAATGAGTTCGGAGCGTATAAATATATAAGGGCTGCAGTTCGGTTTCTAGGAATAAAATGTAGGTAGGGGTGCACCTAGGTAAATTAAACACAGTTTTGATGAAAAAGCGCAAAACTGCTTCCACTAGTTCATTTAGAGTGAAGCCCCAAACTTGCGACGAGTAGCAAAGGATTGATCGCGAAACAGCATCAAACACTTTTTTTCTTTTCAGGAAAGGAGATTTTAGGGTGAGACATGAATTGTTTCCAAAGACTTGTAATTGCTAACTTCGCAACTGAACATTTCTCTTTTGAATGGCGGTTAAACGAAAGTGTAGGCGTTAATGTAAGAAAGAAGGAATCTTGAAGGTGCAATAATTTCAAGACCTATTTATTGGACCGATAAAATCCACTATAAAGAGCAAACATATTGTTTAGTAATGCATGCATTCCAGGGGACGTCCCATTGTAAACGCATTGGGTCAATTTAAACCAGTTGGTAGCCGATAAAACGCTCAATTTTATTTACCTTCCTCCTGCACAAAACTGTTCACTCATTTAATTTAGTTAGTATTTAGAGTAAGAAATAATGGTCTTCCCTAATATAATGGGAAATGAATGGCAATTTCCCTAATATAATGGCAATTTCCCTAATATAATGGCAATTTCCCTAATATAATGGGAAATGAATGGCAGCCCGTCCACTGGGTCGACAGCGCAGCGCGGGTCGAAAATGTTTCGCAATCTGCCGCTCTCCAGACTTCGACGTTTTAAGGGGGGGGATTCAGTGCTTGGATGAAGGGTGGGAGGAGCAGACCCTGGATTCCTCCCGTGAAAACGTCGATTTTGTTGAAAAAAATCCATGTTTTCCAACTTTTAAACATAAATGACTCCCCTAAATTCGATAGTAAACTATTTTTTGATTATACCATGAAGAATTTCACCGAATTCTGTTTGCATTTTTCCTGAATAGTTAATGGTGTGGGATAGATGAAAATCGGGCTGATTTCGGAAAATAAGTCCCCTGTTATTTTTGGGAGACAATCAAAATTTATGATTTCAAAAAATAACCGGGAAAACGGACCTCTTCAACGTAAAGCAGAAACGCTCGCTGATTGGCTGTTCAGATCTCCGTCTCCTCCCAGTGTTGCCCGATGGTACGACGAAATCGTGTTTTCCAAGAGGAAAATTATCGAACAAAAACAGGGGAAACCTAATTTTCCCCATCTTGATTTTGGTTTATTATTTTCAATAATGAACCTTTGGAATCGACCAAGAAAAAATTTTTTTTAACACCCCCTCAAAATTTGATGGTTCACGTTTCAAGGTACGTAGAATCCAAAAATCGAATAAAAATTTGGCCGTCCGTCCGCCGTACGCGGCACTTTTGCCACTTAGCATTGACCGATTTTGATGAAATTTGGTATGTAGGCTCCATTTGCGGTCTAGTTGTGCCCCGAAGCTTTTGGTTGATGTAGGTCACTTCTAAGGGTTCCAAAATCAATTTTGAAATTTTGAAAACGCCCTAACTCAAAAATTTTTGATATAAAGGTATTGTTTTTCCTTCAATTTAAGATTCTATAGAATTTTTAGAATTTTTTGGGACCACGCGGAGCTCTGTAGGACAAACCGTTCGCTCCCTACGAAAATTTAAGGGTTTATATTGAAATATATATATATATATAAATCAAAACACGAGTGTGAATCGCAAAAGAGGCCTAATTTCCGGTCAAATTAGAGCTGACCGAAATGCGATCGATGGTTGGTGATTTTTATTTATTTTTTTTGAATTTTTTTTTATTATTTTTTTTTTATTATTTTTATTTTTTATTTTATTTTTTTCCTTCATATTGGATGGTTGGTGATTTTGTAGACGAGTGATCTATATAGAAAAATAATAAACCATTGTGTAATAATTTGCAGCGTTTTCTATTTTTTTCTTCAGTTTTTCGATTTCGAACTTTACTGTTTTGTGAAATGTTGCATCTGAGGACTACAGATTTCTCGATCTCAGCGCTTCAAGTGGCCGTAAATGAACTATTCCAGGATACGTCATTTTCCCGGTTTTTTTAAACGTTCGTATTTTCTACACTGTTTTGTTTATTCGTAAATTAGGAAGTGAAAGTGAAACCATTGAACCAAGTGAACCTTTTTTTTTGAAAGTGAAAGTTTACCGTAGGGGTTTTTCAAGGTGCTGAATCCGATTTTGGGGTAAAAAATAGGAAATTCTGACATGGTGAAATTCCTCATTGGAAAGCTGAGATCTTTGCACAGTTTTTAGTGTTGAGGTACGTGAAAAAACCAGGAGGAAGTAAAACCCTAACAAACGAAAGTAAAAACTGATCATTTTCTTAGAAAACTCGATAAAATTATGGTTGAATCCACTCCTTTAAATAAGTCAGAACAGCGATAGAAAGCAGCCTATCCATGGTTCCAACAGTTGAATAAATTGGTCGACCAAATCTCCTCAATCATGATCAGCTATGCCCAATTTACCTCATTTTTAACCAACATTTAGGACAGAAACACACAGGGAAGTAAGAGTTTTAGGTTGAAAACTTTAGAATCATTTTAATAAATTCAAGATATACAAACAAATGTCGATCTGGCAAAATTAGATCAGATGTATTTCATGTATAATTGAACGGATTTGTTCCTGGTTTATTCAGAATCGAACAAACACGATCAGATTAATCCCTTTCAGCAATCACAGTTAGATGTTTATCCAGGTCAGCCTCACTCAAAAGCCTGAAACAAATAAAAGAACATAATTAGAATATTGAGGTAACTGACGCAATATTCAGAAACCAACATGCAGGGAAACAAAGACTGACCTTCTGCAGAGCAGTTTTTCTATAGCTATAAGGAATTGGTATTTTGAACCAACTCAAGAGGAAACTGACAAGGACTGAAATGAGGGCATTTAAAATTATGAACTGATCAGATGTATTTGAAATAACGTAGTCCTGGTATGTGCGGTGATGGCCACAATTAGGATATTGACAAACCTCCACACGAAGTACAGTAATTTAAAACGTATGCATATTGAGATATATCTGTAAATATATAACATAGAAGAGGCTAATTTATGATTTTAATTATTATTTTATTTACTGACTCAGTCTGAATGGAACATTATTTCCAGAGAGCCATAGAAATAGCTTGCCAAGGACTGAACTGCAATTCCTCAATGGTTTTACAATATTCTCATTAATTAATGTGTGCATTATTATTTGCAGTTGCATCTATGCTAATCTCAAAACATCAATCTCTAAGTACATAGTACTACTCTCATAAGGGACCATCTACAAGGCAACCTGTGTATTCCCTGAAAATGTCATCAAAATCGAATGGAAAATGTAGAAGTTATGGCTGTTACACGGAATTTGCAAGTTTGCTGCGCAAGCACAGTCGCTACTATTGATCCGGAAGCGACGATTTTCATAGGGGACCATATAAACCTCGAACAGCATTATCCCTGAAAATGTCATCGAAATTGGACAATAATTTCGTAGTTTTGCCCGTTACAAGGATTTCATGACAGACACACAGACGACAGACGCGGAACCAAAATTGTTCAGGAGGCCTAAAACGTAAAACGCAAGTGGATTTTTAATACCAAAAACAATCCGTAGGGAGTAGTCTGCTGGCTGAACTGGAGTTTCAGGAGATCAGGGGGATCTACAAAAATATCACTCGGATGCATTCGACGTATTTTGAATTTTCGCTCCTAAAAATAGGTCAATAAATTGCGAAACAGGACAAGACCTTTCGAATAGCAATTTCCGTGCAGGATAGACTCATGGGAGAGTGAAGTGTCGCATCTAGATGCGATTGCCTAGGTTGGAGACTAAAGTTGCATTTATAAAATCTTGTGATGGATACGAAGAAGCTATGTGCCACACCCCCTTAGGAGACGTTTTATGGAAGGGTTCATTTACCTGAATTTGGGCTCATTAGAAGACACGATTCCCACTTCCAATTCAGACGGCTTCAGATCAACAGAGAGAATTGAAGAGAGGCAAGAGATGGCGAGCTGAAACACATACAGTGAAATAGTCAAATACAACAACTAACATTAGCGCAGGGTTATTGAACTACTAGTTCATAATGAATGTAGTACGTACTCGTACTTCAGGTTTGTTTTGCTTTAGTTTGAGGAAGCGTGCAGAAAAGTATTCGAAACATACCGACAATATAGTGAAGTACCGTAAAACTGGGTGACTATGTGACACACATGGTGACTATGGTAAACCCACAAATATTCAAATTAAAATTTATGTAGCGGCTTGAAAACCCGCAGGAACGAATGCGTCCAATTTTTACAGTAGTCAGGATCAATAAATTGAAGAATAACAACTCTTTGGTCTAAATCTCTTCAATCACTCTTACTCACTGCCTGGGGTTGACATTGGGAAAAAAGTTTCAGGCCCTTATGGCTTACAATCTCCCTCTGTTTTAAAAAGAGGATTCCGCCGGCTACCCCACATTGGAGCCAGTAAATATTCTGCTGAGATCAGCGAATTTTTTCATCATTCTCTAGGAGATCTCGGGTAAAGATGCGTATTCCACGATGTGGTGACCGAATGCTTCCATTCTGGGTCTCCCGAAGCGGTCGCATCTACATGGAAAGTGCTCGGCAGAGTCCACTTCTTGTTCACATGAACACATCGGTGATGTTCGATTGTCCATGATGTTAATCATTCTATGGACGTCATAATGCCCCGTTAAAATGCCTCTCTGCCGATACCTGTCTGATGCTATTTCGACTTTTAGAAGTCAACCGTAAGGCTTGTTTAGGATCATAATACGAAGTGATAAGCATTCTGGTCTATATGTAACTATCAGAGTTTTTTTTAAAATCAGAGTATGTAAGGTCTTGGGATTCCCATTTTTTGACCTTTCTTTGCAGGCATTCTTTGATATTGCCAGAGAGGGTCCCATGAATTTTTTATTTGAACCCTCTTTAACCAGAATGTCGGCTTGTTCGTTTCCAGGCTGATTGGTATGCCCGGGTATCCATTTTATTGATTTTTTTTAAATTTCCAAGAAACATATTATTTATAAATCTTTTCGTTTCCCACGCCAGTTTTACCTAGAGCCGGTATTTTGAAGAAAATAGCACCTAGTACCACAATAAATCAACCGATTTTGACTTTACATACCTGGATCGTTTCATCGCTACTGTAATTCTGCTTCTTCTTCAACTTCTTTTCCAAATACTGGTTAGCTTCAACTTGCTTCGCCCCCACACTCACCGCTCGGAATGAGCAGTAATATCCAGCTGGATCAGTTTTATAAATGAGAGGTCCTTTCTCCACGTCGTGGGAGATTAATATCATAGCTGGAATCATATTAAACTTCATGAGGCATGATGGTAGACAATGTTCAAGCCACACACAAATATGAACAGCCTGGAGAATTAATATGATTTGTATTTAGATTGTAGTTGAGGTACTACCAACGCATTACGCAGAACATCCAATTTGAATACTTACTAGATAGAATTCCTTTTTCACATATTTCTATGATTATCGAATCTAGCAGCCTCCCGTGCCCATCATTGACCACTACTCTTAGCAGTAGTAAACTTAAAGTATTCAGTTTCAGTATTTTCCCCTACAGTAGAATGGATTCAACCTGCACTTCCGCATATCTCTTCAACTTCCTACCTATGACTGGATCATCGCATACTCATGTAAATAATAGTAATGATGATGGATAATTAACTAAGTAGGTACCTAAATTGCGAACTTCTGAAACTTTGGAGATCCAATACATTGTTTTTAAACAATTTCAGATAGGATGATTGCAAAAGGATCTCAAATTTCAGTCAAAACCAAATTCAAGAGGATTGAAGCATTAAGAAGGGGACTGGAGATCTAGACACTTGACTCATGTGGCTGGGACCCTCAGTAAATCCAGGTGGTTCAAGTTGCAGGTATGACTGGGGGAATGCGGAATGAGGAATTTCACCGAATTCTGTTTGCATTTTTCCTGAATAGTTAAAGGTGTGGGATGGATGAAAATCGGGTTGATTTCGGAAAATAAGTCTCCTGTTATTTTTGGGAGACAATCAAAATTTATGATTTCGAAAAATAACCGGGAAAACGGACCTCTTCAACATGGAGCGGGAACGCTAGCTGATTGGCTGTTCGGATTGCCGTCTCCTCCCAGTGTTGCCTGTTGGTATGACGAAATCGTGTTATCTAAGAGGAAAGTTATCAATTTTTTCCATCTTGCTTTTCCTATTTTTTCACTTCAGTTCTTCGATTTCGATCATAACTGGTATTGTGAAATGTTGCATCTGGGGACTATAGATTTCTCGATCTCAGCGCTTCAAGCGGCTGTAAAAGAAACTATTCCAGGATGACGTCATCCTCCCGGTTTTTTTAAACGTTCATATTTTCTACACTGTTTTGTTTATTCGTAAATTAGGAAGTACGGGCTGAAATTGGCCGTAGGTGGTTTTTCGAGGTGCTGAATCCGATTTTTGGTTGAAAAATAGGAAATTCCGACATGATGAAATTCCTCATTCACAGTCATCGCTCAAATAAGAGTTGAGAGGCTCCTCAATCGAGGAATTACTCAGAAACATGAGGAACTCCTCGAATTTTTGTATTCAGAGTGCAGATGTGGAACTCCTCAACATGAAGAACCCCTCGAAAGCATTGATGGGACTTGAACAGTTCCTCAACCAGCAGTTGACAATTCTGATAGCTCGGTTTTCCCTGTTAGGATGGTGGGAAATGGGGAATTTCCCCTCGACGAAACATCACTGAGGTTATAACAGTTTTGATAGGTTACACTCGCATGTGGGTTTATTAAGACGTCTGCGTTTTTGTGTGAATTCAATATTGCTGGTGATTATTTGAGATGGATATGAAAACGACCTAATTGATGATAGCTATTCCCTAGGTAGAGTTTGATGGCGCTGCTGTCAACAAGTCGCTGCTGATTATTCCAATTCATTCCTGATTATTTCAAACACAAATTTGGTATTTATAACAATCACCGTAATAGTTACCTACATGATACCAACGTTCTCGAGATGATGTTTGCTTGACATTCAAAATTTCATCTGCAGGAATTAAATTCGCAGATTCTGACAACAGAACAGAGAGAAACAATAGGTAACTCAACCCGATCGTGAACAAAAACGTTTTGAAGAAATGCACGAGGGACCTTTTCATGTTCCTCGATATTCTGCTACTTTTAAGTCAAGGCTTGACTCAACGTCGAGTTTGGTTTGTGAATACTACACAGAGGAAATGCTCGACAACTTGGAGAATCCTGGAGCATTCCCTCAACATGATGACTGCAGAACATGCGACGCCCGTCTAGCCTACTTGAGGATTTCCTTTGCCTTGACTGTGAATTCTGCCCTATGAGTCTCAGATGGTGAAGTAAAGTAAACGACCATTTCAATGTGAAATTTCGTCCAAATGCCATTTTCTGGTGTCGCAGACGTTATAAGCTGTCATCCATAGGGAAGATCATAATCTAAAGTATCAGATGGCGAAGAGGAAAAAGCGAGAAGCAGTGAAAAGTTTCTTGGGGTTGAGGACGTGACAGCACAGGGGGTAACTTGTGGCAAGGGAACACACTTTTACAGACTTCCAAGTATACTGGGCCTTAGGTTGCACACAGGTAACTAGACTGTTCAAAAGCTGGAGACGTTTTGTGCTCTCCACGATGCCTCTCTTTGCGGCCATGTTTAACCCATTTCCGTCCACTGATGCGTTTTCGCATCGTCATATTTATGATTTGTTTAAATATTGAAAATAGTGGAAAATCTATGTAGGAGAATTTTTTCTCGTTCATGCTGTTCTTAAACTTTTGAGAAAAAAAAGTTCTGCGACGTTCGGGAGCTCAATGCGATTTTGGAAATTTTTTGAAAAGGAGGCCTCTTGGCCGAGGGGATGAGTAAGGTGGCTCAAATTCGATTCTGGACGAGTGAGCGTTCTGGGTCTTGTGTTGAAACACACTCCGGTCCATATAGACTTATTTTTACATTTTACTAAAAACAGTGAACTGGTTAATCATATTGATTTGGAAAACTGAGGCCTCTCAAATCTCATCAAAAAGTGAAATTCATAAAATATCGAGTATTTATGCTCTCGATTGGTGCTTTATGCTTTATTTCGGCTGGCATTCCGTAACACAGTTCATCCTTCTCTCCTCATTATTCAGTTATTTCTACCCTTTGCTTGAAATGGGTTAAAGAGAAGAAGCTACCCATGAGTTGATGGATCCAAGGCAGTTGGTACCCCTTTTTTCTGACTGGCACATGAAAAGTACAGATGAGGGCTGAAGCATAGATTTGCACTGGAAGAGGTAAGTACCTCGAAGTTAGGACCTATTTGTGGTCAATTACATTTTATTTTATTTCCAGAATACAACTTGTTCTCAACTTTTTTTTACACACAAATAGAAAATTTCACAAATCAGAAAACCTCATTTGTTTAAATGGCTTGCCCGTCATACTTTTAATGTTTCAGTTTCTTCGTCGAATTGTTTCAGGTATACGAAAAAATAAAGAAGAACCATATTAAAAGTTTGAAGCTATTATTCTCTTTCAATAAAAACTGCCAGAAAAAAAATCAAGCCCCATTGTATTCATATCACTAACGAAACTAACACCATACATTCAATATCGTAACTTTTAGTTTGTACTGTTTACATAACTCGATTTTGTGCATCAAGTTTGGAGCATATTTACACAATTTTTTGAAATAGTACAATTATTAGATGACGATTAGACTTACCACAGCCTAGGGGGCGCATTTCGGCGTTTTGAGTGTACACCTGGGAAATATCTGCCATCTTTTGACACAAAACGTCAATTGGGATATCATAGCCGAACTTGTATTTGAAATAGCTAGCTTCGTATCTAGCTCGTTGAACTTGGGATTTACAATCGGCTGAAATGATAAAAAGTCCATTAATTATGTTTGAATAAATGTTGAATGGAACACATCATTGTTTATTCACTAGATATTTCAGAAGTTTACAATCGCCACGTAATGGTTGAGTGATTTAAAAATTAAATACACACAAATAGAGAGCAATCAAAGAGGAAATGAAGAACTTATTCAACACTGCTTCTACGTTTGAAAGGTGTTAGTTCATTTTTCTGAATCAATTATTAGAAAATTATAAGTCGAACGCAATTTGTTCCTAAATTAAAGAGACAACCTCTTTATTTTATTATTATTACATTAAATAAATTAAAGAGACAACCTATAATATATTATAGACTATATTATAGTCGCTATGCTTAGATAATTTCAATACTACTAAGCCTCTGCACCCAAAATTTTCTTCGTAAGCCCCCCACCACGACTTAGTCATTTAGTTTACTTCATCGAGATAAGAATACGAAGAGGGGAGTGTGACAGATGATCTGTGGGGTGGAGCATGTGGTGGCGACCCTGTTCTACCCTGTCCTTAAAACCAAATTTATTACCCAGAGGATCCTCACCAGTGATTGAGGAGAGTCTAGCCCCCAGAAAGTGTTGTCGGGTTTCAGCGCTACCTACCGCCACTTCAACGAACTACCATTTCTGATATCAGGTGATCACGCTCACGACCGCATTACCATCGCTCCTCTAACTTGCAGTTATCCTAAGATTACAATGTAGCGATGTACATGGACTTAGTCGACTCGAGGACATTTATTTTTACTATAATAATGCTTTCTACTTGATTCGTTACGCCAAAACAGAAAAATGCAATAACAAATTCCTTTTCCTCGCAATTTAAAAACGCTGCAAATCATTGCTCAAAGGTTTATTATTTTCTGTATAGATCACTCTTCTGTATAAATCACTGGTTCTCCATCAATAGCACCTACCACCATCTGTATTCTCCCTTGACCTTCCCTCTCAAATTTCAGCTTCCTGCGTTCAATAGGATTGAAAATGGCTTTGGAGCTCACTCAGCTGAACAGTGATCTGAAGAGTGAAGAAGATCTCCTCGAATGCTGGAGACGCCTGGAAGAGCACTTCTATTCAATAAGATTAAAAATGGCTTTGGAGCTCACTCAGCTGATCAGTGATCTGAGGAGTGAAGAAGATCTCCTCGAATGCTGGAGACGCCTGGAAGAGCACTTCCATTCAATAGGATTGAAAATGGCTTCGGAGCTCACTCAGCTGATCAGTGATCTGAAGAGTGAAGAAGATCTTCTCGAATGCTGGAGACACCTGGAAGAGCACTTCCATTCAATAGGATTGTAAATGGCTTCGGAGCTCACTCAGCTGATCAGTGATCTGAAGAGTGAAGAAGCCTTTGAGCAATGCTTTGCAGCGTTGTTACCCACCAACATTTTTTTTACCTACCAACTTTTTTTTACCTACCAGCTAGGTACTACCTACCACACCATACTGGCTTCACACCTTCACAATCAAGTTTATTAGAAAGAACTAAACGCTTCACACTCGATTCGAAAAATAGAAAGCTTCATATGGAACTTTGATTACTGGTTACGCAGAAGGCAAAACTGTATACAAATCAAAGAAATGAACAGCGATCGCATTTTAGTCCGATAAAATTTGAATGGAGATTAGACCTCTTTTGCGATTCACACTCATGATTCTGTTTTATCGAATGAAAACCTTCAAGTACTCGTAGGGACCGAACGGTTTGTCCTACAGAGCTCCGGGTGGTCTCAAATTTTTTTAAAAATTCAATACTATTTAAAATTGGCGAAAAAACGATACCTTTATTTCGAGTTTTCGAGCTAGGGCACTCTTGAAAATTTCAACCCTTAATTTTCACCCCTTAGAAGTGACCTACATCAACCAGAAGCTTCGCGGCACAACTAGACCCCAAATGGAGCCCATATACCAAATTTGAACCAAATCGGTCCAGTGTTGCTAAGAAAAGTGCCGCGTACGGCGGACGGACGGACGGAAATTTTTTTATTCGATTTTCGTATTCTACGTACCTTGAAACGAAAAACATCAAATTTTGAGGGGGGGTTAAAATTTTTTTTTCTTGCTCGATTCCAAAGGCTTATTATTGAAAATAATAAACCAAAAGGCAGGGAAGTAAAGCCGCCAAACTTAGAAATTAGAGAGTGGTAAAATCGAGGTGAGCCTACTTGTCAGAAATGCTGCTTGACCACGCTCACATCGAGCTGAAAAGGATGGTAGTTTGCTGAAGTGGCGGTAGGTAGCGCTGAAACCCGACAATACTTACTGGGGGCTAGACTCTCCTCAGCGATTGCGCCAAACGTTAACACTTTTTGGAGTGGTACCTCAATTCCTGCCGAAATTTCCAAGAAGAGTAGGAACCACAAGGAGGGGAGGGGCCTTGGCACACATTCTCCTTCTATATATTCTAATCTTGACGGTATTTTTGCATACATTTTAATACCCAAGTTTCATCATTCCAGAAGGCTTTCATATTTTTGGAGCGGATCTATCCTTCCAATGAGTTCCTATCCGAAATGATAATATAGTTAAGGGGTCTCAGTCAGTCACTGTTCGAACTTCGAAAGTCAGCAATAACTTTAAAAAATGTAGCTAAATTTGAAATTTTCAAGTTTTTTAGAAATTTATTAGTGCATTGACCTAGGGATTTGAAAAACTGAAAGATTGCCGCTGGAATTCTCAAAATCGAATAATTGCCAGAGAAAAATGGGAAAAACATACTGAATAAACGGGTTTTCCCATTTTTCTCAGGCAATTATAGTTCGATTTTGATGATTCCAGCGGCAATCTTTCAGTTCTTCAATTCCCTAGGCCGATGCACTAATAAATTTCTAAAATCCTTGAAATTTTGAAATTTAGCTACTTTTTAAGTTTTTGCCCCTGCAATTTAGGGAAATACTAACCTGGAACGAGAAATGAACGGCGAACGACTGAGACCTCCTTAATAAAAAAATTACACACCAGCTGTTCCAAAGCTAAAGAAGCTTAAGTAGGCTTTGCCACCAATTCTCCAATCAGAGTCATCACAATTGCCCACCTCGCTTTGTTCAATGCACATGGGTCGACTCTTCTGCATCTGGAGATTGCTGCATTGGGTTGCAGACACAACCTTCCCAGTGTTGTAAAGATGCTCACGGGTCGACCATCAGTAGGAAATGCGACCCCATTTGGCAACACAATTCATTCGAACTAGGTAACAGTTTCTTTTAGCCCTTCTTGCATTTGAGGTTTCTGTCAATGCATGGGTGGCATCAATACTTTCTACTTGCTTCTCTACTTTGTCTTCTGTATTGGTGGTACTACGAGGGTGTTTTCAAAAATAAGTATCACGAATATATTTTTTTTAATAAAGAAAAAAATATATTAAATTAAAAACCAATGGTATATTTTCCATCGTTTACATGTCTATTTTTCCACATAGTCCCCATGGACTTCCAAACGTTTTTGATACCTGGTTTTAAGTTGTTTAATCCCCTCTTGTTTTATAAAGTACAACTAATGGTTGAACAGTTTTAACTTTATTATTTAATTCTGGATGTTACCATACACATGAACATAAGAATCAGTACTTCAATATTGTAACCCGATATAACCTCCCGTTGTTCTTGTATTGCCTGTCCAGGCTGAGGACACACCAAACATCCCCCCCTGGAAGTTCAGGAGGATCTCTAGAGGTTGAGACGCTTCGGAGCCACTATAGGTCTCCCGGATCTAGAAGTTCTTGGCCGCTCAGAGTCTGGCTCTCCTTGGTTGGCCCCTGTTGGACAAGCAGAGGCTGAAGTCTGTTCTTTTGGAGGGGATAGTATCTGTGGAGACTCAATAGACTTGGGCTGAGGAGAACTTGGTGTCGAATCACGAGGCAGTGTCCTGAATGCTGGAGAGGGTGGTGTCTCCAACTGTTGTGGCTCTTTTCTCTCTGGAATCAGACTGTGGCGGTTCCGTCTTAGCTGTCGACCTGAACCTTGTGGTTCAACCCAGTATGACCTCGGTTCTTCCGCCTTACTCCTCACTGTGCCCTCCTTTTGTAGATCCGGGATCCAAACCCTGTCCCCAGGGTCCAATTTCTTGAGAGTGTGCGAGCGGTGACGATTATCGAAATTCTCTTTATAGGTCTGTCGACGCAAGTGGTCCCTGGCTGGGAACTCGTCGTCCTGTTCTCCCATGAAGCAATGCTGGGTGAGTCGGTACAGTGTCCCTGAGGCGTCGACCCATCAACAATTCTGCAGGACTGCGCTCCAGACCCGGCAAGGGGGTATTACGGTAAATTAACAAGGCCAAATACGGATCCTCGTTCTTTTTCAAGAGAGTCTTGGCGATCTTTACTGCAGCCTCAGCTGCCCCATTGGACTGTGGAAAGTAAGGACTGCTTGTGAGGTGTCGAAATCCGTATGTGTCAGCAAAGCGACGAAACTCCGAATTTTCTACTTCCTGGAACTGTGAACCACCATCCGTCCGCACCACTTCCGGGATTCCATGGCGTGAGAATGTAGATTTACATTTCTCAATTATTTCGGCAGATGTTAGGTTTTGGAGGGTAGCAATCTCGAAATATCGAGAATAAACATCAGTCATTACTATAAACCACCGACTTTCACACTTGAAGAGGTCCATCGATACAGTGTGCCAAGGTCTTTCTGGCAAGGATGTAGGCAACAGTGGCTCTTTGGGATTTTGGCGCATTTTCCAGCATACGGGGCAAGCCATGCAGTGTGCTTCTATGTCAGCTGACATCTTTGGCCACCAAACTGACTGACGTGCGCGGTGTTGGCACTTGGTGATGCCTAGATGTCCATTATGGATTTCACTAAGCATTTCACTACGAAGAGCTTCTGGGATCACAAATCTCTGACCTCTCAAGAGCATCCCATTCCAGACGGACATTTCATCTCTAACATGATAGTACTGTCGAAGTTTTGGGTCAGTTACAGGAAGTTCCCATCCGTTAATCACCCTTTTCTTTACTATCTGAATATAAGTGTCATCTTCTTGTGCATCCATAATTTTTTTTACTCTGAGGTCAGATATGGGGGCACCCTCAATAACTACCTGAACGTACGCCTCAACATCCTCTGGGAGCTCATCTGAGCATTTTTCTTGTAATGGGTCACGTGACAAACAGTCTGCAGAAATCATTGTTTTACCTGGGGTATAAACAAGAGAGTAGGAATATCGCATGAGACGAATTCTGAGACGTTGAAGCCTAGGTGAAAGTTCAGTCAAATGTGTAGTTTGAAGGAGCTGCAACAAGGGCTTGTGATCTGTTTCTATGGTTATGTTTTTCCCAAGAATAAATTCCTCCAGTCTCTGGCAGGCCCAAGCAATTGCCAGCGCTTCTCTTTCTATGTTTGCGTAGTGTTTCTCAGCTGGTTGCAGAGTCCTAGAGCAATAGTAAACTGGCCGAAGGTTACCAGAAACTGGACATGGTTGAAGTAGTACTGTTCCAAGCCCTTTCTGTGATGCATCACAAGACAGAGTTATTGGTTGGGTGGGATCATATAAGGCTAAACTGTTGTCTTTGCTCAGAATAGCCTTTATTTCGTTGAAGCATTTTTGCTGGAGAGGACCCCAGACGTATTCATGTTTTGTGCTCATAAGATCAAATAGAGGTTTCATGAGATTAGCACTGTTTGGGATAAATTTTAATATGAACCCAATTGTGCCAACATACCGTCGGAGCTCAGTTAAGTCCTTTGGTTCCTGTAAAGCTACAATCGCCCGAATTCTTTCTGGATCTGGAGTAACACCCCTCTCAGTTATGACGTTTCCCAAAAAATTTACAGAACGCACGCATATAACAGATTTCTCTTTGTTTAGGGTGATACCTTCATTTCTCAAAGTATCTAGCACCTTACGTAGACATGTGTCATGCTCCTCTCGGGTACAACCCCACACCAAGATATCGTCCATATGGTTTATAGCATTTTTCTTGCCCTCTAGAAGGTTGGATATTTTCTTTTGGTAATATTCCGGTGCTGAGCTGATACCAAATGGGAGTCGAAGGAACCGAAATCTGCCAAAGGGAGTGAGGAACGTAGTCAAGTCTCTAGATTCTTCTTCTAATTCCACCTGCCAAAACCCGTTATTTGCATCCAATTTGGTGAAAAATTTGGCCCCAGACAACAATCCAAGTTCATAGTCAACTTTTGGCAATGGGTGGACCTGTCGTTTGACATTGCGATTAAGTTCGGACAGGTCCACACAGATGCGAACTGCCCCAGATTTTTTTGGGACTATGACAACAGGAGCGCACCAGTCTGTTGCCTTGTCTACTTTCTCAATAACCCCTCGTTGAACCATGCGGTCCAATTCCATTTTTGTTGCATCTCTGAGGGGTATTGATATTCGGCGAGGGGCAGTGATGGCATATGGTTTTGCATTGGCTGTAAGCTCTATTTTATATTTCTCTCTGATTCGACCGAGTCCAGTAAAAAGCTCTGGATAGCTCTCAACCCACTTACAGGATTCGTCACTAACAAGGTTTACCCGTTTGAACAGGTCGAGTTTTTCTATAGCTGGTTTACCCAGTAGCGGAGATTTCAAACCATTTACATAATATACGTCTTCCCATATCGTTTTCTTGTGGTACTGCATTTCTACCATCTGCATACCTACCACCTCAAGACTCTTCTGACCTGCTCCCAGCAGCTTTGTATCTGGGGCAACCACTTTATCTGCAACATTAATTGTGCTAGCAGGCAGGCAGGTGACGTCAGCACCTGAATCGATTTTGCAAACATAAGGACGTCCATTTATGTTCAGCTTAATGTGCCATTTATTTTCATCGTGCACCCTTACATCATGAACGGCCCCGATAAAATCGTCAGAGCTGTGGTTACTGTCGTTAGAGTAGCATGATTGTTCTGATGTATCAACTTGACGCACACTCTTACCCTTGAACTTATACTTCTGCTCAGGAGTCTCTGAAGACTTTGGTTTGGTGGATTGGCAAAGATCAGGGAAGTGCCCCCAAAATCCACATCTTGAACATCGTGTTTTCAATGCTGGACATTTATACTTAGAATGGTAAGGAGTTTGTCCACAACGCCAACATGTACCCTTTGGCTGGTCTGAGTTACGTTGTTGACAATTCTCATGATGCCCTGGGTAGTGTTTTTGACGTTTATCAACTTTTTCCACTGACCTGGATTGAGTCTCAGGTTTCTCGCCCAAAAAAGCTTTCTGTTTCTTAAGGTCCTCAGTAAGAGAGAAAGAAGAATAAATCTCTTCTTCCCTTGCTCCCATGTAGTAAATCAAGGCGTTTACCTGTTCTTCACCCGGTTTGGCATGTAATCCGACGACCATACGATATCGGTCAAATCTTTTGAGCCATTTAGTGAAATCCGATGCAAAATCATACGGTTCTGGTGCCATGCCGGGGGTTTGTACGCCACTGGGAATGGCGACCGCATTGGACATGACGAAAGAAGAGCCGAATCACGGGCAACACGAAAACAAACACTGTAATTTTAACACTGGATTCAATTTACCGCTGCCACCATGTTTTATAAAGTACAACTAATGGTTGAACAGTTTTAACTTTATTATTTAATTCTGGATGTTACCATACACATGAACATAAGAATCAGTACTTCAATATTGTAACCCGATATAACCTCCCGTTGTTCTTGTATTGCCTGTCCAGGCTGAGGACACACCAAACACTCTTTATACCACTCCTCCGCTATTCCAGCCAACCATGTTTCGACTTCCTGCGTGAGCTCTGTGTTGTTAGCAAAGCCATTATCTTCCAAGAGGAACCAAAATAAACGCGGCAAGATATTGTGATGTTCTCAAAAAATCTTCGACGGGCGATTCAAAACAAATGGAGGGGCATGTTGACAAAAATCGTATTCTTCTTTCACGACAATGCTCGTCCCCACTCCGCCCGTGAAACCCAAGCTTTGTTGGAACAGTTTCACTGGGATGATTTTGGCCATCCACCGTTTTCTCGGGACCTGGCACTTTCCGACTACCACCTGTTCCCCGAACTGAAGAAACATCTTGGAGGTCGGCGCTTTGCTAATGACACAGACCCCACGCAGGAGGTCAAAACATGGTTGGCTGGAATGGCGGGGGAGTGGTATGAAGAGGGGATTAAAAAACTGAAAACCAGGTATCAATAACCAAGATTACAATAACCAGGTAATTTTTGGAAGTCCATGGGGACTATATACTACTATATACTATATACTATATAAGGAAAAATAGTCAACATGTTAACAATGGGAAATATAAATTTTTTATTTTTTAAAAATCCGTGATACTTACTTTTGAAAACACCTTCGTATATCACTTCTTCATCAGAATCATGGCCACTAAAAAGCACTTTGGTAGCTCAAAACCTTAACACAAGCACGTGTTCGAACATCGTTGTCAACTGAAGTCGAGAACGAGTCGAGCTCGTATTCGGAGTGATTTCAAATGGATTGTATGATTTCCGGTTGCAAACTGCAATGACTAAAGAGTTGCTCTGTGTGCGAAGGGCCAAAGGCACTAAGGACATGGGGGTTCCACGACCAAGTGAAGAAATTCTTCGAACATGCAACTTAACCTTTGTTTACACCGCACTCGGAAGAAAACGCCTTTGACCAAAGTCCCGAAAATTCAGCCAACCCCCCTCTGTATTTTTTGTTTAGGATCCCACTCCCTAAATTGCATATGAGCCGCCACCTTTTGAGCGACGTAAAAGTTGCTATTCAGTTTTGCTTCAGGCGTCGTCGAGTAAGATGTGCGCTGAGTAGGTACCTAGCGGTGTTTGGACAGCTGCGCAATGAGGCTTTCTGAGGTTTTATTGTTTTGATCAAGTTCACATATTCTACCCAATATTTTGCAACTGTATGAATAAAAATTTTAACTGAAGTCAGCGTACCTCAATTTATTGTCTCTCAGATTGTCAAATTTTCCAATTTTGAGCAAAATACGCAACGATAATGACTGCGGTGTAAACACAGCAGCGCGACCTACTTTGCATGTGGGAAGGTGCGACCGACGCAAGGTTAAACATATTGATGCCCAGTAATGTTCGCATACAGGGTGCATGTATAACTTCAGGTTGTTAAAATACACCATTCTAACTCACAACTGAACTGATTTACCAACTTTCATAATCAAATAAAACACTGTATGTTGAAAATTTATGTCTCTCCTATCTTGATCAGTGATAAAAAGAACTCACGAATGAACTACCATCCTAAAATATCTACTTCAAAACTTGAAATAATGAGCTGATAAAGGAAAATACTACTTACCAATCATTCCAGTCATGACGCAGCCGATTTCATCTGTGATTTTGAAAAGATGGGTCACCGTTGAGGGATCCAAAAGCTTATCCTATAAAAAACCAAAAATTCATCATCAATACTGCCAATATAATTTCAACAATACCTATCAAAGAGAAAAAGTGTTAGAACCACGTTCTCCATCGCATTCTACAAATATAATAACACTAGCATGTCCGTTCGCTTATCCAAGTGGTTCAGGCTTGTTGGTTGTGATTAGTAGTCTCGCGGGATCATGCGCACCATTTCATTTGTAGGAGTTTTAGTTATTTCCCACCTCTCCCTCGACAGTCTAGTCGAACTGCTTACTCCATTGGCAGTTCTTAAATTTATATTGCCAACCGCAAGTTATGACGTTGGGAACAAGCCCCCTCCGCCTTTGAGAAGATGGACCACTGTGGAAATGGGGACTTTGCCTCAATTTTAGAGTCTGGAATTTCAAGCCAAATTCCATAATAAGGCCCTAGAATAAAATTCAACACCAGGAGTACCCAAGGGAAAAAAATTACCATAGAAAAAATGCCTAAACAAACGAAGCCTCTGTCAAAAAAACACCGCTAAAATCGAGTATCGTTCACATCACACGAAAAAAAACGACGCATAAACTGACCAGATTCACACGCTGTGTGCTCTGGCATAGAACTCCCAGAATAATAGTACCACAGAATGACAACAAGTGGAGTTCTAAGCGCCCTTCTAAGATCTAAGCGCAACCACATGAAACTAATAGGTAGAATCGTATTGTAAAATGAGTGAGTAAAATTGCTTCTTTTGATCACTTTCACGTCCGGGTTTTTTCTCTTCCCCAGTTGCACGCTCTGGTGTTCGATCACGTAAACTAAAGTTTCATTTGCGCTTCCAGAGGTAGCGCTACCTCAGAGGGGCACAGCTCCTTCCATGAAGTCAGACTGGTTAGAAAATCCTTTACGTTGCAGCTCCATGCCCCCATGAACAGACTGCCACTTCATATAAAATTTCCATCTTCCTTAAATTCTCTAAATTTTTTTGATGCTTTTTTGAACAGCACAGTATGGTTTTCTTCCATATTAGTGAACCCTCTTTCAAAAATAAATAAATAAAAAACTGTGAGGCAAATTCATCATTACTAACTCAGAATGTTAAATTTTATTGAATTCAAATATTACTCTGATGAATTTGATTATTGACTTTTTATAGGAAATTGAGAGATAGGTAGCTTACCCTAAGTACCCTAAGCAGCAACACTTCGGAAATGATACCTCACGAAGTACTAAGGTAAGGAAGATGAGTCTCCACAAAAACACATACATTACAGGGTATTGATCATTTGGCAATCATATCAACAAAAAATTTCTTTGGCAACACACAGATGAAATTTGAATCCGACGTCGGAATACCCCATTAAATAGGTATGACAATGAACACGATGGAAAAAATAATAAAAATCAGTCCAGTCGTTTAAAAGCTGAGGACAATAAGGAATTACACCGAATTCTGTTTGCATTTTTCCTGAATAGTTAATGGAGTGGGATAGATAAAAATCGGGTTGATTTCGGAAAATACGTCTCCTGTTATTTTTAGGAGACAATCAAAATGTATAATTTCAAAAAATAACCGGGAAAACAGACCTCTTCAACAGGAAGCAGGAACGCTCGCTGATTGGCTGTTCATATCACTGTCTCCTCAGTGTTGCCCGATGGTACGACGAAATCGTTTCATCTAAGAGGAATCAAACAAAAACAGGGAAAGCCTAATTTTCCCATCTCGCTTTTTCTATTTTTTTCTTCAGATGTCAGGATCTCAGCGCTTCAAGCGGCTGTAAATGAACTATTCCAGATTGATGTCATCCTCCCGGTTTTTTTAAACGTTCATATCTTCTACACTGTTTTGTTTATCCGTAAATTAGGAAGTACGGGCTGACAGTTTGTCGTAGGGGTTTTTTCGAGGTGCTGAATCCGATTTTGGGTTAGAAAATAGGGAATTCCCACATGGTGAAATTCCTCATTGAAGACCTTGGCCGGGAAACAGTCTGTTACATTTTTTTTCGAAAATGAGTTATTGGCATCAAAAGATTCGTTAGGATCTACTCAATCGATTAGGAATACAAAACCCCTGAATATTATCACATTATGGATGTCATGACCACGAAAATAGCAAGAAACGAGGTCCGCAATTGACAAGAAAAACAATCTATGTTAC
Source organism: Apolygus lucorum (assembly GCA_009739505.2). Taxonomy (NCBI): domain Eukaryota; kingdom Metazoa; phylum Arthropoda; class Insecta; order Hemiptera; family Miridae; genus Apolygus; species Apolygus lucorum. The sequence goes on from CM019167.2 coordinate 27,351,922, forward strand.
AGTTACCTAGCGCCACGTCATTCATACCGTTGAGGTCTTTCCTAGGTGCAGGCGAATTTTTTTGTGTGTGAAGTTCCGAATTTCGGTTCACGGATTCGCGAATGGATTCTTCGGTGATACAATCGGGAAATGATGTGGATAGACCAGGGTAGGATACCTTAAAAAACCGTAGTTTGAAAACAAATTACAGTTGCATACCTACTTACAAAAAACTATTCTTATACAACACAGCTAAGTATCTATAATAAGCCATTGTGTAATAATTTACAGCATCGTCTTTGCGGATCCACCAGGGAGCCCAACTTGAATCCTCGTAGTGTGAACGCGGCTTTATAGGGAAAATGAATGTAGAGGAAAACGTCAATTACATAGTAAATAAAAAGTAAAGTAAACAACCACTTTAGGTTGGATATTCGTCCGACTGCCATTCCTGGTGTCGCGGACGTCATCAGTTGTACTCCCAAGGGAAGATTAGATTTTTCCCGATCATTTCGCTCATGGCTTCCCACCCATTGCCTCACCGCCCTGGGAGAGCCCCAGACGCATAAAAACTCACGCTTCCGGCGATGAGACTTGTACCCACGACACCCGCAAAAGTCGGTCCAAATTCCACCGTTCAACAACCGGCGCCTCAGCGACCATAGCTACACCAGACCCCCAATTACTTAGGTACCTGAATACATTAGGATTGGATCTACCTCTGGGCAGCATCGTGACTAATCAACACTCAGCATAAAAAATATCGCCATAAAGGCGAAATCAACAGAACTCACAACTCTTTCAATAAAACTCTTCTTATTTTAATCATCATGACTTGGATAAAACTTACTGGTATTTTCTTTTGGGTAGCGACGACAGCTGTGTCATTACCTCTCACAGCCACTGACGTCAGTCCTCCAGCATTGATAGCTTTAAACGCGTACTCTGAAATCAATCATCAATCATGACATCCCATAAGCCACACATGTGAAAAGACCTGAATAAAATACAGGAGTTACTAAAGGGACTCATCAACCTAGTAACCATACAAATTATTTCCCATGGACGAATTTTATTGGTTATGTAATTCGTTCTCCCATGTTGGACTTACTTCCACTGTAAATTACATGAATACCTTTCATCTTCGATGTACTATTTTTTAAATGTATTCTCCCTCTACAAGCTATCTTCATGTGACCCCAGGTATAACTGGATAAAGCAGCTTGACGTTGCTCTGGAATCTTTCTGAGTGAGCCTGGCTGCTAAGACTGTACTGTCACCTGCTGCCTGTTGCACACCGAATGGGCTTTAGACTTTGTTGCCTTTTTACTCTTGGAACCTGCAGTTGGCTTCCGAGCTTGCCCAACTTTCGGTTGAGCTGCCTACCACGGGACCTCTCTTCAACCCCAGTGCTACCTTACTCAAGATTGGCCATTGCTTTTTCTTCGCCCATTACCCAGCTACAACTTCTACAGTAACCTTATGCACACTTCACCCCGGATAACATTTCTGCTCCCAGTGCTCACGCTGCCGCTCTTGTTTCAAGAGTAAGTCAAAGGGATCTTCACGACAAGCAATAGAATGTGGGTTACCTAAAGGGAGCCAGTGATACGAGACTCTTGATCACGAATACCTACTTAACTGGACACTGGACGATACTTGAGACTATGAACTATTATGTTTGCATGGAACATGCTTTAGCCTTGGACTAACCACCTGAAAAACGTCATGCTGGGGTTATTCTCCACCCCATCCCTACTCCGACGAGAAGCGCGGCTAAAACATGTTCCAGTTTCTTGAATTTTAGCCAAAGGTTAGAACCAGCTGCTTAGAAGCAGTAAGCATCCTTGCGAGTCAAGAAGGGCCGAGTTTTTCTTATTTTGTTTCTTTGCAATATTAACAACAACTATTACTATTTACTGTCAAGAAATTGTGAGCCACACTCTGCATTGATATGGATCTTGAAGCCATTAAGATGCATTGCTTTAAAAATGGTAAGGTTGACATCTAGCTAACAAATTTGAAACACGAAGGAGAATTGAAAATTGTCAAGAAAGTTGGTTATGGAAGACTACCAAGGAATTTCAGTGAATGGGGGATGCGCCTTGATTTTTTTAAGATTTTTAATCGAAAGTAGACTACATTCTGAGAATTTCGGCACCAACCGCGACCTTCTAGCGTGAGTAGATCTGTTTCTATGATTTTTCAAAGTTTCGACCGTTTATGACGTCACGCGCCCCTCTCGCCTGGGCGGGACCCCCTAGCCCACTGTGACGTCATAAACGGTCGAAACTTTAAAAATTCATAGGAAAAGATTTACACACGCTAGAAGGTCGCGGTTGGTACCAAAATTCTCAGAATGAGGTCTACCTTAGATTAAAAATAACAATAAACATTTTTTCCTACCCAGGCGCACACCCTATTCTGTTCGCATTTTTCTGGATAGTTTATGGTGTGGGATAGATGAAAATTGGGTAGATTAAGGAAAATAAGTTTCCTGATATTTTTGGCATCGAAAATGTATGATTTCAAGAAATAACAGGGAAAACAGAACCCTTCAACATACTGCAGGGACGCTCGTTCCTAGGCTGTCGCGATCACCGCCGCATTTTCGGGCATCTGTGGTTAGATTTGATTTTACTATTTTTATTTTTTAGTGCTGCTCCGAGGACTATCCAAAGTGATATTTCACGATTTCAGAGCATCAAGCGACTGGTACACGAACTATTCCTGGTAAAAGTCATCATTTTTTATTCGTAAACTAGGACGTATAGGCTGAAAGTTTGCTTTAGGGGGTTTTACGAGGTGCTGAATCCGATTTTGAAGTCGAAAATTGGAAATTCCGACTTGCTGATGTTCCTTATTTCTAACATTGCAAGACTAGAATTTATCAACAACAATCCTACAATTTTTGCCGCACTGCAAACCTATTACCTATTTCCAACTCCGCCTTGAGACTCAATATGGGTAGTAGACAAATTTTTTTCTAATTTTCAACAAATCACGTACTTAATGGCAAGCGGAACACGAGTTGGAACCAGAAACACCAACTGGCCTTTTTATTGTTCAATAATTTTCCATTTATTACCCACTGATCAATTAGGGCGGGGGTATCAAGTTTTTCGAATCATAAGTATCCTTTCTGAGGATTTCGGAGTACGTTACGAGCATTTAAGGAATGAATACAATGGGTCAAGATTGGGTAGACCCCAAGTACCTAGAATTTCGTAAAACTTGTTGGTCATCGATCTTTGACGGAGAATGGGGGGGGGATGCGGGGGTTTGTGTTACCTAGATGCTTCACATGCCATCTCGCTTCAGGGACTACATGAGCCTCTTCAGTTTGGACAAATCAAATCGCATGACGTGGTTAATTATGGATGGACTCGATTATGAACATGTTCAAGTTTGAATTAAGTTTTTCTGTTGATGTGTGTGAACAAGATCCATAGCTCGTTTGTTCTACTGTTAGTTCGTTGAATAAAATTATTACCTTCCTTAGCACATTAGTTCATCTCTCATCGTCACCTAATATTTTCTGGCGACCGTGACAGGACGATATCGAAATGGAGAAGGTAGAAGAGACAAAGAAGCGTGCTCAGGTAAGGCGATTGTTTACTAAATATTATTCCGAATTTAAAAGTTTGATAAACGAAGAAATGGCAACGACTACCCAGATAAAATGTGTCTGGCGATCTTTGGAGGATAGACAGGAAAAGTTGAAGGCACTTGACGATGAAATGGAAGTTATACTTCTAAGAACCCCGAATTTAGACGGATCAGAATTAGAGAAAGAATTTGATGATAGCGATAGCTACAGGAGTAAATTTGCAGGCTACTGAAAAGGACTCCCCTGCTAGAATTCTAGTTGAAAGTTATCCGCCAACAGCAGACAACTATTCCATAGCTGTGAAGGACCTCAAACGGCGATTCGCCCGAGTGAACTCCTTGTTGAAGTGTATGTGAGGGAACTTATACAGCTCGTTATTCAGCAGCTTTCAAGTAAAGGGACTACCAGATTACTATAATTTTATGATCAGTTGGAGACACAAGTGCGCGCACTTGAGACTTTGGGGTAACATTCGATAAATATGCCGCAATATTACACCCACACCATTTGGGAAAATTTGAGTTCAAGATTTCAAAGAGAATATCTCGCACTATTGATTCACAAGGGCGATAGAAGACCAGAGAAATCATCAAGAAACCAACGACTATGGAGGAAACCAACGTAATACCCATTGAGGAACAGAAAGTACCTGGTCCAGTATCCAGTAGTTCATCAGAAGACTCACTAGTAAAGATACTTGTCACCAACAGAAGCAGACGCCAAGTGAATCATCTAAAACGGTTTGACTGAAGCAAACTTACATACTTGCGATTTCTTCTGTAAAGGAAATCGCAACGGTGGGAGGATGTTGTGTTACCTAGATGCTTCACATGCCATCTCGCTTCACGGACTACATGAGCCTCTTCAGTTTGGACAAATCAAATCGCATGACGTGGTTAATTATGGATGGACTCGATTATGAATATGTTCAAGTTTGAATTACGTTTTTCTGTTGATGTGTGTGAACAAGATCCCTAGCTCGTTTGTTCTACTGTTAGTTCGTTGAATAAAACTATTACATTCCTTAGCACACTAGTTCATCTCTCATCTTTACCTAATAATAGTAACGATTGACTCGTATTACGCACGTTGTTGTCTACCAATCCTGACCATGCGATTTGATACATCGAAAAATGGAGATCACGAACAGTGATTTAATAATAGCACTTTCGAATAATTAAGTAAAGTAACAGAAGGATAAGAAGTATAGATGAGTAATCATCTCAAGTACCATTGATAATGATAGAATCGAATCCGGAAACCAAGTTAATTAGGTAACTCGAATTGGGTTCCCGTAGAATATGAGAAACCAACAACACCACCTCATGATTGCCTTGAAAAGCATTACAAGCATTTCCACCAAGTTGGATAGATGAATTTGTAACACCTCAGAATACTCAATAAATTGTCTGAGATGAAAACACGTAAGAATCTGTACTTGAATAATGCTATGTACTTGAATAATATAATTTACTTCATGAGCGTGGAAAAAATTATACTTACCGACTTGGTAGAGACGGCCCTCCGGGGAAAAGATGGTAATATGCCGGTCAAAGCCGGCGCTGCTACCCCGGGACATGATTTATTAGTTTCACACTAAATAAATGTTTTAGAATGGAAAAAGAAACTAACGAAGTCTCTAAACAACGTCAATAGAGGAGTGATCACACAAAATTGAAACCGGAGAGCCCAAACGAATGACTGTTGTTTTTGAGGGAAGCCAGCAGGGGAGGTTCGAGGCATGGACGTTTTACACGTTATGAGAATGAGTAGCAAGTCCATGGTTCCACGTATTACACTCCATGTACATTTTACATCCATGTACACCCATGGAAGATTGAATGAAATAGAAGCGCCCTCCACCCCAGCCGTTCAGGCAGTTCATTAGTTCTGCGGGCTTTAGTATTCTTTCAGTTGAAGGCGCTTCCATGCCTTTCTCTGTTTCATTCCGACCTGCTTGGCCAACATGTACATACATATTTTACATGCATGAGCTGATCTGCAAACATACTGCTAGAAAATCATTAAAGTCTGTAATTCCCAAAAAATCCAATTTCAGAAATAAATACTTGAAAAAGTATAGACAATTTTTTGTGTTCGGAACCACTGTGCGAGATAGTAAAGGGTAGGAAACAACCAAACTAAAATTCGTACATGTATGAAAAAATTCACTGACTTTTTTTTCTCGTATACCCGCTTTTGTATTGATAGACGGTTTGGCCACATTTGCCTGCCCTTTCCGTAGTACGGTACTTGAAAATTTCGTAGTAGGTACATACTATTTCAACATTAGGAGACTAGATGAATTTAATTATTAAATCAATAATTAATTCAATCAATAATTAAATTAATTAATTGAATATTGAAAATCCATTGAAACGGTACTTTGGAATGTAATGTCCCCTTTCTGGGTCACCGTAGTACTTTAACTACTGCTCTCAACTAGGAACACGTCTATGCAGGAAGTCCCAGAGTAAATTATCCAAACTTCAGACTATTTTTTACGACTAATTTGCAACAAATTTTGTCATATAACATTTTTTTCGAAAAACCTCATTTAGCCCGACTTTTTTTATTTTATTATTTTATCATGTTTTTGATCCTAATTTGCAAAAATGGCTGTTACTGCTTTAGATTATTCTCAAATTCAAATTTGAGCATACCAATGGAAAAAACATTAAATTTTCTTTCAGCTCATTACGCAATAAAACAATTTCAGACGAACTAAGGTCGTAAAAAATGTACTAATAGGTACTAGGGCATTTTGGAAATTTCAACCACTAACCACAAGCTTCACGGCCCTAGACCTCTAATGTAACCCACATACCAAATTTCATCAAAATCGGTTCATGGTAATTATGAAGAGTGCCTGTTACGGCATACGGCTAATGGACGGATTTTTTAAATTCGATTTTTGGATTCTACATATAGGTATGTAGGTACCTTGAAATGTGAAACATCAAATCTTGTGTGTGGGAGTGATTTTGCTTCCTCACTACCGAAGGTAGGGAAGCTTTGTATTCGTGAAAGAAGTGAAAAAAAATGTCCTCCAAAATCAAAATTTCCACTTGCTTTTAGCGTTTTAGAGCTTCCCGAACAATTTTGGTTCCGTGTCTGTCTGTCTGTCGGTCTGTCTGTGGTCAATCCTTGTCCCGGGCAAAACTATACTAACCTGTGGTCCGATTTTGATGAAATTTTCAGGGATTGTGCGGGTTAGGTCCTAGACGGTCCCCTATCAATTTCAGCACCTTCGGACCAATAGGAGCGAGTGCGCATGCGCAAACGTGAATTTCCTGGAACCTCGGTTTCTCAGTTTCTAATGAACCGATTTTGCTCAAATTTGGAAGTTAGTTAGGGACTAACTTCTAAGAGACACCCTATAAGTTTCAATCAAATTGGTCAAGCAATAGCCGCTGCGCATGCGCGAACTTTAAATTTATTGTTACAACCAAAACTCCGCAACTTTTCAACCAATTTCGATGAAATTTTCAGGGATTGTGTGGGTTAGGTCCTAGACGGTGGACCGCTAAATAAAATTCTACGTTGAAAATACAAATATCATACTACTCGTGCCCACACTTACTTCCAGGTTCCCGTGTAAATTGCTTCTTTTATTGTGTGATCAAATGTTGTGGTCTGCAGGTCAATTAATGTTGAAACCAAATTGACCCCTCATCACAGTCTCTTTTGCATCTTTCTTTCTGTCATCGAGTTAGTGTTCCACAGGTCAGTTTTGAGATGTATACCCACACACTTTTGTTCAATTATTTCAGTTATTTCAGTGGTTTGTATACCACAACCATTTTAAACAAAACTCAAATTACGAGTATATAACAAATTAATACCCATAATCCTAATACGTACACCTATTATAGTTTTAGTATTGAATAATAATAATCATTATCGTCATAACTTCGTAGTTTTATTTTATACCTACACTCTTTCGTTCTTTTATTTCAGTGGTTTATACACCACAACTATTTACAACACTATTATAAACATTAATACCTGCAACCCTATCCCGCATATTATCGCCAATATTTTGGTATTCAATAACTCTTTGAATCATGATTTTTTCGCCAACTGATTCTATACGTCCATGTTACAATGAGTGAGGAAGCTATGCTGCCCACCCAACTTGGCAGACTTTTTTTTCTTGCTCGTTTCTATAGGTTCATTATTTAAAATTTTAAACCAAACTTGATCACTAGGTATCTTAAATTTATGAAAAAAATGTCATGAACATTCACAGATTAGGTAATTAATAATCCTGATTCGGCGAATGGTTGGTCCAACAGACCTCAGGGTGGTGTCAAACATTTTTTTAGATATATACCTATCGCAGGTCTACGAGCTAGGGTGTTTTGAAAATGTAGTTCCTTTAATTTTTACCCCTTAGGAGACAATAACCAAAAGCTTCGGGAAGCAACTTGTCACCAAATGGAGGCGATATACCAAAGTTCATCAAAATTGATCCTTGGGAACTGTAGGTATGTACCGCGTATGGTGCATGAAGTACCGCGGAAAAATTTCTTTACAATTTTCGGATTCTACGGACATTGAAACGTAAACCATCAAATGTTGAAGGTGGGAGGGGGGGAGGGGTCAATTTATTTTCTTGCTCGATTCCAAAGGTTGATTATTGACAATAATAAACCAAAAGCGTGAAACAATAAAAACGGAGTTGAGTAGAACGTTGTCTATTTCCACGAAAATAATGAGTTACAAAGTTAATATCTTGTAACTCATTATTTTCGTGGAAATAGACAATGTTCTACTCAACTCCGTTTTTATTAAAATGGTTTTCCACAATCTCATGGCGAGTGATTTTATACATGAAACAAGATCCTCTGGGATATTTTTCACTCCTTGGTGTCAATCCAGGGTTAAGGCTATTGGGGACGAAACGTTTGCCAATGAGAGGGAAGATGCCAATCGGTTTTTACAATTATCTCAGCAGTCAGTTGGCCGATTTGAAAATTGCAAATCGATCTGAGTTTATCTCAACTAAACAAACGTAGCTGTAATTGTCAAATTTGAGAAAAAATTATTAATTAAGTTTTTATTTTATTTTAATTAACTTATCAACTTTTTGACAAAAACGTGTCTAGCCTGTATGTATGTACTTATTAATCTAAACTTTCATCAAGGGCACATGAAAATATTGATTAGCCGAAGTGGCTGTTGGTTTTCAATTGAAATATGTACATACGAATTCGGCAAGTAGCAAGGGGTGACTCGGCCAGGAGAGGACGTGGAAGGAAGTTGGGTCCCAAGCAGGTAAGGTAGAATTTCCAGCTTCCAAGACTTGTTCGCCAAAGAACTAGAGAGAGCCTACTTCCAACAGGTCCGAGATGTTGCTCTGTCTTTGATGAATAACAATATTCTTGTTCAAGTTGATAGATGACAGAGTTTTGAGAGTAACTACTAGCATCCCCCCAAATTTAGGGGAAATCTGGCCATTACCCAGTCATTGTGTAGCAAAAATACCCATGAAAATCGGTATGTTTCAACACAATTTATTACAAACTTGTTGTTCACGTCATCATTTCATTTTGATAGCTATTCTTAGGACGTTCCACAGTAAGACTTGGGCATCCTTATGCCATCGATCTGGGGTGAAGTTCTCAACAGAAAAAAACAACCTCACACTGATCCGTTTTTGACCCTCTGAATCCAAATCCGCAGAAAAACCATAGGTGTATGTCTGTGAGTGTGTGCGAATGTGTGTGACAAAATCTTGTGTCATATGCCCAAGCCTTAGTTTTTAAACGATTTTAGTGGTTCATTTTTTGTTCGACGCGGAAAACTATCTAGTTGTGCACTACGTCGCCGGAATTTTGAATTTTCCTTTTTAAGGGGGGATAATGCTTAAAAAACGTGCGTTTGCGGGCATAATCTTGTAAACTCTGCCCAAGCCTCCATTTTTAACCGAGTTGCGGGTGTTTTTTTCGATTCAGAAATCTTTCAAATTGCTCATTATTTCACCAAAGTATCAAAATTCGCATAACGAGTGGGCGAGTGGGGGATAATATTTTTAAAAATGTCAGATTTTTCAATATTTTGATTCCTTTATAGTTTATTAATTGTACTCAAGCTTTGAAATTGAGGAAACATTTTCAATATAATTCCGGATTTTCATGAATTATTGTCTGTACCACCATGGAACTAATAGTGGTACCACCATGGTGCTAGGACACCATAAACCGCATATGTTGTGGATTTTTTTGTGTTTCGACGGACTGACTACCAAACCTAATAGATGAAAGTTCAACGTTACGACGTATTTCCGCTTTGGTGCCAGACCTGCACCATTGGGGGGAGGGGGGGGTAAACTCGAATTTGCATGTTGAGTATCGTAGATTATGGATTTTCAAAAGCTCTTTGAGAATCCAAAGAGCCATCCATGTCCATCCATTTTCTTGCGGCAAATTCGATGCTCTCATGCCGCAAGAAACGTTATGGCGGATGAAGGTGAGGGGAGAGGGGGAGTCCACTATTCCTTGCCTGAAATACCAAATAACTGAAAAGAAACAGTTTCATAGCTTACCTACTCGTTTAAATTGATCTAACGCTTATCCAATGGGACGTCCCTGGAATGCATGCATTACTAAACAATATTCTTTACTATGGACTTTAATTTTCTCCAAAATGTCTACCTAGTTTATTTCATACGTATTGTTATTTGTAGTAGGTAATTACAATGAATATTGTGTGTTTTTCATCCCAATGGGGAACCAGAAACCTTTTCGACTTGTCAAAACCACTACCTGAACACCACCTGTCGATACAAGGAGGTGGTAATACTGGATGTGGATACCCCTTTTTATTAAAAAGAGATAGAATAATTAGGTATGTTTTTACTTGACATTACCGGACTAAGTAACAAATGTTCAAGGGGTTCATTCATCTAATTGGTTCAACATCCCCAGTAGACTCCTCTCACCAATAATGATGCATCCCAATGTCTTCCTAAACTAAGTATAATCCCATGCACCCTTGAATGGAAGAGAAATTAACAACAAACTATTGGTAGGTACTTAATCAGGGAACTTTCAGCGGCACCTTTTCGAGCTTTGGGAAATTCAAAAAGTTGACCTCAGACAAATCACTGGATAATGGTTCTAGGAACTTGCAGAAAATCTCGCAGTATGGTTACAATAGGATTTTTTTCACTACTTTCAACCGCACACCTATTGAATTTGGGATATTCCGGGCAACGAACTTAATCTCATTAACAGTCATTATCTGCCAAAATGGCATTTCCAGTTCAGCTGCACGTAGATACTCATAAATACCTACAATTCACAATCCTAAATAAACATTTCCAGAAGTACAAATTGGTTGAGTGACCAATAATTTCAGGTTCTCATTATTATGCTCCCTACCAATTGATTTCCCATTCACCCAATCAGGATAATTTTATATTTTAACAGCCGTCTCCTGAAATGGTTTGATTTTATTGGGGATGATTTGAATGATCATGGTAATGGTATAGAAAATAGAAAAAAAGGCTGAACCTGATTTACCCCATAGCACTTGAGAATAAAGAGATACAGAAATTATATCGAAATTAAAGTGGAATCTCAAAAACTACAATTACAGCTACCTTCATTTATAATGTCTGATCTCATTTGCGTTTTCAGATTGAAGAAAAGTTCATAACGTTCAGAGGGAAACCCGGAAAACTTTTGACAATGCCATCTATTTTTGAAGAATCACTAGTGTGGCCGCTTAGTAGTGGCCGTCCACCATAGCCTTAAGTTCTGACAATTAAACTATATCGGAGGAGGAATCAACATAAAAGGACAATTGGTGGGTTATTCGACGGACAATTCGTTATAAGTAATGAAATGATGAAAAACTCTCAAAAAATTGCAGTTAGGAAAATACATAACGTAGGGACTCGAGCGGGTTTTGTTGGTCGAGGAGCTCTCTGCAAGACTGATGGTCGGGAGGGTAGATATTGGCGAGGATCGGAACGAAACGTTTAGACCGGGAATGGCCAAGGATGGTACAGAGAGAGAGGGGGGGGGGGGGGGGTCAAGGGAGTGGAGATAAGATGGCGGTAGGAAATTAAAGGAGCTAGATAGGGCGAAGTGACCATTGGTCATAGAAGATTGCCTCTCTCCTGACATTTCATTAGTTGGCTCACGGAAATTGTGTTTCACCCGCCGCAGCACCCTAGCCTTCGGAACACCCACTCCTCCAAAACGTGATATAAAGCCCAATTTCTTGGGTGGATGGGGAGGAACAGCGAAAGAGGGGTCCTATCCTCTTCATCACCTTTCCGGTACCCTTCGCCTGTATGTAAACAATACCCAAAACGTGTGCCATTTTTGGTTGCACCGAAAAGTTCATAGGGGGTAGGTAAGTGTATGAGTTCCTGATATTCATCACATTGTGACATGGATTTTAAAATATATAAAAACACAGTTTCAAGCTAAACTTCAATTGCAAGGGAAATTAAATTACTTACATAGTATTACGTAAATTATGTATAGATCAGCAGGAGTGGTAGTTGTTAGATTTGAGAAAAACCTCCAATATCTCTTTCCACTTCGAGATAATGGAATTCAAAGTATGGAGTACCTTGGTTTATGAGGAATGACGATATTCACGAAGATCTACGAGTAGAAACAGGACAATGAGACCAAAAAAGTCTGCCAAGTGGGTGTGGCACATAGCTTCCTCGCATCCATAACCCGATTGTATACATGATCCAATGCATAGAAGTAGTTGATCTCAAAACATCAATCTCTAACTACCTTGTACTACCCTCTTAGGTGACTCTACACATCAACCGGCACAATCTCTGAAAATTGTTGGAAAATGTAGAAGTTATGGCTGTAACAAGGAAATATACTTTTGTGCATGCGCAGTGGCTACCATCAGTCTGGAGGCGATGATTTTCATCGGGGACTATTTACACGCCAACTCGCAAAATCCCTGAAAATTTCATCGAAATCGGATGAGAATTGTAAAAGCTGTGGCAAGGATTTCATGACAGACACACAGATGGACAAACACGGAACCAAAACTGTTCAGGAAGGTTTGAAACGTAAAACGCGAGTGGAAATTTTGATTTTGGAGAACTTTTATTTTCAACCTTGAAAGCTTCCGCTACCTTGGTAGACTCAGAAGCAATATGCAAAGAACACGATCCTCGGCTCGGTCCAGTGCAATGCGCTATTCCTGGATTTTGGTTCATCATTTTCAATAATGAACCTTTGGAATCAAACAAGAAAGAAAGTGTTTAACCCCCTACAAATTTGTTGGTTTATGTTTCAAGGTAGGTACGTAGCATCCAAAAATCAAATCCATATCCAAATTGACCGATTTAGATGAACTTTGGTATGTGGACATTTGCGGTCTGCTTCTGCCCCGAAGCTTTTGGTTGATGCAAACTAAGGGTTGAAAAATTAGGGCTGAAATGTTCAAAACCTTCCAATGGCAAAGCTTGTTCTTCGCAGGCGAGTGATCTATACTTGAAAAATAATAAGCCATTGTGTAATAATTTGCAGTTTTTTTTGGCTTCCGAGTCTACCAAGGTAGTGGAAGCGTTGTTTACACTTGTCAAGGTTAAAAAAGACTTCTAAAGACTTCCTAAGCTTTTCGCAATGCTGAGACCAATTTAATTTAGGATCGACATGAACACCCAGATATTTAGAAGGGGGTTGTACTAAGCAGAAGTCAAATCTCAGAGTCTAACATCTTCTCACATTATACTATTTGTGATGGATATGCGCTGGGGTTTTTGTTTTACTTGACTATTGGCTGTGGAGGAACCTATTGGAACGTGTTATTAATTCCAGTCTAAACTTATACTCCCCAAGTCATGTGTGATTGTGAAGTTTGAACCAACAGAAGCGATACCGAGTGAAATGGACAAACATCCTTTCAGAAGTTTGATTGGGTCCCTCATGTATTTGGCCATTGGCACTCGACCAGACATAGATTATGCTGTAATATATCTCAGCCAATTTAATAGTTGTTACAGCGAAATTCACTGGAAAGCAGCCAAAAGCATTCTGCGATATCTGAAGGGGACGATGGATCGCGAACTAGTATACTCCAGAAACAATGACGAGCTGACAGGATACACAGACGCTGATGGGGGAAACTATAGGATTGACCGCCATTCATTCAGTGGATGCGTTTTTACATTGTCAGGTGCAGCTATTTCGTGGACGTCGAAGACGCAGAGGACACTTGCTTTATCGAGCGTAGAGGCTGAACTGATGTGTCTATCCGAAGGCGTAAAAAAAGCAATTTACTTGGAGAAGTTCCTTCGAGAGCTAGGATTTCCTTAGAAAGCCTCCGATGGTTCTGTGTTCTGTATAATGATAGCCAGGGGGCGCCAGAATATATCAAGAATTCTAATTACAGGTCAAGAACAAAGCATATAGAGATCAGGAAACAATTCATAAAGCAAAATCTTCAAGAAGGCCTGATAAATTTGAAATATTTGGGAAAAGAAAATATGGTTGCGGATTTTCTAACGAAACCATTACCGAAGAGCAAATTGGACTTCTGTTCGGGTCAAGCAGGAGTCATCCCAGAGGAAGTTTGAACTTGAGGGGGCGTATTGGAACGTGTTGTTAATTCCAGTCCAAATTTATACTCCCCAAGTCATGTGTGATTGAAGTTGTTATTATGTTGTCAAATAAAAACTTTAGTCTGCGCTTGAATATCAAACTTACAATCAATCGTAATTTATATCAGAACCTTGGCGATCCATACTGGATTTAGACGATCCTCATACATCTACAGAATGATATTGGAATCAAATACATCATTTTCATACAAGCACTTGTTATGATAGAAATGACATACTGGAAAGCACGTATACCAGCAATCAGCAAAGCCAGCCTCTACCTGCCAGCCAGCTGCCAGCTTCATTTTCTTCCCTACACTCATAGGTATTTATCAAACTCATTTGTAGCTGCGTATTGATTTATTTTACACCTCTGTAAAACTGCAGGGGCCCGCGTTTGCTGTATACAACCGTTGGCTTGATTTTGGTTTATTATTTTCAATAATGAACCTTTGGAATCGACCAAGAAAATTATTTTTAACCCCCCCTCAAAATTTGATGGTTTACGTTTCAAGGTATGTAGAATCCAAAAATCGAATAAAAATTTGGCCGTCCGTCCGCCGTACGCGGCACTTTTGCCACTTAGCATTGACCGATTTTGATGAAATTTGGTATGTAGGCTCCATTTGGGGTCTAGTTGTGCCCCGAAGATTTTGGTTGATGTCGGTCAGTTCTAAGGGTTCCAAAATGAATTTTGAAATTTTGAAAACGCCCTAACTCAAAAAATTTTGATGTAAAGGTATTGTTTTTCCTTCAATTTAAGATTCTATAGAATTTTTAAAAAATTTTAAGACCATGCGGAGCTCTGTAGGACAAAGCGTTCGCTCCCTACAAGATTTTAAAGGCTTTACTTACGATAAATCAGAAACACGAGTGTGAATCGCAAAAGAGGCCTAATCTTCGTTCAAATTTTAGCTGACCGAAATGCGATCGATGTTTTTCTTCGTGTTGGGTGGTTGGTGGCTTTGCAGACGAGTGATCAATATAGAAAAATAATAAACCATTGTGTAATGATTTGCAGCGTTTTTTGTTCCACTTCAACTAAGTAAGTTTTTTCAGTTTGGGGAAAAGGTTTTTCCCCTCTACAGGTTAGGGTTTTTCATCATAGGATTATTTTGTATCACTTTTTGCAATTTCAATAGGTGATCAACCAAGTGAAATCTCGAATGAGGGCAGCTCATTGGTTAGTATTTCTTCGGAATTGGGCCCAGGTGAGCCAGATGCCAGCAAGAAGAATTTCCCGCAGCTACGTTTATACGCTCTGGGTCGACAATTCCCATTTCAATCTCGGATTCATCTCACGGCTGTTGTGACTCCTCTGCCGCTTTCAGGAACCTAAACTATGCATTATGATGAATATCAAGCCATCACTGCGACCCCCTCACCCAGCACTTCACACCGACCCTTTCACAAATCAATAATAATCACATACCCTTCACCCTTTGTCTACATGTGTTACCCAGCCGAGGGATACATATTCATGCTCGCCCTCTCATATAATGTGTTTTCACGGTACACGCGTCCGTTTCAATTTCGTTATTATTCCACTATAGTGGGGCGTAGCAAGGGTTCCACGATCCACTTCCCACCCCGGTACCAGTTCTTCATTAGATAAACGGGGAGTCGCAGACGGCTGGTTTCAACTGTCAACCGTTCTTGATGTAAATTATCAAACTCCTTCGCATATTGAAAATTCACATAAAAATTGTTTGGCATTTTCTTAGTGGTAGAGTAATACTTATCGCTCTCCTCATTTTCATTCAACGCTTCTTAGTGGAATTTCTTTGAAATTAGAGAAAACCCCAATCTCTGACTCCACAATTAAACACAGGTATTACTTACTCATCACTAACGTTTTACACCCTTTGGGAGGAGAAAATTCTTCTTCTTGCACGAAGAATCCAAAATTCTAATAGTTATGCAGGGTGTAACACGAGTAGTTCACGACCTTCGTTACATGTGTTGTACAACTAATTTCCGACAAAAAGTGCCTCTTGACATTTTTTGGTATCCTCATTCAAAATGCCTTTTTTTCACTTTGAATTTTTTTTCGTGTTTTTGATTTTTGCTCAATAAATCTACCATAACTCCCACAATTCAAGAGTTAGCTCAAATTTAACAAATCCGTTAGAAAGATCGTTAAATTTTCAATCTTTTTGATGCCCAATAAAATTTTGGTTTATTAATTCCAATAATGAACCTTTGGAATCGACCAAGAAAACAGATGTTGGGCATCAAAAAGATTGAAAATTTAAAGCTCTTTCTAACGGATTTTTTAGAGTTGAGCTAACTCTTGAATTGAGGGAGTTGTGTTAGATTTATTGAGCAAAGATCAAAAACACGAGAAAAAAATTTTAAAAAAGTGAAAAAAAAGGCATTTTGTTAGGTACTCGTAGGTTTCGTTAGTAGGTACTCGTAGTTTCTGTCAAAAACAAAATTATGGTAAGTACTAATAATAGAAAGTTGTGTTCTTTGCAGAATGTTGATCTACACCGAAAAATATTAAATCGTGGTGTAATAATTTTGCGGATTTGTTAAATTTAAATTATAGTTTATCATACTATTATAATATCAAAAGAACGATTTCAACCACTGAAAACTACTCTGTGTTTTGAACTTAGAAACGAAATTTTGAGTAGAAAGTTCTCGAAATTATCATTAGTGGACTACTTAGAAATTGAGAGAACGACCTATATTTAGAATGAAGAGTTCAAACAGGAAAAAAAAAACTATATAAGTAATACTATTCCGGGATAAAGAAAGTAATTTTTTCCGTCAGGATCCCGTTTTGTTCCATCGTACGATCCTTCTATTTTATACCACCCAAATTGTACAACCCTGATTTCGACAGTTAATCACAACAAATAACTCTGTTTACAAACCACTCTAGCTTCCCCAAGCTTAAACGCGGAAAGAAATCAGGGTTGGAGACTTAAGGATAACCCTGCCATTTGGGGGAAAACTTCCATTTTCAATTTATCCTCTTAAGAAAGGCTTACGGCCAAAGACTGAACTGGTGGGGAGGGGGTAATTCCACGGCACCGTCATAATGGTAGCAGCCGGGTTAGTGGTGGTTGGGTGGGGTGCACGGGTTGGATTATTATTTTTATTTACCGGTCCCATAGGGGTTTCCCGGGGGTGCTTTAGAACAAGGGAAGAAAAGACACAGCTGATTAATTGCTAGTTTTAATTAAATAGGTTTCAGTCATACCACCTGCGAACCTCCGTCACCCCCACGTTCTATCGATTTTGTTATCCCTTCTCGCTCCCTCGATAATCTTGAGTTTTGCTGAATTCTCGCCTTTTGTAAACCTGCATTTTTCAATCGAATTTTCGACAAAATTTGGTCTACATTAAGTGAATTTTAGGGAATGGTCTCTATAGAAACTACTTTCCATGTTTTGATTATTTCAGTGAGGTTTTCCGACTACATCTTTGATCAGTTATTCTACGGTAGACGATGACGAAAATTTTCCCTATTACTGTTTGACTTATATCATGATTACTACTTGAATATATCTTGATCTTAAATAAATATATTGTAACTACATACGAAAATGTCTGCCAAGTGGATGTGGCACATAATATGTGCCACACCCACTTGCCAGACATTTCATCTTGGAAGATATTTTATCTTGGCAGACATAATATCTTTGAAAAGATTTTATCTTGGCAGACATTTTATGTTGGAAGATATTTCATCTTGGCAGACATAATATCTTGGAAGACCCTCATAGGGGACCATCTACATGCCAATCTGAACAATCCAGAGAAATGTCGTCGAAATTAATGGAAAATGTACAAGTTATGGACAGTTATGGGGCAATGATTTTCATAGGGGACCATCTACATCCGAATTCGCATGTTCCCTGAAAATTCAATCGAAATCAGATGAGAAATGTAGAAGTTACAAGGCTGTTACAAGGAATTCACGTTTGCGCATGCGCAGAGACTACTGTCAATTTTGAGGCCTTGATTTTCATAGAGGACCATCTACACGCCAACCCGCACAATCCCTGAAAATTTCATCGAAATCAGATGAGAAATGTAGAAGTTATGGCTGTGGCAAGGATTTCATGACAGACACATAGACAGACAGACACGGAACCAAAATCGATCAGGAAGGCCTAAAACGTAAAACGCGAGAGGAAATTTCGATTTTGTAGAACTTTTTTTTCAACCTTGAAAAGTGAAAACAAAGCTTCCGCAACCATGGTAGACTCGGAAGCAAAATTACTAAAACTACATCATTCATAACCAAAACATTTGTACAATGTTTCATACTCTGATGAAGTGGGTATTTGTGTAGTTGGCGATGCATGCATTTCAGGGGACGTCTCTTTGATTGTGGAACAGAAACCTTACGTCCAGTCATTATGCCACATAGAATCACTAGGTACCTTTTGCATACCAAAATACGATTTACAAATGATGTAATCATCTGAGATTCTTGGAGGTACTACCTACCTTGAGAGTGTTTTCAAATCTATGATCAACTATACTCACCCCCTTCAATTAGAAGATGTCAATGTGGCATCAAGCTGGCAATCCACAGTGGCGTTGCGCTTGGAATCCTATCTCTTCGAAGAGTCCAGGAATATTCGTAACTATTTCCAGCCTCACCCATATCAGATGGTCTTCCTGATGTCCTATTCTGTTTGTAGCATTTTGACTGGAATTCTGCCAGACATCTTCAGCTTGAGCTCCAAGAGAGGTTAATTGGAATATGACGGCATGGTTGATCCTCCCAAATGTCTATCACTTGCTGAGGAGCCAAGTTATTGGTCATTCTTCCTCGCTCCCCAGGGTGAACCGTTCTCAGGAGACCTTCGTTGCCTACTCTACATGATTCCTCACCTCTGACGTTCGAGAACGCTTTATACCCCTGAAGGCGACTAAAGGCGTTCGAGATTTAAAGTACAACAAGGAAAGCTGTTGAAGCACGTTGGCTTACCTTCTGTTCACATTTCATAATTAATCTACTCCTCAAACCTTCCTTCATTTCCTTGCATATTTCAGCTATTGGCCACAGTTACTGTGGATTAAGCAGTTTCCGTTTTGGATCTTCTCTCATTCTGATTAGAACAAGAACGATGAAGGTGACCGCTTTTACCACCTGTGAGAAAACTCCATCCGTATGAAGCTATATCATTGTATACTTCGATGGAGACACTCATCAAGGAGGGTGAAGATGTCGAACGTCTTCCTGAACATAAATACAAGATGGTTCCAGCTTGAATCCACATAGCTTCCACCTCTAGAGCATAATTTAGAGCATGGCATAACGATGTTGAATGTTTTATCAAAAGCCTCTAAGTATCCCTGCATCATGCTGGAGAGCAATTGCGTTCACCGTTTCCTCTTTAGAGTTTGAAAGTCTCCGAGTTTTTTGCTTTTGATTCTCAAAACATATGACAATTTCCTATCATCATCCTTCATTATTATTCAAGTTTTTCCCAACAATATCATCGACAACCTGAAAAATGGTTTCCGGTACCAGGCACCTCTACCTCGCGATGCGGTGATACTTTTTAACAGCACAGTGACATTAGAGACATTCATCCAAATCCTGAGGTGATACTATTATATATTATTCTTTAAACATCAAGTAGGTTCAAAGAGGCAGCAATGTTTTTAGAATAGTGGAAAAACAACAAAAAATCCATGGATGGATGCAATGTTTATAGGCGGTGATGCTTCATTGGACCAATTTCCCTACCAGCTCTTCGGGAGAACCAGCCAATTGGGAGGCATCCACTTGTTCACCCGTTTACCCACTTGGTTATTGGTCAAAAGAGTCTAGGGGAAGAAACTCATCACTTCAATGTTTTCTGTTCCCATGAAAATAATCAGAGACATATTAATCAATATCTGTCAATTTCGTTGGGGATCCTTTCTAACAAACACTGGAATTGAACTAAGTTCTCGTTGCGGATGGTGTTCTTACCGTCGAAATCGATAACTACTTTATTATTTTGGGAACACTCGTACGAGACAACGTTTTTCTTAGGTTAAAAAATCATTAGACCAACGAAATATGAAGGTAAATAAGCCAAACACAACTGTAGGAAGGTGGAAACTGAACAGCAATAAGTGATTGAGAATTATGTATGAACAAGCATTGAGATAGTGATGTTCTCCGCAGAGAAATAAAGAATGGCTTTTCTCGACTGGTGGTAGCAACTACTCAATGTATCTATGAGCTTTGGGGTTTCCTGAGGCAGAATACGCCGTTAGATTTTAGATTGGCTAAATATAGCATTTCCAAGCCAAATGAAACCTTTTCCAAGTCAAAAAGTCAAATGTAACCTTTTCCAAACCAAGTGAAACCTTTTCCAAGTCAAATTAAAACCTTTCCAGACCAAATGAAACTTTTTCCAAACATAGTGTATTTCTGTAAAGTAAACAATCGTAGATGAATAATATTTTACAAAATTTCAGAAATTCAGTCTTAAAGATTCAATCAGTCAATGTAAGTATCGGTGACTCCCCTTAATTATCGGTTTCTCCGTGTGGGCGTGGCGAGTAGGTAGGTACCCACTCACATTCAACAGTCAG
This sequence comes from Apolygus lucorum, assembly GCA_009739505.2. Lineage (NCBI taxonomy): Eukaryota > Metazoa > Arthropoda > Insecta > Hemiptera > Miridae > Apolygus > Apolygus lucorum. The sequence goes on from CM019167.2 coordinate 27,372,666, forward strand.
AAATTTCTCAAACTTGCTTGTTTCCTATTCTACTAAGGTGAGATAATCCTACGTCTAAAATTCATTGAATTTTCATTTTGGCAACTTTTTGTACGATAGGTACAATTGCATCGATCTGAAATTTGCAGAGTATCTACCTATCTAGGTACCTCATTTCACTCATTTTCTCAATAGGTTTCATTTGATTTGGAAAAGGTTTCATTTGACTTGGAAAAGGTCTCATTTGGTTTGGAAAAGGTTTCATTTGACTTGGAAAAGATTTCATTTGGCTTGGAAATGCTATACATATCAGAGTATATGTATACATTTATACATATTTATACAGAGTATAGGTATACATATGAGTTTAATCGAATCAACAAGTACGCCAAGAATTTTTCACATGAAGGCTTATATGGGTTCTTGATGTCGTGGGGGACTCCCGTTGCAACTAGCTACCTATTCTAAGAACAGCTACTGTGTGATATGAGAAATGAGGGCTTTCATTAAAAATATAAATAATTTTAGTAGAGTTGAAGAGCGCTGCTAAAATTACATTTTTTGTACCTACACTATTCTCACTCCAAATTTGAACCAGGCCTGGCTTTGATCGAGCCTAGGTTTTCTAGCATGAAAAGAGACTGTGCGGTACTGGAACAGCAAGACTGGAGCATAGACTTGCTCCACAATAAAATCATCCATATCTGCGCCACAATGAAAACATTCACATTTTAATGTTCATCAACTTTTCCAGTCGATAATTGTATTGTCAGGTTTTTGTGTATTTTAAATCTCAGCTCCAAAACTGAAAGACTCGATTAGAAGGAATGATTTGGAGGGAACCAACGGGAAATCCTCGAGTAGGAGGAATGAGTTGGAGGGAGCCCTCAGATGCTTCATCACCGACGTCCAGCCCTGCCTCCTAATCTTCACCTTAATTGGATGATGGATGAGGTGGTACCTTACAGACACGAGTGACCTCTCACTTTCTTTAAGGCAATAATTTCTAAATAATAATTCAGTTTAGTATTCCCGTCTGGGGGCCCCCCTTTTCACTTAAAAGATGATGATCATATTGGGCACGCGATACGATCGCCTTCTCACCGGACGCTCTATCAGCTTCGTTACTTCGCCATCAAGGGATTAATCCACATCCGACAGTTTCTAGTTAATATTACTTTCCTTACTTCTCCCGAAAGTTTTATCACTCACAGTGAAATTAAAACCATATCCGTTTCAGCAGATGTGTGTATTACTATTTTGCCATAGTCTCATAAACTAAAGTGAACATAGTTGTGAAAAATAAAAACGGAGTTGAGTAGAACGTTGCCTATGTCCACGAAAATAATGAGTTACAAGTTAAATTGATTTCGACTGTTAGGTCATTATCAGTAACAAACAATAACTTATTATAACACAACAATATCTTACAGTAACACACTTACAATAAATTGTTATTGTTTGTTATAACAAACAATAACAATTTATTGTAAGTGTGTTTGTAAGTTTGTAAGTGTTGTAAGTGTGTCATCATCAGTATACTGATGATGACCTCAACCGTCGAAATCGATTTAACTTGTAACTCATTATTTTCGTGGACATAGGCAACGTTCTACTCAACACCGTTTTTATTAAAATGGTTTTCCACAATCTCATCGCGAGTGATTTAATTCGTATAGCTGAGAAAATTCACGTTTTTCCGCGCTCCAACACAAATTTTTGTAATAAATCCTACTTTAAAAATGAAAATGACTAGACCGTTGGAAAGCTGAGATTATTGCGCATCTTTTAGGCTTACTGGTAAAAATTCGTATGCCGGATTAGGGAACCTATGAGCGTTTGAAAAAAGTTAAGATTCTCAAGATTTTACCAATTTTTCTTTTCAAGTCCAATATTATAGCCCAGTATAGTATAGTTGTCGAAGAGCATTTCAATCGGCTGTTGCAGCCGAGGAACAACCTTGTAGATTATTGTTTTGTGGATTATCAAATTATTTATTGCAGATAATGTTTGTAGAATATTACTGTGTAGAAAATTGTTTTCCAGATCTGGGTCCCATGGATTCTCCCATTTCGTTGGAAATTAAGTTCCCATTTCCATAAAATTAAAATCAAGAATTTTTCTCCCCCTTTTTCGTGAGTTCCTTCAAAATAATCTTCTGGCCATGATCACAACAACTTGGTTCATAGAAATGCGTTAGTAAGGAGATATATTGGTAATTGTATTGGGCTGCACGTGAGCGCATGGCTGCCTTGCCAGAAAGCGCCGTGACATAAGGAAAAAAAAAAAAATCTTAATAGTCCGGGAATTAGGTGATTAGTGAGGGAATTAGTTAACATGTACAATTTAACTCTTAAAACGCCATTACTTCTTCAAACCAAGGAATAATAGTTAGGTACTGGTGAAATTTAGTACATCCCTCTCTTATAATAATAACTTCAGATTATGTCATGAGAATTATTCCCTCACATTCTTCCTAATTCCCTCACTATAGAAGGAGTGAGGGAATTAGGTGTGGAGGGAATTAGAATTTGGAGGATTTTCAGAGATCTCCCTTTGCAAACACTTCAATTAACGCAAAAATGACATGAATAAATCTCACCTGAGTCAAAATACTGATGAATGAGGTAATTAGGTATTTGTCTAGACGAATGGTGTCTTGCTTGCATCACACTTACACATAAACTGAGAGATGAGAAAGGTTGTGTTCAACAGATTACCCTAGGATAGTCAGGAACTTTGGAAATGCTGCTAATACTTCAAAACGTCAAAAAAGATACTCTGGGAGGAGCTGGCTCCGTGTTTAAAAAAAGGTGAGGGAATCAGGCTAAATCTCATCGACACAGGTGTATCATGCTGCACATTTTTTGTAGACATTTAGGGGCTCTCTTACTGAGCGTTAGTTGAGAACATAAGAAAGCCATCAAAAATAGAAGAAAGCTCTACAAGCTGTAGTGGTTTTATTCGTCATCAAAGTTAGCAACTCTGGTCGATGGACAGGTGAGGGAATTAGGTTTTGACGTTTTGAACCTAATTTTAGGTATGATTGCAAGGGGTTTTTTAGGTTATGCACCCAAAATTCGACTGAAAACCGAAGGAAAGGGTCACCAGTGGTCATTCCCTACCAAAAATGTACGCAAAAATTATCACAGAAGCCACATTCGTTCAAAAACGTGAAATCCAACAAAATGGGTGAATCACCCACCAAAAAAAGCTCTGCTGCCAAGAGCAGAACAATGGCCATCCAAATGGCGTACCTACTGTAAAAGATTTATAATATTTGATGTCAGGTGATGTGCCTAATTAGAGATGACGTAGGGTACAGATGAGTAATGGATATATGGATTTATAGATGTCATTTGTAAGTGTAGGAAGAGTAAATTGGTGAATGGGATAATGGTGTAATATTTATTTTTATATTTATTTATTCTCCGTTTAATTTTTTAATCAGCATAATGTTTATTACGCTGATAATTTGTTGAGTAGGTGGATTTCTAAGAGCTCAAAATATGAAACAAATAAAAGTAGTAAAAGCTTGGGTTTTTGAAAAACACCAAAAAGGAAGTGGAGGGACTGACAATAACCAAAAGCTGCGCGGAACAACTAGACCCTAATAGCCGAATTACAATAAAATATTTTAAAATTTTTCATTCGATTTTCCGGATTCTACATACACACGTAAACCATCAGAATTTTTTTGAGGGGAAGGGGTGGGGGCAACAAATTTTCTACCTTGCTCGTTTTCAAAGGTAGTATTCGGGAGAAAAATGATATTATTATTGAATTCTGGAGGAAAATGAAGAAGTTATCGCTCTTAACGTTTCCGTATGCGCAATGGCTACTATCAATCTGGATTTTCTAGACAGGATTCTGGAACTATCTAGACGCCAACCAACACACTCCCTGAAAATTTTATCGAAATCGGACCATAACTTCGTATCTATCCGTGCGTTACAAGGATGTAGTGATGGACACACAGAAAGACACGGTAACAAAATATTCAGGAAGGCATGCAAAGTAAAACGCGAGTGAAAATTTTGATTTAGGAGAATATATTTTTTTCTTCGTCCTGGAAAGTGAAAAGAATGCTCTACCTTGATAGATTCGGAAGCAATTTAATTGTTTTGAGAGCAACATATTTGTTGATTCTGCTCCCAAGTCTTCAAAAGTAGCGGAAGCATTATTAAATAATGCTTTTTTAAATAATAATTTTTCAATTTTCAAGGTTGGAAAAAATGCTCTAACATACGAGTGGATTCCTTCTAAGAGCGGTAATTTTTACATTTTCCAACCGGATTCAATGAAATTTTCAGAGATTGTGCGGATTGACGTGTTCCTTATGAGGGTAGTTCAAGGTATTTAGAGATTGTGCGGATTGACGTGTTCCTTATGAGGGTAGTTCAAGGTATTTAGAGATTGTGCGGATTGACGTGTTCCTTATGAGGGTAGTGCAAGGTAGTTAGAGATTGAAGTTTTGAGATCAACTACTATGCATCGGATCATCTTTACAATCGGGTTAAGAATACGAGGAAGCTGTGTGCAAAACCCACTTGGCAGACTTATTTTCCACGAATACCAATAGGACTTCTAAATGTGGCTTTATTTTGGAGCATAAGTGTTGAGCTCCATCACCGTTCGCCTTCGTTGACTTGAGTAGTAAATTGTGATGCTTTTAATCAAAATGTGATTACACAGTTGAGACCCATTGCTCGACAAGCTTCCTGTATACTCATGACTAAAGTTCGCATGATACCCTGCGATTAGGCGATCCAAAGAAGGAAGGAGACCATAATTTATTCGTCCTAATTAATTCGCCGAGCGAGTCGAGTTGGAGCAAATAAAATAGTCGCCAAACGAATTGAAAACGAAACCTGAGGAACAATTAACCCCTCTTGTAAATTGATACCGCAACACGAAATTATGAACCCGGCCCTGGGGATTAAGGAGGGATCGTTTTCATAATTAAGGCCGAATTTCTGGAAGCGTAACACTTTGCTATGTTCTTCACGGTATATTAAATCCAATAAACGGCCGTACAACGTCCGATAGAAATCAACTCGTATATCAGTTTATGGTAATATTTATACCGCGATGGCGGTGGTCAGCCATCCGGCCATAGATGAGCTACGATCCGTCCCCGGATGTCGAGGCGTCCGGGGATTATCGGGGTGGTTTTCGGGAGGAAGCCAGGAGAAGTTTGTACTTGAGAATCTCGAGGTGAAGTTATACTTCCATACTTGGGGGATCCTTGACCCGGAGATCCGGTTGGTCCGAGTTCTGTTCAACATCTGTTGTGTGACATCATTGGTTCACATTTTTGTGGAAAATTAATCTAAAGAAGCTGAGAGAAACAATAAACAAAAAACGCTGCAAATTATTACACAATGGTTTATTATTTTTCTATATTGATCACTCGTCTGCAAAGCAACCAACCATCCAACATGAAGAAAAACATCGATCGCATTTCGGTCAGCTAAAATTTGAACGGAGATTAGGCCTCTTTTGCGATTCACACTCGTGTTTCTGATTTATCGTAAGTCCAACCCTTAAATTCTCGTAGTGAGCGAAGGTTTGTCCTACAGAGCTCCGGGTGGTCTCAAAAAATTCTAAAAATTCTATAGAATCTTAAATTGAAGGAAAAACAATACCTTTATATCAAAATTTTTTGAGTTAGGGCGTTTTCAAAATTTCAAAATTGATTTTGGAACTCTTAGAAGTGACCTACCTCAACCAATATCTTCGGGGCACAACTAGACCCCAGAAGGAGCCTACATACAAAATTTCATCAAAATCGGTCAATGCTAAGTGCCAAAGTGCCGCGGACGGCGGACGGACGGCCAAATTTTTATTCGATTTTTGGATTCTACGTACCTTGAAACGTAAACCAACAAATTTTGAGGGGGTGTTAAACAAATTTTTTTCTTGGTCGATTCCAAAGGTTCATTATTGAACATAGTAAACCAAAAACTAGCTCGTTGTTTAAGGAATTAGCAACCATAGTTGAAGTTTCTTGGAGATGAGGGTGCATAAAAGAGCTAATTCGTACCAAGATAATTAAATTAACTTGATTTATTGTGTACGGACTGGCAAATACTGATATTGGGTAACATTCAAAATTTTGTTCGAACTGGTATACTAGATATCGTAGATATACTAGATACGTCTACTAGATAGATATAGTAGATATACTAGATACGTCTACTAGATAGATATAGTAGATATCTACTGATAAAAAGAGGCAGGAAGTAATTGCGTAGTACCATCCAACTTTTACGTATTTGTTTCGTTGAGTTGGTAGAATCACTATTCGTCATTGGGCTATATCATTGCCTCTGTATCAAAGTTGGTGCACATCATCTGTCTATGTTTGATTATGCTTCCGAATCTGCCAAGGTAGAACTTTTCAAGGTTGAAAAAATAGTTCTCCTGAATAAAATTTCTCACGTTTTTCTTCGTGAACAATTTTGGTTCCGTGTCTGTCTGTCTGTTATGAAATCCTTGTCATCCAGGGTAAAACTATGCGACGTTTTTGTCCGATATCGAAAAGATCTTCAGAGATTACTCAGATTGGCGTGCAGATGGTCCCCAGTGAAAATCATTGTCCCGGATTGACGGTTGCCTCTGCGCATGCGCAAACGTAAAATCCTTATTTCCATTACATTTATCATAAATTATCTTTACTCTCATCATATATTATTCTACCCTATCAAGGTAGCCGAAGCACTATTTTCAATTTTCAAGGAGAGAAAAAATAGTCTTACAAAATCAAACTTGCCACTCCCGTTTCAGACCTTCCTTAACAATTTTGGATTCGTGTCTGTCTGAGTGTCTGTTTCTCCTAAAATCCTGGTAACGGGCAGAACTAGACGAAGTTATTGTCTGATTTTGTTTAAATTTTCAGAGATTGTGCGGGTTGGTGTGTGGATGGTCCCCAATGAAAATCATCTTCCGCGGATTGTCGGTAGCCTTTGCTCAAGCGCAAACGTGTATTTCCTTGTTACAACTATAACTTCTACATTTCCCATCTGACTTCGATGAAATTTTCAGAGATTTTGCGAGTTGTGGTGAAGATGGTCCTCATTGAGAATCATGGCCCTCAAATTGAAAGTATTTTGTGCGCATGCGCAGACGTGAAATCTTTGTAACAGCTATAATTTCTACATTTTCCAACACTAATAAGAGATAGTACGGGTTGACGTGTGCGTTTCACGTTTCAGACCTTTCTGAACAATTTTGGTTTCGTGTCTGTCTGTCTGTCATGAAATCCTTGTAACCGGCATAACTATACGAAGTTATTGTCCGATTTCGATGAAAATTTCAGGGACTGTGCGGGTTGACGTGTAGATGGTCCCCTATGAAAATCATCACCCCCGGACTGATAGTAGTCGCTGCGCATGCGCGAATTTGTACCAACCATAACTTCCACATTTTCAGTCCGATTTCGATGAAATTCTCAGGTATCATGCGGATTTGGTTGTCGATGGTCCATGATGAAAATCAAGGCCTTAAAATTGACAGTAGCCTCTGCGCATGCGCAAACCTAAAATCCTTGTAACAGCCGTAACACTTACATTTTTCTTTTGAATCTGATGAAATGTTCTAGGATTGTTCAGATTGGCGTGTAGATGGTCCCCTATGAAAATCATCTCCTAGATTAAAAATAGTTGCTGCGCTTGCGCAAACGTGAATTCCTTGTAACAGCCTTAACTTCTACATTTTCCATCCGATTTCGACGAAATTTCTCAGGATTGTTAAGATTAGTGTGTAGATGGTCCCCTATGAGGGTAGTGGAAGGTACTTAGATATTGAGATTAATTATTATTGAGATTCATCGGATCATTTATAGAATCGGGTTATGGACACGAGGAAGCTATGTGCCACACCCACTTAGCAGACGTTTTTTACATGCGTTTAATTCAAATGCTTCGAGAACTTTCTGCTGAAATCTGGACTTTATGTTGTTCATCCAAGGCGTGAGATGTTTACATGTTTTCCACTTGTATCCCTTGACTCTCCCACGGTGTGACTTCAGAGTTTTGGTTTCATACAAGCACGTGGATAGGTTCTTGACACTGGCTAAGAGTTCATTCCCAATAAACCTCAATGCCAACAGTTGGTTGACATTTTGTGTTCTAATTAACCTAAATAAGCACACTAAACGTTAAAGAAAAGAAACAAGTCTAGAATGTAGAGGTGGCACATAGCTTACATAAATGTTATAGATGATCTCCTGTAATAATATCTTGATAATCAAAATTGCAATCCCCAGTCACCAGTTTGATCGGATGATCTGAAATTGGATACCATGAACCTGCTTAGTCTCAGAATGGAAACTGTAGACGACGTGCTTGTTACAAGGAATTCACGTTTGAGGATTTTTGCTGACTACCGATAATCCAATTGAAAAGGGATAATTTAGAGCCTCAACCGTACAATGTCTGAAACGATCATCAAAGTTGGATTGAAACTGTGGAAATTATGATTGTTACAAGGATTTCACATGCGGAGAGGCTGCCATTCATCCGGGGCTTTGAAGTTCCAGGAACCATTTACACCTCAACCTTCAGATTGCGCATTTTCTGAAGTCGTCGACTAGGGCTTTCTTTATTAGGTATGTGGGTGGAGAGAAGTGAGGCCTGACGATGAACTTAACGAGTTACAAGAACATACTCTGTTTTTTATTAAAGTTCTGCGTAGGCCCATTCAAACTTGAATTCTTCTAACGAATCGATTCACCCAATATTCCCCTTTTATTCAAATTTAGAGGATAAAAAATTGACATCACGAGTAACCACAATTTCACGAGACCTCAATCCCGCGAAACTACCAAACCACGACCTCGTAGGATCACTATCTCGTTATGCAAAATTTCAGAGGGATTATAACCCCGCTGGACGACATCCTGCGAGATCACAATCCTATAAAACTGCAAATTACTACTACTTGCTCGCGCATGTCCAGTAATCTATGGACCCACTTGAATGAGGGAGCGGACATACTAGTTTTCAATATTTTGGGCCTCTTAAATAATCCTAAGCCCTAAATTATGGAGCAATGGATGAACCCCCAGAAGCCCCGCTCAGCAAAATAAGTATCTTCTTTGTAATGGTATAGCACAGGGTGTAACACCTATGTTCCTGCCAAAGCCTATGGATTGATTCTAAAACTAATTTGTGTCTTCTTTTGTCTCTTGACTTTTTTTTAACCCCCTAAAAACCTTCTTTTTTCACTTTTAAGATTTATTTCGTGTTTTCGACCTTGAATTATTAAAATGTCAACAACTCTTTCAATTTACTAGATAAACTCAAATTTGACGATACCATTGGAAAAATTGTTAAATTTCCTATCTCCCTGATGTAGAACTAAAGTTTTTTAAATAGGCAAAACTGGTAAAAAATGAACTTGAAGAGGAAAAATTGTCAAATCTTGAAAATCTCATCTTTTTTCAGCCGCTCAGAAGTCCTTGCTTTCCAGCGTGTAAATGCTTGCCTGTAAGCCTAAAAGTTGACGCAAAAGCTCAGCTTTTCAACGTAGGTATGGTTAGAATTGTTTCCAATATTTTTATTACTGGAGAAAACCGCGTTCGAATGAGGAAAAACGTGATTTTTATTCAACGAAATACCGTAAAATTTGAGTTTATCTAGTAAATTGAAGGAGTTGTTAACATTTTAATGATACAAGGTTGAAAACACGAAATAAATCTTAATAGTGAAAAAATTCGATTTATAAGGGGGTTAATAAGTCATGTGTCACAAAAAGTCACAAATTAGTTGTGGAATCAATACCAAGGCAATGGCAGGAACATAGGTGTTACACCCTGTATAATGGTAAAGCATGTTGTTGAATTGAAACTATTTCTCTGAAAGCATGCATTACCAAAAAATATGTTCACATCAGAGGATGCAGAACCTACTAGTTGGACTTTCACTTACCGAAAGACGCTGTTGGCTGTTTTGTCATCGCCTCAATGGAATAACACTCGGCATTATGCTGATTCATATATTCTGCATTACATATAATAACACGAGTGGAAACTACCGCTCATCCAACTTAACAGACGCTTCTAGAATTGAAAGGTGAGGTTTGTTGTTCGGGAGTCCGGGTTGGTTACTTCGTTGAGTTTCCTATCCAATAATAATCCTCTCTACTGAGAGATACGATTGTTTCCCCTCGGGAACGAATAAGAACAAATAAGACGTGCTGACTCGTAGCTAACAACCACTTAGCCGCCCTTAGCGACCCTTGTCTCAGCGCTCCATCAAATGCCGTCATTAAGCTTCTACGGGCTCCCAGAATCTTGACCCTCTGAATTGGCCAATTTTATGACTCTCGTGAACTAGCAATGGATCCATCCACAAACTGCTAATACGTACCAATACGTAGTAGGTACCTGTAATTGGTTGTTAGTAAGGTACCTACAATTGTCTCTGGTTTCTACGATATATATGAATAATTTTTTCTTACTCTAGTTGTACAAAATTTCAAAGTCAATTGTTGAAAAACTCAAGTCAATCTTGCAGTAGTTGGGGTAAATTATATTTTTTTTTTGTGGACTTATTTACTAAGAATTAACAAAATGATAAAATAAAATCCTTTTTAACAGTAAACGGACCGATCTCAAAACTATTTATGGCCAACCACTAAAAGGAAGAAAATAATACTTAAGGTACGCGCAGTACCGTCCTTAGAAAATGCGAGGCCTGGAGCAAAAAATTTTTGCCTTTTTTAACTATGGATACCGGGGGGTTCCGGAAAATATTTGTCAAGCTATACTTGCAAAGTCGTAATTGTAAGCTTTTTGATAAATAAAACGTTTATCTCTTACACTCTAGAAGGGGGAGGGGTGGTGCAAAACACCCATTTCAGGTTGGTATGTTTCGAGTAATTTCGTTTCAGGTTTCAGGTAAAAAAAAAAAAAACAATAGGAATCTCAGAAAAATAAGCTAGAAAAATCAAAACAAAGTTTATTCTTTAAGTAATGCTAAAACAGTGCTTGTTAATGTTAAACATAGTAATTTTTGTCTAACAAACAATAAATTCATTAGAAAAAACGAAATGTCTTCTTTCTTGCTTTTTATTAAATCAAATAGTAAATTATAATAAACATATACATTATTGTAAACACTTATTTAATATTGACGTTCCATATCTTTTTAGATGTTCATATCTTGTTTATTAAATTCTTCCATTGTTCCATTGTTAATGTAGGTTTATAATTTTCACATCACATCTGTAAAATAATAAAACACATTATAGCCTACAATAGAGGCCTGTTAAAATGTGAGTTATAAGATAAAATAACTTAATAAAACAGATAGTTCCAGCTAAACCGATGTAAAATAATACTGTAAATGCAATCGTTCATTGTTAGATAAACTACATTTAAAATTGTGTTATTATCAACTTTGACTCACCTTATATGAACTGTACTTTTCTCGCTTTCATTCCAGCGAAGTCGTCAATAATCTCATCAAAATTAATTTTGGCTGTCGTGTCAGATTCAATCGATAGCATTGCCAAGGATGATAGCCTTTCTTGACTCATGGAAGATCTTAAATATGTGTTGATAAGTTTCAAGCGGGAAAAACTCCTCTCTGTGCTTGCCACGGTAACGGGTATAGTGAGTAAAAGGACGGCACGCTAGAGGCGGGTCGGGCCGCAATATTACACTTGTATCCTGTTAGGTACCTACACGAGTACACATATAATTTTTGAGATTCTACTAAGTCTACCAAGAGGGCGTGCCACATAGTTTCCTCGTATACATGACCCGATTGCATAGTAGATGATTCGATCGTACATAAGCTCGGTAGGTACATCTCATATACGTTGCACTAACCCATAGGGGACTATCTACACGCCAAAATCAAATTTTCCACTCGCGTTTTACGTTTTAGGCTGTCCGTCATTAAATCCTTGTGAAGGGCAGGACTATACGAAGTTATAGTTCGATTTCGATGAATTTCTCAGGAATTTCGGAAGTGGGCGTGTAAATAGTTCTCTACGAAAATCATTGCCCTCAGATCAATTGTAGCCTCCGCGGATGCGCTCTCGTAAATACCTTGTAACATCCTTGTAACTTCTACATTTTTCATCCAAATTTGATGAAATTTGGAGAGATTTTGTTGGTTTGCGTGTAGATGGTCCTCAGTGAAATCCATTACCCCCAGGTAGATAGTAGACGCTGCGATTGCGCAAACGAAAAACCCTTGCAACAGCCATAACTTCTACATTTTTCAACCAAATTCGATGATATTTTCGTTTATCCTGCGGGTTAGTCCACAATGAGGGTAGGACATTGCAATAAGTTTTGCTATTAGGTGTTGGATCATCCATACAATCGGGTTATGGACACGAGAAAGCTATGTGCCACATCCACTTGGCGGACTTATAAAAGTATTATGAGTAAAACAGGTCCCGCCCATAACCCAATAACATTACTAAACCAATCAAACCACCCTCAATATAATCAAGTGATTGGGGGATAAGAATGAGTGGCTTCCCTACTTGAAGCGAGCAGGTGAACCCTCCAAGGTACCTTACTGTGCTCCCATTTTTCAAACCTGTTTGGTTTATCTGGGTTCCTACAACTACATAATTCACAACTTGGAGAGAAGTTATGTTCTAATATTCAGAGGAAAATGAAAGTTTCACTTACCTTGAACGACACTCATCTTTTCATTGCGTTCTACGTGCAAGTTCACGGTAATATTATTCGTCACTTACTCGATACACTCGCAAATTCTACTCTTATTCACTAAGTATGTTCATAATTGATGCCAATGACCCCAGAAAAACCAGATCCATGGACTAATTTTCACTTTTGATATTATCCAACAAATAATAGTTCGGATGACTCCTATCCCTAATTCAAATAAGTATATTTAATAGATGAGAACGCACTCTTCTTGGAATACTGTAACTTCTCATTTTGGTTCATTATTTTCAATAATGAACCTTTGGAATCGACCAAGAAAACAAATTTTCTAACCCCCCCCCCCCCTGAAAATTGAATGTTTTACTTTTCAAGGTACGTAGAATCCGAAAATCGAATAAAAAATTTTCCGTCCGTCCGCCGTACGCGGCACTTTTCCCACTTAGCATCGACCGATTTTGATGAAATTTAGTACGTAGCCTCCATTTGGGGCCTAGTTGTGTGCCGAAGCTTTTGGTTGATGTAGGTCACTTCTAAGGGTTGAAAAATAAGGTCTGAAATTTTGAAAACGCTCTAACTCAAAAATGTTGATATAAAGGTACTATTTTTCCATCAATTTAAGATAGTATTGAATTTTTAGAGACCACGCGGAGCCCTGTTGGACAAACTGTTCGCTCTCTACGAGAATTTAAGGGGGACTTACGATAAATCAGAAACACGTGTGTGAACCGCAAAAGAGTCCTAATCTCCGTTCAAATTATAGCTGACCGAAATGCGATCGATAGTTTTCTTCAAGTTGGTAGGTGGTAACAATGACAAAGCCGTGTACATTGCAGACGAGTGATCTATATAGACAAAGAATAAACCTTTGTGTGATAATTTGCAGCGTTTTTTGGTGGTTTTGAGTTTGGTATTAATTTGAAGCTCCTAGGATATTTTTTCCAATTGAAAGAAACAATCATCTTAGTGACACTATAACAAGTCGGGTTTCGGGCTGGTCGACTATTTCCATGTAAATCGGCCTTTCTTTTCTTCAACCAGAGTAAATTCTTTACGTACGTGAATCTAAGAAAAATGAATAAAAATCCAATTTTTGAGAACACAGTTAGAAATAGAGTCTTAACAGTAGGTGAACTTTTTTATTCAACCACCTGCTTTATACAGGTAATTGAAGTTTAGTTAGGCATCTAATACTCTCCAAACTATTGGAATCTCTAACCAGGTACATGTATAATTATTGCCGAATATGTCGTTCTATCAGTATGCTAGGTAATAATCACTTGCACTAACGGCCGTTATCTGGTTGAATGAACTGGTTCCCGTGAGATCACCTGGCAGTGGGTAGTACTTGGATTGGTAACCACTCGTGAGTAATATCACATGTCACAGAATTTTGTCGAGTCGGATCGTTAAGGGTGTCTCAGTCGGTCGCTATTCGTTCCTCGTTCCGGGTAAGTATTTCGCTAAATTGCAGGAGCTCAAAATTTAAAATTTGTACCTGAATTTGAAATTTTTTTTGGGATTTTCTAAAGTCATTAGAGCATCTGCCTAGGGAATTGAAAAACGCTGCAAATTATTACACAACGGTTTATTATTTTTATATAGATCACTCGTCTACAAAATCACCAACCATCCAATATGAAGGAAAAAAAAAAATCAAAAAAAAAAAAAAAAAATCAAAATCACCAACCATTGATCGCATTTTGGTCAGCTCTAATTTGAACGGAGATTAGGCCTCTTTTGCAATTCACACTCGTGTTTGGATTTATATATATATATATTTCAATATAAACACTTAAATTTTCGTAGGGAGCGAACGGTTTGTCCTACAGAGCTCCGCGTGGTCTCAAAAAATTCTAAAAATTCTATAGAATCTTAATTTGAAGGAAAAACAATACCTCTATATCGAAATTTTTTGAGTTAGGGCGTTTTCAAAATTTCAAAATTGATTTTGGAACCCTTAGGAGTGACCTCATCAACCAAAAGCTTCGGGGCACAACTAGACCCCAAATGGAGCCTACATACCAAATTTCATCAAAATCGGTCAATGCTAAGTGGCAAAAGTGCCGCGTACGGCGTACGGCGGACGGCGGACGGACGGCCAAATTTTTATTCGATTTTTGGATTCTACTTACCTTGAAACGTAAACCATCAAATTTTGAGGGGGTGTTAAAATTTTTTTTTTCTTGGTCGATTCCAAAGGTTCATTATTGAAAATAATAAACCAAAACTAAAAGATTGCTGCTGGAATCATCAAAATCGACCAATAATTGCCAGAGAAATATGGGAAAAACCAAACTGAATAGACAGTTTTCCCCATGTTTCTCTGGCAATTTTCGAAAATCCTTGAATATTTCAAATTTCAAGGAACGAGGAACGAACGGCGACCGAGTGAGACCCCCTTAATGAAACCCTCTCCACGTGGTGAGACGATAAGTTGCCATGAGCGAAATCATCAAAAATGTTATGCCTGCACTTTTCTTTAAAAGGTAGCTTTGATGATGACCCCGAAGCTGACAGTAATTTCAAACCTGAAATGGTTGTTTATTTTACTTTAAAATATTTCATAAGAACTACTGGACTGATTTCCTACGATTTTTTAGTACAGCGGCCTTGTTCAGGTTGGCTACAGTAGATGGCCATATTTTCATGAATCATTCTTTGAGTCATCATGGTTCCAGGACACCAGAAACCTCGTCATTGCGTGGGATTTCGATTGCTTTGAAATCAGAGGTGATTTTCTGGTGACTAACTAACAAGACCAAAAACTACAAGTAGGGATGTCCGATACTTCAAAAGTATCGATACAATATCGTATCGATACATCTAGAAAGTATCAAAAGGTAGTACCCATACGATACTTTCAAAAGTATCAATATTTCGAAGAATCTCCACTTTTTGGTACTTTTACAAAAATGGGTGAAAATGACGTTTAAATGTTTCTCTCCATCAGTGTGACATCTTTCCATCGCGAGGATAATAATTAATATAGAATGAACAAAACAATAAATCACTCACTTTCAAGGAAAACGAAGCTATTGCAATGGCCTCAAAATTTTTACAATGGACTTTTTCCAAAAAAATGTTCACTGAAATCCGTTTTGGAACATTCTGAAACGATCCCTGAAGTTTTTTCAAAAACCATATGTATTTATATACGTATATATATCGTATACCTGTATGTCACTCCACACGATAACTTGAGTAATTGTTTAGCAAAATTTCTTAAGTTTTCGCCAAATTGTTCGTAACAACAAACAAAAAGATGAGTTCGTTAGCCGGAAATTTTGGACAACCCTAAGTGGTCTAAATTTCAACAATAAATCAAAAAATGGGGTTTCCCCGTGAATATGGACTCCTAATATCTTCAAAGTATACCTTGTGCATACAGTATGCTGGTATGGTATACTGAAAATCGAAAAAAACAACAATAGCCGTGTGGGTACTCTATGAGTTCGTCGAGACGAGTAGAACATGAATATGGACTCCTAAGATCTTCAAAGCATACCCAGTGCATACAGTATGTTGG
Source organism: Apolygus lucorum (assembly GCA_009739505.2). Classification (NCBI taxonomy): domain Eukaryota; kingdom Metazoa; phylum Arthropoda; class Insecta; order Hemiptera; family Miridae; genus Apolygus; species Apolygus lucorum. The sequence continues at coordinate 27,388,829 of CM019167.2, forward strand.
TATGGTATACTGAAAATTTAAAAAACCAAGAATCGTGTAAAACAATCTTTCTAAAAGGAATTACAACACCATTGATCCTTTTCTTAACCATACCTTCAATTGAAAGATTTCTTTGAAAACTCGCTCATCAATTCATGCAATCAATTCATCAATTGCTGCATGAATGGACTTTTTACTTAAAACTTTTTTTGTTTAGGCACTTGTTTTCGTATTGCACTTGGTTGGGTTAACATTTTGGTGGTCAGTAGGTTATCGCAGAGAGCTGGAGGTGGTGGTACATCATCTTTGTTCAATTTGTTGAAGTGGTTGGTCTCTCAACAATCTACGTAGAGGTAGAGGCACTGTCAAGTGATGTCAAAATGTGAGAGATAAAAAAGTATCGATACTACGATATCGATACCTTAAAGCACAAAGGGGCTATGTCCATCTATCTTCCACATTTTAATTTTTTTCCAACTTCAGAAAAACTCAAATTTAACAAAACTATTACTGACTTTCTTGACGATTATTGCTCGAAAATGTCTTGAAGATATTAAAGAGTTTGGTGTAATAAGCCATTATTTTAGGAATTGTCCACTGGTAATAACTTCTTTGGCGTTTTTCTCAAAACTCCGTTTTTGGACATAGCCCCTTTGTGCTTTAAGGTATCGATATATATCAGAGAAAAAAAGTATCGATAAATCCTTCTCCTTCATCGGGGGACCCTAATTATGTACCTGCACACTTAGAAACTTAAAGCTGTCTAATATTCCAGTTTATTTTCTGTTGAAATGTATCTTCAGTTTATAGATGTGATTTGCACTCATGGGAATAATAGGGATTTATCGAGAGGGTGATAGAGCACCAGTGTGAGTAATTAACTAACTTCTATTCCTTTCTTCATAGTGAAGATTCTACTCTGCCTTTTGGGTGCCACTGAGACGGATCGAGGGATGTCAGATTAGCTGCAAGATAGATAAATCTTACTTCCTTTGTTGTTCTTCATAGAGCGATGAAAGTCGTTGGGTTCGCAGTCTCTTGGGGACTACTGGAAGCGATCGGCGGGAAGTCTCTCAGTAGTGATGAAGCTATAAAGTAAGCAACTTCTCTTCCGTTCATTCTTGAGCAATGAACGTTTTGTAGGTTGGAGATCAATGAAGTGATTAAGAGGAAGGAGGTTTCAAACTCTTTAATCATACCAGAGGGTAGGGTTTTACTTAGCAAGTGTAGTAATGGGTTTGAAAAAAATAAATGCTTTCCTAAAACCAGTAAGTACCAAGGTGTATATTAATTATAAGATGAATCTCCTAAACAAGATGCTAATTTCAAATTTATGATTCTTTGTAGGATTTGAATGTTGGTAGACATTATTAGCTCCAATAAATGTCCAGACATGTTTATATTCAATATAATCTTTCAGCCAAGGTAATCTCTACTAGTTGCATTCTTCTTTAACCAATGTAAACCGTAATTCATCATCGTCATCTCAGAAATAAATGGCACTAGCGAAAATTTGAATTAACAGACTGCTAGATTAGATTAATCGAACTGTGATAGTGATAATAATGTTAACTGCACTTTGTAAAATGGTACGTTAGCCGTATTTTGGCATCTAATTATTGAATTATGAATGTTCATTTATTCTTCAAATGAATCGTTAATATCTACCTACACATAAATATGTAGTTATAAGGATGGTAGTTAGCCTACTATAAGAGTGTAGAAGTCAGGTATATCTACCTGGCCTCCCCATGGCATGACTTTGGATCCACATGTTATCCTCTATACCTGAGGAAAATTTGGAATTGAAAATCCTAAGCTTTTAGTTTCAGTAGAACCTATGAGTACTTCCTACATAGTATATCTCTTCTCGAGTTGGATTGTTTACAAGCATTTGAAACACAAACCCTCATTCATAAATGGACTCTGCACCAACTTCTTCATAATGCTATCGACTCTGAACTGTAAAGGCATCACTTCCATTCGAAACTAATGGCGATTACTCGAATTCTGTCACATTTCAATCTGCTGACGAAGTAGATGCTAGTTGTGGAGTGCTGTGCCAGTCTTCAGGTACTTCAGATTTAATCAAAATCAAGTTTTGTTCATATTTCATAATAAACCTTCCTACAAACTAGTTTCATGACTGTAATAATCCTTTTGTTATTTTATTCATAGATTTTTATGGCCTCATTTCTTTCTGTACTATGGACATAATTGTTCCAATACTAAAAAATTTTTAGTATTGTATTAACATTTAATGTCCATTGAAGATCACTTAAAGTGAGTTTCTCGATTTTCCTTGAAGAAAATATTAAGCTCATATAGAAATCTGGTGTATTTGAGAAAATATAGGAGTACCTACTCCTTAGAAAGATTCTACTGCACAAGGAGGGCTTGTTCACTACAAACAGTCAGAAAACACTTCTACCAGCATAAAAATGCTAATCTAGAAAATGTAAAAATAAAAACCTGAATATATTGTTTTAGGATAAACTGTCCTGTACAATCTGCCCACTCTGATACAGTAACCACCCAATGGATCTAGCAAATTACAGAAGGTACCACTTAACACAACCCCGAGAGGGCGCTCCAAACTACGGCTGAGTAGAAAAGAATGTTCATAGGTAGGAGTAATCCTTGTAATCCTTACGATGAAATACTCTTTTTTTTTTTGGCTTTGAATCACTTTTAGACATTTCTGTTTATAAAATCTAATGGTACCTATAATATGGCTAAGTTAACTATCTTCTACTTAAGTGCCATGTCCTCCAAGGACGTCGGCGACCAACCGCATGATTTCCACCCTATCAGCCGCCACCCTGAACAAAGCGGCAGAACTCAAACCAAACCACTGGCGGAGGTTCTTCAGCCAGGAAGTCCTCCTCCGACCTGCTATTTTTCCTTGCATTTTCATCTGTAAAAGTGAATACTTCTCATACGCATTATGTGACCAACTCCGCTTAACATTGCCCAACACCTCCCTTTCCTTGTTCAATCTTTGTAACACCTCCACATTTTGTTCTCTATCGGTCCAAGGGATTTTCAGCAAACGGCGATAAGTCCACATTTCAAACGCTTTTTACATGTAGCTTCCGTCAGTGTCCACGTCTCAAGGCCATAGTACAAAACACTGAACACGTAACAACGAATAATACGGATTTGGAGAGGGAGGCTCAACTCACTGGTAAGTTCTCTATGAATGATAAAATCAATTGGCTGCGGGGGGGGGGGGGGGGGACCATGTAAGTCGTTTTCTGGTAAAAATCGAGATATCTTCACTGTCGGCGTTATTTTGTGTCAGCTTTCGTTTGCGAGTATCAGCGTAAGCCTACCATGCTTCCTATTGGCTGGGGCGTTAGTGATTATTCGGTTAACTCTCATTCCCTAAATGTCTGTTTCGAGAACAGACCGGTAACTGACTTTTCCTACTTTTTCCCAGCGTACTAAATTGTGCTTAACCAGGCAAGCAGGTTTTCTTATAGTGGGTGAGCAGGTAAGTCTGAAAGTTTCGTTGTTCGTAACCAAGTAAGTATGGAAATTAGACTGCACGTAACCAGGTAACTCGACAATAAAAAAAAAACATTGAGATGTAATTTGAGAGGTAGTTCGAGCTATAATTTCGGTTTTAGGATACTTTCGTGAAAAAATGGCAGGGTTAAGTATCAATCATTGTGGATTCATGAATTAGGAATACAATTTGAAACTTCAAAATGCTCTCCTGTAAAATTCCATTTTTGTACTTACCCCCACCCCCCTCTCAACAGGCAATTCTCTGTCTCATGACACTTTGAAGGGCACTCAAGGACGGAAGCCGACTTTCATCTTCTCGCCTTTTCTATCCGTTAGTGTAGTTACTTTTATAATTAGAAACATGAATACCAACATCTACTCTCACTCTAACCCGCTGTGTGAGAACTTTAGACGGATCTGGTTATATAAGTGGAGAGAAATGAAGAGCCAGCTGGAAGATGAGCAATAAGGGGTCTCATCTATAGATGCTAACTGTCCTTCATATAGTACAGATACCCTTAATATTTACAATACCATGTTTGAGGGGGAAAACGAGGCAACACTGTGTAATTTATTTAACTGATATTTCTATTTTTTAATCGAGGAGACAACAGTTTAAACAAACAATTTATTCTATCATACAACAATAAGAGAATTCCATTGTATATATACGATATATTCATACATTACCATATGAATATATACCTATATATAGTAATTATATTCAATTATAGGTACATATATACACACAAATATTAAGTTGCATAAGAAATAGCGCCACAAATTGAGAACCTAAGAGAATCTTGGTGCATTTAATACATTGTTTTTGTACTTTCATTTTATGTTGAATAATTTATTGAACTAAACTGTATTTAGGGAACAAGGCGGGTATGCCCACTCGTATACGTTATGTCAATCATCAATACACATCATGCAATGTAATACATAAAAAAGTCAAAAATCAATGTTTAACCAACAGAAGATAATTATTTACAAATACTAAATAAATGCAGTAATCACATGTTTCCACATAACACTTTTCAACAAAAAAAAGTTTTCTTTCTCTCATGACAAAATTTTATGAACAGTGTACTTCAAACTACATAATATTTATTCACATTATGTTCAAAGACCGCAGAAGTGTCTTTATCTCGTTGAAATGTATGTACACACTATAAAAGAAAGGGTAGCTCAACGCTCAACAATTTAAAAGAAATAACAAAGGGCAAATACTAAACAGGGTCACGACATCAACCCCAGGAAATGTGGTCAACCGTTAACGGACATGAAATTCTGAGCAAATAGAATAAAGTAGATTTTCAGCACCATCCTACGATAAATAGCAGTCAGCATCCAAATTTCGTAGATCTCTAAACAATCTACACGATTGGTACTTCCTACATACTAACTTGCATTGATAAGCCCTAGATATGGGCAGGGACGATGTAAGTTGTCGAATAAAACAAATTTCGATCAAAATTGTAATTATTACAAAATGAACAGTGTTATAATTTGTATATCGACCATAATAGGCGGGTTGAGGAATCGCAACTGAATGTGATGAAATTTAGGTAGGAAGGTAGTTGTTTAGAAACTTGTGAAAACCAAGAGTGGTTCATCTCAATTCTCAATTTGTGAACGCATCCGGATCTCGAGAAAACCTATCAAGTCAACAACAAGAAATAAAAAAAACAAACAAACTAGTTTTTAGTCTCTCCACAGGAAAATTGATCTGACAACTTTGATGGATAATGATTCGACAACTATCCATAACGAGCATCATTTATTCAAAATCGCTAGAGTTGTTGTTTCTCAACTCACGAATATAAGAAAAAACCGTATGGTTCCTCCGATGTTCATCACTAACGTTATGTTTTACAGATTTCAAATATTAAATAATTTAAAAATAATAATACGAGTAGCTATTTTGAGAACCAGCTCAAAACTTGACACAATTGCTGCCCTTCCAGGTCATCGAAGGGCGAAAATGAAAATAATGGGAGAGGGTAGCTTTGTGAGTAGAAGTTATTCGGTTCGAATGTCAGGAGAGCAATCAGTTGGGAGTGGGGATGATATGTTTACCACAATCCCATTTCTTGGATGTAACATTTTTCAACTCAACTTTGAACGTACCAAATCAAATGTTTTCTATGTGTATAAGTGTAGAACACATTGAAAGGTGTTGCTTTGAATGTACCAAGAATGCAGGAACCAAACTGACTCGATAGGATAATATTGCTCATGGATGTTTCTAATGGTTGTTGTTGAAAACTGTCGTACGTTTATAGACCTACAATAAGTGAGAGCAGTGATTCTCTCCATGAAACAGAATGGTGAGCATTATGATCTAAGGAAAGACGAATTTGAGTCGATAATGAGAACTGTCCACTAGTTCGATTACGAACAAACTTCCCATCGTTACATCGCACGGATATTGAGTGATAATCATTCCTAGGAAGGTACACATAGGTATTTACGTACACCAAAATTTCCTAGGTAGGTAGGTAATCACATTTGCCCCGATGACAGCAATTTAAAAACAACTTCGACTCCAACGACCTCTTTTATCGAAATAAGTACATGGAATCGAAGATCGTTGAAAATTAACCACCTAATTTCCAAAGAGAATGGATCCAGAAAGCTCTAAAATCCTCAAACTACGATGAACCTAATCTTGCGAATCTCGGAAAACTCCGGAAAGACCGCAAACCGTTCCTGGAGCAGATGTTCATAAAAAATAATAACATTGTGAACAAATAATACATACTTTCCATAAAAATTCAATCACGCTCAGCTTTTCGATAAGATAACATCAAGTCTGTGGCAATATGGACAGGCCAATAGAAAGACCTCGAATTTCGAGTTTTTAAAATTTATTCGACTCGTATTGTTTCGAAAATTTGTAATAATTAAAATTTTTGGTACATCACTTAAAAAAAGCTTCCTGATAGACAAATATTCATAGAGATGACAATATCTGTTGTCAAATCCTACAGAAATAAGCTTTTAAGAAATAAATTAAGATGCAAAAATAGTTCCGTTTTAATCGTATACATTTTTCTTGATTGGGATCGTAAATATTATAAAACGCTTATTTTGTGCTTAGTATAAAGCATTGGAGTAGAGGACATACAGATTTTACAATACATTGCCTACTGTAATAATATTTATTTATACATATTTATATAAATTGAGAGAGTTAGATGCTCAATAAAGGGAGATGTCGCTAACTAAATTCTAGTGATGTGAATCAACACATTTTTCACAGGGTCTTCACTTTTTATACATTTATTTTTATTTTTTTTAATTACGAACATTTCGATCTGTGCTACAAATTTCATCAAATGAAAACTGTAAAACATTGAATAATGAAACACAACAACACTGCAATAAACACAAAGCACATTATTATCCTACCCTGAACTTTCCACAAAAATTAGTTTCAACTCATGTCTTAAAAAAGTGTATTTTCCCCCTTATTTATTTTTTTTAAGAAATGAATTTCATTTTGACGAGTAGAGAAAAGTAATAGGGTAGCTCAATTTCAGCAACTATGGCCAATTTACTATAGCTATAGGTCTGTACAGTTAAAATACCAAGAAACTGGGTACCTATATCATTATGTCATTTTTTCATGTTTCGGAATCTTATACAAAAAGGAAGAAAAAGAAATACCATCAGATTGTCACTGGTGTAGGTTCCATACTCCACTGAATACAAAAAGGCTTTTATTTGTGTTTATATTTTCGATAACAAAGCGGATGGTAGGGGTTTTCACAACTAAGTTACGTAGAGACGTACAACCGCATCGGAGAAGTTGGCAAAAAAACTGTGGCTTTCGGTCAACACTGCTGATAACGGTTACTTGCTGAAGGAGAGAGGTGTTGTGGAGTGGGCCGATGACTCTGGAAATGAGAGAAAAACGAGAATGTTATTACATTTTGTCTGATAAAACTGCTGATTGATTTCGAATCTGAACAAACTGTTGCTCCCATTTCGATTATAAGCGCATAATTATGGTACTCGAGCCGGGCCTAATATTGTCCCCCCCCCCCCCACGTTATCCTGAACAGTTCGGAACCAGGTTTTCCAATGCTCTCCCTCACGATGTCAGGCAGCTCTTCAGTGGCATTTCGACGGCGAGTGAAGAGTCTTTTGATTGATGCGGAAATGTATAATATTAAGGATTATTTTGCAGTATTTTAATGACTTGTTTCTTTATCACTGTTATTGTTGTTGTACCTATAAATTTTTGTGTGTTGCTGGAGTAGCAGTATATTTATTTATGTGTTATAATATTCATTCTGACGTTGTTATACCTATTCTTAGGTTTCTACAATAAAAACTTTGATTGATTATAGTACGGCGTGCAACGAATCAGATCCCCAATATAGCGGGGCAACAGTTGAAAAATTAAGATCTTTTCAAAAAGTTGTACATTCTTGATGAAACAGGGACATCAAAATAATGAATATCTTATTTGTCTGAGCAAAAATACAAGAGTTTCACTGTTTCACGTTACATAAGTACCTAAGTAAATTTGTAGTCTCGATTGTGGCACTTGCAATCACGATAAAAATTCCAATTTTGAGGCATTAGGTAAGGTGAGGCATGAATCTCTGCTCTTGAGGTCAATAATTACGGGAGGAAAAATGTAAAAGGAAAAAACGACTATTTTAGTCCTTTTCCGACATTTTCCTATACACTTTAAAAGTGCATGTAAACACCTTTAAAGGTACCTTAAATTGACAGGATTTGCCGATACAAGACATAAATAAAGTGAGGTGAACAAATGAAAATTACATTTTTTTGATTTCCTAGGAAAGACAAACTACTTCACGCAAAAGAACCAAAGATCAGGAAAAATCAAAACTGTGGTACATGGGTTCAAGCCATTGGATGAAAAAATTGAAATTTGGAGAGCATAGTAGAAATAGGGTGTGCGCCTGGGTAGGAAAAACTGTTTATTGTTATTTTTAATCTAAGGTTGACCTCATTCTGAGAATTTTGGTACCAACCGCGACCTTCTAGCGTGTGTAAATCTTTTCCTATGAATTTTTAAAGTCTCGACCGTTTTTGACGTCACAATGGGCTGGGGGGTCCCGCACAGGCGAGAGGGGCGCGTGACGTCATAAACGGTCGAAACTTCGAAAACTCATAGGAACAGATCTACTCACGCTAGAAGGTGAGGTGAGGTTTGGTGGTTGGTGCCAAAATTCACTTTTGATTAAAAATCTAAAAAAAATCAAGGCGCACCCCCATTGACGAAAACCCAAATTTTGAACACTTACACTGATGGGACACGTAAATTCAGTAGGAAACGAAACGTGTTTTATGATAAGATTGCAATGGTACCTTAACCTGGCAATTCAATAAGAATAAACGGTGATTAACCAGACCCTACATAGCGTGGAAGTGAAACCTTCCATTTCCATAAGGGTTGAAATTCGATTTCGGAGAAAAGTACGACAAACTGAAGTACGTTATGAGACAAAATAGGAAAATGCTCGAAAGCGAAATTCTTTAATACATTCTTTTAAAAGTTTTTAAATCCATTCGATGCGGGAAAAAATGGATGTTACGCCCCATTTTGAAAGGAAAATTGACCTACCCCCGATTATTCGAGATTTGGAAATGAAAAAAATTGCACTAGACTCTTCCAAAACGTATTAACTGACTCGCAGATTGTTACTAAACTTTTTCTTTTGAAGTTTTGTTTTTGCGTTTTTTGATTTACCTCTGGCCTCACCCAGAAATGTGCCCACAACCCTTCAATTTGTGGGAGGTTTCACGAACTACCGTACCCTTAAGGTACGTTTGTCCCCTTTTAATAAATCGATTCGCGTTAGTAGTTGGGCAATGGGATTTACTTCACTCTTGGTTTGGTTCCTGAGTTGTGGCGAGTCGAGGGGGGAAGGTTTTCGAAGGCTGAGGAGGAAACATCATTGCGGGAGATGAGAGTTTTTGGTCGAGTGGGCAGGGCAGCTGACCGTCTCGAATCAGACCTCATCTGCTCAGTTCGGGGGAAACGCATCGCAGGCTGAACACGTGATCAACAAACCCAGAAGGCTTCATTGAGTCACAGACGACTCACGAATTATGCCGTCCCCAGACTCCACTTGGATTGGCCCACCCGAAAGATCAACTTGACGAAAACCGCCAAGTCCTCCAACGTCCAATCAAAGATCAACAAAATGGATGAAGAGTACCGGCGAAAGATACTCTCAATTTCACAATCGAATAACACATTCATTTGTCGGTTAAAAAGTTATTTGAGATAGTGTTGAGATAGATTTTACTCTAGTGTTTGTTATGTGAGACTCGTGGTGATTTCTCCAAGATCTCGAATCCTAGGCATTTTAAAATATCGAACTCATTCAAATCTATCAGGAACAAACTCTGAGTACATTCAATGTTCCAATGTAGGATATGGGGAATCTGGCACTTACGTAAACGATACATGCCTTACATTCGTGGCATTCAGATGGGACAAAACGAAATTACGCGATCGATTTGGTCCGATTCAAACCAGAAATGCATCGATATCACGGTGTTTTCCTCAATATTGAAAGAAAACGGGTGATTGCATTGTGCGAAGGGAATTTGGAGTCTTGTTTTGGGCCATGAAAGTTTAAGAGTTTTCTTTCAAACGGACTTATATCCATTTTTTACTTTTTTTTCACGGATTCTGAATCTTTAGGATATCACCTCACGAGTTGAATTCCTTCCGAAACGGTCTGTATCCCGCTTTAAAATTGGTTTTTGGATTCTACAACCTTGAAACGTAGAACATCAAATTTTGAGAGGGGTTAGAATATTTTTTTTATGCTCTATTCCGAAGGTTCATTGTTGAAAATAATGGATAAACCAACAAAAGAAAATGAAAATGAGACTTTTCGTACACAACAAAAACTCGTTTTTTTTTTCAATGTGGCTCATATATTGTTTTTCATCAAAAGGGCTTATATCCAAATTAGAAATGGCCGCGTCTCCCTCAAAATTCATGCCAAAATTTCGAAATTTGGCCTTATAATCAAAAGTTCTATGAACAAACTATTTGGAAAATTTGTGAAGACAACTTCCTTTGCCATGAAATTAGTTTTTGACAATTTACCGCAAAAAATTCCAAGTAGATATAGGCCCGTTTGAAAGAAAACTCCTTAGTTCCACTCATATAGGTTGAAAATGTCACAAAGTTTCTTCAAAGCTTGCATTATTTTCTGGAGCTATACCAAGTGTCCAAGTTACATTTTGACAAAAATTAGTTTTAAGAGTCAAATGACCCGTTAAGATCGCCTCTTCAAGTTTATAACTTTAAAAAAAAAAATCAAACTCGTGAGTGTTGATATGGAGTTGCTGTATTTCTTCTTTGTTTGCTCCTAGTTTTGGTACAAAGTAATAATTGAACGAAATACCATTTTAACGGGCACTTCATTGATTTCGCGAGTGAAACGCCGGTTGTTCATAAGGCGCGAGGCGTGATCTAATTTGTAAAAGTCGCTTTTTAGAAGCCAGCGCGCAAAAACAAAGCCACAGGCGCGCAGTGCCCGAAGCGGAATGCGGGTTTCTATAAGGTTTCCTCCTCGCACCTCACAATACGGGTCTAATGCCTGCGATCGCACGGGCTTTTTCATACGGAGGTCATTTTAAACGGCGCGCAATGCGGAGGGCTCTCACGGCTATTCCCATCATCATCTACGAGTATGAACTCGGGATGGTCGTGAAAACAATCGTCTTAAGAATTTAATATCAAGATATAGCAAGACAAATGAAAACAAATCAAGGCAACCAATGGTTGAACTCGAAAAAGAGAAATTGTGTACATGGCCGACCAGGAGTGTTCATGAATATCCTGACCAAGGTAAGGTAGAGCCAATAATACTTTTCTCCCATATTGGAATGAACAGTACTCTATTAAATGAGTGGACAAGGGTATGAACGATGAAATGATGATGATAATGACAAGTAGTGCTCATAGTGTTCAGTCTAACTCGACCCATCATGGAGGAAAGTCGTAGAGGAAGAGTGATGGTGAGTGAATACGATTATTAATAATGAAGATCATGATGATTACCTGACTACAGGTGGTGCCCATAGTATTGGTGAGGGTAGTGATACTCGGAGTGGAAGGCGGGGTCTCCGCTCCTGTGCATCATCTGCTGGCCGTCCATCATGTAGCCCATTCCGCCGGCCTCTGGGCTGTAGGCGCCGCTTGGACCTGCGTAAGGAGGGTAAGCTGATCAGACATGAGACTACTGCCCCCTAGTTCTGCTCCCAGAGGTATCATAAATAATAAATAATGCATTCACATAGCTAGCAAAACAATGATTGATAAACATAATGGAACTTTGAGATTAGAGGACCACACAATTTATAAATGACCCTAACCTCAATTTAGACTATAAGTCTAGAGATTTACCACTTCTATTCGTAAGTCAACCAATTGAAAATTAGAAATAGGAATCTAAATGTTAACCACATGTATATTTCTCGACCAGTGGCTGAATGCAGCGTCACTGAGTCAATTACATTCGAATTTCTGTGCGCAAGGTTGTCCTACCGTTTTCGATGAGTTTCAACTCACCTTCAAAGTTGAATATATACTGACGGGTCTCTTCTACGGTTCGATAACTGACATTTAAAACGATATTGGTGGTTCCTGCTCTTTCAGGTATAAGAAAAAATTGTCTCTTGAACCGAAGTAAATCGATCTCGTAGGATCTGATAGCGCTCCGAGAACAGGGAGGAAGCCAAGTCGATCCGAAAGAATGCACCAACCTTTGTGGAGCTCAGAAACAATCTGTAGACGTTCTCAGCTTTCATCAGCATGTTTGCAATTTTTATGGGAAGCTTTTTATCAGATTGCGAGCGTTAGATGGCGGAGTAATATCCAGTGAACCATCCATACAACTGTTCGCGGCGGGACATCTCTTCCATCTTTATTCAGTTGGCTGATTGAAAAGGGGGAAGGACAGGACAGGGAATGCCGGGATGGGATGAGTGTGTTGTAAGTTTGAGGTTCAGGCACTGTCGATCAGATATGGGAAGGCTTGGGGTAACTCTCAGGCCGGCTTCCCCAGCCCTAGCCCCCGGTACCCCTCGCCTCCGGTACATAAGATGGATAGCGGCGGAGGTCATTCCCTCCAGCCCCGGACAGTCGAGAGATATATTGCCTACTCTCCCCTCTCAATCGATCCTCTCTCTCCCACTTCCCCACGCCACAATTTACCTCCGTTTCAGAATCGACCCACCAGGCGAGAATAAAAACCCTATACGTTGTAGAATATTGTTTACAACTCTATCGTTACACGTTTTTATCACCCTACGAAGCGGCCATCATGTAAAGCGCCCGTCAAACGTCATCTCGTGCAAGCTAAAAGAAACGCCAGCCTTCATGTTGGGAATTGAAACATTACAAGTAGATACCCACCAACCGTCGCTATGTTTTGACACTGAATGTCAGCAAAAGAAGAAAGCCATTTACAACAGCTCATTATAACCGACTTGTAGCGCTCAGTGGCTTCCATATCGGACAATGATGCAAGACAGCACATTTACATCAAAGGCATTGCGGTACACAAATTTTACCATTCAGCTATAAACTAGGAGTTAAATATGCCCATATTTCATTGCATTTATAAAAGTGGGTGTTTGAATAGGTTAAACGAATGATTGGCAAGTTTCAAGAACGTGGGAGAAGTTGGTAATTTCATTAGCGGTACTTAAACGTTCTGACTGCAACACAACAAGTAAACGTTTGAGGCAAAAAAGTAGAAAAATCATCAAACCATATTACTGGCGAAGGCGAATGATAACCGCTTAAAATTAGAAAGATTCGGACAGTGGTGTGACAACACTGTTTATCCATTAAAAAGAGATCTGGTTTAAGCGTTGCAGATGGTTTTTAAGGTGTCGGAACTGGCCCATTGACAATAAAAATTTCCAAAAGTGCGCACAAAGCAAATCGCGATCTGCGAGTCAATGTTCCTCCCGCCACCCATTCAAATAACAGAAACGTTCTCCGTAAACGGAATCATGCAACAACTGATGATAAGGGCAACTAACATGAACAAATGTACAAAAAAACTAACCTCCCCCACCAATTACCCACTTTGCCCCAAGTCCTTCAGAACAATCGCTTCTTACCAATCCCAAAGTACCATGTTTGATTTACCGCGCGATCGTCACCAGCCTACTCAGAACTCGAACCCATCGCATCTCCTATCATTATTTGGACCTGCATTTCATTGTTGGATCCCATAGCCTCTTTTATTATTGGGGTTTCTGTACAAACACACGATGGTTTGGAGTTTTATAATACTCAATTGGATTGATTGGGGAGTAAAATATCAGTATGACTTTTTTACGAAATAACCTTGGCACTAGTACCATTGAATGATAACACGAACATGATCCAAACTGTTGGGATGTGTTTGAACCAATCGCCATAAGTTGCAATAGATTGGCGTCCTGCCATTCCCTGTCCTTAGTTGAAACTCAACGTCCCGCACTCAATGGAGAGGAAATAATCTAAGAAAGTTAACCCCCCGCACAGCTCGCCTCAGCGTGGGGCCGGCAAATTCAATTTTGAGCTCCCCAACGATATCAACGGACAATACGAGAACCACAAAGCTTCACCACCACTTGAACGAATGAAACATTTGAAACCGTTCTCCTTCAGCGGCACTCGAACGATCTAACCACATCTCAATAACCGCATTAAAGTCAAGTGCTACCACATGCCCATTTGAAGGCTCAACGGAACCGGCACTCAATCAAGGGTGCCCAACCTTTGAAAACCCCTTTTGGCTGGCTGTGGGAGATTAGATACTGCTGTGAACTGCCTTGCAGAACTATTAATGCATTTAGAGAAAACAGTAAATCGAAATCTTGTTGAAGAGAGTTCAATCATGAAATTACACGACCAAAAACAAACAATTGGGAACCAATCAAGACGGGCCTTTCAGTTTTATATACCTACATATTTGTTGTTACAAGAAATCAAACAGTCCATAAGCTCACAAAAGGGATGTTTCAAATAGCTATTTCTCCTCAAAAACCGTGTTTGTTGAGAAGTTTACAAAACAGATAACTTTGATCGCGGAATGAATACTGCGATCAAGTCTCGATGTTTACGAGATACCCCAATAATTAAAGAGATTTTTACTCGTACCGTGTCAATCTGGCTGGTTCAAGTTCTAGATCATTGAAAGCTACGACGAAGCGTGCAGATGAACGGGGATGCCCATTCCATAAATTTTCTATCACCAGTTTGCAAAGGTCTGTCACATTAGGCCAAGCCTTTTTCGAAGTTGGGGAGGGGAAAACTATGTTGTATAGACAGCTGGTTCACACGCTCCATCCCGGCAATACCAGGTAAATGAAACACAATATATTTACCTACACCCAACAAAGAGATTCAGTTACCGAAACTCGAAGGAGCGAAGATAGAAATCCGTCTGTTAATTGCATATGAAGGATGAGGGTGAATAAAAATGAGTTGGGCGCCCAGCCAAAAAGACAGCGTATTACGAGAGGTCGGGAGAAGTAGTGGGCCAGTTCAGAGCATTCTTGGCGTACCTACAACCATCGCATTCTACTGTACGGCTAAACACTGCAATGATTTGTGGCATTGTTGTGGAATATAAACGGCTTATTTATTTATTTTTTTGTTAGAGTATAGAGCCACAAGAAACATCTAGTAAATCTCTCCGTCCATTGCGTTTATTGTTGCGATTAAGGAGAATTGCCCAAGAAGTGGCAGAGATTGTTTCGGTTAGCGACTAGTTATAAAATCATGAACTAATACCTGAACATGACTTATTTTGATCCCGTGTAAAGTTTATGTTGGTAAGATGATATCATCCAACGTCGAGATTTCAATTGATCGATCATGTGGAGTCGCCACAAAATACCACAAACAATATAACTGGAGTTTGCGCCAAGAGAACCAGTCATCAGGTAGAGCGATTTGAAGTAACTGAGCATGGAAAGACCAGCAAGCAAAAGATCTAGCACGTTACTGGATTGGAGATGGTGCAGGGACAAAGACGGAAAAGTGGTGCAGAAATATTGTTGAACACAACGCAGAATGTTTGGACCGGGGTTCCTCTACAGAAGATGGATCGAACACGTGAGTGGCTAGTTTATTAATTGAAAAAGTGGACTTTCCGGTGTGTTGACTGCCAACCTATCGAAGGAGGGAAGAATAGTGGTGGGGATTTTAGATGCATCCACAATTGAGGATCTTGATTCCAAAAGGTACTATATCCATTTCGGTCAAACGTGAAAAAAACCGAAAAACCGTAGCGACCTGAAAAACGTGCTATAAACCAATAATGATACTTTTTATATATTTGTAAATTGTAATAAATATTTTGGAAAAAAGGTAAATTAGTTCCAAGTTTAAAATAATTTTGAACGGGATTTGAAATATCAGATTTATGGATGTAGTGTTTTTTGAAACAAAACGTAGCGTTTAGTACTTTTTGGAATCAAACGAAGTGGATTAAGTACTTTTTGAAAACATACGAAGTGGATAAAGTACTTTTGAAACAAAACGGTGCTGGATATAGTACCTTTTGAAATTAAACGGAATATTCACCCTCGTTTTTCAAGGAAATAGATTATTTTTTCTCCAAACGATCGCATTTTCGTGAAGAATTACACCCCTAAAACCCTGGGAAAGTGTTAACTCAATTTCGATGAAAATGGTCTTTAGTACCTTTTGGAATCAAACTCCTCAATTGTTATTCATGTATTGTGATGAATCCATAACAATCCTGGTTGCTAGATATCAAAGTAACAAAATGTTCTCTGTCCAGCAAGATCCGAGTGTATTCGAAATTTCACCAATTCTCAGCGACCCACTTTTTGTTTGAGCCCCAATTCGACGAAACTGCCGCAAATGTGAGTGGAGTGCGGGAGAGCAAAGAAAGGAGAAGAGAGAACAACGATGCCCCCGGCCGGAATTAAGACATGGAGACGATACCCAGATGGGTTGTTTTGGCCGTCCAAATAACGTCGGCAGCCATTTACGGAATTGAAGGGGAAAAAAGGAAAGTCCAGCCGATGAGACGGGTAACTGCCCATGGAAGTAGTTTAGGGAAGGACCCCGTTTTCCAAGGGTTGCGAGAAGCTTCAGGAGGCGTTTAATTGTAAGGTGTAAGGGCGTAGCCCGATCAGGAGGGTGGAGAGATCACCCAAACGGCTCTGCAGTAAATCGGCTGGGAAGGTAAGTACAAACAAACAACCTTTAAGGCCCCATAGCCCACCTAGTAAACCGTTCCCCATTTCTCCTGCACTTCACATCTGAAGTGTACTAACTCTTAATTCAATTAGTGCTAGGAGGGGGAGGCTCCGAGTCATTTCACCATCAATCACATATAAATTCTCTAGACGGCTGTAAATGCAATAAAACAATCTTCCCTTCACTCAATGTAATTATCATTGATCTATCGTGGGAACAGTAACTGTCAACAATTCAATAGACTAGAAACGATCCAAACACCAAATGTTTCAAACTTTCGTCCT
The DNA here is from genome assembly GCA_009739505.2 of Apolygus lucorum. Taxonomy (NCBI): domain Eukaryota; kingdom Metazoa; phylum Arthropoda; class Insecta; order Hemiptera; family Miridae; genus Apolygus; species Apolygus lucorum. The sequence goes on from CM019167.2 coordinate 27,405,854, forward strand.
CCTTCAGGTCTGCAGGTTCTAATAATAATTAACGTGAATTACTAGCTCAATGACTTATCCCTGGCGTAATAGGTGGAGAACGATATTTATCAAACATAACAACTAACTTGCAGAAAATAACTTAAGAAACTAGGTTTGAAGAGATATACAAAGATAAGAAACTCAAAAGTAATAGTTGTACAGTAGGAACGAAGGATAGAACTAGAAGATGCATAAATTGCTGTGAAAAGAATGCAAAACTACTCGATAACGCAGTTCAGCTCGCAAAAGTGCTTCTAGAACCGGCGAGTGTAATAAAACGCGGTTTATGTGAACACCGGCAAATAGAGAATCCTACTGAAAGGTTAATGATAGAAGCCAGCAAGTTGTTGCAAGTTTTATTGCATTCTGCATCGTGGTTTGTAACGGTATTTCTTAGCGAATTGTCAAGGAGAATGAAGTTTTTGCAATAAACTCAAAATTGTTAGCATCTACTTTTTTCTTCTTTTTTTCCCACTGAAATCCGTTTTAGAACATTTAAAAACGATTCCTGAAGTTTTTTCAAAGATCATATGTATATATCACGATGTTCATCTCTGTACGAGTATGTATGTGTCACTCCAGATGATAACTAGAGTAATTTTTTCGCAAAAATTTCGAATTTTATGCCAAAATTTGTATAATAACTAACGAAAAGACGAGTTCGCTAGCCAAGAATTCGGAGTCAAAAACGGGGGTCTTAAGGTTTTTTGTGGCTATTATCTTCATAATCTTAGTAATAAATGGTATATCCGAATTCATCGTAACGATTACAGAAATTAAAAAAATTGTAAATATACATAAACGATTTATATAAATAATGAAAATATGCGTTTATTCGTTGTAACCAAAATGCAATAGCCGAGTGTATTGTATGAGTACACTATGTGTTCGTGGATACGAGTAGAACATGAATATGAGTTCTAAAATCTTCAAAACATAAAACAGCATACAGAACGTACTGTGCATACAGTATGTTGGTGTGGCATTTAGAAAATAGGAAAAAAATTATCGATTTACTAATGTTACTATATGAGTTTGGGGTGACGAGGAGTGTATTTTATGAATTTTATTAAATTTTCAATTAGGGGTTGATTGTATTATTTTAACGATTCGTGCTTTGTACCACACCCAAAAGGCTGATTCCTCAGTCTTATAGCTAATATTTTGATGTTCTCAGCTACATATAGTTAATAACTATTTTCCATATTTTCTTAATTCATACTGCATGAATGAACATTTTTTCTTACATAGTTGGGAATAAAGTAAAATGGTGTGATGAAATTAATAGGGACTTGACTCTATTCAAATTATAGTAATTCTGTTATGAGTTAGTATTTCATACTATATTAGTTCTGATAATGGTGATGAGTTCTAGGGCAAAGACAGATCTCATTTCAGTACATGATGTTACCTTTTACAATAAACTTTCACTTTTTAGCAGTTAACAAGTAATAATATCAACAAGATGCAATAAGTTTTTTCATAACCGAACAATTGTTTCCATTTGCATCAACGTAAGTACCCCCCCCGCACCTATCGTCCAACATGCACTACTTTTTAATTCAATCACTGCCAGAAGGGGAGGGGCGAATGACGTTTCACCATCAATCACATATACGTGCATTCCCAAGGCGGCAATAAATGCAATAAAACAATCTCCCTTCACTCAATCCAATTACTATTGATCAAGCAAGGGCACAATGACTGTCAACAATTCCTTGTTCTTCTGGGAATTCAGGCTCCAAACTAACCCAAGCACGAGATCCGATTAACTGATGGGCACTAGGCGCACTTTCAATTCAGGGCGCGCTCTCATTTGGTATTCATAAAATGCATTTCGACCATTCTATCGATTTAAAAATCATGTTAAACCTCCTCTCGAATAGATTGGTCAGCAGTTGTCGTGGACCGCAAACACGTTCATCTTATTCTGATGAGGCTCGTTCATTATATAAATGACGTATTGCTGCCCAATGGTTATTTTCCGTTTCAGATTACTTGATGATTCTGTATGGGATCTTCACTTCTATACTGTAGGTGAGCCTTGTGAGAAGTTGTAAGATCATACTATTCTTCTAAGAAGAAAAATAGTGGTTATTGCAAGAATGCCATCGAAGTCTTAGGAGTAAGTATGGTTCTAAAGGCCCCTTTACACTAGCCACATATATTGCTAGAATTGGGAAAAGCTGTTCAACAAATATTTATTGCCGCAACTATTGCACACTGCGAGCAACATTTCTTGCCGGAGGTTGCTCAATAAAGGTTGCTCCATAAAAATTGCTCAATTTTTACGTTTACACTTGGGAGGAAGTTTGGAAACAGTTGCTATCGAAATGTTTCATCAGGAAGGGGTTCGTCGTTGCTGCTGCTGTCGTGATTATCGCTGCCAGTGAAGAAATAAGGAGAAAAAGAAAGATGTGGCAAGGGATTTTCTCAGCCAGAGAGACTTCTCACGAGCAATTACGTCAGAGCTAATCTTGGAAGGAGAACTATTCCTAAATTTCGCTCGTATGTCCAATTTTTGAATTTTCCGATTTCGTATGTATTTTGAATTTTTAATGCAACTCATCTCACCTAACAACGAAAATTCTACATTTTCTTCGACATTTTTAATTACATTTTATACTGCACATATGGGAAAAATTAATTGGAAATATTTATTTAATTAATTTCATTTCATAGGTACCAACATATTTACATGTTTTTTCAACGAGTAACTTGCTTGTTACATATACTTATATATAAAAGTTCAATTATGCATGTAAAAACCCCGAAATAAAACATCTTCAACCCTGGAGAAGGTTGCCAGAAATGTGCCAGAAGTTTTTCAAGGGGGTCGGACCTCACCGGCAACAAGAAAAACTGTAGCCGAAGTGGGTTCAACGTCCCGGAAATGTTGCTCCACTCACGGCAACTATTACCCGGCAACTCAGGCAACATTCGGTAATATTGCCGAAACGGGAATGGTTGCCCGGCAATGTGGAGCATGACATATTGCCGATTGAAATGTTGCTAGTGTAAAGGCCCCTTAATATAAATACTTGAATGTGGGTTGGATGGCATTTTACCAGGCAAGTCTTGGTCAGCAAAATGGCTCCAGGTTACTGTGCAAAACAAAATTCTGATCTTCCATTAGGACGCCAGTAATGGCAGTCGGACGAAAATCCAACCTGAAGTGGTTGTTTATTTTACTTGACTTTTACTTACTTATTGTGCAAAACAAGAAGCCTTCATACTCAGAAGGAGAAAATGAAAGAGCCACACAAATCATGTGGAAATGAACGATCGTTGAAAATACCTGAAGATTAGCTTAATCGTTACGATCAGATGGAATGACGGCCGAAAACTTCCTGTTTCACTCACTCCTGGTACTTTTCGTCGCATTATATTGCACTTCTCTGGAAAGAGCATTGTCTGAATAATAATTTGAAGTAATGAAAAAAAAGGAACGAAAATTTCCGTAGTAAGTGCTTTTTGTTATTTCTATCCACTAATCAAGATTTCGAGACGTGTAAAGAAACCGTGACGTACCAGACTTCTCGCATGGTGTCAGCCATTTGAAAATGACCAATCAAGAACTATGTCCGTGAGGGAAAACTACAACTGAGTTGCTTCACATTTCACGGGCTGGGGAACATCGAGGCGGACAGAGCTGGGTTGAGTTGGTCCGTACCACCAAAACGACGGAAGTTGGTGACTGGCACAAGTCACAATTAATCAAGAAAGCGGATGCTTCTGCTACAGCTCAAAGTGACAAGTGAAAGCGAGGGACTCATAAAGTCATCACCGGACATTAGTTGACCCACAAGAATTGAACGAGTTAGATGCCAGAACTCTAGAGATTTTCAACGTCAGGCACAAACCATCGTGTCATTTTGGGAAGCTCGCTGGTGGTTGTGCTGGCATTACCAACGCAATAAACTTCATTCATAAGAGTTGCATCCACAACTTGCAACAAGTGAGACGAAGATATAAGAACAATGCAGGGCTTGAAAATTTGTAGTACTCAAAATCGCATACTTATTCGAAGAAGATACATACCAGCTCTGTTGGATTGGTCTATCATTGGTTGTACGATTCTGCGTCTCGCGTTGATGAACCTGAAACAAATAATAAACAATCAATTAGACAAAAATGAGATGGCTTTTTACAAGTGTGGTTTTTACCGATAATCCCTTTGATTTTAGTAAGTACAGTGAAATGTCGTTCCGTTCCTACTTTGATAGAAGCTTTCAGTAAGAAGTAAATTCAATATCCGGCATCTACGAAGTAATGGCGCAGCTGCGAGGAACTTGTGGGTTTTCAAAAAGGAGTAGCGGCAAGATTGCGCTTGAGAAAACTTCAAATCATACGAAAATAAATAGTAGAAATTACCCCTAAAGTGTTATTCATGTTTTCTGTGGTGACTTCAAAGTAGAATCAGTAGGTAGGCAGCCACTGACATAAATCTATTGATAAAAGAACAGCTGAGCAGATTTAACGATTTAGTTCGGAGTGTACTTTTTCCAATGTTCTTTCATGATTATGAATTTCCTGTATCGAATACCTACGAATCTTTTATTTGACAAAATACAAGTTCAATAAGTAACTTTGAGTATTCAAGTTACAACATTTTCCATCCTTGAAGGCTACCCTCTCGAATTTATAGTCAGGCTCAACATCCGTGCTTGAATACAATTAATATAAGCAATAAAAAAGCGATAGCTACTATATCCAGCATCTATAAACGTGACAACTACATGTTTGTATCAATTACCATAGTAAAGAGGTAAAACGAGCTGATGGGTGTTCCACTAGTTGAAAAAAATACTAGAATTGGTTATTAATATTACGATTGGAGTTTAAAAATACCTATCTAACGAAGGCTTGTTTTTTATGATGAAAGAACTTATTGTTGGAAAGAAGTTGGATGTGTCAATCTTATTGGGTAGTGTCGTTACACTACCTTTAGAGATGCTAGAGCGGATCACGCCTCGGCTCATAAAAACAATGGGACGCAAATGATGGTGTAAAAACTGAGACAACCGAGCACGAATCCACTCCAAGATGGTATGGACGATCCATTAACTGACGTTGCCTCAAGACAACCGTGGCAAGGGGGGGCTGTACGAACGTTGGAATAGGTCACGACCGAATACATACCAGCTTGTCCGCCATGGCGCAACGGAGTTGTAAAAATACCGAATCTGCATCCCACCTACTTATTCATGCTCGAACAGACGGGGCGCAAATGCGATCGAATAACCCGCGAATAGAGGTCGGCATCCCAGACCTTCATATCCTCGAGAGTGTTGAATGCTGTTGTCTAAAATTTCGGTGGAAAGGTACACAGCTCAATAAGTGTTTATTAAAGTGTACGCTGTAGACTTAGCGCACAACAATTACTACCTTATAGAACATACCTAATCGTTTAGAATGTTCTTATACTAATTTTAGATGCGTAATATTTGATTTTAATTGTTTTGGTTCATTTTCATTTTTGATTGTTAAGCACCACATGAAAAATTCCATCTTAGTTACTTTTTTGTATATAATAAAAATTCATTCAAGTTCTAAAATTGGTACCAGCGTCATGCTGTTGAAAAATGGAATGAACGGGAGATAGTAATGAAGAGATATACTTCATACCTTCTCAGGTAGACAATGTCTCTATCAAATTACCTGCGTTCTGGCCTGAAAAACCAGACGTTTGGTTTCACTAAGTTGAAGCTCGATTTAAACGTAAACGAATAACATCCGAACAAACAAAATTCTATTATCTTTTGGCTAAAATAGACAAAATTTACGTTGAAAACATATACGATCTCGCCACTTCCACTACTCACGCAAGCAAAAGATCGCCTCACCACACTTTTCAAAGAAAGCGAAGAATCCCAAATCAAAAATTCACCAGTAGTTAACAGCTAGGTACTCTAAAACCTAGTCAACTGCTGAGGAAAATGAGTGCATTAGCTGGGACCGATTTTAGTGAGTCCGTTTTCTAGACGCTATGGCTCGAAAAACTTCCATAAAACGTAAGATCTATCCTAGTAATTGCAGGAGGAATCCTTGATAACAGACAAGCTGATACGCAATAGCAATAAGCTGATAGCAATTTACGCAATAAATAAAGCTAATCGTTCTCAATCCGTGCCAACCCTAGATTTCCAAGCTCTTGTCATCCAGATAGACGATCTGAGACGCAGTTGAAGACGAGTTGAAGCAGTCACGACGATCTTCATCGAGTTCAGGTGATTCAAGTCGAGATTCAAGCTGTAGTAGGAATAGCAGTAGAAGCTACAGACGACGCAAACGTTTCAACCCAAATGTTAAGTTTTGCTACTCCCATTTTAGATTTGGAAGACGAAGCCTTCCTGGCAAATGCGTGCTTCCATGTCAATGGTCTGATCAGGGAAACTCCAACAGGTAGCATCAGTAACGATCCTGTGTGTTAATGATAGTGATGGTCGTAGTTTCCGTTTATTTATAAGGGACCGAAAAGCAAAAATGCAGTTCATTGTAGATAGTGGAGCAGATGTTTCTGTACTCCCTGCCAAGAAACAAGCCAAAGAAGAACCTTCAAATTACAAATTGTATGCAGCAAATGGATCGGAAATACCAATCTATGGCACTAAGCTTCTATATCTTGACTTAGGTTTAAGACGTCAGTTTGAATATATTTTATTAGATTTCAAAGATTTTACTCAAATTACAGTAATTTTAAACTAGTGATCAAAACTCTGAGTTTTATGTCGAATTGAGATATCAATTTGAATGAATATGCAGAGATTAACTATTTTTATGAATCAAAAATTCAAGAAAAATCGTTAATTTACATGAAAAATTAATTTCTTGAATTTTTGATTCATAAAAATAGTTAATCTCTGCATATTCATTTAAATTGATATCTCAATTCGACATATTATGTCTCAATTCGACATAAACATATTATGTTTATTGATTTGTAGGAAAAATACCCTTACTGGAAATGAAAAGACGTAAGATGCCACTCCTGAAATGCACAACAAGGTTGTAGACCTTGAGATCGGGGAGTGCATGCTGATCAACATCTATCAATGGATGTCGTCCCACTGCTATATGTGAATGTAATACATGATGTATCATGTAGGTACCAAATGGAGAAGACACAATGCAACAAGGCAAAATACATAAATGGCAACTGGTCTCTAAATAAAAACGGATTTTAAAATTCCCTATCGGTGGTTTTCCTATTTCGCCGCATGAAAATTGTGCTGGTAAGCCAACCAAGAAGAAATTATCTTTTTACTACTCGTCAGAAATACAAAATGATTAGAGACTCATGCGAAAGGGCGGACGAACGTAATGTCTTGACAGGCTGACGTTTTTTCCAGGTACGTAGCTCATATTCAATCTTGAACTAACAATAAACCAACCATTTTTAAAAGGATTTCCGATAGATGAACACCGTGAAGAATAATGGAGGTTGAGTAACGACGAACATTATCGAGCAATAAACTCCCTTCAAAACCCAGTTTCAGGGTGTAGCTGGAAGTGGTAGCGATAAGAGCTACTCTCTAGAGAATACATTCCGACGTATTCTGAGGTTTTAAAGACCTAAGAAACAATTACCAGTCAGTAATTTATTGCCCATCTAATATTTTGACGTGTATTCTTTCTTAGTAAGAAACCGAGCTTGAGATATTTTGAATGATTTACTCCAGGACCCATTAAAAACAGTTCATGAGATTTTTTTTAGTTTAGCTTCGTTTGGGTCGTTACTCGGATTGGGGGAAAGCCATCAAAGTGTAGAGCTTATGAGTCGCCAAACGCCGGCTACCGTATTCCGTGGGACGAGACAGTAGATGGAAGTTGAGGATGATATATGGTCTAACATCCTCAGGAAAGAATGTAATAATAGAATATTTTATGCTTTTTTCTGTACGTTTTAAGTTGTGGTTGTCATTTTTATACGCTCTGTTAACATATATTGAATTTTCATACCGCATTTGAATTTGAAAATATCCTCACTTACATCAAATGTACGATGAGAATGAAATCCTGTATTACAAAGAAATGTGGTGACATGCAACATGTATATGTGGTTCTGGATAAACCAGCAACTTCCGACTTTCAGTACGATGCTGAACCACTGATAAGAGAGTTGTGGTTGATCTACACCGGGAGGTGCCAATAAATTCAAAAGTGATTTGCTAACGAGTAAACCAACATTTCACGACTCAAGTATGACAGCAGAGTACGGAAAGATCGAGCTCAAAGAAGGAAGCAACTGGAAAAGCCCTCCGGAGCGTTTCGTTCTCTAAGTGCAAATAAAGTGGGATCTGGAGTCGTTCAAAGAAAGATCTAGAATAAGAATCCACCCGAACCCTTCAAATGGGTACAACGATTTTGCGAAGATTGTGTGCTGACCACTTAGACAAGCGGTTACCGTTGGCTGTAGCCCCAACAGTAGCCACCTGGTAGTTTTAATAAGTTTTTTCTTCTCTGATCAATATCATCAGTTTTTCATAACATAAAACAAACACAACAACAAACATGATGTGTTAATAATGATACTTGAGTGATAGTTGAGTGAAAATTATTGTTATAGTTGAGATTATAGTTGATATTATAGTGATATTATAGTTGATCTTATAGTGATATTATATTTATTATAGTGATATTATAGTTTATATTATAGTTGATATATAGTTGATATTACAGTGATATTATAGTTTATATTATAGTGATATTATAGTGATATTATAGTTGAGTGATAGTTGAGTTAATAGTGATAATTGAGTGAAAATTATTGTCGGAGCGCTGAATTGTACTTTAATAATGAATTTTGTCCTGGGGCAGGTCAGTGTTGTAGAAACATAATTGTTGCGATACCTCTGAACATCGGGGGTATTGAATTGAATACACATGGTAGAGATATCGAATACCGTGCACAGAGTAGGTATGGTTCACTTCTATAAAACTCGGGGAGGAAGTCCAATTATCTAGCGTATTATTGGCCGGGTAATTGCTTGGTAGCCCATGGCGCAGTCACGCTCCGACGGGGAATCCGTATACATTAATTTGTTGCTGCTCCTCATTAGTCAAGCAGGTATTTTCCTTTCAACCACGGCAGCAGACTGGACTATTTTCAATGGGAATTCGAGATTTCATTGGGGAGAGGTAATGGGTCTTCAGTAGCACAGGAATTAACCTGGAAAAAACATATAGAAAAGAAAAAAGAGGAAATTAAAATCGAATTCAGAAAGGAGTATTGGTTGATGGGAAGGTATTCTCGTCTCTCTCTCTCTCTCTCTCTCTCTCTCTCTCTCTCTCTCTCTCTCTCTCTCTCTCTCTCTCTCTCTCTCTCTCTCTCTCCACAATAAACTGCTTATTTATAAGCACTATGGAATTCAGTTCAGTTCAGGGGCTGTGCCAAAAAAAACAAACATCAACAAAATCCAAACCTCCCAAATTAAAATACGAGAAGTAAAGTGCGTAAATGAGGAACATGTACACCTCTGTTCCTAGGTACATGAGGAATGATGATATTCATCAAGACTTGAGGTCTTGACACAGTCCACGAAGTGTGGAGGCACGAACAACGCCTCCACAATCATGAAAACCTGGAAATGCTCTACGTTTTGGACAACGAAGATGAACTCCGGCGACTCAAGCGAAAAAAAAACCACTGGACTTAGTTAGTGCTGTTGAAGAGCAATTATACCTCAGTGTTGAAGATACTGTTATGAGAAGGGGCTGGGTTTTACCGCAAACGGGCTCTCGAGGAGTGCACAAATTATATGTAATATTGCTAGATGGATTGTATTTAATATTCAGTTGCAATAATAAATCATGTTAAGAAAATTAGCATAGTAAAAGAGGTTCCACTGTGTGCAAAGTACAGATGTATCATGTTCATGGAGAAAAACCCTCTGTGCGGCTTGGAAACTACACAATCGTCTTGCATTTTGGGATCGATTAGCCTTTAGATCAATCAATGCTAAACATCATTAATTTAAATTACTAGATATGGTGCTCTCAAACTATAGTCTTAGGCATGATCATGTAGTCAATTTGAAAAACTGTTCTTCGCCTTGCAACCACCGATGATGTCTGGATAGGGATGTAGAGTAAGATTGCTGTCATGACGATTAAACTAAACAGCGAGCTACAAATCTGGTGAGCTCAACCAGACCAATCAAGTCAAAAATAACAGTAACAGTAGGAGTTCGAGCAGAGACATCACAACGTTTCTGATCTATTAATAACTTGTGGACAATATCAATTGGTGGAGCCGGGGAATGGGTGATGGATCGGTCTTGGAAAAGTAATGGCACTCGAGAGACCCGGGAGTTGCCGATAATGAAACTACGAGGAAACCATTAGATAAGGGTAAAAAATGGTCCCCCCTTCCCTGTCCTTTCCCCAAGGAGGAAAAGGTGCATCGTCAGCTTCCCTTTACCCCCTGCCACCTCCCCCTCGTCGCCAATTTAGAATATCAACACCCTTACTGGGGGGACCCCTTATTTTTTCCCCTATAAACGAGTATAACACTATCTGTTTTTCCAGCTAGTCACGAAAGAGTCCATCAACTTCCCCAAGCGATGTAAGCCCTTTGATGGGTCCGTCGTGAGGATTTTAGTAATAGAAATTCAAAATAAAAGTTGAGCCAAAATTTAGGCATGGTAAAAAGCATTACATGAGATAACTTTTGAGGTAGGAGAGTGAAATGGGAGCTCTCTGATCTTTCCTGTAGATTACCAGGTACCCAACGCCATTGATGCAAAGATGAGAGAATCAGAATGGCTTCGAAAGTACTACCTTCTAAAATTAAGAAATCTATATATTCACAGATCACATCTAGGAACCAATTCCGTCCACCACGAATCATCCGAGAAGTCGAGAACACGTAGGAGTCATAGGAAAATGAAATGAAGTCGTTTTTGAAGTGTAGGTTTGAAACGCAGCCAATAAAGGAGCTTGTTTCGGCTCCTGGCACGGGCGAATCCGAAGTTTTGACATAGAAGAGTCGGCCAAAACGGTTTCCGTCGGAATGCAGAGATCAGCCCAGACAACGGACGGCCCCAGATACATCTACTCGGCTGAATTTTAATTCTAACACAAACGCGGCCCTCCGTGCAACGAGAATTCACTTTCGTCGACTTGGATCAAACCCAATTCTCTCTATAGCGAGGAAGATTTATCTGGTCTGGTTCCCTCCTTCTTACCAGGCAACTGTTATTGAAATTCAGTTGCTGAGTGTCGGGTAAAGTAGAGGAATGAGGATGTATGACCAATCTAGAGTGAGTGGTAAAAATGACCAAGCCAAGAGATGAACAAGCATAGCAGGTTGATGAGCCTAATAACGAATGAAGAGTAATTTACCATGTTTACTGCCTCAAAAGTAAAAAATATTCGAAAAAAGATCCCTTTATTTAGGACTGCTGAATTGGGAAATCAGTATCATCAGCCAGAAACATTGCGTTGCAAAGTGGAATCATGATCTTATAGAACTGACGAGCTTGGTATGTAGGTACTGGGCTGGAACACCGAGGGCTGGGAACACACTTCTCAGTAACAATCTAATCTCAAGAAGCGACGCAATGAGTAGCTAAGAAAAACAACCACAGCCTCAAGTCCAGTTGAGCAGGAATCTTCACTGATGCCCACTTTCACCAAAAATTCAAAACGAGTTTAAACCAAAAGCCAACCCTTTTAGCAATAAACGTCTGTCACCAGAGCGATTTACGAGTTTAAACTCCATCTCGGGGAGTTTGAGTTTAAACGGTCGAAAGTCGGCCGAATAAACTAAATATTCTCGTTTAACTACAAATTCCTATGTTGATTTGTGATTGTTTTCGAAATTAATTTGGCTTTGCGAATTATGTTTGACTCGTCTGACGATGACGACGACGTCCGAGTCGAATCCTGGATCGGATTCCACATTCCGAGGTGATGAACGATACTGAGTTTCCGCCTTTCCAAGCCCACAGTGGTCTAACAAGACGACTCCTTGGTTGTTTCTATACAACCATACATAGACGAATTATACAAATTGACCATTATACAAAAAGACCAGCTGGACCAAAATGAATGTCTATAGAGGTGAAATTGGAGGCCCTCTTCTTCGAGTTTATATCCATCGGTAGGACCATTTAGATTATCGAATTGCATTCCTACCTTTTAAAACAATGCGGCGGCCACTGTGTTTCACCAGTATACATCAAGAAAGGTACTTGAGTCTGGATAAATACCGGAGTATTGCGCTCGTAGCGGCTCAAAGTGATGATGTGTAATAACTCAATAGGTAGGTAATGAAAATAATCAGCAAAGTAAAACAAAGGAAATCATATGCACCGGAAAACTCAAAACAAACCACAGGAATCAATAAAATAAAAATAAAAAAATAATAAAAAACGAAGGAATTCGAAAAACTGATTGATGAATCTACACAAGGTGGGAATCTACTGATAGCAAGCGTGGGAGGGGTTGTTATTCAACGCTTCTATTCTGCCGTCCAAAGGAAGAAAGCAGTACCTCGATTTTTCACATTTTGAATTTTTTATATCATTGGATTCAGAAAAACAGTAAGCAAATAACAGTTTGTGAATGTTACAAGGGCAGTTTCACCCCAATACTGTTGAAATTCTCAAACAGTTCAATGAATTTTAAATATAATTTCTAGTATTCCGCGCGTGAGATCAATGGAATAAAACAAAGAAAGAGTGCACAGTTATTTTGCAGAAGAAAAATCACATTATCGATAAAACTTGATGTTTTTATGGAACAAAACGCAAAAACAGTTTTCTGAAAACTGGAAAAACTGCATTTCTCATTTGGACGGCAGTATTGCCCCAATACGTCATAAAGTTTAACTTTCATTCGTTTCGCTCGACATTTCAAGATTAGCAAAACACGATTATCTTAAACGACGTTTAACGATGATTTGAGTAGGTGAAAGTCGCTTGCCATCTTGCCAGGTGTATTTCTCCAGATTAACTACAAAGGCGTTTAGTTAAACGCGATTTGAACAACTTTTGATGAAATTGGGCCTAAAACATTAAGTCAGTCAAGTTAGTCAAGACGACTACCTGGTTCCTGAATAGCCTTGCCTTCAATAGTAAACATAGAACGAGACGAGACTGCTAGTCGTGTAGCCCAGGATAACAGCATAACTTGTAGAGGCAATTAGCGAAATGAAGAAACGTAAGAGGATTTTGACAGGGTGAGCGGAGGACGGAGGCGGAGGGGAGAGTTGCAAGCACCAGGGGACAGGGTGGCTCCCACCATCATATAATTACGGTAAAACTGTCCTCATCAAATTTTCAGAGTTTCCCGCCCAAGTGAACTACTAAATTATTTATCCCCGACCCCCTGACGATGGTCCGTCCTTAGGGAAAGAGCCGGTAAGGCCTGGAACCCCTTCCCAATTCCCTCGGATCACTTTTCCTCAGGATATTTTCTTCAAGCTACGTGTTCCAACTGTATACTGTCTCATATGAGTTGACCGTCTAATATCGCTCCCGCCCCCTCCGACGCCATCTATATGATAATTCGCATTACTTTGACCCCCAAACTTCGCCCGTAAGACCTCGTAAAAATCCCCACCCTGGAGCTTCTGACTCGAATTTTATTTACGGACCAATTGGTCTTAATGACACTCGGCGATCGAAAGGGCAACTTGCTTTATTATTTGGTCAATTGGATAATTAAAATAAATTCGAAATGTGCGCACAGCTCGCCGCCACGCCGCCTCGTTCTTCTAATAGTGGCTATAATTCTTCTTCAGTAACCAACTCTATTGTCATTTTAAATGGAACGAGTACATCTACAGAAAAATTTGATATTCACTCACTCACTACAATCAATGGCAATATTGACACAATTCAATTCCGTTAAAACATTTTAAAAAAATGGGTGTGGCACATAGCTTCCTCGAATCCATAACCCAATTGTATAGGGTGTCCACACTTAAGATGGGCATAACTTCTTTTAAGCCACTCAAAATTCCTTTTGTTTTCACTTTAAAGTTTTTTCGGGTTTTCGACCTTACGGCACTGATGTGATAATAACTCCCTTATTTCTCCTGAAAAATCAAATCTGACTACACCGTTAGAAAGAGCGTTAAATTCCTAAGTTACCTAGTTCAAAATCAAAATCTTTCAGCAATAAAATAGTTTCAAAAATCAAGTCAAAAAGCAAACTTTAAAAATTTTTTGAAACTTGACTTTCTTTGACCAAAGTTTTCATTCTTAATCCCTGCCAATTTTGATGGGCGCTCTTCAGGGAAAACATGCTCAAATTGTCAGCTTTTCAACGGTCTATCAATTTTTCTTTTTAACAGATATGGTAGTAAGCATAACCCCCCCTCACCGTTCTACTCAAAAACTTCAATCAGCTAGGAATTCGGTGTTTTTATTGAGTAGAAAGGTGTTACTTTATGCTCACTACCATATCTACGAATAATGCGTATTTTATGTACGAAAAACGAAGGTTTTCTTCGAAAAATCCACTTTCTAGCAGTTGGAATCGTTCGGAAGTATCACCATTGGATTCAGCGTAAAAAATTACATGAGAAATGATGCCAAAATCGTCAAGCCATCTTGAGATCGAGCGGGACCAGAAACCGCTTAAAACACTTGATTTTCATGTAAAACACACGTTATTTGGCAGTCAAACTTCATTTACTCTTCCAATTTGAATGTTAAGAATAAAAATTGATAGACCGTTGGAAAGCTGACAATTTGAGCATGTTTTCTCCGAAGAGCGCCCATCGAAATGGGCAGGGATTTAGAGTGAAAACTTTGGTCGAAGAAAGTCAAGTTTCAAAAATTTTTTAAAGTTTGCCTTTTGACTTGATTTTTTGAAACTATTTTACTGCTGAAAGGTTTTGATTTTGCACTAGGTAGCTTAGGAGTTTAACGCTTTTTCTAACGGTGTAGTCAGATTTTATTTTTCAGGAGAAATAAGGTAGACCAAATCAGTGCCGTAAGGTCGAAAACGCGAAAACAACTTTAAAGTGAAAAAAAAAGTAATTTCGAGCGGGTTAAAAGAAAATTTCTAAGAGAAATTTTTTGTTGGAAATAGGTACCTTGCAGAATCGAACCCTGAAGTTATGCCCATCTTAAGTGTAGACACCCTGTAGATGATCCGATGCATAGTAGTTGATCTCAAACCAGCAATCTCAAAGTACCTTTCACTACCCTCATAGGGGACCATTCATTTCTTCTTTTCGATGAAATTTTCAGAGATTGTGCGGATTAGGTTGTAGATGGTCCCCTATGAAAATCATCACCCCCGGACTTATAGTAGCCTCTGCGCACGCGCGAACGTCGTAACAGCCATAACACTTCAGGTAGTTCGTTTCAGAATGTTCCAAAATGGATTTCAGCGAAAGAACTTTTCTAAAAGTCCATTCAAAAATTTTTGAGGCCCTTGCAATTGCTTGATTTTTGGTTTATTATTTTCAATAATTAACCTTTCAAATCGACCAAGAAAAAAATTTTTTCAACACCCCCTCAAAATTTGATGGTTTCAAGGTACGTAGAATCCAAAAATCAAATAAAAATTTGGCCGTCCGCCGTACGCGGCACTTTCCCCACTTAGCATTGACCGATTTTGATGAAATTTGGTATGTAGGCTCCATTTGGGGTCTAGTTGTGCCCCGAAGATTTTGGTTGATGTAGGTCACTTCTAAGGGTCGAAAAATGAATTTTGAAAACGCCCTAACTCAAAAATTTTGTATTTAAAGGTATTGTTTTTCCATCAATTTAGGATAGTACCTATAGAATTTTTTTGAATTTTTTGAGACCACCCGGGCCTTTGTAGGACAAACCGTTCGCTCCCTACGATAATATAAGGGTTGGACGTACGATAAATCAGAAACACGAGTGCGAATCGCAAAAGAGGCCTAATCTCCGTTCAAATTTTAGCTGACCGAAATGCGATCGATGTTTTTCTTCATGTTGGTTGGTGGCTTTGCAGACGAGTGATCTATATAGAAAAATAATAAACTATTGTGTAATAATTTGCAGCGTTTTTTTTTTTTTTTCTTTTTGAAAATTCGCTATCAAGTGGACCGAGAACGCTAAAAGCAGAGAGAAATGGGCTCGACTATGCTGAGAGCAGAAACCAAACCTAAACAAGTGACAGCTGTAGATTGAGCTGGTATTGAAGTTCACAGGTCTCAGGCGCTGGTGCCCGTCATTCAACCGAGTGACGCTGGTGTCGAAGGTGCGGCTGGTTTTCTCTCCATCAACCAGCAAGATACGGAGCGCTATTATCACGCTTTACATTAATTGCAAAATCAATATTAGAAGTAGGAAGGGAAAGGATCAGCCACTGAGGAGCGGAGTGGGGGGTACGCGGGACAAGAAGCCCAAAGGGCGACAGGGCGAGGGGGTCGCAGTGATGAATTGGAGGCGATGAATCTTTCCTCTTCATTTCCTCCTACGCACTTCCACCCTCGACACTGGTAATCCTTCAATCTATGGCCACCCCTCTTTTTCGAGACTAGAAACACCCTCCGCCACCTCGCGACTCTGCTCGCTAATTAACCGTACTATTCGCCCTATTCCCCCTCCCTTTTTATTCATTTTTTAGAACCCCTCTTTTTCGTCCTATCGTCCCCTCTCCTACCCTCTTTTGTCCGGACGCTAAAAATCGTAAGGCGAACCCACAAGGGATTGTGGGAGGCGGTGAATGACAAAGGCTATTCAAGTCAGACACACAACGGGCCCGTTCCTTTGTCGTATACAACACGAAATAGGCTACAATAAAAAGAAAACAAAAACCTTTCCCAAACAGGAACAAACATTATCACTTTCTTATTATCAAAAACGTACCAACTTGGGTGACGAGTCACCCTTGTCTGTCTGACGTCAAAACTTGTCAGTTTGTTGAAAATCTTAGAGGGGGACACGGAGTAACCAAGGAGGCTGGACTGTACTTAGAACACCCCCTTAGCGAAAGCTTTGTTTTCACTTTTCAAGGTTGAAAAAAAAGTTTTCCAAAATCGAAATTTCCACTCGCGTTTTACGTTTCAGACCTTTTTGAACAATTTTGGTTCCGTGTCTGTCTGTATGTGTGTCTGTCATGAAATCCTTGTAACCGGCATAACTATACGAAGTTATTGTCCGATTTCGTTGAAATTTCTAGGGATTGTGCGGGTTGACGTGTGGATGGTCCCCTATGAAAATCATCGCTCCTGGATTCATAGTAGCTTTTGTACTTGTAACAGCCATAACTTCTTCATTTTCCTCGCAAAAATAATGAAATTTTCAGAGATTGTGCGGGTTGACGTGTGGATGGTCCCCTATGAAAATCATCAACCCCGGACTGATAGTAGCCACTGCGCACGCGCAAACGTAGAATTCTTGTAACAGCCATAACACCTACATTTTTCATCCGAATTTGATGAAATTTTCTAGAGTTGTTGAAATTAGCATGTAGATGGTCCCCTATGAAAATCATCTCCCCCAGACAAATAGTAGTTGCTGCGCACGCGCAAACGTAAATTCCTTTTAACAGCCTTACCTTCTAATTTGCCATCCGATTTCGACGAAATTTCTCAGGATTGCTCAGATTGGCGTGTAGATGGTCCCCTATGAGGGTAGTGGAAGGTAACTATAGATTGATATTGCGAGATTAGCTACTATGCATCGGATCATCTGTACAATCGGGTTATGGATACGAGGAAGCTATGTGCCACACCCACTTGGCAGACGTTTTTGGTTTATTATTTTCAATAATGAACCTTTGGAATATACCAAGAAATTTTTTTTTAACCCCCCCCCCTCAAAATTTGTTGGTTTACGTTCAAGGTACATAGAATCCAAAAATCGAATAATAATTTGGCCATCCGTCCGCATTACGCGGCACTTTCCCCACTTAACATTGATCGATTTTGATGAAATTTGGTATGTAGGCTCCATTTGGGGTCTAGTTGTGCCTTGAAAATTTTGGTTGATGCACGTCAGTTCTAAGGGTTGAAAAATGAATTTTGAAATTTTGAAAACACCCTAACTGAAAAAAATTTGATATAAAGATTTTTCCATCAATTTAAGATAGTATAGAATTTTTAGAATTTTTTCAGACCACGCGGAGTCCTGTAGGACAAACTGTTCGCTCCCTACGAGCATTTAAGGGACGTTCGATAAATCAGGAACACAAATGTGAATCGCAAAAGAGGCCTAATCTCCGTTCAAATTTTAGCTGACCGAAATGCGATCGATGATTTTCTTCACGTTAGATGGTTGGTGGCTTTGCAGACGATCTATATAGATAAATAATGAACCATTATTTAACAATTTGCAGCGTTTTTTCCTTGAGCTTTAACAATTCTAGCGGCACGGATTTCCAATGTAGAACACGACATCCTGGGGGAAGACATGTTCAGGAGATATTATAAAAACGTCCATGATGGGAACAGAACTGGTGTATGAAAGATTGAATTAAAACTAGGTAAATATACAGCTCCCTAATCCTTCTAAAACTCTGATCCTTAAACTACTGAATAGACGGGGTTTTCCAAGTTTTTCACATATTTATGTGGTAATTATTGTTCGATTTTGATGATATTTTTTAGTGCAATAATGAATTTCTACAATCCTTTAAAATTTCAAATTCAGGTACAACTTTTTGAGATTGTGCGCCTATAATTTCGTGAAATACTGACCCGGAACGAGGAACGAACGGCGACCGACTGAGACCCCCTTAACAATCGTGTTTTATGGTGTAAAAAAATATACAATATATTATCATGTTGCTAGGGTTATCTTAATTTTGATTGTCTGACATTTTATTTTTTATTTTCATTAAATAATTCGTTTTCATTGAGGCTCAATGAGTTTTAGAACCAACCTGACGTTGCGGAACGTAAAAAAAAAAAAAAAATCTAGCGCTATACGCGATAAATTCTACATCTGACTACCGCAGTCCCGTCTGCTGGATGTTGGAAGTGGGGGCCAGAAAATGGAATACCGGTCGGCACGAGGGTGGAGAGAGGGGGTTGAATAAAAGAAAATGTAAAAAAAAGAGAGAAAAAAAGAAACAGTGATAAATCCATTCCAGCTGGAAAATTCGCTCACGTTCCAAGCTCTGTTCCCTTGGCCCCCACTCGCGGTCGGAAGGTGAAATTTATTCAAGCGTATAGCGAGCGAGGTATGA
This sequence comes from Apolygus lucorum, assembly GCA_009739505.2. Taxonomy (NCBI): domain Eukaryota; kingdom Metazoa; phylum Arthropoda; class Insecta; order Hemiptera; family Miridae; genus Apolygus; species Apolygus lucorum. The sequence goes on from CM019167.2 coordinate 27,425,003, forward strand.
GAGCACGAGTACGAGTAGGTGGGGTTTGAAATAATACCGTGAAGCCCCCGTGGAGATATATTAAAGTTGGGAGATGTAGGGACAAGGGTAATGTCAGACTTGGAGGATTAGAGTGTGGTGAAGATTGCGAAAGGGGGATGCTCCCACCGCCCTCAACAGTCATTACTACCCCCAGTCCCATCTCCGGGCAAAGTTATTCCAAGCACATATTGAAACTATTTGCCCTGAGGTGATAAACGATATAAAAGAATGTTGTAATCCGGTGGATGGATTCTTCAGTTCGGGATGGTCCCCCTTACGTCGGACCATCGCCGTGATGTCTCTAATTCAATACCACTGTTCAAGTCTCCAGGCTCATTTTGATTCCTCTCGATGAACCATTACGAACAGCCAGGGTAAGATTTATTAAACACAGCAAGAGGACACTGATTTAGCACAAAATATTCGTGATTTGTAGCAAGTACGTAATAATTTTTATGTGGTATTGGGGGACGGGCATAGTGCACCCAGCAGAGATGGGCGAATTCTTATTCATAAATACGATTATGAATACAAATAATAACTGCGATTTTCTGATTATGAATACGAATATAGGTATGAATATGAATATGAATACGAATACAATCGTATTCACACTTTGAATAAGATTTTCCCCCGTATTCGTATTTTGAATACGGTTTTATGATTTTTTCTATAATTTCCCTAAAAATTGATTTTCCCTGAAAATCATAAATTTTTTATGATTTTCTCCCAAACTTTGGACATATTTATGACGCAACATTGTCAAAATAATCAATCAAAATTCGAAACGCTCACCATTTCTTGTAGGATTCGAATGAGAATCGAATGAAACCAACGCCAGGTCGCTACGACCAACTGAATAGAAAGTACGACGAAATTTCCGGTAAAAATCATATTTTTTAAAATGATTTTCAGGGCAAATCGTTAAGAAAAAAAATACCATTTTCAGCGGAAATTTTTTCGTATTTTCTATTCGGTTGGTCGTAGCGACCTGGCTTGATTATTTTGACAATGTTAGATCATAAATACGTCCAGAGTTCGGGAGAAAATCATAAAAAAAAGTATGATTTTCAAAAATAGAAAAAATCATAGAAAAAATTATAAAATCCTATTTGATATACGAATACGGGGGAAAATGGTACTCAAAGTGTGAATACGATCGTATTCGTATTCATATTCATACCTGTATTCGTATTCATAATCATAAAATCGCAGATATGATTTGTATTCATAATCGTATTCATGAATAAGAATTCGCCCATCCCTGGCACCCAGGCGAATTACAGGATGTAAAAGTTAAGGGCGCACCATCGGCTAGGGATCGATTCTGCAACTAATTTCCAACAACAAATGTCTCCTAGCATTTTTTTTAGAGGCTTCGTTTTCGAGATATTTCACTTTTAAGATTTTTTTCGTGTTTTCGACCTTGTGCACTTAAACTGTCATAGCTCCGTTAATTGATGAAGTAAAAATTCGTAAATTATTGAAAATTTTCAGTTTTTTCAATCGTTTGCTAGCCCCACTGAATGTACGGTTTTTTTTCCTGCAGTCACTACATCATGCTGAACCCACGAATTCGATAAACATTTCACGCTTTTTCTCTTTAAAACACGAAGTTTTCTAAAAATAAAAGCATTTAAAAACATCTGAATACACCGTTGGAAAGGTGAGCTTTTGGACCAACTTTTAGGACAACTGCAGGAAAAAAAAAACCGTACATTCAGTTGGGCACGCAAACGATTGAAAAAACTGTAAATATTCAATAATTTACCAATTTTTGTCTTTGGACTTATTTTTTTACATTTAAATCTCTACAAAAAATTGAACATTATTGAAAATGGAAATTTAATGCTCATCTTAATGGCATAATCAAATTTAAATTTACTTCATCAAGTTTTAGTGAACACAAAAAATTTCTTAAAAGTGAAATAACTCGAAAACAAAGCCTCTAAAAAAAAAATTAGAAATTTTTTGTTGAAAATTAGTTGTAGAATCGATCCCTAGCCGATGGTGCGCCCTTAACATTTACACCCTGTATAAACACATATGCGACTTCCCTACAGTTAAAATTAAGAAGAAGTTAAAATTACCTTGCATTTATCCTATGATCATGAAGAGGAAACTTCAAGCTTCAATTTGACGCAAACATTTTTTTTTTAAAACCTTTTTTTTGTACCCCTTTTCGGCCCAGCTCTTCAATTTTGTTTTCGTTTCGTTACATCTACCCGAACGTTTACATTCTATTGTCAGGGTTAACAATACTAGATAACAATGTCTACCCATATTGTAAACCGAAGCGTTGATGGAATGAGGATACGCAGACGAAAGTCTTTTATCGGTATGTATCATCCTTGGGCTGAGGGAGTAGCAGTATTACAGAACCTAATCGGCTCCGATGAATATGCACTTTCCACCAAGAGCGTTAAAATACTTGGGTGCAGGAAATAAAATAAACTTGGAGCAAACGATTACTCAACTCTGACTATAGTACAGGGGAAAATTCATGAAATTGTAACGTGAAATAGAAGGAGGCGGCGGTGACAAGTTACCCAATTGATTAACTAACCATACAGAAGACCTTAACTAGGGGAATTCCTGTACAATGACTTTTCACTAGCCAGCCAAGATGCCTAAAACTTAATGCAGATGCTCTTCGATTTGATCTCCTACTAATGCTTAACTACAGCAATTTACCACTTCATCCCGAAGTTAAGATCCTCCTCATTGAATGAATAGAATTAAGTAAAATAACATTAGATAGCATAACGTGTAAAAAAAGCAACCAATAAACTCTCATGTATCGCATTCATACCACACGAAACTTCGGGACATTTTCGATTGAAGTGTGTGATTAATAATTGGGAAAAAGATTTGTTGCAGATTAAAATATATATTTAAGGGGGTCTCAGTCGGTCACCGTCCGTACTTAATATTTGGCCAAATCGAAGGGGCAAAAACTTGAAAAGTTGTACATAATTGGAAATTTTAAAGGATTTTAAAAATGCGTTAGTGCACGGCCCTAGAGAATTTAATTTCAATAATCAATAATTAATTAATAACTATTTAATTTTAATTTTAATAATTAATTTAATAACTCTGGCAATTATTGTTCGATTTTGATGATTCCAGCGGCAATATTTCAGTTTTTTAATTCTCAAGGCCCATGCACCAATGAATTTCAAAATCCTTGAAAATGTCAAGTTTAGCTACATTTTATGGTAAAAACATATCTGAATTAACGGGTTTTCCCATTTTTCTCTGGCAGTTATTGTTCGATTTTGATGATTACAACAATATTTCAGTTATTCAATTCCCTAGGGCCGTGCACTAACGCATTTTTAAAATCCTTTAAAATTTCCAGTTTAAGTACAATTTTTTAAGTTTTTGCCCCTTCGATTTGGCCAAATACTGACCCGGAACGAGGAACGAGCGTTTCCTGGTTGACGGACTTCAATCAAAGTTATCAACGAAGACTCCGATTCCCTTCAACTGAGGAAAAGAAGGGGAAACATCGGGTAGGCAACAAGTTCCTGCGCCAAAATTGATCTAGGAAAAGGGTTTAGGGTGATTGGATAGAATGGCTTGGTATGGACTTCAAATTAAATATGATTGCGGTTTGATTGTAAAAATAGGTATCAAACGTTTTGGCTAGATGAAGGTGCAAGCACGAGTCCGAATACGGCCTCTAACTGATGCCGCTCGTTAAAACCTATTTTTATGGATTCCCCACCACAGTTGAACTTGGCTCATATCTCATAACGGTACATGAATAAAAGATCCTCAGCAACTCACGAACCGAGACATTTGCAAATCAAATCCCATTGAAATCAGATAATGTAGGACGAGTTACATGCGTACGACGGCCCGAGTTACAATATCAGTTCAACTCAGCGTTATTTATTGAACGCCCACGGATAAGTTCCACTCCAGCAGTAGCGGGATCTTATTCGAGTGCTGTAGTACAACGGTACCTGAGCCTTCATTACAGTTTTATCCTACTTACCACCCTCCATGTAAAATTTACACCTACTCATTAAGTATGTGAGTAGTACTTACTTCTACCCAAACTTCAGATTATTGAAAATAATGCCAAATGTAGTTAATCGAATTCAGATTGGACCCGACGGCTGCTACATGCGATTTCCCGACACATCGACTGTCTGAGTGAGACAGGCAAAACATAATTTTCTCCCTTCCGAATCCCAGGAAAAGGGCGAATTTGTCAGGGTGGGTAGAGAGGGCCAGGAACATAGATTCAATGGGTTCTTTCTATATAAGAACTTTTATTTGTAGCTTCCTCCGATCCATAAAAGCTTTCATCCGAGTTTTATGCGTCAGTGATCTTGCTGCCAAATCTCCCCAGGCTTAGGATCCTTGCATTCGGGAGCCCCTAAACCCTTGAATATTTTCCGGCGCTGTACCTTCTTTTTTCCCCTAAAAGAGGAAAAACCCAGAATGAAGCGACACTTCCGGTACATAATACTAGTTTCGTTCCCCACACTGGTGCCAATATTCCTTTGTTTATTTTCTCTTTTAGTCATGAAATTCGGTAACATTCACGAGTGAAGGCAACAGAGTCTCTACCGAAGTTCGTTCTAGCTGATGGAGTGGCAATTTTGATTGAAGGATGCAATCAAATTATTTAGAAGGATCTATTTAGGACTTAACTGATTATATTTCATGAAATAAAAGAACACTTATCACGCCCAAGATTCCAATCAAGTACACCTCGTCTCATCCCATGGAACACAGAAGCATGTGGATGTGGAATATTAGGTCGAAGGTTGAGCTATTATTGATAGTATTATTCCAGTGACAGATGGAAGAGGCAGAAATGATTAAGGCCTTTAGATTTATACAGGGTGTATCGGAAACGTATTCAGTACTTTGAGGGGTAATTCTACAACTCATTTGAACAAAAAATGTCAATAACACACACTTGCCTTGTCTACATAAAATCCGACTTTTTTCACAGTGAAGATTTTTTCTGTGATTTAGATCTAGTATCACTAAAACAACTGTCACTGCCACAATTATTTCAGTAAGTTTGAATTTGAGGACCCAGTTGGAAAGAGCGTTGAATTTCCTTTCTTCCTGATGATAAACCAATTTTCCCCCAAAACCAAAACTTCCACGAGTATAAGAAAGTCCAATTTTTTAAACCGGCTTTTCTATTTCTGGATTGTTTTTTGTGTACCTCTACTGCAAAACTAGCCCAAGAGAGCTTTCCAACGGTACATTAAAAAAAATTTATTGTGCAATTAGGGGGAAAAACTGACGTTTGAATAAAGAAAAACATCGAGTTCAGGGGAAAAACGAAAGAGTTTGACATTGTTAACGGGGTTTTTCTATACACACTTTCAGGCCACACCGACTACATAATAATTGGGATTTCTTGAAAAGTTTGTGCCCGAGCTAGGCGAGAGACGAGAGTGATTGAAAGGGCTGAATGTTGAAAAGTGCATTAGGCTGCCTTTGGTACAGGCTTTCAGAGGCTTTCAGGGGGATTGGATCCAAATTGCAAATTTTGGCCCACCGAAATTGATGAAACAATGGCATTAAGCTGAACAAGGGGAATAGTAGACAGGGTGGCGCTTATTCCAATGGGTCCAAAACTACCTGGGGTACGAAGCCAGAAGATTATGATATGAAAAACCCGATCAAACCCCATTTTCACCCTCGTAATCCCGTTATTTCCCATTTGGGAAGTACTGTATGTGCCAGGAGCTTGGGAGATTTTCTGGATTTATGACCGCTCGTGGGTCGAGACAGATTGGGCTGGAAATCTAGCTTTATAAGAACGTACCAGTAGGAGGGTAGTAAAAGGTTACTCGGGTATCACAACGTTGATAACCAACTAAAAAAGTTAATTTCTCAACTAGAGTGTACTCAAACTCGAAAATTCCTCTTCCCACAAGTTTGGACATCTCAAGCCCTCACAAAATCTTCGAAATAGCCAACCATAACTACTCTCCCACGCGAGAACGAGCATTGACGGGATACAAAATAAAGTGGAAGCGAAAAGGATATCAAAATGATGGTTTCGAGCTGACTGGAAAATCGGGGTGGGCGGAAAAGATGATAGGAAAAGAGATGGACGAAGGGTATCACCGTACATAAGGCTTTAGAAAAGGACCAGACCATAAAGTAGGTATTGTTCATTACGGAGGAAGGGCTAATGCTTGGTTATGGAAGGACTAAAAACCCCAAGCCTATCCGTAACAAGATTGGAAGATTGCGAAGAGAAGGGCAGGAGAAGGATATAAAGGATAGAGCAATAGACGAGGGGGAGGAGGAGATGGGACAATAACCGTAGCTCTTGGCTCCGCACCGAGGAATCCCCTGTCCGTTGTCCATTAGTTCTTATTTATGTGCGTCTTTCCGACCAGCAGCTTCGGGTCCACCAACACAATTGAGTTATACCGCGTTTTCCCGGGCAAAAGGGAGGAAGATAAACTAGGATGCATGATCCCAGAGGGCGTCAGCCTAAGGTCCCACGAGAGTCGCTAACCCTCTAATAACACTCACTTTAGAGTCTAATTGAGTTCAGGGCGCTTACATTATTCTCCTATCAGCTGAGTCCACCCTTCCTAACAACCCTTCTCAATTTAACTACCCTTAACGGGGTTTCTATCTGCAATTTTCGGGTCCGGGAAATGAACTTTTGATGTTGCAGAGTCAAAACCTCTTTCAATTCTGACAGCGGCGACCGTTTGTTTGGCTTCACTTCCCAGGGATATTTATCACTGCCGCACTCTCCCTGACGCCGAGCACATACACTATCCGCGCATAGTGACATGAAGTAAATGATTTAAAGGTGTCTCAGAATCTGGACGTAGGTTAGGGGCTCATGACGTCATCATTGTATTCTTCCGCATGGCAGTTATTTGAGCGCCTTTTGACTTATTGCCGAATATAGACTGGATCTGTTCAGTTTCTGATTTGGAAAGCAGAAACAACAAGTAGTTACCAATTAGTGGTGTTACAAGTTACTTGAGTACGTTAATTTTACAAGTAGTTGGATAGTCCACATCAAGAAATAAGGCATGTATCAATCAGTTACACAAGACAGCAAATTATACACAGAAATTGCTAGGGTTTCAGCGACTGGTGTATTTCAAAAAGCTTGATGCTGGGAAACTGATAAAATACTTACCATAAAAAATGACTAGCTTAATTTATGAAGCTTTGGGACCCCCTTGACATGAATGTATGATCCAATAAATTATTTGAATCCAAACCGAGAGAAGAACCAGGCTTAAACCAGCGACTATTCGGATTGATGATCAGATGTTGATTGGACAACATTTGAGTTGAGTGGCCAAAGGCAATATAATGACATAAAAATATCAGGATGTGACTAGCCATACATCACTATAAATCGCAATTTTAGTCTGTTGCAGATTTGTTTAGGTTAGTTAGAACGTATTAAATCTGAGTTTCCCTGCCACCCGCTTGGGGGCAGGCGAAAAACCATCAGAATTTTGGAGAATTTTTGATTTTTTTGCCGATAATTTCTAAAATATATATTTTACGTCAAAAGTCACTATATTATACTAATTTAACGTTGACAAAATTTGCTATCCTTTTGTATATAATTATTTTTTGTAGAACCGATAGCGAGCGGCAGAGCTAGGATGACGGAAATTCAGATTTGATACGTTCTAACTAACCTAAACAACATCCCAAAAAATCGCTACTACCCTATATGACCCATGTTCAAACTACTCTGGTGAACGTACTATTTGAGCGTTATAAGTACCCCACAAGTGGTCTCCATTGAGAGAGCGGCCGGTTCGTAGCCTGAGGAGTATTTATGCATCAATAACAGGTCGACACGGTGGACTGGGAGTTTCAAGACGTCTCAGAATCGGTAATACACTATTACGTCAATAATAATCAGTAACAGAACTACCGAACTGCAATTGCACTAATCATCTAACAATGACAGGTACAACAATATGCGCTAATTGCCAGACGTCAGTGAGGCCAGTGCATGAACTAGGGTTGTCAGGTGCCTTCCCGGTAATCAATTAGGTTTGAAAGACTACAAATTCCTCGTCATTACTGACAGGAAACTTTAAGGTCGAAACATTTACTGCGCAGGAATACAATAGGGTGTGCGCCTGGGTAGGAAAAACTGTTTATTGTTATTTTTAGTCTAAGGTAGACCTCATTCTGAGAATTTTGGTACCAACCGCGACTTTCTAGCGTGTGTAAATCTTTTCCTATGAACTTTTAAAATTTCGACCGGTTATGACGTCACAGTGGGCTGGGGGGTCCCGCCCAGGCGAGAGGGGCGCGTGACGTCATAAACGGTCGAAACTTTGAAAAATCATAGAAACAGATCTACTCACTCTAGAAGGTCGCGATTGGTGCCAAAATTCTAAGGATGTGGTCTACTTTCGATTAAAAATCTAAAAAAAAAATCAAGGCGCACCCTCCATTGGCAAATGTAGTTTAATTTATCACAATGTTTCATGTAGGGAAACTCTAATCACATAGAAACTAATATGTGAGGCTAGGTAGTTAACAAGAAGCTGTCTTGAAATACGGGATGCTGAATGCGTGTATTCATGAGTAATCATAAACATGAAATCCCAACCGTAGGTACGTGTACGTCCCCCGAACGTGGGAGACCCGGGTTCGATTCCAGGCCGTGACATCAACTTTTTTGTAATTTGACAAACTACCTGTTTAAAAATAATTTTGTTGTCGACATGTTATGCCACGGTATCACGGATTTCTTTTCACATGTATACGATTTTATTTTGACTGCTTTTAGCAGGCAATTCATAGTTTATCATAATTCACGGTCACAAAAATAATCAGTCAAATAATACAATTTGAGAAGGAACTAGAAGGAGTATTGTTGCCCTGATGATGACATCATGGGATTCACTACTTGATTCGGAGTGCACGCCATCACAATAAAATTTATTTAATCATTTAATCATTTAATGAGGAATAAAACTGGACTTTCGACAAAAAGGGTAAATTGAGAACCTCGGAAAAATTGTTCTTGTAGCATCCAGTACTATTCTAATGGAGATTTCAGTCAATTGAATTTTTTTTCTTTTCAAAAGAGTATGGTTCAAGAATAATGGTAATCGGGTCTGTTCGTCGAGAAAATGTTTAGAAGAAATTAGGGAAGCTAATAAAAGTTGGAGATTTGAACGATGGCAGCAGGGTGTGTCGTATCAAGTTGCTCGCCTTTGGGCGTTCAGGGAGGCCCGCCTTTTTTTCAAACGTGTGATCTCTTTCATTAATTTTTCTACCACATGTTATTGTAATATTGGGCAAAAAGTTGGAGTACATAGGTAGGTTTTCAATGGAGCTGAATCTAAATTTGAGGTCGAAAACCTGAATTTCCGACCCACTGAAATACCCCATTGCAGTTATTAAAAACAAATTATGACCCGAGTTTCGATGTCTACAAAATAGATTTCCATCTCCAGTGCAAATTATTATCTTACAATAAATTCTATAGTAGCGCTGAGAGGTTGAAAGAGGTGATTGAAACAAAACCAATCAGAGATTAGGGAGGAATTCACAGGGAGCGGCAGAGCAGGCGTCAGAAGAGCAACTCGCCGAGAATGACGGTCACTTGGAAAAACATTATTGCATTCCAGCGACGTGACTGAGAGCGGGTGTGACCGGGGAATTTTGATTGTGGTTATTGAGAATCGTTAGGGTCCGACGTTTTTGAAGGGTGGTAGAGCGATAAGCCGGAGGTAAATGGGGTGAGCGGAATGCGATAGTATGCGTGTGTGCGATCGCTGACCTGCTATCTAAGTCTGATAATAAAAGGCAGTTGGGGAAGGGGGAGTAATATTGGGTTAATGAGTATTTGCTTGGTGGGATGACTAGGGGGATGGATGTAATGGTCCGGAGCTAAGAACTCCCAGATAGCTCTCCCCTATGAGTCACCCGCGCCTCCCGTAAATAAACATTGGAAAAACACCATTGGGGGTGGATTAATCCATAAAAACCTTATAAACTAATAAACATAGTAAAAGATACTAACTGTATTGGTACGCTGTTCAACCCAGAAGGTGGATGGGATCACTAAAATAGGAAAATTAAAAGATTTTCTAGTTTTTAGATTTCTTTGGATTTCTAAACCCATACCCATTTTTTATACACGCATGATAGTATCGGATCCTACACTTACCAAGAAATCCATAAAAACATTTATTTAGTTCTTAGAGGGTATTTTAGTAGGAGCATCTAAGGCAGTGGTTCCCAAACTGGGGGGCGTGGAGAAAGTCCAGGGGGGCGTGACACCCAAATGAAATAAATACAAAAAACTACAAAAATAATTTCCTCAGATTTTTGAAATAAAGTCTTTCTAAGTTTTCAAAATTGTTTTTGTAATGTTTCAATTTCCACGTTTTTTTTAAAACCAATTTCCACTCTTCCACATAAAGAATATTCACTCGACATAATTTTCAAGTGTTTGTAAAAAATTAAAGCCATTGTTTAAAATAAAACAGATCAAAACACACAAGAGTTCAATATTCTCAAAACCGTCCCCCTCTCAGGATCTGTCAACTTATCCAGAACATGCAAGCGCACTCATCTCACTAAATTACATTTTATGTTTTGTTTTTGTAAGTAGGTAGGCCTATTGTTTCACCTTCCTTAAATTGAAAATGTATCTGTGTTACAATGTTAAATTTTGTATCAGCAATTATATTCGTTTTTCATGTAATACTTGTTTTAATTTTCACCATATATACTCGTACAATTATTGAATCTTTCTATTCTGCGTTACCGCATTCAACAGTGATCGAAAAATCTTCCTACTCACCGTATCAAGTAGGCTCATACTTGTACAAGTAGGAGTTGGTATGTACGGCACCGTGGAAATAGGGTATTGCAAAATGGAAAGCTGATATGTGTAGGGGGGCGTGGGGGGTCTCCACATAACTAGAGGGGGCGTGGTACAAAAAAGTTTGGGAACCCCTGATCTAAGGGAAGATAGTGGTGGAACAGCGTGAGCGCTGTCTGGCGAAGATAAGATGAACCTTCCTGAGCTCAAAAACCGAAGTTATCTCTTTTATCAGTTGGCTTATGCGATGTAGGTATCGTGTTGTGTTTCTAATTCATTCGTAAATAATATAATACTTTAAAAATTAATCTTGTTCACCAACGAGTACATAGATTTTTATTTCAGACTGAATGCCTTTCTTATTGATGCCTCAAACAGATTTGATTGCCTTTTTCATTGAGGGAAAATTTCTGGTTTCTTGTATATTAGGCAGGGATCTTCAGTCATTACCACTGGTCGATAACGGAGGTGCATCCATCTTGCCAAAAAAGAAGCGAAGGTTCATCTAATCGTCGCTAGATAGCGCTCGGGCCGTTCCACCACTTTCTTTCCCGAGATGCTCTTACTAAAATACCCTATAAGAAATAAATGAACGTTTCGATGGATTTCATGGTAAGTGTAGGATTCAATACTATCACGCTTATATAAAGACACCTATAGGTGTACAAATCCAAAGAAATCTAAAAACTAAAAAATCTTTTAATTATGCTCACTGGAAAAGTATTTTATAAAACAATTCTATAATAACGGGATGAGTCGACTAATAAACATGAGTAGTCACGGCCGACAAACACAGTGACTTTCTCTTTCATCGTGTAACCTCGAAATGAAGATTTACAAAGACCTAAGGCCATTCCAAAATGGAGTGGGATATCGAATCATACATACCATTAATTTACGAACCTCATTTCATTAAAACTCCTGCAAACTCATGGATGTATAAGTCGAGGTGGAATAACAATCTTCTAAAAGGTCCGTGCGTTTAGCTCCACAACGTTCCACTCAAGTCGAGATATAGTAAGTGAAATATCGAACTCCGACGTTTACGAGTATAGATTTCCCATATTTGGATCTGAATAAAGTTGTCGTAGGTGAGCATGACCAGGCTTGTGGAATTCATAACCCTTTCTCTTGGGATTGCGGTAATTACCAAGTAAATGTCCTTTTGCGATAATAAAAACATAGTTTTGGCTTTTCAAAAGGAAATTGCTGTATCATTGCTTCAACAACTTGATTAGAATCAGTCGTAAGCTATTAATATAGGGATTATATTAGCATATTGAGTGCTTTCAATTCTTTTCCAGGCTAGTGTGTTCGATTACCGTCGAACCAACTGGAATGAATATGAAATGTTTATTCCTCGCACATGTAGATGAGGTTTTTGTAATGTGATACGTACCAACACAACAATTGACGGCTTACATAACAAGTCGAGCAATATGTTTCTTTTTTGATCATCCGATCCGATATTAAGAATGTTTTGTTTTATGAATTTTTAGCATAATTTGACCATAATTAGGTAAATACGCATAATTCATAGACTACTCATAATGGTGATGAGTAAATTACAAGTATTATACCATATCCGATCATACTAAAATCGTAATTTCACACTTATCTCCAAAAAGCTTGACATTTTGGATATTTTATCAACCTCAAGATTAAGAGTTCAACCTTTTGCAATGCAGCGGCATTTATTGCCGTTCACCTTTCATTGTACCTTACTACCATTTATCAGCGAATTTTAGAAGATTTTCCGCGTAGAAATTTGTTTTGGACCGCTCAAATAAATTAACGATGTTTAATTTCGGGAATCAATTTCAAGTATACATTTATGAGCCACTCCAGGCGATACCTAGCTACTAGATTTCCATTCTAAACTAGCTAAAAAATCCAAAATTGTGAGAAAAGCTATATTATACCAGATTTTTAAATTCTTAGAAATAGGGGTAAAAATTACGTCTAAAAAATTACAAAACGAAAAAAGTACCTACTGCTTGAATTTATAGTAGTCATTCATAAAGATGCATTTCTATGAAAAAAAAATTAAACCAAATTTCATTCCTATCGCAAGTTCAAAGATAAAAAATTAATTTGTAATTGAGTATGGATTCAGTTGAATACTATCTGTAGGGATCAAGAATTTATTTTTTAGGCAAAAACAACAATCAATTGATTCTTATTGTCAAGTACCTTACTCTATTCATCTGATACTTGCACTACTGTGATCACACTCTCGAGTGCTATGCATTGTTTATTATTCATTATCACGTAGATGTGATTGGCTGAAGGTGGCATTACAGGCAAAAAAATGCCAGCAGTGAAAAAAGGGGAAAAAATTCGATTTTTTGTTTTTGACATTAACAAATTTTTAATTGAAATAAGCACAAAAAGTGTATTATTTTTGAATTTTTTTCAATTAGAACAGGTAGAATAATGCTCTTGAAATTGGGAAAGCAACGAAAAACGAAAGAAAAAAACGGGCGAAAAATCGAACTGACAATGTCAAAAACTCTCTTACGTAAAAAAGCTGTAGATCTGCAACTATCGGGTTTTTTTTTACGTTGGACGGCAGTACAGTTGAACTCCACTTTAGTCGGATGATTTCTCGAAATTTCGACTGTAAGGTTTAAAAATAATTATTTGAAATTGAAAAAATTCAGACAAAAAAACGGAATTTTGAAAAAAATCATACCTAAGCTATAAATTTATATATTCAAAATCCATCCGATTAAAGTGAAGAAGATATGATTACTACCTACTGGAAAAAATTTCATGTCAATAGACCCCACCGTGTTGTAAATTTAGGGGCACATAAATTGGTCCGCCGACCCACTTTAGTACTAACGGCTGGGTTCCCTAATCCAATAGGGGCCAGATTATTTTTTCTCCGACTTTTTTCAAATCGTTGAGTACTTTACCTTTATAGGTACCACAGAACATGAAAAAAATGAAAAAAAAAAATCTTGTCTATTTTCATCGTTTTTCGAAGAGTTCGAAGGGGAGAGCCTCTTTCTGGAGGCTGTTGTCAGCAGGATGCTGGAAGGTGAAAGGAGCTGGACTGCTGTGGCAGAATACACGGAGAGCATCCTGACAAGGAAGATGCTCTTAGAACGAGAAAGAGAGAGGAGGGAGCATCTGGTCCGCCCCCTCACCCAGAACTGATTAAACGCCCCAGGACTCAGCCCGAAGTAATGTGCTAAACGGTTCCGGGCTGAGCTCCAACATGGGAGAAAAAAGGAGGTGTTTTTTTAGTGGGTTTGAATCCCACATAACCTGGAGGACGCAGACCCTTCCAGGTATCTTACGAGATCCAACTCCACCTATGGATCTTAAAGATTTTCTCACCTGCCTGCCAAAAAAGGGTATTTCTCACTGGTTATGATATAATAGGGCGAGATAAAAAGCCCTTGGAGGATTACGGAGAGTATTTGAGTTGACGAAGTGATACAACAATAATAATAAATCAGTGGTCGAAGTATTTACTAACGAAATAAAAGTTCAGATGGCGGAAACAAGACCGTCAATCACAGCATGGCGAAACGTAATGGGTGTCTTTGTTACAGTCGAATGAAAACATAAGAGAGCAGTCTCAGCGCGAATTGGTCCATCCAAAAAACGAGCGGACGGAATTGGGTGGGAATATGGACCAAAGGGATAATAAAAGGAAGGCCGAGAAGAGGAAGCGCAGAATAAAACCCTGAGAAAGGTAACTTCAGAGGAGCTGAGCCCTTTTCCTTCGCTACGTTTCTAGGTTGGGAAAAACCTGTAATTTCACCGGAGAGGAGTTCAGTGGCCACAAGGAACCTTGTTTAGTGAGGGTTCAATATAAAGAACGCGCACGAGATGTAGGGAGCAGCCTGCCTCCCATATAAATAGAAAAAGGGTCGAGACTGGCGGTAGGTGCTGGCGAAGGGCGGGTATTCTCGATTCGGAGCAGATAGGGGATGGAATGGAGCGGAGGAGGGGTAAGCTGCAGATAACGAGAAGGCATAGACTCTCATTTGTTCTAAGCTAAATGAAAAAAAGACGAGGCAAAAAATGAAAAAAAAATAAGAAGAAGAATAAGGACGAATCCTCGAGGATGGTAGAGGAGGGAAAAAAAGTCAAACGAGAAGAGGGAAGAAACCCTTATTAAACGAAAATTGAGATAAAAGTAATTAAAAAAATGTGCGGATAAGTTTTTGAAGTGGGGTGAGATGACGTAAGGGTGAGATAAGTTGGACAAAAAATTAAAGCAGAAGAGGAGGGAGGTTGATAATTGAATCATTACGCTCGAAGACGTTACTTTGAGGAGATGCATGGTTGATTGATCGCCTCACTAACCGTGGAAATCGGCGTCTGCGGTGAGTTGGAGATACGTCGGGTTCCGAGGTGATGTACCAGCGATGTGAGTCTTGTCCTGCGTGGACGACCAATGAGCGCGACCGGGCGACCCGCGCGAGTGAGCGACTTCAAGTCGCGTAGAAGTGTCCAAATCACGCGTCTAGAATCCTTCCTTGCGAGGTTATCTTTGCTTCGTCCAGACTTGTAAAGTCTTTTTCTACTTGTACATTTTCCGATTTTCGCGATATAATGGCATATTATTTCTTTCAAATGCTGCAGCTGTACTTTAATAATTTACGAGAAAGAATTCATTTAGACGGAAGCCAGTTTCGACAATTTATCCAATGAGGGAAAAATACGTGAATTTGAAACGTTCAAACACGAATTTCTTCCCTAAATTCGATTGTAAAAATGTTCGCTTGTAAAGGGACCAGTTTTTTCAGTAGAGATACCAAGAATAACATGTTATTATATTATGTTAATATGATGTTATTGTATTATATTATATAACAACCAAGAAATGGAAACGCTGCAAATTATTACACAGTGGTTTTTATTTTTCTATCTAGATCACTCGTCTGCAAAGCCACCAACCATCCAACATGAAGAAAAACCGATCGCATTTCGGTCAGCTAACATTTGAACGGAGATTAGACCTCTTTTGCGATTCACACTCGTGTTTCTGATTTATCGTACGTCCAACCCTTAAATTCTCGTAGGGAGCGAACGGTTTGTCCTACAGGGCTCCGCGTGGTCACGAAAAATTCTATAATATCTTGAATTGATGAAAAAACAATACCTTTATATCAACATTTTTTGAGTTAGGGCGTTTTCAAAATTCATTTTTCAACCCTTAGAAGTGACCTACATCAACAAAAATCTTCGGGGCACAACTAGACCCCAAATGGAGCCTACATACCCAATTTCATAAAAATCGATAAAAGCCAGGAGGGGAAAGTGCCGGACGGAGGGCCAAATTGTTATTCGATTTATGGATTCTATGTACCCTGAAATGTATATAAAAATCTGATGTGCAACAGAAATTTTGGAACAATCCAAAGCCGTCGTCGTCCCCTCGCTCTGAGGAAGCTGGTCTGCCATAATCTTCTCTTTTTTTGTTTTTGTTTTCGAACCTTCTTCATCCGAAGGAGATTCAATAAAAGTATACTGGTATACTGGTATACTGGTATTTTTCTCTGGCAATTATTGTTCCATTTTGATGATTATATTGGCAATCTTTTAGTCTTTCAATTCTCTATACTGCTGCACTAATGAATTTCGAAGATCAAGAATCTTCAAATCCAGGTACAACTCTTAAAGTTTCAGCGTCTGTAATTTCGGTAAATACTAACCCGGAACGAGGAACGAACGGCGACCGACTAAGACCCTATTAAGAATCTATTGCTTTTCAGTTCATCAATTAATGGAAGCTATATTCCCAAGTAGGTAATGGAGATTTTCAATAGCAATATGGTGGTATAAGAGGTTCAAATGGTGAGGGAGAGGAATGGGAAATTGGTTCCTTCCAACAGAACAACATTAATTTTAACCTGAAACGAAATTTGCCCTTTCTGAAGAAGGCACGCTTCATCGTAGTGTTTCAATTCGACTGTGCCATACGCTGCTGTTTCTAAAACTGGAACCGTCAATTTTGTTGGTTTTGGTTGAGAAGGTGCTATAGGAGGTTCTTAGGGACCGTATTAAAGAACAATAAAATGGTTCTGAGGGATCATTATAATTCTATCTGGCAGTGGAATGACGGCACGATGGCAAGGGGGGTAACACCTGGGGGATGCCCATCTAAAAGCCAATACGGCCCGTACATTGTGGAGACTCTGACGGCACGACTGGGATGGAAGTAGGAGGAATTGATGGGCGGTTGTCAGAAAAGGAAGGCGTGCGCAGGAGGGAGAGCATGTGGTCTGGAGGGAGGGCGAAAATAAGAGCACCTTAACGAGAAAGGTGTTCTTAAAAATCGTGACTCGGAAGATTGGGCTCCGTTAAAGATATTAAATGCAATAGCCGAAGATGGTTGGGGAAGGAGATGCCGGGAGCGGTGGCTGTGAAATAGCATTCAAATGACAAGCAAGCAAGGGGGTGTCTCGGCAGCAACGCCGCCGCCACCCGCTGCCGCATAATGGTAGAAACACCGGGTTTTTCCTTCCCCGAAAAGACGCTTCTCTCCCGAAGAAGGGGAGATAAAAACTCGAGGAAATGACCTGAAAAAATGCCACTCACCCAATTTAGTTTTCATTCGACCTGCCGCCCCCATCAACGATCGCGCACCTTCCCACCCCTAAAACTCCATTCTCTTTTTTCTGCAGCCAGAGAGGAAAAACTTAAATTAAGAACAAGATTATACAAAAAAAGTTAAAGGAAAAAGTTATTCCTTCAGTGCAGTAATGCGAAAAGGGGAAAAGCGAACCGTGCACAGTGAATCAAATTACTTATTAAAAATGTACTTGGAAAAATGTTTGGAGCTGGGCAGAGCTTGGAGCCATCAATACGGTTTAGGAGTCGACTTTGGGAAGTTGATATTGATAAAGTTTGTGGGGAGGCGACCCTTGCTGTTAATGGAATATAAAATGTGTCTTGGTGCAACTTCGTTCCTTCCCTTGTTCCATATGCAGTTTTTTTTTCTTCCTGAGAGCGGCCTGAGGGAATGTTATGAAGTTACTAACTTCTTTGTTTCTTTATTCCAAGTTCTCTGGGTTTCGGTAGGATAGTAGTAACGCCCGAATGGAAAAACGGTTGAAACTATTACGCAGCGAGTAGTGTGATTTTGAGCAGATATTACTAGGGTTTCAGAAGAAAATGAACTATTATCCTAACCTTTACAAATTAGAACGATATAAAAAATTTTAGATGTTTATGAGACTGAGCGATGTCGTGTTCTTTGCGATCTATCCCGTCAGGGTGGTACAGTACCCTGCCACTGGACCTTCAGCACTCGGGCCTTTTTGGTTTATAATTTTCAATAATATTGTGGCTCGAGTATCGTATTTACTGTGAGCCTAAATACATAATCAAATTGAAGGTGTCATCACCATTTTTCTATCTCACTAACAACAAATATTCGATAGCAAGAAAATGAGAGTCGAAAGTTTCCTTTGCTCGCATCAATATAGATAATACCAGCTCACTTGGGTTCAAGAAAAAGTTACAAGATCACTCGTGTTGAGTTAAATTACCTCGATAATCTTTCGAGTCATGAATTACACTGAAAGTTACGTTTAGCAAACATGGAAGATTAGCAAGTGGTTTTGAGGAGGGTGATCACAGAGTTGTCAGAAATATTTCCAGGAATATGAAGCGAGTGCAGAAGGGCTACGAGAACATACAAATGCATCAGTTGTTTTCGCTTTCGACACAAAAAGCTGATCTATCAACCATAATTATAGCTTTGTTTTGTTTCGCCATCCGCGTTGAGATTATTAAAACCAAGTAGAGAGCATGTTAGTTTATACTTCTTCGTAGATTTATTTGTGTAGGTTGAATTATGGATCACAACTGTATCAAATCTCGTCTTGAATCATATTGTCAACAGAGGAATATGTAAAAGAAACTGAGGTCTTGGGTGTATTAGCCTAACAGCTCAGAGAGCTGATGTTATTCCCTTTCGTAGACACTCAGTGAAGAAGCTGTGCACGCCAAATGTTGGCTCTCCAAGATGAATAGAAGGCTGCTTCCACACTAACACTGCTAATCCAAATATTAGCTTGAACTGGTAAATACGACCAATTGCAAGTTCGGCTCTTTTACCCCTTTTTTTCAACTATGCCACGGCGCGGTTAAGGCAGTTGTGCCATGCGCTCTCGAGCAGCCCAGTAGAGCGCAGCGGTTCGTTCCCATCGGCACTCAGTCGTCAGCATTGATAGTCGTGCATCTTCTAGGGCAAGGCACGTTTCGAGATGGGTTGATGTCATCTCTTCGTCAGAATCACAGAGGGGGCACAGTGGGTCATCTGCCAGCCCAATGCGGTGGAGATGCTTTCTCAGGTAATCGTGTCCAGTAGCAGTTCGAAAACATGCCACCGACACCCCCCTGGAGGCGCCTAATGGGACTCTCTGGTTCGGATCGTTAAGGATGTCCCATTGCTTACCCTCCGAGACTCGTCTCAAACTGGCTTTTGTTTTCTGGCTAAGTCTTGACTTTATCATCCTTTTAGATGCGGTGAAAGCTAATGCAGGGGTTGGCTGGTCCATCCCGGCTCCTCTCCTGGCCAAATCGTCAGCGCGCTCGTTGCCATATACTCCACAGTGGGAAGGTATCCACTGGAAGGCGATAACCTTTCCTTGCGTTAGAGCGCCGTGGACGAGTGATCGGCAGTTCAACACATCCTCAGAGTCGGTATAGGAACTGAGGTCACTGCCAAGATTGCAGCCTGGGAAAAGCCTGGGCTGTTTTACCAATCACCAGAAACAGCTCTGGTGCCGAATTTCAAAACTTTTATATATCAGTCTCGCAGCTGATATGACCTCCTCTCACTCACATCTGGGTTCCAATGAAGCTGAAAAAGGATGAGGGAAAAGTCAGCTTAATCGCTCATAGCACTCTCATTACAGAAAAGCATCATCAGTTGAACATCAAGGAGCGTTGGACAAACTAATAACAATCCTGGTCGAAATGACGACTACTGATAGGTATGATACGAAAATCGAAGGAGGTAAAACGTTTGTTTACTCAGGTAGCGAAACAATCTAAGACCTCCAGCCAGGTGAAAAATCGAAGACGGCTAAGCGACACACTCCAATATGCCATGCCCTACCTTTATAAAACCATGAGGAATCATCAATACGTTGAAACCACAAACGGAAAAGTAAACTAGCAAGGAGATAAGATTAAAAGATAAAGTACACATTTATAATAAACTGAGGCTTTTCATTTGATTTTAATTCAACAGAATAAGCAGTGCAATGAGGAAATCACCGAATAGAGCCCATAATTCAAAATCAATTTATGCAAATTGTGAGTAGTAGGGTGACTATAACCATTATTATTATTCATGTGGACCAAAACTCAAACCATCACTAAGTTCCAATAATAGGTAAGCCCTACATGAAATGTTCCCGTCTAGAATTTAGGTAATTCAAATTATTTGCTACTTTTTGCCCATCGTCCCTGGTGACTTTTCGGGACCCCATTTTCGGAAAAGAGCCGAACCGAAACTGCATTGTCCTGGGAAAACAAAAGATTCCCCGGTCAAGTTAGTGGGATCGATTCGCATTCCGGACTATCTGGGCTTTTTCGTATCAGGCCAGGGCCTCTCCCGGATCCTCTCTTGGAACATCAGTTCCAGTTCCTCCAGGTGGAACAGAAATCTGAACCCTTCAACGATAGCGACGATTCCCTCTTCCTCCCCCACCACCTCGCCTATCGTATAAAAGCCGTTTGATACGACCTGACACTGACAATTTTCTGGGGTGACAATCTTTCTTTTGTTACTTTTCCCCTTCCTCTCCCTCCCCTCCCCAGCCTGCTAATGATATAGATAGGGTAAATGTTGACGGAGGGGTTGGTCTCCCCACCACCGCCGTTCCCCCCACCAGCCCAACCTCTCGTGATAACAGAAATTGCCCTGTCAGCCCGCAATGATATATACGCTGAATTTCCATACCAAGCATTCCCCTTTCAGACTTGAATCCATCTAACGTTTCTCTTTTTTCTTTCTTTTTCTCATTCCCCTTTCTCTTTCTCTTTACTCTTCCCGATTGGGGTCGCTCCAAACATCCCTTCTTTCTTTATTTTTTCCTTGTTTTAATTGTTTATACTTGGCTTTCGATTTCCTTCCGCTGCCAACAATAAACAATGGAAATCATAATCTGTTCCAAGCTGCTGTTTCTACTAGCCATTTCAGGAACTTGTAAAGAACTACAACTCAGGCCTACGAGACTAAACTACAGCACATACTTCCAATTTTTGCTCGAAATCGGTTGGAGAGATGTCTTCTCGCGCATGATCTCACAAACTTAGATCAGTAAGCTAGATGTACGTCCAAACCCCCTTCTCACCTCTCTTACCACTGGACCTTTGAGAAGGCAGTTTGTCAGAAACACGAGTGTGAATCGCACATTAAAGTTTGGTGTAGCGAGTGAGCCAAATTTCAGCTGATCGCTTGATTTTTTTTCTCATTTCTTGTAATTGAATTCCATGTCGACCAGTTGTGCTTCCATAAGAACCAAGAATCAAATATCGTAAAGAAGGCACCCTCAACTTTGGGACAACGATGTTCTGCTGGTTAGAAAGCTGTGTTCTTCACGCATGTGTGATCTGTTCAGAAAAATAATAAACCGTATTGTCATAATTTGCAGCATTGTTTGTTTATTATTTTCAATAAGGAACCTTTGGAATCGAACAAAAAAATTTTTACCCTCACCCCCCTCAAAATTCCTCTTATTTAAAACGACCTAGTTCGAAAACTCTCGAGATAAAGGGTATTGTTCTTTCATCAATGAAATAGAATTGAAGTTTTATATGGTTGGACTTACAATACATCAGAAACATGAGCGTGAATCGCAAAATACTATTCACTGAAGGAAACAGCCCTAATCTCCGTTTATTTTCAGCTGATTAAATGCGATCATTGTTCGTCTCATTGAAATGAGTTTTGTGTTGTACTCGGTTGTGTGTCCTCAGGAACCAATAATAGAATTTCATTAAGAAGGCACCCACAACTCTCGATAGCGATGTTATATTGCTACTAGTTAGTATTAATGGAAAAGCCCCGTTCTATGCAGACGTGTGATCTATACAGTAAAATAATAAACCACTGTGTAATAATATGCAGCGTTTTTACTCTTGAGACAAACGGCATTTAGTTGAAATAGCAATCTAAAACTGAATTTTGCCTACAAAATGGCGCCAAGCCAACATGGTATATAACTTAACCGATGTGATGATATCCTCCCCCAACCTTAAGTGTATCATTTACCCAGTCCACTACCATATTTTTTTATTGAAAGTTTATTTGGTCCAGTTTGTATCCAATTATTAATAAATCCAAATATTCTATGATGAATGGAATTTACATTTTACAAACACTGGAAAACACACTCTATTGTCAGTTAACATCAGTTCGCCACCGAGTAATTTACCAATTCTTTTGGTTTCATCCTGCATACTTATCACACGAAAAAGACCTCATTCACCCCCCCTCCTCTTTCCGGGTAGAAACAAGTACAAGATTCTTCGTAAAGGAGTCGATACCTAACACTTGCCAATATGTTGTGTAGCCGGTTTCCAATTGAGCACATTTGAGTGAAAAGTATCAAAGAACGAATGGACATCCCAAAATCCTCAAATTTTACGAACGTCGTACATAAAATAGGACGCAAAATGGCGTATTTTTTTTTTTTTTTTTTTTTTCGCTGTGCCTATAATGACCAACGTGAAGGTGAATATCAGCAAGCATTCACTCGGATAAACCACAAATCTTCTTACCGAAAAAACGAGTGTAACATAAAATAGAGGTTTTAGCGAACCTTTCACAGCGCTCCCTTATGCCTGGAGGAAGTAAGTACGAACGTGAGGCGTTTCGGAATCACTAGGTTTCCACTAAGCATCGAAACCACCAGACGGAGATTGCGTCAAAGGAGTTGAGATTTGCAGGGGAGGTGCGAATAGGGTTGAAATAATACGGCAGGTTCGACACGGGTGAAAAATCCATTACATTCAAACTTGGAACATCTTCACATAACAGCAGAAGCGAGGGAAAATGTACAAGTCACGCGGTTTTATGTCTCAGAACCAATCATTTGGCGGATCATGTTCTTTTTCGAGGAGCGAGCCGCCGGAGTTGATATTGAAAAAGAAAACCAGTTCCCTCACTTCAGAATCAAAACCGGTAGAAAATTACCTAACGTAAAAGTTAAAGCCCCTGAAAAACAGTTTTTTTTCCAAACGCCTCTGTGTTGCTTAAATCTAAGTAGAAAATTAATAATGGTCAATTAGTCGACAGTTTGGATCTTGATGAACAAAATTATGTAAAAAAACGTCTGCCAAGTTGGGTGGGCAGTATAGCTTCCTCACTCATTGTAACATGGACGTATAGAATCAGTTGGCGGAAAAATTATGATTCAAAGAGTTATTGAATACCAAAATATTAGCGGTCCACCGTCTAAGACCTAACCCACACAATCCCTGAAAATTTCATCGAAATTGGTTGAATAGTTGCGGAGTTTTGGTTGTAACAATAAATTTAAAGTTCGCGCATGCGCAGCGGCTATTACTTGACCAATTTTATTGAAACTTATAGGGTGTCTCTTAGAAGTTAGTCCCTAACTAACCTCCAAATTTGAGCAAAATCGGTTCATTGGAAACCGAGAAACCGAGGTTCCAGGAAATTCACGTTTGCGCATGCGCACTCGCTCCTATTGGTCCGAAGGTGCTGAAATTTATAGGGGACCGTCTAGGACCTAACCCGCACAATCCCTGAAAATTTCATCAAAATCGGACCACAGGTTAGTATAGTTTTGCCCGGGACAAGGATTGACCACAGACAGACCGACAGACAGACAGACCGACAGACAGACAGACAGACAGACAGACAGACAGACACGGAACCAAAATTGTTCGGGAAGCTCTAAAACGCAAAAAGCAAGTGGAAATTTTGATTTTGGAGGACATTTTTTTTTTTCACTTCTTTCACGAATACAAAGCTTCCCTACCTTCGGTAGTGAGGAACCAAAAAATCGTAAATGATCATTTAGGTACTTCGCTATAAGTACCTAAAGTTGGACCCTTTACCTGTTTTCGTGCAATTTCCTCGGTAACTACTCGTCCGAATTCAATTTTTTTTAAAAATTTGTCCATCTTGCTGCTCTGTCAACAGACGAGAGCTTTTTTATTTTCAATAGTTTTATCTTTTTTTCTCGAAAAATAAAAAACCGGGTTTTTGGTAGGTAACAAGTTTTTAACCACAAACTCTCCAAATCAAAATTATCTAATATCCCCTCGTCAATCGATGTACCAGCAACGTGCGAATAACACTAAAAAAAAAAAAAAACATAATCAAAATCGGTTGAATGGGTACCACAGAAAGTACACGTAAGCATCAGAAAATGTTGTTGAAAAAAACGCGTTTTTCTGAAAAAAGAAAAAAAATTCGAGCTTGGTGGTTCATAACCCTATGCGTTCTAACTTGGCTTTATATTAAAAATGAGAAGAGGAATAAGGTTTCAGTGATACCGTTTGTTTATTGCTGGTTTCTCGACAGTTTCGAAGTTTCGTACTAAAGTTAACAATTTTTGGTACACTAATCAAGCAGGCGGAAGGCCCGGTCTCTCTTGTGTACAGCGGGAGCGCATCCATGATACGGCCAACTTTGACCTCAGAACAATAAATTATAATATATCAAATTGCTCAAAATTGAATAAAGAATAATATAAAAATATTTTAAAAAATTAAAATTTTTTTCGGGCTGACTCCCCTTAACTAATTAAACAATAGTACATCCGTTACAGTAATTCTATTGTTTGAAAATTGATTCCGATGTGAGTTTAGTTGTAGGCTGTTCGCGAGAGAAAACATGTGGTGTTTCATTCTGCTTTCCATATAATATATTGAAACATGTATATAACATATTATGTTAGATTGCTACACAAAATCAGTGGTAGTTCAGCAAACGATCAGTACTACAGAGCTCTGTGTGGTCTCATTCGATAATTTCGATAATAAAAATTGGAAAATGCGATTGAATTTCCCGATTCTCAAGTGCGGAAGTTGTTCGTTTTTTGCCACCAATTAAAATGCCACCAATTAAAACTCTTAGGCAGCAGGTTTATGGAAAGGGAAGTATGGACGATAAACATATTCGTAAATGGGTTCGAGAGTTTAAGGACTGC
The DNA here is from genome assembly GCA_009739505.2 of Apolygus lucorum. Classification (NCBI taxonomy): domain Eukaryota; kingdom Metazoa; phylum Arthropoda; class Insecta; order Hemiptera; family Miridae; genus Apolygus; species Apolygus lucorum. The sequence goes on from CM019167.2 coordinate 27,450,026, forward strand.
CGGACCAACATCCATGAAGAAGAACGAAGTGTACGACAGCTGTCACGGACGAAAGTTGACGCATTAGTGCGCATCATTGTGAACTTTGCTTATTGCTTCCTGAAATTTCTGAAGCAATATCAAAACCGATTTCACAACAATATCAGTGAAAAATTCATGTTCAATTAAGTTTTAACGAGAATGTTGACAGAATGGAGGCTTCTCGTCAATATCTCGGTCGTTTTGCAGAAGAAGGGAAGGAGATTTTGGATACTTTCGTTACCTGGGTGTCTCATTTCACTCCGGAGACAAAACATCAATCACTTGAAAAGCGCAGTACCGAAAAGGTGTGCTCTTGGTTGATTTCATGGTTCGCGGAAGTAAAGTAAATGCCAATTATTGTGGGATGCTCAAAAAACTGCGATGAGCAAAACAGAATGACAGGAGGGGGTTGTTGACATCAACGTCTAAATCACACCTACAGCATTAGTTCATGTATCCTCCACTAAGGATAGTAAAGCAATTTTCCCTTGAAATACCTGCATCGCATTATCTCAAGCTTTACCAAAATAGATAACTAAGCTTATATCATATGATTCAAAGGAAAAATTTAATTATCCCTAGAATGTCACTACCGCATGACAAAGCTACCTCTTGTGGCACACAGAACATTGGACTTTTGAACTAGTTCGGATGAGACGTCGTAGCCCACCCACCTTCAGTACAGAGTTGGTACTGAGTGATGACGAGGAGGTGCAGCGCAGATTGAGAGGGCATGCAGGAGAATAATAGGACACAGGTAAGTTAGTACATCAATGCTGATGGAAAGACTCCAGAAGTGCGTCGACCAAAATGGGGATTTGTGGTGAAATGGTCTGCAGTAGTACTGAGATGAAAGTAAAAATAGAAGGGAGTTAAAATTTGTTAATTCTAGCTCTGCACCACTTGACATTACTGTGATCGTGCTGGAACCACTGAATGAAGAGTGTTTGCAGATCATAGGACTGAGATAGAAAAAACACAGTCGTTGTTTTGATTCTAATGTACGAGGGTAGTTCATTTCTCTTTTATAAATGAAATACTTTGACGACTATCCTCTTCAGAAACCGTCTGACACTAACGGCGTTACACGGAAGAAAACGCAACACCCGACAGTACGAATCTAGCGATCCCTTGCGTCGTTTATTGTTGCAAAAAATAGATTATCCCAGTGTTTTCAGCGCGTTAATTCACTCTGACGGGCACTAGAAGGGGGTTCTGTCATCTTCGCCGGCAAAGGGCGGCCCTCCCTTCCCACGAATGAACGATCGGGGGCTGAAGGATTAGTTCCATACAGAAAATATGTAAATGGCTCACATGATTCAGCAGGGCGCGAATAGAAGCGCAGAGAGCCGTGAAATATGCCTCTCCTCTCCTTCCCTTCCTCAACCGCCCGAACAACAACCACCACCCCCGCCCCATTTCTTTTCCAAGTTTCCTTCGCAGCACAAATTGCAGTTCCGGCGACGAAAGAACCGCCTAGGGATCTTCTCCCCGCTTCAAGTTTGTTCTCTTTTTTATTCCCTCCTTGATAATTCACCTTGTATTGTTTATAGCCGAGTTATCGCGCCTTCTTCCCCGTGACGTGGGTTTACAGTACTACAGTAGCAGGTTGCTACGATATGCTTATTCTCGGCATATTCTCTCATCATGATGGGTTCTCTAAGGTTTTTTTCTCCACACCCATCAAAAGTTCTCATTTCCACATGGAAAAAATACTTCCTTTCATATTTAGGTTCCAGTATTATATAGAATAAATATATCATAGAACCGAACTTCCGTAGTAGGTACCTAAGGAACGCGCTTTGATTCAAAGATGACATTTTATTCTGATTTATGTATTTTTGAGTTGGTAAGTACGTAGCGAAACGAGACGATTCATCTTATTCTAGTCAGATTGTACCTACTGGTTATGTCCTGCGGGAACGACAAATTTGGAAGGTGAACCAATCCGTTTATTGTTCCATTACGTCTGTAAAACGACCCATTACTTACTATAAACATGTGTGGTACTCCACAAATAATTAACACCAAAATATCGATAAATTTGAAAATTATCCAAATTAATCAATACCTACAATAATTTATAAAAGTTGGAAATCTAGCGATTTTATCAAGTGCAAACTTCCAATAGTTGTGGAAAGTTGTAGAACTAAACAAAATGTTTTCTTTTGAAGTGGAAACTCAATTATTATCGAAACTAATCAAGGAGGGCCACTGGAGAGAGTGATTCAGATTAGAAAAATACGTAATAATACCATTATCAGTTCCTCAATCAAAACCTCCTTTTTGTGAAGTCTTGTTACAAGCTAAAGCCCGATTATAATGGCTAAAATACTACAGATATGAGAGAGTTCAAGGAGAAAAGATTGCACAAGCGCAAAAATGGAAGCGAAACCCACGGCCGTCTTAATTACTGAAATCGAGGAGAAGATGGAGGTGAATGAGGAGTCATATAGATGGATGAAGAGAACAAGAGGACAAAAGAAAAAACGGTAGTTAAAAATGAACAGCCACACTCTGAGAACCTTGGGGGCGGGTACGAGGAAAATGGACGTGCATAAAGCTGACAAGGGTTAGGACCATAAAAAGAACCCGGAGGGAGGGGCTCAAAAAACAACTGTCGCAATCAAACTCTGTAAAAAAACGAAAAAAGTGAAAAAATACAAAGCTTGGTTCCGAAAGGGAAATTTCACGAAGGCTTCTTCGCAGATAACTCAAAAGTTACGGTGGAACCTGAAAGAATGGGAAACGGCTAATGCGGTTGTTAAAACTTTAAAACTTTGAAATATTTGACGCTTTTGGTCTTCAAAACGGATTTTCCATTTTGAGCCGCGGCGGTGATGGGGTTTTTGGGACGGAGAGTCGTAAAATATCGTGGCTAATAAGGGAGTACGGATAATTAACAGGGAGGTTACACCCTCGGGAAAATTTATCAACTGGGAATGAAGTGACTCGGTATATGGTAGCAACTTCCATGGTGTCTTACGCTGAGGTTTAAATACTTTTCCAATTATCGGCCCAACAATGATGACCGAAATGTGTCGAAATGAGGACTATGTGCTCATTTTGGGATTAAGGACCGATTTTCGGTAGGTTCCAGAGATACGTACAAGCTTCGTGCATCAACAGTTGTAATCATCTGAACAAAGCCTCTCCTTGGGCGAGCTTCATTGTACACGATTTGAGAAGATACCTAATTTAATCGGAAAATCCAATGGTAGATTCAGCCATGCCCATGAATCATCTGACGGAAACCGAAATTATGTATTGGTGGTGGCTAATATCAATCTCTATTACATAAAAGTTTATTATTTTTCTGTACAGATCACTCGTCTGCAAAAAATACGGCTATGCCATTGTTACCACCAACCAACATGAAGAAAAACATCGATCGCATTTCGGTCAGCTAAAATTTGAACGGAGATTAGGCCTCTTTCGCGATTCACTTTCGAGTTTCTGATTCATCGTAAGTCCAACCCTTAAGTTCTCTAGGGAGCGAACGCTTTGTCCTACAGAGCTCCGCGTGGTCTCTAAAAATTCTATACTATCTTAAATTGATGGAAAAACAATACCTTCATATCGAAATTGTTTTAGTTAGGGCGTTTTCAAAATTTCAACCGTTATTTTCCAACCCTTAGAAGTGACTTACATCAACCAAAAGCTTCTTGGAACAACTAGTCCCCAAATGGAGCCCATACACCAAATGTTATCAAAATCGGTCAATGCTAACTGTGGAAAGTTCCGCGTACGGCGTACGCCCGGCCGAATTCTTACTCGATTTTTGGATTTTACATACCTTGAAATGTAAACCAACAAAGTTTGAGAAGGGGGGTTAAAAAAAATTTCTTGGTCGATTCCAAAAGTTCATTATTGAAATAATAAACCAAAAACACGTTGAAAAAAACTTGGTGGTTGAGGAAAATGATGTGAAAACAGTGAAAATCTAAATAGTGTGTATATTATTTATCGAAGATTCCTCAAGATCCCCCTACAACAACGTTTTCTACCGACCAATCCAAAATCCACGTGGATTGTTATTATTATCGAAGTAAAGAGCACGTTGCTGGGCGGCCAGAGGAAAAAAAAACCCGAGCTGAATCAATAATACACCCAATGTCGGTGTTATTCATTGAGGTACAGCTAATCACACAAAGGGCCGATAAAAGTAATCCACCTCGACAGCTGTTTAGTTGGGCTTGATGATTGATTGCAACGTTTATCAGAAGGTTCAAAATAAGCGGAATGATCATTTTTGTTTGCGCAACAACTGAACTCTGGAGTTGGTCGACGATAAGATTAAACGCAGTTGGTGCACGCATTTAGGAAATTACATTTATTGTAAAATATTTTCTCGCAATCCTTTTTTTTTAGAAGCGACTGACAATAAGCAAAAGTTTTGTGGCAAATCTAGACCCTAAATTGAGCCCGTATACAAAATTTAATCAAAATCAGTCCATAGGGACTGGGCAAAGTGCCGCATACGGGAGATAAAAGGGAAAATGTTCATTCAATTTTTGGATCCTCCATACCATGAAATGTAAACTTACGTTAACGTAAAATTTTGAGGAGATTTGAATTTTTTCTCCATTCTCGATTCTAAAGGTTCATCACTGAAAATAATAGACCAATATTCCAAATTTGAAACTTTATTTCATCAGCAGTCACTGAATAATTTTAAAATTTTATTGTTTTTATTATATTTTTGGTAAAATGTATTCTAACCGCAAATCATGTTTTTTCCTATGATTAGTTCCAATTTTCACACTTCCGATTATTTCCTTACTAGCCTTCAGCTCATAGATAGATACCCTCAATTACCTACCTGATGCGTTCTGAATTAGACGCTGAACGGAAACACAGGCTGCTTTGTTAGGCGTAGCACAAAATCGAAATTTGACATTCATTACCCGACGAATGAAAACGGAGTGAGAACGTGTCAAGGGGGTTCCAACGGTACGTGCTCAGACGTGAATAATGAAAGGTCTACGAGGCTTCACATAGCACGTAGAGCATAAGCAACTATAGACGTGGAATACTGAATCTCTCCGTCATCACAAGGGAATCACTTGAGATGAACCAAAATAAACCCAAAAGTTCGATCCGCGGTCTATAAGAAGAACGTTAGTGGATTGGTGGTTGTCAACAGCTGCTGATGGAAGGCAACAGGTTGGTCGAGTCTACACCGAGATTCCATGAAAACTGCCACGATCAAAATGATTCGAATCGAATATATGTTTGGTCATTTATCATTAAAAGTCCCTTCATTCATCGTGTTTGGTGTTTACATTCAGTTAGCCCATGATGGCATATTAGTTATGCCAAACTTTGGAGTAACGAAGTAGAAATTTTGGACAAATCACAACTGAAAAATCGTTATCGAGTAGGGCCTGCACTCTGCATTTGGACAGGTTTTTGTTGTTTGGTGGTGGGTTTGGTTTTTATTTTCTAATTTAAAAATTTTAAATATGAAAACGTTGCGTGAACAAAATTATAGCTAATTAATGTTCTCATTATGGTCAGCTAGGTTTTCTCTCGAACATGGAAGACAAACGGATGAGAGGGAGCCAAGCTACATTCTCATAAATTGCATCATATAAGCTAGAATATAGTAGGAAATCCGATATATCTGGGTTGGATTACGATTCCATTTCTCTGGATCTGCCTCTGGGCTGGTATTACTTTATTAAGCTAATCAGGTACCTTATGTCTGCGTACGAGTGATTTCCTACTACCTGAGACGTACAACACTGCATTACCCACTTGGCAGCCTTTTTTCGGTTGTTTGTTATCGTCGCTCGTGAAGGGAGTGGAATCTTATCGAGCGTCGGAACTGAGGCCAAAAAAGTTATCAGTTCCTCGCGGGCCGGTACTCCTAGGAGCCGTTCGGACTCTGATTTAGGAGCCGCCGTGGGGATCGTCATCGGGGAAAAGCGGGGGAGAAGGAGATCCCTGGAGGAAAACCGCTCCCGGATGGGGGATTTCACCTGGATTTACCTATCGGGAAGTCTCTGGGTCTCTCTTCACGGGCCTGGGGGACCCATTCCCAGACCCGATCCCCTTCGAACACCCGTCAAACTCTTCATCCCCTCCTTCCCTACGACCACGACTTCTATTATTCAGGGAGGATCAGCAAGAGATGGAGTAGGTAACCGCTGAAGCAATCACGTTTTGGTCCCGCTGAATGATAGTCGACAGAAGAATGCTTGTATTAAATTGTACAGAGCTTGGCAGTAGTACATGGTACGAGACAGGAAGACGACGATGAGTATCATCTGATTTTCGGATAGCTCCTCACATGAAACACTCAGGTTTATGACAAAGTAACAAACTTTCCAGCCAACAACTGGCTGACATCAATTTAATTTAAGCTTTGAAATCCAACAAATTGTTCCTCCAGGATTGGCCGAATTAGAGGTCGACCTCGACAGATTGAAAAAATCGAAGAACGAATATTCAAATACTGCAAGAAAAGTTAATATCAACAGTTGGTATCTCAAACATGGGGCCTTTCCTACATATAATTTATGCAAGTTATGGTTTATTAATGATTGCATCCAATACGCATCTTACCACATACCTAATATTGATACACTAGAATTTTTAAGTGATGGGCTCATCAAATACAACCGTCGATTTTCAACCATTTCCATTTCATATTGAACCTTTAGCGAAAAAGTACAAACATTTGTCAAAATGCATGATACGAAGAAAACTGAGGAAAGTCATAATTGTTTGCTAGTTTTAGGTATAATTCGATTTAGGATGGAAAGACGTATCTTACGTCTGGATGAGGTACGATCAGTTGATACCAAAGGAGTTTCATTAGAACGGTACTGAAGTTGTACACCACATGAAAGAAGCGGCTCTACATACAATGAGGAAAAGAGGAAAATCCGTTGTCATGTGAATCAAACCAAACGGTACGTGTGAAGCAACAAGCCAATTCCGCAGTTTAACTGGGTTTTCAAGGATCTGCTTCTTACACTACACAAATGTTAGTTTTGTTCGTTTCCTCAATTTAATCCAATATTTATGCTATGACGAGGAAAAAATGTTCCGTTTCAAGAATTATTGACATATTTACTCAATCTTTTCCGTGTACCTTTTTTAAAATTTTCCACGACAAAAAAAAAGCAGACTCAAAAGTCACAATTAAGTATGAAAGTAATATTGGTTAATAAGCGAACAAAAATGTTCCAAATACAGGAATTGTAGTTATCTAAATTATTGAAAATACTCCACCAAAATGGATGTAATGATGCACATTAAAGGGGCTCAGTCGGTCGCCGTTCATTCTACGTTCCGGGTTCGTATTTCCCTAAATTACAGGCACTCAAACTTTAAAACTTGTAACTGAATTTGAAATTTTCAAGGATTTTCGAAATTCATTGATGCAGCAGTCTAGGGAATTGAAAAAATAAAAGATTGCCGTTGGAATCATCAAAATCGGACAATAATTGCCAGAGAAAATGGGAAAAACCTAACTGAATAAACGTTTTCCCATTCTTCCCTGGCAGCTATAGTTCGATTTTGATGAATCTAGCGGCAATCTTTAAGTTTTTCAATTCCCTAGACTGCTGCACTAATGAATTTCGAAAATCCTGGAAATTTAGGTACAACTTCCTAAGTTTCAGCGCCTGGCATTTAGGGAAATACTAACCAAGAACGAGGAATGAACGGCGACCGACTGAGACTCCCTTAATCCCCCCCCCCTCCCATCAATGAACAAAAAGGAAATGAACATGCTCCAGATCGATTCATATATGTATAGGAAGGATTATGATTTTAACAATGTAGGTAGAAAGATACTCGATGAAACCGCCATTATCGTTGTAGCAGCTGATGATGTTGACAAAGGACGAAACAGTTTTTATTACACATCATTCGGAGACACTGGATATATAACTGGAATCTGTTGCGTTTTTAAATTCAGACCGGAACACGTTGAACAAAAGGAATAGCGTCATATTCGATGCAATTTTTGTTGCACCTGCTCGTCTAGTTGCTTTTGTGAGCCTAATAAAAGGGGTTCTAAATCTTCGAGACGGTTCGTGTCAAGTAGTAAAACACGACAATATTTGAAGTGAGACGAAAGCGATAGTTTTATCTGCTCTCTCCGGACATGGATATGGCGAGAAACCTTATTGACGGAGGTCTCCCTATCTTTTTATCTTCTCAAATAGATGATCACCATACGAGAACGGTGAAATTTCATGATCATCTAATAAAGGTAAAAAGTAGAGAGAAATTATCGGTGACGATACTGAAAAAATTACACTATTGTTTTGTGATGCTATCTTAATTTATTTGGATGATATACGACCCGTTTCATAACAGGAACAGATTCTGAGCTAAAGTAGGCAATCAGTGGTTTGACAATTGGCTGAGACTAAAAATTCAGAATGGATTTAACTGATCTTGATTTAAAAATTAAGATATCTTAGTGAAATATTATTTACATATTTGTGAAGATTTTTTGACATTCAATATTTAGTTATCGAAGTGTTGCAAAAATTGTACGTAATTTTGGAAATGTATCGTTCAAGTTTTATGTTCAGATGGGTAAGTTTTTCTGTTAGTTTTTTCTCTTGTAAATCGAACATTCAATTCGGTCAGATGTGCAGTCGGTTGACGAAAGCCGGAGGCAGGCGACTTGTGTGGTCGTATTCGAAGAAACAAAAGTGGTGGGAAGGCGTAAGGGGTTGAGGAGAAGGCAATAAGGAAGCAATTCGGAAGAGAAGTTTTGCCGATTTGAGACCAGGACAATTAGAAGGAGACGATAGCCGGCTTCCTAATACGAGATTATCCTTTCCGGTCCTCATTGGCGAACCCCTTGGGGGATCTCGAGTCAAATTAGGAGTCTAACTTGGGTAACACCCTACTTGCCATCCGCTTGTTCGGGAGGGCAAACGTCTTCCAGAGGGAGATTTCCAAGGGGATTTCTCCTTTTACGACCGATTCCGTGATTGTTAACATTCGACTTCCTCCCTCTTCCAGGGCAACGGCCTCGAAGTCGATCTATGACTAATTGAAGGTCGCACAACTTAGACAATCGATGCTGAAATTAAAAACATCGAGGAGACGAGAAGACAAGCGATAGGTAGACTTAGGGAGACGCCAAATCTCATGTGTTTAACCACCTGCGTGGCCCAGATAATATGAGTAGGCATCAAAGCAAAGCAATCAAGAAAGCAAGCAAACAATCAATTATGCAATTGTAGGAACAATGGCTCGTATCAAAGAACTCACGATCGCCAAGGAAAACAAAGCGCTGATTAAGATGGCTTATATCCAGGTAAGTTAAGTCCAACTCAGGACAAAGCTAACAGTTATGAAATTGACGATAGCAAAAAGATTCATTTACTGTGTCACATAGAAAAGAAGAAAATAATTCTGCAACAAACGAAACTGAGAAACCTGCTTTCCTTAGTTTTGGGTGTCTTGAAATCGGGCAAAATAGGAGGTATTATAAGATGAGCATGAAAAAACGGAGTGGGAGGAGGTCTACTTCTAAAGCCTAGCAAGTCCCAAAAAGTTAGGAAATGAGTTTTTAGTGTATCTGTCCTTAACGAACCGAGTTCCTAGGAATTGATGAGGTTTCAAAGCGTAGAAAAATCAGCTGATTATCTCCAGATGAAGGTTATAGAGTTACAAGAGATAATCGTCCCCGCCAACGCATCAGCTTATTCAAAATTGATTTAGAATTTGGAATTACGAGGACTTCATAGATCCATGAAATATAACTGTATGTGTACAATATTAATTTGAAAAAAAAACTCTATAATTTTTAAATATCTCTATTTTAAATAAATGGAAAACAATACCTCTTCTATCAAATTCAAAAATGTTTGAATTAGGGCGTATTGACCCCCCCCCCCCCCCATACTTTTTACCTCTTAAATGACTGACAATAATCAACACCTTTGGGGCACAACTTGATCCCAAATTGAACCCACATAGCGAATGTCATGAAAATCTGCCAAGAGAAACTGGGCACATGCCGCGTACGAGTACGGCAGACGGACGGCAAATTTTTTATTACATTTTTTGATTCATTATTGAAAATAATAAACCAGAACGGTAAATGCATAATACTGTAACTGTGCACAAGTTAGGGTGTGAGGATTGTATGAGTAGCTAAACTGAGTTTGAGGCTGAAGTAAGCTCAATTAAGTGAATGAGCTCAACACTAGATCGAGACTTGTAGGTACGCTGTACACCAAAGCTTCTCATTAGTTCCAAAAGCCAATTTTCCTCTATTACGGCGTACAAATTTCGAGAAGCGTACTCCGCCCTCTTCAGAATCTCGAGGTCTGTTGGACTCTGTCACCGCGACCAGATGTAGTTCGTAGGCGGCCGATACCGCCCTCAATTCGGCCTAATCACGTCAAAGTGCCTTTCCCACTTCGGAGAATGGCCTGCTCTGTCACAGATAATCTCTTCCCCCATAACTCATCACGCCTTCAGACGCCCTGACGCCGGCCTTTCCTCGCCATCCTTTGCCTCAGAGTCAACGCGTCGTCAACTCATCCGGAACGCATTTCGTACAACAATCTCTTAACTACACATCCATTTGTTAGATACTGTTTCATAAATTCATATAGGTACAACAGTAATTAATTTCTATCCAAGATTTATAAAAGTTTCTCGCGGGTTGCAATGAATGTATCGGGACCACAAGACGGCGCTGGAGCGTAAGGGTAGCGAAGTAAAACTACCAGTATAAGTAGTATTCGACTACCAAAATCAAAATTAGGTAGGTATCAAAAAATAAAACGTTCGCCAAGTGGATGTAGCACATAGCTTCCTCGTATCCATAACCCGATTGTATAGAAAATCCGATGCATAGTACCTAGTTAGTCTCATAAAATCAATCTCTAAGTACCATCCACTACCCTCTTAGGGGACCCACCCTACATTATTAGGAAATGTAGAAGTTATGGCTATTAAAAGTTTTTAATAAACGTTAAATAATAACGTTTGATCATGCGCTGAAAGTACATTCAATTTGGGGTCCACGATTTTCATAGGGGACCATGTATACGCCAACTCTCATAATTCCTGAAAATTTCATTGAAATTAGACGGATAATGTAGAAGTTATGGCTGTAACAAGAAAATACACGATTGCGCAAGCGCAGTGGCTACTATCCGTCTGGGGGAAGTGATTTTCATAGGGGACCATTTACAGCTTTTCTTTTGCTACTATCAGTCCGGGAGTGATAGGAACTCCCTGAAAATTTCATCGAAATCGGATGAAAAATGTGGAAGTTATGGCCGGAATTCGTGACAGAAAGACACACAGACACGGAACTAAATTTGTTCAGGAAGGTCGGAAACGTAAAAATCGAGTGGAAATTTTGATTTTGGCAAACAAAGCTCTTGCTACCTTGGTAGACTCGGAAGCACATTTTTTTTTTTTTTTTTTTTTTTTGGCTGGAGCCGCCTTGTAATGATTAATTACGAAAAGATATTTGAAACAAATGGTAAGTTCCTGCATGAAGAATTCAAGCTAACACAATCAGTAAAGCAACTCAGTCGAGTAGATTAAATAAATAAATATTATTGATGAATTGATCCTGATAATTTGGCTTCATGATCTGCTTGAGCTTCCATCCTATTCACTCCAGTTGGTCTACTTGGTCCACCTAAAATATACCTAACCGAACAGAAATATAAATTCACTTACCTAAACAAAAAACCTAAGGGATGGAAGTTATAGACCAAATCCCCTCCCTCTGGCTAGTTCCCTAAATCCCCAGCACTTCTACTCGTATATTATGTGCAGAAAATAGGGTAAAAGATCACCCAAGTAAGTCAGCCTTGTTACACTGATGAAAGAAGGAAAATGAGAGAGAACGAGACGCGAAAAGATGCAGAGAGAAAATACAGAAAAGAAGGAGTTTCCATGGAATTTATCGTCGGTGGGTGCACAGCGTCGTAAACATCGACGGTCCCCGCGAGCGAAAATATGACGCGAGTAAATTGCGCCTTTGTGTCGATAGAGTCGCGGATTTTAGTAGGTACTTTTGCGACGGCTCAACTCTGCAACAAAGTCGATCTTGATGGCTTTCTCAGTGTTCATGGGAGTCAATAAACAAAAATTCGGAATAAATTGATTTTTGGAAAAAAATGTAAGAAGACAGGCGATTTTTAAAGTTTTCACGAGTACAAAACACGTGGCTGTTGGCAGAGCGTATGGTGTTACATGTTTATAACCAATATTCCCATCTTGAGGTTGCTTGCTCTAGTGGAAGATGTTTAAAAGAATTTAGATAGGTTTAGAACACCATGTACTGTTGCTAGCGTACCAAGATATCGTCGGTCACATAGTATCATACATTTTTGTCGAAAATGAGTGTTTGCCATCGAATGAATGACTCAGTTACACCAATTTCCAGAATGAGATCGCTGAAATCGCTACATATCAGGAATCCAACGGCAACTGCACGTATCATCACTAGTTACCATTGGAAAATGACTGACGCTAAAGGTGATCTCAGTGATGCGAGTGTCACTTAATGTTATAATTATTATCAATTAGTGAACCTGATGGACAGAAACGGGAAAAAAGATCACAAAATAAGTTGAATAAGTAATCGGTTCAGCTCCATGAGTCTGATATGTTGATTTGCACACATGAACCATTCTGTACGAAAAAAACGCTGCAAATTATTACACAATGGTTTATTATTTTTCATTTTTCTATATAGATCACTCGTCTGCAGAGCCACCAACCATCCAACATGGGGAAAAAACATCGATCGCATTTCGGTCAGCTTTAATTTGAACGGAGATTAGGCCTCTTTTGCGATTCACACTCGTGTTTCTGATTTATCGTACGTCCAAACTTTAAATTCTAGTAGTGAGCGAACGGTTTGTCCTACAGAGCTCCGGGTGGTCTCAACAAATTCTATGGGATCTTAAATTGAAGGAAGAACAATACCTTTATATCAAAATGTTTTGAGTTAGAGCGTTTTCAAAATTTCAAAATTGATTTTGGAACCCCTAGAAGTAACCTACATCAACCAAAATCTTCGGGGCATAACTAGACCCCAAATGGAGCCTACATACAAAATTTCATCAAAATCGGTCAATGCTAAGTGGCAAAAGTGCCGCGTACGGCGGACGGACGGCCAAATTTGTATTAGATTTTCGGATTCTACGTACCTTGAAACGTAAACCATCAAATTTTGAGGGGGTGTTAACAAATTTTTTCTCTTGGTCGATTCCAAAGGTTCATTATTGAAAATAGTAAACCAACAGTTTTTTTGCTCTCCTGAAAAATTTGGAAAATGTATGATACGTGGTGTTGCTGTGAGACCGACGATATACCAGGGCCTTAAATCGTTGCACGGAGATGAACAACGGCAATCAGAACGACTGCCTACTAAGGTGTATAATGGAGCAAAAACATTCTGCTACGACGCTACTGAACCAAGGTCGTACTGGATGCTTTATACTGTTGTAGGGTGCATCAAATCTAATTTCATTTGTGTTAGTCTGGTGTAGGCATGTTACGTAAGTAACTGAGTAATGAGAATTACTCAAAATGGATTTTTGAGTAGTTGAAAAACGAATATCTTTATAAGAGGACCGAGAAAATCATTCTGATCGAAAACCATGGAAAATAACAGATGATTAAAAAAAAGCAAGATAATTTAGTACATCTTGTCAGTACTGACTTCATCAATGCGACTTTCAAAATGTTGGCAGCGATTTCCACGACAAATTTATCGTCCAACGAGGTGATGATCGAATCACGATTCTGATGTCTTCACTGGTTGGCCGATGTGCATCCTTAAGTGACTTCATCATCCAGCAATGAGGTTTTTACTATTACTCTAAGGCTCCGCGCCGCTGTCATTCACACATCTCAACGTAAATCAAGTTGTAAGATTTGCAAACGTCTGGCGCTTGGCGTAGTTGTCGGTGCATTCTACCTGCGGTGACGAGTTTTTGATTACTCTGTCTTATCTAGTGACATCAGCTTTCACGTCAAATTATTACCTCCTACACTTAAACTCCATCCGTACAAGCGTTTCGAGTCTGCTGTGCCAAGTGGGCACACTCCATTATGGGTGCCCCAGGGAACACGTTATGATTTACACCTGACAAAGACTATCATCATTCTAAAATCAATCGTACTTCTATTATTTCAGTTCTTTATTGCTTCGAGAGGTTACAATTTTCATCGAATAATAAATCGAACTATTTTCAGTAGGCAAGAGCTCGCAGAATCTCACAACTTACCCTCTTCTCTCTCCAATACCATCATCTTCATGAACCAGCTGGTTACTCTAGTCAATAATGAATCAAAGATTCTTATTTCACAGATATATTATGTTCAAAATTATCATAGAGAAAAAATCAATATTTTTACGGTATAAGAGGTGGTTTTCACCATCCAAGAAATGTCTGTGTTGATCCCACTTAGAGTCAAAAATTCACAAAAACGTAGGAAATTTCAAATGAGTGAAAATATAAAATCTTTATTTCGAATATGTGTGACAAAATCTTGTGTCGTCTGTCCAGGCCTTAGTTTTCAACCGATTTTCCTGGTTCTTTTTTGTTCGACGCGGAAAACTATGTAGTTGTGCACTACGTCGGCGGAGTTTCGAATTTTTCCTTTTAAGAGAGGGAGGGGGGGGGGGGGGGGTAAAAAACGTGCGTTTGCGGCCATAATCTTGTAAAATTCTGTTCAGGCCTCAATTTCCAACCGATTAGCGTGTTTCATTTTTTGTTCGACTCAGAAATAATTAACCGGTATTTCATACTTTTAAATATATTTAAAATATAATATATTATAATAAAATATAATATTAAATAATATATTTAATACTTTATATTTAATACCCAAGCTCTGAAATTGAGATAAAATTCTCATTATAACTCCGGATTTTCATGAATTATTATCTGTACCACCATGGAACTAATAGTGGTGCCACCATGGTGCCAGGGCACCATAAACGAGGATTTTTTTTTTTGTTTCACCTTGAATACGGTTGTGAACTACTACGAACTACTTACCAAAACTAACAGATGAATGTTCAACGTTACGACGTATTTTCGCTTTGGTGCCAGACTGGCACCATTGTGGGAGGGTGGGGGTGAACTCGAATTCGCATGTTGAGTATCGTAGATCATGGATTCTAAGATCCTCTGCAAATTCGATGCTTCCATGCCGCTAGAAGTGTTATGGTAGACAAGGGAGAGGGAAGGGGGGAGACCAGTATTTCTTGCCTAAAATACTAAATAAATTACATCGAGTGAAACAGTTTTATCGCTTACCAACCGGTTAAAATTGACCTAATGCTTATCCATTGGGACGTCCTCC
Organism: Apolygus lucorum; assembly: GCA_009739505.2. Lineage (NCBI taxonomy): Eukaryota > Metazoa > Arthropoda > Insecta > Hemiptera > Miridae > Apolygus > Apolygus lucorum. The sequence continues at coordinate 27,465,383 of CM019167.2, forward strand.
AAACAAAATTAATTCTTAAAGCATTCTTTTACTTGCGAACGAATTACAAACACCACACACGATACCTACATCGCATAAGCCAACTGATAAGAGAGATAACCTAGGTTTTTGAGCTCCGAAAGGTTCATCTTATCTTCGCTAGGCAGCGCTCACGCCGTTCCACCAGTTTCTTCCCCTAGATGCTCCTCTGGAATGCATGTATTACTTAACTAAATGTTTACCCCTTAGAAGTGATTGACATTAACCAAAAGCTTCTGAGCACAACTAGACACCAAATGGAGCTAATAAACCAAATTTCATCAAAAGCGGTCCATGGGAACTGGGAAAAGAATGGCGGAAAAATGATCTTTCAATTTTTGGATTCTACATACGTTGAAACGAAAACCATCAAATTTTGAGGGGGCTTATGGTTCTTTTTCTTGCTCGGTTCATTCTTGAAAATAATAAAACAAAACGACTTTTGTCCACTTTCCACTCGGAATGAGCTAGTGATGTCATCTAGTTGAGGTTTAAGAGTATTATAAGATACAAAAATAGTTGATGTCACTGACTTGGGTTCTGAATACGTACAATAAAAAGATTCACGACGCTTAACTTTAAATCTTAATTGGATTCATGAGATTTTGCTAAATTCATAGTGGTAGCAGAGAGATGCAGTACTTGAGCACTTCACCGGTAACAATGTGATTCTGAGGGAAGAGGGTGGGGAAAAAGACAGAAAGAAAATGCGTGGGGGGTTCGGAATTTGATACGATTGGCAGTCATTGCCGCAAGAGCACTTCCCTGTAGGCCATAGAAAACAATAAGATCAACGCTACGAGGGGCCTCCTCAATACGAAGGTACTTGGGCTGGGAAGGCCCCTGGGGCGGGTCTGTTTTTGTTAGTGCGGTCTAATGCAGTTAGCGGAGGTGTAGGGTATCTATTTCTGTTTGCCTCTAATTATGAAAGAGGATCCATCCGCTCCATTGTGCCACCTAATTCTATTGGAGGAGCAAATGCATGTAAATGGATAACTTCCATTATCCACTCGTGCGCTCCCCACCGGCTCTTGGTGCTTTCCCCAGACTCCGCACTCTGTCCTCTAATTCAATTCCTCCGAGACTATTAAATAATTTCAGATCGGGAGACCTCCATCGCTTTCGCATCAGAAATTCTTGCACAACGATAGGAGAATCTTCTGACAACGCGCCGGAGTGCAAAATGTGATTTCGGCGAAAAAAACTCGGTTTTTCCTTCGTAACAATCAGTTGTTTTAGCTATCGTGTACCTCAAGGATTTCCACCTCTGAAACGGTAAACCCGAATAAATATCACGATTGAAACAAATCGACGTTCCGGTCAATTTTATACCCAAATTTCAAAGGTGAAAATCTATTATATGTGAGGCGGAAAGCGAAAAGGGACCTCTTGTCGGCCTTCGTCGAAATGGAGTTATTGCTATTTTCTCAATCTGTATAGATTTATGAAGAATTTAAGACCAAAAGCATCCTTGTAGCTTAAAAAAATGACGAAGCTGCAGTATTTCAGTGTTTTATAACAGAAAAAATGGATTTTGAGAAAAACGACCATAAACTTCAAAACGCTACTTTAAATTCTTAGATTCTTAAATCGATATTTTCTTATTCAGGTTAATTTCGATTCGATTCGATCTTTCAGGCCTATACACTTGGGTTCTAGAGGGTCCAAGGATTAATAATCGATATACAGTGAAATATCGATACTTTCGGCCTTCTTCCAGTTTTTAGCCTTCTCCTCAAAATCAGCTTTGCCGACAAGAGGTCCCTTTTCGCTTTCCGCCTCACATATATTCATACTCGTCTTAGACTGAAATTCAGGTTCCTTTACTTTGACGAGCCTTATATGAGCCTACACCAGACACAGGCTCCATGCTGAGCAGCCTGCCATGAGTCAGCGAGTTTGTATCTTTCTTGCCGCTCACATTTGGGATTAAGATGGATCGGAGATGCATGAAGAGTGGGAGAAGGTAATCCGTATTATTTCTACTTAGAACACTCGTCAATGGATCCCAAAAGACCAATTTACAGCCATTTTTGGAATTTTTTTATTTCCTGGAGCTGTGTACCTCGATCATTTCGAATATAGCATAAATATATTCCTACGATTAAGACAGTAATTATATTGAAAACCTAAGAACCAAAAAAGTAACGTTTTTTTACCTCAATTTTTTTGAATTGGAATAACTTATCGACAAAATATTTTTTTAACGGATTTGGGTACGACGAGTTAGTAGCTCTAATCAGTATAAAAATACCGATTTTCAGCTATTTTTGAACAATTTTCAATTTCTGGAGTTGTCTCTATTATTAGAAATTGCAATCACGTAGAATTGTCCAAAAATCCTAGCTGAACAACCCGTTTTTACACTTGTTATTATTAGGGGGGTTACACTTGTTGTCACTTGTTTGTTTTTTGTGAGGTCAATAGCAACAGACAAGGGTCCAGTAACAGGCATTCTCAAATTTGGACCAAAATTAGAGCCTTGGAGGAGAGTTAAACCATAGTTTCGGGTGGTCCATTAGTACTGCGTAGATCTCAAGTGTAATCAGAATGAATTTCATGAGCCAGATGATATTCACAAGGCAGTAGAGTAAGGTTATGAACGCCACCACGAGATCAGTTGATGTATGATGCTGCAGCTGGTCCACATGAGGAGGCAGATCATTTACCAAGAAGAGGGCACGCAAGAGGAGTCTTCTCGTATATTTGACCTATATGCTTCATGTCACCCTTTAGCCTGTCTGTCATAGGCAATGAACAGTTTTGTCGATGTTTTGTTTATTACTGGGTCGAAACTTTCATAATCGAGTGATTAAAGACAGAAACAACAAAATTGAAGGATCCAGGAGCAGCCAAACGTTGAAATAAAGAATAATTGGAAAACTCTGAATAAATTACAAGGCTCAGAAAATTGCGACAGCATAAAAGTGGTGTGTTAAGCTTGTCAGTGACAGGTGACGTTGCCCTATAACATTTTCTTCTCAAAATAGAGAGTATACGCGAGTATGGATGAAAGTGAAAGGCGCACGATAATCGTGAGGTAGCGAGAGTGGAAGCGGAGGAGGGAGGGGATTGTGAAAGGAGTGAAAGGGGAGTACGGAGTGAAAGGAACTAATAATTACAGGAGGAAGGCGGACAATCTGCGCTGAAGGCGGGCTTGATATCGACACAGCAGCCGCCATTTTACGGAGAGGGAACACGAAGGACTGAGCGACCGTTGTGGGGGGGTTTCCAGGGGGGAGCCTCCCAGGGAGGACGAGGGTATCCCGGTGATGGGGGAATCCCAAAGATGGGTGAAGGGGGAAGAGTGCGGGGGCGACGCAGAGACCTCCTCTCCCATAATTCAGAGCGAGGAATCCCCCATTGTTGGGACGGGACCCACGCAGTCCCGACAACTCCAATAACATCTCTCTTTCTCTCTCTACCTTCCTCTTTCTCTACCCTTCCTTCGTATTCATTATAATCTTCAACCTTCCCTCTTTAATCAAAATTCCAAATGTTTTAAACAAATAAGAAACGATGAAACGTTCGAAGATTGTCCATAAGTGAGCATACAATAAACGCTGCTCTATTATTACCCAAAGGTTGATTAAATAGATCACTCGTCTGTCAGTGTAGATCACTCGTCTGCAAAGAACCCGGCTATGCCATTGTCAGCACCCACCAACCATACATACTACCTACCACGTACCTACACCGATCGCATTTTGGTCAGATAAAATTTGAACGGAGATTAGGGCAGTATTCATACCGCCCCTAGGACTCTGGCAATTATTGTTCGATTATGATGATTCCAGCGGCAATATTTCAGTTTTTCAACTCCCTAGGTCCGTGCACTAATGAATTTCTAAAATCCTTCAACATTTCCAATTTAAGTACAACTTTTTAACTTTTTGCCCCTTCGATTTGGCTAAATACTAACCCGGAACGAGGAATGAACGACCTACGAACCTATATCGAGTTTTGGAATCAAGCTCCTCAATTGTGGATGCGACTGTTTCACCAGATATGATCTTCAAAGGACCGCTTTCGGTGCCAGACTGGCACCTTTGGTGTTGGTGGTGAAGGGGGGATGAACTCGAATTCTAGTATTTTTATGATAGTGTCACTATTTGTTACAGTTTCGTGCAGTAGAAAAGTAAATAAAATTAACGCTATCGCTTATTGGTTGAACCCCCCCCCCCCTCATACCCTTCAATGCATACATCGTCAAACAATATGTTTCTCTTGTAACTGAACCTCTCTTACCAAATCAGGGACCTCAACCCTATTATTCCTCCTAACAACCCTATTCTATAGTATATAATCAATGAAATCTCCTCATCATCCATCACTTGCGGCAGTACCTACATTTAATAATATATTTCTTTTGATAAATTAGGTTATTCATTAGAGTGGATACAATAGAAAGCAAAATATTAATTAACCGAAGGATGATTTAAAGTAAGTACTATGAAAAGTGATTGGACACGTAACTTTTCTATGAATTAACCCCTGGTGTGTATAAACCCTCTGATGGACTCTAAGTGTATAAAGACAGACACGCAGCAAGTGTAAAGTTGTTTTTGAGACAAATGATAGGTTAATTGATACATTTTTCGTCATACCAACATTTTATTAGTAAACTCACTCCCAAGTAGTCTATGGGGTCTCAAGGAGTCTAATTTGGACAGAATTTCAAAAACTGTTATCTACGATACCCAACATGCAAATTCGAGTTCACCCCTCCCCTTCCCCTTCCAATACTTCTGCGGTTCCAGTCTAGGTAGGTAATTCGCAGAAGTTCACATCCTTGTTCAAGGTGAAAGACACAAAAACCCACGAAATGAGCGGTTTCTGGTGTCCTGACACCATGGTGGCACCACTAATTTGTTCCAAGGTGGCACAAAGCATACATATTCATAAAAATACAGAACTATGTTGATAATAATGTCCCCTCAATTTCACAGTTTGGGTACAATCAGTAAGCTATGAAGGAACCGAAATATTGAAAAATCGGATATTTTGTGAATATTATCCCCCTACTCGTCCTCTCCTCACGCTAATTTCGATTTCTGGTCATTCGAACTCTCCGAACAAAAGAGAATTTCGCAAAAATTGAGGCAAAATTATGCCCAAAAACGTACGTTTTTTGGTTGCCTGTATATAAAGTGTTTGAGGGACAAGGTGGTTTTCAGAAACTAGGGAACAAAGTACTTTTCCTGGTGGTTAGATCACAGCTGAAGGTTTGAAATGGAACCTTCCATAAAGGGGGGACAGGATCTGAGCGCCTGGGATATTCAAGATGCTCACAGCTGTCAAAATACTTCATTGAAATTTCGCTCGTGTCTGTCAGACACTTCAGACACACCAGGGGTTAAGATACCGTGGGTGTTGATCAAAAGGACGGCAAAAAATCACAGAAATGATGAATCCATACTAGCAGATACACGATCGAGTCGAATAAATTAACAAATCGAAACTATTGTACACAAAATTGAGACCACAGAGTAAGTTTTGAACTGAATACGGACGTTTTACCATTCGAGAGTAAATTTTCATAACGTTTAAGTGATTGGAGAACATTTTGGAAAAATTGGTGTGAGACTTAAGAAGTGAAGGAATCCTGCGATACACTTGGGTAAGGAAAGTAGAAGTTGAGTGAAAGGGGAGTGTAAAAGGAGGGTACTTTTACAACTGAGAGACTGCACCCGGAAAATCGGGGGGGGGGGGGGGGCTTTCGTAATATCCCGGAGTTCCAGGGAAAAAGTTGCCAACCCATAACCCGAGGGGGGGGAAACTCGGGGCGAGTTGGGGCGGGAGGGGCGGCGGCGCCTTGATCGGGGGAAGATTAATATTTTCCGGCTCTCTGCCTCCTTTCCGAGCTCAACATGAACCTCCCCCCCCTCCCCCTCACACCGCCACCGCTCAGTAACTCTTCGGTTGTGACGCTGAGGGGGGGCTGCCTGGTAGGTACGATGACACGATTTCTAGACTTTTATTTATGATCATCTGAGTTTCTCTCGGGCTCACACGTTTTTTCATCAATTTCCAGCGCCCCCTCTTCTTTCTCGACCTCCGCCAGCTATGAGTTACAGAGTGGCGGAGTGACGGCGAAGGGGGTGTTCTTGCGTCTAAATCTCAAATTTATTGATCCTTCCTGCACAGAGGCTCCCCCCCCCCCACACACCCAGTGAACACTATATAGGAATATTGGTGTTAACCCTCTCATGTATCTCCAAGCCAAATATGAGTAGTAAAAAGATGCATCCTCACCAAGAGTCACAAACTCATGACAGGCAGCTCATGCAGGCAGATCACCAAGAGCATATGGAGCACATGGAGCTGCCTGTCATGAGTTTGTGACTCTTGGTGAGGTTATATGTACTTGCCTCTCACTCCATGACATAGACTCTCTACATGGAGCTGCCTGTCATGAGTTTGTGACTCTTCGTGATCTACATGCCGCTCACTCCATGACATAGACTCTCTACATAGAGCTGCCTGTCATGAGTTTGTGACTCTTGGTGAGGATGCATCTTTTTACTACTCATATTTGGCTTGGAGATACATGAGAGGGTTAACACCAATATTCCTATATATTGTTCACTGAAGTTGCTGTGTTCTGTGAAGTTGCTGGACGTTGATGATCTACTCAGGCGGCTAAAAACACGAAGACTGCGCCCATAGACAGTAAATAGCCGACAATTATGGAGGTGTGCTGCTACGGACGACACTCCACACTGGCAGGTGGGCGAAAATTCAACTCGAGATGGTTGTTACTTACTTTTTTAACTTTGCAAATTCATTGTCATCGAAATGTTTCTAATAAGTTGAATGTACTTGGTGCAATAAATATAAATTGAGGGAAAAAACTTACTTAAGGAGCACTGGAGTGATAGAATACAATGATTACTCACCTGCAACAAACAGAAAGAATATTATAATAAGCGAATTGGGTCAATATAGGTAAACAAACATGAAAACAAATGCTCAAACATCAATATTGTTCATAAACTTCAGGAACACTCACAAACTGAAACTAACAAAAGGCTAAATACCTAGATATCTAGAACAATGGCTTCCACAGTGCATAAACAAATATAAGTTGTCATTGATTTTGGTTCACAGGCAGCTGAGTGAAATTCCACAAAAATTTCTGAGATCCGGTGATGAGGGATGTCTTCTCTACACAAGTACAGGGCACCGTGCCTCTTACACGCTCTCGTAATGCTCAGCTGCAGTTTCGAGAGACGTCCCTGGGACGTCGACTCATAAATCCACCGTTTTCCTTTGTTGTTTTGGTTGTTTTGATAACTTGATCAGTACTAAACCATCTTTCAATAGTATCAAGGTAATTCAAGACGTACTAGACACATAAGGTATCAAATCAAAACAATTTTATCTATTTTGAAAATACAAAACTAAGGTACTTAGATACCCAAATACTCGTTTACATTTGAAGCCATTTTGTTTTTGGTGTAGGTACCATTCTGTTAAACTATTTCAGACAGTAAACTATATCATAATTAGAGCTCGGAATTTGCATATTTTGCATATCTTTTACTCGTATTATGCGGTATATCTTTGTATTTGAACGTTTTGAAGGTTTCTGAAGGGTATGCGGTGGTTTAAATTGAAATTCAAATTGCATATTTTTGCATATTTCGGTCATTTTGGGGATTTTTGCATTTTTTGGTCATTTTGGGGATTTTTGCATGTTTTGCGGCATATTTTACTAGTTCTTTGCGTATTCTGGATTTAAAAAAAAGTCAGTGTTGGAAGTTGACTGTTGTGCTGTTTCCGACCTGCTCGAAAAAAGCTCCCACTGGCGTGGAACAACTGGAAAAGCCGTCAAGGATAAACTGGAGGGGTTCCTATCGAAAAATCCAGGGTGGTCTTCAGTGGTTCAAATCGCGAAAATTCTCAAAGGAGAAGACAGCTCATGGGACTCTCCCTACTCTCCAAAAGAGATTTCCACATTTCAAATGTTTGCCTATTGTATCTTGCGATGTAGAGAGATCGTTTTCTGCATTGAAAGAAAATTTAAGTGACAGGAGACACTGTTTTACACCTGGTAATTTGGAGCGTGTAATAATTACACGTTATATTGTGTATATATTGTGTATATAATGTGTAGTTCATCTTTACATTTTATACCTAGTTCGTATAAATATGTAAAAGTAAATAAAAAATGTATAACTGATTTTTTGAATTGCTTGTTTACTCTACCTGATGCTTCATAACTTTTTCTAGGAGAAAAAAGGGCTAAAAAAATGTAATAATATGGAACATCCTTTCTTAAAATACTGAAATTCCAAAATCTTATCCAGTTTTAAGGGCAAATGCATATTTTGCATATTTTTCCAGTTTCCGGTGCATATTTTCGGGAAATTTTCGTGCATATTTTCCGAGCTCTAATCATAATAAAATAACCGCAATACAAATTAAGTCAAAACTATAGCATAAATCTTCGATATTATCACATAATTAAAGAATAAAACACATTACTGACTCAAAAGAAATTATTCTGAGTTCAGGGTCTCCATCAAGTGCGTCATCGATGACAAAATCGGGATCGAGGTCGGAGTAGCCATCGTCTGATATGTCGAAATAGCTTGAACATGAGGCACTAGTGAGGACAAGTTGCGATCGACTTCGAAATCATTCTCATTATCATCAGAAATTATATCCCAAACAAAAAGTCGCGAAGTAGGGGTCATCTACGATGTTTTTCGTGCCATCTCAGAGAGGAAAATACAAAGAATGGGCCGAATACGGACGGAGACGTCCGACGGACTTCGCGCGGTGACGTCCCTGGGACTCCGCCCGGATTGAAGGTTAAAGCAGAAATTAGAGTTTCATATAGACATAAATAAGACAGGTCAGATCGGTCTGGGTATCCATTACCCTGTGGCTGGGCTTATAAAGGGGTTCGGGTTCCCCCATGTTCATTTATAGCGAAACATATTTACAAAATTTTAGTTACGAATTTATAAAGTGCATTATGCTTAGAGATATGTATTATGCAATTGAGATTCTTGAAGAGGAAATTCATGACAGTTTTTCTTTCGGCTATTTAAATACCCAACCCGCTTTGGTGATGCACCTCTCGGATCAAAAAGTCCCAAATATTTTACTTCAAATTTATTTTTATTGCATATTTCCTGCATCGAGTTTCCATAATTTATTGGCGCGTCTGATTGAGAAGAAACGTTTGACAAAATAATTGAACCTCTCAATACTGAATTCCGTGTTAGAAGTCAATTCTATCTGAGCTACTTAAATACCTAGAAGGTCTTTGAAGTCGATAATAGTGACCCGATTCCCGCGTTCCTCTTATTATCGAACCCTAGGAAGTGATAATTGGCGGAAACGTCTCCCCATAAGTCGGCCGGGTATCGGAAGGTGCTCGACTGGGAACTATCCTCCTCTTGTCCCGGTATTATCCTCGACACCCCATATATCTGTCAGCCAGGGGCATTAGCTGAGGGGAACGGGACTGATAAGCGGCTGATAGCAGCGGACGTCGGAAAAGGAGCTGGCGTGTCTTTTATTTGTCTCAACACCTTCGCCTTAGTCGTCCTTGAGGAGTTTCACGTGGACGTACCTAATGGAAACACCTGGTGTTAGCTTTCTTCCCCACAAAAGCTCAAAAATGCTATTTTGTTCTATTTAAATAAAAGTAACTTAGTTCAAAGTTTAAAATAATTTTGAACGAGATTTGAAATATAAGATTTATGGATATAGTACTTTTTGAAACAAAACGTGGCGTTTAGTACTTTTCGGAATCAAACGAAGCATTGTTGTGAAGAACTCCCCTAAAACCCTGGGAAAGTGTTAACTCAGTTTGGATAAAAATGGTCTTCAGTACCTTTTGGAATCAAACTCCTCATTTCTTTAGTTTAAAAAAAAGTCAACCAAAGGGCTGATAGTATATTTTTAACAATTCGAGTGCCACACCCATATGGGTAACTACTCTATCATATAGCTAAAATTTCTATTTTATTAACCGTAACATTAAAGATTTTTCTTTAATTCGCTTATTACCTCATGCTGAATGAATGGTCTTCTTTTCTATTTTCAATCAAGGAGTTGATTGAATAATATTTACGATTAGTGCTATGTGCCACACCCACAAAGCTGAATACTCTCTCATATTGTTATTATTTCGATTCTTCTCGTATTTCCTATGATTAATTGGTTTGTACAAGGCCTCCAATCAGGTCATTCAGCCTGTATGAACACCACTCATTCATATGAACAATACTTCCTTACCCGCTCTCTAGTGAAAGCGATTACTTAGTGTTTACGCAAGTGAACTTCCTCAACTGATAGTGACTCGTATTTTGATCGGCACCAATAATTGGATCGTTAACTCGGGGTAACCTATTTGATGAGAACGAGTAACCTACCGCCAACTTTACTTTGATCGGCACCAATAGTTGGACTGGTAACCTCGGGGTAACCTACTTAATGAGAACTAGTCACTTCACATCTCATCGCCAACCTACCAAAAATGTGTTGGACCCTAGAAAAACCGTCTTCCCTGAACCTACAATGTTGTTTTTGCTTCCGAGTCTACCAAGGTAGCGGAAGCTTTGTTTTCACTTTTCAAGGACGAAAAAAAAAAGTTCTCCAAAATCAAAATTTTCACTCGCGTTTTGCGTTTTAGACGTTTTTGAACAATTTTGGTTCCATGTCTGTCTGTCTGTGTGTCTGTCATGAATTCCTTTTAACGCGCATAACTATACGAAGTTATTGTCCGATTTCAATGAAATTTTCAGAGATGTTACAAATCAGTAATTAGATGGTCCCCTATGAAAATCATCACCTTCGGACTGATAGTAGTCACTGCGCATGCGCAAACGTGAATTTCCTTGTAACGGCCGTAACTTCCACATTTTCCATCCGATTTCAATGGAATTTTCTGGGATGTTACAGAATAGTGTTTAGACGGTCCCCTATGAAAATCATCATCCTCGGACTGATAGCAGCCGATGCGCATGCGCGAACGTGAATTGCTTGTAACAGCCATAACTTCCACAATTTCTACCCGATTTCGATGACATTTTCAGGGATTACGCGGATTAGGTTGTAGATGGTTCCCAATGAAAATCAAGGCCTTAAAATTTAGAGTAGCCTTTGCGCATGCGCAGTCGTAAAATCCTTGCAACAGCCGTAACAGTCGCGTGTGAGGTAAGGATCTCAAATCCCATATAACCAACCCCTTTATAGATCAGTTAGCAATGCACTGGACTCACACCTAGGAGTTCAAGGTTCGATTCCCAGTCAAGCAAAGAAATTTTTTGATCCAATCACAACCGCACTTACATTTTTCGTCCGAATTTGATGAAATTTTCTAGGATTGTCCAGATTAGCGTGTAGATGGTCCCCTATGAGGGTAGTGAAAGGTACTTAGAGATTAGTGTTTTCAGATTAACTACTATGCATCGGATCATCTATATAATCGGGTTATGGATACGAGGAAGCTATGTGCCACACCCACTTGGCAGACTTTTGTGTATGGTATCACTCCTTCTCCATCTCTTATGTTTTCTATTTTAAACTTGACTTTTTGTAATGAACGTGCTTCGATTTTATAAGTTGCAAATTTATTCAGTTGGTGGAAAAGGACTGGCAGTTGTTTGTGGGGAGTAACCAACATATTTTTAGTCAAGTCGATTTTTGCGCCAATCTGTTTTAGTCCGCCCAATCCTAAAAGTAAATCAAATTTGTCATGGAACTGAAATACATAAAATTTTAAATTTAAATTTCTTTCACCGAATAATTTTTGTTTGTTGTTCGTTTAACTAATATAATTTATATTTGTTAACTAGTCTACACTAAACTTTAGAAGGGACTGCCCCAGGGCAACTACCCTTACATACGTGCCATTGTAAATCTATAAAGAAATGTTTACTGTAATTACCAAAACTAGAAAGTAATGTTATTTACTAAAAATTTGTTGAATAAACTAATTCTTAAAAAAAACTTCCTTACCCAGTTGAGATAATATCTGTATGCTACAGCGAGTTTTTTCGAATTTTCAGAAACAATTACGCTGTTGCAATGGACTCAAAATTTTAAGTTTCAAAGCAAAATCATATTTTTCAATAAAATGAATTTAAAACTGTTTTGACTTTTATTTCTCTACATTTGACCAAGCAAAAACCGTACGTATTTATTATCTTGAACCTTATCAAGGTACCTCTTCTAAGCTCAATCATCCATAATTGACTAAGTACGAGTAGTCACCTTTTAGAAAGAATCAACACCATGACATGGAACACATTGTGTTGGTTCGATACGGAACATCTGAACACATGAAACAACTGCAAAACTTACCAGACGAAGTTGGACGAAAATTCAACCTGAGAAGGTTGTATACTTTACTTACTACAACTCGTATTTTACATTCACACATTAAAAGAGATGACTATAAAATCTGAAACTTACTTCCCACTTCACTAACTCTTGAGAGACACATGAAAGAGGGTCCTTCAAGGAATTCTAAATGCTGTAACGAAACGTTTCAAGATTTGAAGTTACCAACTAATATATTACGGATTACAATTTTTTTCAAAATCCTCCGTGGAATAAAAAGTGGATTCAATTTTTTATGAAACAAGGAGCAAAAGGAAAAAAAGGAATATTCCTCGTCGTTGGTGTGATATATATTTTTAGGGGGTTTCTCTTCATTTTTTAGTGACAAAAGGTTTGTAAAAGTGTGGAGGGTGCTGTGCGTGCGTGGAAGGCGCTCGCGCGCGCGTGTGTGCGCAGTCGATCCCACTCGTTATGGTAGGTTAGATAATTTACATTCGTGGTGCCGGCAGAATCTTTGTTCGCCTGGTAGGATCGGAGAAAGAGAGGGTTTTGGACGTTCTTTTTGTTTAGTTGGGAAAAGGATCTCCCATGGCCGAAGCCGGTCCGACGGTCGGCAACCCCCCGCTGCCCGACCGCCTCCCCGGCCGACCAGCCCCCATGTCGGCTTATTATCATGGCCTAACAATTTATAGTATGAACTTATATTTCGGGGCTTTTGAAGTTACGGGAGGGCTTTGAAACGTGATTTATCTCGTATTTTCCTTCGGAGGTTCATTCGAGTACTTCCTTCATCCGAGGAATCAGAAGTGGTCACCGGCATTATGAGATACGTTAACGTGACTCCGGACCAAATCATACGAAAAGATCCTCGCCAATTGACAATTAGACCAGATCAAACCAGTCTAACCAGTTCTTTTATATCCGGCCAACTTCAGCCTCTCATGATTCAATGAAGTTATAGTATGAATTTTGATCCAAATGGGCATCCTATGTTAATCAAATGTAATAACCCTAATTGAACCATGGTGTCACTAGTGTCACCGAAAACATCTCAGGAATTCCACAGCTGTCACAAAGTGTAACCAAGTTAACTAGATTTTTTGAAACTTATTAGAAGTCAAAAAATGATTACAAAAATTTTGAGAATTTTTTCATCGATTTTCTCGGAAATTTTTGTCATAACTCCATTTTGAGACTTCCAATAGCCCACAAAAAATTCCGCTCTCCATTACATTTAAAATTGTAATTTAATTTTGGTTACTTCAGTGACACTTTGGAACAGTTGTAAAGTTCCTGAGATGTTTTCGGTGTCACTAGTGATACCATGGTCCAATTGGGGTTAAATGTTTAGTATCTGGTGACTCCTATATGCCCAGTGATCGCGAATGCGGCATAATAGAGAAAAGAAATAACTTTGCCCAACGATGATCTTAGAGGAAGTCGCGGAGATGGTCCGAAACGCTGAACATGTTTTACCGCTTGAAGCTGTCATGATGAGATAGGAAGATTTCTTCAACTTTGCTTAAGAGTGTGACATATTTCTGAACACCAATTCTCCCGAGAACAGCACCCTGTCATGAGTAAGGATACCAATAGCTGACCTACCATTGATAAAACGACGCAATCATCCAGTGATATGGACTCGTGGAAGAGTTGCAACACATTAAAAATAGAATGATTTCTAAATGCCATCAGCAACATTCAGTTCATCCAGCCTGGAATCAGATACCCCAATAAGAATGACTTACTGGGAATGTTGGACTGCTTAGATGGGGGTTCAACCGTGAGCTTCGTGCGTGAATGCTCATAATGCCGTGAACCATCTAAAGAATTTTTTTGAAATTTGTCTACATTTCTTAAAATTTTGTGCAATAATATTCCAGTCTTCAAAAATAGAAATTTATGATTCACCAAATTGGGTGATTAATGTTTTTTCTCATCATTTGAAGGGGTTATGCGGAAAAATTTTCGTTTTTTACATTGTAAACCCGTTGTTTTTTTCCCACGTAAAATTTATTTTTTGAGACTGTCTGACTCCCCATAATAGCCCCTCAAATAGTATAGAAACACCAAGATACCTGGAAGCCACGGTTCAATGGAGGTCAGTTTATCTATTGATAAACTGAATGGATTGATCATACTGAAACTATTTGTATTTGAGAACGCAATATTTATTCTAAGATAGCATTTTTAATCATGATATTACCTTTCTCAGGTGCAGATTGTTGACATTAAACAATATGCAGAATAATTGAGAGAAATATAGAAGAAACAAAATTTCAATAGATGCACGTATGCGACGGTTCCAAAGCGATGACGTTCATAGCATACAAATACCAACGAGGGGACGCAGTCATCAATTCCAGAATTTTTCTTCAAAATTCGAGCTACGTTGTTGATCAAAAACTTCATGCACTCGGGTTAAGGACACGTTTCCCACAATTACCATCTGCATTGTGACCGAATTGTGCCCCTGGAGGGTGGCGAGAGAATTTAAATATTATTGTATCACCACCTCAAGAAGTTGATGAAAGAGACGCGAGGAAAAAAAGTGATTCTCATTAAGAGCCGAATTGAGAAAGAAGGTCACGAGAGTAAATTATCTGAGTTCTTCATCGGTGGGTGCTCAATGAATATTAATGAAGAAGATCAGTGATTGCGAGAACGACTTGAACGTTACAACATTAATGTGTCTCCAAGTTAGTGAATCTATTTTAAACGCAATACGAGGCGACGGCAGGACTTCAAAATCGATTCAGAACTGTTAAAGAAAGTTTTTATCGCTTTTCTTGGGGCTTCTCCAAGTGTGATTTGCATTGTTTGTGAGAGAGAAGTGTGTATTGGTATTGATTGAGGAGGTGGTGCCTCAACACCGCCCATCCCCACCCACGCACCCTCACGCCCTCTACCGCCCAAAACCTAATAGCGCCTCTAACACCTTTTTAATGAACTACTCCAAAGGAAATGAAAAGGTATTGGCGAGACGACGACCCTTCCAAAGTGCCGGTGACGATTTCGAGGGCAGAATAAGAAGGAAGTTTGAGGGGGTTGAAAAGACTTTAGTGAGGGGAGAAATGTCGAGGCTTGGCTATTGGGAGGAACTAATCATTTGTACTTAGACGATGAATTCGACTTTGTTTTATGCTCTAGACACGTCTACAAAAAAAAAGACACGTCTGCTAATCGACTGGAGTAGGTCCTCAGTCGACACCAATTATTCACAACTGTACATAATGAAGAAGTCGCGTCCAGGATGGTTCAAGGGCCTTTCGTAGGCATGAAATATTAATGTATGACATTGCCTAGATTGCTATTTCATCAGTAGGTATTAAAATTAAATGTATCTTATGACATACCAATGTACTTGAACTAGAATCTCAGTCCGTAGCTGCCACGTAATGATGCTAGAATAAGACAGGAAGGGGGGTACTCGCTAAGATTACCTCTGAACCAGAAGATAACATTTGATTATACTGAGAGTCAGTTGTTCAGTTGCAAAACTATTGATATTCCATGGATAAGCTAAACAGGTGAGGCAATAAGTAGGCCAAGAGCCTGGAAGCCAGCTGATGACGTCCGCGACGCCAGGACTAACAGTCGAACGAAACGAAAATCCAACCTGATGCCTGGTTGTTAGTTATTAATATAGTAGCTAAGATTAAAAAACAAGCCAGTAGCCAAGTACATTGACAAACCCTAAGGGAAAATAGTTGTATCATTTTTCTGATAATTTAGATATGATACATGTCACTTTTGGCAAGACTTCAAACTGTTGAGCATTATTGCATAGAACGAACATGCCTTTGAGCCAAAAAAGTTGTTCCAGACCTCAATTGGACAACTGATAAGAGACCTTCATGACAACATACAATGTTCTTCCTCCGATAAGAGATTTGGTACTGAGTGTCTACCGAGGACTAGCTCGTTTTCAGGAGTTGGAAATATAGTTGGGAAATTCGGAGAGTGTGCACAGCGGAATTGCAGTTTTATAAATTCGTAATCTATAACATACGGAGTTTTCCCCACTTGGGAGGAAGTATAACACTATATTCAAAGGATGAGTGAAAACATTGATTCTTAATCAAATTATAATCAACACCCAGCGTATAGTACTGAAAGAAATTGAAGCGTATTTCTGTATATATGATATGCATAGTTGATAAGATTGATGATGACCGATACCAGTGTTGGGTGAACACGACTCAGACAAGAATACGTGTTGTGGAGACCTTGACAGGGTTGCGCTACACTTACACCCCGTACTCTGATTGTAAAATGAACTGCGGGGAGGCGCGCAGGGTGTGAACCGTGATAGCGGAATAGCATACGGGAAGGCGTGGAAACAAAAGGGCAGACCAGGCAGCTATCTTCGCCGTGCCGGCAAACCCCACACCCTCGTAAAACAGTTGGCGACTGTTCGAGTGTTGCAGCAGCTGGGAAAATAATCCAAGAGGTATTTCCCAGAAAAAGAGGTGAAAATTCGAGAGCAGAGATTCATGCGAGCGACAGTTCAATTCGAAATCTAAAAATACTATAAGGGTTCGACAGATCCTAAGTAGGGAGATATCACGAATTTTCCTCAGTTGAGTGTATGGGCAGTGAAAGCAGCAGTTGAAACCATCTGCCCATGGTTGGGCTTGAATACATTTCCAGGGTGTTCGATTCAGGTCCTAAACCGTAACATGGATTTTCATGATACGCTGACTTCTCACATCAAAATTACTTGCTTTAGGTTTCCATTAAACATATGACATGCCAATTCTGTTTTCGATAGAAATTATAGGCGCATACGCGCCACTCTTTGCTTGGATGTGACAGGTATCTGCATAGCATTAACATAGATTCAAGCACGAGACATTGTTTCTTTCAGGGCAAAATATTGCGTAGTGACGAGCGGAGAAACAAAATTAGCTCAAAATGGATAAAGTAAATACGTGATGGACGTGGAGGGGGGATCGCAAGGGGAGCGATGGCGTGAGTGATTCCTATAAATAAATAAGCGGAGGATGTAGGCTGTCAATCAAAGGTGAGGCATGTGCGACCCCCACGTGGTAACATCTAAAACACGAAATACCCTCACACCACCACTAGGGGGCACCACCCTTCTTCACCAGCCCAGTACCATCCGGAGCCCCGTTTAATACATAATCACCTGGTGGGGGTCGATCCCTCGACTTCACTCCTGTCAATCCGCCCCAAATCCGTCCTTCCAATCTCAATTATTAGCGCTGCACTGACACAGCCTACAGATGGATGGACAAGATAACGCAATGTGGTAGTAACACGCACACTTACACTTCGCTGGCCAACCAGACTGATCTTTGAATTCTCTCGGATCCATCTTGAAATTAAGTAAACACGATCATTAAGGCACGCAGAGAGAGACACTGATAGGAGTGACGATAGTCATATTTGAACCCCATTTGTTGGTTTTCATGGTTACATGAAGAAAACGTATTGAATCACGATAATATCTTTTTCTTATTCTGGTTCTTTGTAGTTCATAAGATTGTCGGCAACGTAATCTACCTCGAAGACTCAGTTCGCTATCTAGGTTTGGAGCTAGACTCGAAACTGACTTGGAATCTCCACATAATGAACCTGCAATAGAAGATTTGAAACAGAACCAAGTTTCTGGTGCAATTGATGGGAGACAGGTCACCGTTGCGTCTGCAGTCGGTACGTCAGCTAAACCAGGCCAATCTGGACGTACGCCTGTGGACTCTGGGGGTCAGCATCATATTCCCAAGTAAAACAGCTGCAAGTTCAACAAAATAGATGCCTTAGAATGATGTCCAATGCTCTATGGTTCGTCAGAAATGAAGCTCTCCACCGAGATCTAGACATCCTGGTAGTACAGGAAACACTTGCAGCGTTCTACACCAAGTTCCACCAAACACTCATTGCCCATGAAAATGCTGATCTCAGAACCGCTGCCCTCAACTCGCCCCCAGAACGAACCAGGCGACGATTGAAAATAAAAAGACCCTCTGATTCTATAAACAATTAGCTCATTCTCGTCTTTTCACTACCCCCCCCCCCCCCTCTTGTTATACTTTCGTCTCAAATTGTTTTTAGTTAATAATATCCTTGTTTCGTTTATTTGTATATTTAAGATGTAATTATACGTAAGTGCTGATTCACATAATAACAATTGAGGCTTGTCACTAGACAAGAACCTCGCGAACAAGTCTCATGTTAAAAATTTCACACATTATCGTCAGCACAAGTAAAATGTATAGGTAACAACAGATAAAGTTGACTATAATTATTAAAAAAAAAAAAAAAAAAAAAAAGATTGTCGGTATTCCCCATTGAGGATAGAGGAAAATGAACGGTGTAAGTTTCAAGAGTTCTGTGAGAAGGTATAGTTCAACAGTTGGACAAGGCTTCCATACATATCGTCTATAGTGATTGTGTTCTTAGTGATTGCATGTTTTCGTACACGAGAACGTGTAGCTCAGGAACAAAGCACCAGGCCACCAAGATCGTCGACTTTTATCGTAGCGAACATTACCTGCCTTTCCTATTTAAGGTATAAACCATTTAAGAACAGCGAGTTACTCACAATCAAGTTCAAGACCACCTGTATTTCAATGGCTGTGACTCGCAGTGATAGCGCGACGCCCAGTTCGTAATTATTCGCCACAGAAAACGCTCGGAAACTGCCTTAAAACGTGCGCATTTCCATAACTGGTTCTTCCTTTCCATCCCCTTAGGATCCCGTTCCTCATCTCGTATGTGCCTCTAGCGAAGGTGTAATCCCTTATTAGGAACCTACCGAGTCATTAGATGTGCCCTGGAGGATAATAAATGTTGCCCATCAAGACCTGTGGGGGGATTCTCCCGGAAACCCGGATTGGGTTTCAACGTTCGTTAGGCTCGACTTGAGGGAACCATGCCGGTTGTTATGGGGGCGACGAACGGCGAGACGTGATCGGGGAAAATATGGTAAATGAAATTTTCATATTGGATCACAGGATTTCATTATCGTACACTAATGGAAACTAAACAAACAGGGACGAATTACTTTCTTAGACCGACTTCAAAGAAAAGAGAAGCAACATCAAAAGACAGATACTCGTAATATAATACGAGTAATTTGAGAGCACCTCATCTTCGACGAACTTCTAAGTATGTCCAGATAATAAATTGACCCTTATCGTGAAATTATGTTCCTTGGAATGAAAACTAATCAGCCAACCTTTAATAGGACACCGCGTGTTATAGAGCAGTGTACTTATGCTCACGATTATGGGACCCGTTTTATGATAACCGGGAATGTGCGTAACCCAAGATATGCTCTCGAGATTGCTTACAAATAATAAGCCTGTCATCTAAGACACAAAAATGGTCAAAGATACTAGTAATTAGGTCAAACTTCGTTTTCATGTATGTTGTTAGGGTTTGCCAAGATAGTATAAATGGGTCATTTCAAAATTTGGGGTTATTTCTTGTCACGCAGCTTTTGTGAACACTCTATTTGTCTTGGAAATTCAGAATTTTTTCAGGGAGATACAGCAGGTTGGTGTCTACAAAGATCACATAGAATGAATTTCACTAATCAATTAACTCAGATAATTAAAAATCATTAATGATCCCAATTCTCTCTCCCTACACCTGTCACAGAGGGTAGGTTGGGAACTTTGAAAATTTTTGGAGAACTCTATATTCATATTTTGATTTAAGAAAAAAACGTTATTGGTCCAGGATACTCTCCTCTTCAGGAATAAATTAGAAACGAACGAAAATTCCATGAATTGGAAGGGTTTTTGCTATGTTTTGATGCTGTCACAAGGTTTTATTCTCTCTCCCTACAATTTTTTTGAAATGCCTGCCCACTCCTGGAAAACGATTATCTTGTGTCATGAAAAACAAAAGTGAACACTGCTGCAAGATGGCATCCGGAGCTACTGAAGTTTGTTGAATTTCCAAGCTCCCAGTTGTGTGGGTTATGTTGTGAAGTGTTGAAGCTTTGAGAGTAGGTAAATACTTTCTCTCTCCCTACAACCACCTCACTCATCAGGGTAAGTGTTCAACTAAGTTTAATTAAACTCAAATTACAATTATGAATGCCATAGTGTTATGTATTTTTTCTAACGTTCAGAATCAATAATCGTTAGGCCAGTAGAGAGTGATAACCTCACAAATCTCTCTCCCTACAACCTCTCTCCCTACAACCTCTCTCCCTACAACCTCTCTACCTACAACTTCTGGGAAGAGGCTGGTTTGTAGGAAGAGAGATGGAATTGCAGGGAGAGAAGTTTTTTTTTTCAAAGCCGTTTACATTTTTAAGAGTTAACTGAACTATTTACACCGCTGGGTCATATAATTCTGACTTTTCATTAACCCACATTTTACGAAAGATTAGACTGATTGAAAGACTTGAAGAATCTGATAATTCTGATGTACCTAGATTATAGCTTCGGACTGTGATTGCGATAAGTAAAAGAGACTCCTAAACTAAGATTCTCGTATTTTGAAGGAATAAAAAGGTTTCATGAGTTCAACTCACACTTGGTTTTTTCTCTCCCTACAAAGTCGAAATTATGGAAAAAAAATTCAAAATTCTATAAATTTGAAACTACTTGATAAAGTGTGCGCCCACTTCAGGATCTGCCTCAGCGGCCAAAACAAAGGACGTTTACGGGAGAAAAAACATAAAAACTTCAACAATAATTTATGGAAAAGTTCGAGGACAAAATAACCCCAAATTTTGAAATGACCCAAATCCAAATTGATTTTGTTAATTCAATATTCATTCATTTCAAGTGATTTATTCGAACTTATGCTAGGTACACTCTTGAGGGGCGTTACGGGTCTGGCTACTGCCTCTCAATATTGTTAAATTTTGTTCGTTATGGCGTGATTTTCTTTTGTATTTGGTAATAAATAAATAAGTAAATAAATAAAATAAACTGCACCCCTAAGGGTGCAGTTTATTTTATTTATTTACTTAACTTTTATTTATTTATTTTAACTTTTATTTATTTACTTAACTTAAATTTATTTATTTTATTTATTTTATTTATTTACCTTAACTCAGAGCTCGGAAAGACATTCGCCGTGAAATTTGATCTGAAATTCGGGCGGTCTTATTAAACTCCGCGTTTTATGCTTCAACGGAAGGGAGTTTAGTAGGAAAGTAATTAAATCAGTTTTAAGCTCCACGCCGTTTAAATTAAAATAAGGAAACGAGTTTTAGCTTAATTTATTTGAGAAGCGTTCTTAGCTAATTGTTTCACTAAGGAACAATAGGATTTACTGCTGTTTAATATGTACTTCGCAAATAAATTCAGGATACCTTTCCCGCCCTCCGTTCTTGAGGCAATATTTTAAGGGTTGGTATCCTCGGATAGGGGAGCTACCTTGATAGCACGTCCATTAGAGGGTACATCCTTGGGATTGGGCTCGAATTGTCTTTGCCCAGTTTTTCCACTCCCCTCCTTCCAGGATATTTTACAATCCATTGCCAGCCGAGTCGAATCTTTTTCCTCATAGAGAAGTAGATGAACAATGAACTAATTTGTTCCGAAACTTTCAGAATTTAAAAAAATTCAAAGGCACCAACGACGGACGTATATTTGACAAACACTTTGTAGAAAGCGACCGACTGATAAAATTTTGATTTTGGAGGTATCAACGTGTGATAACCTACTGTAGGAGAACAAAGCGTCCGTCCGTTGCTTTCGTATTAGGTGATAGAACCAAAATACGTGTATTCAGAGAAATTAACAGAAAATTACATTTCCATGTGATTTCCTTAGTGAACTGAGGGCCTTCTTATCTGACTGTTTACTGTCATGCATGGTGATAAAATTTTGGATACAGCTAAGCAGTGAGTTCCCGCGGATGTATCCAACTGGCAGCAATATTTTGGAAGCAGAAACTAGAATACATGTACAATTTAGTGACTCAAGGTTTTACAAGTTACTTTTTGGAATCGTACCAGTTCTTTTCAGCTATTAGGAAATCATACGGAATTCCCAGATGATCCCTGTCTTCCAGAATGAACACCAGAGTGCAGCGAGTATGATTATGCACATTATTGGAAATTCTATACGTTGTTTCGATTATTGTCAGGACCTTGTCATTCAATTCAATGTGAATAACATCAGTTCTGACTCCTCCAGTTCGACCGGAGGAAGGGTGTCGGCTCTGAAAGACCTATCGAACGATGGGGGACAATGAGCACGTCCGATCGAAATGCGGTCGACGATCAGTTGCCATGGCGGCTAATGATGGTGAAAACGAAACAAAACGGAAAACCCTTTAGGGGGCCAAATACGCATACCCTCAGAAGTCTGTTTTCAAAGCTAATTGGCGGAATGCTAATGATGGAACCAGCTTATCTGTTGAATCACAACTCAAGGCCTCGGGCCCTGAGCTCTCTTGCTCCGGATGGGTCATAACTCGTGGAGCAAGGGCTTCCACCTTCCACGACTTGAAAGAACACTTGCCGTATTTCGTTTTCCAGTCCTTGTTGCTCTTTTATACGATTTCACTCCATCACACTTCACTTAGACTCTTTGAAACCTCGAAGAGATACTTAAAAACTCCGCTCCAAATCGTTTTTGCATCTACCTAACTTACAATCAACCTACTCGATATCACATAATTTATGAAGTTACTGCTTCTCAATTTCCTCAAGTCGATCACCCAAAGAAAATAGAGATTGAAACATGCGAAGCGTTCAAGGTTGGAAATTCCACAAAAAATTATGATTATTTGGAATTGGTTTCGAATACCTAGTATTTCTTTTTCAGGACCAAATAAGACAACCAGGGACTATGTAGGCCTTATTGTTAGCCGTCCATAAAGATTTCAGGGTTAAACGAAGGAAAGCAGAAACGCGATTGTGAATTGCAAATTGGTTTTGGTTGCCGAGAATATGGCGAAAGTTCATTCAAGTATCAGCTGATCGAATGAAATAGTTTTTGTGTTATTTGAATCGAGTTTCATGTTTCAGGGATGAGCTGGTAGTTACTAAAGTTTATTATGGACAACTCTCGAATTATTATCACAAGAGCTACATTGCTGCAACTAGTCAACATTATTTAATACTACCACAATACCATTCCACAATTTTTATAATACGGGATTCTCACGTTGACCACTAGGAGAATGAATGAAGTTAACAATAATAATGTGAACAAATTTGCAGTTTTTCCACCTATAGCTTTAAAAGCCGTGACAACAGTCAAGTTCTTCAAGAAAAATTATAAGAACTAAGTTTCTGACTAATGTATGAACAAGCAGAATTTACAACAACCTACGTGTCTGGAGGAAAACAATTTTCTCACGTCATTTCCAGAGTTTAGAAACATGAGTCGCAGGGGGTTTATTAAGTTTTTCTGTTGTCGTGTAGTTGTGTTGTGTTGTGATGTGGTGACGGACAGAACACGGTGATAAGAATTGAGATAGCATTGCTCCCGTCAATCGATCCTATTCCTTCTGAATGGCCGTAAGCTCACCAACCAATATTGGTTTAGGACGGCCCTTCCTTCAAGATGCGTTTTTGTCGACCGCCTGGAGGGAGATCTACTCGGTACGAGATGTAAATAGGTCTAGACCCCCGATTACAGCTACGGCTTTGCTGATATCACATTCTTGGAGATACACATGGTGCGAAACAATAGTCAACATTTACGTAAAGGATGTAAATTACTTACTATTTGATGTTTAAAACCGTTTCAAGTAAAATCACCAGTCATTACTATACTGCGGATGAGTTCTCTACCTCAAACTGATCATCGGTAGGATGTTCTTTAAGCCGGCCGTATTATTGAGAATGGTTTCGCTCAATTTATTGAGCATCTTCAGGGCTACAAACATACACCAATGATATAGTTTTCATTATTTCAACTATTATGTAGGATGTTGAGGTAAGGATATTTATGCAGTGAGGATATAGGGGTAAATCAGGAACGTCACTCCAAAGTTCAATGGAGAAATCCATCGGACACGAAGATACAAACTCCAGACATGCGACTGAGTGGAGATGACGACTGGAATCGAGTGAACACAGGTGTGAATCGAGTAAGCTAATCGCTCACGATTGTAAACTAGATGACAGGTTTGGCGTGACCAAATAAATCCGATGGTACGATAATCCCCGTTGAACAACTTTGATGACTCTTTCTTTTTCACGAATCATGAGAAAATTAATTCAATATCAACTCCAGAGGAATCGTGATAGATTGATATCGCATCGGCGACAAATCGCGACTTTCATGTCCGATTACAATTATCTGAAGCGAACCTCCACCTCCACATTTGTGAGGAGAAACAATTTTACAAGGCTACCGAGTAATCAACCCTAAGTTGACGTCCCTTAGAAGTATGAGATGTCCTTATATATTTGATCTAGACCAAAACAGGACAGCACTCAGCCGTGAAAGGAAGGTTCTTTTTCAGAGCATACTTATCAGACTAAATTATATTAATTCCGAAAATTCGTAAAAATGTTCTACACAATATTGATTTCATCTCTGCCAGGCCTTATTCGACTTGGACATAGATTTTTTAATTCTTCACTGTCACTGAAATTGTGGAACTCCCGTTAGGAATCAGAAATGGGAAGGTCAATCAAAAACTTGAATCTTCAATAAAATCTTGGGCATCATTCCTATATGACTAGCTCGGTTGTATTTGTCCAGATAGCCAGAACTCATATAACTGATCAGATCTGATAAACCCAAACAAAAACATATGAACGCAAACTGTTTTGGAAGCATAATCCAGGTATATAATTTCAGGTAGTGGTCGTGGTATCAAAATGGTGACTCGTGATTCGTATCCAGTTGAGTAAATGAGAGTTGACTTTGGGTAAGTAACCTTACATGAGGATAGATATGGATCTAAATATACATATTTTAATACCTATATTTATCTACAGGGTAATACAAATCAATCATAACTACTATTATAAAATAAGAAATAAATAAGATATTTCAATATGTATATTTTTTTTAATAATAATTACACCTATCAACGTTTACAGAGTCACCGACAACGTTGTTGCATCAGACCAGCAAGGTCTTGATGTCACTTGGATCGACATGTAAGTACCACTGACCTAAATGAGGAATTTCACCGAATTATGTTTGCATTTTTCCTGAATACTTAATGGTGTGGGATAAATGAAAATCGGGTTGATTTCGGAAAATGAGTCTCCTGTTATTTTTGAGAGACATTCAAAGTTTATGATTTCAAAAAATTACCGGGAAAACGGAAGCGGGAACGCTCGCTGATTGGCTGTTCGGATCGCCGTCCCTTCTCCTTGTTGCCCGATGGAACGACGAAATCGTGTTATCTATGAGGAAAGTTATCAAACAAAAGAGGGGAAACTTCATTTTCTCCATCTTGATTTTTCTATTTTTTTTCTCTTCAGTTCTTCGATTTCGATCTTTACTGATTTTGTGAAATGTTGCTTCCGAGGACTGTACAAAGTGAGATTTCACCATCTCAGCACTTCAAGCGGCCGTACTATTGCTGGTTGACTTCATCCTCCTCGTTTTCTTGATCGTTCATATGTTCTGCACTGTTTCGTTTATTCGTAAATTAGGAAGTACGAGCTGAAAGTTTGTCGTAGGGGATTTTTCGAGGTGCTGAATCCGATTTTGGGAACATAGAAAATTTCGACATGGTGAAATTCCTCATTCTCACTAGCTTCAGGAATGACTCTTACTCCAAGTTGGAGACTCTCTAGTTCGAAAGAACAAACTCATTTCATGGACTGATGATATTGGCTAAGGTTAGGGAGTAAGAGTGCTTTCTATATCACATATTTTCAGAAATGTCTGTCTCAAAAAGTGACGTTTGAAGAATAATAACGCATTTCAAAGGATTCGCCATACATATTACAAATGACATGCAATTTCGACAGATCCACGGATGTCTTCAGCGGTTTTGTGACTTTATTTCAATGCGCTTTGAAAGAATTATTTGAGCTTGAAGGGTGATGCTTCATTATCGATTGTTCTTGCATTCATTCCGGACGTCACAGTAAATCGTGTACCCCATTGTTCAACAAAAGGGTTTTTTGAGGACCGAGTGGCGGAAAGGGGGAGTCTTCATCAGCCGTGGAATCGAGTACCCCTATTGAAATTTATACTCACTACTTAATGCGACGTGCTTCAATTGATTAATCCGTTGTAAATCTTCATTGTCTGACCGCTGGACAAGTTGTGGTGGCGAAGTTTATAAATTTCCCTCTCCGAACGTCCTTTGTTAATAGCTACCTCGTCGTTTATCCGGATTATTCGGAGGTTTGTTAGGCCCTCATATTCGTCTCACAATTTTTTTGCTGGGGGTTTATAAACGCGTCACCGCGAAAAGTACGCAGTTTTCTTAGTTTGGGCGTACTGAACGCTATACCAATGAAGGAGGACGACGTAATGATGAAACAACGGCCAGTTTTGTGGGAATAATTCATTCTATAAACGTTTCTATGTGATTGAATAATCAAACGAACAAAAATGTCCATAACTTAAAATAATAGGCGTCCATTTGCGTTGTTTTTACTCGACATATCATTAACCATGGCTGGGGCCAACAGAAGAAGAAAATATGCAATAATTACCATTCTCACTTAGATGACGTTATTCGTTCGTTACAAACTACTTAAGCATGCAAGTCGACTTCTACAGCCATGAAGGATGGTAGTCCACAA
The DNA here is from genome assembly GCA_009739505.2 of Apolygus lucorum. Taxonomy (NCBI): domain Eukaryota; kingdom Metazoa; phylum Arthropoda; class Insecta; order Hemiptera; family Miridae; genus Apolygus; species Apolygus lucorum. The sequence continues at coordinate 27,492,381 of CM019167.2, forward strand.
GAAGGGAATTCAAATAGTAGAAGTAATAAAGTACACCATTTATCATCCTCAACACAATTGTGTTTGGTGTCATACCTACTCTAAATACAGGTAGGCACACCATTGAAATGAAAAATTGAGAAACTTTGAATCAGGAGAGGAGACCCCGGAGACAGATGTAATAGGAAGGGAAAGTGGAAGAAATCACCGCAAAATATACCACTAACGACTTAACGTGCATTATAGGTAGCACCACGTTAAAACCATGCACAAGCACTGGCATGCTTATTCGAACTGCTACTGGAACTTTCATCACGAGCTTCAATGAGTTGACGAGTCACCGCGAACTGCAAGTGTCACTTACAGCCTGGCGTTTATTCACGGATAATTAGAGTCCGATCGTAGGTGGTTCTCGAATGTCATCGAATCTGCAGCCTCAAAGAAAATGACTTGACAACCCATGCGGTCGAATTACCGGGCAAGAGTAACACACGCACGGCAGAAAAAAAATGGGCCAACCAAACCTTGAGAGGCGCGGTCAGGGTATTCTATGGGTTGGAATAACGGAAACAAGAAGATTTTTTCTAATTTTGTAGTCAAGATAATGATTAGCATTCAGAAAATCAGGCAATCAGGATATTAGTGGCTTCAAAAACTCACGAGCGGACGTAAGAATGTTCGTATCTATAGAAATATATACTGCGATTTTTATTGTTCAGATTTAGGTAGGTCATGAATTCAAGCGACGGTTCTCTGACTTCTGTTCGAATAACATGACCCTATCAAATAGCTAATCGATGATAATTGTTATTTCCTGTATGTTCATAATTACTGCTTTCAATAGCAATCGATATCTACTTTCAAAAGTATCGAAGCATGTCAAGTATTCTCCCTCCTTTAGGACGTAATAAACACACAACAAATCAAACACAACATTTCAACAATCAATCAATCAATTTTTTCAATTTTTTTTTCCAATTTTTTTTTCTAACATTTCAAATGAATATTACTGAAATCCTTCAAATAATCATAATTTTTTGAAGAGCTTCAAGATACTTGACTGTACACCTATGTTCCTGCCATAGCCTTGGGATTGATTCTACAACTAATTTGTGACTTTTTTGTCTCTTGACTTTTTTATATTAAAATCCTACTGTTTTTCGACCTTGTATCAATAAAATGTTAATAACTCCTTAAATTTACTAGATAAACTCAAATCTGACAATACCATTGGAAAGAGCGTCAAATTTCCTATCTCCCTGATGAAGAACCAAAGTTTTTCAAATACGCCAAACTGGTGAAAAATGAACATGAAGAGGAAAAATGGTCAAATCCAGGAGAGGGGGTCTTTTCCGCCACCGCTCCTTTCACTCTCCATCCAACCCCGAATCCTCCCGTCAAACCGTCGATTTCGTTGAGAAACAATCACGTTTTTTCGCATTCTCCACTAATAAAAACATTGGAAAGAATTCTGACCATACCGTTGGAAAGCAGAGCTTTTGGGTCAACTTTTAGGCTTACAAGCATTTATAGGCTGAAGAGCAGGGACTGATGAGCGGTTGAATAAAGTTGAGATTTTCAAGATTTGACCATTTTCCTCTTCGAGTTCAGGTTTCACCCGTTTCGCCTATTTAAAAAACTTTGGTTTTCCATCAGGAGGATAGGAAATTTAACGCTCTTTCTAATAGTATCGTCAAATTTGAGTTTATCTAGTAAATTGAAGGAGTTGTTAACATTTCAATGATAAAAGGTCGAAAACACGAAAAACAGCTTAAAAGTTTAAAAAGTCGGATTTTAAGAGGGTTAATATAAAAAAGTCAGGAGACAAAAAAAGTCACAAATTAGTTGTAGAATCAATCTCTAGGCTATGGCAGGAACATGGGTGTTACACCCTGTAGAGCAAAAAATACCAATGCGAATGGGTTGTAACTGTTGTTACATGAAACTGCTTAAGTTTTCACTAATGACACAGAATTGTTCCCTTCTGACGAAAATGTGTGTTTTGAAACGAAAAATGGTGATTTTTGGTTTGACTTGGTGGAGAGGACCTTGAATGAGAAAGAAGACTGTAAAATTCCGGGATGGCCAGAGTTGTCGTTGGCAAACTTCAAGGAGGAACGTCTCCGTTAATCCCATGTTATGGACGGATTTATGAAGATAGTTTTTGGAATCCCTAATTCCAGAACGAATAATAATGGAACTAGAACAAATGTCTGACATTTCAATCGCTGTCTGGTTTCCCTTCCATACACGATCATGATAAACATCAATTTCAAAGTGACTTTGTGCAGTCAATCGTTGTTCTCTGTAGGGATCAATTTTCCCTAATGCGCCCAACCAAAATCCTCCATTCGGCGTCTTGTACTCAGTGACAGAAACCGAGGAGAGAAAGTTTCCGAGGAGTTCAAGGAGGGATGAATGTTAAGGGTTTGGATGAGATGTAGGTCTGAGGTTGCGGAAGGGGGTTTCGCGTTAATTGATCCATTGGAGTAGGCGGTCTTAGGTCTCCTTGGGGTACGCTAAAGCCCCGATGAGCTTCACGGAAATTACAACGCCGTCGAGAAGTTCAGCTAAGGCCCTAAGCCCGTTCCACAGTGGAACTCCCTAAGGGTCTCCCCGCCTCCTTTCAATCTTCCCCCTGCAGGATGCGAATGCATCTCGAGTTGTCACTCCACTTAGAACTCGCATACATACAGACGGAATGTGGAACGTAGAGGACCTCTCAAATTAAACACACCTCCACGGATTCATTTCATCAATATTCCAGACCTGATCAGAAGAACCACAGGACATCAAGTAATCAAGCAATAATCAGGGCGTTGCTGAAAATAATTGTTTTATATCATTCAACGAAACCGCACAGTAACCCCGCATTTTGAAAGATAACGAAGTAACATTAAACTCTGATTGCTTGAGACATTCGGATACCCTAGTGATCTCCAGTAGAAATGTTGAATCATCAAAAATTAACTTCCCTCGACCGGGGATCGATCTCCTATCGTTCCTATTCTGAATCGGAGCTCCTACCACTGAGCTAAGGAAGCGAATGGACAGAAATGCGAAGAGGTAGCTGATCACAACAGAACCTCGCCTTCTCGTACATGAGAACTTCATGAATGGGGTGTGCATATGGTTTTTTTTAGATTTTTAATCGAAAGTAGACCTCATCCTGAGAATTTTGACACCAGCCGTTCTATTTTTAGATGAGTAGATCTTTTTCTATGATTTTTCAAAGTTTCGAATTATTCTGACGCCATGCGCCCCTCCCGTCTGGGCGGGACCCTCAGCCAACTGGGACGTCATAATACTACTTTGAAAAATCATAGAAAAAGGACTTCTCTTACTAGAAGGTCGCGGTTGGTGTCAAAATTCTCAGAATGAGGTCTAGTTTAGATTAAAAATAACAATAAATAGTTTTTCCGACCAATGCGCGTACCCTATTTCGAACAGGGCGATCATGATTGACGTGATTATCAAGTTATTGACGCTACTGACATCCTGTCAGGTTCAGATCACCGTTCTCAATTACCATAATATATTATACGTCAAGAATAGAACTACGCACGTTCTTGAAGTAAAGTATGTTAAAAGAAAAATTTATGTTTCGAAGAAAAACGTATGTTACTAGTATTTTGTCTATGATTCAGAAGAATTAGGATTGATTTAGGAGCAGGAGGAAGAGAAGTTTGATTTTCAGATTGTCAAGGGGTGGAGAAGAATGAAGCTGAGGCCACATGTTTCGTTTAAAAGACAGAGAGCGGAACAGAGTCGAGTTTCAGCTCTGTATTTTCGCAGGTTGAAACCACATGGCAGAAAAGAGACCCATCTGGCCGACTCGACTGCCATACATTCAACCAAATATAACGGCGACGGATTCATATGTGGCCCTCGTAGTTTAATCCTGAAAGGGTGATTGAGGAAAAGGGAACGGTGGCGCTTCTGGCACAGCAACTCCTAAACGATTCGAACGAGGTGACCGAGCTCCGGTCTTAGCCCCAAGGGACAGGGACAGTGCAAGGGGTGTTGTTTGGGCCAGACAATATGTCAACTGCTCCCTACATAATAAGATTTGCCCCCGACACATGCTTCGAGGGATTGATTAATCTGAGTAATTACAACCAGCTGAGACCTCCCCCGCTCCCTTTTAAGACTAATTGTTGTCCGAATAGAAATGAGATTTGGTGGAAATAACCCGGGGACCAAGGGGTGTTCTGTTATTGCTGGGGTTGCTTGTTGGGGGTGCTCTCTCTTCCTAATTGTCATGGCAAAGCCCTCCCTTGCTGAGTCTTTCCCAAATACGCGTTGAAGGGTGAGAATCATTTATGTAAATATTTAAGAACTACTCGTATTGTGTTTGGTTTGGATCCTTCGCCAAGTCGACTTTACAAGCTCACACAAGAAGCCTATTACTGACGGATGTAGTTGGATACACGGCAGACTGTAGAGCTAATTTGTTAGCTCTACTCACTAGAATAGCACCCACTCAATATGACATTCAAGCAGCGAGTTGAAGTCAAATAAGGGAATTCGTGCTGAACTTTATTGCAATTCGTTGTCAAGTCAGATGAGTAGGAAGTTTGCTAATCAGGATAGACGGCATGAGAGGTGACAGCTACACTAATGCGATAGAACCCCAGTAATTAATCAAATTGAAAACTTCACACAGTAGATGCCAACATGAAAAACGATCTACCTCGCTAGAAATCAACAATTTGAAACAAATTTTGGAAGAAAATGTATTGGAACTTCCCCAACACGAGGTTAATATAAGGTTTCAACTGAATAAATCTCCATCTGTCCCACATTTTCGTACATCTGCAGCGCAGAGTTGTTACGTGAAAACTCTGTTTAACAATACAGCACTACATTTCAAGGTAAAACTATCTGCAATTCAGTTATAATTTATTATATTTTACAAACCGATTATTTCTTTTTAACAAACCACGTGTACATTGGATGGAAGGGCGATTCATCTCCCTACTGCGGGCTATATCCTTATAGGGGATAATTTCTGTAAAAATCAACTATTCAAGACATTTAGTTACTATTTTTGCTTCCGGGAAAAAATACTAATATCATTTCATTTCCTAATAGACAGGAGATTGAACATGTCCAGCATAAAGTTTGATGAAAACTATTGAAGTTCCCATCGCGGGTATACTTTACGCCATAATAATGGGCCGCTTTGAATTTCTTATCCAAGAGCATGAGCGGATTGTGGGCGAAAAGCCTAAATCCTTGAATAGTCAAGATACCAACGAAAAGAAGAAGAAAAAATCAACTCTTTTTCTTCTCAGGAATTCACATGTTTTTCTCAGGAGCGTCAAAAAGCAGGTATCAGAATGGGAATCGCTAAAGACTGGCGCTCATTCCGTTTTTCATTAGAAGTCGACGGCGTGAAGAAATCTGTAGCAATTAAGTTCCTTGATGGCAGATGCTTCGAAAAAAACTTATTCCCGTTGATGAAAGGAATGTCATTAAGCCTTCCCTGAGCGATCCTGTAATTTGTAGCTAAGTAAACACACAAGGATGTTTTCTGTGCGGGAATTAGATGCTGTTTCTCGAAATCGTTATATTCTAAACGAGCACCAGCGTGGTTAACCAACGCAGTGAATCTTATAGCAGCACTCTCGGTTCATCTTGCGTAATGTGCATTTATGTACAGGGTGAACATTTTAATATAGTCGGCTAAAGTAAGCTGCAACAAGCTCATAGTTGGATTTCTTGAGAGGCAGCTTCTAAGCTAGTTAATTTAGTTTGCTCTCTCTTTCTTGAAGGAACAGCTCGGTAAAACCTGATTTGTATGCCGGGGACGACGGTGCTTGGTTCGGACCCAACTGCCAAGTGATAATTGAGTGCTCCGTTTATTGCGCTGGTTTTGAACTATTTGCCGCACATGGCGTCACCCGACCCTCTTCCAGCTCTCACACTTGTGTTTCCACCCCCCTTGGAGCCCCCTTTTCCCCAATAATATACACCTACTTTATTAATCTAATACCCCCCTCAGTTGCTCCGTTTTCGATTCACAACTGGTACTCATTTTACCGCTTTCATGGCGAGGATATTTTTCTTTTTTTATGGAAGACGTCTGATCGTTCTACTACAGTTTATTTGGTTATATTCTGGACGAACACCAGCATTCGCCAGTACTCAGATGTATGTAGAATACTAGGTACTGTACCAGTAACGGCTGGTATATAGAATACTATGTAATGTACCAGTACTCAGCTGGTATATAGAATACTAGGTATGTGTTTCATGCATTTACCTGGCCAAATATCTTTGGTTTTATGGCTGGATATTTACCGTGGGCACTTGTGTTCGGGCATCCACGAGTAATTTTTTATCACTTGCATGTCTGGAGAGTAGGTATGGTATAGGTTGATACGACGAGATCCTAGGCCCCATTCACATTGGTTTATGGCTAGACCGTTTGATTTTTCGCTTATTCATACTGATATCAGACTGCTACCCTGCTGGTTGGAGCTGGAATGAGCGCCATAAAGGAGATGCTACCTTCCTTGTAACATAACGCATGGTTGGTTTTTATATTGCTTTCGAATCTACCAAGGTAACAAAAGCATTGTTTTCAATCTTCAAGGTTGAAAAAAAAAGTCCTGAACAATTTTGGTTTCGATTCTATCTGTCTGTCAGTCGGTCTGTGTGTTCGCAAATTATAATCACGGGCAAACCTATGCGAAACTACAGTCCGATTTCCAGGAGTTGAGTAGTTGAGACCCTGAATGTTCCTTAAAAATGTATTTTTGCCATGTGTCATCAAATTTGGAGAGCAGTGGTAGGCACATGGAGATTGCTGCTTTGACATTTCTTTATGTCTCGGATCATCTATACATTTACGTTATGGATGCGTTTTCAACTATTTTCACTCATATTCGACACTTACAACCACGCAAAATGAAACACGTTTTGAAAAGGGACCACCGCGGATACTGGTAGAACACATTTCAGAAAGAATCAGACAGATTGGTACCAGAATGAAGAAATGCAAGTTCTCCGAACATTAACTCCTTCGCGCCTCCGACGGTTTTGAAGTCGGACCAGAAGGCAATGAGGTTTTTACGGACCTAACGTACTTCATCTAATTATCTGTTCAATCCAGTATCTTCACATCAGGATTCGATCATTTCGGTAATTTAGCTATGAATGAAAGCGTACTCACCAGTTGTTTACTTGGAGTATGGTCAGACCAGTGTCCTGCGCTAATTGCTTTTTCTGATCTTCAGAAGGGTAAGGGTGCTGTAACAAACGAGAAACAACAAATATAATATTCAACCTAGACGATACACACTGATAAGAGTACAGTATCACACAATGAAAGAATCGTTATTACAGGGAAAGTAGTAATGTGCTTTATGGTAGATGATGATGCATTCCAAATTTGTCACAAAATCTAGATAGCTCAACTGGAAATACAGCAGAAAATTATTTGCAAACAACGTTACCAATATTTCGTTGCCAACTAAACAGATTTCGAGCTTTCTCATTCAATAATTTATTTGTATCGATGAAGATACTTCTCGGCCAAAAGAAAAGAAAGTCCGTTCAAACGCCGCCGATGAATGAATCGAAGAAACCAGCAGATAAGTTAGAGCTCGAGAGATAGGAGTTGAACACGACCAATTAAAAACCTTAACGCTTTTTAACGGGCACGATTCGAGGGAAAGAGGCAACTTCGATCTTCTAGAACCTTCGGAATTGTATGTTCTACCCTTCGGGCGAACCCATCTCATTACGCCTCCGAAAAGTTGAGTTTGAGGAAAGAGGGACCCCTCAGCGAAGGACTGGTGGGAGAAAATGAGCATTTTAAACTGGGGGAGAAAACGAAAAAAGAAGAAAAAAACGAAGTAGAGGGGTGGGAACTTTTGGATGATTATCACGGCCGAAAATTACGTGAGATAACTCTGACTCCTTTTAATAGAATTCTTTCAAACCTCAAGACTTCTTTTGGTTGTGTTCAGACGGCCAAGTTGTGAGAACGTTGATATTATTTTTATGCGATCCGTTTCATCGAGTGGGTCTAAAAAATATTATGACGATACTCGTCGAAAATAAATAAATTATAACGAAAAAATTACATATCGTTTCGATTGTTGAGTCATGCGACGAACTATAATCAAAGAACATTCCTACTTTATTACTGTGGGGATACGTTACTTAGTTATCTGAACAGGTACTCGGTTATGAGAGTTAAAAAAAGGCTGACAAGTGGGTTTGGCACTTAGCTTCCTCGTGTTCACAATCCGGGTTTATGGATGATTCAATGCATAATAGCTAATATCGAAACATCAATCTCCAAGTACTTAGCAAAACCCTCATAGGGGACCTTCTGTTCGCCAACCCGTACAAACCATGAAAATATTATCGAATTCGTATGGAAAATGTAGAAGTTATGGCTGTTACGAGGTTTTGCGCATGTGCAGCGACTACTATTTATCTGGTGGTACTGATTTTCATACACCATCTACACGCTAACCCGCACAAGAATTCCACGAGAGAAAGACCCTGCTTAAAGATCCTGCTCTTCCAGTGGAAAAAACCACAACCCAAGAGCCAGCTAACATTCAACCGGAAAGATCGCTTATCTAGATTTATCCAGTTTATAGTATCCAGACGATGCATCTCATCGCTTATAAACGGCAACGAAGAGACTTCCAGAGCTGCACACCCGGTTCCACAATTTGGCTCAGCTTGGCCTTCTACTGGTTCATCAAGCAGGTTTGCTGATGAAGACAAAAAATACATAATTAAGAAATCAAGAGGCAAGTCCGCCTGGAGCTCAAAGGTGTAGGAATGGGAGTTAAAATGCAGATGGACTTCAAAGGCGCGGAAGACCGAGCCAAAAGGAATCGACGATTGGAATGACCAGACGGGGTGACTGAGGGGCGAGCCAAGGACGCGACGGTTTTTTGTTCACCCGAGAGATTCAGAACAGAAATCGAGATCGATTCACAACACGAAGTGACCCCCTCTATCCTGGAAACACCGGCCACAAAAACACGGAAACAATGAGCGATGGTTGTGAAGCATCCGGGAGCCACTGTGATTGAGCCGTCCAAAGTAACGAGTTTTTTTCTTCTTTTTTTCTTTTTTTCCTGGGAGAAACGACAGAACGAGGGCGGTGTACGGCGAGGACCGTTGAAGATTTGTACGCTCGAACAATGTTACGTGTCATTAAATCGGCCTGGTGGCTGGGAAAAGATGATACTCCCTCGGCAGAATCACCGTTTCGAGCAGTGGTTCATTCGTCAAGGTGGACAACTAGTCACGGATATTTCCTCCTCAAAATTCTCAAGATGGAGTACCCCAAAGGATGTCCCAGTTTCCACTTTTTCCTCGGAGTCTTTTGGCTGGTTGGGTCTCTTTTAGGTGACAATGGGCTACAGTTAACTTCGAGAAATCGTTGACCAGTGAGTGATAAGGTACAACAAACTCCTGATATTGAGCCTGCACCGAAATTTAACTTATCATAAACTTCTTCTTTTCAGTACGGTTTGACACTTCGAACAGTTAACATCTCTCGGTGTGTCGCTCCCTTATCTGCCTAGCCGATCAACCTTATCGCGCGAGGAATTTCAACTTACGCCTAAAGATAAGTAAGTCGTTCATTGATAGATAAGGAATAAATCCTAATTGGACTGATATAAACAACTAGCAATATGGGTGAAGATTCGGATGGAAAGGACAAACCTCCCGACGACGTAGATATGGACGATTCTGACACCAATAACAAGAGTTTAAAAGTCACTAATAATGCGAACAAAACACCTGCCAAGGTCAGCATTGAAATGTTATATAGAACCTCTGATCCTGGCCCGTTTAAAATCATCCTGGAAAGTATCAATGAAGCTTCAGCGGGTATATCACGATTACATCCTATGGCTATCGGTAAACTAATTCACGGTAGACACTCAAATTTAGCTGATCAAGTCATATCAATAAAGAAGCTTGGTCGTAATAGACTTCAAATTATTTTGAACAACGCTACATCGGCAAATAAACTATTAAAGTCTTCCGAAATAGTCAATAAGGGCTTCAAATCATACATACCTTTCCATCTACTACAGAAAAAAGGAGTTATTCGTGGAGTCGACACCGAATTATCGGAAGACGAAATTAATTCAGTGATAAAAGGCCCCAGTGGTGAAAAATTAGAAATAATCGAATTGAAGCGGTGTCAACGAAAGCTAAGTGATTCCAATACATTAGTTCCTACTCAAACTGTATTCATCACAGTAAGGGGACAACATCTCCCCACATCGGTAATCATACACTATGTCTCTTGTGAGGTTACACCATACGTCCAACGTGTATTACAGTGTGAAAATTGTATGAGGTATGGTCACTTGGCGAAAAACTGTAAGGGATCGAAAAAATGTAGTTACTGCGGAGCAGAACATGATCAGACTTCATGCAATATGAAGGAAACCCCAAAATGCCTGCACTGTTCTGGAAATCATCCAGCCACAAATCATGAACTGTGCACTTATTATAAAAAAGAGGTCTCAATTAAAAATACCATGTCACGTAGCAATCTATCATATTTTGAAGCCAAATCATTAATAGAAGGTTCGTTTGCTACAATGGTCTCCATCCATCCTCCAAATATTAAGGATACAAATGTCTTTCCATCCATCCAGTCCTCCTCTACGGAATTTACTGACAGGAAATTCGTATCAACTAGTTCCTATAAACGTATCACTAAGAGGGTGAGACCAGTTAGTCCACCCCAAACCCCTAACTTCACAGCTCCACAAACAATGTTTCCAAACTATCAACATAAAAATATTCCAGGAGGACTTGCTCTTCAATCCACAACCATACCAAAGAAAAGGTCCGGTCAGAAAGATGTGGTCCACTTTAACAAAGATGATTTGTATGATGCCCTGCTGATAGTAATAAAAAATATGAAATCGAATTCTTCACCACACATGGAGGATGATGAAATTAAAATCCAATTACAAGAGAGACTAAGTCAAATTATTGAGATTGAATCAGATCAAGATGGGCTCTGATACTCAGAAATTAAATAATAGTTCAATAAATAACAATAATAAAAATATTTAAGTAATAATATTCTGTAAATTCGATGAATGACATCAATATCAACAGAGATAACTTGAAAATGGTCCAGTGGAACGCTCGTTCACTGGTTGCAAACCGAGCTAGTCTGGAGCACATATTGGTTGAACATAACATATCGATTGCAGCTATTTCTGAGACATGGTTTAAACCGAATGTAACATACTCATTCAGGGGTTACAACTTGATATCCAAACCAAGACATGATGGGAAAGCTGGTGTAGCTTTACTCATACAAGAAAATATCACTTATGAATTACTTGATTCTCTTCCTATTATTCCACGATGTATGTATGTCGCGGCGGTTATTCAGCTAGCCGATGTCAAATTGACTGTGGTCTCAGTGTACAACCAAAATACCTCTTCGACTATGAACGAATGGGAAAACTTCTTCAACCAGGTACCGCAACCTTGTATTGTCACGGGAGATTGGAACTGCCACCACACATGTGTTGGAAGTTCTCACACAGATAGACTGGGGTCAGATATTTTCGCTGCTACGGACCTATGTGGTTTGGTGTACATAAATGATGGCTCACCTACTTTGATACCTTCCACATCACAGCACATTAAATCCGCTGTTGACATCACCTTCTGCTCTGCGTCTTTGGCTGGATCATTAGATTGGAATCTGTTGGATAGCCCTATGGGTTCGGATCACATGCCTGCTCTCATTTCATCGTCAATGATATCAACCCCTAGCACATTTACAAGCCCCACCAGAAAGTGGAAGTTATCCAGGGCGGATTGGGATAAATTTGTGAGTGTACTAACGTCTCAAGAAATCCCAGAAGATTTAGACACGGTGACGTATAATGTATTTATGGAATGGATAGGCAATGCCTGCAACGAAGCGATTCCAGAAAACAGGCCCTATCACAGAAGGAAATTCAACATATGGTGGAATGCAGCCTGTGAAGAAGCTACCAACAATAGTAAGAGGACATGTAGGACATGGATGAACATCCCAACGCTTTTCAACTTTTTGGCTATGAAACAGGCTAATGCCTCCATGAAAAGAACTTACAAAGAAGCAAAACATGCATCTTGGAGGCGGTTTTGTGATTCACTCTCGAGATCAACTCCTGTTACAACCATATGGAGTCGTATTCGAAAGCTTAAAAACTCTAAAGCAAACACTAGCTACAACATACCGGACGGTGATTGGATTCAGGAATTATTAACAACTATGGCTCCGGATTTCGCTCCGGAACAGGCCCCGCAGTTCAGCGACTGTGATGACACCTCTCCCTTGATGTCCCCCTTTACTATGACAGAACTAGATTCTGCGTTAAGGAATCGACCAGATACATCGCCGGGATTGGACCAAATCCATTACTCTTTCATTAAAAATCTACCTTTTAGAATGAAAAGGATCTTGCTGCATTTATTCAACTGCTTCTGGGAAACTGGCGATTTCCCTGACGAGTGGAAGGAATTCATTGTTGTCCCTATTAAAAAGCCAGGAAAACCTCCAGGTGTGTCCACGTCCTATCGACCCATTGCATTGGCGTCATGTATGATGAAGATAATGGAAAGGTTGATCAAAGCAAGACTTCAATGGTGGGTGGAACACCACAACGCCCTCCCACCCTCGCAATTTGGTTTCAGATGCGCTAGGTCCACAACTGATGCTCTCACCTCGTTCGTTACCGATGTTCAAACTAATCTGACAAAAAACTATACAACTCTAGCGTTATTCTTGGACATCTCCTCTGCATACGACAATGTCAATCCACATTTGCTTAGTGGAATTCTGAGTCAAAAAGGGCTACCGATGAAGTTTGTGCGTAATATTTATAACCTGACGAAAAAACGTTCGATTTATGTGAGGGTAAATGGCCAACTGCATGGACCAAGAGTGTCCCAGAAAGGGCTTTCGCAAGGAAGCATCTTAAGTCCTCTTTTGTATTCAATGTACGTCTCAGATATTGAGCTACAACTGCCTGTTGATGTCGTTATGGTCCAATATGCGGATGATGTGTGCATCTATACAGCTGACTTGGACATCAATGAGTGTTTGACGAGGCTGCGCCAAGCTGTACAGTCCTTAAAAACATTCCTGGAAAGTATAGGTCTATATATATCGGCAGAAAAATCACTCGTATGCCCATTTACGCGAAGAAGAAGGCTTGGAATCGGGAGTAACTTGGACTTGGGTGGTATACATGTTCCAATCAGACCAGAAGTCACATTTTTGGGCCTAAAACTAACCAAAACGCTCAACTGGAACAATCATGTGAACCATGTGTGCAATAAAGTTGAAATGTACATAAATATCCATAGAGCCATCTCTCGGGTTCACTGGGGAGCTGAGCCAGCAGTTACATTGATGTTCTACCGGGCCACAGTTCGAAGCATAATCGATTATGGGAGTACCTTATATGGTAATGCAAGTGACACCTCATTGAAAAAAATAGACAAGATCCAAAATCGGTGTATGAGACTAATTCTTGGATTACTGAACTCCACCCCAATTCATGTACTTCATTCTGAAGTTGGAGAGCCTCCACCGTCTGTTAGAAGAGTGATGTTATCAGACAGATACCTCATGGCTCTATACACAAAACATTACGGTATATTCTCCAAAGTTGCTCGACTATCAATCGACGTATTGACTAAGGACTACTGGAAAAAGAAGAAACCACCCTTACTGTGTGATAGCTTTGTGGAATCATCGTCCATAACTCACCTGTTGCACAGGAGCACGAAACCTGCACAGTTTCTTTTGCCCTACAATCTCCTAACCAGACATCCTCGAGTACTGATCCCCAACATGAGCTCTAGTACTACTCGATTTGAGGCCGAACAAATGCTAAGAAGAACACTGGCAAAGCAAGTATGTCTTCGTGGAGTGTACTACACAGATGGATCCAAATCACGGCGTAAAGTCGGATGTGGTGTGTATGAGGAATATTCCAAAATGTCTCGATGTTTTTCTATGCACGAATATTCATCCATCTACACAGCTGAGTGTGTCGCAATCATTGAAGCCTTAAATATGGCAATCGCCCAACAAAGTGAAGCAGGTACCATACTAGTAGTAACCGACTCCCAAAGCGTTGCCAAGGCTCTCCAAAATGTAGGACCGTCAGCGAAAATGTCTCACCTCTTGAGCCGCATCCTCTCTCAGCTATCTCAACTTGATACCCAGAGAATAAAAGTCGGATTTGTTTGGGTGAAGGCACACGTGGGCGTTCTAGGAAATGAAATCGCCGATCGCTTAGCGAAAAATGGTGCTCTTTCCGGTAGCTTGACCACAGTTTTCCTGCCTCATACTGACTTAAAGCCCACATTAAGAAGAAAAATGATGAAGAAGTGGCAGCAGTACCACGACACTTACCCATCGACGAACCAGCACAGAACTCTCTTCCCGAACGTACCTAAATCACCATGGTACCTACAATTTTCGGACAAGGGAAAAAACTTCTATTCGACGTTGGCTAGACTGCGAAGTGGGCATGGCCTATGCAGAGCCTACCTACACAAAATAGGACAAACGGACAGCAGTGAGTGTGAAAATTGTGGTAGTTGTGAGGATTTAGAACATATAATAATGATTTGCCCAGAATATATAACGCATAGAAGTATTATGTTCAATTCGTTATCTGAATTGTCAGATTTGGTGACCAACCCATTTAATTTAAATGTTTTATTGTTGTCTCAAAGTTCAGAAGTGTACAGTATTATTTTTAAGTTTCTTACAGACATAGAATGTAAGATCTGAGTAGGTATATTTATGTTTGATGTAAGAAAACGCTGGCTGTAAGGGTAATACTGATGCCAATAAAGAATTTATTTAAAAAAAAAAAAAAAAAAAAAAAAAAAAAAAAAAAAAAACTTCTTCTTCAGCCCTACAACCCTGTGTAGAGTTTGGTTTCCCAAACAACTGACCTCCAAACCGCAGGGTCCATGGATGATTTCGCCAGTTGATGACCCCCCATGGCTGCCAGGTCCACCATCGTGCCATCTATTCATGATCTTCGCGGTCTTCCTCTCCTTCTTCGACCCTCACATCGGGCGTTCAGGAGCTTACGTGGCAATCTGTCATCGACCAAATTATTAAAGAGATCGAGTCGTTCAATTCGCGTTGCCTTGTTACACATAGAAATTCTCAACAGGGAGATTTTTGTAACGCATTTTGCACTATGGTTCTAAGGTTGACCATACCTACACCAGTCCTGAAATTATGGCACCCGTTCAATTTCAGCCATAAAATAAGTGTTGAATGCCGTTTCAATTGTTACATGTACGAGTGTATTCCATTGGGGTATACACGTTTGAAAATTTAGAAATATTTAGCTCGTTCTTTCTTGTAAATTGTACCCGTACCTACACCAGAGCGAGCAATTCGTGACCTCTTCCTTTCCTTTGAAGGTTGAAAGCCGCCAGGACTTGCATTACCTTCTCTTCAATCCCTCTTCTTCTCCACCCTTCAATCCCGCATGAGCCTACGAACTCCTGTCCGACGCTGAAAATAATTTAACCCTGTCGGTGCGGAGTCCAGCACAGGGGGGTCGGACAGACCCGAGGCCATTGTGCGACCGCGGTTGCCGATGTATCATTCTTCATTGTCTAGCTACCGCCCTCTCTCGCCCCTCTTATCGCCCCGCGCTCGATTTTGATCTGCATTTTCGCTTTCACGTTCCTATACGGAATGTTAATGTAACGCTGAGTCAGCGCTTTCGCCTTGAAAATCATTTACAAACATTAGACGCGAGAGCCACAAACACGTTACTAAAATTAGTCCGCCGGTGGTGAACGAACAATACTTGGAAGTGGGTACATTTCGAGAAACCCTACCTCATTACCACTCAGAGCGACGAGCCTTTAGAACACCTCTAATTTGAGGGGGCGAAGCAAAGCTAAGCTATTTCATTCAACATAGGTTTATCTGCTTCTTCCGATCAGAATGAATGGAACCTGGTATCGTTAGAGTTACGAATGACAAATTCCTACCCTACGGATTTCGTAAAAACCAGATCTCAACCAAACTTTGATGCGTTAAAGATTTACAGGGTGGCTGTTTTATGTAGAGTTGAAAAAATGTCGAACGACATCTTTGGAACTGTCACATAATTGGTTGCAAATTTAAGATTCTTCCTATGATAGAACCGAATATCTGAATGCCCTGTCGCATCGTAATACTACTAAGCACAGATGCGCATATTCGTTGACTCTTTCGGATGAATAATACTTCTAGAGAGCTGAATTTTCTAAAGCTCAAGGTCAGTCCAGGTGTTTAGTTTCGATCGAACGAAAGAAGAATAGACGCGTTGGACAGTAATTGAATAATAAAAATAAACACTTCAGATGCAAAAGAGCGAAAAAGGGAGAGAAGAAAAGCTTAATAATTTAATATGAAGGTTAAGACACCATCAGGGTAAGTTTAATGTTTCCTTAGTTGGGAAATGAGCTTCAGAATTAGTCCCAGAGGGAGAGCCAGAGGGTGGCCGAGGAAGGGAGCAACAATTTGCAATTTTCTTCGGAGCAGCCGAGAGCTTGTAGGGGAGCTTGTTTAGGGGACTGCTGCTCCCAGGGGCTGCATATCCAGCCACCAAATTGTTTGTAACGCCGGCGGGACAGGCCCAATGCCTTCCCATTCTCTCCAGTTCCCCTTACATCTCGTTTCCTTTATATTCCTTCAGACCGCAATTCTCAGTTTTTCCCTTCCGCCCCTACGGATCCGTGAGAGTAGGTTTTTTCATCCTTTTTCGGGGAAACTGCACCTTCGGCTGCGATTACTCGTGCGGTGACGGGCATTCCAAGAACAATCACTAGGGTGTTCGGGGGGTTCGCAGAGATTCATCGCGTTTCAAGGGTAAACCTGGTGGTTTGGGAGTCCTTAGGGAGTCGTCAAGGCTGGGAATACGATGGTACGATTACCCAAGAGGATGCATACGGCAGCCCATGAGATAGTTAAGCCGTTCGATGACACATTCGTCACCATGTTTCGAACTCCACACAGTACAGGAGGTGAAACTTCAAGCACCGTTCTTTTATCATCACATTCGACATCTTGTCCGAATCCTCCATAATTAAAATGATGCACTTCCTGCGATAGGTTCGATCGAACTTGCCAAATCCACGGATACCATTAACGACATCCTTGAGGTCGGCTTCTTACCTAGTTTCAAAGAAATCAAGTTCAAAGAAGGAAGAATGACTAGTTTCCATAATAACTGTAGACCCCTACACCCAACTTCGGATGAAAAGCCATTATAGTGTGTTTAAGGACATTTTGTACGTCATTCGAGAGAGATGGTGTGAGTTCATCATCATTTTTGAATATTTAGGTAAAAATTATAAATATATAGTTTCGAATGATTTACAATCCAACCGTTGGTTTTTAGTATGCTCTTGATGAACTGCTTCCTCCACGTCACCAATACAATGTTCAGGAGCCTACCGTCGATGCAAGCCGGTTCTTATCGATATCTTAATCATTCCAGTTCTACCGAGCTCTCCCCTCACTATTTCCTTCTGATCCGGGAAAAATCTTCCAAGTGGGTGTAACTTTTATAAATTAAATTTCAGTAAAAAAAAAACAGAGACAGAAAAAGGCTAAAAAACTAAGGTTGATTGAAGAGACAGGTGGGGTCTCAAGACACCTGCTGGTCCCTATCTTCGACTAGAGCCCTACGTTTCTTCATCCGGATGTCCCTAGACAAACATGGCGAGTAACGGCAACACTTTAATAAGAAAAACGGTCATTAGATTGATCTAAGGCGCTGACAAAATATGTTAAATGGCCAACCAATTCACAATATTCATGTTTCTGGGGCGTTTTCAACGAAACCAGAGCGATTAGTATGCCTTGTATTGCCTCGTAAATCCACTAGCTACCTCGTACAGTAAGGGTATTCACGGTCGGGCTGTTCTCAACGTGTTAACGTGTTATAAGTCGAGAACGTGTTAAACGTCGAACGAATCTGTCGTAAACATGATATCAAAGTGTGCTATCAGTCGTCGTAAGTTAACACATACGAATGGTCCGTTAAAGTGTGTGCTAAACGTGTTAACCGTCGAAACATCAGAAAGAAAATGGCCGACAACTTGCCAGCTGTTTTTCAGTGCGTTTACTTGTGAGTTAGTTAATTTCGTCATTAGTTTTTTGAGTTGGAGTTCGTTTGTTTGTCTCGGTTATTTGAGTTGGAGTTGAAGGTATGGAGGTCTCATGGAGGTATGAAGGGAAGAGAAAAGTGGTTGGGAGGAGCAATTGGACGCAATGAAAGTGAAGGAATAATTCGAAAAACTGTTTTCTTGACTACTTCATCAACAAGTTCTTGTTTATAACTTTTCTTCGGCATGACGGCAGTGAGCAATTCTCAAGTTTTCAGTGTAAAAAGTAAAAAAAATCTGTAAACAATAAAGGTGTGGTATAAAAGTTGTCTCCGGTACTCTGTGGTAAAAAACCTTGCTTGTTCCTTTGACATGGAACAAGCAATGGGCATTGAAGATTTTTTTAAAACTTTTTACAGAATTTATGGCATTTTACTCTTTTTGTTCAGACTTCCTCCACCGGATCATGCCACTCAACAACCATAATATGGTTGTTATGGTTATGACCCTCATGGCTGCGGTCTTGCCACCTCGAAGAAGAAGGAGAGATGAGACTTTAACAACTTTAGCACGTTTAACACGAGTCGACTGGGATTGTTCACGCTTTTTTAGTTCAACAAGTTTACCACTTAACACGTTCAACACGATAAGCTCAACCGTGAATACCCCTATTGATTCTTCAGTAGACTGTTTGTTATGAAGTATTTTGCAAAGCCTTACACGAACCATAGAAGACTCAATTGGATATATAATACCACTCAGAAACAGGCAACAATCTTCTGATAGAATAGTATAAAACTTCGTCATTAGAAAGAGTCCACCTCATAATTACAGAAATTGTTTACGTAGTAAGTACCAGTTGTGTGGAAAATTCTACGCGAACTGAAACGAAACAACAACAAAGTGGTTTCTAGCGCGGCGTCATTCAGTTTGAATAACCATAAGCCATCGCATGAAAATTGAGAACGGGGATTTCTCATACTCCCAGCATCCTCTAGGGGGTGAAACGTCGGGAGAAGGACTTGTTAAAAAGGAAAAAAATAAGGGATCGAAGAAGAACATATAGGGAAATGATTGTTTTATCACATCTTACCAGCTCTGACTAGATCACACTCGGGGGAGCCGCGCGGATTCAATCGCTTAACCCTCTACAGCGTTTTCCCTGTTTTTTACCCATGCAATAACGATTTCCAAGAGGCCTTTTTCCTCCCCAGAACCTAATACGTATTCCTTTTATAGTTTTCGGCTTCAAAGCGGGGTAAAAGAAAAAAAACCGTTCCCGCGGAGTAAACCAAGTACGGGGGAGAGCTCTAAATAATGTAATAGAAATAACATAAAACCAGCTTTGGTTGTGCCTTTGTCGTTCTAACGCCGTCTTCACATTCGGCTCGACGTTCATTTTATTTATTTATACCTTGCGGGTGGGGAGGCAATAAACTACGTTTGGTGGAGTTGACAGACTCATTTCAAAGTTGTATTACCTTCAACAGTATATTCGAGCAAAAACGTGGCGAAACCAGTTGGGCCGTAAAGGGAAAAATCCCATTCGTGCAGCGAATTTTCAAGTTTCCATTTTTCGACTCCAAAAACGCGGGAAAAATACTCTTGTCGTCACCCCGGAAGCATGGAGTACGTAAGTTGTTGATATTTTCCGATTTTGAATATTTTCAAGTATTTTAGATACCTGCATATCGTAAGCACAGGCTGTTTTGAAACTTTCAGTAGCACATTTTCACGTTCTACTCGGCCATTATTGAATTATTGCGATTTGGGGTACAACAAACGTAAGCACCGCTGACCCCCAAAATACTTTTGATTTCAACCATTTTTTGACAATTTGGATTTCTGGAATGATGTTTCTTTCAGAAAAATATGCGCTGATTCCAAAAATACCGTATTTTACTACGACTAAGACGGTAATTTCCACAAAATTGACTTTAGTTTTTTGGAATTTTGATCTCTCAGAGTGGTCCAAAATTCTTGACTTACGAACTCATCTTTTCGTTTGTGTTTGTGAACATTTTGGCACTTCGAACCATAACTGAGCAATTGGAAATTTCACCAGAACTTCTTCAAATCTTCAGACATTTCCAAATTTAGGGATAAAGGTATTGTTTTTCCACCAATGTAAGAAAGTATTGAATTTTTAGAAATTTTATAGACCACGTGGAGCTCTGTACGACAAACCGTTCGCTCCCAACGAGAATTCAAGGGTTGGACTTACGATAAATCAGAAACACGAGTGTGAATCGCAAAAGAGGCCTATCTCCGTTCAAGTTTTAGCTGACCGAAATGCGATCAATGTTTTTCTTTAAGTTGGTTGGTGGGAACAATGGCAAAACCGTGTTCTTTGCAGACGAGTGATCTATACAGAAAAGATAAACCGATTTGTAATAATTTGCAGCGTTGTCGGGTCTTCTTCCCCACGAATTATGGTCGGTGGTCCGGCTGGGTATGAAATTAGAATTGGAAAAACTGCCTGAGGCATGCGCAGGGCGCATTATCTCCATTGAACATAATTATGTGAACCACGAACTTGAATGAAGATGAAGCACTGGTTCTTTAGGGAAATACATGGTATATATTGACAAAGGACCACTCACGGCTAACATAAACGACTTGCTTCGGGCTCTGTCTCTCTCGTAGATTTTGTAAGTTCACTATCAGTACTCTCTTTATCCAACTTATTTTTTCAGGTCAGATCGGGTGTCTTTCGTTTTTCTCAATATGTCAGTCGTTTCGTGATAAATCGCTTCCCGAAGCCCCGTCACTTTACTTCAAAGAGGTAGTTTCAATTCAGCTAACAGAGAAGCCCTTTCGCGAGATGCGTCGAGCCTCCGACGTTCTTATTTGTCGAAAGAGCTGGGCGCTATTAGGAAATGAGTATAGGTTTCGTGACTGCCGAGCAGACTAAATCCTGAAGCAAACGAGAATCTGAGGTGGTCACTGCACGCTCGATGTAGAGAAAGCAAACATCTCCCGATAAAAGCCCGCTTTTACGAACGTTCCTAAGTGAACGTACAGGATATTGGCTCATGATGGCTTTGATAGAGAGATCATGCTGAACATGAATCGAGTTGAAGGGACATTGTATCATCTATATTCTATGAAATCAATCAAGACTACGTACTAATAAATTATACGATCCAATTCGCTTAGTGGAATATTGAATGATTTATCGGTTGATTTATAAGAGGCCATCAGCTATACGACAGTACACTTAACAAATGCACAATTTACCTCCGAAGGTATAATTACATCGCTAACTATAGAGAGTTACCCGGAAGCCAATCGGAAATACTTCAAGAAACGACTCCATAACTAATTTGCAACAACGTTTCTCTCCTCCACTTTTTGGTTTATTTTTACTCCACTCCACTTAAAATACAACTTCACTTTGAATCAGGTGAAAAAACACTCCATTTCCGCAGAATTGCCACGTTTTTTATCATTCAGGCATCAATTTTCCCCCTTAAAATTCACAACAAACCTAAAAAATGAGTTACCGTTGAAAATCTGATAAATTAGAGCATATTTTAAGCATTTGAAGGCCTCTGAAGAAGATTGTATTTTAACACGTTGGCTGCGGGAGCCCATTCCCGAGTTTCGCCGTGTCCTGAAACGTTTTTTCGAGCAAATCAGTGCCTAATGCAGGTCTTCCATCGCTTCTGCGCATGATTAAGACAAAACGAAAAAAAATCGCATTTTTTTCGTCAAATTAATTTTTTCGATTACCTGTCCATCATCCGGCCCAGGTGAGGAATTTTGCTCGCCGCCGGCAGAAACAATGAATAATGCGCGTAAAGACTAGACCCGCACAGCACCAACCTCTGCAGAAAACACCCTTTTTCCTGACAGTTTCTTCGTCTTCCTCCGAAGTTCAAAGACATTGAAACCTGTTATTTTTACTCAGGAGGTGTTGGAGAGCAGAACCATAAAAGGATTTTTTTCTAAATGCCTCACAGACGAAAATATTCAAGAAAATCGATTCTTCAACTTCAAATGATTGGTAATCGAAAAATATCCCATCGAACACGGAACTGTACGTACCAGTCCATTAAGAAATTAATAGAGATCGAGATTCGACATCGATTACAATATTAAAATCGAAGAGCAATCGAAAACCAGTCATATCAGATGCTTTTCATGATTACCAGTCCATCATCCCGCACACGAGCAAAAACGATTTGATAAACTGTTCATCGACCCGCACCTGACATGTTAACAGGTAATAATCACCGAAATTTTTGAATAAAAAAACACAGATATTGACTAATTTTCATTTCAAGTTGAAGTAGAAAGAAAATTTTAGCGTACAGTTTTTGTGAACTATCAAGAGCTCATATGGGAAATTCTACGCTCTTTCCAACGGTGTTTCTAATCAGATTTGAATTTACACGGAATAATGAGGGAGATATGTCCGTTTAAGTGTAGCGAGGTCAAAAACAAGAAGAAAAAATCAAACTGAAAAAAAAGTAACATTTTGAGAAGAGTTTCAAAACGCTGCATTTTGGTCAGCTAAAATTTGAACGGAGATTAGGCCTTTTACGCGATTCACACACGTATTTATGGTTTATCGTAAGTTCAATCCATAAGTTCTGATAGGGAGCGAACGGTTGGTCCTGCAGAGCTCCGCGTGGTCTCATTCGATTCTAAAAATTCGATACTATTTCAAATTGTTGAAAAAACAATACTTTCATTTCAAAAGTTAACCAGCTGGGGCGTTTTGAAAATTGCATTCCTTATTTTTCAACCCTTAGAAGTAATGGGGGGTGCGCCTTGATTTTTATTTAGATTTTCAATCGAAAGTAGACTACATCCTGAGAATTTTGGCACCAACCGCGAACTTCTAGCGTGAGTAGATCTGTTTTTATGATTTTTCAAAGTTTCGACCGTTTATAAGTCACGCGCCCCTCTCGCCTGGGCGCCCAGCCCCCCAGCCCACTGTGACGTCATAAACGGTCGAAACTTTAAAAATTCATAGGTAAAGATTTACAAACGCTAGAAGGTCGCGGTTGGTACCAAAATTCGCGGAATGAGGTCTACCTTAGATTAAAAATAACAATAAACAGTTTTTCCTACCCAGGCGCACACCCTATTGACATCAACCACTAGCTTCGGGGCACAACTAGACCCCAAAAACCACAAATACCAAAGTCCCAAAACCAAATACCAGATTTCATCAAAATCGGTCCGTAGTAACTAAGGAAAGTGCCGCGTACGGTAAACGGACAGCCACATTTTTATTCGAGTTTTGGATTCTACGTCACTTGAAACGTAAACCGACAAATTTTCATTATTGAAACACGTAGCATATTGGTTGTAGAATCGATTTCTGAAGTGTTGCTGATGACACCCTGTATGTCATCGATTCTAAAATAGGTGACTACGGTTCCCGTCAATCGTTTCTACTTCACTTCATTCCCTCTCAACTACTATTGGTTGTTTATTTGGATTGTGCTGTTCTCGTGGTTTTTAGGTGTTATTCGGTGAACACCCCAATATTTATCCATTTTACGGAGAATTGTAAGCTCTGAATGGCAGAGTCTAGGCTTTTCCTTCACAGACCCGGCAAATTATTTGTCCGAGTGACTAGTGCATTTTCTGTGCCTTGGAGATTTGATACAAGAGCGGAATATCTCTCGCCGGATTAGTTCCAATCAAATGAACAGCCGGCTTGCAAAAGTCGCATGATCGCTTTATCGCTTTTAACCAGGCAAGTCATGTCTTGGCGGTCTGCGGCCACACGCGACGTCCGCTAAACCGCAACCCCTTTAAGCGGCGTAACCAAAAGAAATCGTCAAGTTCCGCCTCCAGTCGGATACTTTCGCGGCCGTCGCCGTCAAAGAAGAGCGAACTATCAGGGCTTGACGTAAATGACAGATGAGAGTTATCGTTCTTCGCGGCAGAAGGCAAAAGATGAATCGTAATTCACAGCTGATACGTTCAGTTGTAACGACGGACTGCTTCTGGTGGGCACAATGAGGAAAGAATTTATTTATTACTTCTATTACCTCTGGTTGAGCGCTGACTCGCAATTTAATTAAGTTTGAGACCAACAGAAAGACTCAATTTTTCATTTGATGATTATAATTTTCCGACAATTTTGAATATTATGGACCAGTTTTTGGAAACTTGACACCAAATACCAATAGAGAGATAATAATCATAGATATTTTGAACATTTCTAAAGAGAATATTTGCAATCAGAAGGAAATTTAATTTTTCTAACAACTAATTGAGAATGGATTTGATCGACATTATCAACCCACACCACGTTTTAGACGAGTATTTGTCTAATTTGCCCGATCTCAACTTTGTAATGAGTGCGATGTTTTGGAGGATCCAGACCTCGTCATATTAGAATACTAAAGATACAATGAACCTCGTTCACTTTTTCCAGTCATCAATGGTCACAATGCAGCGCTACCAGAATTGCTAAAGAAGTGTGAAAAGCAGATATACAGGGTGTCCCATATGTTATCCATCAAACTTTGGGAGAAAGATTCTACAACTAATTTGCAACAACAAATGTCACTTAGCAATTTTTTTTTAACCCCCTTAAAATCTGACTTTTTTAGGACGTCCCACAGTAAGACTTGGGCGTCCTTATGCGATCGATCTGGGGTGAAGGAAGACAACACTCAACAGAAAAAAAAAATAACCACACAGTAATCCGTTTTAGACCATTCTGAATCAGAATCCGCGAAAAAAACCATAGGTGTATGTCTGTGTGTGTGTGTGTGTGTGTGTGTGTGTGTGTATGTGTGTGTGTGTGTAACAAAATCTTGTGTACTCTGCACAGGCCTTAGTTCCCAACCGATTTTCCTGGTTCTTTTTTTGTTCGACGCGGAAAACTATCTTGTTGTGCACTACGTCGCCGGAATTTCGAATTTTGCCTTTTAAGGGGTGGAAAGGGGGGGTTTAAGCTCAAAAAACGTGCATTTTTGGGCATAATCTTGTGTACTCTGCCCAGGCCTTGGTTCTCAACCGATTTTCGTGATTCTTTTTCTTTTCGATGCGGGAAACTATCTAGTTGTGCACTACGTCGCCGGAATTTCGAATTTTGCCTTTTAAGGGGGGGAAAGGGGGGGTTTAAGCTCAAAAAACGTGCATTTTTGGGCATAATCTTGTGTACTCTGCCCAGGCCTTGGTTCTCAACCGATTTTCGTGATTCTTTTTCTTTTCGATGCGGGAAACTATCTAGTTGTGCACTACGTCGCCGGAATCTCGAAATTTGCCTTTTAAGGGGTGGAAAGGGGGGGGGGTTAATGCTCAGAAAACGTGCGTTTTGGTGCATAATCTTGTAAACTCTGCCCAGGCCTCAATTTCCAACCAATTTGCGTGTTTCTTTTATGGTATCACTCAAATAACTTCCAAGTTGTACATGATTTCACCATAGTATCAAAATTCGCAAGGGGAGGGGGTGAGTGGAGGGATAATATTCACAAAATATCCGATTTTTCAATATTTTGGTTCCTTTACTGCTTACTAATTGTACCCAAGCTTTGAAATTGAGGAAAAATTCTCATTATACCTCCGGATTTTCATGAATTATTCTCTGTACCGCCATGGAACTAATAATGGTGCCACCATGGTGCCAGAACACACCATAAACCACATATTTCGTGGTTTTTTTTTGTGTTTCACCTTGAATACGAATGTGAACCTCGACGGACTGCCTACTAAAACTAATAGATGAAAGTTCAATGTTATCACGTATTTCCGCTTTGGTGCCAGAGTGGCACCATTGGTGGAGGTGGTGAGGGGGGGGGGGGGGGGTGTGACTCGAATTCGCATGTTGGGTGTCGTAGATCATGGATTTTAAAATGCTCTTCAGATTTGAGGCTCCCATGCCGCTAGTAATTTTATGGTGGATAAGAGTGAGGGGGGGGGGGGCGCGCGGGGTCACTATTTCTTGCCTGAAATACTAAATGAATTACATCGAGTGAAACATTTTTATCGCTTACCAACCAATTCGACGCGGTAATCTATCTAATTGTGCACTACGTCACCGGAATTTTGAATTTTGCCTTTTAAAGGGGGAGGGGAGGGGGCCTAAAAAATGTGCGTTTCTGGGCATAATCTTGTAAATTCTGCCCAGGCCTCAATTTCCAATCGATTTGAGTATTTCTTTTTTTGTTCGACTCAGAAATCTTACAAATTGCACACTATTCCACCAAAGTATCAAAATTAGGAAGGGGAGGGGGCGAGTGGGGGGATAATTTTCACAAAATATCCAATTTTTCAAGATTTCGGTTCCTCTATAGCTCATTATTTGTACACAAGCTTTAAAATTAAGGAAAAATACTCATTGTACCCCTGGATTTTCATGAATAATTCTCTGTACCCCCATGGAACTAATAGTGGTGCCACCATGGTGCCAGACAGCATAAATCGCACACTTCGTGGCTTTTTGTGTGTTTCACCTTGAAAAAAGATGTAAACTTCGATGGACTCCCTAGCTACTACCACAACTAACAGATGAAAGTTCAACTTTGCAACGTATTACCGCTTTGGTGCCAGACTGAGACCATTGGAGGAGGGGGAAGTGTTTACACGAATTCGCATGTTGGGTATCGTAGATCATGGATTTTAAAATGCTCTTCAGATTCGAGGCTCCCATGCCGCTAGAAATGTTAAGGTGGATAATGGTGGGGGGGGGGGGGGGTCAGTATTTCTTGCCTAAAGTAATGAATAAATTACATCGAGTGAAACAGTTTTATCGCTTACCAACTGGTTTAACTGATCTAATGCTTATCCAATGGGACGTCCCCTGGAATGCATGCATTACTAAACAATATGTTTTACTTGTAAGATTTTATTCGTGTTTTCGACCTCACACCTTTAAAGCGGTCATAACTCTCTTAAATTACACTCCAAAAATTAAAAATAAGGATACCGTTGGAAAAAGCGTGAAATTTCTCAATAGATGAGCCGTTGACAAATTGAGAAAAACTGCTAGAGTAGTTTTTTTACTCCAAACTTTAAAATTCGTCAATTTCTGTTTTTTCTTCACAAATGTTGATGATTTTTCCCCGTGGAAAAAGGGTATTTTCCAGAGAGGCTCCAAAGTTTAAAAACTTCTCCATTTCATCAGCTTTTCAACGGTCACCCAATTTTCAGTTTCACTGTGGAATTAGAGGGAGAAAATGGTGTTTCAATGCGAAAAAACGTGCATTTTTTCAACGAAATTGACGGTTTGACAGGAGGAATCCGGGGCCTGCTCCGCCACCCCTCCTCCCAAGCACCACGTCACCACGTCAAACCGTCGATTTCGTTGAAAAAAATACACGTTTTTTCGCATTGAAACACCATTTTCTCCCTCAAATTCCACAGTAAAACTAAAATTTTTTTTTAGTTTTAAAGCTTTGTTTTTAAGCTTTTGAGCCCCTCTGGCAAATGCCGTGTTTCAATGAGGAAAAATTATCAACATTTTCACCAAAAACAGAAATTGACTATTTCTCAAGTTTGAGGTAATAATACTACTCTAGCGTTTCGTTTTTCTCGACTGGTCAACGACTCATGTATTGAGAAATGTTACGCTCTTTCCAACGATATCCTTACTTTTAACTTTTGAGTCTAATTTGAGGGAGTTACGACCGTTTGAATGGTGTAAGGTCGAAAACACGAAAAAATCTTAGGTCAAAAAAGTCGGATTTTAAGGGGGTTAAAAGAAAATTGCTTGGAGAAACTTTTTGTCGCAAATTAGTTGTAGAAACTACTCCTGAAGTTTAGTGGATAACATATGGGACACCCTGTATAAGGACATTTTAAACTATACATCAATATACATAGTATATTGATGGCGGAAATGTATTTTAAAATACATTTTTTGTAAAGTATCTAATTATTTCAATTATTTATTTTTTGTTATACCGTAAAACCGTCAAACTTTACCCCACCAGAGGTAACTTTACCCCAAAAAGTGAGAATCTTCAATTGTGTCGTAAGCGTGGTAGAACTTAGATAAAAGTTAGCTATTGTGTTTTCGTTATTCTCCTCATCCCAGAGAATCGATGCGGCTTGCGATGGCGCCTTTATCCATGTTATCAGCTGTTATCAATCATAATTTCCTGTTCAGCTGTTTTTGTTCTGTTTCTCGTGCTCCAAAATTTCTACCATATCGGGTGTTTGGAGTGGATTTACCAGGCCAGCCCTCATCATATCACTTTCAATATCTTATTCTGAACAAAATACACTAATCAAATTCCCAAAAAAGTGTTTTCTTAGTTATGCCTTTGTTTATCAAAAATTTGATGGTAACTTTACTCCAAAAACCGGGTATCTTTACTCCACTATAAAGGTTGGGATAAAGGTAGCCTCACTCATATTTTTCTTATTTAATCTCGAAAAATATTTGAGTTTTATAATTTTCACAGTGTTGAATGTAAGGTTTCTAGTGTATCTCATGTTGCAGAAGTAAGAGATGGGGATAAGAAATGAGAAAAAGCTTGGTACGCGCCCCTACCGAAACTTTACAACAATGATATGAACATAAACGTGCTTTGGTCTCATAAGTTGTGATTTACAATATTATTTACTCGTAGGTTAACTTTGAAATTTACCATTGCGATTCATTTGAAAGTTATCGAATGTGAAACAGACTTTTTCTGTGATTTTGTTAAGTCATTCGTTTATCGTTTATTGTCCTTCAATATTTCTTTACTTGTAGAAAGTTTTGCTCGATTACCTACATAAGTCTGTCTATACTGGAAGACTGAAATTGTGATCTCTTAACCAGAAATACTGCATTTCAAGCAAATTCGTTGAAATAAATGATGAATAAATGATCATTAGAATTTATGTTTTTCTTAGGTATAACTTGTATTTTTCAAGCTAAAAAGTTCAATTTTTCAGAATACATTTTATAATAATATTATAAATACTTGATATTATCAAGTATTTCTGGGGTAATGAATTCAATCCCGCCTAGTAACAATTGCACCACTGCCCGTTTCTGTGGCGATAACCGTGAGTTTTTCAGAGTGGAGTAAAGATAGACGCACTCGTAGGTAACTGCACTCCAACATTTAAACAATTAAATAGGGGGGTTACAATTATCTGATCAATGAGCTCGACCACTCAAAATGTTCAGGAAGCCCTGAAGATCAATTCACTTATTAAAAAAATCAATTTAACCCATTTTGAGTGGGAGAAATTATATTTGGAAATGTTTTTGGAGTGAATCTTGGGGTAAAGTTTGACGGTTTTACGGTATTTCTAATGTTATTGTACTTTTATTTTGTGATTGACACCCGGCTAGATGGACTTAATTATCCAAGCCATCAATGAAATAATTAAAAAAAGAGATCCTCATACTTTTGCTTCCTTCTCCGCTGACGACTCTCAGGGCGGAATTCACAGTCGCGATTCAAGTCAAGAAATTTCTTGACTCGAGTCGAGGTGACATCGATCTCGAGGAGAAGGTTTCGTATTCACAGTCGAACCAGTCATATCTCGAGGGTGGCCTCGACTCGAACTTTTCTCAAGGTGGCTTCGAGGTGGGTTGGGAGAGAACTGTGTTCTAGAGCGAGCAAAAAGCATGTTTTTTCGTTATTCCATGGTCATTGGTAGTTCCATGTTGATGGTTTTTGTTGGCCATGCTTCTACAGAGACAGATGAAATGTGAAAAATAAGAGAAATTCATTCAACATTTTTCACATTTTCAATTCAATGCATTCAACTTTTTTTTCTTTTTCTGTAGAAACATTTTTTGTCCTATTTGCTGTTGTAGGCCGTGTTTTATGTGATTGCGGATAAATTTAGTGCGAATTTTGTTATTACAGTGCGTGTTCTCCAGTTCTTTTGAGGTAAATATTGATATGCGATTGCCGTGTTCTATGTGATCGTACCGTGTAGGGAGTTGTACCATCTCAAATTCAGAAGGTATCTTGAAGAGACAGTGACGTTTATCCCGCTTATGATGCCCACCTTAAAGATATTTTTATTGTGGATTTTGTAAAATCATATTTTCATATTTTTATCCTAATAAACTGTTGTGAAATAATTTGCTTTTGTTATTCTTCCTACTTGAAGTACAAAGCGCGCTGGTTCAAAGACGTGCAATTTGTTAATCAATGTGTTTCAACGTTTTCACCTTTGTTGTGAAAAATTCGAAATTCTTAGAATTTACGTTCGAACACAAGCTATTTTTCATTAGGTCTTTCATTTTTCACAAATACCTATGCAATACTTATTCCACTGTGTCCAGTTATTTGGATGGTGGTTCGAGGAAGTTCACATCATCCCTCTCTTCTGCAACATATTGATCATAAAATGGGATGATGAAGTAACTGTTTGTGAGTCGAACTATGTTTCAATATATTCGAAACAGTTTAATGGCGAATCTTTAATTTTTCGTAGTTGGATAAAAGAGCATTGTTCCTGGGGAAGACACTATTATTTTGTGATCAATCTCTAATAAGTGAGATTGTTTTGTTGTTCTCTGATTATAAGTAAAATATTTTGTACACTAGAATTGGAGCCGTTGTCCTGACGCCGGTTGAAAAGTTTCCTTTGAAGTTGAAAATTTGAAAAAATCGTGTTTGGTCGAATTTGTAGGGAGATTTTTTTTTAAAGGAGATTAGTAGGTACTACAATAATTTATTATACAAACTTTAAAAATCCCGTTGAATCTAAATGGAGGCTTGAAGAACATTAAAATACAACTTTATCAATCATACTTAGGTAGGTACCTACATAGCAAACTGAAATCAAAAATGGTTCTTTAAAAACATTTTCGACAACTACTGTAGTCCAACTGTACTCCTAAAATGTTCAATAAATTAATGGTTTTCTCTCTCTTAACAAAGTTAAAGTTCTTTTAAAACATCGACTTCCCTTATACAACTAGAGTTTGTTGAAGAAGTGTTGAAAATGCAGAATAGAGAATACAATGGTCGTCCCAATCAAAAATTAACCAATTATCCATCTTTTTCCTATCGCTGAAATGTTTGATTAAAAACAAAATGTAAATAAACTGAATAAAACGGTACGAAAACACTAGTCAATTGTCAACACTAGTCGAAACACTACTCACCTTGAAAACAAAAAGCACTTCAAGGTAGGTTCTAGGCTACCTCAGCTGGAGGAGGGTTTCGAGCTCTTTGAAGTCGAGAAAAATCTTGACTCATCTCCGAAATTCGTTCCTGAATAGGAAATTCGAGGCTGGCCTTGAGGGTGGCCTCGTAATTTAACAACTCAGAATAGGTTGAGGAGGCGGGAACCCTCCTTGAGGCCAACCTCGGCTCAAACACGACTCTCCTCGAAAGTCTTGCTACTCTGAATACGGATGAGTAAAAACTTTCCTCGAAAGCCACCTTGAGGCCGGCCTCAGTCCTGAGGAGGGACTGTGAATTCCGCCCTCAGTCTCCTTGAATTTCCTCCGGACGATACTGACGGAGCAAGATGGAAGTATTCGGTTATTCACTCGGAATGACTCAAATCACGAACTACAATCGTTAATCGTTCCGAGACGAGCGTATTCCAGTTGGAATGGCGTCAATCTCGAGGAGAACTTGTCCACCGCGACCTTTCCATCCCGCTCTTCGGAGATTACATCCGACGTTGGTGTACGAAGTTTCGGCCGAAATTAGCAAAACACTCCGATCCTCCGGTCTCTGCCTGCTCAACAGCCTTCGAGAACTAATCTGGTCTCAGTCGGAAGCCGTTCATCCTCGTTCCGGGTTAGTATTTCTCACAAGAACCGGTGCTCGAAGTTTAAAAGTTAACCTAAAATTTTAAATTTTCATGGATTTTTGAAATCCATTATTGAATCTACGTAGGGAATTGAAAAACTAAAATATAGCCGCTAGAATCATTCAAAATCGAACAATAAAAATTACAATTAGTGAAAAGTAGGAATTCAGTTAGTGAATAAACGGGGTTTCCACATTTCGCCGGCAATTATTCTGATGCAATTATTATGATGATTCCAGCGACAATCTTTTAGTTTTCAATTCTGCCGGTTCATGAGAGAAATACTAATACGGAACGAGGAACGATCGGCGACAGACTGATATCACCAGGTTTTAGTGAGATTCTGAGATGAGAGATGGCAGCACCATCGGGGCCAAATTTCGTTTACTCCTCATTTGAGAGATGTTTTAATTCTGCAAACGGATTTCTCTTCAAGATTACCGTAGAATTGTGGGTAATTGGCTCAGAAAGTGTCCAAAAAAAATTTTTCACACTGCTCCAACAAAAATTTGTTCAAATTTTGAATATTTCCAAAAAGTGGCTTTATAGCCACTTGCAGAACCTATTTAAGAGTTTAACTCCGTTTGCGGTATTTTTCTAATTTGATCATAGCCAGTCGGATTCTCAATTCTGTGACTTGGGGTGGGGGCAATTGCTGGCAAAGACGTAGAAGTAGCAGTGGAAGGTTTGAGGCTCCCCGATGTAAAGAGTGAATACGAAGATGTACTCTGCAATAAAAGTGAATATTGGAAATAGTCTGTATGGTGTTCAAACGTGACGGAAACCGAATTTTTGGACCACCATTCAGCGGTTGGCACCAAACTCGTTTATTCCTACGATAATCATCGTTTGAAATTTTCTTTTCTCCTGAACTGCCAGATGGAAATTTTGAATTCCTTCGAGCCAAAAACCAATTTTTTGAAATGTGAGTCCAATAATCTCGCGATTCTTAGCTTCCGAGTCTGCCAAGGTAGCCTAAGCATAGTTTTCGCTTGTCATGGTTTACAAAAATGTTCTACAAAATTGCCTCATTCAAACATTTTGGTTCCGAGTTCGTCTGTCTGTCTGTTTTAACGAGCCAAACTATACGAAGTTATTGTCCGATTACGATGAAATTTTCAGGGTTGGTGCAGATAAGCGAGTAGATGGTCCCCTATGAAAATCATCGCTCCTGGATTCATAGTAGCTTTTGTACTTGTAACAGCCATAACTTCTTCATTTTCCTCGCGAAAATAATGAAATTTTCAGAGATTGTGCGGGTTGGTGTGTAGATGGTCCCCTATGAGAGTAGAGCAAGGTACTTAACCTTAATTGGACCATGGTGTCACTAGAGTCAGCGAAAATATCTCAGGAACCCCACAGCTGTCCCAAGGTGTCACCAGATTAAGTAGATTTAAATTGCAATTTAAAAATTAATGGACAAAGTTGAATTTTTTGATCCATTTTTTGTAAATTAATAGATGTCAGAAAATGAAGTTATGACAAAAATTTAGGAAATTGTTTCATCGATTTCCTTGGAATTTTTTGTCACAAATCAATTTTGAGACTTCCAATATAGCTCATAAAAAATTCTGTTTTCAGTTAAATTTAAAATTGCAAATTAATTTGGTTACTTCGATTACACATTGGGATATCTGTGGAGTTCCGGTGTTGTGTTTTTCGGTATTGTTCCGGAGGTGTTTTCGGTGACACTAGTGACACCATGGTCCAATTAGGGTTAAGGATTGATGTTTTGAGATTAGCTACTATAGGATTTCCAAGTCTGATTCGGAATTTTACAGACCGATTTTCGAAATTTCCAAACCATATTTAGAATTTTCCAATCCAGTTTCAGAATGTGATCAATTCAATTTCAGAACTTTCCAAGTCAAATACAAAATTTTCCAAGTCAAATTCCGATTTTTCCAAAACAATTTCAGAATTTCCCATTTCAATTTCAGAATGCGATCAATCTTTCTGTGTGGTGATATTATAGATAATTTCCAAATCAAATTAGTCCTTTTCCAAACCAAATTAAACTTTTTCCAAATCAAATGAATCCTAATCCTAATCCTAATTTCACAACGTAGGTGGTCCCCTATGGATTGGGAGGATGGTCCCCTAAGAATTGGGAAGATAGTTCCACATGAATTAGGAGGATGGTCGCCACTTCATAGGGGACCATCCCCCCAATTCAAAGAGGGCTTTGGCATGAAAAGTTGTGTGGAATCTGTTCTTATCCGGTGGAAAAATCTCTCGTGGTAATGAGGTTTCCCAATTACCAACCAATTGATGGATATTCCGAATGATCGAGAATCGCGGGTAAGATCCTACCCTACAACACGGGCCAAGCCTAATGTCAGGTAGGAAATCTGAGCAAATTGCATCCCTTCATGCATTTATATTATTGTAAAAATGTACAAAATGGCGAAAATAAACATATCTATCTATCTATCCATCGCCACAGGGACCACATTTCCATTCGGAGGGGACCAACCTCCTAATTCATAGGGGACCATCTACATTGTGAGATCAGGTATTTTACGGAAATATATCGTTTTATTGTGGAAAGGATTAAGTAATTTGATTTTATAAAGGAATAATTTGGTTTGGGAAGAGACTAATTTGACTTGGAATGCAATAAATATATCACCACCCAGAAAGATTGATCACATTCTGAATTTGAAATGGAAAATTCTGAAATTGTTTTGGAAAAATCTGAATTTGACTTGGAAATGTTTGTATTTGACTTGGAAATGTTTGTATTTGACTTGGAAAGTTCTGAAAATGGTCTTGAAAATTCCGAATTAGACTGGGAAATCCTACGTCGGATCATCTAGACAACCGGGTAATGGATACTAGGAACTATGTGCCACACCCGCTTGGCAGACTTTTTTGCGTTTACAGGGTTTTGCAGTGTGGGAGTAGACATCCATTCCCCATTTGCGGGGAAGACAATTATTATGTGACTGACAGAAATTCTTCCAGTGGTGACCAGGCTGAGTGTGAAGATGAAAGGGAGACGAGAGTTATCGAGGTATTGAGTGATGACGGTGGTGGAGAGTAGAGAGTGGAGAGAGGTATGGGGGGGGGGGTTGAGGTATGGAGAGATTGTAGCGAAGGAGGGGGGGGGGGGTAATGAAGGTAAAGCAGATGGAACCAAATGAATTGGGGAAATGGTGAGGGGGGTGAAAAAATCGTGAGTAGGAAAAGGGTTTGCAGTTGAAGGTTTTTTAATTAAAGGGCCTGTGGAAGGGAAAGGCGGTCGAGCCAGGAACGAGCGGGGGAATATTATTATTGGTTAGTCGGGAACGGACACGTAATAGGATTAGCGTAGGGGCGATTAGGAGGAGGATAAGGGGGGAAGAGGGAAAAGGACGAGGGGTAAAAAGGGAATGGGGGGGAAGGTGTGGTTAGAGACGGCCAATCGGCTATCTCCCACCTGTTCAGCTCCCGCCATCTTACTAACTCGCCTCCCACTAAAAAGCCGGTTTTCGCCCGTCTCTTATCACGAGCCGGGACGGACTCGGCGGGACGGCTCCCCTCTTCCCCGCGGTCCACTACGTCAGACACACAGACATCATTCCGCGGGGCTCTTCAGGAGGTTCGTCTGCGTGTCTGTCTGTGGACGTCGGCAGTAGTTTCTTGTCAAGAGGACTTGACCTTCGCTAACCCCCCCCCCCCTCCCCCTATCTATCCACCACAACACAACCGAGCACTCACACACCGTCACGCACTCACACGTCGCGACACCGGTGCCCTCTTGTCTCCCGCGGGGTCCTCACGTCCGCCGCACCGGCATCTCCCCCTCCTCCACCGGACAACTGGACCGCAATCACCGTCCAAAAACGGCAATTCGTCAAAACTAGCAACTCAGAGTTGATCCGAAATTCCCACATTTGCTGGGGAATTCCCACACACAGCTTTCACAACTCGAATTCAAAATTTGCTTAAATTTGTGAAAAAGTCTGCCTAGGGAGTGTGGCATAACGTTAAGGGGGTCTCAGTTGGTCGCCGTTCGTTTCTCGTTCTGGGTCAGTATTTCACGAAATTGAAGGGGCAAAAACTTGAAAAGTTGTACCTCAATTTTAAATTTTAAAGGATTTTAGAAATTCATTAGTGCACGGCCCTAGGGAGATGAAAAATCATATGATACATTGCCGCCGGAATCATCAAAATCAAACAATAATTGCCAGAGAAATATGAGTAAAACTTCGAAAAAACCGTTTATTCAGTAGTTTTTCCCATTTTGGTTTATTATTTTCAATGATGATCCTTGGAATCGACCAAGAAAAAAAAAATTTTTAACACCCCATCAAAATTTGATGGTTTACGTTTCAAGGTACATAGAATCCAAAAATCGAATAAACATTTGGCCGTCCGTACGCCGTACGCGGCACTTTTGCCACTTAGCATTAACCGATTTTGATGAAATTTGGTATGTAGGCTCCTTCTGGGGCCTAGTTGTGCCCCGAAGATTTTGGTTGAGGTAAGTCACTCCTAAGGGTTCCAAAATCAATTTTGAAATTTTGAAAACGCCCTAACTCAAAAAATTTTGTTATAAAGGTATTGTTTTTCCTTCAATTTAAGATTCTATAGAATTTTTAGAATTTTTTGAGACCACCCGGAGCTCTGTAGGACAAACCGTTTCATCACTACGAAAATTTAAAGTTTGGACGTACGATAAATCAGAAACACGAGTGTAAATCGCAAAAGAGGCCTAATCTCCGTTCAAATTAAAGCTGACCGAAATGCGATCGATGTTTTTCTTCATGTTGGATGGTTGGTGGCTTTGCAGACGAGTAATCTAAATAGAAAAATAAAAAATAATGAACCATTGTGTAATAATTTGCAGCGTTTTCTTTGGCAAGTATTGTTAGATTTTGATGATTCCAGCAGCAATATTTCAGGTTTTCAACTCCCTAGGGCAATGCACTAATGAATCCTAGAAAATTTCAAATTTGAGGTATACATTTTCAAGTTTTGCGCCTTCAATATCGCTAAATACTAAAAAACGAACGACTGAGACCCCCTTATGGATGGGTATCGTTACAAAAGTATCGATACTGTATAGTATTTGAATATCGATATTCCAAATATCTCGTTTGGCTTGAGTATCGATACTTCACTGTCTAATATTCTCAAGAAAAATATTTTTTTCGAACAATGTTCATTCATTCCTCACTATCAAGTTTCCAAGCTGAGTGTATCAACATACCGTTGATTATTAATAACTGTGAATATTTATTGAACATTTCCATAATCTAAATTAATTTTATCTGTAGGTATAAATGGGGTGTGCGCCTGGGTCGGAAAAACTGTGTACCTATTGTTATTTTTAGTCTAAACTAGACCTAATTCTGAGAATTTTGACACCAGCCGTTCTCTTTTGGATGGGTAGATCTTTTTCTATGATTTTTCAAAGTTTCGAATGTTTATGACGTCACAGTGGGCTAGGGGGGGTCCCGCCCAGGCGGGAGGGGCGCGTGACGTCATAAGCATTCGAAACTTTGAAAAATCATAGAAAAATATCTACTCGTCCAAAAGAGAACAGCTGGTGTCAAAATTCTCAGGATAAAGTCTACTTTCGATTAAATTTTTTTTAAAAATCAGGCGCACCCCCAATTGCTCACAAAGGTCTAACACGTAAAACGCGAGAAGAAATAAATTTCGATCTTGAAGGACTTTTTTTACAATTCGAAAAGTGAAGGTCTACCTTAGTAGACTTGGAACCAAACAAAACCCTGCAACAATAACGAGCCTCCAAAACTGTAGTTTTAAACTCGCATGTACTCGCCTGATCTAGTGGTGACGCGAGAAACTTCCATAACTGCGTAGTTGGCAGGTAGTTCTGGAAGTTTCTCGCGTCACCACTAGATCGGGCGAGTAGACACGTGTTCGAAACGTGTATAAACGAAAATGTAGGGTTGCTCGGTGTTGCTGCAGGGTCTCCAGTCTATACTGGACCCCCCCCCCCCCCAGACCCCTGGCAGGGTCCAGTCTATACTGGACCCTGCCTTCCAGTATCCTTTCGTCGTCAACACTGATTGGCACCACGTACTAGGAAAGAAACACCTATGTATAATTCAATGAGGTAGGTAAGCTATGAATAAAACTTTTCAGTTAGTGGAAAATAATCAGCGTGCCCAACGCGACCTGCAAGACAGTATTGCATTTTAAAATCAAAGGTTTGCATGAAGACCACCGACGGTGAACTCGGGTGTTCAAATTTTGATTTAACAATGCATTTTTGAGCGACTTACAATAGGTAACTACTGAAAAGGTAATATCTTGCAACGTTGTTTTGTAGTGCGAAAGACTTGACCACAGCCGTTGTCTCAAGTTTTTAACTATGGCGTTTATGTTCTGCACCACTATTTTTCTTGCTAAAATAAGCGACAACCCTAGGCATACTATCGTAGAGATTGATAAGAATCCCTGATACTCCTATGCTACATGCAACACAACTGGTAAGGCAGGGGCATGGCGTCCATAAGGCCACTCTGGGTCTAGCCCCGGCAAAATTTCCCTCTCTGTAAGCTAGATGTTCACCTCAAACTTGAAAAAACTCGCTTTGAAAAGTTTTCCTCAAAACTCTCTGATCCATGCAAGCATGGATCTTTTACAAGTGTAAAATAATTTTACACTGAAATGTAATTATTATGTCAAATGTCCATGGTGGAAGTAAAAAGAAGAACTAGGATGGAAGTTGGTCACCAGAGGCCATGGACCTAGAGAGAAGAAGAAGAAGAAGTATGATGGAATCGACAGTATGCAAGTCGTATATCGATGGAATATATATATCTGTAAAAATAACATGTTGCTAAGGAAACTCAGGGGCAAAAAAATTCTGCCCCGGAGTTGCTGTGGTTACATGGTTTGTTTTTAGTTTTCCCCGTCCGCGCATGCGCAGTAGTGTGAAAATGCAGGCCTCATCTACTTACCCCCTCCCTTCTCGGCTCCTGTCGGGGAGGAGGCAATCAATTTTCAAGAGAAGTAGCAAATCAATTTTTTCAAGTATTGATTCAAGTCGATGGATGGATGAATGACTAACTACACAGCACTATTGGCCGATGTGGCCCTTGGCTTCCTGAACTCCCTTCCACCACCGGGTATGGTCACCTGCCTGAGACCTCTGCAATCCCACCACCCGGAGGTCCTTCAAGACATCATCAAACCAGCAACTCCGAGAACGACCTCCTCGTCTTCTAATTTCCATCTTAGCTCGCAGCATCATTCTCGGCAGGCCTCCACCGGCATCCGGTCGACATGTCCCAGCCATTGGATGCGCCCAGCTCTGATGAATCAGACTATGTCTTCATGTTTTAGTAATTCATCAATTTCAGCATTCGGTCTTGCTCTCCACCCGTGGCCCTCTCTGACCGCTCCATATATCCTTCTTATAATCCTTCTCCCAAATATCCGCCTCATCCTCAGCCCACATGGTCCAAGCCTCCGATCCATAACAAACCACAGGCCGCACCAGGGATCTATACAGCCTCATCTTCGTTGATCTGAAGATCACACGGCTCTTGAAGAGTTTTATATTGGCATAAAATGCTCGGCTGCCTGCCATTATTCGTGAGCATATCTCATCCTGTACTTGGTTTCTAATCGTGACCATGCTCCCCAGATAGGTGAAGGACCTCACTTCATCAAACTTATAAGAACCAAACGTCACCCTTCTGGGCACGGCTCGGGGGAGATATCTTGAGGTATTTAGTTTTGATTTAATTTATTCGCAGACCCATTGGCTTTCCCCTTCATGCAAAACCCCAAAAGTCTCTTCAGGGCATCAAGACTTCGCCCCAATAAAGCAAGAAAATCCGATGGATGGATGCTTTGTTGGAACATTCATGGAAGTTCCGTGTAAGGCATGGACTTATCCCTACGGGATAATAAGTCCATGGTCCAAGGCAATAACGAGTGGAGGATTCTCTTGCAGGAAAACGATTCAACTCCTTTCATCAGTTGTCTTATCTTGCTTGGCAAAGTCGCGCTAAGATACAATCACAACAACCTTACTTACCTAAACTGGGTTTTTTCATCAACATGAATAGAAAACCTATCAGGGAATGAGGAATTTCACCATGTCGGAATTTCCTATTTTTGACCCCAAAATCAGATTGAGCACCTCTAAAAACCCCCTAAGGCAAACTTTCAGCCCGAACTTCCTAATTTACGAATAAACAAAACAGTGTAGAAAATACGAATGTTTAAAAAAACCGGGAAAATGACGTCATGCTGGAATAGTTCATTTATGGCCGCTTGAAGCGCTGAGATCGAGAAATCCATAGTCCCCAGATGCAAAATTTCATGAAACAGTAAAGTTCGAAATCGAAAAACTGAAGAAAAAAAGCGAGATGGAGAAAATGAGGTTTTCTCTGTTTTTGTTTGATAACTTTTCTCTTAGAAAACACGATTTCGTCGTCCCAATGGGCAACACTGGGAGGAGACGGCGATCCGAACAGCCCAATCAGCGAGCGTTCCCGCTGCACGTCTGTTTTACCGGTTAGTTTTGAAATTAAAAATTTTGATTGTCTCCCAAAAATAACAGGAGACTTATTTTGCGAAATCAGCCCGATTTTCATCTATCCCACACCATTAACTATTCAGGAAAAATGCAAACAGAAATCGGTGAAATTCCTCATTATTATTCTACGTTGATTTTAATGTATTCATTTCCGATAGTGTGATTTGATTTCGCTCCATGATCTGTAATAGCTGTGTTATTTTGGAGAACCTAGGTAGGTGCCTACGTTTTCACGGTTCATACTAGATTTTCAATGGGACGTCAAACAGATAAGTTAACTTCTACCTAAGTTATACCGGATACCGGGTACCTTCTCATAATGTAGGCCTAGCTACCACCGCACATTCTGACTTGCTAAGAGATCGGAAAGCTTGAAATCCACCCACTTTTTATCAGGGATAAAAAAAGGGGGGGGGGGGTTATCTTGTTCTATGAAAAAGTTGTTGGTAATGCTCGACTATCACCGTAGGAAGTGACACAACTCGTTTTTAGCACATATGCATTTTTTAATAAATTTCATCCCCGAATATTTCAATCACTGGAAAAGAAGTTGAGGTGTGATTGTTCCCCAGTGAGTCCTCTGTTTGTCGCGAAAGTAGGTACCTATGTATGATCCTCTAGTCAAGTTTTGAATTTTCTGGTTTGGTGCCCCACCACTTTCGAAAGTCACCCAACGCCCCTAGCTATGACTTATCTCCATATAACATAAGTAGTTTTTGAGGGCTAACGGAAAAAGACACCCCCATTTCTCGAAATTTTCGACAAAGCCCAATTTTTGTAGATGATCCCCAACTACCTCAATAATTAACTGCTAGCCCATCAATGGAAGTTAAGGTCTAGCTTTCATAAAAATTCGCCAATTATATGCTGGTAATACTTCATAGATAGAATAAGTACCGTATTCCAGTCACTGCCAGTACCTACCAAAAACATTTTCGCACAAATGTTGAATTTGTAGGAAAATTGTTGACTTTGTTAAAAATCTCAAGAATTCAAGAAAATGTTGAAAACCCGGCGGGAATAGCCCTGATGACCCAATATCATATTTCAGTGGCGAACGATCATCAATGTTGACAGTTTTCGAGGCGATTCAAGGGAAAGTGGAACGGTTACCTGCTCGCATGAATTTCTCCCGGTCATCATTAATGGACAATGTATTTTACAAGGAAGCAACCGTCGGGTTTCAAGTTTTCAAGTTTATAGGCCAAGTTGCCACCGCATTACGCCCAGGAATGTCAACACAGGAATCCAATCAACTCCCAATAGCCTCACTCTCCCATCAAATCTTTACGAGTCCTTCAAGCAAGTAAATCTGATATTCACGTTTTCCAATCCCCGAGCCACCTGACGCCGACTTTTCTGGGAAACGCCGTTGATTAAATTAAAGCTTTTCGTTCCTACGGTTTCAGAGCTTCAACGGAACTATAAAAGACATATCAAGGTGGCCAATAAGTAGAAGTAATAAGATGGATACCACAACCTGCGAAAGGCGCTGCCCCCAGAATCCCGATTGACGGGTCGGGTATTCTTGGCGGAAGGGACTTATAATCCGTTTAAGCCCTTCATTGTCACCTCTTGAAAAAAAGCTGTTATCTCGTTTGGAGAAGCCCCAATAAGGCGTTACGTAAGGGTACACGGCTGCATCCTAGATTATCCTCCTAAACTGTAGTGGGTAGGTGTGTGAGGTCATGAACCAACAGTTTCCTCGTTGTGGTAGGCAGGTACTAACTGAATAACCTAACGGATTTTTTTCAACACCCAAACACCGTTTTGTATGAATGGGTAAGTAATATCATGATCTCCCCTCATTGAGTTCTAGTTGAGGGCTTAAATGGCGTATTTAGACATTGACCAGTAAGTTGCTAAATCTAATCCCCCACCACGAGATTCATCCTGAAGTCATACCTCTCGGGCACCCGCGGAACGCCTCTCTATGCCGCTACTCTCTAAACAATCGTTTCTATTAGATTGCGCCTAAGTATGTGTACATGAACTACCTGACCATCCTTGCCCGAACTCGCGGGTTTTTCTACTATGCCTGGTAGCCCGCGGGTTATTGTTACTGTGGAACATAGTTCTACCAAAATAAAGAGTGACTCATGCCGTAATGCCGAAATGGAAGATTATTACGTAACACATTTAAATTCACAGTGATTCTCCTTTTTCCAACAGGAATTCACTTTTCTCCACAAAAAAGTGCGACTCCGGAACACAAAAACTGGAGTCGCCTCGGGGGCAATAGAGTTTGCCTGGCTTTTGGTGTATTGAGGGGAAAGGGGGAGTGTGGAGTGGATGCAGAAAACAAAAGCAAGGTTGATGGTCAAGTGATGGTGTGCTCCATGATTGGCACTGGAGAAATAGGTGCAACGGCCCATGTGATGATCCCCAGACCAGTTTTCAAAGGCTGAAGAAGGCGACGATGTTTCCCCAAAACACGTATTGACAAATAAAAATTGAACAATACACTCCAACCCATTATCAACAACATGGTCAGTCCATTCACCCTTCAACGTAGATGTTACCTTGAGCCCTCAATTCTCAACCGACTTTACGTTGTTTTTTTTTCTGTTCGAGTGAGACATTTCTAACTGAGCATTCGTGAAAATTCGAATGATAGACGAATAAAAAATTGAGTTCTTCGTAAAACAAAGTCAGTTTCCACATCGCCCATACGCTCATAAAAAACTCATATCCTACAGAATGACACTAATCCGAATGTTTTATCTCCATACTGCATACTCCAAGAAAATTAAAGTGCTGGTCCATTCGATCTTCATAACTCTGTTTACTAGATCCAAATAGCTCGGTATTCCAGGATCCAGAGATATGACTTTTGAGAAGTTCAGAGAAGCCAAAATACTAATATAAATAAGGTCATCAGGAAGGATGATAGTGCTCAGCGGATTTGTTGCACGAACAAATGAATTTCAATTCATAGCCGAACATAAATAAGAAAATGATTTATTTAGAGGCGAATTCACGATTGGATTCGCATATCAGCACGAAAATCCAATGTTTTGGGAGTGGCCGTTGGATTCTATCTGTTGAAGAATTGAAATACAACATTTGAAAAAAAAAATCGTGGCACAATGAGGCTGAATGATCGAGTTTTCGATGAATTCGTCTTATTATAGTTCAGAGATAATTAGAAAAACGCCCTTACGACTGAGAAGAGGTGAAAACCTATTCTTCCTCGCTGTAAAAATGTTCATATTTTATTCGCACATTACTGTTGCAACCGCATCAAAGTATTCATGGACAATAATTTCTCCGCTCGTCGAAGTTTTGTAGCGATTCGCTCTTACTCGTAAGGTATATTACTGCACTCGAGGGGATTCAACCCCAAAACGAGAGTTAAGCTAATGAAAATAAAAAGGTATTTTGGTATGTAGAAACGGTAGATAACGTTGATTCTTGGTGTTTAAATTGGGTACGACTCCTGAGCGGTCGCATGCGATCCACAAAGTCACGCGAGCATCTAAAAGAGAAAAAAACGGTTTTCATATCATGAAGGAGCGATCAGGAAGCGGGAGAGAACGATTTGTATTTAGAATAACGACGATGAGCCTGATGAGTACGATCGGCGTGTGTACTCTTTTGTTAGTAGGTTGACACTCCACTGAGAGGTGATAAGTGGACCATGTAATACTAAGGAGTATTCTATTGAGAGATAAAGTACTTTCGTAAAGCAATAAGGATGGCTTACCAAATGAACGGATCATAAATCACTCTATAGAGTATAATGATTTTGTTCCAATAAGAGTTAGAACGTTGT
This sequence comes from Apolygus lucorum, assembly GCA_009739505.2. Taxonomy (NCBI): domain Eukaryota; kingdom Metazoa; phylum Arthropoda; class Insecta; order Hemiptera; family Miridae; genus Apolygus; species Apolygus lucorum. Next base: position 27,536,510 of record CM019167.2, read on the forward strand.
AATGGTGCCACTGAAATTCAAGCGAGTTGTAAGTACGCAGTTTTCCGATCTCGAAGTACTTAATACGGCACGTAATACTTCACGATCCTGCCTGTATTGTCAGGCCCTCTCTGAACCAAATGTTCGATGTAGTAGGATTCATACTTACACCGAATGTACGCTCAGGAAGAGAAGGAAACAGTACGCCATGGGTTAACTAAGAAATAAAGAGAGAGACTTTCAGTTTACTGTCAGCTAATCACTCTTTCTGAGAGTAGAGTTCAACTCCTACCATATCCAATATTTGGCCGAGGAATTCTTAACTTTACAGGCTGCAAAGTTACCGAAATAAATCGTCTCTCAATTTTTGTGCTTGATTTATTGGTGAAGTTGGATTTGTTATATGTTCTGAGTATTCCAATATAAATCAAGCACCTAGATATTGGAAACTAGCAGGTAATTTTCGTTTCCGACGAAAATTGTTAGTATAACTGGGGGTGGACTGAAGTTCCTGCAACGAAAAAACTGAAACTTTTGGTTGCTATCATGTTTGTTATAAAAGGTAATACAAGTATTATGAAACGTAATATTTTGAATGTTAAAAACTTGAGGAAAGACACTCCCAAATTCAACACTTTTTTGTCTATGTTCCACTTGAATAATAATGATTAATTTTTTCGGTCATAAGACTCATATTGATGATTTATGTACCCCTCAAAAAGGAAAATTCTTCACCTGTTTGTGATACAACCAATGAGCACCCACTAGTTGACAGCAGTGATCTACTTATAATCGGAATGTGTCTTTAAAAAAATCGAATCATTATCAATGGCGTTGTGTTACATTGAAGGTCGTAGAAAGCAGAACAAGTAAACGAAAAACTTATGTCAGCACACTTCGCCAAATTTTAATTATTACATAATTGTCACGCGACTACAAATTATTATTGCGACGTAATCTTTAAAAGTAATTGAGTCAAAAAGAGTAGGAAATAGTTGAAAACACGTGCAGCCTGCAATGCAACCATATTTCTATAATGTGTAATCTAAATTTATTGTCAATCCTTGAAGAACCACTAGTCATCTACGAGTATATAACCTGAATATTTGTCCAAATGAGTAACCTAGACACGACTAAATCACTCCTGCCTCGACTCCAACACCGTTAGATTACTTCCACCACCGTTTTCTCTCGCCTCTTTAAGAGAAACGAGTTTCGCAGAAAACCAAGACTTGAATGAGGAACACAAATGACATTCTCAGTATAACCGTTGCAAAGCCTCTGATAGGTAGCTTGAACTGAAATGAAAGGGTACCCGCACCCCCAATTAGCTGCCTTCCATAATGGTTGTAGTCCTTTTTCGTTAGTTATGGCAGCTTGGTGAGCCTCTAACCTTCTTTTACCCATCATAAGTGCAGGATTCCGTGAGGGATGCAAAATATCGACTACTTCTTTGAAATCGAAAATGGGACATCGTTCATTGAGTTGAGACGTATTCAGCAAAATTTTATATTTTCAGAGAGCTCCGCCATTTTAATTCAGGAATACTGTCAGAATGTTGAGAAAGAACAATTTAAATAGAACGAAAAAGCACAATGAGTACATTCACGAATTTTCAAAGAACCCTTTAAATCCATTTTTAGCCGTTTTCGTATCCCCAAAACTCAGGCTAACGAACTCATTATTCCTGCGTTATTATGTAGTGTTACAACCTAAGTGATAAACTCTGGAATGTTTTTTCTCGGATTTCCATGGAGAAATATACAACAATTTTCATGCCTACTTATCAAGCATTTTGAGACTATTGAAATATATTCATTCTTCAAAAATTCTCTAAGGGACCAAAATCAAAAGAAAAAGGTTTTAACTGAAGTGGATATATTTAACATCAACTGTGAAAGGTTGTTTTAGTCTTAGATTTAACTTGATTGATCAAGTTTTATCCTCCGCTCATTGGCTCAGGTATGGGTTTTTGTTAAGCACGTTCGAAGGATCCAAGTTGGGGTCGCTTCAACTGCAACTGGGGTGTAAATGACAGAGCTCTGGATTTTACTGTTCAATGTCCCAAGCTGAGTAACTGCAGGCAGTTCTTGCTACTAGTGCTCGTGCTTACCTGCTCACGAAGAGTGACCGAAATGTTGTTTTATTATTAAGAGAAGCATTTAATTGGTCATGGCAAAATATAATGTGTATCATTATTTGTATAATTGCTATGGGTGTTTTTATCAAAAAGACAGTAAAGACTCATCTGTTGAAGGTTAGACGTACATGAACGCTGTGAACAGACTTATGGTCATTCTGTAAATCTTGTCACCCAGTCAACCAACTCACTTGAAAATGGTGGAATAAGCCACCGAAACGTAGGGAAAACAATCTCTCCTATAAGACCGAACCTCTACATTGATATCAACCGAGGGAAATTTACTGGCTCCCCTCAACAAATCTATCTATCTAGATTTATTATGAAAACGAATAGAGTGAAAAACGACATTAGATAGTTTGATTGGAGACTGGAAAACAGTAAAACTTTTCAAGGTATTGGGAATTTTCGCATTATGCATTCTTGAGGTCGGTATGGAATTGTACAAAGTGAGCTGGCGGTAGCCATAAATCGGCCGACGGCCTGCGACAAAAAATAATAATAATAAAGTAACAAAAGAGAGCTGTGACGATCGGCGGTTTGAAGGCAACAGATGTAAAATGCTGCGCCATCATGACTGGACTATCTAGTCGGCTATCTCGTTCAGTCATTACTGAGCGCGGGGGACGGCGAGGGACAATAGGCCTCAAATGCCTGTCAGATCCTACGGCCGAAGCGCGTAGAGGAACCGTCTTCCGAGCTAACAGCTCGAAACAATTGACATACCCCATCCTCTCCCTCCATGCCAACTTGCGGTAAACACTTTGGGCTACCATGTACCCCGTTATTATATCTTTTTTTCTTCTCCTTTTTGTTCTATTTCCGTCCATTTTATTGCACTCGTCGCTTAAAGTCATGTATCGAAGGCGTGACCGCGAGTTCCACTTGTGGCCGATCGATTTCCACTTACTCGAGACTTCGATGTGGAATCGACGCGGCTCACGTGCAACGAAACGACGGCCAAGTTGCCAGCTGTCCATCCTAATCAGAGTCTGACCTCGTCGTCTCCAGTGCAACTTGTGACTTCGATCACACCGTCGGGTATTCCACGGATTACATGGCTTGGAGTGGAGGAACGATGATTGAGAGACTAGCCCGCATCGATCGATTTGGATGTGACACGTAACGAAGTTGAACTGTACATCGAGCATTGAAAACCAATTGAGTCAACTGAACTTGAGAAATCCTGTGCCTTCCTCTCAGTTATTCAGCTACCCGTCATTCACGTGTAATCTCGTCGCAGAACTGACAGAAGCCTCTTCGGAAACTAAACAACTGCGATTCCTCCACATCTACAAATACAGTTGATGAGGCCATGAAGAGTGAGGAAATGTTTGAGTTGCCCACTTCCTCTGTATACCAACCCAATACAGTGTGAAGGTATATGAGGAAGCTGGCAGGTAGAAAAGAGCTGGTACTACGTGTGTAGAAGAAGACTGGGAATGCCTCGCAGCAGAGGAAGAATGACAGCAGCCCTACCTGGTCCCTATTCCTGAGTGGAACTTTCAATCAAAGTCCCTCTTCGGGCACTATAAATATAGAAGACTTGCATATTATCATTGCAAGCATAGGTAAATATCCAAACTGTCGTAATATGACAATTCCTGCGAAAGCAAATTACCTACAATAATCGCAATATTATTTGCTTTCGCTGGAACACCAACGTTGAAATTCAAAGCTCAAGCGTCGCCATGAATGGAGCCAAAATACACTCTGATCAAGATAAAGACAGTTATTTTTTACCTCAATATATTCCAAAATATAATAAAAGCGTTTTTAATTGAATTTGATGCTTTTCTCGACGCCGTATCTTAGAGGTTACGCCGAAGCTGCTCTGAAAGAAATTACCGCTAGATGGCGAGATAGCGACGAGTGATGTAAAAGTTTTTAATTGATTAATATTAGGTGTCAGGGACACCCATCAACCCTCTTCATGTAATAATTATGCTAAATCAACTCGTCTACGGATAGGAGAGGCGGGCCCGAATTACGCCGGGTTGCTCTAGAGCAGGTTCCGTATCCACTGGAAGCAGGAAGATAATCTTGGGTTTCTCATGGGAAAAAAACGGTTGATTGAGTTGACCCTCAACTCCCTCTGAGAAATTCATCAATATCCCGGCAAACTGTTATTGCAAACGGCTTGTTAGCGGCTTGAGAACGATCGGCGACAGGGATGAATGAATGTAACGCAATTTTGAAGTCATTATCGCGATAAAGAGGTGCGCAACAAATTGAGAGCTTTTTCTTCGGATTCGAAGAAGAAACACCAGTTTGACTGAGACCAGCAAGTAGGTTTAGGCTGCAGGTGAGCAGATGCGTAGGGAAGGGGAAATTCTACTTCATTACAACATTGTGAGCTGCAACGTGTAATTGTGCTCAAAAACGACAAGTGTATCTCGTTTATACTATACAAAATCGCACGTGTAAGAACCTATAACCCCCCTTCAGGGCAAAATAAAAATTCCAGCGATATAGTGCACGACTAGTATAGATTTATTCGTTGAAACAAACGAACCACGCAAATCGGTTGGAAACTGATGCCTGGTTGAATTATACAATATTTTATCACATACACCTGTGGTTTTTTTGTGGACATGGATTTAGAATGGTCTAAAACGAATTTGCATGTGGTTATTTTCTTTCTCAGTAGAGTTTTGTCCTCCTTCACCCCAGACGCAAAAGTCTTACAGTGGGACGTCCTAAAAAAGTATCAAAGTTGGTCTGTACCGTTCTAGGGTGACAGTATACAATCCTGCGAGACTCTCAGGACAACAAATCACAACAAGAAAAGTCTAAACCGTGAAACAAAGTTTATAGGAATTATATTTCCGAGGATGGTTGGAAAAGTCGGTTTTAACGAACTGTTGATAGTTCAAGTTGCTATATTTGTTTTTGTTGTTGTTGTTTTATTCAATCAAATGTTTCGCGTTTAGCAATCCATGAATAATCACTTTGTATGGCTTTACCTCAACTCATGAGGAATCTACTTAGCACTTTGCATGAGATACGAGAGCCATCAGAAAGTAAGTTTACATCTTTTTGAAAATTCGAAAGATGCAAGTATTTCAATGCAGTTAATTAATTCACTGAATACTTCACAAATATACTAAATGTTTTTCCACGTAGTCAGCGTTCAGTTCGAGACATTTCTGCAGCCTGGGTACCTGGGTAGACCTCCGCCTTCACCTCTTCTAACCACTTCTGAACAGCTATCTATACTTCTTGATCGTTGGCAAATCGTTTTCCACCCACAAACACCTTTAATTTAGTGAACAGATGAACACCAGATGCTAATTTGGGTTAATAGGGAGGGTGGTACCATCCAAACAAAGTCAAAACTTTTAGAGTGACTTGCGCAAAGTCCCCTTCCGCGGTTCTGGATTGCTATTATGAGTATAGGTTGGCAGTTGGTTTATAGGTATAGGCTGGTAGTATGTGTTGGCATTAGTAGTAGTCCCATGCGGCATAAAATCAACCAAAAGAGCATGATTTGCAGACGATGGAGGTGTCCAGGAAGCTGTTAGAAAGTGGTCATAAGATATAGCGGCGGAGGTCTATGTCACGGGTTGCGTACTACAGAATTGTCTCGAATTCAACCGAACTGAAATAAAACACAGTTAAGTATATGTTTACGGATTATTCTGTGAAGAACAAGAAGAAGAAGAAGTAAGTTTATTATATGACTGGTAACACAGGTTTACAGAAAATTCGATTCTGATAAACAATTAACTAGCTTCGTATTTACATAAAAGAAAAATTTAATTCTTTTTATATACATAAAAGAAGTTCCTGAGATGTTCCATTCTCATTGGGAACCATTGGGATAACATTATCCATCGGATACTCCTCTATTACCTACATACAACCCACTTATGTGACTCAACTTCAATATAAAAGAAACGGCGTGACCACAACCTGCATAGGATTCCGTGGTATTCAATCTTCTTAATCTCATCAATCTTCTTAATGTTTTTGGGGCCATTTTATGTGTTTTTCTTGTAACGACGATTTCGATTAAATTTCCAGGGTTTTTAAGGGTATTTTGAGGGTTTTTTGGGTTTTGAGGGTTTTTGAGTATCCCATAAATTACACGAACCCCGGATTCAGCGATGACTGGGCATCTGCAAATGAAGTGCCAGAGATGTTCGCCTCGCGCGATAATTGCACATTGAGCACAGCACCACACGGTTCAATGGAAAAGGCTTCGCATTCAGGTTCAGGATTTCTGTCCTCACGCTGACCAAAAGAACACGATTTGCAGACGATGAAGATGTCTAGGAAGCTGTTAGGAAGATATGGCGGTGGAGAGGTACCAGACCGGTGCCCCAATTGGGACTGAAAAACAGTTCAGTATATATTCATGCTTTATTTTGTGAATTTCATAAAATAGAAGCATTTTCCAATATTTAAAAAATGTTGTTAACTCATTTTCCGGGAGAACTAATGGTTCTGATCTGATGCTTACAGTCCAGTCAAAAAGAGCTGCAGATGGTGGTAAAATATCAAAAAACTACACTCCTGCTCAAAATTAGCGCACCACCATCCATTTTTCCGTTTATCTCTTTCCTTCTTCCCTTATAAATATTGTATCCAGGACTGGCCACCAAGGAGCCTAAACATGAATCCGATAGAGCGTGTTTGGGACATGCTGAAAAGAAGAATTCGAGCCAGAGATCCACCATCAGACAATCTTCAGCAGCTGGAAACAGCAGCGAAAGAGGAATGGGACAATATCCCCAGGAAGGTATCCAAAACTTGATTAGAGGCATCGGTCGATAGCTGCAAGCCCTCATCCTAGCTAGAGGAGGTAATACCTAGTATTGAAAAGCTAAACTGGCATAATTCAAACCTTTTTTTCATTTTTATAATTTTACCACAAGAAGTACATTTTTCTATAATTCATTAAAAACATATTTTTTTCTCGAATTTGTGCCTTTTTTGGTTACATTTTTTTTCTGAGTTTGCAAACAATGTGTGCAAATAGATAAAAACTTGATAAAGGAAAAAAATAAAGGGGCAAACGAAAAAATAGATGGTGGTGCACTAATTTTGAGCAGGAGTATAGTTTTTGAAAATTTGTTATCTGTGGCATCAGTAGAACTTTTTGAATCTACGGTTTAACTTGATCTCGTTACAAAATGTGAACTTATCAGGTGGGGACAAGTGGAATATGAGAGCAGTGTAAATGTAATTTAGTCAAGAAATGAACGAGTAGGCATTTAAATAAAATTACTATAACGGAGAGGGTGAATGTTATCATTCACGTTTGCAGGGCTATGGAACGGTTATCCGGCTGGGATCACCATTAGGGGCCCTGGACCGGGAGGCTGTGGGTCCTGGGAGATAAGACCTCTGACACAAGGGGGCCCACATTGTGAGTGGTGTGACACCCCGCCGCTCCCAGCGCCGCCTCCCACGGCCCGGACCCGGGGATCGGCCCCCGATCGTGGATCTGCATAACTCAACGATTCTCTTTCCCCCGTATCTCCCCGAGCGTTTTCTGTGTTGGCAAACAACGAATTTCCTTCAGTCTTCCGCCTCCGCTTTTACGTCCACCACCTATGTCTTTGCGTTATCCGCCCCTCGTCGTCATATCAGCAACAGCCGCCTCGTAAACATATTGTTCTGGCGAAACCAGCTTCTCTTATCCCCACAAGATTCGATATTCACCAGCTACGCAACCGAAACCAAACCTTCGTTGATTTGGTATTCTTTACGTATAATGTTCTATATTATAGAATTCCTATCGGACCGGCGAGATCTCGTTTTGTCGCCATAGATCCCAATCAGTCTAGATAGCAGTTACATATGGATCTAATAGGAAACTTCTATTACTTCCTCTTATTTCACATGGCTTTAGCGAATTTTCAAAGAAAAAGAAGATATTGCAATTGCCTCAAACGTTTTTAGGATGGACAATTTTGAGAATTTTCTTCCGTGGAAATCCGTTTTGGAACATTCTTGAACCTTTTCCGAAGTTTAACACTTTTTAACGTGTGTATAAATAATATATACAAATATGTTTATATATCATGGGTAATTCCAGACAATAACTTGAGCTAGATAGCATCTAAAAAATGGAAATTGGTGCAAAAATGATCGTAATAACAAAAAAAGGATGAGTAAGTTGGGACAAATTTTTAGACCACTCTAAAGGGTCCAAAGTCCCAAAAATAGAACCCAAAAAAGTTTTTGTGGAATTGATTGTCTTATTGAGGTATATTTGGAATCAGAATACAATTTCTCATAAGGTTGCATCATAAAAATACCAAAAAAAAAAAAAAATCATAGTGCAAGAAAGAACAAAATTCAAATTTTTTTTAGAGGAAATTACAAATTGAAAATATCAATATATATTGATATTTTTAATTTGTAATTTTTAATTTAAAAATTTAATTTAAATTTAAATTTGTAATTTTTAATTTGTAATTTCCTTCTCCTGCATGGTATATATGTTAGATATTTCTGTCATAATCATAAGAATATATCATTTCATCGTATTTCAGCACAAAATTTTTAAAATAAAAAATAAGAACACTTTTAGGAATTAAAAGTTGTCAAAAAATTGTAGATATAAATATGAAGAATTCATTTATATAAAGAAAAGCCGAGTAAATTCGTTGTACCCAAAAATGCTTTAGCCGAGTGGCTACCTCTATGAGTTTGTGGAGACAAGTAGAACTTGAATATGGAGTCTTAAAATCTTCAAAACATACCCTGTGCATACATTATGTTGGTATGGTATAATGAAAATAGGAAACATTAACCAGTTACGTCTGAGTACTCAATGAGTTCGGGGTGACGAGGAAAGTATTTTTTTTATAATTTTTAACCGAGGGGATTGTATAGTTTTATCGATTCGCGCGATGTGCCACACCCACAAGGTTGAATACTCACTCGCTTATATAGATAATATTTCAATTTTCTTAACCAAACTTGAAAGATTTCCGTGAAAATCCGCTCATATATAGTTTTTGAACAGAGATTTCTAAACAAAGACATTTTTATCAAAATAATCAGGTATTCGATGGAGTCATAGGAAGTTCCAACTCGATTCCAAAATCAAAAACGCTGCAAATCATTGCTCAAAGGTTTATTATTTTCTGTATAGATCATCCTTCTGTATAGATCACTGGTTCTCCATCAATAGCACCTACCACCATCTGTATTCTCCCTTGACCTTCCCTCTCAAATTTCAGCTCCTGCGTTCAATAAGATTGAAAATGGCTTCGGAGCTCACTCAGCTGATCAGTGATCAGAAGAGTGAAGAAGATCTCCTCGAATGCTGGAGACGCCTGGAAGAGCACTTCCATTCAATAGGATTGAAAATGGCTTTCGAGCTCACTCAGCTGATCAGTGATGTGAGGAGTGAAGAATATCTCCTCGAATGCTGGAGACGCCTGGAAGAGCACCTCCATTCAATAGGATTGAAAATGGCTTTGGAGCTCACTCAGCTGATCAGTGATGTGAGGAGTGAAGAAGATATCCTCGAATGCTGGAGACGCCTGGAAGAGCACTTCCATTCAATACCATTGAAAATGGCTTCGGAGCTCACTCAGCTGATCAGTGATCTGATCAGTGAGCAATGATTTGCAGCGTTTTTTACCTACAAACATTGTTTTTACCTACCAATTTTTTTTTACCTACCAACTATTGGTAGGTACTACCTACCACACTATAATGGCTTCACACCTTCACAATCAAGTTTATTAGAAAGAACTAAACGCTTCACACTCGATTCGAAAAATCGAAAGCTTGATATGGAAATTTGATTACTGGTTACGCAGAAGGCAAAACTGTATACAAGTCGAAGAAATGAACAGCGATCGCATTTTAGTCAGATAAAATTTGAACGGCGATTAGACCTCTTTTGCGATTCACACTCATGATTCTGTTTTATCGAAGGAAAACCTTCAAATACTCGTAGGGACCGAACGGTTTGTCCTACAGAGCTCCGGGTGGTCTCTAAAAATTCTGAAAATTCAATACTATCTTAAATTGGTGAAAAAACGATACCTTTATTTCGAGAGTTTTCGAGCTAGGGCACTCTTGAAAATTTCAACCCTTAATTTTCACCCCTTAGAAGTGACCTACATCAACCAAAAGCTTCGCGGCACAACTAGACCCCAAATGGAGCCCATATACCAAATTTGAACCAAATCGGTCCAGTGTTGCTAAGAAAAGTGCCGCGTACGGCGGACGGCGGACGGCGTACGGCGGACGGCGTACGGCGTACGGCGTACGGCGGACGGACGGAAATTTTTTTATTCGATTTTCGGATTCTACGTACCTTGAAACGTAAAACATCAAATTTTGAGGGGGGGTTAAAATTTTTTTTTTCTTGCTCGATTCCAAAGGCTTATTATTGAAAATAATAAACCAAAAACGCTGCAAATCATTGCTCAAAGGTTTATTATTTTCTGTATAGATCACCCTTCTGTATAGATCACTGGTTCTCCATCAATAGCACCTACCACCATCTGTATTCTCCATTGACCCGCCCTCTCAAATTTCAGCTTCCTGCGTTCAACAGAAGAGAAAATGGCCTTGGAGCTCACTCAGCTGATCAGTGACCACTCATGCGCCTTCAGCATTCTCCATTGACCCGCCCTCTCAAATTTCAGGTTCCTGCGTTCAACAGGAGAGGAAATGGCCTTGGAGCTCACTCAGCTGATCATTGACCACTCAGGCGCCTTCAGCATTCTCCTTTGACCCTGCCTCTAAAATTTCAGCTTCCTGCGTTCAACAGGAGAGGAAATGGCCTTGGAGCTCACTCAACTGATCAGTGACCACTCAGGCGCCTTCAGCATTCTCCATTGACCCGCCCTCTCAAATTTCAGGTTCCTGCGTTCAACAGGAGAGGAAATGGCCTTGGAGCTCACTCAGCTGATCAGTGACCACTCAGGCGCCATCAGCATTCTCAATTGACCTGCCCTCTCAAATTTCAGGTTCCTGCGTTCAATAGGAGAGGAAATGGCCTTGGAGCTCACTCAGCTGATCAGTGACCACTCAGGCGCCTTCAGTATTCTCCATTGACTTTTGATTATGGAAATTTGATTACTGGTTACGCAGAAGGCAAAACTGTATACAAATCGAAGAAATGAACAGCGATCGCATTTTAGTCAGAAAAAATTTCAACGGAGATTAGACCTCTTTTGCGATTCACACTCATGATTCTGTTTTATCGAAGGAAAACCTTCAAGTACTCGTAGGGACTGAACGGTTTGCCCTACAGAGCTCCGGGTGGTCTCAAAAATTTTTTAAAATTCAGTACTATTTAAAATTAGTGAAAAAACGATACCTTTATTTCGAGAGTTTTCGAGCTAGGGCACTCTTGAAAATTTCATCCCTTAATTTTCACCCCTTAGAAGTGACCTACATCAACCAAAAGCTTCGCGGCACAACTAGACCCCAAATGGAGCCCATATACCAAATTTCATCGAAATCGGTCCATGGTAACTAAGAAAAGTGCCGCGTACGGCGTACGGCGTACGGCGGACGGACGGAAATTTTTTTATTCGATTTTCGGATTCTACGTACCTTGAAACGTAAAACATCAAATTTTGAGGGGGGGTTAAAATTTTTTTTTTCTTGCTCGATTCCAAAGGCTTATTATTGAAAATAATTAACCAAAAATCAAAAAAAAAAAAAAAATCATATCATGGTATGTGCCATCCATAAGGGCAACACATATATTCTTCTGGGTATACTCTTCCATTTCTCATAAGGGCACGATTCTCATGGAGTAATATTGGGGTACCATACTTCAGTGGATATTCTCATGTTACCTACATACAAACCACTTATTTGACTCAATTCAATATAAAAGAAACGACGCGACCACAATCTGCGAAGAATCAGGTGGTATTCAGAAATGTTCTTCTTAATGTTTTTATGTATTACTTCTTGGCTATTTTATGTATTTTTCTTGTAACGGTGATTTCGATGAAACTTCCAGGGTTTGTGGGGGTTAGGGTCTGGATGGTCTCCCATAAATTACATGAACCTTGGTTTCACAGGGGGGATTTCAACGAAATTTTCGGAGATGACGTGGTCAGCAAAATCCACCGTGATCGTGTAATCACGGCGCATGCGTAAAAGTGGAACCCTACATTAATTTATGTAATCACAAATTGGTCAACACGGATAGACGTTGATATTATTATTTCAACGGAACTCGTGCAATGTGACAATGTCAGAAATCGAAACGGAAACAAGAGCTAGAATATTCAGTCACGCAGAAACGCGAACCAAATAAATTAATCAACAACAAAATAAATGATTCATCAGACGAATTCATTTGTTGTTACAAGAGAAACGAACTCCAATTAAATACAATGTTGTGACAATTTTCCAGACGAACAATTTTCATATTCGATCGTAAATCTGAACCGTAAATGTCCAAAATTACTACTCTTCAAAATGGAGTTAAACCCCCAATTTTTCGAAAATTCAGTCAATTATGACTCTCCCTCCCTACCCCTTATACGCAGATTGCTTCCGTAATTTTAATAGATCTTAACAGAAATCCTAGGAAAATGGAAGTTAAAGTTGTTACGTAACTAGGGGTTTCGTCTTTGTAATTTTCTTTGTTAATGGGGTTTTCCAGTTCTAATGTCGATATTTAAAATGTATTGGTAATTTCCCTTTATTCCGCCACCTTCCTTGGCAGTGCACCTTCCCAGAAACAACTGACAATTATTTCTAGCTCAAAGTGACTGGAAGGCGCAGGATGCTGACCCGCAATGCACGAACCAAACTTCACTAAAGGCATTCCCAGTCGAGGCGATCGACTCGGGGTCTGAGGCGCGCCCTTCACTCAACCGTTTTTATCCGTTCATCCTCTTCGTGCCCCTCTTAATGTTAATGTTCTCCCGAATGAAAAAAATATGAGAAAAATAAAGAAAAAATACGAAAAAAATAAAATACGGACAGAAGATATCCCCGGGAGGATTAGATTGAATACAAATGAGAGGAGCAGAAATACATGAAAAGTCCGGGGGATATGTAAATGAAGCCGAACGCGGGGTCTGTGAGACGACCACTAATCATTCTGAAAACGATCCTTTCGGATTTAAATCCAGTCAATACGGTCTGGAGCCGATGAATTCATTTATAAACCGTGACTCGGTGAGTTCCTGTCATATCACCGCTTCAACACAACCATCAAACGAGGCTGGAATGGAGTTTCTTACTCTGAGAGAAGAATACGGAGGAAGATGAGCGATCAAATCCGAAAATGATCCAATTACATCCAACTCGAATTACTCCTCAACGTCCAGAATTCAAAACAAAGGCAAACTATGGAAACCATGATTTTTCAAAACATTTGAAGAACTTAATTTACAGGTAAATGTGGGTGGAAGAAATGCCATCTTGTACAATCGAAACGATCTCGATTTCTTCATAACGTTAAGAGGAAAACGAAAATTTTGAGGGGGGTTAAAAAAAAGTTTTCCTCGATCGATTCCAAAGGTTCGTTATTGAAAACAGTGAGAATAGAAAAACTTCTATACTCAGTGATTGAAAATAATAAACCAAAACCCTAAAAATATGTTCTTAGCAAGTTCAGAATAATCCACGTTTTCTAAATTATAAGCTGCAGTTGGTCTCATTCGACGCGAAAATGTCTAGCCAGAGTCGAGGCGAGAAGCCTGTTGCCTATCGAACCTGTCGACATCCAAAACACTACAGAATAAAGTATCAAAATTGGAAGAAATACGCATGTAATGAGGGAAATCTTGCTAACAAGGGTTTTTATTTTAATGTCCCGGATTTCAATGGATTTTTTTGTCATTTTCATAGGGAAACCTAAATTGCTTCTCGTTTGGAAACTAAACAGAATATTCGAAAACTGATAACACCGTCTTATTTAGGAAGCCATCAAAATTCTGGTTGAATATGTTTTACACTTTTCTCATACATTTTGAGTGACAATAATTCAAATAAACACGATTGAAGGGTGGGGGGGGGGAGTTCTCCAGGTTCAGTGGTAGCTGTTAGTTTATAACACTCAACAGAAAAAGAATAACCACACACTAATCCGTTTCAGACCATTGTGAATTCAAATCCGCAAAAGACCATAGGTGTATGTCTGTGAGTGTGTGTGTGACAAAATCGTGTGTACTCTGCGCAGGCCTCATTTTCGTGGTTCTTTCCTTGTTCGAGACGGAAATTGATCTAGTTTTGCACTACGTCGCCGGCAAATGCGTTTTCGGGCATTATCTTGTAAACTCTGCCCAGGCCTCAATTTCCAACCGATTTGCGTGTTTCTTTTTTTTTTTTTTTTTTTTTTTTTTTGTTCGATTCAGAACTCTTCCGAGTTGCACACTATTTCACCAGAGTATCAACATTAGCATGGGGAAGGGGCGAGTAGGGGGATAATATTAACAAAGAAAATATCCGATTTTTCAATATGTCGGTTTCTTCATAACTTACTAATTGTACCCAATGTTGTCTATTGAGAGAAAAATTGGAGAAAAATTCTCAATATACCTTCGGAATTTCATGAATTATTATTTGTGCCACCGTGAAACAAATCAGTGCCACCAGGGTGCCAGAAACCACGTATTTCGTTGGTTTGAATACGGATGTGAACTACTAAGGACTACCTAAACATATGAAAGTTCACCGTTACGAGGTACGACCACTTTGGATCCAGACTGGCACCACTGGTGGTTTGAGGGGGGGTTGAACTCGAATTCGCATTTTGGGTGACGTAGATCATGGATTTTGAAATGCTGTTCGAATTCGAGGTTCGCATGCTGCTAGAAATTTAGAATTTAGAGGTGGGAGTCTACTATTTCTAACTCAAAACACTACTCAAATTACGTACATTGAGTGAAACAGTTTTGTGGTGGAGGAAGGTAAATAAAATGCGTGTTTTATCACTCCCCAACTGGTTTGAATTGACCTAATGTTTATTCAATGGGACGTCCCCCGAAATGCATGCATTACTAAACAATATGTTTATTTAGTGTTCCTTCTAAATCTATGTAAATAGAATTTTTCCTGCGTCTTGTCTACTGATCGACTGTGGTTGCCGGATCCCCAAATTTTTCATAATTTATTGACCAAGCGGAGGATGTAACTACAAATAAGTCGCAGCAGTATTCTTCACAGATTGTACGTAAAACAAGACTTTTGGAACGTAACAGTTGTCAGTAACCATGTGAGGTGATTCAGATCACCTACGTTGAGGTTCAATATGAAACTATGATTATGAATGATAGAATAAAAACGGTGCAAATTATTACACAAAGGTTTACTTTGTTTACCAAATTTCATCGGAATCGGTCCATAGGAACTAAGGAAAGTGCCGCGTACGGCGGACGGACGGCCAAATTTTGGTTTACTATTTTCAATAATGAACCTTTGGAATTGACCAAGAAACAATTTTTTTAGCCCCCTCAAAATTTATTGGTTTACGTTTCAAGGTACGTAGAATCCGAATAACAATTTGGCCGACCGCGGCACTTTCCTCTGGTCAGCATTGACCGTTTTTGATGAAGTATGGTTTACAGGCTCCATTTGGGGTCTAGTTGTGCCCTGAAGGGTTGAAAAATAAAGTTTGAAATTTTGAAAACGCCCCAACTCAAAAAAATTTGATATAAAATTATCCTTTTTCCATCAATTTAAGATAGTATTGAATTTCTAGCATTTTTGGAGACCACGCGGAGCCCTGTAGGACAAACCGTTCGCTCCCTACGAGAACTTAGAGGTTGGACTTACGAAAAATTAGAAACACGAGTGTGAATCGCAAAATAGGCCTAATCTCCGTTCAAATTTAAACATTACCTTGAAACGTAAACCAACAAATTTTTGAAAAAAAATGTTACGGTCGATTATTCAAGATGAAAGGTTCATTATTAAAAATAATAAAGCAAAGGATAGAACATACGAGATTGGAATTGTTATTGAAGAGGCAGTTGAATCAAGAAGAACTGCAGTTTGAAAGAGGGAAAAGACGGGAAACCGAAAATAGGGCCAGTTTGAGTTTTTCCGCCTCTCCCCACGTTTTTACTCCGCTTTTGTGGAAAAAGGATTCTAAAGATTACGACCCTCCCCGAAATAAAATTTATGGCCAAATCCTGACAGTACGTTTCAGTGTAGCGAAAAATAGTTAGGAAAAAGCATTTAGCGAAAGAGGGGTTGCTTTTGGGGGGTCGGAAGGCTTTTCAGGGGGATGTTTCTGGTAGAGAAACTCCGAGCGAGTGGGGGCGGCCAAGTCGTATCAATCTTCATCAATCTCCTCGGATCCCCCCCCCCTTACTTCGCCAACTTCCCCCCCCCCCCTTAAAACTACACTACCGCCCCCGTTCTGAACTTATTTAGGGACTCGGCTCCCAATAGCTTTCATCTTCAATAGAAATCCCAATTACTCCTGTGTATTCGGTAACGTAGTTTACCCGGAAGTTTACGGTCTCCCCCTCCCCTCAATCGGGGCGCGTTGATCGCTAATGGATGCAATCCATAACGAACGGTTAACTAACTCTCCGTCCATCATTCTCCAACTACCAGATAGAATAGAAACTATCGTTGATTTTGATGATTAACCAACAATTACACTATTTGACCTTCGAAGCTACAACATGACTGGCGAGTGAAGAACAATTTACCAACGTTATGGAAACGAAGAAACATCCATTCATGCAGTATGAAATAATGAGCAAATTCTCATGGAAATCTTCGAAGCTACGGTAAAGAAAATATAAATATTTGCAATATGACACATTAGTCAGCCTGGTGGGTGTTGCACATAGCAATTTTAAAAAACATTTTAAAAACGCTGCGTACTATAACATAAAGGTTTATTATCTTCCCATGTAGATCACTCGCCATTTTGACTACCTACCAATCATATTTTCGCTTCACAATCAAGTTTGTTTCGACGAAATAAACGCTTAACTCTTAATTCGAAGAAAGGAAATCTGAAATCATGAGGAAATTTGATTACTGGTTGCTAAGGACGCAAAACTGAGCACAATAGCGATCGCATTTTGGTCGGATAAAATTTGAACGGAGATTAGGCCTCTTTTGCGTTTCATAGTTGTGTTTCTGATTTATTGTGGGACCAACCCTTAAATTGTCATAGGGCAGAAACAATACCTCTATATCGAAATTTTTTGAGCTGGGGCGATTGAAAATTTCGGCCCTTATTATTCAACCCTAAGAAGTGACTGACATCTAACAAAAGCTTCGGGGCACAACTACCAAATTTCATCAAAATCTGTCCATGGAAACTAAGGAAAGTGCCGCGTACGGCGTACGGACAGCAAAATTGCTATTCAATTTTCAGATTCGACGTACGATGTAACGTACTTATATCAACACATTTTGAGGGGGGTTAACTTTTTTTCTATGGTCGATTCCAAGGTTCATTATTGAAAATAATGAACCAAAAACTCGAAAAAATACTCTCCTCGTTACCCTGAATTCAGAGCACCAAGAAGTAAGTTGTTATTCTTTTCCCCTATTTTCTATCTAGGACCCATACCAACATACTGTAAGCAAAAGGTATCTTTCGAACAAGTTAAAAGTACATATTCATATTCTACTAGTCCCCACAAATTTATAGAGTACCCACACGGCTATTTCATTTGCGGGTACAACGCACACACGCAGGTTTTTATTATTTATAGGAATTGTTCATACAATGTATGTCATACATTAACAATTTTCTGACAATATATAGTTTCTGAAATTGTATTTAAGTCAGAAATTTTCTGCTGAACCCAAATATACCAAAAAACAAAAAAAAAAACACGTTTTTTTGGCCTTATTAAAGTTTGGATGCCTAGGGGTTGTCCGAAATTCATGGCTAACACTCTCGTATCTTCGTTTGTTATTATGAACATTTTGGGAAAAAATTGAAATTTTTGAAAAAACAACTAATGTGAAAATCCTCATAAAAATCCATTTTAAAAATTTGAGTCTTTTGCAATAGCTTCATTTTCTTTGAAAATTCGCTAATACAATCAATCGGTATATTATATATGTCACTCCACACGACAAACTGAATAGGTAATTGTTTCGCAAAAATTTCAAGTTGTAGCCGAAATGTTCATAAAAACAAACGAAAAGTCAAGTTCGTTTGCCAGGAATTTGGGACAACTTAAGGAGTCCAAATTTCAAAAAAATAGGTTGAAAAACTGCCAAAAACGTATTTCAAGGTTTTTTTTGTATACATAAACCATCGAAATCATAGTGATATAATATGGTGTATTCGGATTCAGCAAACATTTTCAGATATACTTGAATACAATTTTAGAAATAAAACTTTGTCAAACAATAGTATAATGTAAAGACAATTTATTCATTGAAGACTTGCGTATATTCGCTGTACCCAAAAAGGCAATAGTCGAGTGGGTACTTTATGAGTTCGCAGGGACGAGAAAAAAATGAATATTGACTCCTAACATCTGTGAAACAACCCCTGTGCATACAGTATGTTGGTATGGTATAGTGAAAATAGGGAAAAAATTAAAATTAACTTGTAGGCACTTCGTGGTTGTGGTGACGAAAAGATATGTTTTTGAGATTTTTTACATTTTCAAAACCAAGGGGTTGATTGTATAGTTTTAACGATTCGTGCTATGTGCCACACCCACAAGGCTGACTACTCTCTCATAAAGCTGATAATTCGATTTTCCTCGTAGTTACTGAGTTGCTTGATTTTTTCAAGACCACCAATCATTCACTTTTATGAACAACAATTTCTTCAGTTGAGGGAATGAAGTGGAGCACTCACAGTAAATTTGTCCAAGTCCAGCTTCCCTACTGTTCAGTTCTACCTCTTTAACTGAAGTATCGTCCCCTTTAGGTTTAGAGGTTTCAGCGAATCATCAAAGAAAATTACGTTATAGCATTGGACTCAAAATTTGTGGCTTCACGGCAAAATCAAATTTTCTAATAAAATCAATTTAAAGCTATTTTTGACTTTCAATTTCTACATTTTACCTACCAAAAACCTTATTTATAGCCTTAAACCTGCACTTCATACGTACCTAACTTATACACTTGGGTTCCTCTTGTTAGCTCAATCACTCATAATTGACCTAGTAGTTACCTTTTAATAACCTTTTAGTTTTTAATGAACACCGTGTGTTGGTAGTCGTACGGTTTAAAACTTATCTAAAAGAAATAGCCAACACCATTGTTTTCAATCCTAACCATAGCTTTAACTGAATATTAATTATTTGAATTATTATCAATTATTTGAATATTCGCTCATTAACTCATGCAGCATAAACGGACTTTTAGAATCACAATCGTTTCGAATTTGCGTACATTTGAACTGCGAGCCGACTAAATAGTTCTGGTAACTTCTCGCGTCAGCTCTACATCGGGTTAGTACATACTAGTTCGAAGCGAGTGTTAACTCATATTCTACAATAAAACAGGAGTTTGCTTGTTTATGTTGCAGGGTCTTGAATTATACTCCGAATGATTCACCCGTTCTAAGTATTTGTTATTCCACAATTTCAGACGTCACGGTATTAAAATGCATATCTGAATGCTCTTGCGTAAGAAGGCTTACTTTTGAGGTTATGAATGGATATACTACACAAAAGACAACTTTCTGAGAAACGGACTAAGATCTTTTCCTTGTAGATTTCCCCAATTTATTTCCCTGAAAGGTAAAAACGGAGGATTCTTTAAGAATCGAATTGAAATGAAAATTTTGGAAGCTGTTCAAAGGGGTGAATACATATTTTCATAGGCAGCCCAAATTCATGTAGGATGATCAATCGACTCGATTTATCGCACGTTTCGAGGACTACTGTAACATCTCTTTAAAGAAAAGTCCCTAAGTTGTAAAAAATTGCTACCAAAATCATAGCCACCTATAATTATTTCTCCCTTTACTACTATTTTTGCAATCACATCATTCTCAGAATATTGTCTTTCCTCAATTTCTCTCTTCCTTCCAAACAACGGAAAAGCGAGAATTGGAATTACTGGTTCTCAATATACAAAAATCTGCTATTCAAACGACTTATTTTTCTTCGGATAACGTTAATTATTTATCCAGTTTTTCAAGTCTTTCGAGGTTGAATTCAATCAAAACAATACAAGAAATACATATAGTAACGAGTACAGAAAGCCGCAACTCGTATGGAATTTTACTGATTTTGCAGAATTTTTGGGTATTGAGAACACTACATCCTCAATGGAATATACTGATGCATTTGCTTCCTGGCGGACAATTTAGACGTGATAACTGAGGGCCTCGAATCAATACCAGGCTAAAATTCACCAAATATTGAGACGTTACAGTATTCCACGACGTGTGCGATAATATATGAATACAAACCGACCTGGGCGAAAAATATATCAACGGGGGAAAAAAACGTAAACTGCAAACGGAAAAACTTTGGTGTGAACTGATTTCATAAATGACAAGCTCCAGGCATTTTGGTTGACCGAGAAGCACACAGAAGTATAAATATAATATTTATAACCACTAGGAGTGAGATTTTGAAGGAACTGTAAGTTTGAAAAACGTTGGTGGTCATGATGGTCGTACAAGAACTACAAATTTGAGCACGAGGTTTGACATTTAACACTTAATCATCTATTGCAATTTTATACAAATGTACGTATATTTCCTAGCATCCGCATATCCAAATTCCAAGAAAGAAACATTCAGCTAGTACAACAAGGTTAGATTAGCAACGAAGGCTACTATGGAAGTAAACTGTGAGCGAAAACAACGACAAGTGTTCCTGCGTGTGGACTGATAGGGAACATTAAGGTGTGTAAACTAGGAGGTGTGTGAAGTGCACAAATTAATTTGAAAAAACAACGGAAATGAAACGGGAAAAATGAAATAAAAACTCACAGTGAGATGCTGAAAGAGCCAAGCTCGGAGAATGTTGGTGGCCACCTTGGGGAAGATACCCCTCTTCTTCTGGTTCTTCTTACCATTGGTATCATCGTCTTCTTCGCCCGTACCTTCCCCACTGCCAATACTAGCGTTGCTAGCGTCGCCTAAACAAACCAGGGATAAGCCATTACACTTTCATTGTCTTGAATTTTTTTTTCGTTTGCATGTGACTCACAATTGACAACGAGGAAAGTTACAATGAAGGGGGGAGGAACGCCGGCACCCCAGGGTTTGGAGACCTCCCATGGCTAAAACCATCATTTCGGGTCACCGGTTTTCAACTAATCCTTATTCAAAATCGACCCCTGCCAAGCTTTTGACGCTATCAACTCATTTATTACACGATTTGGGTTTCTGTCACACCTTCAATTTGAAACCAGTTTACCCACTTGTTGATAAGCCGACCGGGACCAAACCAACAACACCATTTCGTCATTCGAATTTGAGCACAAAATGGTCTCTTCCTCGTTGGCCACCAGCATCCTTGTTCTATTTTCAACGAAGCAAAGCAGTTGCATTTCCAACATCCAAGTGAGTTAAAACAAAACAAAAATGTATGTTCGTGTGAACAGTTGATGAAATCAGACTCGTGTTTTTTTCCTATCTAACGTTTTTTTTTCCTTCTTTTTTCATTCCCTAATTTCTCTCTACTCTCTGTCAACTTCTAATTGGAACGGAGGTTTCAGGCAGTGACAAATACCTAGTTTAGGAGTCAAGAGTAACTGGTTAATCGTTGGAGTAATGAGAAAAGTTGAGTAAGAAGAGGGTAAGGAAACGGCCAACGAGCCAGTTTCGAAGGCGTTTCAAGGAGAGGGAGGATTTTTATTGAATGCGGAAATACGGGCGGTGAACAAACAATGTTCGCACCCTGACTTCACTACAGGTTTTTGAAAAGACAAGAACTTCTCGAGTGACGGGAAACACAAAATGGCTGCGAAATTGTCGTACCTAATCGTAAAAATACTGGGAGCAACCGCTTTTTCTCTTTAGGAACTACCTCTAATATGATCACTTCTCTTATAATCTTTGTTACTAGAGGCGGACAAAAATTAAATCCGAGTAGCCCCATATAATTTTGCGAAAATAAAAAACCATATTTTGCGCTCGTTAACAAGCTTGAAAGCAGTGAATAATGTAACTTTGTTACTTCCGATTTCAGGGGAAAATGATTCATCTCATGAGATTTCGAGTTCAAAGATATTTTAGCAAAGAGAGAAGAATCGGGGCGCATCTAACCACTAACTCACGATATTTTAAGGCCGCATAATAGCATATCAATCTTCCGAATTGAGCCCCACTTACTTCGTTAATTGGTGACTGTATGGTATTGGTGAAGAAGAAATAATTACTCTGTGACGTGAATTTAACACACTAAGGTACATTTTGCTTTTTACTGGGGACAAAAATGAACTCAATTAAATAGTGCAAATGGGGTTTACATATTCTTCTGGCTCCAGTAATAGAGGACATAAGTGTGATGTGACCCTCTCTGTAAGCAATCACAAAAAGAAAATTAGTAAATAGGTACCTACTTCCGTTTATAGCTGTCAAATTTGGCGTAACGTAATAAACAGATTAATGCGACTCGTTGTTCATCCAAGTTGCTGTTTGAAAAGTATAACTTCACTCGTATAATCGACAAAATACAAATCTAAATGGCGGGGGAAATCTCGGTAACCTGACCGATGTAATACATTGCCGATTGTTCGGTATAGGTACCTTCGGGGTTTTCACAAGGCTCACATAATCCATCGTCTACATATTATGATTTATTAATTTTACATCATCATAACAAATTTTGCAACGGTAATCTGAATTTCGCATCAGACACAAAAAACCTTCATTATTTCATGAGAAATGAGAGGGAACCTTGAGTTCACCAAAATCCGAAATCAACTCTAAATCGTTTGGAATATATTTTATTGCTGCCAAGAATATAGTGAATATATTACTGTAAGAGTCTGACGGGTGGCAAATATTAAGCGCCCCAATGGATTCTAGCATTTATCAGCCACCATGGAGAAAGTTCGAAATCTTCATGAAATTTCAACATTTTACCACCCAACAGAAAATGTGACGAGTCATATTGCTCAATAAATTCTAGATACAATTAATATAAAGAGAGTTATAATAGAAAAGTTGCTTCCAAACTGGTTGTAGCGGATCGCACTTGCATGACGTCAGGCTGCTGAAGATCCCAGGAAGAATTCCACAATAGAATGGGAGAAAATCAAGAACATGGAATAATTCTGATTAGCAAGTAGGAAGCCTAATTATAGTCTCACGAGATGTGTTCTCTTTCCTAGCAAGGGAGTAAATTCCAAGAGGAAGATTCCACTAATACTTCGTTGTTAGAACACGGATGCTAACGATGAACCAGAGACATCACACAAGCAACTGACGAGCTTTTTGGTATTTGTAAAGTGATGCAAAATTATTACACAACGGTTTAATTATTTATTGTTTTTGATGGATCACCCGTCCGCGAAGAACACAGCTTTCCAACCCGCAAAACATCGTTATCCGAAAAGTTTGACAACGAACGTTACCGTGCGATTCACACTCGTGTTTATGATCACGTCCATCCCTCACGACGAGAGAACCACTTCCTTCTCAGAACCTGTGGTAGGTATGGAGGGAAGGGGGTTCGGGTGTTTCGGGGTGTATTCGCAGAACACCCTTGTCCTGATTAATCTCATAAAAAATGCTTATTTAATAATTATTGCCAATTGTCTTGGTGGTTTCATCGTTTCTGAAAATTTACGTCATGGAAAGTTCATTAGGTATGTGATTAATTATACTCTTTAGCGAACTGTTGGTCCCACACAGGTCAGGGTGGTGTCTAAAAATTCTAATAAGTTGTCGCTATTTTAAATTAATGAAAAAAAAACGCTGCAAATTATTACACAATAGTTTATTATTTTTCTATATAATCGTCTATAAAGCCACCGACCATCCAACATGAAGAGAAACATCGATGGCATTTCGGTCAGCTTTAATTTGAACGGAGATTAGGCCTCTTTTGCGATTCACACTCGTGTTTCTGATTTATCGCACGATTATTATTTTTATGGTTTATTATTTTATTATTTATTATTATTATTTTAATGGTTTATTATTTTTCTATATAATCGTCTATAAAGCCACGGAGATTAGACCTCTTTTGCGATTCACACTCGTGTTTCTGATTTATCGTACGTTTATTATTTTTATGGTTTATTGGTTTTTAATGGTTTATTATTTTTCTATACAATCGTCTATAAAGCCACCAACCATCCAACATGAAGAAAAATACTTGGAAAATGTCACCCCACGCATATTTAAGCAAAAACCTCTTTTTTGGCCGGTTATTTGCCCATAACTTCTATACGAATTAAGCGATCGGAATAGTTCGACGTTAGGACCAACTAGACCCCAAATGGAGTCTATGTGCGAAAGATCGGGTTTTTTAGACCGATTCTAAGGCCTTTTATGGCCCGGACGGCGAACGGCGGACGGCGGACGGACATTTGGCAAATTTGGCAAATTTGGATTCTACGCACCTTGAAACGTAAAGTGACAAAGTTTGAGGGGGGGTTATAAAAATTTTTTGCGATACGATCACATAGGCTTATTATTAGAAATAATAAACCAATAATACTCTTTTATCAAACGTTTTCGAGCTAGGGCGTTTTGAAAATGTTTTTCCCCAACTTTTCACCCCCTAAGTGTGATTGATAATCATCAAACGCTACGGGGTACAACTAGACCCTGAATGGAGTCGATATACCAAACTGGGCCAAGTAAGTGCCGTATGTAGGGTAAGGCGTCGTACGGCCGATTTTTGGAGTCTACTACCTTGAAACGTAAACCAACACAATTTGAGGAGGGGTTACAATTTCTTTACTTGCTCAATTCCAAAGGTTCATTATTTAAAATAATAAACCAAAATTAAAGTATGTCCGAGCCTAACGAAAATTACATTTTACATATATTATTTTCAAAGTTTTCATGCATTTTTCTCCGTGAATATCATCAATGAGTATTGGAGATTCAATCATCAAACCAATCGGCAGGATGAAATTCAATCAACTCACAATCGTGACAATGATAAACCTGAGAACCCTTACGGAGGAGAGAGGTAGAGGTACTCCAGGGGTATTTTGTAACCAATCTTCAACACTTAGAAAATAAACAAAATCATATTGTGCCTAATAATTTGTACAGAAGAAATGAGGATTAAAAGGTTTTTGGAAGATAGAAGGAGTTGAGGAACAAAGAAAGAAGTAGAGCAGCACAAGACACCATCACAAAAAGAATATAATTTTTTTGTTAGAAGGAAGGAAACATTTTGTGTTGCATTCCTTAATGACAACTTTGGGGCGATAATTTCAACTGGTAAATCCGTTTTCGAGTTCTTCTTTAAGGAAAATAGCAAAACAGGGTCACTGAATTCGATTTAAGACAAGCACAACCCTCGTAAATATGGAAGGTAGATTGCTCACGGATACAACAAATTGGTTGAACCCATAATGTGTAACAATTTAAAATGTGAACTCGTAAGCCAGTAAATCCCAAACAGAACCAACAAGATGCAGAATGTAATTTGAAAACGAACGATGCGCACGTGCAGGCCGAGAGTTACAAAGACGAGAGAGTAGACGACAAAATCAGAGAAAAACAAGGAGTAATTTTGACTAATTACCACAAGAGGCGACTAAAAGGCAGTAAAAATAATGAGAAAAACATGAGCCTCACAAAAGGTTTCTGTACAAACGTAGAACAGCGAATGACAACGTTCTTTGAAGCAAGGAACGATAAAAAGCAATGAAGTAGCCACAGGGGGTCAAGAGCTGAGTCAAAGGACGTTTTTTACCTCTTTCATTCATAATTAACCATATCTACCTATTTTGCATCGTATAAACTAGGAAGAACGAAGTAGAACGCAGCTGCTGGGAATTGGGGTTTTGATGAAGAATTTAGATCGGAGAAGAGATTCCCTAAACGATTTCCAAGTAGAATTGCAGAGAGGTAAGATTGAACTTTTGTTCGAAGTACCTTAGCAGCTATCCAGCTGTAAAACTAGCGAGACGGATTTTTACTACCTTTTTTGATACCTCATTTCAATAGTTTACTAGGTACCTTCCTAAGAAGTACATCATTGAACTTCATTACACAAATAATCATCATAATTTCAATCTAGCACATCTACGCTCTGCTACCTGAGAATTCAAAACTTGCTCCCTTATTCGTTCAATTGTCTTCAATCATATACAGTTATTAGCAACTACCACTAGATTTTTGTTTGTAGGTAAACAAATTTGTTCTGCAACTTTAATTATTAGAGACGTTGATATGGATCGATTGTAAAATACTATTTCATGTAGGTTTCTGCAAAAGGTTTTTCTAGGATATTGAAATCAACAATAAGATCGATGGACAGACTGCAAATGAATAACCAAATCTTGGAACAACGTCGAAGAGAAAAAAACAGAAGATTACAGACGAAAAACGACCGAAATTCAAATCAGAACGAATCAACCAGCGAGAGGGGAGCGAGGAAGGGACGATATTATGCGAGGTGGGTGCCGCGAGCCGACCTTGAGGATGGATGGTGTGCCACGACGAAACGCTATCAATCTACTCCAAGGCGGGGGGCGTCACAGAATCGCCCATTACGGAAGTATAGAGTGGCACCACCACACGGGTTCTGGCACCGTTCGAACAAGAGGGGGTTTTCGAGGTAGAAATAACACAGTTTTAGGTACCTATCCAACAAATCTAGCGAGCGGATAGTAAATGCCATACACTGTCATGCAACTGTCATGTTTTGGAATAGTTTACGATTTGCCAGGCTCAGAAATAGATCCAACATGTCTCCCTGGAATAGGGGTGAACGTATTCGAATTGATCCAAATAAGATGATGATTCCTGCTTGGGAAGCTGTTAAGTATATTGTGATGATATATGAAGCTTTGATCTCATCAAAGCCGCTATACATTCCCAAGAAACGTCACATTTCACACCTATTATATGTAATCGTCTTATCAACCACAGGACTCTTGAAGTGTTTGATCAAACCAAAGAGGTAGATCGCCCATTCAATAGTGCCACAATTTAAGTTGAAACGAAATGAAAACCACTGGGAAGAGCTTATATTTATAATTATGACGACTACCAATTATCAATTTTTTGTTTCAACGAAAAAAAACCATATGGAATCCCTTATTTCACCAGAATTTCCCTAAGAAATTAATCGTCTCCCGGGAAAGGTGAAGGTAAGGTAGTTATGTAGCGAGTAAGTGGATTGAAAACTTTTAACTCCTGAGTTCGTAAGGTACAATTGTGTTGAAAGTTACGGGCCACTAAGCTTTGATGAAACAAAATCCCCTGTTTTTATCTGTATAATTGTTCTAAACGGTTTCCGGCCTTTCAAAGATGAACGTGGAGAACAAAAAACCCCTCTGGAAGTACGGCTTCAAAGTAGATGGAGGGTTATTTTCAAATTTACCAGTTTTGTTGTGAAGAAGGTGAGCACACAGATGACATTATTCATAACACTTGATGGTCAAACGGTAGGGATTCATTATTTAATTGAAATGAATCAGGACTATGTTTTGGGTTCCCAACAAGCTGAACATTTGCATGAACGTTAGGGATACCATTATAAAGAAATGAAAAGTTTCCATCGACCCCGAGTAAGCAATTAATTATGTGCGAGGTCAAAGTTCGCAACAAAAAAATTAAATCTTATCGACGAACAAACATCTGATGTATTGCTGTGTGAGCAGTTAGCGTCGACGCAAAAAGATGGAAATGAAGAAGACGACGACCACCACCACCACCACCACCACGAAGAAGTTGAACAAGAACTTATTTTATATTTAAATTCAATAAAGTGGACCGTGGAATAGGCCTAACGGGGAATCCAAGCAGGTACCCACATTACCTCATAGGTGGAGTGTAAATGTGTGCATTGTATGAAATATACAACTTTCGAACGGCCTTTTCCCAGAAACGGTATATTTTTTAATAATTTTATAAACAATTTTTATGAGGAATTTTGTGATCTATTTTATCTATCTATTTTGTGATCTAACTACTTGCAACATTTAGTATGAAACCATACTTTTGTTACTACTGGAAAATTTTACCGTTTTAATGACTGACCAAAAATTTGGCCTTTAACTGTTTTGATGAACTGTTTTTGTGAACTGTTGAGAAAATTCGGCCTCTGGTCATTCAAAACCTGTTTACGAGGAGGTGGAATGGTTTCTGGTCTACACAAAACCAGGTTACTAGTGGAAAGAAGACCGCCCGTATGAATTTGTTAAGAGTTGATGAAGGTTGATAGAGAGATGTTGTAGATAAGGTTGAGCATGTAGAGCGAATGGAGGTGGTCCCTTGACGTTGGGGCTCATACACAGTCCATTTGTGGTCCAGTAGGTACTCGGGTGAGGGATTATTTCAGGGCGTCAGTCAGGCGGCTTGCAAAGATGACCGTTAGCGGTCACCACAACATGTTTGGGTTCACCACACTTTAATTTTAAACCTCAGCTATTCGCATCATCAAACGCTTCGTTAAAAAATCAAAAAATCCATACTCGCTAACTTTGGCCTCGCATAAAAGTTTTGGTTTTTTTTATTTTCAATAATGAACCTTTGGAATCGACCAAGAAAAAAAAATTTTTAACACCCCCTCAAAATTTGATGGTTTACGTTTCAAGGTAGGTAGAATCCAAAAATCGAATAAAAATTTGGCCGTCCGTCCGCCGTACGCGGCACTTTTGCCACTTAGCATTGACCGATTTTGATGAAATTTGGTATGTAGGCTCCATTTGAGGTCTAGTTGTGCCCTTAAGATGTTGGTTAATGTACGTTACGTCTAAGGGTTCCAAAATGAATTTTGAAGTTTTGAAAACGCCCTAACCCAAAAAATTTTGATACAAAGGTATTGTTTTTCCTTCAATTAAGATTCTATAGAATTTTTAGAATTTTTTGAGACCACGCGGAGGGACAAACCGTTCGCTCCCTACGAGAATTTAAAGTTTGGACGTACGATAAATCAGAAACACGAGTGTGAATCGCAAAAGAGGCTTAATCTCCGTTCAAATTTTAGCTGACCGAAATGCGATCGATGTTCTTCTTCATGTTGGATGGTTGGTGGCTTTGCAGACGAGTGATCAATATAGAAAAATAATAAATAATAAACCATTGTGTATTAATTTGCAGCGTTTTTGATACTAACTCGACCGGATTATCGCTGGAACTTCCAGGTTCAATCTCGATAAAAATACTACAGTAAAAAATTGTAGCGAGGAAGTGTATAGAGAACTATGAATTACAGGGTTCGCGAGGGTATAATTGTGTTGAAAGTTACGAGCCACTAAGCTTTGATGAAACTCCTTGTTTTTATCTGTCCGATTGTTGTGAACGGTTTCCGGCCTTTCAGAGATAAACATGGGGAAGAAACAACCCGCTGGGAGAGTAGTGTAATTCAGATCGTCGATCAAAAGGAGGAACCTGGGGACGGTGGAGACAGCCACGTGCGAGGGGGGCCAGAAGGGCTGAGGCCAGAGGGGGCTAGTGCTATGTTTAGAATGAGTCAGAGCGGGCAGTCAGCAGGCAACAGAGGTGGGTTTTCCTTCTTCTGCCGCTGAGAGGAAGGTTCGGCGAACCAAAGGGCAAACAGGCGCTGCCGGTGACAGCGGGAACCCCCTCCTGGGATGTCAGGAACAGGCATAGCCATTAAAATCCGCCAATCAATAGGGTCCAGATGCGGCCCTCCGAAGGCCTCGAGGGCGGCCTACGGGTTTTCCCAGGGTCTGACGTCGGTAGTTCCTAGGAAGGGCAGGCGGTCTGGGGCGGCTTGACCCTGGCGGGGGCGGCGGGAGTATGGCGTCTCCCCCCAAAGTATCAGGGCCTGTGAGAAACGCCAGGATTCGGAGTTTTGGTTGATTGTTTTCCAGTTATCACCCCCCCCCCCCCCTCATCACCCACCCAAATGTGATAGTTTACGTTTCAAGATATGTAGAATCCAAAAATCTACTAAACATTTTTGCTAGGTCCAATTTTGATGGAATTTGGTACATCGGCTCCGTTTGGGGGTTGTGCCCCGAAGGTTTTGGTTATTTCCAATCACTTCTAAGGGGGAAAAGTCGGGTAAAACATTTTCAAAACGCCTTGACTCGAAAACTTTCGATAAACTGGTGTTGTTTTCTCTTTAATTTTGAATAGCGAAGATTTTAAAGAATTTTTGACACCACCCGGGGACCTATGGGACCAACCGTTCGCTAATGATAATCATTAATTACATAACTAATTAACTTTTCATACGTTACCTCGTCAATAACAGATAGTGTTCTTTGAAAAACGTATGAAACCACCAACAAGACCAACAATAATTATTAGACACTCGGTTATTGTGAAATTAATCAGGACATGTGGATCATGGGGATACAGCCCCAAAGACCCGAAACCCCCCTGGCACCCCTCCTACCCTTGGTCTACAGAAGGCAGTGGACAGTTGGTTCTCTCAGGGATGGACCTGGCACCCTCCCTACCCTTGGTCTATAGTAGGCAGTGGACAGTTGTAGACATGGTGTATCATAAACACGATTGTGAGTCGGACATGAACGTTCGGTGTCGGAAGTGAGCCAAATTTCAGCTGACTAGATGAAATCTTTCCACGTTTCTTTAAATAGAATTTTATCTTAACCAGTTGTGCTTCCCTAACAACCAATATTTAGAATCAAATGAAACCACCGAGTTCTCTTAAGGACAAACCGTTCGATAGCTATGGGTTGGTACTTCAGGGTTGGACTCACGACGGAAATAAGCTTAATATTCGTTCAAATTTCCTCTGACCAAATGCGATCATTGTTCGTTTCTTTGGATGAAGTTTCGTGTTGTACTCAGCTGTGCTTCCTTAGCAACCATGAATCAAATGTCGTAATGAAGCCACCTACACCTGACTCTCGGACATCACCTTTCCTTCTCGGAAAGCGATGTTATTGCTAGTCGGTAGTAGGTAGGTAGTCGGTGGAAAAGCCGCGTTTTAAGCATTCGGGTGAATACAGTAAATTAATTAACCATTTTGTAATGATCCATCAGAGTCATCAAAGTTTGAGATTTTTCTTATTCTCATCTAAAAGACCAAATAGGCAAATGAATTTCTTAATTGCGTTGTGAATTATAGTCTAAGATTCTCAGACGAAATACATAAATTTCACACCAAATTCCAAAGTACCTTTTGGGTACTATGCAGGGTATCCCGAAAGCAATCAGCGGTAGTACTCCAGAAATCGACTCTACAACCAATTTGTAACCACTTTCCCGAAAATGGTGTTTGAATGAGAAAACAACGTGTTATTTCACCGAAAATTGAGTGTTTTTTAACATATTACCAGTGATAAAACGCTCCAAATTATTACACAATCATTTATCATTATACTGCACAGATCACCCGTCAGCTTAGAACGTGGCTTTTCCACCGATACTACCTACTAGCAATAGCATCGCTAAGAGTTGTAGGTGCCTAAGGTTGGTTACTAAGGACTCACAACTGAGTACTACACGAAATCAACGAAACAAACAATTATCGGATTGGTTCAGCTTAAATTTGAGCGGAATCTAGGTCTAATACCATCCGTTAACAGTATTTATCTATTCACACTCGTGCTTCTTAATTACAAGTCCAACCCT
The DNA here is from genome assembly GCA_009739505.2 of Apolygus lucorum. NCBI lineage: Eukaryota > Metazoa > Arthropoda > Insecta > Hemiptera > Miridae > Apolygus > Apolygus lucorum. The sequence continues at coordinate 27,568,201 of CM019167.2, forward strand.
AGAGTTCTCATAGGGAACGAACGTTTTGTCCAAATGAACTCAGGGTGGTTTCATTCTATCCTAAAAATTCAATAATATTTCAAATTGGTGAAAAAAACAATACCTTTATTTCGAGAGTTTTCGAGCTAGGGCACTCTTGAAAATGTAAACCCTTAATTTTCACCCCTTAGAAGTGACTGACTTCAACCGAAAGCTTCGGGACTCAACTAGACCCCGCCCGAATGGAGCCGATATACCGATATACGGTTCATGGTAAGTAAGAAAAGTACGGCGTAAGGCGGATGGGCGGATTTTTTAAAATTAGATTTTTGGATTCTACGTACTTCGAAACGAAAACCATCTAATTTTGAGGGGGGATTAAATTTTTTCTCTTTCTCGATTCCAAAGGTTTATTATCCAAATCTGGATTCGACCAACTAGGAGCTCTCTTTTGAAGGGTAGGTAGTAAAATTACCGCCTTCTAGTCATCCAGTATCGCGCAGGAAGTCCGTAATATTCTCCAAAGTGGAGGTGGGGGAGGGGGGGGGGTCCATCCATCACCAACTTGACTCGAGGTACATCGAACCTTCTCATTGGAACAGCCAACTTACGACCCCAACGCTTCACCACAAAATCGACGCGTCCTTACAAAAATTTGAAAACTCGAACACGTTGCCATCATCTGGTCCATTCAAAGTCTAAAGTAAAATATGAGGCAGTGTGCATAAAATTATAATAATAATATTCAGTAGGGAGCTGAAAAGGGATGATGACGTTGAAGAGGGTAAACGTTGAAATCATTACACCCGTTTTCGGTCAGATTTTCTCATCAGACACATCATATAAGCCCCCTTTATGAAAAACCACACTGAGATCTTTCAACAAGCATCAAATAAAAATATGATTAATAATGATTTTTGGAAGGTAAGATTGTTAAAATGATTGTTGATTTTGAAATTAATTTCGAGGATGTAGAAAGACATTTTGTCTGGAATGCCTATTTGTTTATAAAATCATGGAAAACGCTCAATATCCACTTTCGAATGGGAACAAATATTTTTCCCTTCAAGTAATGCTCTGCAATTGTATTCACTTCAATAGAAGTTTTTGAACTAATTTTACTAGCAGTAATGCCTTTTATTCGCCATGATTTTCCAGTAGGATATAGGCGGGAAAACAGCACAGAGGTTGGATTTGACCTAATCACCCGAGGAGGCTGAAAGAAATGGGAATAACATGATTCTCAAACCCTACAGAGCGTGAAGTGGTCGAATTTGACTCGACCGAAATATGTCGTGAGTGCAGTCAGAGGAAATTACCTAAAGCGTCATCGTTTGCCCAATTATTATAGCTGCTCGAATTAAATTTAGCCAGCCTCATCTTCAAACAACTCACTCCACACTTTTAAAGAGCTTCTTGATCCGTCCTACAAAAACGTGGCTAATTGGAGCGCTAATTGCACCAACCTGAAGGACGAGCGAAATTTCATTGTACAAGTAGGTTTCCAAGAGAAAGCATCCAATTGTTTTACAACCTACCATTAAAAGTAGAAATTACATCGCACTATAGTTTCGAATTAGTTTTATCAACTACTTAGGTTTGAGTTACATTTTTCAGAATAGCTCCAGTGATTCGAATATATTTTTGAAAATCTACGAACTTCTCATCTGCTAATGTAATTGAATCGTTTTGAAACAATCTATACTGCCGTGCTAAGCCAGAAAGTCGTATCTTGACTTCACCCAACTTTCGGGAAAAAGACCTAATAGGTTTCGTGGCGAAATAATTCTTTCGCGGGATTATTTTTCCTCCTTTTACAACAAGTAGGTATAGGTTTTACTTGAAAGAAATTAGTAGCCGAATCGATTTCTGGAGTCAAATATAACATTTTTGAGTGTAAATTGTCAAAAAAACGATGATACGAGATTACGCTCTCGTAAACCCGAAGTTACGACTATTCTGTTAATTTTAATTCTTGAAACATTAATTCATTTGAATTAACATTTTAATTCAAGAAACCATTTCACATCGATTATTTTGTCATCCTTCTTGGATCAAAGTCAATCGTATTTCATATCTGTGTTCAGAGTGTAAGAAAAAACTGCTGAATCAATAAAAATAAAAGTTTATTCACTTAGAGTATAAACGTAAAGTCACCACTAAATGTTGAGTTTTCAGAGGCAAAAAGTCGTATCATGCCGATTTAATGCAAGAAGTCGTATCGTCGAAATAGGCAAATTCCCGTATCTGTGTCAAGATACGAGTTTTCTTCTTCTGAATCGCTCTGATACGACTAGTTTCTTAGCAAAATCATGTTAACGCGCCTTAACGCAAAAGTCGGGAGGCTTGTTGGAGGCATTTCTAATAGAGATACGACTCTAAAACTCCGAAAATCGATAGAAATCATCCCCAAAACCCCTGGGTACCAATAACTCAATTTGGTCAAATTTTCACGTTACGACTTTCTGGCTTAGCACGGCAGTATAAGTACTCCACTTATTGGGAACGTAGAATTATGACGGATTTCGATTGTCCAGGCTGAGACTCACCTTTTGAGATATTTAACAATCTGATAGCTACTCACTAATACGAGAGCAAGTCCCGTCCAGTTCATGTAAACGAAGAACTCTACCTCAGAAATGAAACTTTTGGTTCCCACTCTTCCCTTGAATGAATACAACACGAACTTTCTTGATTTTCCTGGATTATCTCCTTTGAAAATGTATTCACTTGTACAATATGATGAGCCTTGAGAATATTAGGGATAATTTAAGCGATGCAAAACGTCGATAATACAAAAGGAGGTACAAATGGCACAGTAAAGAGCAGCTTAGGATTGGCGTGGATGTAGGAGAAGGTACACTCTCAATTTAAGCGTCAAAGTGACTATGGACGTTCCAGCAGAAACAAGCGACATTCACTGGGATCGGTGCCCTTTGCAAAGTAACGGGACAAAAACGTGGGTAGATGAATTCCTAAGAGGAAAGAAGAAAAAGGCCCACATCTCTGCGAACCTCCTGTTTTTCCATGACGCTAAATATCCGGCAGCAATAAATAAATAACAGGAGGAGGAAGAGGGGAGGTGAAGGATGGTGGTGGTGGGGGGTGGTGGTAAGGGCTTTCCCGAGGATCGATGGGTTGATAGAATGCGCCGTGGAGGAAGGGTTAGGGCGAGCGCAGAGACTGCGCATGCGCGCTGGGGGCGGCCGAGTGCCAGGCGAGATACTTACACGAGTTGTACTCTCCCGGACTACCGAGAAATACGGAAGAATAAAGGACGCCCCTCCGCGCAGCGTCCGACGCCGCGCGCGCTTCCGCCGGCGACGGCCACTCTCTCCGGGGGCACCATTTCCCTGCGAACAGAAGAGAAACCAAAATTTAGAAGTCAGAAAGGAAACATCACAACACATTGTAAGAGAAACAATAAAAATAACACATGATGACACGCACAACAAACAAATCTCTGAAGGGATCAGTTACAAATAGCTAAATAATTCAGAACCAAGAAATTTACCATTTTTGTTATGGGAAGCCATGAGCGAAATCATCAGAACAAATTCTGATCTTCCCTTTGCAAGACAGCTGATAATATCCGCGGCGCCAGGAATGGCAGTCGGATAAAAATCTTACCTGAAATGATTGTTTACTTTTTACTTTAAATTCGAGGCTCTCGTGTCCCTAGAAATTGTATGCTGTGCGGAGAGGGCCGGGTATCTCCTTTTCCGATTTCAAAATATCAAGTTTTGGTGCAGTAGAAAGATAAATTGGATGCATATTTAACCTATTAACGCCCAGTGTTGCCATATGGCAATGTAGAGAGCCTTTCTGTTTGGAGGCTGCTGGGCACATTCTTGAGTCATTGAGAAGACCTCTATCCTGGGGATTCTTTTCTCCAGATCTGTCTTATCATATTGATCCATAATTCAATTAATTTCATATCTCCAGCCACGAGGGTGAGGCACATAGCACGTAGCTTCATCTACAAATCCAATGGGTAAATGACCCATGATTGGAGGTCATCAGAACTACAGGTTACCCTGCCAAATATGCGGTAACAAACAGTAGCCTGCCAATTGGGTGTTGCACATAGCTAACTGGATGATCACAAAGCACGATCAAACTGATTGATTCTTGGCCTGGATGGAGGTTGTAAGAACTAACAAGTGCCCTACCAAATACCCATGTTTTCATCATACTATGATACTTTATCTAATACTTAAGTAGTATTTTTTGACCAATTATGAATGTTTCAATGAGTTTATGAATTACACTCAATATTGGATGTATTCCTCATTCAACATTCCTTCTAAATGAGTTCCTAATAGATCCGATGAGATCACAATGCAATATACTAAAAGTTTAAAAAAAATGAAGATCAGTTCTTGTGGCTCCCAGCGTATAAGTGGGAGAGTATAAGCCCATGAAATTCGACCAGGAGATTTTGGAAATTATTAATCCCGTGTTCTAAAACTATTTGGAGTCAGAATATTAGATCTTTTTTCAAAATATATATAGAAAAAAAAGTTTCGGGCGTTAATGGGTTTAAAGGCTTACTGGTTGAATTGAACTACTCCTCACCTCAAGGGACGTCCCCCGGAATGCGTTACTAAACAGTATGTTTTAGCAAGTTGGCTCTACATTGTACCTGCATTTTGGTTTATCATTTTCAATAATGAACCTTTGGAATCGACCAAGAAAAAAAAAATTTTAACACCCCCTCAAAATTTGATGATTTACGTTTCAAGGTACGTAGAATCCAAAAATCGAATAAAAATTTGGCCGTCCGTCCGCCGTCCGCCGTACGCCGTCCGCCGTACGCCATACGCGGCACTTTTGCCACTTAGCATTGACCGATTTTGATGAAATTTGGTATGTAGGCTCCATTTGGGGTCTAGTTGTGCCCCGAAGCTTTTGGTTGATGTAGGTCACTTCTAAGGGTTCCAAAATCAATTTTGAAATTTTGAAAACGCCCTAACTCAAAAAATTTTGATATTAAGGTATTGTTTTTCCTTCAATTTAAGATTCTATAGAATTTTTAGAATTTTTTGAGACCACGCGGAGCTCTGTAGGACAAACCGTTCGCTCCCTACGAAAATTTAAAGGTTTATATTGAAATATATATATATATAAATCGAAACACGAGTGTGAATCGCAAAAGAGGCCTAATCTCCGTTCAAATTAGAGCTGACCGAAATGCGATCGATGGTTGGTGATTTTAATTGTTTTTTTTTGATTTTTTTTTTGATTTTTTATTTGTATTTTTTTTATTATTTTTTTTCCTTCATATTGGGTGGTTGGTGATTTTGTAGACGAGTGATCTATATAGAAAAATAATAAACCATTGTGTAATAATTTGCAGCGTTTTTGATTACTTGTGGTCTTTACCCATTTCCGTTCACCGTTGCTCTTCTTTTCAACCGACTTCAAAACATTCAAAAACAAGGACTCTTAGTTTTGTGTTTTATGGCTCGACGGTTCTTTGAAAATATTTGAACACCTAGCATTATTATGTTTTGATAGCTATTTCTCTGATTCTTTTTCCTTCAACATCCCATCTAGAGCACTCTGTCATCAAGATTAACAACGTTGACATTGTCTGCGGTCGACCTCCAAATGAACAGAGGCGTCAAACCCGTCAGACACAATTGATAATAATTGTTCCACAGATTGATGTTTTGTGCGAATCAAGGTTTTTCAATTTCTCTCGACACGAGCAATAAATATGTGCAGATGGGGCGCACATCGGATAGTGTTATTTTCGCCCGATGAATCTCGAGTGGGTGAAAAGCTGGTTCGACGAGCTGCATATCATTGTCCAGGATGAGGGAACGAAGGTTGACAGGGCACTGTCCACGGTCGTTGCATTTATTTGAATTCCGATTGGGCGATCCGCCACTGACCGCCTGCTCGGATGTCATCTGCCAATCACAGCCTCATCAATCAGGCGGCGAATCAAATTCAATCAACTGCCGTCCGGAAATAGCGGGTTTCGATGGAAGGGGAAAAGTATCCCTCTGAAGGACAATGTTTTTAAATCAGCCGACAGTTTGTTATTCTAATTCTGGACATCGAGAAATTAAAATTGCTCTCCTCTGTTATCTGCCTTGTGGCTAATTTCAGACTTTGGAGAAAAACTTCCATCGTGTAGTTTGAAACGTTTTTCTTCTATTCGGTTTTTTACTTCTGTTCCAACAAGTACTTAGGAAATACGACTATTATTATTTTATCATACGGCATTTTGGCGTTGATATGCACAGTCGCTTTATATGCACAATCAACGTCATCTTCTGCAAGGACAAAAGCAAAATTCACCTACTTGAGAAGAGTTGTTTTCATCCATTTTTGAAAATTGATCCATTTTTATAGTTAGACAACTGTATCATGCTGTTATAGATAACAAATGCTCTATTTTTTTATATTAATAAAGCATGTTATCTCTCTCTCTCTCTCTCTCTCTCTCTCTCTCTCTCTCTCCCTCTCTCTTGGTACACGGTAACTAGAAGAAATACCGCGTACGGCGGACGTACGGAAAAAATTTCACGATTTTCAGATTCTAAGTACTTACCTACAGATTTTGAGTGGTGGTTAATATTAGTTTTCTTGGTCAATTTCTAGGGTTTATTATTAACTATGATAAATAAAAATTGCTCAGGAAGGTTTAAAACGAGGAGATTCTGATTTTGGAGGGCTGTTTTGGTTTATTATTTTGATTAATGAACGTTTGGAGTCCACTAAGAGAAAACAAAAATACGTAGAAATCCGAAAGTCTAATTAAAAAAAAAGAACTTTTCGTTCGTCCGCCGTACTAGTAGGTAGTCTCTGGTTACTATGGGTTGATATTGATGAAATTCGATATACGATGTCTAGTTGTTCCCCGAAGGTTTTGGATGATGTCACTTCTAAAGGGTGAAAATTAGGGGCTGAAATGCTCAAAGCGCTCTTGCTCAAAAACTCTCGATATTAAGGTCTTGTTTTTTCACCAATTTAAAATAGTGTTGAATTTATAGAATAGAATGAGGACCACAATTTCACTCTCTATAGAGACTTGAAGTTGGGACGCATATAAAGCAAAAACATTCTCAGAAAGAATTCTCTGATCACTTTTAGTTCGCTCTGTTGTGCTTCCTTAGCAAACAACTACCAGATTTCGTAGTTCACAACTTGTCACGTCCATAATTCGCGAAAGCGATCTATCGATGACGACGCATCGATAAATCGCATTGGCCGCTCCCCGAGTAGGTAGATTAGACCAAACCAGTCGAGTCCAGTCAGTCCCCAAATGATAAACCGACCTCGAGTGATTCACCAGTTTTTTTTTTTTTTTTTTTTTTGAGTTCTTTTAAAAAGATTTTTGTGAAGTAGCGTGTCCTCAAAGTGCCTAAAGGATTACCTAAACCACCATTTTTCAAACAAAGGTAAGAGGGAAAAATTTACCCCTTTTGGTTTATTGTTTTCAATAATGAACCTTTGGAACCGACCAAGAAAAAAAATTGTTTAACACCCCCTCAAAATTTGATGGTTTACGTTTCAAGGTACGTAGAATTCAAAAATCGAATAAAAATTTGGTTTTCCGCCGAACGCGGCACTTTTGCCACTTAGCATTGACCAATTTTGATGAAATTCGGTACGTAGGCTCCATTTGGGGTCTAGTTGTGCCCTAAAGATTTTGGTTGATGTAGGTCACTTCTATGGGTTCCAAAATGAATTTTGAGATTTTGAAAACGTACTAACTCAAAAAATTTTGATATAAAGGTATTGTTTTTCCTTCAATTTAAGATTCTATAGAATTTTTTGAGACCACCCGGAGCTCTGTAGGACAAACCGTTCGCTCACTACGAGAATTTAAAGTTCGAACGTACGATAAATCAGAAACATGAGCGTGAATCGCAAAAGAGGCCTAATCTCCGTTCCGCTGACTGAAATGCGATCGATGTTTTTCTTCATGTTGGATGGTTAGTGGCTTTGCAGATGAGTGATCTATATAAAAATAATAAACCATTGTGTAATAATTTGCAGCGTTTTAATTTTATTTTTATAGCCACACGAGCATCCAAGATTGGAACGTCTCTACCTTTTCTGTTAAACCAAAGTGCAGGTTTAATTTATTTTTTCATTCCGCCTTCCAATAGGTAAGAAAAGAAATCACAAAATAAAACTTCTTTTAAAAGAAACAGTTTTGTTGTTTCCTTTAAAAAAGGGTTTTTCCTGTTGTTGGGAAAAGTTAAGGTACCCCAGGTACCTGACAAACTCTTTATTTCTTCTGACTGAGTAAAGCATTTATTTCTTCAAAACATACATGATTTGAAGCGAAAATATGGTTGGAAGGTAGTAGCTATGGCAAAGCTGTGTTCTTTGCGGGCGAAAAATAATTCAGAAAAATAATAAACCTTTGTGCAGCGTATGTATAAAATGAGTATAAATTTGCAGCTTTTACCCATGAAAAGAGGAAACAGTGTTGATAATTTACCTGGGTAGACTCGAAAGAATTCAAATTATTCACACTGATTATTTTCAGGTCTTAGCAATATTTTCTACGTGTATTCGAAGATAGGGTGTTGCTGACAATACTTGATTCAGGTGGTTGTCAATCTAGGAATAACAGGTAATCTTGGGAGACTGTGTGTCGTTCGAGCTGTCACAAGGAGGATGGCAAAGTGGGTTCTTCGCGCTTTCTGTTGAACTTGATTGTCCTCGCTGAGGTCAGCCCCGTTTCCCCGCGCTTCCTTGAGCACACAATGGGAGTTGAGATGGGCGCGGAGGGGGATGAACGTTTCCTTTGTATTATTCGTTCTCATCCGACTCCGAGGTTATTACAACTGTTCTGAGGCCCCGCGGAGGCGGAGCCCCATGAAGCCTGATGGCAAGCAGGAGGTGGCCCTAGAGTCCCGAGGGTTTTATTTAAATGACAGATAATTGGTTGATTGTGCGAGGTCTCCCAACCGTGATGTGAGTATTGGAATCGTACGATAGCGAGGCCCTCAGGATGGGGGCTCGAGAGGCCCGAACATGTTCCGGGCCCCTGACTCCCGTAATGAGTGAGCATGCCCACTAGGCACCAAGAACTTCTACTTCTCACCATTTCATTATTGCTATTAGTCCCCTTAACGAAGCACAACGTTAGCTGCCGCTCTTGTCCACCATACAAGCTTTTTTTAACCTTTTCTCCTCTTTTTGTAGCACTTTTAATTAAATATTGCAAGCAACACAAATCCTCCGTAGATTTTTTCTGCGCCTGTCACAGTCGATTAAGTTTTGCGTTTATCTGATGACAACAACTCGACTCCTAATAAAAAACCGAGTAGAACATTGTATATGTCCACGAACATGATACATTACAATTCAAATCGATTTCGACGCTCATCATCAATAACAAACAAGAACTAAGGGTACAGCTTGTACAGGGTGTCCTAAATAAGCTCATACAGCTGATTCAGCGACAGATTGTAAGACTAATTTGCGGTACAATTTTTTCCGCGAAACCTCCTCCCAACACGATTTTTTTTTTAAATTTTTGGTTCATAGTCTACCAAGGTTGAGGAACCATGTTCTCACTTTTCAAGGTTGAGAAAGAAAATGTTCTTCAAACTCTAAATTTCCAGTCTCGTTTCACGTTTTAGGCCTTCTTGAACAAATTTGGTTCCGTCGATGTCTGTCATGATATCCTCGTAACGGGCGAAACTATACGAAGTAATGGTATAGATGGTCCGCGATGAAAATCATGACCCCCGGATCAATAGCGTCTGTGCATGAAAAACAATTCCTGTAACAGCCATAACAGTAGAAGTTACTTCTACATATTTCATCCGAATTTGACGAAATTATCAGGGATTGTACGGGTAGTAGTGTGGATGGTCCCCTACTAGGGTAGTTCTAGTTACTCAGAGATTGATTATTTGAGATTAGCTACAACGGATCGGATCATCTATACAATCGGGTTATGGATACCTACCTACTATGAAGCTATGTGCCACACCCACTTGGCAGGATTTTTTTCGTATTCTCAATCCTTAATGCCCATTTAAACAGGCAACTTTTCAAACGCTCAAACGAGAGTAGGGGCTTCAAGTCAAAATTTCCCAAGCAACTTTTTCACTGCGTCGGCAATTTTTCCCTTACTGAGAAATCGCTAGAGTCTCCGGCAATAATGGCCCCGTGAGGAGCAATATTGCTATTTTTCGGTTGAGACAGGGAAGAAGGTGAGATTGCATGATTTCACATGTAAATTAAAATTTGATTTGTTATTTTGTGGTACAATGATATCTGTAAATTAACCTACAATTTGTCCATAAATTATACAAAAAATCCTTCCTCCTGAGATATTATCAACTATAAACTTCTATGAACGTTAAAAATTCTAGGTTTATATTATGCTACCTAAAAATACATATAAAAATAAATGCCCTAAATACCCTAAAAATACCTCATTGTGAAGAAAAAAAAATTGTTTTCTGTGTGATGTAATGTCCATCCAATGACCTTCCTTCCCAGGGACTGGTTCTATTCATAAGGTATGGATATAATATATCCTAGGTATATAATACATACACAATGTCTAGTAATATAATATATACCAATGTCTTGGACACTGTATTTGGCAATAATCAGAGTTTGAAGTGTTCTCTTTCCACAGTTACAGTTATTTTAACATTATTATGTAGTATTATTATGTATTCTACATATTACGTAGAACTAACTTTCCAACCTACACCTTCAGAATACCTGTTCAATCTATGGCTTATGAACAGAACCAGTCCCTGGGAAGAAAGCTCAAGGGAGATTAGAACCACTACAACAACAACACTAAATTGGTAATTCGTATCTAAATTATAAAATTTTGTTAGGCATCGGAAACGAAAATTGTTCCAGAGCAAATAACTGTCTAGAATTTAACGAACTGAGTACTTGGAATTTTACGACAAAGTGAAAATTTTATCGATTTAAATTTTTTTGGGCAATTTTACAGTATTTTTAAACGATATTTTCACGCATTTCCAAAAGTTCCTCACCACGGAAAAAACACCTGCTATTCAGCATCTTTCAGGTTCGAATTGTTTTTTACCTGCGTTTTCGCTGAGAAAAAGGCGCTGAACTCGGAAAAACGTGATATTCAGCGAGATGATATCGAATATTAATAACAATTAGAAAGACAATTTAATGCTCTCTACAACAGTATCTTCAAATTTGAATTCTTGTGTAGTCTATTAGCATTTGATTTGCTGAAATTCGGCTCACTACCGCCTGTGAACATTTATTTGCGATTCACACTCCTGTTTCTGATTTATAGTACGTCCAATTTCATGTTTTTATTGGAAGCTAACTGCTGATCCTACAGGGGTGGTCTCATTCGATTCTGAAAATTCAGTTTATTATACATTGGTGCAAAGACAATACTTTATATTTTGAAAACTAAAAAATGTTCTGATACAAAAGGTACGTTTTGATATATTATTTTGAGAAAGTTGACTTATTTTATTAATTTATTGTATTTTATACACGTATCAACCTTTCTAATGGCCTTCAGGCTTCATACGATTAAACCATTCATTCATTTTTTTTAAACTATAGTATTTGAAGTTTCCGAGTTAGCGCGTTTTGCACGTTTTAACACTAATTTTTCACACCTTTGAAGTGATTGACGATAACCAAAAGCTGCGTTGTACCAAATTTCATCAAAATCGGTCAATTGTAACAAAGGAAAGAGTTTGTCACGCGGACGAAAATTGTTTAGACTCCTTTTTTGGATTTTACGTCTACTTGAAACCATAAAATTCTACCATGATATCTTGAGGAGGAGTAAAATTTATTTTCTTGCTCGATTCCGAAGGTTTATTGAAAATAATAAACCAAAATAAAAACCGGGTGCCTTGGAGTTGGACAAAACATGTTTTTGAAACCAAATTTGCTTTTCACGAGAAAAAGGGAGAGAGAAAAACAGAGAGGAACGCCGGCTACAAAAGAACTCGAAGTAGGAAAGCAGTAGGTCGTCTTTTTATTTTACTTATTTTTTCTGAGAGGGGGTGGGAAAATAAAAATCAGTTAAGTCATGTTCGGCGGTGGACGGGGGATGAGAGGTTGGCGAACGAGGAGGACTGAAGGGCGCCTGCGCGACTGCCGGCCAATCAGAGGCCGCCGTTCCACCCATCTACTTCGATCTGACAATTATCAACCCCACGACGCCCACCCCCAGCGACTACTTTATTGTTGCTATAGCAATTCTCGGCTTACCTCAGGGTCGCTGCTTCTGCCCCGCTCTTACCCCCGAAAACCTCTCTTTCCCTCCCAGGCTGCAACTCACCCCTTCGAAAAATACAAAATGCGGATTTATTGCTTGTCGCTCGTGAGGGTAGTTATGCACTTGTAATTAAAGGGTTCGCCTTGACAAGGTTGAAACAGACCCGAAACGGGTTGGTTTATGGCGATTAGATTGGAAACGCGGTGGACGGATGGAGTGCCTGAGAGCTGTGGGAGGGTCGAGGGTGAGGAACTGAAGTGCAGATCTGTGTTCGCCAAGTGAACAGTTCTGTCACTGACGTTGATTCCAGAACGGGATTGTGGCTTAGTCTAACGCGGGGTTGTGTACGATCGACAAACAATCAATGTATTCTTGTATTGCAGAGTTATTCATACATCGGCTAAATATGCATCAGAGGTAAAATCTACGTCACACAACCCCAATAAAATATTTTAATTGGAAAGAAGATATTAAAAACGCTGCGAATTATTACACGAAACGATTCTATCGATAGTAACTACCACCCACATTACCGCGTACGTTCTCCATCAAGTTTATTTTTACCTAAAATTACCTAACAGCAAAACATCGACACTATGTACGACTATTATATATAAAGATACTCGTCGTACTTAAAAACGTAAAAAATATCAGTGAGATATTCGAATGATAAGTACCCCTTGTAGAATCAAAACTTTATTCAAGTAAACAATAACTGAAAATCAGGATAAGTATTTCTTCGAAATACGCTCTTGGTGCTTTTTAATCCTTCAGGCTACCCCTGTATTTTTTCACACGAAAATTTATGCAAGCTGTTACACAACGATTTATTTGTCTATACAGATCACTTGTTGTGACGAGGGAGGTGATGAGCTCATGACGCACTAAAACACTCCCTGGCGGCTAGACTCGAACACACGACCCCCCGCAGTAGCCGAACACGGTCACATCGCTCCCCAGGAGGGGGTTGCCGATATCCTCAGTGTTCTGGAAGGGACCACTAGACGCATCAGACCACCCCGAATGGGGATTCGGCCTACTTTCGTCAGAGGACATTCATTTGCGATTCACACTCGTGTATCTGATATCATTCGTCGAAACACCAAGTACTTATAGGAGGCGAAAGGTTGTTCGTACAGAACTCTGGGTGGTTTGAATCAATTCTAAAAATTCAACTCTATTATTTCAAATCGATGAAAAAATAATACCTTCATTTCAATACGTTTCAACCTTTGCATTCCAGCCCTTTGACAATAACCAAAACCTTCTAGGCACAATTACACCCCAAAAGGAGCCGATTCACCGATTTTCGTTAAAATACGGTGAACTGTCGAAATTTTAGTATTCGAGGTATCTTGAAACATAAACAGCGAATTTTGATGAGGGATTAAACGATCCAGAAAAGGATTAACAAGCAAAGAAGGGGAGGGAAAGTAAGAATAAATAAATGGAGAATAAACTTTTGTCCGTCAAACTTTCTATCTCGTACATGTTCGAGGGTCGTTCAATTTGTCCAGAAATAAAGTAGAGCTCCGATGAATAGCGAAGTTTGGGAAATCTTGTAAGTCACTGACCTAACGATGCTAGTAAAGTACATGAAATATCGGTGGTCCAGAAGAAAATTCGTCTTGGAACTGAACCATATCCAAAAATTGCTTCTCTAACAATAAACAAGTAGAAAATTGAAAACAACGATAACTACCTCTGCACTCATCTGATCTGACACCTTTTCAGCAGAAGGAAGTTGTTGGGCGCGTTCCACTGTTAGATTAATGATAGATACTTATTTACTTTGCACAGAAAAACAGTTTGTACAGTTCAGTAATGGAAAAATCCAGGAACAGAAATGATGTGTTTTGCTTAGATTTCGCGGCCTACATTAGGCTTGGTATGTTGTAGAATAAGATCTTTGCTCGTTCACTTTCGACTTAATCACAAGTAAACAATTTCGCGATAAATTACAATCTTATTAAATAGGTAGGTACTTGTTATCTTATATGAATTCTAAGTCACATAAATTACACTATTATTACATACTTTGTTCGTTAACTTATATGAATTTCAAGTCACTATTATACTTAGATACTATTTAACAGCCTATCGCATCTAAAGCCAACTTCAGTTACTGGCCATATTAACACTTGTTTTTCTGTATTTTAGTTTAGAGAGCTTTGGGGTCTGTTCTCATTGCCATCAATTTCTCAATGTATATTGTGCAGCACTAAGTGGAGTTGTGAGTTGTTAGAGTCAGTCAATAACATTTCTTGCGGTAATTTATCTAATATTGTGCGTTGTATCACTAGAAAAATCTTCAATTACTTCCAGTGTTTTGAGGAATTGCAAAAGTAGGTTTTTCACGTACAGTTGCCTAATAGTAAGAACCTTATCGAATAGGTCTACGAATGGTGTCCTGTAATGATCACATCAGCTTCATGATGATCTTGTGGAGTGCATGTGACTTATTTATATGGGTGAAATGCGATCTCTCTCAAGGTATTGATTGTTGATTTAACTTAGAGCTATAACTGCACATTGGTGTTTATGGAAAAAAATCCCAAATGCGTCCTCTGTTTCAATACATGTTCCACTAACCCCGATCTTCGTTTTTCAGTTTTTTTCCCAGGCGGGAGGTATGAAACACACCGATGCCAAATAGATGTCTCACGACTAGGCAGACCAGCATAATCAAAATTGGTCTTTCATCAACTGTAGAGCATCAAGCAACATTCCCTCAAATCCCATTAGATTCGGTGTAGCGTTGGTAGATGTGGATAACAGGCGTGTCGTCATTTTCAGGATATCACAGGAGACCCGCCTTCCCTCATTACTACTCGTGGGAGGCTACACTGTTGTTGATGTAAATTTTTTGTTGTCGCGGTCGTGAACGGGGAAGATGGCTGGAGGAGAGTTTGAGGTATTGATAAAAAAGCAGTATAGCTCCTCTCGTATAGAAAGCCAACAAAAGGGGCTGTAGCCAGGTAATGATGGGCGAGCAGGCTTCCCATCCAGTCTATTCCATCGGCCCATCAATTGGGCCTCGAGCACATTTCGATCCTGTTACGCACCTAGATGATCCACATGACAAGACAAGCTCACTGTTACTCCACCGTGGGCATACTTAACTGCCCCATGTATTGGTTTTAAGAAGCACTGTAACACTGGGAAAGTAGGAGTTTCACACTACTTCCTTCGCCTGCATGAACCACAAAATTACCATCTAGGAGGTATTTTCTTCTTAATTACCCAGGACTTGAGAGTTGTAGGGTATAATTTTGAACGTATGCAATTATGATACTCATGAATGCAATACAAATTTCAGGCGGAGAGCAAATACGAATTATTTCTGCCTTTTAATTCCTGTGGGGACACGTTAGTTAGTCATCGGAACAAGAAGATGGTTCAAGATCGAATATAAGTCCATACTTTTGGCCTCAGTCGGATAGGTGAACAATACCTTCTTTATAATGTTACAGCGGAAGGTAGATGATGTTACAGCAGAAGCTAAGATCAACGCTGCTTAGCTAAAGCGACCCCTTGTACGCATATCATTGCAGCCACAACTCACTACAGATAATATCGTTATAGATTCGTGAATACTTGGATACCAAAATTAATGTTTATTGTTATCTTAAAAATTTAGGTTGCCAATAAAAACTCTGAGTTTGTGTTCTGCCCTCGTCCTTGCATTTTTTGCAATTCAGTCTCATACTCCATGTCCGAAAAAGACATGAATAGAAACGGAATATATGCATACATTTTTTGGGTCAACAGAAGTTCACGACCTATCTATTTGGTGGGATAATAAACTGTTTTGCAACGACATGTAGTGTTTATTGAGAAGGTAGGTCCAAGAAGGGAGTACGCTTCAAATCAGTGTTTTGAGCCACGAATCTGTGTTGAAATATGTTGACCTTTCCAATCCGTTTCACCCCAACTCTGTCATAATTGTGTCATTAATCAATTCAACTCACTAGTCAAAGTATGATTGCTAGTATTGATCTAAGGAAGATTGGGTACGAAATAAAGCACGGTACACACACTTCTTAGTGAGATTATCTAAAGTCCTTTGAGCCCTATATCGCCAAGAAGGGCTCGTGGAAACAGAAGAAGTATTTCTTGAAGAAAAATAATGAAATTCGAAGAATCCCATTACACATATTTTATTTAAGCGTTGCAGTTTGTAAATTCCTCACTGACAAATACATTTTTTCAATTAGATTTACAGGTTATGACAAACAAACAAACAAAATTCGGCGCTTCGCGTCTCACCAGGGGGGCAAGCCCAAGAAGTAACCTACAGGGTTAAATATAAAAAACATGGAACATGTTTTAGCCAAATTTAGTGCAGAACCTTTAGTAGTAGGTAGGTATAATACAAAAGTTAAATTATCCCTAGCAACACATTTGAAATGCATTAAGAAAAACTCGGCGCCTCGAAAACCGGAGTGTCGAAAAGGCGCGTGACCGTCCCGCGTCCCCGCGCAACGTTTTTCGGGTAGTTACCTTAGGGCAATAACATGTTCCATGTTAAAAAATCGTAGTTTTGAAGGTAGGAAGTAATGATATCTCAAAATGTCTCAAGGTGGACTTCTCAACCTAAAGTTAACTTCTAATACCGACCAACGTTTGAAAAACTTAATGATCTTAAATGAGAGAACTGAACCTTAGTACAGGGAAATGATGTTCTGTATAAGATGGGAGTATACTAGTAGTTGATGGAACAAGACTACCAAAGAACACGGAATTTTACAACAAAACTTGTTACACAGAGAGACGACGACATGGCGGATTTCCCCAAAAGGGAGTATAGGCCCAAAGCTCCTTTCCCACCCACACCCTTAATTGACCCAGCAAATTCATATTCAATGTTATCTACTTCGTTACTTAAAGCCTGACGAGTGGAGTTGTGATGCGTCTATCAAAATGCCATTTCGAACTAATGAGAAGCATGCACCCTAATCCCATCAACGATTCGTCCTCGAATTTAAGGCGTGAAATGGAGTCGTACCCAAATCTTATGTTCTGTGTATAGGGTAGGTTCAAAGAACTTCCTTACGAGGTTTCAGGGAAATCTTTACGATCGCCCCAAATAGTCGGGGTGCTGCATAAAAGTGAGCAAGGGCGGTTCATCCGTGAACGGTGAATGGTAAGGAAATGTAGACAGGGTGACAACCCCGGAGTGTCAGGGGTTGTAGCTCTAGAAACTTCGGGTCCTCCCCTACAGGGCTTATCCCTTTATTTTATGCCCGGGTAACCCGTTCAGATGATTTCAATAGAGAACGGATACCAGGAGGCGGAGAGAGGGGAACGATGTTATTGCAACAAAGGGCGTTTTCCCCGGGTACAAATACACGGTTTCCGCTTTTTGGCTAATAAAAGTGTTTTTCTCCTCGGTGTTACGAGTTGGAATGGATTGAATACTTCTTGCAATAGTCTTCAATTACCTCCGGGTACAAGCAATTCAAATCTCAACCCTTCTTCGAGCTCCAACTCAGCACCTGCTACGCCACTTCTCTAGCTCTCATTTCCTTCTATGGATTTTACGCAGGATATTCATTCCACAGATTTTTAGAGATGCATAATCAAACTAGAAACGATTTTGTTGTTTTGTTGAATGTCAAAAAACGTTCAACAACAAAAACATTTAATAAATGCGTACAAGTCAACTGCAATACACTAGGGTGGACTTATGTATAGGATACGTCAGTGATAGGAATTTGTTAGAGGAAAAAGACGTTTGGTTTCTGTTCAAGATGAAAATTTCATCTTGAACAGAAACACTTTCTTCACATTTAATGTGAAGGAAAGTTCGCCATAGTGGAGTACACATTGTCTGAGTAAGGACAGCTCTTTACTCGATTTTGGAGGATTTTTCTAATCTAGCATCGTAACTTTTGAGTATTGACTATTTTCACACGATACAAATGGAGTTGAATATACTTCGATTTCACTTTTATGAGGCAAGCTGTGGATGGTGATAGCATACTCGTTGCTATATAATATGTTGAGTTGGATGTAAAAACGGTGTACAAGAAACTGTATTCAATGTACACGAATACAAACGTTACAAAGTTTTGTCGATTTCACCGGTCTAGTCATCAACAGTAACTGACAAGAACTTCTGAAAAGAGTGAGGAAGTGTTCTTGTTTGGTACTGACGTTGGTCTGACTGTCGAAATCGACTAAACTTTGAGATACATTATTTCATATTGAAATGGGTTTCCACAATTTCGTCGAGAGTGATTTAGTTCGCAGCTGTTGTATATGAATGTATCGTGTTGCCCAAGACGGTTGAGAGTCGGATTCAGAGCTTCAGTGGATTCCTCTTCCATAGCTGACGCATTACATCACACTTTATTATTCCAGCAGGCGGGGGTGGGGGAGATTCAACAACACGACTAGATTGACCCATTGACGGCGCTGCTGGCCTTATCTGGGTTCATTAGTCTTTGTCAAGCCATTAGAAAGTCATCTTCGGGCTCCGTTAGGAGCGCGCGGGCACCAGCGGAAAACACGGCCTCATCCTACTGTCAGTCAAACGAATTGAGGATTTACGGAAGATCCAGAAAACCACGGATGTATTTTTCAGATCTATGAGCCAGACTAGACCGTGTGAAACACCAATAGACAGACGAATAAACAAGTTTTGCATTCTAGGAGAAATTAAATAAGTTCCAACATACGAACGTTTCACACGAGTAAATTCGAGTGTTATGAAGACATTTTTATTTTGTTTTTTTTTTCAACTATTTTACTAAATATTACGAAATGCACACAATATACACACCTCCAACTCGAAGCTGCCAGGGGGAACCAAGGTCAAGTAAACATTACTATACTCCTTTCCATAGGATTTGCTTAATCAATAACTGTTTAATGTTTGCGTACGAATCAACAAGTTGCTTATACACTAGCTCTAGCGTGACGAAACTTTATGAAGAAATTTGGTTTTTTGTTTAACCATCAGTAAATACTTCATAGTTAGTCCGTTTAACTCCGATATATAAAGTTGGACTGTTGGACTTATTAGCACATCATTTTACATCATGATGGTCATAAGAATATCATCAACTGAACCAACAGTACGAATGCCCGAGAGCGGTACCTACTGTTACTAGCAACTCTGTATTCCATGCCATATCCTTTTCAGTTTTTCTGACTTGGCAAAAAGGAAAGACGCTTGCCTTTTGCGAAGCGGCTTCTTTTTGCGGCCACTTATGTAGACGGCTCCCACTAGTGGACAAGTCGCGAACGCTCCATCAAGATCAACAATCGCTGCCAGTCAGCACGAGCGAAGTTTCTTACATAAATCACTATTATCACTACAGGAAGTTTCGATGAACACAAATTTTGTTGTCGATACGTAAATCTAAGTAAGTTGACAACTGATGTGTGATACGGGAAATTTGCTTTGGGTACGTGTAGAAATATTTAGAAAGGACCCCTGCTTAAAAGCTTCGAACTGAAACTGGTCGAGGGTCCGACAATCATGTTTTCAACAGAGGTTCTTGTCATTTTGTAAGGACATGATGAAGTGACATGTGAATAATACAAAACTGTTCGATATCCTGGGTTTTCACGTGAACTCAACTTCCTAAGTTCCGATTATGGAGCTTTTTATGGGGTGTCGAAAAACTCTGTCTTTTGATAAGGCGACGATACTTATGTCATGTACCATTAACCATGAAATTTTACGAATTAATCTGAGTCAAGTTTCTCAGGTCTCTCATCTTTAATGGCTCTGACAGAAATCACTGAACTAAAAAACTCGTTGTACTTACAAATACCGAACATGGGAACATCAGTACAGTTAAGGGGGTCTCAGTCGGCCGCCGTTCATTCCTCGTTCCGGGTCAGTATTTAGCGAAATTGAAGGGGCAAAACTTTAGAAGTTATACCTAAATTTGAACTTTTGAAGGATTTTAGAAATTCATTAGTGCACGGCCCTAGGGAATTGAAAACCTGAAATATTGCCGCTGGAATCATCAAAATCCAACAATAATTGCCAGGGAAAAATGGGAAAACCCGTTATTTTAGTTAAGTTTCTCCCATAAAATGAAGCTAAACTTGAAATTTTCAAGGATTTTAGAAATTCATAAGTGCATGGGCCTTGGGAGTTGAAAAACTGAAAGATTTCGGCTGGAATCATCAAAATCGGACAATAATTGCCAAAGAAATATGAGAAAAACATGGGAAAACCCGTTCATTCAGTAGTTTTTCCCATTTTGGTTTATTATTTTCAATAATGAACCTTTGGAATCGACCAAGAAAAAAAAAATGTTAACACCCCCTCAAAATTTGATGGTTTACGTTTCAAGGTACGTAGAATCCAAAAATCGAATAAAAATTTGGCCGTCCGTCCGCCGTACGCGGCACTTTTGCCACTTAGCATTGACCGATTTTGAGGAAATTTGGTATGTAGGCTCCATTTGGGGTCTAGTTGTGCCCCGAAGCTTTTGGTTGATGTAGGTCACTTCTAAGGGTTCCAAAATCAATTTTGAAATTTTGAAAACGCCCTAACTAAAAAAATTTTGATATAAAGGTATTGTTTTTCCTTCAATTTAAGATTCTATAGAATTTTTAGAATTTTTTGAGACCACGCGGAGCTCTGTAGGACAAACCGTTCGCTCCCTACGAAAATTTAAGGGTTCATATTGAAATATATATATATAAATCAAAACACGAGTGTGAATCGCAAAAGAGGCCTCCGTTCAAATTAGAGCTGACCGAAATGCAATCGATGGTTGGTGATTTTGATTTTTTTTTTTTTCTTTTTTCTTCTCTTCATATTGGATGGTTGGTGATTTTGTAGACGAGTGATCTATATAGAAAAATGATAAACCATTGTGTAATAATTTGCAGCGTTTTCTCTGGCAATTGTTGTTCGATTTTGATGATTCCAGCGGCAATATTCCAGTTTTCCAATTCCCAAGGCCCATGCACCAATGAATTTCTAAAATCCTTGAAAATTTCAAGTTTAGGTACAACTTTTTAAGTTTTTGCCTTTTCAATTTCGCGAAATATTGACCCGGAACGAGGAACGAACGACTACCGACTGTGCTCGAGATTGTGCTCGTTCTCATTCCGATTCAATTCATTCTGTAGATGCAAGGTAGAAACTATGATTGGTACCACTACTTCAGTTAAATTGTTATATATTTTGTTTGGGTAGCTTTAAAACGATTATTATCGATGTTAGACCTTGCTCAATCATATCCAAAACTTCAAGTTTAAATCTTATGATGTTAATATATGTGGATGAAACAGTAACCCAAGATGGAGGGCTGATGGCAGGGACTAGGGACAGTCACGAAGGGTTCGGAACCGCTCTGTCAGCTATTAGCGACCCTTAAACGTCTAATGTTTATAGCATTAGGCGAAAAGTAATTTTGACAGGTCTGCAAAAAGCGGGAGCGAGCGGAGGGGCACTCGGGGGAGGGAGTAGCAATCGCATGACGTCACTGCTATGTCAGTTTCCATTAGGCCTCTGTCAAGGACTGTGACACAAAAGATAAATGGATCTGTAGAGATTCGAGTCGCCTCATTAGGCGAAGCCAGTTCGCTCCCTCCACCGCGTCCCATCATCCCGCACTCGAACCGTTCTTCTTTCTCTACCTCAACACACTCGAACACTCTGGAGAAGGACACACAACATTATTCATACATGGGTGCATCTGTTGAAAGCACTCTGCATACTGCATTGTCTGCTGTTATTGTGAGAGTCAACAGTTTACTGAATTCGGGCAGTGAGCACTCTAAATCCACGGTACATCTCTCACAGAGCTGAAGTATGCTGTAATCCCCCATTCTGTTCTTTAAATTTACTGTTTACCAATACATGCAACACATAATAATTCCCCGTTGAGCATTTTCTGGCTCTCGAATGGAAAATATTTCAATTTTTTATAATACTGTCAATTATAATAATTAATAGGTAATTATTAATATTACGAAGAACATTAATTCTATAAGTATACAGAACTACACTCCTGCTCAAAATAAGATCACCATCTATTTCTTCGTTTGTCCCCTTCTTTTTTCCCTTACTAAGTTTTTATCGATTTGCACACATTTTTTGTAAACACAAAAGGAAAACACTACAAATTATTACACAAAGGTTTATTAATTTTCCATATAGACCACTCGTCTGCAAAGAACTCGGCTTTGCCACTGTCACCACCTACCTACAGCGATCGCATTTTGGTCAGCTAAAATTTGAACGGAGATTAGGCCTCTTTCACGATTCACACTCGTGTTTCTGATTTATCATCCAAATCCAACCCTTAACCTTTTGCGGTCGCGAGGCTGCGAAGGTGAACCAAGCGTTGTGGTCGTATGGCATGTGTCACATGCCAGCCGCCATTTGGTAGCCTGGACGAAGCTTATTCTGGGATGATGAGTTAGCCTGGACGTAATGGTATTTACGTCGACATTGGAATTATCTAACACTCTTACAAATATTGTTTGTGTTCCAAATTGAGTCAAATTTTCCAAATTTCCCCGACTGATTTGTAATCTGGATAAATGACTGGATCCTATGATCAAATTAATTTTTTCGTAATTATTTTTAAAATATTACTATTTCACTCTTAAAAATGAGGTAAAATTTGGCACTCGCTTTTTTTAGTTTTTCAATGGACCATTTTCATGGGTTCTGATCGGCGGAATACTTTCATATTTTGATCAAATCGTGCTACCTACCTTTGATCCACGGTGCAAAAATTTTAAATACCTCAGCTCAATGGCTTGGGTAGAACATTATTTGGAATGCGACGGGTACACCAAGGTCAGGACCCACATTTTCCATTTGGTCTGACAAGAGTACTTAGGGATATTTATCCTTCAAACCATTATTATAAACTATGACAAATTGATTGTCTGAAGGCTCACCTTCATCCCCATCTTCATCTTCATCGAGAATATCATCCTCGTCAAAGTCGTCATCTTCAAGAAGACTGAATAACTCGGCCTCAGTCCACAGGCGTTTCGCCATCGAGTATAAATAATAATAATAATAACTCGAGATAAAAGTAACTCGATAAAAGTAACTCGAGAAAATAAATATTAAGATAAAATAAGTCAAAATAATTGGATTGATTGAATAGAATAGGTAGTACAGTTGGAAAAGAGAAAAGAGTATGATCGCAACCAAAAAATTCCCTGCTGAAAATCCCTCCCACGAGTTCCCCGTTTGGCAATTCATATGGAGGGAGCGGAAAAAAGTTTGACGCCCGAATTATTGAAGCATTTCGTTGCCTAGGAATCTGAGGTAGGTAAATACCGCCCAGAAATTATTTAGAAGTTCGTAGGAATAAGTAATTGAGGATAAAAGTTGTGGCATGTCTCACATGCCATACGACTAGATCGAGCTAACAACAAGTGCATGTGACACATGCCATACGACCACTAGCCACTCAACCTCGTCAATAGCTGACGTCCAGGCTAACAACGGTGGGCTGGCATGTCACACATGCTGTACGACCGCAAAAGGTTAAGTTCTCGTAGGGAGCGAACAGTTTGTTCTATAAAGCTCCGCGTGGTCTGCGAAAATTCTAAAAATTCAATACTATCTCAAATTGATGGAAAAACAATAGGTAACACATCACACACATCGAATCATCGAATCGTTCTCTACATTGAATTTTTTTGAGCTAGGGCGTTTTCAAAATTTCAACTCTAGAAATGACCGACATCAACCAAAAGCTTCGGGGCACGTTTTTAATAAAATTGAAGAAAATGTACTTCTTGTGATAAAATTATAAAAATTGCAAATGTAAAAAAAAGGTTAGAATTATACCAGTTTTTCTTTTCATAACTACCTACCTACCTACCTACTACCTTCTCTAGTTCGGATGAGGGCTTGAAGACCCATCCCTCTAATCAAGTTTTTGATATCCTCTTGGGGATATTGCCCCACACCATATTCGCTGTTACCAGCTGCTAAAATTTGTCTAGTGGTGGATTCCTGGCTCAAATCTTTTTTTCAGCATGTCCCAAACATGCTATATCGTATTCATGTCTAAGCTCCTTGGTGGCCACTCCATGATAAAAACTTTATAAGGGACGAAGGAAGGGGACGAACGAAGAAATGGATGGTGGTGCTCTTATTTTGAGCAGGAGTGTCTACCAGCTGATCAGGGATGAGCTTAATTTGTAATTCAGATTCAGCAGTCCTTAGTTCAGTTCATGTAGCTACGTCTGCTGACATATAGACAAGTTTATATTACACATGGGGCTATTATAAAATTTTATGTTTAATGATTTGTCAAACCTCTGTTTACAAATGTCCAGTAAATTTACGAAATACCAAGACAAACTGTAAAATTTCGAAATCCTTTGGTCTTTCGTAAGGCTAAAGAGAATTTGTTATCAAAGAACTAATCATATCGGTTTCTTATACAGGGTGGTACGTCCGAGTGTGACAAAAATTTATATGATAGTAGGTATGAATTGTATTATGTGTACAGAGGCAATGTAATGAACTACATTGCATATGACATAGCACGACGTATCTTGGAGCTGGCTTCCGGTTGTTCGATATCGATACAATGGATTCCCGGTCATACAAACATACATAGCAACGAACAAGTAGATAATGCCGCAAAAACTGGATTCAGTCTTACTTCCGCGAACTCACCACTCGTCCCACTATGTAATCCCCTTCATGCAACAAAAGTTATTATGCAGCCCGAATGGCAAGCATGGTAAGAGGACCAGTCCTCATATAAAGGAATGTACCATTTCCAAATCATGGAGAGAGTCCACCAGATACCAAAAAGTCCTTCAACGTCAGTTAAATAGAAGAGCCTTAGTCCAAATAGTACGGCTAAGAACTGGTCATGGACACGTAAACAAAAGCCGGAACCTGACCAAATTGACTAAATCAGCAAATTGTGGAGACGTGGAGATTCTGTGAAGACGTGATACAGACAGTAGAACACAAAATTCTGAACTGCCCCCTCTACGAAGAGGAAAGTCAAGAGTTTGAAACATTAGAAACATCCCAGATCTACCTCAATCATTGAAAAATGCCACTACGAGGGAACTACCTACGAAGGATTTTAAATTTACTTAGAAGCTTGATTTATTTATTTATTTATTTTTTTTGTTTTCTTTTAAATTTTATTTACGATAATACGTTACTCTTTGTACAATAACTCATTTTGTAATAACTGGTTATATGTTTTGTGTTAATAAAAGCGCAACCATTGGAAGAAAAGGTATGAAGTGTAGCAGAATGTCACCAACCTTATCGTCCTAGATCAATCTGCAGCCGAAACATGATTTGTCAAAAGTTTTTTCAATAATAAACCGTGTCCCTCTATGAACCAGAATTTTCCTCCTTGAAACAACTTTAATCGATCACATTATTGAAATCAGCATCGAATTCTCCGGAAGACTAATGCACCGTAATTGTTAGAAAAAAAGTAAGAAGTACAATAGTAGCACGATGGACTAAACAATAAACTACAAGGGATGTTGTCTAATCAATATTGCCAAATTCTGGAATCTTACCTCAGCAATAGATACTTCAGAAATAAAAATGAAGATGAATACTCAAATCTCAACAAAATTAGAGCAGGTGTCTCGCAGGGAAGTGTTCTTGGACCCCTCCTTTACTTGCTATACACACATGATGTTCCTCGCAAATTGGGAACAACTATAGCCACATTCGCAGACGATACAGCAGTTTTGGCAGTTGCAGACACAGTTGAAACCTCTACAGAAAAGCTACAGGAAGCTACGAATGCTATTGAAGATTGGACTCGAAAATAGCGCCTCAAATTAAACGAAACCAAATCCACTTATGTGAACTTCACCAACAAAAAAATTACAAACATGCCGCTGATATTGAATCAATGCACAGTCCCATATTCCAACTCAGCTAAGTATCTGGAGGAATGACACTAGATAAGAAGCTGAAGTGGAAAGAACACGTCAAAAAGAAAAAGGAACAGCTAACAATCAAATTCAGAAAACTGTATTGGCTCCTGGGCCGTAATTCACAGCTTTGCTTACACAACAAAGTGCTGTTATACAAAACAGTACTTATGCCAATTTGGACCTATGGTATACAGCTATGGGGATGCACAGCTTAAAGTAACATGAAAATTATTCAAACGTTCCAAAATAAGATACTGAGGAGTATTGAGAATGCTCCGTGGTACATTCGTAATGATGACCTCCACAAGGACCTCAAAATTGAGACTATTAGCGAGGTAGCAAAAATATACGCGAGAAACTACAAAACGAGGCTCCACGCTTCTTCACAAACACAGAAGCCATCCAGCTCCTGGACAACACTCAAGAAATCCGACGTCTAAAAAGGACCAAGCCACTGGACCTTGGATGCTGAAGTGCAACTTTAATGTAGTGAAAGTCATTGGACTAACACTTGCATGAGAAATGCGTAATAGATATGTGAAGTAAATATCGAGATAGTTACCTGATGTACAATACCTCAAATGTAACTAGTTGATATATTGAAAAATAAACGCTCTTTAAAAAAAATCTTAGAATCGGTCAAAAGTTGACACATGAAAATGTTTGTGATTGTACCGTAATAATACCACCGATGAGAGAACACGTTGGTCGGGGAGTGCAGTGTAGTATTATGACCAAGTGTCAATGACTCGCGATGGGCCAGATCGTCCAACCACTGGTCTCCCGCCTGAAGAACGCTGTCTGTTTACGTTTGCGGCCTTCTCGTTTGCCTCCAAGCATAAACTCTGGGAGCCTCTGAAGGCACATGTCGGGACACCCCTGTTTATTTTAGAAGCTTACCCAAAAGTAGCTACTGACGAGAGAACCCGAAGGGGAAGGAAGAGGTGTATGGCGTGGCGGAGACCACAAACTATAAATACGCCCCTGGTTACTCCCCTCCCCACCTCTGCTCTGTTGCGTTCTTACACGAATATACACTAAACCATCCTCCGTCTCTTAGCTTCATTATCAGATTTATAGGACCCCCCTTTTATTTTAAATCCGGCTTCCCTTGCGAGTGTTTGGGGAGATTTATGTATAACTGCTAACGCGAGGCCTCTGGTGCCACGGCGATCAACGCGTCCGTCAACATAACGGATGGCGCCAGAGATACGTCTTATTTTTTTCCATTTTTAGTCGGGTTTAAAAGGCTCATCAGGGTGAAATAATTCAGTACCAACTGTTCTGCTAGCAGAGTGTTGAACGTAAAATTTTATTAACTTTGATGGAAATATATTATTATCGATATTCAATCTAATGGTTAGCTTTTGTCAACATGCGGCCTATGTAAATAGTATGATACGTATGACTGTTGGATAATGCGGTCATGTACTATATAATAAACAAGGGTTGAGTAATGCAAAATGAAATATCAGCGGAATTGATATGTTTATTTCCAGATCGTAGATAGTAGCCAGGGGATCTACAATATTGTTTCCTAGCAGTCTGGTGGAGTTCTAATAGGTTTAAGCAGAATTGCAAAAACTCCATTGTGAGTACCAAGAGCCATATCCATGTTCTCATTCATAATGAGAGTAGACGTCTCAAGTCAGGGAATATCTAATGATAAAACTGAAAGTGGAACTATAAGACTTACAAGCCAAGATAACGTCTCAAACAGGCGTCTCCCTCGGACTTGAAAAACCAGAGCCTGGCGGAATATAAACCCGCCTGGTGGGATATCTCCACATTTCATCATCAAGTGTCTCGGCGGAGGGTGTCCGTATTTTTATGGCTGCCGCCGAATGTCCTTCAGATAATTATCCTCGGCTTTACCCCTCATAGCACCGAGTTCTTCCCTTTTTACGATGCCTGCTCACGCGAACACAACGGGTCTGGGGTCACCTTCGGGACAGAAGGGAAAAAATCGAAAAAATCTCTAAGCAGGCCACCAGAGACCATAGGACCCCCCGCCCTGTCTTCATCATCTCGTTCGTACCTTTCGAAAAATATTCTTTAGTGGATCGTTAACTTCTGGCCTAAATAGAGTCCCGGATCATTAAAGACATGTTATTCGAGTTGGAGATGGACGACATTACGCGGAAACGTCGATCTAATCCCAGAGTGACTCCTCCCATTCCTAAATTCGGTTCTTATTTTACTATCAGACAAACATTACCTTTATAACTATCGGAATTCCTAACGTTAAAAAACTGAAAAACATGTTAACGTCTGCTTGAATAAAGTATAACTCTACTCCATACTCCACTTACTCTTAACAGGCAATTATTTGAGCTACTAAACACGTGTGAGGAACATGAAACGTTTAGGTTGTTGCAAGTGTTATTTGTTCGTTGAATTATTTGGTTGTATTATACTGTGTACATGAACTTCCTCTCTAGGTCGCATTAAGAATGGGAATGGTGAAAATGCTGGTGTCATACAAATACCTAGAAGTAAGGCCTAGAACTGAGTATAGGGTAATCCCAGGAACCTAGAGCTAATGCCATGGACATTTAGGGTGATATCACTAAATCGCCACAATTTCACATTTTAAACTCAAGGGGGTTGAGGAAGTAAGTTGCTGAGACGAATTTCCCTTTTTACAGACCCCATTTTCGTTCAAGATATCGTCGCTATCCTGCAATTACGTAAAAACACCTCATTCTTCCCATTTTGGAGTAATACATTCCGTGGTATTTCCAATTTCCCGCTCTACGGACTTGTTCTATCATCAGTTCTAGTATAGTCAACTTCAGGCTCACAAATCGAATTAAATATGTTTAATTCGATTTGTGAGCCTCATGTTGTATGATGTATAATCAGATGAAACTGAATAAATTTAAAAAAAATCAAAATGCTGTTTAGTAAGCTGCTCGTGTTTATGGAATGGTATTAATTTACATTGACCCTCATCAATCCACAATAGAAATCACCTTCCTCAGTTTTTTCGCGCTCAGTCTAGACCACGATTAGACGTTGCGGAACAAATACCAATTTAGGAATGAAAAAAATGGGTCATTCAATGAAAGTAGCACATGGGGCTTATTGGCATGATGAGAAATTTAAAGGCACGTTGTTCCTGCGTGTGTGTGAGTGTGCATAATATGATGTGAACGAGGTAGCTAATTTCATCTGAGTTCATAGTTGTGCTCGTCGATCAAGAGACAATCAGTGTGAGTTACTAATTTATAAAGGGTAAAAGATCTCTTCAGTAAGAAAATGTTTAATTTGAATCTGAACTCCGATGTAATTTGTAACTGTGATGAACAGTACCTACTCCGATCCCGAGTTTTTAGGATAGCTTAAGAAATAACAACAGAACAACGGTGATACCGTCACTTGAGACATCATAATCATACGACTTTTGAACATTCAGTGATCAACATTGAAACTAGCTCCAAATAGCGATTCATTACAATTTCCGATAAGAAGTAGAGAGATCAGCGTTGTATATTTTCAAGTAGGTGCTACAAAAGTGTATGCGAACTGTCATTCCTAGCCTCGCGGAGTCATCAGCTGTCTTCCCAAGAGAAGATCCGAATATCGGTTCTGATGATTCCACTCATGGCTATTTATTGCCTCACCTACATAAGTGGAGCGGGGTTCACCAAAGGCCCAACCCGAAAAATTATCAAGACATGCAATACTGCCCTCGAGAAGTCACCAATTCAATTAGATACCTACGAAAGTGATCCAAATACCTCAAACATACTAATTCACAGTTAAAAAACTAATCTGTGTATGGAAACTGATCCAGGTTACGGAAACTGGTCCACCTTAAGACAACTGGTCCACCTCATGGAAACTAATCTACAGTACGAAAAGAGATCTACAATACAAAACTGATTGATTGGTGGGTAGGTACGCATTTATATCGCCACCGTGCCCATATGTAGACAAAAACTCACACAAGTATATTTTACATCCATACGCGATGATCTGTTAGTATAACAAGAGTAGATAACATTATGCTAATATGAACCAAAACCATTAGGTAGTACCTTACTGCTGTCGTATGATGGAGAATATGAGTATAATAGTAAGAAGTGAATCTCCTTACGAATTGTTGGTTTGTTGAGACTTTTGATTAGATCTTTCTCCAAAGACGGTCGAGAAATTGATCAGAATACTGTTGGAATAGCTTATCCACAATAGAAACCGATCAAAAACATGGAAACATGATTGAATGGAAATTGATCAATGCCTCTGGGGAAACTGACCCAAGGTACAAAGGGAAACTGATCCAAAACCTGTGAGGAATCAGATCTGAAGGTAGAAGGGGAATCATTGTGTTGCAACTGTTTATTATATCTGTGAACGTAAATATTATTATATAGCTACCTTCGGAGGCTTTGGTACCAAATTAACGTTTAAACCCATCTACAATTTCTAACAAACAGCGATATACATTCATACTAGGCGTGAGATCAGCTTGATAGTTGAAGCTTAAAATGTACAGGCTTGAGCACATTATAAGCTAGATACCGATCTTGTAGCACAGTTCTACACCATCCGTCACATAGTCGCGTGAATTTAACAACACACATCCACTAAGCAGAGAAAAACATAATTTTCTACTACATCAAGTATGTATGTGTTCTGTATTGCACTGTCATTACGAGTATTTTTCCTTTTTTGGTGGTTGTCCATCATCAATTTTGGATTGGTCCGTGTTTTTTGTTGAACATTTTTTTCTACTTTTATTATTTTACATGCCACAAGGAAATGGTCATTCCCATAATGGGTATAGAAGTTGATACATCAATTATGCTTATTTTTAGGGAATGGTATCGATAGCTGTTATATTATATTATGACAGGTCGAAGTCGCAACACATCTCTTCACGTAATTATTCAATTATAGAGGGATAAAAGGTTTCCGTTTGAAGACGACTTGCGCCATATATTCAGGAGTGAACCCCAAAAGGAAGGCGATAATTAAATGAAGATTACAAATTTGCAACTCGAGAAAAATATGACTCAAAAGAGCCGGAGCTGAGACCCAATAAATATGTCCGGGATATTGACATGAGGCGGGAGAAATTGGAAAATTGACGTGAGGGGATGATAATATAAGATTAATCGCTGGAAGGGGTCGGGGGTGTCGAGCGGGTGGGCCGACGTGATGGGAAGGTTAGGTGCGAGCTACGAGGCGCGTGCGCCGGCCTAAACACTATGATTACGTTCCAAGTGGGTGATTTAGAGCAGTTTCTCGGGACAATAGGGAGGAAAGCCAAGGACTTTTTTAACCCTGGCGAAAGACGGGAAGACGTCGGCCGTATGGTGAACTCAAGTAAACTCTCGGGTCATCAGATCAGTCAGTTTTATTTCTCGTTAGGAGGAAGAAAAAGAAAAACGACAGATGCGGCGTGGGAGACCGTAGAATACCACTGGTCTCATTCAGCTCTGAAATTAGACATTTTCTTTTGGAGTACAAAATATTTGATGAACACGTAGTACATGTAAACGAGTTACAGCCCTCATGGAGGTTTGTAGAAATAAATCGCTCGAAAACCCTATGGAACACTGACGAGATATTGCACGAGTTTCAACTTTTCCCAAAATTCAAGGCTATGTGGGACAGTTTTTGTGGCTGAAAATCGTCACGCAGTGCCAACACCTGCTATCTCAGTTTTTGGCTTATTTGAGTTAAGGACGGTTCCTTCTCTAAAATTTGACGAAGAAGGATTGGTGAAGTTAGTTTCTTCGACCAATGAACCGCACTGTTGTTTTCTAAAACTGGTGGTTAACTGGTGGTCTCGCAATGGCGTCACATGGCCAATGTTAAGTGCTTTCTCCTTATTCATTTTCGTCAAACTGTTGATTTTGATTGATAAAAACACGCGTTTGGTGAACAATTAAACAAATCAGAAGCATTCAATGCTCCAATTTTCATCAAAATAGCAGCTCGCCGATTAGGGTGATAAAATGGCACCTGTTGCGTTGCAATTTCCAATAGAGATAGCAAGCATGCAGACATAAAATACTATGTTTTCTATGTCTGCATACTTCACTTGCAACACCAATCAACTCATATTGTCCTACGATGACAGAGAACAATTACACAGAATCTTGCGTGATATTACGGTTAACTCAATGGAGCAGCCATCAACACTGGTTAAGTCAACAAAATTTTCTTGAAAATCATGTTTTTCAGAATTTTACTTTTATAAGATTAGATTATAGATTCGAACTCTGTTAGAGCAAACGAGTTCCTCAACAAGGTTCCTAAACGACAAGAACCCGCCAATTTGAATTAACCCAAACAGATCAGTTTCGAGAAGGTTTCTGGCTCCAAGTTATAATTCAGTGTTCACAGCATGAGAACCATCGCAAAGCTGTCACGGTAATCGTACTAGAAATGTGCAACTACAATTACGTTCCACAACTAGACACTTTTCTGCCAAATCGTCAAATTTTTCTGATTAGATGTTGTGGACATTTTAGTCACAAATTACATCACCTTCAAGTTAAGTGCAAATTGGGAGTCAAAAATTCGAATGAAGTCCTCGAAATTGCATCCAATGTTTGATATATTTAATTCACAGCTCTTTCTTAAATTTCCAGACCAAGGGAAATTCAGGAGACGAGGGAGCAGTTGGGTCTGGCGTCTGTAACCCTATTTAGTTTCAACTTGCGTTGTACGAGGCCAAGGCTTTAGATGTTGTTATTAGTGAAACATTCATGAGTGCGTGCGAGCCTTGTTTCGGTGAGTTATGCCGGTCTAATCTATTTGATAGAAGTCCCTCCATCGGTGCGCGCGTTGTTGTGCGTGAACGCGCTCGTAGTTGTGCGTATGTGCTGGTGGCTGGGGGGGTATACGTGCACGGCACTCTAATGTATTGCCACCTAATGTTATTGTGCCCCCTCCACTCGCCGTCTCCGTCTGTCTGTCTGTCTCCCATCGGACCAATTACATACCTAAATCATCCATTCCCCCCACCATTTGCCCCGTCATCCCGTCCCCTTTCCTTCGGATGAATTTTTAAACGATCCAGCTCCCCTTGATCCCTCACGGTTGGCTGCGATATTCCCCAGGCGAGAAATTAATTTTCAACCTTCGCATTTAGCCTTCCTGACTTCATGAAGATTAACCGCGATTTTCTCACGCGCCTGCTGAATACAAACACAACTCCAAGATATTATAGTATGATTTTGCTTCTAGTTCTCTCAAATACTTACTTTTAACATCTTACCTTTAACATCTCAGTATCATTCGCCATGATATCAAGTTGATCTTATAAGGATCCACTTTGTTCGGCGAAAATCCCCCGACAACTCACGGATCGCGAGAAGACGATATACATCTGGGTTACATAAAAACCCAATCCACGCCACCCTGAATTTTCAAATTTTCAAATAAAAGGAGGTATTTATTCTTGATACCTCGCTATTCGCACAAAGTTATATTCAATAAAATTTTTGAGAAAAGTGATTTCATAAAACACAATTGTCACCATTTCAAAATTTGAATTGAGATGGGTCGAGAGATGTGAGGAGGGGTAGTAGTATAAACTGATCCGATTGTTAAAATGTAAGCAAAAATACTGGTCTAACTGATGAGCTCTATGAATTGAAAAATAGGAGAACATAAAAGTACCCATTGCAACTTGATAACTGCAGTAAATAGAGAGAACGTAAAGCTGCACCGGAAAATTGTTCAGTATGATGATTTGACCGCAACAGAGCTAGACATCGGTCAAACCAGTTCGGTCAAGTTATTCTAACAGCCATAGTTCCTTTAACTGAAGATAAATGAAGATAAATGAAGATAAGATGAAGATGAAATAAATGAAGATAAATAATAACTTCATACCACACTTCCCATAGAGCAGCAGTATACCCTGGGTTCAAGGAAAATCACCTTAAGAGCTCAACATCAAGAAAGGCAGCCCTGACAAAAGTTCGGATATTCCCATAAGAACCACGCTAATGGCGATCCTCCGCTGGGCGCTTCATCGCCATACCAGTCGTCACACCCTCAACATTTGAAACTAGTTGGGATAATCCCACTCTCGCTCCCGAACCCAGACCTTTAACCGCCAAGGATGTGTCAGAGAAAAAATTGAAATATTTTATAAAACTAAGAAAAGTTATCGAAGAGGTTAGTCTGACTGTGCTACCTCTTATCCACCTCCGAATTCCTCGACCTTCACCTCTAACCCGACGAGTGATTTGTTTAAGAAGGATTTTGTTAGTTATTTATTTACCTATCTTATTTGATTGGCAAAACAAACACGTCACCATGAGAAAATGAGTGAAATGAAATTGTCGATCGTGAATCATAGAATAATAAGGTTTCGCCAACACTAAAGTACATCTGGCCCTAGGTACTTCCATTCTTACGTACCTTCAAGTATATTAAAATATGGATGTTCCAACTGTCTAAAGTTACATTTGTAATTTTTTTTCAATAATTTTTTTGCCAGGTTTGGAAAATTTGAGCACTCATAGTTTATGAACTACCCTCGTATTTGCTTCTAAGTAGGCACACCTCCATCATCTGAAAGAACCGTCGCTTGTGATGCATTTATGACTAATCACAGAAGAGAAAAGAACAGAAGACGGACGGGCGGGCGGGAGGGGGGGTTATTTTGAACAGAAAAGTATTTTGTAATGGAAAAACAATTCAATCCGACGTGCCAAGAGAAGTCAACTTGTACCCTACTTGAAAGCGTCGGACATGCTTAAGAAAGTACGTAAAATGTACGTGTAACTAGACAGGTGTATGATAGTTATCATTAAAACTCGAAGAAGAAACTTATAGAACTAAGCGCTACTCAGTTTGACCCATTTAAACAAAGGTAGGTTGGAAGGTACTTACAAAAAACTGAATGTAACTAAACAATTTAATCTTACACGAGTAAACGGCAGAACAACTCGACTTTTTAATGCATAATGCCGTCTCAAGAATTCAAAGAACTCAGAAATCAGCCGAGAAATTATGTAATGCGCATGTTGAGGCACCTCAGGCGTTTTCCGATTAATTACGTTGCGGTTACTTCTTCCACTGTTCGTGTAACTAACAAGGCTGAAAGATCAGAAAAAACTTGAATAAACGGAAAAGGAAGGAAAATAGATGGAGGAGTGAAAAAAAAAAAACGAATGAAAAAAAATCGTCTGAATCAACATAATCAACTAGAAACGGACATCCTGAATGCTCACGAAGGATGAAGCTATTAGGAGTCTTTTTCTCGTAGTTCGGCAATTCGGAGTGCACGCGAGAGACCAGGCAACACAGCTGATAATTTTTTTTTAAATAAAATTCGGCGCGTGTCGTGAGGACTACGTCAATTAATTTCCTTCCACTCGCTAGAAATCGACACTGATGAAATTACGGAATTTGAATTTTCGAAATTTACCTAAGTACAATGGATCAAAAATTTGTTGTTGTACTGGTACTAAGAGTTAGATTCCTCAGATCAGCAAAGGCTGCAGTTGAACTAAATTTATTCCCAGGCGATCGAGTTTAATACAAACCATAAGACCAAATTTTCTAGAAAAAACATTGGGGAAGCTTGGAAAAAATTTACAGCGTTTTTCTCAATACACCACCTCAATACATAGTGCTGAGTGAACCTGAAAGATAAATGCACCAATTCGCTCTAGAAGTTATAGAAACACAAAATGCATCCTCATGAAGATGTATGTTGATTAGTAGCATTGGTTATGAATCCGGGTTGATGAATTCAAAACTACTCCATCGAGTCCGTGTGAAAGTAACTTTCATACCCTAACTTGACTGATGGTGCTGGAAATTAGATGAAAACCATCTCAGCACAACAATCACTGAACCCTACGATACCATCTGTAACTGAGCTGGAAAACAGTTAGGACTGATGAACTGTTGTTATCACACTTTTTTTCAGAGCAACATCCTTTTGATTGGAATATCGGAGTTGTTTTACCGATTCTTCCGGTACTTTATGTCTAACCGTCTATTCATTGAATACCATTCAACTTTTTCTCTCCAATTTTCAGCAATGACATTTCATATAGTTTAACCGTTAGATGCCTTCTATTCCAGAATGTCGAGGAAGATAATTAGTTTCAAAATTCTTAATCACAGGCCACCGCTATCGTTGTGAAGTGGAGTATTTCTTTCATTCTCGGGAGGTATAAAAGAGTTGAAGAGAGCTGAGTTATCCCTCTGGGGAGAAATATCAACATGAATTCTTGTCACTTACAGACGAAGGTGCATCTCGAGAGAGTCCATTGTCCGAAAGAAGAAGTTTCAGCGAGTGAAGGGGGTCAGAAAGATACAGAAAAGGAGAGGGGGCTACCTTAAAATAGGGATCCCTACTTGAGGGTGAATCTCGCCCTCAAAGTGGCTCTCCCACCCTTATTGTTCGCAATAAATACCGCCAGGTTGGACTCGAACCATATTACCGATATGGCAGCCTTTCCTCCCTTACTCTCGTCTAACCCCAGAAAATATCTCGATTCACCGATTGATCAAGTAAGTACCTACATCGGGCATACACAGGCTGGTAAATGGTCCATGATGCCTGGATTACAGTTTTCTTTGAGAAACAGAGTTTAATTGTGAAACATCAAGTTTCACTCGTGAAAAATTCAAGATTTTTTTTTTTTTTTTTTTTGCTCTATTCCTAGTCGAATTGATTCAAATCAAATTATTACACGATGGTTTATATTTTATCTGTATAGACCACTCGTATGCAAAACATAACAAACTTGTCTTCATAACAGTATATAGTATTAACTTTATAATAGTCTCGGTATTAATAGTACCTTAGTGGTTGGGTACTGAGGAAATCTAACTTCGCAGTGATGGGCACGTGTAGTGCATGAATCAAGGATGACAAACAACGTAGGGAAGTAGGGGATGCAACGAAAGAACTAGACTGACATCTTGCACAATCGATTTGAAAGAAAAAAAGTTCACTGTCATCGAATTTTTAAACTGACCTGCCGCAGACTACCCTGTTAGTCAGGAGGGATCCATTAATTTCGACGTGAGATGATTGCAGCGACGGGAGAGCGATGATAAGACAATGACTGATGGGGGCTCTGAGAGTGGGATGTTTCAAAACGGAATATCGAGCACTCGAATAATAGAGCTTGTGAAGGAACCAGATGAGGATAGGAACGCGTTCCAACGACAAGATAACCAGTTTTGCTATGAAAAATGTTTGTCAATGGTTAGCATGATATTGTAGGGTGTCCTCGAACTCATTCTACTATCATTAAAATCTGGAAGAATTGCACTAAACTGGTTGACATACGTAATTTAATAGAGTTAACGGTCTCATCCGCCTAC
This sequence comes from Apolygus lucorum, assembly GCA_009739505.2. Lineage (NCBI taxonomy): Eukaryota > Metazoa > Arthropoda > Insecta > Hemiptera > Miridae > Apolygus > Apolygus lucorum. Next base: position 27,605,618 of record CM019167.2, read on the forward strand.
TTGGAAAATCAGGAAACTTATTTGTCCTTTTTGCACTTCATTAAATGCATCATATTAAATTGCTAGAATTTTCGAGAACTATTTACCTTCGATTCTAGATCTGTGCATCCGACAAATATTTACGAAGGAATAAGTATTGTAATGTTCCTATTGTTGTGTTGTTGGTTTCTGCGAAAACCAACAACATAGTCCGAATTTTTAGATGGATAGGAACAACTCTATACAGTGAAGAGAGTGGAACGAGCAAAAACAGATAGCCAACAAAAATATGGGTTGGAGAGTGAGGGTTAAAAACGGACTTGTTTGAACATTTGAAATGCTGGTATTGTCCCGTCGATGTCTTGTTCGTTTGATGTTCACAATCTACATCAGAAATCATGTTCAGAACGCAGTAACAAGTTGCACTATTCGAGTAATCACACCCCACAATGTCCTAATCCACGAGCTCTCGCCTAGTCGACGCTATTATCTTCGGATCGTTCATTGTTGCCTGGACCAGACGTTCTAATAGTAATTAATCGATGGTTTCCCTTTAGTAGAGCACTAGGTATGGACTATTCACCAGGCGCTCGTAAGCTATTAATCAATTCGTTACATCACAGACATCCTTGCCACCCAGTTCCCGTTATAGACCCTCCGTATCACAACTTGGGTGACTTGCATGACTTGATTGGTTGTAAAGTCCACCTATGATGAAAATAAAAGATCCTTTCATCGAGATGGATTGTGATATTACAGAGAATAGCCTAACTGTAATTTGAATTTGGTTCAGGAAACCCGCAATTGCAATCAGCACAGTAAGAGCCAATACACACTCTAGTTGAGAGCTCCCTACCTTTCCAACTTATACGAGTGTAGAATGAAGCGATGAGTTTAAAATGCCACGAAACTCTTGGTTTTAAAGGAAAATGAAATTTATTAAAGACGGACCAACAAAAATCTATCAACAAGTCACGAGGACAGGGATTGGTTCAATCCCGGAATCATACAAAACCTCCACATTCTATCATGGCCTACGAAACGAAACAATACAGTCAATGATTCAGTCATTGGAAACAATGATTAATAGACCGCCTTAAACATGATGGCACCTACAAGTAGTGTGTTCAGAACTTACGCATGCACGAATATTACTGTGTTATCCATTCCACATTTCGTTGCACAATAGGTACATAACATGAGACTGTCCGTTTTCTATCTTGTCCAGACTTCTCTAAATCTGAAGGACCAAGGCAAACGAAGGAGAGTATAAAGTTGACAAAAGTTTCAAGTTTGAAAATAATTACCTAGAAGTGAAACCAAAGTATGGTACATCGAACTTCTAGACAACCCGCATTTTATAGCTCAATATTTAGCATGTCTGTGAGACAGCAAACTCCGTTGACAAACAGTATAGGTTACTACTGCTGAGAACCGTAAGAGTCTGTGATACATGGGTATAGATAAAAGAAAAGTGCAGTAGTATGATGAGCAGTTAACAAAATTTTACGGCCATCACCTTCCAAAGATGGCCGCACAGAAATAACGAAAGATCAAATATGAGATAATTTTGCAGTCAATCATAATAGTTCTATCATTAATAAGAGCATGAAAAAAAATCTATAAGAAATTGAATGTTTTATTGGATTTGAAATTTAGCTCAACTGCATACTACTATGTTCAGGGTTTCAGTACGAAACCTCAATTTGAACATCTCTCGAACTTTATGTACAATAACGGTTATTCAAAGCATACTAGACAGTGCACTAATTTCAATGGAAAGTGTTGAATTTCCACAACTGGCATGGAACTTTCAACATGATGATCCTTTCTGGGATTAACCGATTTGGTTTTCATTGGATGCCGTACGACTGAACGTACAAGCGCACTGAACCTTATCCGTCTAGTATTCCACAGTTATAATGGGTTCTAGGTTTCCCCATCGGAGGGACATACGGCTTCCTCCATACTTTCATACGAGGGGGTTTTGGTGTCAGGTGAGCTGCCCGTTGTTCTACTCAAGTTCATTCAATTCTTCATCTTTCAATCAATGCTACCTCAACAAAAATCGTTTCATTCACTCAACGAAAGTAAACCGTTAGGAAAACTCCGCTCAGACATGCTGTCTGAAACTGGTAAATTCTAAGAAGCCGCGGTGTCTTTCAGACATTAAAATGATCCATTTTCGCGAGAATAATGTTTCAAATAATCTATTCTTTTAGTTCTCAAAAACAGTTCGATAGCTCACTATCGATTTTTCATTTAATACCTACGTGAAATATTCGTTACAGTGAAGTTGACTACCAGCATGCATGTATACCATCAGTTGATACCACTATCATGAGTCTTTCCACCGTGAATCAACTGGACAAAAAAAAAAACAGTTATGGCACTAGCCAGGTGAGAACAAGCCAAGTCACATATGGTAATATATGGAATACTATAATAACATTCTAGAACATTGTAAGAGGGGGAAATAGGTAAGATGAGAGATTTAAACGTTCGTAATTCCACGTTTGAATTGTGATTCACAAACTTTGAAAACCAATTTGCAGCTTATACTTGAAATATAGTTTTCAGCTGGACATGAAATGACTTTTTTTGTGATTCTCATACCTATTCCTCCCATTTATTAAAAAAATTTGGCGAAGAAATTGGTCAAAAACAACAAAACGTTAGAAGAGATGAACGTAGGTTCGGTCACGCTAAAATGACAAAACCTGTTTTCTGTCAGTCTCACTTCTCAGACATTCCTCGTGGAGATCTCGTAAAACCCTCACTGATATCTTCAAAATGGCTGAATGGAAATAGACATGTAATTTCCGGATGCACTCTCCCGATTCAAAGCACCGACTTAGTACAAAGTCAGGGGTCTAAAAGCTTATTCCGTGAATATAAACTTTACCGACACTGTAAAATAGGAGATAATAACCTACTTGAGAGCTACTTCGAAGGTATAGAAGGGACAGGAAACTCAAATTGGAAAAAAATATCAATTTGAATCCCACTGGCAGATTTTCGTTGCGGTTTGTATACTCTACTGAACTGCAGAGAGAAACGACAATATGACAGCTGTAAAACCGAAACCCCTTCACCCTCCCTGAATATCCAAAGCATTGCCGCACTCCTCCGGACTATAAAGCAGACAATACGAAGGAATGGTGTGTGGGCGACGACCAGAACCGTCAGGAGACGAGATGTTAGCGAGTGCAAGGAATATCGCACACCCACGTTGTTGCACGTGGTTGCCAAACGTCACGAAAAAAGAGGTTTATATTATAATTCTTCATCGTGGTTCATACAAATCATACAAAGATCAACGAGGACAATTCTCATACATTGATGATCGAATTTTCAAATTTAAATATTCCGGTGACTGTCAAAATGGCATTAGAACGTGCTGAGGATACTTACTGGTAGACGCTTATGTAAAGAGGTTAATATCATGGTATCGGTCTCATGGGCAGAATTCAAATCTGAGAGAAGTAAAGGAGACAAATGTGACCACACGCAGCCTCCAATGCCCCACCAGGTTTAATGACCCACGAAGGATCTGGTCATAAAAGTTGCACACGTTCCGGGGATCGGGCGCCCCCACCCCCCACACTCATCCCTGTGATATCATAACTGTCCCCTACCATCATGGAAGACCAGCACATCCTATTGTCCATGAAGCTAGCAACAATTGATTTTTTCAGAGGCAAGTTCCACTGAATTGGTGGGAAAATTCGGAATCCTTAATATTACTGTTATAGATTTGTAATAACTTAACTCAACTACTTAACATTGCAACTACTGTTCATGGTTGGGCATCCTAGATTTTCATTACTAACGAGCGATTTCTGATGGGAATTTTTGAGAAGAATTGTTCCTAAAGGTTAGCTCGTCTTATGTTCTCGCATGAACTGCTTTTGAAGTATTATTGGAAGTTCGTCAAACTCTTTCTTCAAGGTCATGAGTTTCAAGTTTTATTCAGAAACAATTTTAAACGTCTGCCAAGTGGGTGTGGCACATAGCTTCCAAGTATCCACAACCCGATTGTATAGATGATCCGAAGCATAGTAGTTAATCTCAAAACATCAAAACAAGTTAATCTGTAACATCCCTGAAAATTTCATTGAAATCGGTGGAAAATGTAGAAGTTATGGCCGTTACAAGGAATTCACGTTTGCGCATGCGCAGTGGCTACTATCAGTCCGAAGGTGGTGATTTTCATAGGGGATCATCTAAATACTAATCTGTAGCATCCCTGAAAATTTCAATAAAATCGGATAGAAAATATAGAAATTATGGACGTTACAAGGAAATTCACGTCTGCGCATGCGCAGTGGTTACTATCAGTCCGAAGGTGATGATTTTCATAGGAGACCGTCTACACACCAACCCGCACAATCCCTGAAAATTTCATTGAAATCGGATGGAAAATGTAGAAGTTATGGCCATTACAAGGAATTCACGTTTGCGCATGCGCAGTCGCTTCTATCAGTCCGGGGATGATGATTTTCATAGAGGACCATCTACAATCTAATCCGCATAATCCCTGAAAATTTCATCGAAATCGGGTAGAAAAAGTGGAAGTTATAGCCGTTACAAGGAAATTCACGTTTGCGCATGCGCAGTCGCTTCTATCAGTCTGGGGATGATGATTTTCATAGGGGACCATCTACAATCTAATCCGCATAATCCCTGAAAATTTCATCGAAATCGGGTAGAAAAAGTGGAAGTTATAGCCGTTACAAGGAAATTCACGTTTGCGCATGCGCAGTGGCTACTATCATTCCAAAGGTGATGATTTTCATAGGGGACTGTCTACACACCAACCCGCACAATCCCTGAAAATTTCATTGAAATCGGACAATAACTTCGTATAGTTATGCGCGTTACAAGGAATTCATGACAGACACACAGACAGACAGACACACATACACGAAACCAAAATTGTTCAGAAAGGTCTGAAACGCAAAACGCGAGAGAAATTTTTGATTTTGAAGAACTTTTTTTTTTCGTCCTTGAAAAGTGAAAACAAAGCTTCCGCTACCTTGGTAGACTCGGAAGCAAAAGCTTTAAACACAACGTTTTGACGCTATCAAATGCTTTTAACACAGAATGTGTTTTTGCGATGACCTACCGAAGAAAAATCGTCACGAAAAAGCGACAGAAAACACCGTTACGCGAATTTTATAATGATATTCACGTGCAACCAAGCCATGGAATGCTGGGTCAATGTGGTCACGTGCAACCAAGTCAATGGAGAATGCTGAAGGCGCCTGAGTGGTCACTGATCATCTGAGTGAGCTCCAAGGCCATTTTCTCTCCTGTTGAACGCAGGAACCTGAAATTTGAGAGGGCGGGTCAATGGAGAATGCTGAAGGCGCCTGAGTGGTCACTGATCAGCTGAGTGAGCTCCAAGACCATTTTCTCTCCTGTTGAACGCAGGAACCTGAAATTTGAGAGGGCGGGTCAATGGAGAATGCTGAAGGCGCCTGAGTGGTCACTGATCAGCTGAGTGAGCTCCAAGACCATTTTCTCTCCTGTTGAACGCAGGAACCTGAAATTTTAGAGGGCGGGTCAATGGAGAATGCTGAAGGCGCCTGAGTGGTCACTGATCAGCTGAGTGAGCTCCAAGGCCATTTTCTCTCCTGTTGAACGCAGGAACCTGAAATTTTAGAGGGCGGGTGAATGGAGAATGCTGAAGGCGCCTGAGTGGTCACTGATCAGCTGAGTGAGCTCCAAGGCCATTTTCTCTCCTGTTGAACGCAGGAAGCTGAAATTTTAGAGGGCGGGTCAATGGAGAATGCTGAAGGCGCCTGAGTGGTCACTGATCAGCTGAGTGAGCTCCAAGGCCATTTTCTCTCCTGTTGAACGCAGGAAGCTGAAATTTTAGAGGGCGGGTGAATGGAGAATGCTGAAGGCGCCTGAGTGGTCACTGATCAGCTGAGTGAGCTCCAAGGCCATTTTCTCTCCTGTTGAACGCAGGAAGCTGAAATTTTAGAGGGCGGGTCAATGGAGAATGCTGAAGGCGCCTGAGTGGTCACTGATCAGCTGAGTGAGCTCCAAGGCCATTTTCTCTCCTGTTGAACGCAGGAAGCTGAAATTTTAGAGGGCGGGTCAATGGAGAATGCTGAAGGCGCCTGAGTGGTCACTGATCAGCTGAGTGAGCTCCAAGGCCATTTTCTCTCCTGTTGAACGCAGGAACCTGAAATTTGAGAGGCAGGGTCAAAGGAGAATGCTGAAGGCGCCTGAGTGGTCACTGATCAGCTGAGTGAGCTCCAAGGCCATTTTCTCTCCTGTTGAACGCAGGAACCTGAAATTTGAGAGGGCGGGTCAATGGAGAATGCTGAAGGCACCTGAGTGGTCACTGATCAGCTGAGTGAGCTCCAAGGCCATTTTCTCTCCTGTTGAACGCAGGAAGCTGAAATTTTAGAGGGCGGGTCAATGGAGAATGCTGAAGGCGCCTGAGTGGTCACCGATCAGTTGAGTGAGCTCCAAGGCCATTTCCTCTCCTGTTGAACGCAGGAACCTGAAATTTGAGAGGCAGGGTCAAAGGAGAATGCTGAAGGCGCCTGAGTGGTCACTGATCAGCTGAGTGTGCTCCAAGGCCATTTCCTCTCCTGTTGAACGCAGGAACCTGAAATTTGAGAGGGCGGGTCAATGGAGAATGCTGAAGGCGCCTGAGTGGTCACTGATCAGCTGAGTGAGCTCCAAGGCCATTTTCTCTCCTGTTGAACGCAGGAACCTGAAATTTGAGAGGGCGGGTCAATGGAGAATGCTGAAGGCGCCTGAGTGGTCACTGATCAGCTGAGTGTGCTCCAAGGCCATTTCCTCTCCTGTTGAACGCAGGAACCTGAAATTTGAGAGGGCGGGTCAATGGAGAATGCTGAAGGCGCCTGAGTGGTCATTGATCAGCTGAGTGAGCTCCAAGGCCATTTTCTCTCCTGTTGAACGCAAGAACCTGAAATTTGAGAGGGCGGGTCAATGGAGAATGCTGAAGGCGCCTGAGTGGTCACTGATCAGCTGAGTGTGCTCCAAGGCCATTTCCTCTCCTGTTGAACGCAGGAACCTGAAATTTGAGAGGGCGGGTCAATGGAGAATGCTGAAGGCGCCTGAGTGGTCACTGATCAGCTGAGTGAGCTCCAAGGCCATTTTCTCTCCTGTTGAACGTAGGAAGCTGACATTTGAGAGGCAGGGTCAAAGGAGAATGCTGAAGGCGCCTGAGTGGTCACTGATCAGCTGAGTGTGCTCCAAGGCCATTTCCTCTCCTGTTGAACGTAGGAACCTGAAATTTGAGAGGGCGGGTCAATGGAGAATGCTGAAGGCGCCTGAGTGGATTGAAAGTAAAATAAATAATTGTTAGACATTTAATTTGGTCTAAAACCCTATAAATGTGCGCATCCACAAAGCAGGATATCCCTTTTATAATAACTTTTATTATAAAATCCCTTTTTCCCTATTTCCTCTCCTATTGAACGCAGGAACCTGAAAAAGCGACAGAAAAAACCGTTACGCGCCTTTTATAATGATTTTCACGTGCAACCAAGCCGTTGGTAAGGAAATAGAACTCCCGCAGTGTTCATTGCACAGAAATTGTTCACCATTCGTTGGAAAGCTCTCAATTTATATAGTATTTTTCTTGTAGTTACATATTTATTTATATAACATTTATAGGGTTTTAGACCAAATTAAATGTCTAACAATTATTTATTTTATTATTGCCAAAGACTCCACATTTATTATTGTTGTTTTTTATTTAACGGATGACTAGCATCGCAAAAACACATTCTGTGTTCCTATGATTTCATACAGAGTATGGAAAAAGAAATAAACCGGGGGGTGCAGGGGGGCGGAGCCCCCCGCCGAGGCGCAACGCGCCGAGTTTTTTTGTTTGCTTGTTTGAGTTAGTTTGTTTTTTTACTATCAAAACTCACATGTTTTTGGAAGAGAGTTGGAAGGGCTTGGCTGAATTATTGGCAAACGACATCAGTTAGTGAAATGCTGAAGGAAATCTTCGTTGAGTGTTGTCCTTCTTCACCCCAGATTAATCGCTTAAGGACGCCCAAGTGTTACAACGAGACGTCCTAAAAAGCTATCACGCGGACCCTTGAAATCAGGAAAATAAGGTTTCAGATTCGGAAACAAATTCCTTTGGTATAACAAAAAGTCGATCTATCACCACCATGTTATTCCCCATCGTGCGTGTAATTAAAGACGATACTAAGAGTATGCGGGTGAGCAGCTACAGGTGAAGCCAGACTGAGTCTTGTAGTATCACTTGTCAAGTTCGAGATCTCGTATTGAATTCCTCAAGGGGGACTATCGTGGCGTGAGGGGGTACCCCACGATCTCCTTGGGGCTATAACCTAGGACTAATAGCCACGAAACGACATTCGAACGGCATCAACTGATACAGAATCCACATTTACATTTTGATACTTTCGATTGCCTGATTGCTTCACAGTACACAACAGATCCATTTCAGATAAATACTTCGATTCAACCCTCCGTTATGAGGAGTACGAAACAAGCAGTCGAAATAATATCAATTTCGAATTTTTTTCATTTGGAAAATATCTCTAAGATGCCTGTTTCTGCTTGTGTATGCCGAAAATAAGCCTCATACGTCACCTCGACGATGTCAAGTCGAGGTCTACAGATATCGTGGAGCCTTGAGTGTTGTTATTTTTAGAGTGTTAGCTGCCATCATGGTGGTTCAATTCAGTCCAATCAATCCGATTCAATTCAAATCCAATGCATTAAATTCCCTTGTTGTTGCACACCGACGCAACCAAGAAAGTCGAAATTCCTGACCAAATAGTTTTATAACTATGTAACTCGTAAACAGGAGCGATGAAGAAAGAGGAGGAATGGGCATATAACCTCGAACTCAGTTATTGAAATCTGTGGGCTTCTGGTTTTACGATAGTACTACCGATTACATGGACCTCTCGGAACCTAGGTACCAGTTTTGAATCACATGCGAAGGTGGGTTGTAAGTAGTAATGCACTATAAGAAACAAATACCGACATGATTTATAATGTATTTGAGCTAAACCACAGCAAGGACATTCACAAGCATTGGATGGAGTTGAAGATGAGAGATACAGCTTGTATTGTTGGCAACAGACTGCCTTTTGGTTTACAAGTTATGAATGTCGTTTTACAGCGATGAAAATATAATTTGCATTCGAACGAACGACGTTGTACCTTTGAAATCCCCGCATTGACACATTCCGACAAAGTTGCATTTCATGGCGGACGGGTCACGTCCCTCAAGGGGTTGGACGACGACCATTTCATGAGGGTTTATGCAGATTCGGACGTCATAAGCGTTAGTAACGAGTTTGAGTCAACCTCAGAGCGGGGGCCGCCACCAGTAATGACATCAGATTCCGATGGAGTAGAAAATCTCCACTGCCGTCAGTCGGAGAGAAGGAACGAGAAGAGGGCGCTCTTCCCATTTACATAATCTGCCGAGCCTCACTTATTAAATCCCTGCCGGCATCTCTTTATTGCATCTAATGGCGAGAGTTTAGTGAATTATCTCCCACTGGGATCCGCTGCCTTTCCCATTTAAATTCCGATCCCGAATAAATGACCTTCACGAGGGGTGGATCCTCGCTTCGATGGTGGGGGTAAAGCTTGCGTTTCAATAAAATTCTCTCCAGGGAGAAAAATACCACTAGAAAAACGTAAAGCTGCAGTACACCATCGAATACTGTTGAAATAAATTCGACAAAAAGCTCAGAGCTCCTGAGCCAAAGCTCTGATCACTAGCAAGAGGAGTAGATCTAACGGGAACCTACTTCAATGATGAACTCAGGTTGTAAATTGAATGACCAAAAATCCAAAGTTCAAAGGGAGCGGGTTTGGTAAGCTTTAAAATGCATGCTGTTTTGGTTGTTCAAAAATGAACTATTGAAAATCATGAAGAAATTATTTAATAACCACATTACTATTAACGACCAATAATACAAGCACTTCATTGATCCTACTCAGAAGTTCAATACGAATTAGTCCGGTTCAATATGGGCTGCGACTGTAAAACCACATCCCGGAACTCATGAGAAGCAACTACTTGGACTACCACGAAGTCGAAGCTGATGAACCTGACATCAGCTGAGAAACACACTCAAGATCCGTTCTTAAAAAATTATCTTTATAGGATATTTAAGCAGAATGTGTAATATGTCGCAATTTTGTGTCCGGAGGGAGTTATTTGTATAGTTGCTATTATTCAAGCCTGCCTCCATTCAACCGTGATATAAGCAAGTAAACGAGTGATACTGGCATGTAGAGTGGTAAAGCAGTGAAGGAAGGCAGGCAGTTTCAGCTAGAGGGGACGTTCTTTTTCTTTCACGTGTACTTTTAATATGACCGCGCTATAATACGGATAGAAACATACAAATAATAATTTGGAAACGAATATGTTACTCTTTACACAGGAATAAGAACCCTCTGTTAGTCGGGAAACCGGCCATCTGTAGAAATATACCCAAAGGGTTGAGTTTCCAGTAATTGACCTGGCGCCCCATGCCAAACAATGCTTCGAGAAATCGACTCCCCATATAGGATTGTCACGGTGAACACCGACAGCGTCTTTTTCGTCCGTTTTCCCCCTGGAAAACTACGTTTTGGAACAAGACTCCTTCGTGCTATCGACGATTCAAGTGAGAAAATATATTCGAAAACCAACAAGGACACCCAAAAATCGGCTAAATTTGCAAAAATGGGATATTTTGGGTCTTACTTAATGCAGCTTAACAAACTAACTACTTACGAGATTTCGTATGTGAGCTCACCTGAAACAAAGAATGAAAAAAATCAGTGAGAATTTCAGATCGAGGTCAGAAACTGGGTTCAATATTATCAACACAATAATTATTTGACAATGGAGCGTGAGAAAGGCTCAACTCATTAAATAGGTATATGTAGCATAATTAATTGGCGTAGAAGAATCAGCTCATTAACAACAAAATGTATCATGAAATTTGACCCACACATTTTGAAACTACAATATAAAGTATACAAGATACGATATTTGTATAAAATCGAAGATATTCTCGGGCAAAAAACGTGTATGAATTGAATCACTTTGATATTGTGCTACTATAGCTATCTAAGACAAAGTCATATTTTCATAAACCGTTAAATACCTCGCTGGTCATGAATTCGTGAGACAATCACCGTACGGGGTTAATTTAAAAGTTGGGGAAAATTTTAACAGAATGAGAAAATGGGGAGAAAAACGAGCAATGAGTCAAGTCAAGGATCCAGTACGATACGAGGGTGCTGTGCAATAGCCATGTCCGGCAATGTTCTACCCTTGCCACGCGGACTTCATTCAAATTTATGTCCCCTGGTTTCCTTCAGTACCGGCCCAATAAATAAACGTGTCCCTGAAGGTTGCAACTCCCCGCACCTCGCATGTACCGACGAGGTGCGGATAATGTAGGATCCGTCGTACCAAATTACACGGAGGTACACGAATGCGATCGGCGACGAGTTGTGGTGATCACGCGCCGATAAAATCCCCGGAGCAGCGATTTGTCTGAGTCTCTCCAGCTGAGGACACCGAATTTGCTCCGCAACAGAACGAGCTTGGCAGGTGAGTTGATTTCCATCACCTCGGAGCAACGTGAAGCCACAGCAACAATAAATAACAGTAGGTCTTTAACTATTAAGCCTTTTCAATCATCAGAGGAATCATACGTGTTGCCACAAATCCATTCCATTATTCGAGGATTAATTATTGCCGTTGTTGAAACTGAGAGACATTATCACATACTCGAATTTTCCAAATCATTACATTAACTCGCAAACTTATTTGCACATGATAATAGTTTAATTCGGCGTTAAACTGTATGGATTAGGTGACTAAAGTTTAACTAAATGTTTACTACTTTGGTTTTTTATTTTCAACAAAAAATTGAACCTTTGGATTCGAGCAGGATAATAGGAATGAAAACACGGGTTAAATTTTCAAAACGCCCTAGCTTGAGAACTTTCAATATACAGGATTTTTTCACCTATTTTAAACGGTAAAAAATCCAACCAACTGGTCCCTATAAACACTCAAGTGTTGGGCGAAAACTAAATAAGAAATACGAGTGTGAATCGCAAATGATATTCACTGACGGGTGGAGCCCAATTCTCCGATGGATTTACAATTGGAATACACATCAAAATTGAAGGATGCAACCGATTAAATAATTGTTCACGTCAATTTCTTCGTATATGTATTGAAATTTGATTTTCTTGAGTCTCCTATCTAAGTGGAGGGAGCATTGTAATAGTTTAGTTACTACCAGCAAAGAGAGTTATTGTCAGCAACAACCAACCTACAGGGAAATTGTGAATAATTGTGCGCTACGTGAAATGAGTTTCCAAGGTAATGAGAAACCTCAAACAAACTGTGAAATTTAAAGTAGACAATTTTACCCCACAATCAGTAAGTACCTACCTATGAAAAACCTTTTTAACAAAAAAACCGACGTCAAAACAGATGATGGCAAACCACTAAAAACGAGAAAATAATAACTGCAACATAGTCAGATAGAAGGAAGGTACGCATACCTCCGTACCGGTGTACAATCTACTTACATACCTACTATTTTCTTTTCAAATATACATGGCCACTTCATGATCTCGATAGTCTACACGGGACGTCAGTGAAATGGAGAACACAACCATACTTGATATAGTAGATGGTTGATAGATTTAATCAACAGATAGTATGTTGGAATACCAACAATTCCTAGAGAGATTCACACTTACTGTCACACTCATTTCGTCCATCATAGAAATCAATGAGGAACCTTATAGATTTGGAAAAAAGTATTACTTCCAGCAATCCAATCCTTCTATCCGCCTTTTCCTGCTACGCGACTGGACCACTTCAGTTGGAGTAAAAGATTCAAATGGAATTACTCCCATATTCATTGATTAACTTTAAATACGTGCGAGAGCAAGTCAGATGAACCAACAAAGAAGCGACCATCCAAAGGGGTATTTCAGTCGATTTTTTTAATTTTTTTTTTTCAGAAGAGTATGGCTCAGGTATAACGGTAATCGGGTCTGTTCGTCTAGAAAATGTTTGGAATAAATTAGGGTAGCTAATAAAAGTTGAAGATTTGAACGATGGAGGCAGGGTGTCACACTGTGGCATAGGTAGTTGTGTGACGTATTAAGTTGCTCGCCTTGAAAAAAGTATCCATGCACAGAGAAGAGATAAAAACCCTTTCCTGAGGGAAACCTAGGTAACCTACCTGAGAATCTCTTGGATACTACGAAATAATACACACACATACGAAAATTTGAGGTAAAAAACCCGAATTTCCGGCCCACCGAAATACCCCATTCCGCACGGACCAGCACAAATCACTCACAAACCTCAAAGTAAAATTGATCATCAAACTCATCCTGAGTCGTTAAAAAAAAAAAAAAAAAAAAAAAAAAACTGGTCCATGGTAAGGGAGTGACAATAATACAACAGTTTTTATTGTTATTGCCTTCTAATCGACTTCTAAGGATCTTCATCGGGGTGAATGACTGAGCTGAAGCCCCAAAGACCGCTGAGCCGGGAAAGGGACTGGAGACTTCCCCACGGCCGTCAGTACCTGGGCATTAGGAGACCCCAGGGACGCCTAAAACTTACCGCTCCCCGCAAGACAGCGCGATCAGAAGGCAAAGGGAGGGGGTTAATGTGTTGGAAAATCGAGGGACGAAAAGTGCAAGAGCGAAATCCCAATCCCCCATTAACAACTTCCGGAAAACAACAGCCCCGCCCTCTCCTTACGAGTTAATTCCGGAGAAGCAAACTTCTCTCCTCTTAATCTTTTGCTTCAGAGGTGTGGGCTTCATGAACGCTATGTAGAAATATGAACTTTCCAAAGTCTGCTCGACTGCAGAATTCCCATGCCAATAAACAATATGGACATCAAATAGTCTGTGACACGAACATCCAGTGTTCATTTCACTGTTGCGTCAGTCCAGTAAAAAAGTCTCAGTTCGGCTTTGAAAAAATCTCAATTGAACCTTTGGAATCGACCAAGAAAAAAATTTTTTTTTACCCCCCTCAAAATTTGTTGGTTTACGTTTCAAGGTACGTAGAATCCAAAAATCGAATAAAAATTTGGCCGTCCGTCCGCCGTACGCGGCACTTTCCCCACTTTGACTCAGCATTGAATGATATTGATGAAATTTGGTATGTACGCTCCATTTGGGGTCTAGTTGTGCCCGAAGATTTCGGTTGATGTAGGTCACTTCTAAGGGTTGAAAAACAAGGTTTGAAATTGTGAAAACGCCCTAACTCAAGAAATTTCGATATAAAGGTATTGTTTTTCCTTCAATTTAAGATTCTATAGAAATGTTAGAATTTTTTGAGACCACGCGGAGCTCTGTAGGACAAATCGTTCGCTCCCTACGATAATTTAAGGGTTGGACGTACGACAAATCAGAAACACGAGTGTGAATCGCAAAAGAGGCATAATCTCCGTTCAAATTTTAACTGACCGAAATGCGATCGATGATTTTCTTCATGTTGGATGGTTGGTGGCTTGGCAGACGAGTGATCTAAATAGAAAACTAATAAACCTTTGTGTAATAATTTTCAGCGTTTTTACTTGAAATCGAATAGATTGGCAGCAAACAGAAGATATGACAAACTAGAATCTCCTGTCCAGTCAAGTACAATCCATCAAAAGGCCTCTCCAATCATTTATTAGTTCTAACTACAATAAGTTCCTGACAAATTTAACATTGATTCATTTTTATTAGATGACTAAACGTAATTGTACATAATGCCAGTGTGGATGTACGTACAGAGTCCTATTTTTTCATGTACATTGTGGAACTGAAACAACAAGAATTCAACCCAAATTGGTCAATAAAGGGGGAGAAACTAGTTCTTTATAAAGTAATTTTCTAGAATTTGGATTAAATTTACATTCATTCTTTCCTTATTAAGTACTGGTCGTTATGCCTCAACAAAATAGCAATACTAGATTCCACAAAATATTCCATCATAAGGGCTAAAATCAGCTTTAAAACGGACGCAAATTTATATTTTTCGGATTCTGCGGGAGAAAGAAGTGGCGTGAAGAAAATATAAAGGGCGCAGGATATCATACCACTCGGGTATTGAATGGATTTTGAACATATCAGCTATTCAACCCAGTGAACTGTGAGCGTGCGGAGCTTACATAAGCAAAACAAGGGGATCCTCGTTTTGTGAGCCACGTACCATTGATATTTAAAACGTCTTGTACCAACCAACAGGGGTTTGTTGATTATTTATCCTGTGATCGACAAATAAACAAGAAAAAGGCCGTACAAGTAAGGGAGCCAGCTCCCCTAAATCCAGAGAAAGGGGCTGGTAGAGGGCGAACAATGGCTGAGCTAAGGTGCCTCTTCGAGCTTCCCGACCCCAACGATATAACTTTCCGTGTTTTCTAGATCTTTATTCACGGGAGAACAGAGGATTCTGGATACGCCCAAAGCATGAGGTGCAGCTCCAGGAAATTGAAAAAGATTTTTTATAGAGAGGCTGGATAACCAAAGACACATTCCTTCCCTCAGTACGCAAGCTTACGATTCATGAATGGTGCCTGGATAACTAAAACCATAGCAACGCACACTATAATGGTGTAGGAACATGAAGGAAAACTGGATTGTTTGAATGAATCATAAATGAATAATAGCAACGACTGGCATGAACCCATGTAATTCATGAATCGCACGAGCTAGTAATATACAGGACATAGATGGAACGGCCACATGAAAAAAAACCGGATTAGAAGTCACACGACACAAAATTCAAACAAACAAGCCCATAATCGAAAGATGATGAACACCTTATCTCTGCCTTATGAGCTCAAATTGACTTAAAAGTAAACATGATTGTGTGATAACAATCATTGTTTCGATGAAAATGTATAATATTATGAACCTATAGTACATGACGACTAATAATGTATGACTACAGTACATGACAATTTACGTATTACAATTTTATAATCCTACTTTTTTCGCGATATCATTGAATCTACCGGTTAAAAGTATGTGAATTGTAGATGTGAAGTAATGAAGTAATTACCAATAAACGAATTGTTTGAGGAAAATAGTTCGGCTTCTTTTTTCTACCTACAATCTGAACATTGTTTTGTCTTCTTCTTTACAATTACGTTAAACAAATACACATTCTTACTGCAAACTACTGGACGAAGGAAGGACTCTGGACAATCAGTGAGTCGGAGGATTGAGGGAGGAGAGCGTGAATTACACGAATAAATCGAATGTTTCTTGGAGGATAACGAAAGGTATGATATAAATAACTGAACATTACGCTAAAAATATGTTGTCGAGGGGATGTGTTTAATTTCCGGTAGGTGTGATGTTTCAGTTTCCACATAGGTTCTGCACCGATAACCTGTGGCTAAGAAACTTGTTTCCCCGCATAGTTTTTTCGAGCGAAGGATTCAAATTAATTTCAAGTACCCGAGTGGTCGGAGTGAGAAACCCATCATCGTTGGTGGTTTCAAGTTGACAAAAACTCGTGTTATATCTGACGGTTCCTGAACTATTCGTTGTTCAAATTGTCAATTAGGGTTTCATAAATACGGAAGAGCATGCGTCGCAGAGTGAACATAATCACGAGCCTTCATCAGATGATACCCTGGAGAGGGAGCTTATAGGCAGATTTTATTTATTCGGTTTTTCATTCGGTTGTTCATAGTGGTATTTGTTCATTGTAGTATTTAATACTACAGGAACTGGCAACAGCATCGACGAGTAATCTCGAACATTTGGGTAAACCCTTGGAAGAAAAGTAGACTAACAGTTCTTGCCGTGAAGAAAATCAAATACAAATTTACCACATGAAAAATGCGATTGAAATAAGAGGTGTTAAATGTTGCCACATGAGGGCAGTAGATTCTATCCTCATTTTCACAGTTCCGTAGAATCTGTGAATGCTTAAAAGGGCAGATTACGTCATTGCCGATGGAACATTTTCTCAAGCGCAAAAAAAGCCCACGTATTTAGAACCTGTCTAGGTACTCATTTCATTTTCTTGGATGATAGGTAACTACCATTTCGTTTGCGCGTTAGTATTTGCATCGTATATCGGTACCTAGTGGTTACATATGCGGTCTACTTCGAGCCTGCGATCTACAAACTTGAACCTGCAGGTTTACCGTGACTGTACAGTGTTGACTTGACAGTTTATCAGTTGACTGTATTGTCGTTTCACAAGGTATTTCAACTCTTCTGATCTTTGTTTTGTACAATGTTCACCTTCATCATTAGTGTTGATGAGGTTGAGGCTCTCAGGTTAGTTCTGTTCCAGTTCACGTGCGTCTGTTGCCTTTCTAGTCAATCTCTGTTCTGTGATATTTTTGTGTTCCTCCCCGTGTTTAGTCAATTTAGTTTATCTCTCTGCCTGTGATATTGTACTGTATGGTATGAAAACGAATGGTGCATGCCCTTTATTGGCGAGGAAGCTCATGAACTCGAACGGATGAAGGATAACAGCAAAATTATGACAAAAATATAACCTGAGCACGAAAGGAACCTACTCTGAATGTACACAGAAGACATAAAACACAAGAGAAAAGATGGGCATCGAAGTTCAGGACCACCGTTTATCTGCTCCGAAACGCATTATAAAGTTCTCAAGCATCAATGCTACATTCAGATTCAGTCCAACATATTCGACGACCATCACAATCGTAAATCAAGTAGTGAAATCGTCAGAACAAGAGGAAGGGTTAGGGACGGGAACTAGTGACATGTGGTGCGAGGGGAGGGGGACGACGGTTTGTTAATTGTTTTTGCCCGCGTGAAGACGCAAACATCTGCCTGGTAAGTGACAATGCGGCGGACGGAGAGGCCCCTCTCACCATTGTGCTCCACATACCTTTTTCGAAGGTTCAATGTGACCAGGTACAAAAGAGCAGGCCAGTGGTGCTTCTCCCCCTACCGCCTCCGCCGGCTCCCCTAGCGCTACGTCAGATCCGACCTATCTGTGTCGTCCGGCAGGAATCCGCCTCGGGGAGTCAACACAAGAACTAACCATCAAACGCTGCAAATTATTACACAACGGTTTATTACTTTCATACAAGGATCGCACGTCTGTAAAGAACTCTTCAACACTTTAGCACAATGGGGTATTTCGGTGGGTCGGAAATTTAGGTTTTTGACCTCAAATTTGGATTCAGCACCATTGAAAACCTCTGTACTCCAACTTTTTGCCCATTGATACTATAACATGTGGTAGAAAAATCATGGGCCTCCATGAACGCATACACACTACGCCGCGGGCTTGTGTGTGTAGTATTTTGTAGTATCCAAGGCCATGAGACGTTCGAGACCACACGGAATCGACGTTGGAACGTCTCGTCACAACAAATTACTAAGTACGTCAATTCATTCAAATCTTCAACTTTCATTAGCTTCAATATCTTCTAAACATATCACGACGAACAGACCCGATTACCGTCATTCCTGACCCATGCTCTTTTCGACAAAATTGACTGAAATACCCGGTTCTAAATTAGTGAAAAAACGTCAGTAGGTAATTATTTAATCACTACCTAATTGAATGAAAAACGGAGTTGAGAAGAACTTTGTCTATTTCCACGAAAATAATGAGTTACAAGTTAAATCCATTTCGACGGTTAGGTCATCATCAGTAACAAACATTATAACAACAGTTATTGTTTGTTACTGATGATGACCTAACTGTCGAAATCGATTTAACTTGTAGCTCATTATTTTCATGGGAATGGACAACGTTCTTCTCAACTCCGTTTTTTATTAAAATGGTTTTCCACTAACCCATCGCGAGTGATTTTATTTGTAGCTAATTGAATAATTAATTATCCACATTAGCGTCGCTATTTCAAATTAATTAAAAACAGTACCTGTACATCGAAAGTTTTCAACTTGAGCCGTTTTGAAAATGTTTCCCGCCACTTTTCACCTCTTAGAAGAGACTGACAATTAACTAAACCTACGGGGCACAAATGGAGCCGGTATCCCAATTTCATCAAAATTGGTCTATCAGAACTGGGCAAGATCGTACAACTGGAACCACGTTTGTTCGATTTTTGGATTCTACGTACCTAGGAACAGAAACCATCACATTTTATACGAGGAGGGAGGGGGTATATTTTGTTCTTGCTCGATTTCAAAAGCTCATAAAAATAATAAACCAAAAATGGGCCTTACATTCAGTAATAACCCCCCGTTACTCCCCCATAAAACCACATTTCTAAATTCTGACGAAGTAGTGCGCAACTAGAAAGATTTTCACGTCGAACAACAATAAAACGACGCAAATCGGTTGAAAAGTGAGGCCTGGGTAGAGTACCTACACAAGATTTGTTAAACACAGGTATGACGAATCTATCTAGTTGTGCACTATGTTGCCGGATTTTTGAATTCTGCCTTTTAAGGAGAGAAAGGGGAGGTAGTACTTAAAAAACGTTCGTTTTCGGGCATAATCTGCTCATACATACAAAGGACGTAGAATCTCATATCCCAGAGTCTTATTTGAACACGAAGCGACTGAATTAGTCCTCAAACTCGGGTTTCCAGTTGCACCACTCCTCCTCTCTCAACCACGGATTAGTGGAGAACCCGTCAACTGATATTTGACAGATGTTTAAACGGGGTGATTTATCAGTCTTGTTACGGGGTGCATTTTCATCGGGCGGATGCGACGAATCCTTATGCCCCCCTTCCGCACCGGTTACGTCGGGGCCGACCCGCTAACGAACTCTTTCACAGCGATATGAGTATCTCTTGGAACACCCCTGGGATTTCCCGGGACCTTATCTCCTGTTACGTGGGCAGCTTTTGTGGCGAGAAAATTCCTCCTCTAACTAAGCGAGGCACCGTAGAGCTCACCAGCTGCTGTAGACATGGTTCACTATACCAAAGCAAGCAATCAACCAACGGTAAACTTTTTTCATTGAAGATGATTGATGAATCTCAGCATGATAGGACAATCCTCAAATTAAATTCTACAGGATTATAATATCAAATTTTAGAATAACATTTCTCCTTTCACATCAGGAATACGGGAAAACTGTCAGTGGAGGCTCATTCCGAGTCACTTCTGATGGTAGATTAATTGTATCACTCCTTAGATTGAGAAGACTGCTGAAATGATAAGTGAAGCATATCAATTCATATGTAGTGGGTAAATTTGCACTGCGTGTGACTCAGAATATTTATGTTGACCTCAAGAGCCTAAAAGACATAACGCATAGCACTCTCCCCGAGTGTTGGTCGCGTGACGATCGCCCGCAATCTTCCAGGAAACACCGGAACCCTAATAAGCCGACAAGGGGTCGGACAAGCGGGGAAAATCGGTCTTTTAGCCCTCCACCCCAGAACGGGCCGATAATGAAACCTGATTCACGAATCAATAGGAATCCAGGAGGCGTCCAATTTTCCTTCAAGAACTTTCCATAAGAACCCCATGCTCCTCACCCCAAATAATGTTCGTTTCCCCTCATGTGCACATACTTCTGCTTGTCACTTCCGATCCCAGTTGTAGCGGAATAATTTGAAGATGGCAATGCCTGCTTCCCCCACTGTTGTTACCCCCGTTGAGATGTGAGGAGTATCCGACGGGCATAGCCTTTTTTCCTTATCTTGGAAATCCTACATATATGGGACCGACAGATCTCCTGCCCTTGTAACGAATTCACGATGTTCTGCTTTCGACGGTGGATGTTCTCAAGGATGGGACAAACGATGAATAGCAACGACATGCGACGGTTCAAGATTGCTCGGTTCCATTTCGTCAGAATGATTACAATTCTCTACTGATAGAAAATATATAGTAGGATTGTGCATGCATGGAACAACTTATCCGTTGATTCACGAGTAACCGCAGTAAATGGAAATTCAGGAAACAGTGAGTAGATACTGTGTGAGTTTTCGTATTGAAACTATTCGCATGCATCTTACCTGCCGTAGATTCCGATCTTGAAAAGAGATAATGCGTTTTGAAGCATCAATAAAATCAAAAGATCTTAGAAAAGGATCTCACTCATCTCTACCTATTTAAAAGTATTTAGAGGACGTTCTTACTAATTGCACTGGTTGAGTAATTCATCGATAATCAAATTGCAATTAAAGAATTGATCGGCGTTCTGATAATAGAGAATAATACGATCTACTATATCGACGGAATAATCATACATTACTGTAATATATAACACCATACTGAGCCACAACGACACCAGAGTCTGATGAAACCGTGAAAAGCGTTTCAAACGGTGAATCAAACTCTTAAGCCAGGTCACAACATCCTATTGAGGGGCCGGTTATTTATTCACTGGCATGAGCACGACGGGCTTGGAAGACAATCACCATCGTGACGTGGTGATGGACAAATAAAACAAAGAAACGAGGAGCCGAAGACAGGACGATCTAGGTGGTGATTGGAAGGACGAGCGACAGCGAGGGAATGTCGTCAGTAATCGAGAGGTCTGGAGGAACTTGGTGGACTAATGTGAAAACCGCTAATGGGCAGTAGAATAACATCGGGACAGTGGGTGGTGTTTGGATCACAGCCCATGGAAGAGCGGGAAGTATGTAGACGCTTCGAGAACGTTAAGGCCTAAGTGCATTATCATGCTCGCACTCTCACGGGCTCACAAGGACAGATGCAAGGCCGAAAAGTGGAGTATGAAGCGAGACGGAGAGACGGTGCGAGTGAGAGGTTCCCTCGAACTGAGATGGTCCGTTGGGACCCGGAGATGGATGGAGAGTCTTCACCAGGGACCTACAAGTCTAGCATCTCCCCTACTGGGATTCAGAATGAAACTCTGGAACCAGCCTGACGTTGAAGAGTAAATAGGAAACAGCAGTTACATACTAAGGAGGAAGTAACAGAGCAGTAAAAATAACGTTTTTCCCCTTACCTTTTTTTTAGATGCGGGCATACCACAATCAAGAGGACCAGGTAAAAGTGGGACAAGGTTCCATTCAACAGTTTATTCTGGCGACACCTCCATGAAGATCCTTCATGTTGACATCCATAATCCAAGAGCAGACAAAACTGAGGGTAGTGTTCAGTAAATTCCAGAAGCTGTGAAACTTGGTCGTCGTGTGACTAATTTAGATGTAGGTTTTATTAAAATTGACAAGAATACGTTTTATGATTTGTCAATCTTCTATTCGTAGAGTAATACCAAAAGATTGTAAAACAGGAGAGACAAAAATAGTGTCACAATATTTTGTAGGGAGATAGGACAAATTCAAAGCAGTAAATGAGTTGTCGAAGGATGGCGGAAACAACATGTAAAAATGAGGATACTATTGAAAAGAGCGACGAAAATACACACGTCTCACCTTATGGGCACCTTTATCATGACCGATAAGATTCGATTTTCAATCCGGAACGGAATCGAAAGGTTTTGTGGCGTGAAAGAAGGAACAGGTGAGTGATGCGATGATGGGGGGATAACCCCGCGGGCTGGTTGGTAACCTGATCAGTTTGGTGCGGACCCCAATGGCAAGGACCTATTGTGGGGCTCCTCTTGTGTGCCAAGAAGAAAAGGACCCCCAGAGCACCACAGTACAATGTGCAAAACGCTTATCCCTTCGCCTGCTTCAGCCCCTAGCGAAGAATTACCGTTTTCGTGGTTCGGGGAGCTGGCGTTATTCACGGAGAGATGGGGCTGTGGGTCTTTCCTAACCCTCAGCGCTGTGCATCGATCAAACTTGCATCAAAAGGTAGACGGATATTTCACAATTGACACATCCGCCGAGTTCGTAGGCACGAATCATAGCGTAACGAGGAGCTCACCATATTACATTTTCTCTTTTCGTAGGTACCTACGATATTATTAATTCGTTTTTATCGATATATGAGCTGATCTATCAGTAGAGCTCTTCACGAAACATCATGAAATACCTAATAATGGAAGAAAATATTTGTTAATTTCATGAAGATATGTACGCAATAAATAAGTTTCGATAATGGCTGACCTGAGGGTCTGCTATAATCATCATTTCATGAAATCCTAAGTAGTTTGGAAGTATCAACTGAAATGTTAATCGTACGATGCTTCTACCTCTGTAGACGGTAATGTACGACTCAGAGCATTTCCACGAGACCACCGTAGACAGTTCAGTGGCCAGAAGAGTGATTAGAACTTGGATGGGTGACCGACGAGGGCTGGGATTCCACATCTCAGGACCAATCATGTTTGAGCTGTTGAGCCTCAAGTGGCGAGGCACTTAATAACCAACAGTGGAATCACAAAATCAAATTCTGATACTCCCTTTGATGGTCAGCAGATGAATGAAGTTTGCGAAGCCAAATGTGGTAGACGAACAAAAATTCAACCTGAAATGGTTGTTTTATTTTATTCTAAAATACAATAGAACATAATATAATTGTTTTAGGCACGGGTATGCTAGAAAAGTTGTTTTTTTTTTGTGTGGAATAGATATCAATGATTTGAAAATAAAGATAAATACCAAAAACGCCAGGTTGAATGATGGGACCGGATGATTTGACTGTTGACACGGTACAAGTGTCTTTTGACAGAGCACAAGGACACAGCATGCTTTAATGAGTACACAAACGGAAACCTCTGATGCGCGAGGAGGGGAGAAGCGCGAGCTGGACGCCCCGCTGAGATTCATGTAAAGTGGGAAAGAATGAAACAACAAACTAACAAAAGCTGAAGCCAATGGTGGTATTTGTTTTGAATGCCGACCAAAAGGGTAAACACAAGAGGAGGCACCTAGGAAGGGTGCAAAGTGACGAGTGAATAGGATATGAGATTATTGGCACCACCCTCCGACCCTCAAGGCGGTGGACCCAGGGCATCATTGTTCACAAGAGGGCTCCACCAGGCTCTGAAGTGGCGAACTGTTGCGTTCCCTCTCCTCAACGCAACCAACTTGTTAAATTCAATTCTGTCAAGCCTATACAAGTATACTTGAAGCCTCTTTTCCAGACAGATAAGTCCCTCATAAGTCCTCCAGAGCCAGGGTCGCTGAGGGATAGACGCCCATCCTCACCATATCTTGATGTCCAAGTTTCTGAACTTACTTGAAAGTTCCTCGCAATCATTTTCTGGGTTGTCAAGCATGACTGCGCACTCCAAGATCCCCAGGGGATATGGGGGAGGAAAAGATATTCTTTAGCATTTCCATTAGCCTGGCAAGAAAAGCACTAGGGTTGAAAATCCTTTGCAAACCTTCCCCTTTCGTTATTAATTTCAAAGGCGTGGAATGTGAACATGTAACAAGCTTAGAATTTATACTTTAAATCCTCCGCGCTTAGTAATTTTCGACCTACCCCTCCCTTTCTTGCTTCCCACCTAAAGAATTTAATTTGTTCGTTGGCTGGGGAAAGGAAGGAGTTTACCTTGTCACTTCTCTGGGTTTCAGCTCGGCAAATTTGAGCCGCTTCGCATACCTAAGCAGGTTCTGCATTATAGACAATACAACACGCCCTAAATTATATACACCCGAGGCAGGAAAATAAAATACGACACATTACGACCTGTCACCTGAACCCTCTAACCTGAAAAAATATCTCTCGGGGTGGAACATGAACTAAATATCAGATTTTTGTTAAGACTACGAGAAACGTAGGAGAACCCATTTTATACCGAGAACTGGGCACCGTCTGAACTTTATGGGAATTTATTAATTTTTATTTCCATAACTTCTTTCCGTAACGATTTCAAAGTCGCACCAGTGTAGACACAACCAGATTGTCTAACATCAAGAATGCGATGGAATTGATTTCACTGTCTGACGAAAAATAAAATCATAAACACCCGTTTTCTCAGAGAAATGAGTGATTTGGCATTTTCTTCATGGACTGTACATGAAATCGTTTTGAGAGGATTTTTGGAATTGAAAACTACAAAAATAATATTCCAGTGGCTGTCACAGATGCCACTGGAATATTATTGTTGTAGTTTCCAAATGTGAGTTTGGTGGATAGAGAGTTAAAGTCCCGGCGGTATCAAAATACATTTCCAACAGTTTCGACGGTTTCAACCAACTATAGCTATTCATAATAGTTCACTTTTGCATTTTATTTTGGGTCATGAGTTCAAAAGATAGGTGATACCTGCACATTCAACATTTTACAGCATAAAATGAGGTCGATACAGGAGTGGAAAAGAGACGCAGTATTCCTATTTTTTATGCATTAGACTATGTAAGTCCCGCGCGGCAATCTCCGGACCAAAACCTTTTTCTTTTCGACTGGAGTCATTGAGCTCAAGCCAAACATTGAATCACTGTTAGTTGGATGATGATGCGTGATAAATTCCAAGCAAGAGACTGAGGCTCTAATGAGATATCAGGTAATACATCTCTATGAGAGAGAGGGGATCCCCAAGGACCCCGCGTTCTGGTCAGACGGAACGTTTGATATTCATTTAGTAGCTTTGGCTGGGGAAGGCGCCATGATAAATCATTGTAGAGCTGGAAGGTTCAACCTAGTCAACATTATGCAGACCGGGGCCACACCCATTATACCAGGCCCTCTTCTTCCTATGGCCACAGGCGAAAGGAGCGTTTTCTTTTTGGGATTTCCTCCTTTTGGATTTATAATTAGGATATTATCCGCTCCTGTCCCCGAGGCGGTCATCGCTTGTCTCCTCCCTCCCTGCTCCGCGTGATGGATGCAGATGGCGGTGGGCCGACGGAATGGGAACCATTACTCCAATCGTTCCAGCAGAGCAACTGCTTCAGCCGATCGAATGTCTTCTTCACGATATTGACTTAAATCATAAGATCCTCAAAGAAAATGAGCTTATTTCTGATTATATAGAGTAATGCCAAATATCATGTACGAGTAGGTAATACAGGTGCATAACGTTGTTTACGGGTTTAACGTAAACGTGCTACAAGTGAACAAGGAGGGAACATGGAAGCAAGGTGACCATGGAAGTCATATCAACCTCCACCTTTCTTGTTTAATTTTGAGAACCTCCAAACAGCCTGTAACTAAACTAAGACAGACTGTCGCGAAGATATTTCCCTAACATACTAACAGGAATAATGGTGTCAATCACCTTCAAATAACCTATGATTTGGGTGGAACGTGTGGTGTTGTCGGTTGATTGATATCTGAAATTAAAAGTTAAAATTTGGAGATTTTCTTTGAAGACGTGTTTCTTGTGTCTCGTGGAATCCAAGAGAGGATTTATAAAAATTCGAAACGAAAGAGAAGAAATTGCATCGTTTTCATTAACACCAATTTTGAAGCTAGCAAAAGTCTGATCTCAAAATATTTTTCACTTCGATATGTCCCTCTATGATCTCTTTTCCTGAGAATTTCATACTCAACTTAGTTGGTCATAAAAAGTCCAGAAAATATACTACGCAGTATTCAGGTTGACATCAGGTTTCTTGAATGCTGTCAATTACAATATTACCACCGAAGTTTAGAATGAAATAGCTAATTGAAAGCTAAGGGCCATTTAATGGCAACATCGTGACAAAATGTCTCGGAGCTAGGGTGGCATAAAATAGAATCCATCAAAAGTAAATAGTACAAAATAAAATGCTCACCAGATTCGCCGGCAAGGGTGATCGACTAGTAACAGTTCTTCAACTTTTGTAGAACATAGGTACATTCCTAAAGTAATGAACTCAACTCATTCAATTCAACCCAAATAATGCAATTCTAAAAATTCTGGCTGAGCAGGACTCAAAAATAACAACAAAAATTGAACAAGAAGATAACGACGCATTTTGGTTGAAATCTGAGGCCACAATACCGCACACAAGATTCGAGAAACAGAATTTTCGTTTCGTGTCCCTCTAACGCCATCGTAACTCGAACAGGTACGTTAATCTGTTCAGAATTTAGGCGTGTGTGGTGCCACTCACCGATTCAACCCCAGAATAGAGATAATCGGGGTTTACCTCTTTTAACTGGAAGGGACATTCAAATAAGAACAACAACGCCAAGCCGACAACATGAAACCTTAATTTTTCCGAATCTCGAAAACCACTGGTCTGATCGGAGTACAATTGTTGTGGTAATAACTACGCCAGGATTCTTGGGAAATTAACAAGCAGGTCTTGAATGGGTAGATTCGAGATGAACCAATATTTCCAAACATTTTTCACCGTAAGGTTGAGTTGTTCTGAATGAAACGATAAGAAACATTATTTATAGGAATAATATTTATAGGGAATTGAGATTTACCTCTGGGAGAAAAAATATTAAGAAGGGTGGACTAATATTCTCAAGAGTTAATCGCAAAGTATCAAGCACTCCCGTTTTGCATGAGCCGTGAACCAATTTCACGGCAGTATGTCACGTTATTAATTTCGTATGACCCCACTGAGACGATATAACTCGCAGTACGAGTATGACCATTAGTAAATCTCTTTCTAGATCCATAAAGTAACCTAACGCTTCACATTCCAATAAAACCGAAACAGCTTTTAAATTGAAATATTGCTTCTCAAAGCGTTGATATAATGAATTGAGAGAGGCAACGTGTAATTTAAGATGAAGTACAACCTCCATCTTCTTGGAAGTGATGGATCGGGAATTCAAGACCGGACCAGAGAGTAACCGTATCCTACTACGATCGCCTGATTCCGATCCGATTAATGAATTTTGATTACGCGTAACCCCAGGAGAAAAGTAATTCGAGAAAAAATAAATAGAACTCTGATATTTTGTGATGGTAGTTTGACAAATTTAGGTCCGATTTTTTTTAAACGTTGAATTTAAAGATAATTAAAAGAGTAATAAAAATGTAAAACAATGTTGATGGAGAGGTGGATTGAGAGGCTCTTTTTGCTTCTTTTTTTTCGAGCTGGAAGACCCAAGTTATTAATATTATGTAACGAGGAACCAGAGGGAGACCCCAGAACGGAGGAAATTGGTTCATTAAGGCCTCAAAACAGGCAATTAACATGCAAGTCTTAATCGACGCTACGTGCTGACCTGGTCAACACTGATCGAATTCTACGGTGCCCCCGGTCCCTAACTCTGATATCACGCTTCTGCTCCTGTCGCTGAGGGGCCGAAAAAAACCAATTGGAGCGGAAATAACGTCTTCGAGTTTTTGAAGAATTCCTCCGTCATGGGAGAAGAATGGAAAAAAAAAATTAATAAATGAACCGAAAAAAAGAAGAAAGATGAAAAAACGACGGGATGGCGTGTGGAGAGCAAAAGGAGCTGAAACTATTTCAGGAGCAGGTGAGATCCGAATAGACGATTTAAATCCCGATCTACAAGTACGAATAATAACTTGGTACGTACGAATCAACAACGTGGTTCACAGATTCTAGACATACCACACACAAGTGCTCCGTCAACCATAAAAACGCTGCAAACTATTACAGAACGGTCTGTGAAGAATACGGCTTTTCCGTTGATAGTGCCAACCAACCATACTATTGCACAAGTTTTAACAATCAAGCTTATTTCGACAAAAAGTTCCTACCAGCTAAACATCGCTAAATTAAAGTTGTAGGTGGCTTCAATATGGAATTTTATGATTGGCTGTTAAGGAAGCACGAGTAAGTACATGAAATCCAATTCGAAGTAACGAAAAATGATCGCATTTGATCAGCTGCAATTTGGCTCACTTCCACTTATTTCAAGCACAAGTTTTTTTTTGGGTGATGAGCTATAGCATTTCATTAGGAATAACTAAGTGAAAGAAAAACGTCGATATATGAACAACGACAGCTTCATATTTGAAAAGTTGATTTGGATAATTAACTACTTATGACATGAAAACAAATTCTAGCATATTTTTCCGGTTATCCTTACTAAACAGACGAGATAATAACAGTATACGAAAAGATCTTACCTGGGTCGGAGTGGTCCAGTTGCTGGGAGGCAGAAACTTGCGAGAGAGGACCGGGTGTCCCGCCCGATCCTGGTGACCTAACGTCCTCGTTCCCGTGGCCGGGATACGACAGAGAGGACGAAGGCGGCCTCTGCAAATTGAAGAAGACGACATTCTATAGACCCAGTCAATAGTTTTGAAGATGTAAATTAAAAGCCAGAGAGTTTAAGATAATCGATAAGCATGGAATCGAGTTTAGTAGATGGTTAACAGTACATAGCAGAGCGAGATGAAATACAAAGATCGTTCCTTGACTGATTTATCACCTCATAAGCACAACCAAATTTACGGAAGCTTTCAACAGGATTATCAGTTTAAAACTAAATTTATCATATTTTTAAATCGCACAATAACAATACGTGTTGAGTTATTAAAACAACATATTGAAGACCATAGTTTCTTGAGTGTCATCATAAACAAGTTTTGGCGTGAAACCAACAGTGTTTGCAATTACTGGATCAGGATTTCTGCGACTCTCGAAGGCGTGACATTCCGGCACAAGCAACCCGAGTTGGGATGGAGCGGGTGGGTCAGAGTGGGTCTAAAGTGTTCCTTGGTTCTCGGGATCCTTGTTAATGGTCTCAGACAAAGTATTTGTTCTTTGCCTTGCTAATTTATTGTAAAGCTCGTACGAGGTGGAAGATTTACTGCCCTACCATCTCCGCTCGACCCTCGACGCGTATTCATAATAATCTTCCATTATTTCTTTTCTTTCTCACTTTTTCCCTCTTGCAAGAGCGCCCACACGTGAGAAACGGGCATAAGCACATTTGGAGGAGCGACAGTAAAGAGATGATAGGGAAAATTTTCGTGCACTCAACTGGAACCAATCGATAGATTGGTAGGAATTTACTGAATGTATTTGACAGATCCGAACACACCTGGTTTAGATCTGTCAGACGATGCAACAAAGCCACGTCAAACTACTACTGAAACACTTCGCACCACAGCAATGGCTCAAATTCTCAACTTATTTGTAGCGAGATCTGGTTGGGGCTCGTGCAGGTATGAAGGATAATCTCATCATAAGTCCAACTATTTCACCAAATCGAATGTACTGAATTCAATTTAAGTAAGTTGTGATGCGGGCTCCTGCGTTTCTACTTCCACATCTTCAGAGACCACTCCTACATTTCAACGTACAAAAATATTCCACTACAATCTTCCAATAAAGTGCCCAGAGCTGAGACAGTTCTATTGAACTAAACCAAGTTCCCTAGATTGTGGAAGAGGCTGAATGCAGCCGAGGCGATCTAGCAGAGACATAAAACGAGAAATCAAAACAAAAAAATATAGATCCGGGATAGTAAAGTAAAGTTAACAACCATTTCAGGTTGGACGCACTAAAACACGATATTTGAACGCACGACCTCCCGATGGAGTCGGTTCGTGTCTCGCAACCGAAGAACGCGCCTCCAAACGACCGCGGCCATACCGGACCCAGAACCGGAATAGTTTGGGCACCACCGGCCCAGCCTTAACCGCCAACCCATGCATTGCACAGTTCCAAATCATCTTAATAGCAAAGCCACTAATATTTTTTTTACTACAAACATTAATTCCATCCTTTTTGTCGCAATGACTTCAAATTGAGAAAGCAAAAGGACTGTTCCCTCGCTTCGGTGAAATATTAGTATATCACTTCCTCACTATCGCCCTCAGTCATGAGAAATTCAGCGCTGAGTAATTAATGAGGACGCTCGAGCCAGTAAAAAATCGAGAGGATTATGGTAATAGAGAGGGATCGTGGCCTTGAAGGTAGAGATGGGATGCATGACATTTGCATATTCAGGAGAATTGATGGGTGGCCACGAGTGGAAACAAATTTCAATGAAACGTGAGCATCGGGTAGAACAGCAGAAATCGATGATTCCATTTCATCATCAGAATGAAGGTATTTCCCTGAATTGAGGGCGATTTTTCAACCAATTTTTAATTAAGATCAATTTTTTTTCTTATATCAAAATCTAAATTCATCTAGTTCAACATGACATTTTCAACCAAAAACCTCAAAAACACCATTTTGGACCTTCTTTTTACATTGGACTCCTTAGAGGTGTGCCATTTTATAGTATGACAATTTATTCAGTTTTGACAAAGTGTTCTAATAGAAAACATTATAAATAAAACCATCGTACATACCACCCGCTAAATATCCAACCCGTCCTTGTATTATTCGCATGAATTATATAGATATTTTTAAAATTATATCTGAATTTACTCGAGTTACGTAAATGTTTCACAATTACGTCAACGGATTATGACCTGTCTCAGTTCTCCTTAGTTTATGATCGCCGAGTTTCCTTCAAAGGGTCACCAATGATTTGCAGATTCCTTCAAGTGAGAGATGAGTTTTCTAAGCATGATTCCATCTCCAGCCTCAGAATCACGTGGCTGAATTACTGTGTATCCATGTACACCTGATCGTATACGCAGTCTAACAATATCTGACAAAGAAGATCAAGGTACTTTACTGGTGGATTGATTGAAGGAAAACGATGAGCAGCATGAGTTTATATTCTACAGGTATATCGAAGAAATGCCTCTAGTAGCACATTAATCAAACATTGACACACACCGCTGTCGCCTTTTCAGAACGGGATCGTAAAGTTGTGGGAGAAATAAAATTGGAAAATAGCAAGTGAAATATTCCTTCAAAAACGATTCCGCCAAGTTAGGGGAGAATCGTAAAAGCCGGTAAAGAGCAATGAGAAACCGAGCGTCAAGTTGATGAGAATTCAGACAACTGGTTGGTTGAAATATTACTAGAAACTCCGGGGAGCTTTTCCAGAGATGTCAAAACTGTCAAAGTTTCATGAAACTCCCAACTTGCGGCTAGAGGAGCTCTCGTAACAAATAAGCTGGGAAACCGAAAAACTTGCAAGAGCCTGGAAACAGTGTTTGGATTTATAATCTTCTGAGATAGAGTGAAACGCTTCAAGCTCACATGGGAATGAAACTGAAATTAATTTAATTATTTGGACAAAAATAAGGAAGAGAAACTCAATGAATATGCATATGAATTGAAAACCTAAAGCGGAAAACCGCATATTCGTAATAATCTACCTTCATTTTATATTTTCGATATATCAAGGGTACGAGAATGAGATATAATTCATATAATTTATAATGATTCATTACAAGAGAAGGTAGGTAGTGCCGTGTTCGCCAGAACATTCTTTGTCTTCATTCAATACCTGTAAATCGCTGAGATCACTGTTGAATATAACTTGCTAACAGTATCTGCCAACTAAACTATTGAAACTACTACCCCATTTACTGAGATCTCCGAGTTAATCATACTGCTGCTATTCCAGAGCCGCAAAATATGTTTGTACCGTCCGACAATGTCAAAAATCCAGATACGTTTTTTCAGATAAATAATGAAACTCCTTTACTTAGGACTAATTCATTTAATTATTGCAATTCGGGTAGTCACAAACAATGTGTGGTGACAAACATATTTGGTGACGATGTTTGATTCGGACGTCGTACAAGTTTATCAGATTTTCTCGTTTGCTTCCAACTTTATCGTTGAGTCGTGAGTCGGATTTATTGCCTCCTAATACGAACGTAGAACGAGACATGAGTTTCCCATTATGTTCAATGAACACAAAAACCAACTCAGCAAACTTCTAAGTTCCAGCCAAGTGGAAAAAGACACCCACTAATAGCTCCTCCGATTGATCGGACAGCAATTAAAACGTCGAAGGACCCGTCCACCCACCTATAAAGACTTCTGTTTTTGGAAACGAGTACCCCGCCTTCTCTCGAGTAAACGTGGAAAGAACGCGTCCTACCGAAAAAACAAGGCAGGACAAACTTGAGTAAATCACATCAGGGATGGAGTGGCGTCCCCTCACACTACTCCAAATTACAGCCTCCTGGCCGGAAAATGACCTACTACTAAGGTAATGGTCCCCTACGAGCCGCTTTTTGCCCCCGACCCCCCTTCTCTCATCTGTCGTCCAGCCCTCTTCATTAGCAATTATCAACACTGAGCGACTACTGTGAACCCAACCAGTTCACGATCTTTTTGTTACACCTTTTTTGTAGTCTCTGAAGCGCTTCATTCATGGTCTTCGGTTCCCAACGGGTAACAGGAAATCTTGAAGTTCCTGTGTATGATGCAGCATTCAACGAGAAGCATCAAATCTGGCAAAATACTTTCAGCATAAATTGCTGTCTCGGGCATTTATACACACGGCTGTGATTATGGTCCTTTGATATCAAAGCCTCACTCACCGTGTTTAGAGGAACTAGACGGAGAATGGATGGAAAAGAAATCTTTTTCTCTCTCCAGGAGGTCCCAACCGAAGTGAAAGCTCCACGATTCCGAAACAGTGGACGATGAAACAACAAAGAAGTTTGGGAATGACAATGAATGTTCCACCTTCTTTCAGTGGAGTATAGCTATATTTTTTTAATTCTCGGAATATTCCCATGAAAGTTCAATAAAGTTTTGTCAATAAATATAAATCACACTGGCTCATAAAGACTATGTATGAAGTGAAATAGTGGAGTATGGGCATTCCACTACAGGAGGAACTTTACAAGATTATTTGAGAGCAAGTATTATTATTGACGTTAGCAGACAGAGTTAAACACAGCTCAAGGCACAAGTATATTTTGTCTTCTTCTTGAATCGACGAAATTTGAAACTTTTAGTAAGTAACGATCGAGTTTTGAAGAGGCTGAAGACTTGAACGATATCGAACATATATCAGGGTCCAAGTGGAATAAGTGATTGATGAGGCCGATAAGGCTTGAAAGGGAAAGCAGTTGGTCGGGTTCTTGAAGCACGCACGCAAAATAAACAGCTCAGAGAACGGTGGCACCTCTCACGGCTGTGGGAGGTGATACCAGATTCTAATACGATAATGTGTAACCCTCGCACGTCACTCTTGCAGTCAAACTCGGCCGACGAAATTCTTATGACAGAACTAATTAAATAAATGTGAACGTCATGTTGAATGTTGAAAAAAATTAATCAAATAACATGTTCTGGAAAATCGTCAACGAAAAAAGAAACAAGAAGTTTGGTTTTCAGCTGCCCAGATGTAGTTTCAATTGTTGCTTCTTGTGAGATCTTGACAATTTCTTAGTAGGTACAATAAAAAGTCACCTATTTCCATTCTATTAAAATGTAGATACTCATTCGTTGATGAAGAAATAGATTCGATTTACATATTACCGAGGTGCTCGGTTTATGAAATAACTTGTTTAATTACACCACTTAGCAACTTATATAGAGCAAGGAGGCTAATCCATGAGGAATCTAAGTAATTTAAAGTATACCAAACTTGAATTTGGGGTTCAAACCATGAGCGCTAGTAGTAAATCACGTTTGATGGCCCATCATCTGCTTTCAGCTACCGATCCGACCCCAATTTAAGCAAGCCTTGGTGAGGGGAGATGGTCATCACTATAAACGTCGGTCGTTCGTTATGAGAAAATTATGAGGAGGAAGTGTGTTTGAGACTAGATAAAAAGAATGCGTTGAAAACTGGAAAAGACATTAAATAAACTAGCATGTCCGCTTGCTTCGCTCGGTCATTCACCACACTGAACTGCTAATGCAATGTGCACCAATCGGTTCCCCAATACGAACTGACGAAAAATCATTTCCCGGGCAACGCAATGGTAAAATGGATTCTGACACAGACATCGTTAGTTTTAGACGGTAATAGGCACAATACAGCAAATCTCATCAAAATCTGTCCAGCCGCATTAATGAAGCACAACAGCGCATACCGTAATATGTTTCAAAATTTCCTAATCGATTCTGGCTTACTTTGTAATTTTGGTTTATTATTTTCAATAATACACCCCCTCAAAATTTGATGGTTTACGTTTCAAGGTACGTAGAATCCAAAAATCGAGTAAACGTTTGGCCGTCCGTACGCCGTCAGCGGCACTTTTGCCACTTAGCATGGACCGATTTTAATGAAATTGGGTATGTAGGCTCCATTTGGGGTCTAATTGTGCCCCGAAGATTTTGGGTGATGTGGGTCACTTTTAAGGGTTCAAAAATAAATCTTGAAAATTTGAAAACGCCCTAACTCAAAAAATCTTGGTATAAAGGTATTGTTTTTCCTTCAATTTAAGATTCTATAGAATTTTTAGAATTTTTTGAGACCACCCGGAGCTCTGTAGGACAAACCGTTCGCTCACTACGAGAATTTAAGGTTTGGACGTACGATAAATCAGAAACACGAGTGTGAATCGTAAAAGAGGTCTAATCTCCGTTCAAATTATAGCTGACCGAAATACGACCGATATTTTTCTTCATGTTGGATGGTTGGTGACTTTGCAGACGAGTGATCTATAGAAAAATAATAAACCATTGTGTAATAATTTGTAGCGGTTTTTGTAGAGCTAAGTTATAACTCTGAAGACAGTTGGAGCTCTGAAGGTCACACCGATGCAACTGTGAAGTTGTCAAACTGTCCATCTTTGATTTTAGTAGAGATTTTTTTGTGAAACGCCATCAAGGTGTACTCCGGATCCCAGTGTTTGTTACCTGCGGGAAGCCAAGGGAAAGAGAGGAATTCCAACCAACTACCTGCTCCTCTGTTATGTTTCTGGCCGATGAACAACAAAACGGTAGAGTCATGGAGGAAACTCGGGAGATTCCACCTGAGGCGACTGTAGGGAGAGGGGAATGTTCTCAAGTCACATATTTTTCATCTTCGTCAACTCTTGAAAAAAAATCTTGTCCTTATAACTTCGAACAAATCGTGACACAACACTGGAACTATCCGAGCTGATAAGGCGTGTCTACGAAACAAGGATTCGTTGAACGCTCAAAGTACCTACAGGAACTTGAATTATGAACTGAATTATGAATTATGATGAATTCGGTTGTATAGAAAACAACAGGAGAGTAACAATGTCAATCAGCAAATAAAAGCAACTAGGTGATTCTACCTGCTCACTACCCATATAGGTCCTAACACTTGGAGTACTAATAGGACTATTTTATATGATGATGTAATACATGGGATTTAATTACTTCTGCCTAAGGGATGTTCGTGGGTTTGTCTCATGAAGTGAATGGGTTTTTCAAACAGGTAGGATGGTGGGTAGCCTACCGAGGGAAATTAGGGTCTGGTCCACCAAGGGACGTGGATGACTAGCTACAAATCAGAAGTAACAAACGCCTCCTCCGGTCAAATCGCGACATTCGAATTTTTAAACCTTTTTGAGAATGAAGCCACAAAACAGATCCAAATCAAAACATTTCATCACGAACAATCGAGGTACACCTGGTTAGGGCGTGAAAACGCTGCAAATTATTACACAATGGTTAATTACTTTTATGTTAAGAACTCCGTTTGCCAAAAAAAAAAATGGATTCTCCATTGAAAGTGCCTACCAACCACAATGTTATCCTGCAACGTTGATAACCAAGTATATTTTGATAAAGTACCTCTCAGTAAAACATCGTTATTCCAAAGTTGGGGATTACGAAATTTTTGTTTTTTGCTAAGGAAGCACAACTCAATGACTAGATTTTATAGTCGAGGAAACGAAAAAAGATAGTATTTTCGGCCAACTTGGATGTACTAGTAACTTGGCGGGTTAAGCGTAGATACGGTCAACAAAGAGGAATCTAGGGACTGATAGGGGAAGGGGAAGCTCTCGGTCAAGAGGCAGTCAAGTGTAATCCCGATTAATTTCACAATCAACTCTCATTTAACCATGATTCTCGTTCAGAGCTCTAGATGGTCCCGTTCGTTTCTAAAACTCAAACACTATCCTAAATTAATGTAAAAAAATAAGTAATTACTTATTCAATAATTAAATGATTGATTATCGCCATAGGAAGCAAATGGTTGGTCCCACTGAACTCTAGGTGGTGACAAAAAATGCTTAAAAATCATAACTATTTTTAAAACAACACATGTATATGGAAAGTATTCGAGCTAAAGCGTTTGGAAAATGTTGTCTCCCATTAGTCACTCCTTAGACGTGACTGACATTTACCAGAAGCTTTGGGGAACAACTAGACCCCAAAGGGAGTTTATATACCAAATTTCATGAAAATTGGTCGATGGGAACCAAGCAGTGCTGCGTACAGCGTACGGCCAGAAAAATGTTTGAATTTTACGTACCTACCTTGAGTTTCAACCATCAAATTTTAAGGATGGGGGGTGGGGGTTACAATGTTTTTTGTTTGATTCCAATGGTTCATAAATGATAATAATACACAAAAAAAAGTGTATGTCTTCAAAACAATTCAAACACTTGATGCGTCTTTCGAACGGGACACCTCCTACCAGGCACGCAGCTAGCCCATAGAGTAGAAACTGGCAGAGAAACATCAACTTTGAAAGCACAATGCAGTGTAATGTGGGACAATGTGCCGGCCATGGTCACTGACCCTCCAGGACCCATCTGGTGGCTGAGGCTATTCTTCTCCCTAAAACGGATCAGCTCCCCCGCGTTCAACGGTTCTTGGCATAAGATTAAATCGATACGCGTACCTTTTTTACCTCAAAAACGACAACCTCTTTTTCAAGGACCAGACAAAAAGGCCTTCCCAGGTCCTCAAAAATAGAGTTCATCAGGTGTTTATAAGGAGTATAACAAGTCGGGTAGTCAACGAAACATTGCTCGACGAAGGGGATACGAAGACAAAGAAGACCCAACAACAAAACGCTGCAAATTATTACACAACGGTTTATTATTTTTATATAGATCACTCGTCTACAAAATCACCAACCATCCAATATGAAGAGAAAAATAAAAAAATTAAAATAAAATCAAAAAATAAAAAAATCCAAAAAAAATCGAAAAAATCAAAAAAAAAATCAAAATCACCAACCATCGATTGCATTTCGGTCAGCTCTAATTTGAACGGAGATTAGGCCTCTTTTGCGAATCACACTCGTGTTTTGATTTATATATATATATATATATATATATTTCAATATAAACCCTTAAATTTTCGAAGGGAGCGAACGGTTTGTCCTACAGAGCTCCGCGTGGTCTCAAAAAATTCTAAAAATTCTATAGAATCTTAATTTGAAGGAAAAACAATACCTTTATATCGAAATTTTTTGAGTTAGGGCGTTTTCAAAATTTCAAAATTGATTTTGGAACCCTTAGGAGTGACCTACATCAACCAAAAGCTTCGGGGCACAACTAGACCCCAAATGGAGCCTACATACCAAATTTCATCAAAATCGGTCAATGCTAAGTGGCAAAAGTGCCGCGTACGGCGTACGGCGTACGGCGGACGGACGGCAAAATTTTTATTCGATTTTTGGATTCTACGTACCTTGAAACGTAAACCATCAAATTTTGAGGGGGTGTTAAAATTTTTTTTTTCTTGGTCGATTCCAAAGGTTCATTATTGAAAATAATAAACCAAAATTAGGTACGCATTCCGCAAGGATGCTAAGACTTTCAATCATAGATTGTGCTTGATAGTTTACAGTAGATTCACTACCGATGTTGGAAGGTACACACACATTCGTGTAGTCTATTTAATATGATGAAATATACATCGTAGTAGGACAATGTTATGACGATGTTACTATCATAATATGATCGTTCAGCAATGCATGCGGTACAGGGGAGGACTTGAATGGATTTACTCCAGACACTATGCTCACCAGACAATTTATGAAACATTCTCTCCATAAATAATTGTGTTGGAATGATCTCCAACACCAATTTTCAGTTGAATTCAGAGGCCTTGATTGATTAAATAATCCACCTGATGATACGATTAACAATGATTCATTGATATACGGGAATATTGGAATACTCATTGTACAATTGATCTCCCAGGTATAGATTCAATCAACAATACACATCCATTAGTTTTGACTTCAATGTTGAAGGTTGAGGAAATTAGGAAGTAAATGACGTGGGAATACGGAAGGAGAAAGGGACACAAATGATAAAGTGGTGTTGGTTCAGTGAAGAAGTTGATGAAAGACTGACAGGAAGAACGAGACAGAGGCATTTTGAACGAAATAAGAAAGGAGTTCTCACAAATTATCAAGGTAAAAAACATCAAAAGATCATTCGCCAACTTCGTGATATGAAGTACTTTAGTACTGCAAGAACGATTCAGTGGAAATAACTGTCATCACCTGGTGAGCGGTGATGTGAATAATTTAACATCTAATATTGATATTAGCGTTGAATTTAGCCCAGCATTCCACTTAAAACCACAACGAGATCAATGATCGCTTTTCAAGGAAGAACTGCAATCATCTTGTAATAATTTTCATGAAAATGAAAGCAAACATTATTTTCTGTTGACGTTGAAAAGTGAACAAGTCTTTTTGAATGTTGAATTTCAAAATACGCTTTGAAAACATCAAACAAAGAGTTAAAACGACGAAGTGGACGAGGCATTCTAAAGTAACCACACAGTTCAAGAAGCCTGACGTCAATTGAAAGTACAAACACGACTTCCGTCTAATCGCGACAGCTGGACGGGGTGGACTCGTT
This sequence comes from Apolygus lucorum, assembly GCA_009739505.2. NCBI lineage: Eukaryota > Metazoa > Arthropoda > Insecta > Hemiptera > Miridae > Apolygus > Apolygus lucorum. The sequence goes on from CM019167.2 coordinate 27,644,944, forward strand.
GTTTGGTTTGTGTTTAGCGTGAATTGATGGGGCAGCAGAAAGGTTCATCATTCATGAATTGTACATATTGAGCGGACCCTGAGTGGTTAATGGATAACAATTAGTAAAGTATCCAACAAGGGATTATTGATCATTGCGTTGTGATGGTGTAAGCGCGCTAGAATAATCTCCCTGCAACAAGTAAAAAGTAGGTAAGCAACCGTTTCCCGCTGGATTTTCGCCACCGACGTCGCGGACGTCATCAGCTGTCCTCCAATAGAAGGGTCATAATTAATAATGATGGGTTTCAAGGGGGTCTTTGTCGGTCGTCGTTCGTTCCTCATTCCGGGTCAGCATTTCGCGAAATTGTAGGGGCAAAAACTTAAAAAGTCGTACCTAAAAATGAAATTTTAAAGGATTTTAGAAATTCATTAGTGCACGGCTCCAGAGAATTGAAAAACTGAAATATTGCCGCTGGTATCATCTGCATCAATTAAAAATGGGGAAAACTACTGAATAAACGGGTTTCCCCATGTTTTTACTCATATTTCTCTGGCAATTATTGATCGATTTAGATGATTCCAGCGGCAATATTTCAGTTTTTCAATTCCCCGAAAAAAAAGAAAAAAATTGGCGAAATACTGACCCGGAACGAGGAACGAACGGCTACCGATCGAGACCCTCTTAAGATGTCTGATTGCCCAAGTTCGGTGATCTCAAGAGAGTACGTTCATTTAACAATCTAACGTCTGACATCTATGCATTGATATTTGATATTGAGTGTTCGGAACGAGTTCAGCATCGACAAATCCAAATAGTATAACACGAAAGACTTAATTTACGCACATGGTACTAATTAAAATTTTATAAATAATTGGAGTGCTTGCTGGTTTAATAAACCGCTTTCAGTGAGATTGTCGAAGTTAAAGCCATTAGTCTCGAGAGATTATTTGGATTGGTGACCGCTAGCAAACGGAATCACACGTCCTAATCATTTTCGAGTTGGTATTAACGAGGTGAGGAAATGAGTATCCATGAGCGATATCATCAGAACCAATTCTTATCATCCCTTTGGAAGTAACTGATGACGTCCGCGACACCAGGAACGGTAGTCGGAAAAAAATTCAACCTTAAATGGTAATTGAGTTACTTTGTGTGCGAGTTAATTAAAAGAGTGATGCAACTTAGCTCTTCATTCAAACAACCATAAACCTGGGTTGTTAAAAAAATCAATCGATTTAGGAATAAAACCCCTCAAACAGTTCATAATGTTCGGTCTGAAAGGAGGTTTTTTTGTGTGGAAAAATCTAGATTTTTTGCATCTTCTTTACATTGAGAGTTATTAATATCGTCGAGAAAGAACATATTAGATACGAAACAAAGTAAATCATTCCATTACCGCCCCGAAATTGTTTACAAGAAATTGGGGTGATACTCCAGCTGACCAGGGGCACGGAGAAATTTCCTCCACAAAGTTTCATATTCAGTAAGTATTGAAAAATGGATGAAGACTCATACTGAATAATCCAACTGTGATCTTCATACAACGTGAGTCTTGACATCTTCTTTGGCTGTCTATTTATACTTATTGCTCACCGAGAAGGTTCAAGGTCGATTCACTAAGCTTGAGAGACAGAACTCATTTTTCATTATTTTCCGCACCCCCATTTGCTCGGCCTCCTTGCCACAGGAGGCCCTCCCCGTAAGCAGCAGCAGTCATTTTCACGCAGCCTCGTCCCGTCCAACGATGAAAAACCTCCGAGAAAAGCCAAGAAGCCGGAGAAATGAAGAGTTACGGCTCCCTGGGGAACTTGAGAAGCTTCCCCAGGCTTTTTCCCCGAGTTTTTTCCTTTTTTCCCTCTCTCTTTCTCGTTTAATCCTCCCGGATCTGGGACCTCAGGGGATAACGAGAACGATTCCAACGTAAAGTAACCCAGCTGTGGGTCGAAGTGTGGCTCACATGCAGACGGTGAGCAAGGAAAAGGAAGATTACACTGGTTGCCACAGTGGTCTACCGTATGACGTGGATCTTCATGAAAGTAAGGAAAGTTGTGTTTCTGGGAAGCCATCCCAGTTTTAAAATAACACCACCATTAGCTGTCACAAATCTTCAAATTTAAGTGACGTTTACATTCACCAAGAAGTAAATACTAGTCATACCTTTAACGTAATTCACAAGGTACTATGAAGTACATGAAATACATCCATTAGGAAGTCATACATGAGAATGCATAGTGATGAGTATTCCATCATTGGCATTTTTTTGTACAGCTTGTAAACACCTGTTATGATCTGACTGACTCTGTGCTTACCTATTAATGTTTATTATTTTATTAAACTCCTTCTTACTAGCTGATTTTATCTTATAATTTAGACCCTCCTCAGGTGTAAGATTGGAAGAAGTGATTCTTGATGGAGATCGTCAATTGGTGCTGTGAGCTACCGTCATCGACTGAAGGTGACGTTAAGGGTTATCTATAACCAGCGCTGATGAGCTACCGTTATTAGAAGGGTTGATTTTTTTAAAGGAGACGGCAACCGGCGCGGTCAGCCACTGTTAATGCCCTAATATGGTAAGGAAAATATGAGCGAGGGATGAAGTAGGTGAGTATTGATCAAGTCGGTTTGATAGGCTGGACTGGATCCAGGTACTTATATCCGAGGTATGGGAGAAGGTACAAGTACGACCCTCGACCATCGGCCATCTGCTCGAGTTGAGGTGTCTTCTGTTGAGGTGTCCTTCTCTATATGTGAGACTAAATTCCCTAAGAGGAAGTCGTAATACTCGTAGCACCTTTTGTCAAGGACCTCCAAGAAATCGATTCCACACCGATTCTCCTCCGAAGCGTTTTCGGTATTTTTTCACCAAAAGGGGGGCATATTTTGTCAACCCCTTGTTTTCGAGAATAATTCTAATTTTGCGACATTTTGCACTATATTAAAGTCTATATTGAACGGTTGAAAAGCGGGGATGCACACATCAGTTTCTAACTATTTTCATGAAAGTCTTACGTCCAGGCATGAACAAGTATCACTCGCACGTGTAGAAGCGAGATGGAGACTGTTCAGCTGTGACGACAATTCGTTTATACATATCTTTCTTTGCCACATACATCTACACAGTATGTATGACGTAACCAACAAACCGAAAAATTACAAAATTCTTGCATCTGCGGGATAAGTAATAAAAAGTTGCTGTTTGGTCCAGGAAAACCCTAAGATTAAAAGGCTCAATGGCAGCGTGGGATTAGTTTGTTTGTCAACAACAAAAGAGGATGTTCTATTGTTCATACATTTTTCATTGTCCAAATGAATCCAAAGTGTAAATTATGAGTGGTCCTCTTCGACGATTACGGAGTCATTCCGACGAACGTGAAACTCGTTCCTGTCTAGAGAGAAATAATGCTCAATTAGAAAGTTATCTAAATGTCGGATTGATTTGAAGCGTGAGTGGCATTCATTAACGGGGAAGGGACAATGGAACACGTTCCTTCTAGCAGCTAAAATAATTAAGTCGTTTTTATGAGAGCCCCTCACCGCCTCCAAGATTCCGTAGAGACACGTCAGAAGAAATCCAGTCACCAGGGCTGAAGAACGCCGTCTAGTTGCGCCTCTTTCAAGTTTTTCGCGGGGCCCCCGCCGCGCCCTCTGGCTGGTGAACCCTATAAGTATGCTGGTCACCCCGGTTTCTTGCACAACTCTGCCATTGTCCTTCCAGACGGAGTGTCCCTTCTCAAATGCCGTAACACTCGTCGAAATCTTCGGCCCAAATTCGTGACCTCCTTCGCCCAGCCGCGTTGGGGTTTCTCCGCAGTCACTTCCAGGCGGATACTCCGGTGTCTTGCGCGTCTCAAATCAATTTTTTCAGAACTCACCCAACTAGACAGGATTAATTTCATAAAGACTTCTGAAACCTACATCTTCTGTAAGGTTAGTAGGTGATTCCTAAACTGGGGGCAATTTTGATCCGAGAAAAAATGGAAAAAACAGTTTTCCAAATTACTTCAATTTTTTAAAAATGGATTTTGGTCATACCCTGTGAGGCAAAGTGCGCTATGGCAGCTCATGAATCACTTTCCCTTGTCCAAAATTTAAATTTGAATTTCAGGTCCATGACAGTGTGAATTGGGGCTCACGACAATGTTAATGTGTCCCTAATAATATGGATACATTTCAATTTGTTACACTGTAACACTTCACTTCTTGGGGTACTGAAAGAAAACGAAACAGCATTGCATTTTTGGTAAATCTTTTCTTTCTGTATTAACTCTATTAACGTGGAAGAAGGAATTCAGGTGCATAGGTTTATTACTTACATTGTCGTGGCAGCCTCTAGTTCGGTAATTTTAATGACCAAGATTCAATAAATATAGAAATATTTATTCGGATGATTCGATGATTTATTCGGATGGATTAGATGATTGAAAATCGACTGAAAACTTGAGAATTTAACTTTTAGACGAACCAAGACAATGTGAAAAGACATTTGTAGCTTACGAGTTAGAACATTAACAAAATATCCAATATAATTCTAGAAGGTATTATAGAGCTCATCAGAACCTACAGTTGGGGAAGAAAATCAACGTTGTAGATTTAGTGGATGCAATTTCACAGGAGTTAGACGCGAATTTGCCAGTAGTTTATGAATCACCCTTGTACAGAATGCCGAGTCTCATCCACTAGAAGCACCAACCCTGACTCCAGGACCTACATGTCGTTGACACCATTTCCAGCTCAGGTTTGATTGATTCAAATAAACATTCACACTGAATGTTCACATACCCATTAAATAAATCAGTGAATGATGTTGTTATTATTATTTTCTTTTCACATCAGCTACGATTATTTCTGCAGGTTGTGGCTCCGTATCGTTCACGAGTTACTAAGACTAAAATAAGTCTTAAACGAAATGCTCGGCTATTACGTGATTTACATTTTGGCGTTCATTGCCTCGGGTATATCTGCAGTAAATAGGAAGTCGGTTGAGAAGCGGTGAACCCTTTCGTGACTCGGCTCCTTGATAAGGGCAGTGCCAGATCCAGCGGCACACAACAACCCCTTCCCGACGTACCCTCCCTCGGATTTCGCCTGATATTTCGTACGCGCGGTTTATAATTGTGTTTAACGACGTGCCTTGGAATGATGAGGCCGTCATGAAGTCGAGAATACATTAGCATTTAAATGAGAAATCCGCTGGTTAGGGAGGCGGGAGGCCAAGGGAGGTAGGTTGGGCGGAAGGCTGTGTGCGGGTCCGGATGTGACTGAGTAAACACAGATATGCTACATTAGGAAACATGTGTACGTGGATAGTGGGACACATTGTTTGTCAGGTGATAGAAGTTTCAGGTAAAAGGGGCACATTGCTTCACTCCAGAAAGTCTCCAGAGATAAAGTCACATGATGGTCCTAGGACATTACCAACGACCGTTTAGCCCAGTGTGTTTTGCCCATCAATGGCATTCGTGAAAGAAACATCCACTTTGAGAATGAAAATGAAAACATTTTCATTAATGAATTGAAAAATAACGATTTCGGTATGACAAACCCGTTTAAATGTAAAGCTCATGAAATTTATCAGGGTGAGGAATGAATTCTAATAATGCTAGGTTCGAATTTGAGCTCAGCTCACGCTCACTAATCCTTAATGCAACTAATTAGCACTGAGTCGGCGAATATAACCGGAAGACAGAATGAATGGCGTCAAGAAGGCAGATACGAGGACATTGTGTTAGTTTGAAAAATCTCGTGGTCTCAAATCCATGGCGCCAATTACATTCGCGTTCTTCATAGTCCCGAACAAACACTCTGGAGGATCAATTACTGAGAATGCAAACAAAGCAAGCGCAGAAAGAAATGTGTAATTGTCCTTAATAAACGGGGCTGCTGGGCGGGTTTTGAATTATGAAAAGAGATGAAGAACAGCGGCTGATTGGAGGCGACACGTTGGCTCATTGAACTAATTATAGTCAACAGGGGGAGGGGGACGGAGCTCTCAGTCTTCGAAAACCATCAACCTCAATGCCAAGAGACTCGTTCCATTCTCCTGAAGTTGGAACTGAGACCCTCTGTTTGAGTTGTGCGTAATGACCCTAATTTATAAGATACTAGGAAGGAATTTATAGTAGGAATTTATGCATGGTATTTCATGCCGAGGCACTACAAATGAAGAATGGGAACAACGAATTGGTCATGTATGTGCATGTTTCCGCAAATGTTATGCTGAAAATTTCAAAAGATTAGCTTTCAGGAAGGTCTATATCTCTACTGTGCCCAGTCTTAATGAATAGAAAACATACTAAAGTAAAATGCGGGAATGGGACTGAGCTTGTAGCTAGTGCCCTCTTGAGTTGAGGTATTCCATTCTGATCTGAAATTTGGTCCTGATAACCCACAAGTCAATATGAGCTTCAATTCATGAGCGGATGGAAAATGATAGGTGACAAGTGGCCAGGAATCATCCATTGGAAAAGAAACACTAGATCATTCAACAACAACACACTGGGAGAATCTCCGCATCTAAGAGAGTTGAATAAGAAACAGTGAAACGTTGATAACGTCCACCGCCGGAGACCTATCTACCCGACATATGTATCTCCAGCAGAGATACACCAAGCTTCGGTATTCCAACAGAATGTAGAAAAAGTTGTTAAAGATGTAGAAGACAATGGAGAGGGAAACTTGAGCCTAGTTGAAGAGAAGGGAAAGATTGAAGAAATACCTCGTTCACAGACGTCCAGGATAGCGGTGAGAGATTCAAACTCTCGACATGGTGGAGAAATGGACAGGGAAGAGGGGAAGGAATGCTAACTAACTCCTTGCGCATATAAACCCGGGGACATTTTCAAAGACTTGAAACCAAAGAAAAGCTCCATTTTAGGATTCTGTTGCATTTCAAGATGCAGATAACATCTCCTGTCAAAAATAAACTTGAAAGAGGGGTGGAGAGCGAGGCAATTTAAAGCAGTGGACAATGAAGGAACATTCCTGGTTGTTTGAGTGGGCGATAAGCTGATATATGATAATTCCGTCCCAGGAGGAGAAATGGAAAGGAAACACAAGAGAGGGATTCTGGGTAAGGCTATCTTCCAAAGAATCTTATTTATATCAAGGTGAGATAGGGAGGCGTTGGAGAGGAATTGTGTTCAAACAGCGAGCTTGTGTTTAAGTGGAGGATAATGAGCAAACGGCAGGGAGTTATCGACTGTTGTGGTTAGTAAGTACATTTCCTGAGGGTTGGTCTTCACAAAAGAATGATTACTAGGGAGAAGGGAGAACAATGCGGAGTCGCCACGCGACTCAGCTCTCCCCTAACAGATAATGATCTTGCCATTCAAACACAACAATAACCGCGGCTACGCTCCGCCCCCACCCACCCCCTTTTATAATTGAGTATTTTTTAACAGATAGTGACAGGAGAAACGTCAATGTCACTGGTCTTAATTCAAGGGTTGGAAATCTCCCAGGCTCACCACCATTGCCGACCCTTCCTCGCTTCGGGAAGATTAAAAAAAGAAATAATGAAAAAATAATCAAAAGAATAATAATTGACGATATAGTTGGAGTGAATAATATAGCGACTATTTGAAATGGATCTATGATGGAGCAGTTCTGTAAGACCATGTTTGTTCCAGTGGGAAATACATAACTGGTTCCTCAATTTGTCAATTTGACAATTCATCTAATCTGTGATACAAATCATTGATCAGCAGATGTAAATGGAAGATAAATAGCAATCTATTGACTAGGAATAATATTATTGTCGGGCATAATCTCCTAAGCTCGAAAAACAAACACCACAACTCTCCAATGATCCACAGATCGATATGGCAGAGATATCCAAAATACTCAACTTAAAGAACCTGGAAAACCAGGAAATTGTTTTAAAAAAACATTAAGGCCCCAGGTATGAAACTTTCTAGTTTAAAAGTTCAAGTATTTCTGTGCAAATATTTCAGTATAGCATATTTACGAGACAACATCGACCTAAGAGCAAGTGCTCTTCCATATTTGCAAAGAGCAAGTGCTTTCCATATTTTCACTGTAAAGATCGAATTTCCATCATTTAGACATCCGAGGCGAGGAAAATTTAGATTCTCGTCTGTCCGCTTAACAAGGGATGGGCCCGTACAAGTTCCCACCATTACAGAACAGAGTTCCGGAGCTATAGACGGCTAATTGACTTCTCTTGTACCAGAGAACACATACAGAAACAGCGCTACTCTATATTCATATGGCAGCTCGGGTGCACTAAGAGGGGGGTACCTGCATAATGTTTGTCCCGCTCACAACCAACTATCGCCGAGAGATGTGAGCAAACAGACCACGTCACAGTTGTATTTCAATATTTGTTCGTTAACGCTAAAACCGGCAGGACTGAAACATGAAAAGCACCTGGGAGAAGTAAAGCGTAGTCAGTGGCACTGAGTGGCTCTACTAATGCACGCATTCGACGTATACACAGATAGATTTTGGTTAGTGAGACTACATTTGCCATTGTTATTTGTATAATTGGGGGCCAGAGATGCCATGACATGTTCAGATGCACTTACGATTTTTTGAACGATAAGATCATTTTCCAGAAGTGACATTCAGGATGTAATTCAGCTTGAGATATGGTGTGGCGACTACAATTATGTAGGTACATGAACTCCACATACCATATATATAATTAATACCTTACTGCAAGTATCTACTCGATAGACAAACATAGTTCGTAATTCAGTATATCTACACTACAAAACGGACGAATTCATTATAGAACTCGCATGCAACGACAAAATTCAAACATCATGGTGAACCGTCATCTTGCAAAGATAACGTAGAGGCACTCAATTCAATACATCCAAATTTCATTGAACGAAAGTAATTGTACCTTGATACGTTCTGTTCTACGGGTTGAATAGAACATTCTTCATTCTTTATTCCACAAAAAAATAATAAGAAAAATAAGAAAATGTCAAATATGATTACTTACCTATCATTGTTTTTGTTAGGAATGAATATGAATCATAATTAAAATATGAAAAACTAGAAATCGGGAAATAGCTGGATTTCTCATAGAGCTCAGGAACACAAAAGCTGATGGGACAGGGCAGAATTGGGGGCACTTGCACTAGGTCTCCAATAAGCTAGACCAAGCTTGAGCCACTCATTTTTGTGGAATAAATTTGTTGTCTAGTCCCTGCTCCCTCCATAATGTAGCCAACATGAAGAACTCCCGAATGCATTAACCAAATTATCAGAGGAGGAAGATAATCAAGAATAGCGCGGTCCCTCAAACCTCGTTTATGAGCCCGAACTGAAAATTCTGCCGCCTTACGGCTTCTTTATTATTCATTATATCGCCTACTTCTCCCCTCCGTGCATTCATCACTTCTGACGCCCTCCCGTAAAAAAATGAAACTGGAACACTTTCCATTATATCCGTATCCATGCACGAAATAAGAATGATGCTGTAATTGTCTTTTGGCGCTCCACCCCGGAGTCGGAGGGGCATAAAATATTCAATTTTCAAATGAACCTTAAGGTAAAAAAGAGGGACCGACGAAAGTCTAAGAGTGAGAAGGGGGAAAAACCCCATAAAAGTGACTTTGCAACAGTCAACTCAATGCGATCTCATCATTGCCGAGAGAAAAACGTAAATTGGCTGTTTAAACGGGAGATTGGCTATTCAAAACAGAAGATCTTATAGTACGAGCAAAGTGGCATCTCCACAAAGACATAACATCCCCCCACAATGATGTTTTCAACTGTAGGGAAATAGGAATTGATGATGCCTTAACACCGAATTATCCACAGAATTATATCAGAGATGCTCAATCAGTAAGAGGATGGGATAAACTGTACTGACACACATTGAACATGTGTTTAGCCTTCACACATACAGACCAGGGGATCAAGAAGTGTATACTTGACAAGTATTTCAACTTCACAGGAGAGCATGGTGCCTCTGATATGTACCTATCACGCATGCATCGTAGTGCATTCGTAAATGTGAACGGAAGGAGGGATACCATCAATAACTGATCATCCATCATCGAAGTCGAAGATTGAAACTGAATTTCGTAGATTACCAGTAGATACTACAGACTACTACTTGCAGTACGTACAACTCACTTTTTTTTCTCCATCACAATGAAAAGGAATCCGCAAGGGCACTGAGCCATTATAAAAATTTTATTTTTCGAAAGATCCCTTCTGACGAATATTCCCGATCAATAACTCAAAATTCAAAAATCAATCCTACTGAAATGTGGGAAAAGAGTAAATTTGGAAAGTATACTCTGTACGGTACTATTTTTGATGCTCTCAGCAAACACAGTCAGCCGGGTTTTCACATTAATTCCTCGCCGTTCGTGGACATCGTAATAGGTAGCGTGTTACAAATGTGATAGCAACCGTGAAAAAACTCATGCGACGAGGAGAGGAAATTAGAGGTTCAACTTCAAGATTATCTCGCTCCATTAAATCATTTTTCATTATAACCTAAATTAACGCGCGCTTCACGGTATCAACGTGGGGATCTTAAATTTTACACGACGTGCATCTAACAACTATTTCTATGCGTGTTCTACCAATTAAAGAATGTGACGATAATTCCAAAGGTTCAGCAAGACATCCCCTTACAACTAGAGATGGTGACCAATGGCGTTCTGACTAACTTGGGCTGCAAGACCCCAACAACTAATCTGACTCGAATGGAATGGATGAATAGTCAAGATTTGTACCTCTGCTGTCGATCTATGAACTTGAGTGCAGATCTTGAGAGCTAATATCGATGGACTTGTGGGATATATTGGATAGTTGAAGAGTTTTCTTTCAAACGGGCTTATATCCATTTTTTACACTTTTTGTTTTTTTCACAGATTCTGAATCTTTGGGATAAGGCCTATCACCTCACGAGTTGAATTCCTTCCGATACGGTTTATATCCCGCCTTAAAAGCTTGGTAAAACAGGGTTTGCGGACAAAACGGCGTATATCCATCCCGTTGTTTTCAATAAACACTTTTTCAAATTACGGTTTTCGGATTATACATCTTAAAACGTAAACCATCAAATTTTTAAGGAGGTTAGAATGTTTTTTCTTGATCGATTCCGAAGGTTCATTATTGAAAATAATGGGTAAAAAATAAAATAAAATGAAAATGAGCCTTTTCGTCGCACAACCAACAACTCGCTTCTTTTCAAAGTAGCTCATATCCATCGTTTTTCATCAAATGTCTTACAATCAAAAGTTCCATGAACAAACTATTTGGAAAATGTGGGAACCCTAGACAGCTCCCTTCGCCATGAAATTAGTTTTTCTCAATTTCCCACAAAACATTCGAAGTGGATGTAAGCCCGTTTGAAAGAAAACTCTTCAGTTACGATATCAAAGAAAGCCGAAATGATTATAATCTAAATATAAATATAAATTTTGATATGAAAATGGAAACGTATAATCTATAATAATTTAGTCAGTTACACCTTTAACCTGAACCTCCTGCAAAGGTAACGTGAGAAAACTCCACCAGATTGAGCATAGGAAGTATCGGACACAGTTGGAAGTAAATTCGTTCAGATAGCTCTAAAACCCCTCACACAACAACACAAAGAATAACTTTTTGATCTGGAAGAATGCCTCACTTGTTTTGGGTAGTGACTTATCTAGGATGGCCCGCCAAGAAAATATTGATAGGACATACAGGTGGCAGAGAATATGCGGGTCAACGAATGAAGAAACGGGCTGATTCATAAGTGATTAAACAAAGGTTGGGACAGTGCGTTTGATTTTAAAAGAGCTTGAGAATTCTAAGAAATTGACGTCGATCAGTTTTCTACCCGCAAAATTGGACAGTACAGCAGAAAAAGAATAGCTAGAAGAAACCCCCACTTCCCGTAATATCAAAAAGAAAGGATCCAATTTCACTAACAGCTACAGTCTGAATTTCAGTCCACATATGAATGTTGGGGGTCTAGCCTATTAAGGATTGTTGAGGTCTAGACCAATAATGAATGGAAGTCTATGGAAACATTAACTAACTTTAATTAATTGACTTAACATACAATAATATAACCATACTAATTGATCAAGCGCTTGACGATCTATGTGTATATCTCTTTACAATATTCATGAGTTCTGTCCGAATCCTTTGCTTCCGAGTCTACCAAGGTAGCGGAAGCAATGCTTTCACTTTTCAAGGTTGAAAAAAAAAGTTCTACAAAATCAAACTTTCCACTTAAGCGTAAAACGCTTTTAGACATTCCCGAACAAGGTTATTGGTGAGGGGAGGATAAATTGCGGCAGATCCTCAGTATGTGCTTATGTTGTTTATTTTTCATGTCGAGCTAGCTTTCGCCCCTAGGGCATCTTCAGGACACTGTCAACAACGGGTGCAGTTTAGGAGGTCGTATGAACAGGCATGGATAAGTAACACTAGTTACTATGTTCAGGTACAGCTTTGGTTAAGGGTAGTTATAAAATATTTTACCTTTCTTTATGATTTGCCATAGTTTTGTAAGTAAATGAACGTTTGACTTTCATTTCAGCTGTTTCTACATATGTATTAGCCCAATAGCATATATTCCCATGGCTTTTCTCCATGTAGCATTCGTGCTTTTAAATAGTCTGTAAGTGATATTGGGGTAATTAGAGGGATGTAAAGTAGGGTAGTTGTTACACTTGTTATATGGTTGAGGGCAGGTACTTACTATAAGTTTGGTGGGATGATATTTAGGTTCTGACTTCCAGATCCTGTCCTGTTGATTTTTGTTTTCCAAAAATGGTCCAGTTTTTTAAACAAAGAAGGGGAAATCCCAAGTCCTTTAGCTTTAAAGCCTTGGAAGTGCTGGGGCCTGCAATTTAGTAGTTAACCGCACCCGTTGTTGACAGTGTCCTGAAGATGCCCTTGGGCCGAAAGCTAGCTCGACATGAAAAATAAACAACATAAGCACATACTGAGGATCCGCCGCAATTTATCCTCCCCTCACCAATAACTTTGTCAACAAGAACGCAACAAACTATGAACATTCCCGAACATTTTTGGTCTCATTTCTGTGTGGCTGTCTGTCATTGAATCCTACTAACGGCCGAAACCCGAACTTAGTGTCCAATTGTGATGAAATTTTTCAGAGATGCAGGATGAATGTGCAGGATAAATATGGTCCACTATGAAAATCATGGTCCTCGGATCGATAGTAGTTTCTGCGCATGCGCTACATGAAAACCCTGTAACAGCCATCAATTCTACATTTTCCACCCCAATAAGATGGAATTTTCAGAGATTGTGCGATATTTTTACAATCTGAAGAGCATCTAGTTGAAGGGCGTAGTCATATAATCTTTCTCTGAGACGAGTTTGTATGAAATCCGCCTTTAAAGTCGCTTCAGTATATTTAGCGATAGATTTCGGTAAGTTAAGAGATGTCGTGAAGATGTTCTGCAGCTGGTGACAGCTTGACGGATATTTTGGTGAGTCAATCCTTCGAGAACATCAGAGGGGGAAAACTCATTTCCCTAGAGTTGCGGTGCCAACACAATAGTTGGGTTGCCTACAGCTAGAGACGTAATTATGTCCTTCGAACACCAAGAAAATACCGTGAAAACATATGAAAGGAGGGATGTGAGAGTCAGACAGTTGAACGTGTGATCTGTCGGACAGTTGAGCGTGTGATCAAAGTGAAAGCAAATTGTTTTCCGAGGGCAGACGAGTGAGATGGTTGAAATAGCTCGGGGAGCGGGTCATCCTCACCTGGGACGGGTTTCGCTCACGGCCGAGAGACACTTCTGCCGCCACCACCCGTCCCCTCGTCGCAATATGTCCGTCCAAGTCGCAGTTCCCCTCCATCAGGTCTCGTCGCCTTTTATTGAATCAACTCGGAAGGTGCAGCACCGAAAATACGCCCGGAGTCTTCGGAGATACGAATCAGAGAGGTGTGATGACGACAAATTATTATGTAGCGTCAACTCGTTGAAGCGATCCATCGGACCAACGCTGACTGACCTACCTCAAACAATATAGCGGTGACCATAAGTAACCACGAGCGGGAACCATGTTAAGTAATGCATGCATTCCAGGGGACGTCCCACTGGATAGGCATTAGGTCAATTTAAAACAGTTGGTAAGCGATTAAGCGATAAAACTGTTTCTTTTTATTTATTTAGTATTTTAGGTAAGAAACAGTGGTCTCACCCTCCCCCCCCCACCTTCGCCATAAGCCACCATAACATTTCTACCGGCATAGGTGCTTCGAATTTGAAGAGCATTTTAAAATCCATGATCTACGATACCCACCATGGGAATTCGAGTTCAACCCCCCCCCCCCCCCCCCGAGAAATAGTGCAAGTATGGCATAATGATAATGATAATGATAAGTTTTCCTCAATTTCAAAGCTTGGGTACAACATTAGTAAACTATGAAAGAACCGAAATATTGGAAACTAGCTGAAAAGCCTACTAAAAGCAGGCAAAGACTATTCCTCCGACTCTCCTCCCGCCACCAACTCCCTCCGACTCCTCCCGCCCCCAACCCCTCCGACTCCTCTCGCCTCCGACTCCTCCCGCCCCAACCCCTCCGACTCCTCTCGCCTCCGACTCCTCCCGCCCCAACCCCTCCGACTCCTCTCGCCTCCGACTCCTCCCGCCCCCAACCCCTCCGACTCCTCCCGCCCCCAATCCCTCCAGCCTTCAACTCTCCCTCTGCCACGACCCCTCCGTGCATACGTACGTACGTACGGTTGGCGTTTTATATAATTAGACTAGCTGAAAAGCCTACTAAAAGTAGGCAAAAACGATTCCTCCGACTCACTCCTCCACCACTCCCTCCGACTCCTCTCGCCCCCAGCTCCTCCGACTCCTCCCGCCCCCGACTCCGACTCCTCCCGCCCCAACTCCGACTCCGACTTCTCTCGCCCCAACTCCAACTCCTCCCGCCCCCAACTCCGACTTCTCTCGCCCCCAACTCCGACCGTCTCTGATTCCGCCCACTCTTGCCCCCTCCGTGCATACGTACGTACGTACGTACGGTTGGCGTTTTATATTATTAGAAGTAGGCAAAACGCTTCTTCCGACTCTCCCCGCATCCCACTCCCTCCGGCTCCTCCCGCCACCGAATTCCCCCCTCCCGCCCCTCCGGCTCGTCCCACCTCCCAAGACCCCTCCGTGCATACGTACGTACGTACGTACGTACGTACGGTTGGCGTTTTATTATATTAGATTTTGTAAATGTTATCCCCCCACTCGCCCCCTCCCCGTGCTTATTTTGATACTCCGTTGGAATAGTGTCCAATTTGGAAAATTTCTGAGTCGAACAAAAAAAGAAACACGCAAATTCGTTGGAAATTGAGGCCTGGGCAGAGTTTACAAGATTATGTCCGCAAATGCTCGTTTTTAAAGCATTAACCCCCCTTCCCCCCCCCCTTAGAAGGCAAAATTCGAAATTCCGGCGACGTATTGCACAACTAGATAGTTTTCCGCGTCGAACAAAAAAAGAACCAGGAAAATCGGTTGAGAACTGAGGCCTGTGCAGACGACACAAGATTTTGTCACACACACACACGTTTTTTTCGAGGATTTGGATTCAGAATGGTTTAAAACGGATTAGTGTGTTATTATTATTATTATTTTTTTTTCTGTTGAGTGTTGTCCAATTTTACCCCAGATCAATCGCATAAGGACGCCCAAGTCTTACTGTGGGACGTCCTAAAAAGTGGGCAACCCTCAGTTCATTGCTCAAACTGGCAAATTCGTAAGTACTTCAACTTTTGCAACCTTCATTGACACTGATTGAGCAATTGAAAATGTATAAGTACACAGGATTCGATGATACATCAAGATTCTGTAGGGAATCAACACTTCTCGTCCTCATTGGTGGAAAAACACGTTTCAATGTTTTCTTGATTCACTCAAGAAGTCTAACACTTTTCTTCGTCCGACACCCATGAATAGATAGATAGATAGATAGATAGATATTTATTTCGCCATTTTGTACACTTTTACAATAATATAAATGCATGAAGGGATGCAATTTGCTCAGATTTCCTACCCGACATTAGGCTTGGCCCGTGTTGTAGGGTAGGATCTTTGCAAAATCGCTCCATATCGGTAAATAAATTGATGTATACTTTACAATTACAGTAATAAGTAAATTAATAAACAATAAGTACATGATTGGACAGAATTAAGGACGCATTTTGATAAACTCCTACATATACTAACTTACTTTAATATTCTCTAACTTTAATAATCTCTAAAATTAAATAGTCTCCTATACATATATGCTGTTTAATAGCCTTTCGCATCTAAAGCCCCCTTCTGTAACTAGCCAACTTAACACTTGCTTTTTGTATTTTGGTCTAGTAAACTTCTGGGGACTTTTCATGCTACAAACAATTTCTCGGTGTATCAAATGTAGAATGAAGATCGGGCTGTGCGTTGTCAGAGTCAGTCTAGGTCTAGGGCCAATTACATTCCCTGCGGCGGCATATCTAGTATCGTATTTCGGATCCCTTCGAGAAACTTCAATTATGTTGGGTGTCCTAAAGAATTGCAATAGTAGATTTTTCAGATAAAGTTGTCTAATAGTAAATACCTTAGCAATATCAAATAGATCTACGGAAGGGGTCCTACGCGGTAATGACAACATCATTTTTATAATAATTTTCTGCCGAACATGTAACTTATTTATATGGGTGGAATACGTTCCTCCCCATGCTATTATGCCATACTGCAATACAGATTGCAACATGGTATAATATATAAGTTTTATTGTTTGCTTCGGGAGCGTGTGTCTAACATTGTAGAATATATATATATATATATATATTTCCTAATCTTATCATGGATGTAGTCTATATGAGCCAACGAGTGATCAACGTAGCTATATGAGCCAACGAGTGATCAACGTTGTAGCATTTCGATGTATGGAAAGAAAGTGACGCGTATTGGACCATCTATCGATACAGGACGGGTATCGAGTGGAGGCGGAGCTCAGATCGGAAACAAGGTAGTGAGAAGAATGCATCCAAGTAATATCCAATCGTATTGCTATTCTAGAGCGATGAAGTGATGTGTTACTGTCGAATTATGATTAGAGAATATGCGCTCCACGTCATACATTACATGAATTAGAATATATAAATCCCTTTTAAAACAAAGCCCTTCACCTTATCTCATTTCAAGTTCGAAAACAATTAGGTTGAAGGTTGTTATTTTGAAAGAGACTTATTATGATAGAGGGTTTAGTGCTGGAGTTAATAGGTATTTTCCCGTTTCTCTCTACGATAGAATGGGAAGATCTCGTTAGGAATGACAGTGGAAATTAGTTTTCATGACTTGCACACCTGGGTTTTACTGTAGATAGTACTGGTGCTAGTTAACATAGAGGAGGAAAAGAATAGTTAAGGAAGACACAATAAAAGTAGGATGGAGGAAAGTTAGGGAGACTCCAGCACTTTTATGCAGAAATACGTGAAATTAAAGGCAACTTTAATTTATTCACCTCATTGTTCATTCCCAAATAGCCGATTTTTACAATCGCTGATAAAGTGATTATCAGAGTTACAGCGTAGCACAAAATTAGCACGTGCAGATACCAAAACTTCAAAATCTAGGTATTTATGAGAGTCACAATCGTTTTAAGAACGAAAACAAAATACGAAAACGCTGCAAATTATTACACAACGGTTTAATATTTTTCTGCAAAGAATACGGCTTTGCCATTGTTATCAACCATAGTTACTACCTACCATATACTTAGGTACTTCACAATCAAGTTTATTTGTAAGAAATAAACGCTTCACATTCAGGTCGAAGAAACTGGGATTATTAGGAATTATTATTATCGATTACTGGTTGCTAAGGACGCATAACTGAGTACAATTCAAAGAAACGAACAACGATCGCATTTTGGTCAGCTAAAATTCGAACGAAGATTAGGCCTCTTTTGCGATTCGCGCTCGTGTTTCTGATTTAACGAAGTCCGACCCATAAGTTGTCGTAGGGAGCGAACGATTTGTCCTACAGAGCTCAGAATGGTCTCAAAAAAATCTAAAAATTCAATACTATTTAAAATTGGTAAAAAAAAACTATACCTACCTTTATTTCGAGAGTTTTCGAGCTAGAGCACTATTCACATTTCAACCCTTAGAAGTGACGGACCAAAAGTTCAACCAAAAGCTTCGGGGCACAACTAGACCTCAAATGGAGCCTACATACCAAATTTCAACGAAATCGGTCCATGGTAACAAAGGAAAGTGCCGCGTACGGATGGACGGACAATTTTTTATTCGATTTTCGGTTTCTACGTACCTTGAAACGTAAACCAACAAATTTGAGGGTGGGTCAAAAAAAAATTCTCGGTCGATTCCAATGGTTCATTATTGAAAATAATAAACCAATAAAAAATGGGGAAAATTTCGTAAAATGTCCACTCTGGAATTGGCAGTCCTGAATGTAATACCAGCATTTTTTCAAGATTTAGAGCACACTACGTAAACCAATCGATTTTGGGAACCTCCAAATGAGAATTTGTTGGTTACCAACCCAAATCTCTCCGTCTCATCGGCAAACCTGTTTTTTCGTTGTAAGGGGAAATACTATCGACGCACATCGGGAATTCAAAACATCCTTCTTTCTTAATGTCAGAAGAACTCGAATCTGATCTCTTGTGTACATTCTTGAATGCCGAACTTTTTTATCTTAGATGATCTCGTTAGCAGAAAAACCTTTTGAGAATGAAAGTTTGTTAGATCGGGAAATGACAGCCGCAATTTTTCGAGTTCGTAACCAAGTGATGAATAATAACGCATAGATCCTGATATGAGATGTGTTTTTCAATGATACATGCTCTACTTGAAAAATTAGGATGTCTGCTAAAGGAAATACAAGGGTCACTCAATAATTGAGGTATCAAATGCGATAGCCCGTCTCCAAATAACGTCCGTTTGAAATGGATTTGCCGATTGTGCCACTATATGTGAACTTTGCTCATTGCTTCCTGAAATTAAAGGTTCCATTCATATCATTGTCAGGAAGAATTAAAGGTGAAGGTCAAAAAGGAAGAAGAGCTGGTTGAGAGAGTAGTCGGAAGAATTTCATGAGACAGGTAAATCGAAGTTGGTGAAAAGACACCAGAAGTGCATTATGTGAGGATATAGTCTATAGTAATATTGAAATAAAACGCAAAAGATGTAAATAAAACCCTTTCGAATTTCAAATAAAGTGGAGTTCCTATTTATCGAGTGACCCTCGTTTAATGCTACCTCTCACTCATATCGCTTGAATTACAGTTATTGAACAGATATGTTGCCGGGAAGGTGTTTAGAAACCTGAATCAACCTCCACTTATGTTCAAGATGGATAGTTTGTCTTATCCTGAAATTTAAGCTGACCAAACTGTAAGATCAACAATCGCAACAATTTTCGAGATGACCCCTGTGGTATCATAAATGACAAAATTGTGATATCAAATAGCTCGGCAGGACAAATAAATGCAAAGTTCCTTATTTACTGTCAAATAACAAATTTATTCGTGAAGGTTTTCAAGAATTGTAGAGTCAAGTTTCTCTAACTTCTGAAATATTAAATATGAAACAAATTCAATTATATACGTTGGTAGGTATTTGATGTGTTTCATTTTTCAATTCGCGAAGAAAGGAAACTACTGAATTCATAGAGATTGAAACCTAAACCTGAATCTGGCGTGTCGGGTGAAAATTTCATATTCCGGCGGAACTTGCAACTGAAAGGAGGCTCTCTATCACGCGGGGATCCCGTTAGTAAATAAAATATGTACGTCGAAAAAAAGGGGAACAGACGACGTTGGGGGTTAAGAGCGGGGTGCCACCAGACGTTGCTTAAGCAAACACGCACATCAGAATATTAAAATCAATAACTCATATGATATTCATAATAACATTTCATATATGGCCTCCCTGAGGAAGATGGGGAACGCTAAGGTAGTTATTGTGTTCTTCCACGAATATTTTATGACGGTGGCTTTTCCATGCGGTATCTCATTTTACACTTATATTACCCCTTGCGACAAGACACGGATATACCATTTCCTATTTTTACAAAGAGCTTTTTTCTCCCTTGGCGAGAAGGAGGTCTCATTGAGGATTCAGGAGCTTCGAGAGTATAATGCCGTTGCATAGTTGAAGTCTTGGGATCATCCCCCATTTACCATAAATGGGTTCAAGGGGTGGGACCTATCCTGGTCGTATCCTATTCTCCTGGGCACCGTAGAACCTATTTTCTCGTTGATCCGGATTTGTGTGGAAATCGGGAGTAAGACCTTATTTACTTTTACTCATCGTTGAACGCCATTGAAACAATCAGTAAAAGGGCGAACTCGTGCGTAGCACACAACCGAACGTAGTTGAGATGATTATTCAAGGACACTATGGTAAAGAAGATACCATTGCGATTTCGTCGAAAGTCAAATAATACTACTGAAATGGGTCCAAGCATGAAATTTTATGAGTGATTTGCGTTTCTAATGATCTTGTAAAATGAGCAGGCACCTACTACATCAGGTATTATTACTGGAGAGCATAAGGATGTAACTCTTGAGATCACCGAACTTGGGCAATCAGACATCAGAGGGTTTCAGTCGGTCGCCGTTCGTCCCTCGTTCCGGGTCTGTATTTCACGAAATAAACGGGGAAAACCGTTTATTCAGTAGTTTTTCCCATTTTTCGTTGGCAATTATAGTTCGATTTCGAGTATTCCAGCGGCAATCTTTCAGTTTTTATATCCCCAAGGCCCATGCACTAATAAATTTCAAAAATCCTTGAAAATTTGGGTATAACTTTTTCAAGTTTTGCGCCTTCAATTTCGTGAAATACTGACCTGGAACGGGGAACGAACGGCGACCGACTGAGACCCTCTTATGTCTGATTGCCCAGGTTCCGTGATCTCAAGGGTCACATCCTGATTCTCTCCAGCAATAATACCTGATGTATTAGGTACCTGCTCAATTTTCAAGATCATTAGAAACGCAAATCACTCATAGAATTTCATGCTTGGTCCCATTTCAGTACTTTTATTTGACTTTCAATTATTCTTTATTTGAAATCGCAATGGTATCTTCTTTACCATAGTGTCCTTGAATAATCATCTCAACTGCGTTCGGTTGTGTGCTACGCACGAGTTCATCCTTTTACTGATTAATTAACGGTTTTTACCATTTTTCTCTGGCGAATATTTCGATTTTGATGATTCCGGTTTTTATATCCCCAAGGCCCATGCACTAATAAATTTCAAAAATCCTTTAAAATTTCAAATTTAGGTACAACTTTTCAAGTTTTGCGCCTTCAATTTCGCGAAATACTAAGAACGAACGGCGACCGACTTAGACCCCCTTAAAATGATGAAAATTCTAATTATTTTTCGGTTATCCATAATAAAAAAAATCGGTTCGGGTATGAATTTTCCATGAAATTTGACGTAGAATCCGAATTTGTAATAAAAAAGTGTTTTGCGAAAGTATTTTTCCTGAATTTCTCACACAAAATCATGAACAATAGCGTTGTCCCAATGTTTTACGCTGTATTTTGGGGAAATGAAGGAGGGGGTGTATCCTTTTCGAGGAACACCTTGTATAATTTTTTTATGGCAATACCCATCCCAACTGAATTAGTCGTGAGTTACAGTGAAAGTTACGTTTAGCATAACATGGTCGATAAGCAAGTGGCCTCGCAGAGTTCCTAAAAACATCATAACTCGGGTCACCATGACCCGAAGCGAGAGCAGAAGGGTTAATATCGTTAATAAGCTTTAATATATTCCATACAGGGGTAGAAAGGTTTCAAGATGAAAGTCAAAACTGAATACCCCAGCCAAGCCAAAAATTCTGGAACGAATTTCTTCGAAAATTAATTCAGTTTGGGGAGGTTCCATTCATCATTGACACTGTGACACGCCGTCTACGTGGCAGCCCTTCACTTGTCTTCCTGGTTTGAAATATTTTAATGGAGAGATGAAAATCGAGAAGAATCCCCCCTCAGAGATTTTTACGTTTTAGCCCTTGGAAAGTTGAAAAACGGCTGAAAAAATGAAAAAAGGAATTGACGGTGGCAGGACGACCTCTCCTGCTCCATCTGCTCTCCCCAAAAAGACAGTTTTTAATAAAACATCTCGAAACCCTTTTAGTGGAGGAGGACGAGCTAATGGCGAGAAGGATATCAAGGTAAAATATACACAGGGCAGTGGTAAAGTAAATGCAGGTAGAGCGCGGTGGTCTGTGGTCTACTAACGGTCCTGAAAACATTCCGACTGCCCACCCTCCACCCTCGGAGGCCGCTCCGCGTCCTTCCACCATTCCACCTTCCATTCCAAATGTCCCCCCTCGGCAGATGTGAGAGCGAGAGAAGAGACGCGGAGGCTGCAAGAGCGAGAGAGACCCTGCGTGGGACCGCGCAAAGGGGACCATAAGTCATCGTCACTTCAACCCCCTACGCCACCACCCTCCGGGGAACCGAGAGCGTTCGGAAACGTGTGACAATCTTCCGTCCCCACAAATTATAGTCTTTAAGAAATTATCTACTGGGTAATTTTTCGAAGGGGCAGAAAATTACTGTGGTTAAATAAACGCTCAATAACCGATGGTTACGCCAGGATTTGTTGCTTCCGAGTCGCACGATTGAACTGACTGCGGTCGCAACCATCAATGGACTCAATTTCAGGGGCATCCTGTAACTGCGATCTGCGACCTCACGGTCAATGGTTGAATTTTGGCTATAAACCTTTCGAATCGAGCAAGAAAACGCTTCAAATTATTACACAAAGGTTTATTATTTTTCTATACAGATCACTCGTCAGCAAAGAACTCGGCTTTGCCACTGTCACCACCAACCTACCACGTACCTACAGCGATCCCATTTTGGTCAGCTAACATTTGAACGGATATTAGGCCTCTTTTGCTTATTCAACCCTTAGAAGTGACCGACATCAACCAAAAGCATCAGGGCACAACTAGACCCCAAATGGAGCACATATACCAAATTTCATCAAAATCGGTCCTTGGGAACTAAGGAAAGTGGTGGGAAAGTGGTGGGCGTCGGTGGTCTAGTGGACAGTGTACCCGACTGCGGTGATAGGATAAGAACCGTCTGGCAGGGATGCGAGTTCGAATCTGGTCGCCAGCAGAAAGTTTTCTGTCTATTAGACGATCGGCAATCTCTCGTTCCAACCCAGGGCAGTGATGTTTGAGAAGCCATGAGCGAAATCATCAGAACAAATTCTGATCTCCCCTTAGGGAGACAGCTGATGACGTCCGCGACGCCAAGAATGGCAGTCGGACGAAAATTCAACCTGAAATGGTTGCTTACTTTACTTTTACTTTTTACTTACTAAAGGAAGTGCCGCGTACGAGTACGGACGGAAATTTTTTTATTCGATTTTAGGATTCTACGTACAAATTTTGAGGGGGGGGGGTAAACATTTTTTTTTCTTGGTCGGTTCCAAAGGTTCATTATTGAAAATAATAAACCAAAAATTGTGTCCCCCCTCCCCCCCCCTCGGACACCTCTAATATTTGATTGTGTACGTTTCAAGGTACCTAGTACGTAGAATCCAAAAATCGAATAAAAGTCGACCTTGGACCGACGAATAGAGCCCTCTGGACCCGGATGCTTACTGCTTAGAGCTTCCGGTCAAAATTCAAGGAACACGGAACATGCTATAGCCGCACTTTTTGTTCTATTGTTCTGATTTCGGCGGAGTAAGGAAGGGTGGACAGGTGGAAAATAACCTCTGCGTGACACCAGCCCGTCACCCTCCCTCCAGCGTGACACTTTTCAGGTAGTTGGTACAAGGCTAAAGCATGTTCCATGCTAAATAATGTCCACCAATACGCCGTACGCGACACTTTCCTTAGTTACCACGGTCCGATTTTGATGGAATTTAGTATATGGGCTCCATTCAGGATCTAGTTGTAGACCGAGCATGATTTTATCCGATGTACCAAAGGGATAATTCCAAAAGTGGCTAAATTGCTGTTGATGGTCAGCTGGGGACAGGTCCCGCTGAATTGTAGAATTTGGAATAGAGGAATTCAGAGTGCTAAGTGCTCAATGTATAATCGTGAGGAAGCGGAGGATTCATTTATCATATCGGTGTTCAATTCCGGACCTGAAGTTGTGAGATGAGGGAGATCCGCATACGAATAAAATCACTTGCGATGAGATTGTGGAAAACCATTTTAATATAAAACCTCGTAAGTCGAGTTAGCTTTAAATCAAAAATCGTAAGTCATTAATACCCGAATAAATACGAGATTTATGCACAGAAGTCTTGCAAATGTAATTCACGTTCTACCAGCTTGCTAATCTCTCCGTTTTCTTAAGAGACTCAGAGAGCGGTAGCCCCTAAAATTAGTTCTTTTTTCGGAATTATACTTTTACTACCTATCGATATGTTACGTCCAAAGTCCGGAATAGTACAATCCCAAGATTGTACAACCGTATTTTGTACAGTCTCTTGGCTGCAAATACCTCATTCAGAACTTACTTTGAATCAATTTTACGACACAATGAACGCTTGTATATGATAATAATTCTTCAGTTGATTGTTATGAACTTGACCTTGACATTGAAAAGAACGACCTGCCCTTTGAGCCTGAGAATCAGAGAGTGACCACCCAGCCGGGAGGTCTTGGCTGACTGACTTTTGATCCAATAAATCTCGTCCGTTCCAGGAGATATCTTCAGAAACTGGACATAAGACGTTTGAGGAGCAAGATGGGGAGGAGTCACCATTTTGTGGCCCAAAGGAGTAAGAGAGGCCATTAATTTGAGATACCGAAGAACACCTGTGCTGCCCCCGAGGGCACAAACATTCTTTCAGAACTCCGAAAGGGGGAGTCGAAGTGCTCAGAGCTATAGCCTGGGCCCATGAAGATGGAAGTGGAGAATTCACCAGGTAGAAGGAGTGGACTCAACTGGAGTACATCGAGTGAATTTTGAACACTACTTACGCCACACGCTTTGGATTGTAAATTCTTGAAAATGAAATCAGATTTTTAAAGGACTCATCCATGATAGTTGGAGCACATAAAGAACTCTTCACAGGTCATTATTCGTCTCATGACTCCACACTTATCCCTTTGCTCAATTCAATAATTCCATAGAATTCCATAATTTCATGAACACATGTAGAATTTATATTTTTACAAGTCCCTTGAACGTAAGCGTAAATTTATAAATTTTAGGATGGAATTACAAGATAGTTTACTTGCTCGAAAATGGATTGTTTAAAATGATGAACCGAATTAGGGCAAACCAGCAAAGGCTCCTTGAAACCAACAAATGAATGTGAAATCAAGTCAGGAGTGGGACTTTTCAAACCTAATGTGCAGTTTGAAAACATTATAATGTTGAGACAGCAGAAGAACAATGGAAAGGTACAGTGCTAGTTCAGTAATGCTCAAACCGAACTCGATCCTTCGTTTATCGTTGGGAAATATTATTGGGTGGTACCTAATTTGATGAATGGCAGCAAGGGCGTTAGTGAGTGAGTGTCAGATTCCCATGATAGAAACTGATCCCTCTTTCCGCTACGAAGGCAATTAAAAAGAGATGTCTGTCTGCTAAGGGCCTAAATATTTCTGCGAAGTAAGTAGAAATAGAGGGGAGAACTGGGAAAACCAGCTGAGTCTGCAGCAGCCCACGGGAGGGGAAGGTCCGCTGCACATGTCACTTTTCAGCCCCTTTTTTCTGGCCTCTTGGCAGTTCAACACTAATCACCGCTCTTGTGCCGTATCGAGCACTCGGGATGTATGATGCTAATTTTAAAGTCATTCTCATGCAAATAATAAACCCGTTCTGACTGAGGACTTTTCAATGAGTGTACCCTCGTCGCCTGGATTGATTCAGACTTCATTGGCGACTTGGGGGAAATCCTAGGGCCAGCGTACCCTAGTGACAATACCAAAGGGTTGGATCGAGCCATCAGTTGATACGCCCGTTTCATGTAGTCATCATATTCGTACACGTGTACTAACAAACTTGATGCAAACTTGAAGCTCCTGCCACGTCCATCAAAATCACTCACATTACTGTTACCTTCGAAGCGTACTCGAAGCATCTTAACACGTCGAATACATTTACTACGAAATCATTATGGTTCCCCTATTTTATTGGATCTGCATGTTGATTCCAATATCCACTCATATGGCAACTATAAACAAATCACTTCCCTCGTTTTTTATATGTCAATCAATCACAATCCGATGTGGAAGAGATGAATACAGCTCCACTCACTGACAAGTAAGTTTCGATTAGCTATAACTTTGTGCAGTTTAGTACCAACTTCATCAATTCTATCCCATACCATTCAAAAGTCCATGAATCAATCTGAGCTTCGTGACATTAAGATACTGTAGGTATTAATAAACACAGTACCATTCAAATCAAGTTTCCAGATAAATAAATGTCTTCCCTTGATTAAAGTCACAAAACCATAGGTACGATTGATAGCACATGATACCCGAATGATCTTGTTCTATAATGACGAACTTTCAGGTTGGATACAGGATGTTAAGTTGTATAAAGTAAACTATGAGATCTTTTGTGTGTTGGGGGGTTTTGGTACTTGTTAATATGCAAAAATCCAGAGAAGTGGACTCCAGTACATTCTGAGTAACGTGAAAGTTATTGTAGTAAAGAGACGGAGTGTTCGAAATGTTCTGTCTCTAAAACCCTTTTTCACCTCAATGAAATACGGGGTCACCAAGACGGCCGAAAAACGTAATAAGGCCAGACAGGCAGCCAGACACAGAACTGAAAAGTAACAAATAAGTGTGCCAAACGCTTGACACAGACACAGTTGACGTGATGCGAGTGCAAGTGCCACGACAGGTGACGGGATCATCCGTGACGTTGATGGCCCGACACAAAAGGATTGCACGAGACTCGAAGTTCCTTTCTACTTGACCAAACATCCGTGTTATCCCTTCCACAGAGACAAATCGGCGAGGAGATGAGTGGCTGTCAAGACGGTCTTTTCACCAGACACCCAAGAGTACATGTGAATAATAAAATTTGAAATACACTCCCTAGGAAAGGCGGGGAAGAAACTCTCTTTAAGCAGTTCATTCTTCCGACTATCTCAATACTAAAACGAATGCTCACACTTGCCAACAAGAAGAGGAATTACAACATCTAAGTACCTCTTACAGGTAAGCCAATTACCTCCATCTACATGTTATTTTAACCAGAATATTTATCGTGGCGACGCGTCGTTTTGGATATAATGTAAAATCAAAGTGGATATGAATTATCTGTTTCTAACTCTCTAACTATTATCTGTTTCTAATTCAGCATACTAAAAAAACCCCCAACCAGCTTCGAAACTATAAGAGCTGCGTCGATTAATTATAATTATCACTCAGGGCAACAAGTCAAAAACTATTTGAAATAATTATTTGAGCACAATATTCTAAAGTTTCACAGCAGTAAACAATGTTTGCTTAAAATGGCGAATTTATGGATAAAACTGGTTTTGTAAGGACGTTTGCTTCTCTGGGCGTAGCGCGAATAAAATTGGTCTGAATTTTCGAACAGCTGCTTTCTAGGGCCGATAAAATTTGTAACTGTGGAGGTTATCATGCTGCTATCTGAATGTGATACCCAGAGGCGGCTGGAGCAATCAAGATTTCAAGAAATGAATAGTCGGGTCAGGCGGGTCAAGCTCTTCTCATTTTCGCCCCTTCTTTTATTGCCACGGCCACCTGCCCAATGAATGCACACCATTTGCAACCTGCGACTATATAAAGGAATATTACGGTCAATCGATATTTAGGGACATGAATCTCCGATCACCGGATGGATTATAAATAAAATATTTCGAGTCACGATGCGGTTTCTCGCCTCCAAAGTAGTAATTATTCAATAAGCATCGGAACATAGTCTAGAGAGAAAATATTTCAAGAAATCTGGAGAGTAAAATATTTTGGAATCAAAGTGTAAGTGCCATTATGTGTAACTATTCGATACAATCTGAATTTGAATCAAGAACCAACGAATCAGTTATTCACACCAAACTTCTAGAGATAAGCCATTTTACTTTAAAACTATTTCGTGGGGTAATTTATTTATTCACGCCAGGTCTCTCAAAAACGCCCAAAAGCTTACAGGATTTTTTAGAAAATTATATTCTTTTTTATTAAATATTAATAACATAAAAACTGAGCACATGAGGAGCCCATCTAGTAAATTTACTTTCAAAATTTATTCAAACAGTTTGTAGAGTCAACAGTCCAACGGCTGAGCTCTGTTAACACAACACTGTGTCTCATATTATCATCCGATCCAAGGGTTTGGTCCTATGAAGCCGCCGATGTTGGAGGTGTCTAGAAGAAGAGGACGTCGGGATTCATATGTCCATTAAGCCGATGTTCGTGTTTAATCGCATGTAGCTTGATCACTTCATTGGCAGTTTCCATTTTTAGTTCACAATGAAGATCGTATTTTCGGACGTACCAGGAAGCATTAACAATGGTACCTTATTTTGGAAGGTTTGGCATCGATTTCTTCTTAAAGCCCCAGAGCTCAATACCATATGTCCAAAAAGGTTTCAATACTCGCTTGCATATTGAAAGTTTATTGCACATGGAGAGAATGTCTACCGAGTAACAAGAACAATTTTCTAAATTTTGTGTTCGGTTCCTCCTTTTTCTTTTTAACATACTCAATCCACTTTTTGTCAAGGGTCATTTGCAAATATTTCGCAGTGTTCCCTATCGGAATTTCTTGTCCATTAAGCATTATTGGCAAGTTGTTGATTATTTTTTACAAGAAAATGATGTATTTTTCAACAGAATAATAATGCAGTTAATAATAGGTAGATTTCTATGGTTATTATACTTTTTCACAACACGAGCTTCATGTTCATAAACAATTCATTTTTACTGCTACAGTTTCATTGGCTATCTAGACAAAGTTTTG
Organism: Apolygus lucorum; assembly: GCA_009739505.2. Lineage (NCBI taxonomy): Eukaryota > Metazoa > Arthropoda > Insecta > Hemiptera > Miridae > Apolygus > Apolygus lucorum. Next base: position 27,673,851 of record CM019167.2, read on the forward strand.
GAATAGTTAACCTTCAGCAGTTTCCGAACATTAGACGCAAATCTCAATGCCTTGCTATTTATTGGGATACATTTGGAATGTTTTTCAACATCTTGAGAATCCTCAACCCAAACACCGTGATCCGTATGTAAGTAAGTAATAAAGAGGATCCCTGTTAGAGTCGTCTTCAACCGGCGAATTATGCATCCTTGAGTCTTTTTTTCTTTCCCTAGTTTAAATTCCAAAAAAGTAGGTTAACAGATCCTCCCACGAGTGCTGAGCTAGTGTAGACAAACGGAAGATCATTCTCGTTGATGGCAGACTATAGTCATCAATCGGTCAAGTCGTATCGCCGATTAGGATCGTCGTAAAAGTCGTCAAATATAAACAGAGGGTTAGTTAATTGTTATAGCCGCAGTTGTCCTAAATAGTGAAGAGCCCGTAGGGGAGACTCGACAATGTTTACCTTAGGAGCTGTGAGAAGAGGCTTCTCTAACCTGGCCAGCCCCGTGGCTCCCACCTCCCTTGGAGACTGATTATTTATAGCTATTGTAAATCATTTCGCCAGACCCTCACCTCATCGCTCTCCACTGCTCTTGAACTTCTTTCCGTCTTTTTCACCTTTTAATCCCCATTCAGATCTTTTGGAGTTTTCGTGATTTATTAAGTCAACTAGCGGCTCGTCATAACGTCGGTGGTTAATTTAAACACAAATTCATTTCAAGGTACCTTGACACCTTCCAGATATATTATGCCTTTGAACAGAAAAAAACGAGGTCAAATCTTAACCTGCTCAACCTAGTTTCCACCTTGACACCTTCCAGAGTAATTGTGCCCCTGAACAGGAGAAAATGGGATCAAATCTTAACCTGCTCAACCAAATTTCCACCTTGACACCTTCCAGAGTAATTTTGCCCTTGAACAGGAGAAAATGGAATCAAATCTTAACCTGCCCAACCTAATTTCCAAAAATCACACTAGAAAATGAAATATAGCGGATCGTTGTCCAACAGAAACCGATAAGTCAATTCGTACCGTACCTACTTACAGCACATTTTTTACGGTAATCAAAAAACTAAATCGATATTAAGATAACCTTTAATTCATGCCTGATGAGATTAATTTAATATTATACAGCCATGTTAAAACTAAGTAGTCAGAGATATTTCTTACCTTAGGGATACACTACAACTCTCATATTCATAGTCCTAACGGTCCTTTAGCATCGTTAAAAGAACTTTATTGCAGTGAACATTATTTCGCACATTTGTCTACCAAAGGAAAAGAGAGATTTGTTATGGCATTTATGAAGTGAAATTTTCCCTGAAAATTGAACATTTCAACTCGCGTCTTACGTTTGAAGATACCTCTCGAACAACTGAGGCCCAAGTCATTCAGTTCAGATGATTGTGTATTTACTTAACTATTTCCATTTGCTTCCAATTTCGATCACATGAGTAAGGGTCATTAGTCATTGAGCAGGCTGAGTCCAGCATAGGTCCTACGGTAACGTTAAACCTATTGGAAATCACCCGAAATCGTCTATACTTGAGAGTTGACTGCACTAATGGCATTTTTCTCTTCATAATGTTCACCACATCTGCGTGTAATTCGGAAACACGTCCATATACTGTGGATATACCAATACCATTCTATCAAGACATACGTTAGGTAAATAACATTCCATCAAGAAGGAGCCAGTAACGTACCATGTCCCTAGTTGGAGCAAACCCAATGAATGCATTCTGTTCTGACCTCCAGTGCCCTCAGCCGGCACGCCGCATTCGTTATCTCTATTGCTTTCGGAGAACCATTAAAAACTCGTTGAAAAAATCTCAAGATGAATGGATTGCAGGTCAGAATAAGAGTTCACGGAATTGAAGAAAAATAAAACGGAGAGATCTGTGGATTTATTATAATATTTTTTACGATAGTTTCAACGTTCCAACAGGCTTAAGAGAATTGAAATTCAATAATTTTTTATATTTTCTTTTCTAAATGACGATTTAAAAATTTTCGCAGAGGGATATCGAAGGATTTGAAGGTATTTATGCGATGCAGACCAAAAATAATAAAACGGTGCATATTTCGGTTCGTATGAAAATATTTTTTAGAATTATAGCCTGGTATATCAATAAAATTACACAATTATTTTATTTATAAGTTGCTGTTTGGGTGATTTTTAAGATCAAACTACAGTTGTACTCTTGTAATAATGGCAATTTCAACTGATAATAACTACTTACTAAAACTCAAACAGCTAGAATCTGATAGTGTAAACTCTAAAGCTAAAACTGTTGAGATAACTCAGATCAATCCGAGGATAAAGTCGGAATAAGCCAATTTCAACACACAATAATTTCCCATTTTCCGAAAATTGAGCTATTGAAATGGACCCAAATAGCATGGCTTTCCAAAACTTTTCTTCGCAGAAAACATTCCTTGGTGATATCAGAGTCGAGAAAAAGTTCCGAATAATAATAATAATTTCAATGATGATGAGAATTAATTTGAGGGGAAATAACAAACCGAAACCTTAGTTATCAAGGACGGCCAGACTCACTATCCTGTGCAACACACCAGTAACCCGTTCCACGAAGGGCTCAATAAGAGATACAAAGCAGTTGTGAGAAAGAAACTCCCAACTCACAAAAAATTACGGCTCTTGGTGTAGGAACATTGTGAAGAAACGAAGCACACAAAAGTTTTATCAGAACGGATGCACTCACGAAATAAAAGATGGATCTTTTTGTGTCACTCGACAAACGTAATGTTTGAATTGGAGTCGAGAAGAACAGAATCTGACAGTGCCAACAAATCCCTGCGATAAGGAAGATCTCTACACGAAAATTTTGTACACAAAAGGAGGGATTGTTTTATCATTAATCCCACCTGAATACCTACCTGTCTCAACAGTAGTCAAGGCCAAGGATTAGGGATAATCCGACGACCAGGCTAACAAATTGAAACAACGCCCGGTATACGAGTAGAAGATGAGGGTAAATCGACAATTTATTGGAGATAAATTATATCATTTGATGGCATGAGGAGAGGAAAACATGTCACACTTCGTTTGGATTAGTAATGTCTGCATTTTCTTGTTTTATCAGTTCCAGAAATATAACATTAAAATGATAAATTGAATAGGCATCAGAAGAAGATAAGTCTCATGAGCATGAGTAGGTGGCGAAAATTCAAAGAAACATTAAAACTACGATTAAGCCTATTTTGGAATTTCATGACATACAATGTACTTCACGTCAATTCACACCTGGGTGTAATATTCTTAATTTGAAAATTTAATGGTTTGAAATGTAGAGAGAGACGTTCCAGACAAAGGATATGGGTCGTTTACATTATGGTCTCGGAATAGAATTGGTTACGAGGAAAATGGTATGATGCTTTTATTTTTGGAAATATTTGAATGCAATTCTTGATCGTTTCGGGATGACTTATTGAAAACCCATCTCTACCCCACTTCCAACAAACATAAATTTCGAAGAAAAAGATTCATCAGATCTGGAAATGAAAAAGTATCCATCCAGATCATTGATTGGGTCATTGATGTACCTTGCAATAGGTACAAGACCGGATATAACTTTTGCCACAAACTACTTGAGCCAATACTGTACCAAATACAACGAGGATCATTGGAAAGCTGTTAAAATAGGTATCTAAAGGGGACTCAAGACATCAAGCTCACTTACAGAAGAACGATTGAACCTCTTGTTAGTTATCTGGATGCTGATTGGGTAAGTTTTACAGTGGACAGGAGATCCTACAGTAGACTAGATTTCAAATTTTCTGGAGCAGCCATCTGTTGGAAGGCGAAAAAGCAAAGGACTGTCGCCCTGTCTAGTACTGAGGCTGAATATCTCAGTATCGCCGAAGGATTTAAAGAAGGAATTTACCTGAGAAGACTCCTCAAGGTACTGGGATTTGAACTCAGGGAACCGCTTCCAGTCTTCAATAACAACCAAGGGTCGCAAAAGTTGATTAATTATACTGTTCATCATGCTCGCACCAAGCATATAGACCACCATTATCCATGATGCTATGAAGAAGGAACTACTGGAAGTGAAGTACTCGCAGACCGAAGAAATGCCTGCTGATTTCCTCACAAGACCAGTACCAAGGAGCAAGCATGATTACTGTATGAAATCATTGGGATTGGAAGTCTTGAAAACTTGAAGTGGCGTATTGATATTCAAGTTGAAATCCCTCCACTTTTCGATTAAGATTACCTTTGCAGGTGTTACCAACACATGATGTAGGTAAATACACATTCCGTTTTTGTAACGAACAAAACCGTTCTTAATCTTAATGTTAAAATAAACATAGGAATTTTAATACCCACGTCATTATACAAGTAAAATTGTATTGCTCGCCTTCGGTCGGTTCCAGCATACATGCCACATGTGTGCGCTTCCACCAGTCAGCGAGCACCACTGGTTTGAATGACTCGCTCAACTTATATTCAAATGTTCCTCGTCAGTCCATTAAAAAAGAGATGCACTTAAATATGAAACATCCACGTTACGTTGGTTTGAAGCGATTCCAATTCGACAAAAATTGTAGAAAAAAAATTAATTAATTAATAATAATAATAAAAAATTATTTGCGGACTCAATTTTATAAAAAGATAACCGCGAGTAAAGACTGAATTACTGAAAAGCTTATCATAGAGCATCTGAGCATTAAAGTGCACATTTACCCAAGGCGTCATCTATGGATCGGAAGCTGGCAAAAATACTGCCAGCGTTGCAGTCTTTGTGACAGACTAACTGTGTCTTGTTTTTGGTGTTACGGTCTGTTATGGGCAGTAGATGATTCTTGGCCCACATAAACCTCTCGTTCGCTTCGCTCGAATGAACCGAGTTGCTGGCAACGGCTGACAAGGCCCACGCGCGACTTCACACTATCACTAATTTTACGAGCGGGCTCGAAGCGAGAGTCCAGAGGTTGGACCTCCCTCGTAAGAAAGAAGAAAGAGAGAGTGGAAAAAATAAAGTGGAAATAAAAAAGAAGGAAGAACTTGAAGCCTTGTCAGTCAAAGACTTGTCACCCCCTCGTTAATTGCCATAGTAAAACACTTTCCGGAATGGACCTAATTGGGCAGCCGGAGGTCTGCCAGACCATTTCAACTTCACCCGGTGGGCCTGTGAGAACTATAAAAGTGATTCACTCTTTCCTGTTTCCTGGTCTGAAGACGTTTCGTCTGATGAGCTCTCAAGAATGTACCTACTACTTTTACTCCAATTATACACCCAACACAACCATGCAATCGTCGGTGTTGAACTCGCAATGAATTTTGGGAATCGAATTTAATTTCAAATGAAGAAAACGGAGTTGATCGAGACGCCACCTACTCCCACGAAGATAATTAGACAAAAAGTTGAGTTGATTTCATTAAAATCAACTGTCATTCAACTGGTTCATCGTAATTCAAGTGTAAGTAGGAGAGGTTTTTAAACATGAAAAGGACGGTTAGTAATATAAGACTGGTTAGTAATATAAGAGTGTTGAAAGGACCAAGCTTTACTGATAAAAATCATCATTAAGAGGCTCTTAGAAGCTGAAAATCGCTCTACGGAGTTCTTGAGAGCGCCAGATTCGATTTTGATGTACAAAACAGACAATTACAGCTCTTGTGGAACCCATATTGCGAACAAGAAAATATATTGGCTACCTATTCATTGCCTACGAATCAACTCTTCAAGATGACTCGGTGAAGTGAAGGTTTATCACTTATTTGTATTTTGGCATCTAGAAGGAACATAAATTGCCAAACAACAACAAATGTTTACTAAAGAATCCATTTTTCTACGATGAATGACTTATCTTGGTCATGGTAGCTGGATTATTTGAGTGATCAAGCTAGGGTCATCTTTCAAAGCTTTTCTATCTTTCAAATCTTTCTAGCCGTTGATGTGACCTGCCTAAACCAATGTCTGAAAAACCTCATCCGCTTCTTCCATACATTTTGACTCATTTGTACGTATGTATAGAGGCTAGAGGCTCTAAGGCTTGTAAGCTGGTATCCTAGATCCTAATGCATAGTAGTTATCTCACAGAATTCCAGGCACATTCCATCAATTGACTCGGACACAAACACACACGGATATACTAAATGTCCAGGAACTTTTGAAAAATCAAAAAGTCGAAATATGAGCGCATTTTTTTGGATATCCCAAAACTGATCTCAAAACCAATATGCAAAACTTCCAATTACGTTGACAAGTTGACATTCATCAAATCTCCCTCATATCAATATTTTAGGTGGAAGCACTCATTGGTCATCATAATTCAAAGGGAACCAACTAGTTGACACTCATACGCAAACCAAATCTTCCGATGAAAAGTTGAACTTTGTTGATCCGCGTATATTTCCCATGGAACTCTCTCAAGAAAGGGCTATAGGTAGGTACTCTTTATTTATAGCAAATGAGCGTACTGGGGTTCACACAGATGCCAAGTTACATGGTAAACGGCTGGGGCCACCCTAAAAATATTCACCTATATATACCCCAAACTGTCCGCCCCGATGGATGAACGTGGCTGCGACTTAAAACCTCTTCCTCCTCTTGTCGACACAAATCACGCCGAGAGAGAATCTAAAGAACACGGAACTTGGTGCGCTGAAAAATACGACTCTATCATAGAAATCTATATTGGAGAGAAGTAACTAACAGTTTTCTTCTGATTTCAAGTATTATCGGAACTAATATGAACGTCTACAAATGTTTGTGAACACTTCCGATTTCTTCCAGACCACTGTTATTTGCAGAACAATCACAATCACTCACGGGATTTATATAGATGCTTCTTGAGACAAATACTGAAAGCACTTTGTACACCATGACCAGAGAAATAGACCCAACGTTCAATAAGACCAGTTGTATTTACTATCCCGCACATGTGGTCAACTGTGGACGAGCGAGCTACGGCATGTGTCTCTGGAGACGAGACACGAACCGGTTGCAGGGGCCGTGAGTTCGGGGCTCGCCTCGGGAACATATTTTCGGGCAAGTCAGTCGCAGTTCCCCATCGACCCAACCCAGGGCGGTGAGGCAATAGGAAGCCTTGAGCGATATCATCAGAACAAATTCTGATCTTCCCTTAGGAAGATAGCTGATGACGAAAATCCAACCTGAAATGGTTGTTCACTTTACAATCCTGCACATAACTCTAGACTGGACAACTCGTGCGTTCTCATCTTGAAGGTCAGAATGGGTTTGTTATAGTATAATATGTTTAATATTACTACTGTTTTTGTGTGTTTGTTGTTTGTTTGCCAAGGTACCTTAATTATACGAGGTCTTTGATTATTCAAAGTTAACAAAACTAATTAAATTGATTCAAATGACCACGATATACAATGCCCATCTCTGTTGGCAAAATTCTCGATCAAATTAAAGAGACGGCGAATTTATAGGAAAAAACCATATTATTCAGAGAGATCACCAAAACCACCAAGATATTTATATTAGCTCGACGTAATCAGAGAATAGGAAAGTGACCTCCGTTAGGCAGGAATCTGAGAGCCACAGATTGATGTTATGCTCTACATATTTGAACCGATAGCTAAAATTGCAAGATTTATACAACGAGCAGAAGGAGACGGAGGAGGTTTTTTTTAAATACGAGTAGAAGAGATTATGGTGGATTCGAATAGACTGAAAGCGAGTCATTGTACTAAAATGAATGGGTGATGACGACGTGGAGGTTCCTATGGAAATTTTATGGAGGCTAGCGAGTCAGGTTATCCCTCAACCTTGACGCGATGATCCACGGAATCACGTTGGGGAAGTGAATGAAGTGGACCTCGAGCCTTCCTCATCAAATAGGATGATCTCCTCATTCTGATGGTGCTATGCAAATAAGTTTGGGGTCCCGTGGAAAAGCCGCACATCCGGCTAATTGTAAAATATATCCAGAGAGGGTGGGGGCATCGCCCATATCTGGTGGTAATGACGGTTAATCCTCTTCGGGCCCCCGGTCCGCATGAAGGCTCAAATTGACACCAATTATCCCAGAGCTAAACCCACTGCCCTGCGCTGTGCTCTTGGAGGGGCGCCATCCTGGTCACCCCAGTTCCAAGTCTCCCGTTACGTCTGACGGTGGGGGAGGCTGCGCCACCTTCGCATTGTTCAGAAGAGCTTACTAATCTCATTAGGCAAACCACTTCGTCTCCACCTCACGTCCATTTATCATTTATCCCCCTCCCACCATCTTCATCACCCTCTCTGTCGCCCTCACTTCGACAACACAATCTCACACACGCACACCAACTCATTACCCTATTTCGTCATTTTCCCTATCTAAAAGATCCCTGTTACCCTCCATGAAGGGACCAGCAAGTTTTAAACAATGTGGCATCAGCACAACTTTCTTTGCACTTGATGAAAATCGCAGTAGGTAGGTATAGAGTAATCACACTCTAAGCACAAATTAATTCGATTTTCCCAAATGGTTTAGTATATAAAAATGGCTCACTGACATGGAGGCATTCGTCGTCAGTATAAATATCCCCTCTGAGTACGAGTAACAGTAAGAACCATCTAGAAAGGATACTATCTCAGCTCTGCTATGACTTGAAACATCCGCCATCAAAATCCAGTGCTATAATAAGGGCAGTATGATATAGAGGCAGAATAAAACGAACTTGAACAATTTGGTACTTACCACGTCGGGCGTGCTAGCACCGTCTGTGTGCGATGTCGAGTCTGCGTTACTGCGACCGTCGTTGCCGTTGGCGGGAGTTCCTATGTCGGCAAGGGGTTTCGAGGATTCCCTTTCGTCTATTACTAAGTCTATCGGCATTTTGCCCTTCAAGCAACTTATATAGCGGTGGCAGAAGTTGTCGCACAACTCGTGAACCTGAAAAAATGTGAAATGAACAAATACTATAGAATACATGTACATAAAAACCCCGCTCATTATAAGGAGTCTGGAAAATATTACAATTTCATCATTGATCAACTGATCTGCTATTGAGATGGATGAGATTATTGATTGTGACTATAAGAACAATACGCAGGGACGTAGGTTTAACTACACACAGTTGAAGAAACCACTGATGAATGAATTTTTGTGTAAATACACAGAACAAAGTTTTAAAAGAAAAAACAGTTTATTTTTGGACATTTTCAACGGCTCAAAGTGTTTAGTTATATGCATATCTCATTTTTTAAAGGGTTGAGGCAGTTATGTAGGATTATACTTCATCGGGCAGGAGTTTTGGACCAAGTGTAGAAAATGGGCAGCAACATCCGAAACCTCGTAACTACAATTGCGCGACACTGCAAATCAGCAATTGATTTACTGGCCAGTAATCTATGTATACCTATACTTCAAATCTGAATGAACGAGCCAAGGGAGCACTTTCTTGTTAATTAAACAATTAAAAAATCCACGAGACTTTTAATTTAATAGTCAACAAAGAGCATTAGAATATCAAGTGATCCGAAAAGAATAACGACAAAATTCCAAGAAACTAATTCTTTATTTGAGCCCTTTTTTTAGTTACTTGACAGGAATTAATTAAGTTTGTAATTTAGTTTTACAAATAATTACTAAAAAAACAATATTTTTTAATTTGTAATATCGTGTTCTGAATTTCTGTAGTTAATAGTTTGTTTAAAATTGTTTCTAGGTACAACGTACAGAAAATCTACGCTGATTCCAAGTAATTTAGGCTGAACATCAGAAACACCTTCATAGTAATCATGAGCATCGCACAGGTGATGATCCTGATGGCAATGCTCTAAATTATATAATAAAGTAGATAATAGCATTATAAATTCCACAAAAATTACCTTTTCTAATTCGAGTAAATGGAACCGGAGTACTTGGATTGCTTGAACCATCTGCAAAATTTACATAGAATTAGAGGCACGCACCAAAACCAACAAAAGAACTGAGTATGGGAGCTTAGCATTTGAATCGTGGAAGTGACACGGAACACAACAGAGCGCTAACTAGCTCTTTCATGTCGTTTTCGACAGTACAAATGTGATGTAACATCTTCAACTGGGAGAGAAACCAAAAGGCGTATTGTGCAAATGTGAATTAAGGTAAAAACAGATCGCAAAACTAGTTGTGCCCCATGCCACTGTCGAAATGCTCCAAGTATAGATACAACGTATCGGAGAAATTAGTACCTAATTATATACAAGGTATAGGTAAGTAATTTGATGAGTGATAGGTACATAATTTTCATTAATGGATATCTATAACAAAATTGATAGTAATACGAAGTGACAAACACATAATAGCGAAATTATATACGAAGGTATCTTGAGGGATACTACCTATTATGTTAATCGCATTCCTAGGTGAAATGGAAAAAACGGGTTCTAAATAATCAACTATAGACTTATCATGGTCGGTATCTCTCCAGGAAATAAAACTATCCGTAGCTGTCGGCCGGCCGAAGATGATGGATGGGGACTATCGCCACGTAGCTATCGTCGGAGCAGGTGAGCTACAACGCTCATTCGATAACAATGGGACGTGTAACTGTTTTCCCCCTTAGATAAGTTGAAATGCAATGTTGTCGAAAAAAAAAACAGACCGGATGTTAGTTTGAAGAAGGAACTAGATCTGCGTCAGCACAAAAGTGTACAAATTAATACCTACGTTTATGGAAAATCATGAAGTTCAAAATATAATTAAATAATGCGTGGCTACTTCATACGACGATTCCAACACATCTCTATCACTGAGAGTGTTTTCTTTTTTACGAGAATAGGTACTACATTTCTAATAATTATTTTTTAAGGGTATCACCCACACAGCACACGACGTACAGTGGGATGAAATTTGTATTTTGTGGAGGTGAATAGGAACTAAGATAGATCTCTGCCTAGAGTGGCATTATTTGTTAATCCTCCCAGACCCCTTCAACTTCTCTGAGCCAATAGGATTCTACTTTCACTTATATTTGCTTCAATATGATTGGGTATGATTTCCACTTTCTCGACCAATGGGGATCAAGATCCCTTTCACCTGTGACATAGCATAAGCTATGCTCTCTGAGATTTACCTCCAGTTATTGTTTGTTACTGATAATGACCTAACCGTCGAAATCGATTTAACTTTTAATTCATTATTTTCGTGGAAATAGACATCGTTCTTCTAAACTCAGTTTTTTATTAAAATGGTTTTCCACAATCTCGTCGCGAGTGACTTCATTCGTAACTAAGATGTTGTGTGAATCACTCACGGTATAACGAACTGTCAACTATCGGGACTGGAGTTAAACTAAATTACTCCGCTTTGCTGCTGATTCTGAAAATGCCCCAGTTCCTTCACCTAGAAAAGCTCGTTTACGTATTATTCTACGTAGAATAAAAATTTAATAATAAGTAGGAATTGTTCATGTTTGACCGTAAAATCTGATTCACCATTTTGCGGAATTTTACCTCATTGCGCGCCGTTGGTTAAGATGAAGTAGATACCAATTATTACTCAGTAGCTCAGTAATTTTGTACCTATATACATTGTAAACCAAATCTGATTTGTTTGAACCCTTCACGAAATCCCGTTGATTGTCAAATCTCCCTTTTATGATGGAACAGAAGGTGCAATTGAAGAGACAATGGGTTGGTTGAAAAGCTCTCAATACAAGGTAGAACTGTTTGAGAGATGTGAGACATGTTCCAATATTTATCTGGAGTCAACAGGGTTGCATAATCAGTAAATTGTACGGTTAGTTAACAGGTGTAGAAAACTGTTTACTGATATCAATCCCGAAAAGGAAGCATTTCCGAGATAACTGAAGGAAATATTGAATGGGAACTTTGTCAAAAAAAAAAGAGGGGGGGAATTATCAAGACTCCCTCCACTTCACTCCACACCCGAACAAGGTACACAACGTCAAGCTGTCTGAAGAAATTATTCGATATCTCCACGGGCTAGGTCGCTGGTTGAAAAAACTTCCTTGTAATGAAAATGCGTTAAACGTTCAAGAGGAGGGAAGATAAGGAAAAGGTGAAAGAAGGATGACCCAACTCCAAGTGCTGTTTGTCAGAGAACCCCTCCCACTGTGGGCCACTGGGTACTGATATCCACTGAGCTCATCCCGTTAACAAGTTTTATGGACGTCTTTTACATGACCTTTCCAGGCTTTGTGTAGGACGATGTCATCAGTTATTGTGAAGAGGTGAGCCCAGTACATATTTAGCGCCCAATGAGCAGAATGTACCAGCGCATTCCCTTGGGTCAAGGTAACCAAACTGGGTAACAAAAGATGCAAACAGAGAGTAGAATGGGTCAACTCGATAAATTCACTCGCAATGTTTATCGATACTTATGTGCACTCAAATGTTCCATGAAAATTGATTTATTCGAAGTTAGAGAAAAAAAATACATAAGTCTACCAGCAGGACTATATTAAGTAATTGTAGTTATGGTAGATGGGACCCATGGAAGTACAATAAGGTACCTACATTAGGAAGAAGAATCACTAAGTAAGTCCACATCAGTACAATAATATTAAACTACAAGTAGGGTGAAGGAACAAAAAACATAACACCAATTTGAAGTATTTTCGATTAGAAGGAATATTGGTGGGGGATCATAGAGATAAGATACGATTCCACAACAGTTACGACTCAACTCACATTGGAATAAAGATGATGTCATAAATCGCCTCTTGTAACATTTGGCGATATACGCACAAACTATAAGGCATCAACTCCTATTCGATCGGAATATCATGAATTATTCTCGAACAGAAAATTTAGGTAACAACAGGAAAAATCAGCTGTCGATCAATAATCATAGAGAATTAACGGATCAAATGCGTACGGAAACTTATAAAACATGGGAAACGTCGATTAAATGGCATGATTAGCCATTTAAGGATGGAACTTAATGTTGAAAAGTGAAAACGAGTAAATTGGCCCCTAGAATAAGCATAACTCTTTTTTTCAGATTTAAAACCGCCAGCAGGCATGGTTAAAACCTGCAATACGGGACAGAAACGTTGCGAATTCATTCAGAAGATGATGAATGAAGAAACGAAACTCAAATATGTACCTAATGTTTCTCCAGTTCCTCCGTAATCAAGTCAGCATGTGTGTCTGATTGATGGAGACAGAGAGGGGAGGGGGTGATTGGAAAAATAAAGAGCTAGACATAGAGAAGAGATGGAGATAACATCACAGAGAAGAGTTGGAACGGGGTGTGCAGTGTTCAGTCTATTGGAAGTACATGCGGGCGTGAAGGGGGGTTCTTCCATAAATCCATCCAACAGCTCTGACCGCCCTGCCCACAAACACGACCACAGAAAGAAAATATTTCCATGCAACCACCGCACCGGGGCGCGCCACTGCGGCTGCTCTCCCCCAAAAAACCAGGTTTCCTTATCAGATCCTCGGAAGTTCTACTACCGGTAAAAAATGACTGAGTTACCAAACAGGGAGTGGGTCAAAGAATACCACAACTGCGTGTACCTATATGCAATAAATTCTATTCACCCTAAAAAAGTTAGCCAGACAAACGTGTTCTTCGACACCAATGAAGCTGAAGCGTTCGTACCTACTAAATGAAATGTCAGTACCGCACCATTTACTTTTGAATGACACGAGCATTTACTTTTTTTTTTTAAAGAAAATAGACATAACATGATTGATTGCATTCTGCCTTAAACCCGTTCTCGAGAAGAAATAGAAATTGATGCTATTGTCTATTCTTTACATGATGTGTGGATCCGTGATAATTGTAGTGGACGATTCAAATGAAGGAAAACATCCTGAAGAATATTCTGTACGTAATTAATTCATGCCCAAACAAAATAGTTACTTACTAATACAATAACTGTTGTACCTCTCATTCATCAAAAGCCGTATACTTACCAACGAGTCAACTTCGGGGTCCGCAACGTAATACGGTTTTTCCTGCCGGATCTGGAACAAAAATGATCTCGTCAGTAATCTAACAATAACTTGGGAATAATTAATTCAAGGTCGTAAAATAATTCAAAAGTACAATTTGACGATGTATACACCAAATAGTAAGTGTTTTACTACAGAACATTGTCTCCTACCCACAAAGAGCAGACATTTGCAGTACGTGTATGATAAATTTGGAAAATCGGAAGAGGAGCCAAAATTATTCTGATATTATAGACATCCTGCGTTTTTCAAATAAACATTTTAGTATGAACATGAAGTCAATGCTTTCACAAACGTAGTATATCAGTTCATTTAGTTACTTAAGGCGATGGTCAAGTGACGTAGTGCCACAACATTCAGAACCTGTGATGATCTGATCCGATACATCAATCGAAGGAGCTTGACGGCCCGAGGGGAGCATTTGCTCAGATACGAATCCGTGCCTAATGTAAATATCAGATTAAGCGGGTTCATCAACATCACAAAACCATTCCTATGATTCGGCTCGAAAGGAATTCGTAATCCCCCTGTCCCCATTATCCTGATCCATCCATTTGCATACTCTCGACATCTGTTACGTTTTACCCACTCAAACCCAAACTGGTGATCACTATCGACAATGACTTTTGTAACCCCTCGAGCGACCACAATGACGCATTTAGCTCAGCTTTGCGTCGATCGTTCTTTCTTCGACCCCACCTTCACAAACATAGCATTGTTGTTCAATCCTACTCATGTCCAAATGTGGTATTCACATTAGGTTCAATCCGTTAACCAGATATTGTCTTAAGTAGGTACTGTTATGCGGACATGTCAGAGTGCTGAGTCGTCCTACACAAGCCACCGACTAATTCCGTCAGAGTTGCATCAGTTTGTTTGTCAAATAACGTCAGCAGCTACTGTGGAGGGCTCAAGAGCAGAAGAAAACGCTGAGCCCCTAACAGAGTTCAAGTCACGTGCTATCCAATGTTTTTTTTTTTTTTTTTTTGAGCACACCACGTGTATATCCCCTCCCCCACCCCCAACCGCTCACCATTCATCTATACTCAACCGATTCGCGTGTTTATCATTTATTTATTTTTTGTCCGACACGGAAAATTCCCCAGTTGCACATTACTTCACTAGATATAAAAATTTGAATGTGGAGGGGGGGGGGGATATATTCAGAGAATACCTAATTTGTCAATACTTCTGTTCCTATTAAGCCTTACTAAAGGAACCCATGCTTTGAAATTCAGGGAACATAATCAATATTTACCATTTGATTTTAATGAATGAAATTCTATTCTCTGCCACTGTGGACCAAACCAGTGGTGCCATCGTGGTTTCAGGACACCTGAAATGGCGTATTATGTGAGTTTCTGGATGATTCATCTTGAATACAGATGTGGTCTTCTACGTGGACAATACAATGTGGTCTTCTACGGACTACCTACAAAAATCAACAGATGAAAGTCCATCCATGTGTCGTAGATCATGGATTTTCAAATTCGGAGCTCTAATGTCACTAGAAGTCTGATGTGGGAGGGCTAAGGACGAGGAAGAGGGTGAACATACATGTTGGGTTGTTTTGTATTGACGATTTCCGATTTAGGAATATCCAGTTTTGGGTTCTCTCAAAGCTAAATCTGATAAGTTATTTCCTCAGCATACAAACAAAATTACATTGGATGAAACGTTTTTGTGAAGTAGAGAAGTGAAAAAAAAATCTTCTATCGTTTACTGATTTACATTGAAAGAAGTAATCCTTACCCAGTCGGACGTCCCCTGCTATGTTTTAATATCATACCGATGGAATAGATATTGAAAGATCGTCACCAGTCTTGGTTTGGGTCCCAAAAACAATTTGAGCCCACCTCAAAGGCCTAAAAATCCTGATAGCACGTGGCAGTTGAGCTAAAGGGGAGGGCGATAATATGAGGTTTGGCGTTGGACACGTATGAGGCTCACCAATTTATAAGAGCTACTGCCATAGCAGCTACTAGTCTTCTTGGTTATCCTTCATGAGGTGATTAGCACTACCTGTCCCTCTCGCCTTGGGGGCCCCGACCCTACGTTTAAGTCGCTTGGTACCCGTTCCAAGACATTTTCTTCTAGGACAACCTGAGTTTAGATTGAGTGGGCAATTATTTTAGGCTGCCTCTTCCTTATAAATCTATTGTCGCCGGAAGAATGAGGTGGCATGTATTCGCAATGTGTACCTGTTTTCTCAAAACGCCCCTCAAGAGGACTGGACATTGCGTTCTTTTGAAATTGATCTAGTTTAGCATAAAATGAAAATGCAAAGGACTGATTGTAGTTCTAAAGTAGCCCATTGCCAACACAGTATACAACTTAAAGATAACGATTTTTTTTGAAATTTTTAATGAGCTTATTGGTACTAATCGGTTCATGACAGGTTTCATTTATTCCCCGAGCAACGCGCGGGTAAAATTTTACTCTGACTTCGGAATTTTGCAATAAAGTTTGCCCAGCCGTTGCACACATGTCCTAAAATTCCCTTCCAGGAGGCTTACTTTACATTCATGCACCAAATTTGGATTAAAACTTCAGGTTAGGAAGTTGTTAGGCAGTAAATTTAGCAGGATTAGGTCTATGTATCACGATATAATCACTTCCGTAGAAGGATTGACGCGAAACTTTGTTTTATGATCTTATCTGTACCAGTCTGAAACGAAGGTAGTGTCGAGTTGTACAGGATGCTACCATGTGAGCCGAGTTCCGTTGACTCCGATGCTGGTATTCAAATATGTAGGTAATTAGTCTCTTGGGGGAGTGTGGTGGTTGTGGAAGGCAATAGACTTTCTAGGAACTGTCTATCCGAGTTTGACGAGGGTCTTAGAAGCAAAAACACCTCAATTGGTACCGTTCCTACCAGGGAGTGGCTGGCTTCCATGGGGCCGAGTTTCACAAGCCCAGAACTGGCCAGAAATCCGGAATGCTGAATATAACGACACAATCCAACAACAACATGTGTTGAGCAAAAATCTGCGAAGGTACTTGAAGGAGGTAGTACTCATGGAATGGAGAGAGAGTGTAGAAAGGTAGTTATGGATCACCGTTACTGTTTGTTTTCTCTTCAAAAATAGATTTTTTTATACTGAAAATCGTTTTTGTTTTTCAAAATTTTCGTCGAGTAACCGGTTGATTCAATTTTATTCCAGAGATCCGTTACATACCTGTTCGGTGATATGCCAATGGTAACTCAACTCTGGATCGACCAAGCGTGAACTATTTTTAATTTGATTCAAAGGTTCATCTTCGAGATATTCTTATCAACTAACTTCATCTACAAACAGACACATTGCCCCTCGCTAGCAATGCACCCTTCAAGGCAGCAAAATCATTCACAATCTTAACATAGATCAGGATGATCATTCACGCTCATCATAAGCGTACCTGCGTCCACTTAAAACAACTAAGACGTTTAATGCCATTGCTATAGCACTCAGCTTAGCACTAATGCCATCAGGAACCCCGATTACCTCGTTAGGAACATACTTGAAGGGACGTTGGACCCAATTTTATATAAAACGGCATGAAATCATATAATGAAGAAACACCTCCGTTCTCTCTTTTCTCGAGTTGATGAAACGTTAGGATGTGGCTGGAATTTGAGGCGAGTTGAAGACGTGACGCGAGACGTGGGAACGGTGAGCGATGCTGGGCCCCTCGCAGCGGGCACTCACAGCGGGGTAGTGCCCCATCGGTAGGTAACCCCCCTTTCAAGACTCACCCCACCATCCTCCATGCCGCTCATCCTTCACATTTCGAACTCGACTTCTCTTCTCTGTGCCTTTGTATTTATTTTATTGCTCCTTCCCCCTTCAGCGCAAGTTTTATCTTCTTCCTAACGACTACATTTGTTATTTAAATCATTCTTTTAATTACGCGTACCTGATTTCTATCTCTTTTCCCTACCTAGCTCGATCTCATGTGCATACTAATTTTATCGGTGGAAAAAGGGGAGTGGTGGTTCCATTCGAGCGTCTCTTCTCTGCCACCGCCTTCCTAATCGAGAGATATGAAGTCATTTCCATTTAACACTTTCAGACCTTCATGTCGGATTTCCACGTCTGATACGGCATATCTCCATGAGACGTGATTGATCGTGTCGAGCCCCTGACCAAGGTTCCCCTGATCAGAGCTTTAAATCTGGTGAAATCTGAAACCACCGCTGCCTGGATTCCAGCGGATTTAAACAGCTCTTGCTTGACTTCTAATTTTTCTTTCCTCAACGGCCCTGAGTTCTGAGATAAGATCACGTTATCTTATTTCCAAGCTTGCTTTAACCTGAAGAGTAATTACGTAGGAATTCACGATCACGTTTTGGATTATGGCAGTTTATCGGTGCCTATGTGCCCCTTCAGGGCTGCTACAAATGTTATCCAATGGAACAATTTTCATTCAAATGGATGTATCAAGTTCATAACGATTGTTGCATAAGAAGACAAAAATTCAAAACTTAGGAACTACCTACATTTTTTTCATCATCGAAACACTTAACAATGACGTACGATGAATGCTACAACTTTTTGGCGACGTTCCAACCCCTCCGTCAATCTCGTTCACTGCAGGAGTTTTACAATTCTAACTGTCAAAACATAGCGTCAAAATGGATTCATTGAGTTTCAAGCAGGGCCTCGAACCTTCAAGGAGTTCGCTCCATAAACCTTAACATTTTTGACACCCACCAGACAGGATTATTCATCAAACACGCATACCAACAATCGTGAGGAAAACTGAGAACAGATACGATCTGAACATTTCAGGTGAAGATTGAGTTATTAATTTATTATAATGAGAGACCACTGGAGGAGTGAGATGTGTACGAGTAAGATTATACGCACTGCCAAGAATGAAGCCTGTACCCGTTCAACGCTCTCGTAGATTTTTATTCCCAGCTCGAGATACTGTAATTAGTGCCATCTTTCTTTCATGCGTTGATAGATATTTCGCGTAGGGACTTTCCAAATGGTGTAGCGTCACTACAATCGTTTTGGGGAGTAAGGCTATGAGGTACGCTAAATGTTCAAATGACTTCCACAACAATATTCAAACATTACAGGTGAATAAAGCATCAGGAAGTCAAATCAGGAAGTCTGAGACTGTTAATGATCGCCTTTTGCCCTGCCCTAACACTTCTGTCTAACATAATTTCATCGTGCTCCAATATCTGTGCCATACATAGTGGTAGGGCAGTTTAAGTAGTATAGGAACATGCCAGAAAAAGAAAATCCTCGAACTAAATCCCATTCAGGGGCTAAGAGACACGGTGCTTGGGTTGTTGAGCTTAGTCCTAAGAGACTATTTTGCTGTTCACCGTTCTGCATGCCACAGATCAGAGGATAAGGATTGAAGTGGTTTGCAGGATACCAAGAATACCAAAATACCATGAGTGTAGTTCTCTTGTGAGTCAACTGCATTTCTCCGTGTTATGTACATAATATTATCCTCGTCAAATTTATTATAGATTCGGGAATCATGATAGATAAACAATGGGGCATTTCGGTGGGTCGGAAATTCAGGTTTTTGACCTCAAGTTTGGATTCACCACCATTAAAAATCCATATACTCCAAATTTTTGCTCAATGTTACAATAACATGTGGTAGAAAAATTAATCAAAGAGATCACACGTTTGAAAAAAAGGCCCTGAACACACACACATTTACGCCGCGAGCGTGTGTTAGTATTTTGTAGTATCCAAGAGATTATCATTTCGGATAACGTTACTTTACGGTTCAATCGCCAGGAAAGGCATGAATACTTTTTTCAAAGATCGTTTATTCAAGGCGAGCAACTTAATACGTCACACAACTTGCTACGTCAGACCCTGCTGCCATCGTTCAAATCTTCAATTTTTATTAGCTTCCCTAATTTCTTCTAAACATTTTCTCGACGAACAGGCCCGATTTTCGTTATTCCAGAGCCATACTGAAAAATATTTAAATTTTTTATTTTTTAAAAAACATACACACATACATACATACATTCATACATACACACACATACATTCAACACATACACACATACAAACATACACAAACATACATTCATTTTTTTTTTTTTTTTTTTTTTTTTTCTCTTGGTAACTAGGAATAATGTTTAAGCATTAATACTACTAACATACTACTTGTTTTCCCAGGAAGTATCTACAATCACTCCAGTGGCTCAGGTAAGCGTAACCCTAGGTCTCTTCTATTTGATCCGTACAGTTGCAAAGCTAGTACTAGGGGTCAGATGTGGTGGAGTAGTTAGGGACCTCCCGATATGTTCTGGACAAGGTGTGCCGGGGAAGACACTCCCAATTATATCGAACTTTGTCACGAAGGGTAATCAGGAATGTATCCATCACAAACCTGATTTAAGTCAGAGGAACTAATCCTAGCTCAATAGCTTCTGCCTTCGCATATGAAGCTCTATAGAACAACCTTCGATATCGAAGGGCAGTCTCTAAAAATATTCGTTCTCACATGCCATAGTAGAATTTAAAATATTGAAACTTAGCAGCTAAAAATAATTCATGAAATATAAAACCAAAAGACACCACATTGGTTGGTTGCACTGTACAGGGAACAGGGATGGTGTGAACGGCTCATTTGGCACCCTCCTGTTTCTGGAAGGTCTCCAGCGGGTTTTACGAGGAGGAGAAGAAGAATTCTCATCTTACAGATGCATCATCCCCCACATGGTGTCACAGTCTCATAGATCGATGGCCCTGTCCTCGTGCATCTACACAATAGATCCGTTTTTTAAGAATCGTTTCAAGGGGGAACTAACATTTTTTAACCTGCTCAGATGCTCCATACACGCATTTCAGGCAACTATCAAAGTGAATTTCCATGTAATTTATTAAACATCGAATCAATCATAACACCTCCGCAATTGGGAGAGAATTTTTGTTTTGCCAGTCGGACGTTGTCACCGAGCAACGGAATAGGCTAACCCATCTAGCCGGAATGATTAATTAAATGTTGACAAAATACAATAAAAAGAACAATGATGGTATTATTGTTCCTCAAACATGGTATACAAGCATAGAAAGTTGTAGCATCATTGAAATCAGACATCTTATTAATGAGATTGAGAAACTAAAGAACACGAGTAGAGTTAATGCCCAGCGTAGCGTTCACGAAAAATTAAATTAAACAAAAAAAAGTGGTTTGAAAAAAATATGAGCAACTTGTTGAGTGAGCTGTCTTCATCCAACTTGTTATTTTGCTTTCATATTTCGGCTAAGTTTTGTACGCTTGATTATGTAATCGTTATGTTATAAAAGCGTTTCTGTGAATCTGCACAATGAGTAGAGGAGCAGTAAGTATATCGAGTAAATCTTTATTGACGTTGACATCATTGAGCTTATCAACTGTATCAAAGAAACTGTTTACCTGGTCTCATCGCCATTGCCTCTCAATTTTAACTATTTCGACCTCTTGGCTAAATAAACTCAATTTATCCTAAACAGCTTTTGACCTAGCGGATAATTTAACTGTTTCGACTCACTTGAACTTATCGCTAATATCAAATCCAATTCCTCTCAACCGTTGGCTAAACCCCATGATTGAGCACAAGCCTCTCCAACGAGTTCTGAATTGATTCAGTTTAATGTCTCGTTTTTAATAGGACGGGTTCAACATGGATCCGAAATGTGGGAAAATTAGACCTATTCAAGGTTTCAATCATCGAAAAACTCTTTGTTAACATTTTCTCTTCCGTTTTCATTTACCTAGTACAGAATAACCAGGTTATCCAAGCCTTATAATCTGTTGAGAAAAAACAATCAAAGGTATCTTGGTTCCGTATCTCAGGATACCCGACCAGTAACCCGATGGAGAACCATTCTGTTCATTAGGGCTCACATAAGTAAAATGGAAAAAAGACTGTTATAATTATCCTTTTCCCTCAGCCAATCAGTCAAGAAAATTCAATAAATTAAGAAAACTGTTTAGAACCACATGTGAATATTGTTCATGAAGATGAGAGTTGTTCGGAAACAAAAAGATGCAGTTCAACACAATGTGCAGGTTTTGCAAGATGTTCGTTTTGACATGGTAGAACGCTCACAGGATGAAAAGAACCATCTGTTGACAGCAAAGCATTTTTTAACGCGGTAACAGTGGGCTCGTGCCATAGGTTTTACCTCCTTTCAAGAAGAAATCAAACGAACACGGCAGGTTAACAATGAAAATGAACGGACAGGATACAAGTCAGGCGAACGTGCAGAAACTATGTTTTGATTCAATTCCGAAGAGCATAATGCGCTCCTCCCCTCTGCAAGACTGACTTGTCGGAGTCAAACAGGATTAGTGGTGGCCAAGCACAGCGGGATAGGCCCCCCGGGGAATCACAGAATAAATAGGACAATCGCTCCATCGCTTCGAATAAGAGAGGTTAACACGCAGCGCATGCGCGCCTCGACATGGTGCCTGCTGATTGTGTTTTCGAGAATGCGCATTGTGCAAATCAAGTCTCTGATCATAGCAAATTGATGAGCCGCACAGAGTAATTCAGGTCATATCTGTAAGTCTGCATTTATAGGCGAGTGGCACAACAGGTCGCATGTGATGAAAACCTTACCGACTACCTTGAGATCTCAAGTTTTCAAAGCCACCAAGAAGCAGAACATTGTTTCTCCGGCCTCGCTACTTTGTAGTCAAAATTGTCAGATCTGTCGAAGATATGAAATATGTTACTAATGAACAATATTAATAAACAAAGATGGGCACTAAATCCGACAATGAATTCAAAATGAACTCATGAAAAGATTCTCAACCACGAAAATTTAGTCATGGCTGTCGTAAGACTAGGAAAATATGTGAAACCGATTCGACATACAGGAAAGATCATAATATGATATGATGATAATATTATTATCCCAACAATCGAGAGCAATATCTCTCATTTAGGGTCTCCTATCATGTATGATGAACAAACCAACAATTCAAATTTTCGATCATTTCCCTGTCATTTTGAAATGATTCAGAAAGTAGAGAGCCAAGAAATCTGTTCAACAGGCGGGGCGTAATAGTCAGGAATAAATCAGTAGGCTCAAAAGAAAGAAGGCAATTACCTCGAATAAAAGAGGTATAAACAGTTTTGTACCTCAACTAAGGCGATCGCAAGAGACAGTCGAAAAGAGAGAGAGAGAGAGAGAGAGAGAGAGAGAGAGAGAGAGAGAGAGAGTGTGTGAGTGAGCGTGGGGGGCTTCTGTAGTCGGGAAAGAAAATGGGGAGTCGAAAAACTCTTACAACCATCAAAAGTTCCCTAACCGCGGGTGTAGTCTTGCTTTTTACATACCTACTCGCATCCTGCCTTCTGGTATCCCTCTCTCCTTTCTCTTTTGCATTTATCCCAATTCACTTTGCTCATAATATTTTATTTATCTGACATCCATTGGTGAGCGCGTTTTTGCCTGTTCCGACTAAGCAGCAGGTTCTTTCGTTTTCTAGGAGTTTTGTGGTTTCAAGTGATATTGAGGAAAAATAAATGATTAGCTGTAGAAAAAATAAGTCAAAACAAGACGATACTTCTAAACACAACTTGGTGTGAATAACGGAATCAAGTATAAAACAAGTGGGTGGGGGTCGGAAGTTGCATTGCAAATACACCTAGCACATTTACTGGAAATTACTGGAAAATGGTGATAATAAATTTCCATCGGATTATTTTTCTAATCTCAACCTACACATAAATACCATATAGTGAGATTGACGAGTAACTCTCAGATTAAATCTCGCCTTGTAATACGAACATAATATTTAAACATTGATAGGGTCTAATTCAGCATGAAAACCGGAAAATATTTCGTGGTCCGCCATTTTTGGAAATTTTTTGCGGACGAGGAAGTAGTTTTAAGGCCCAGCACTAGATGATTATTCTTCTAGAAAACACTTGGAATAGCATACGTTCCAAGGCCCTGGTTCATTTAGAAGACGATTGAAATTAGTCGAAACTAGGACTCGAAAAGCAGACGATATTATTGAAGCGTCCTTGGTGTAATGGTACAGGTGACAAAATAAACTGACTATAATACTACATCGCGGAATGATACAACACATCTGCTTCCCATAAACGTTGAGAACTGATCGCATTCACGATACCCAGATATCTCGTCACAGCCATTTAATACAGCGATCTATCACGAGAAAAGTAACCGCTAACAGTTTGCGTGCCCGCAGCCCAAGTGACAGATTTCACCGTGAATCTCGATAACGCGGGTTCAAGCGGGAATATAAATCAGTTTTATACGAGCAGCCAAAATATAAATATACGTTCCATACTTTCTGTTATTTGATAGTGGTTCTACTACAGGTATTTCTGGGTTAGACTAAAGACTATTCTAATGAAGGAATGTGTGAACGTGCTACTATATTAACCACTACAAGGCCCAAATAGATCACAACTATGCACAAGCTAAGAACCCCCCCAACATGCTCACCAACGAATACAATAGTCTTCCTTATTTTCTCTGCACTTATCCAACAAAACGGATTCTATCTTGGCGCTTAAAGGCCGCACAAAATTGAAACCACACAGACTCGCTGAAAATAATTTTTCATTTAACAGTTTCAAGTTACATGAAAAACAAAATGAAGATACAGATGAATCCTTTCGTAGAAGAACTCAGCCAATTCGCTACTCAAGGGGAAATTAACCCAGCAATAATGATCAATCGACTTTCATGTTTCATCAGGGAAACATGAAGCTCCAACACGAGAGTTTGCAGTATAAAAAATGCCAAGGGGCTTATGAGCACTGCCAAGTACAATTTCACAAGTAGTGTGAGCATAACCTTAGGTCTTGATAGACTATGTAAACTATATAGGACTACATGTCAAACGATCTAATTAAGGATGTTGTAGTCCAGTAATATATGGACACGGATGAGCCACTTGGATGAGCGAGCAAAACTAGCCTGCTAATAATACTTTACAAACTTATAAGGGGGGGGGGGGGGGGCTTTACTCAGACCTGGGATACCCACAAATACGACACTCGATAACGGAACAAGCTGTCTACCCTGAGACATAGACTGATTCTGGTTCAAAAAGAATCCAAATTACCAAGACACTGCACCAGAGTCATGGAAGAACCCAAAAAATATCCGCCCTACAAGACCATCATGGCTTGGTGGCGAGAACGTAGTTGTCCCATACAAAATGGAAGTTACAGCTATATATTTTTGCATTTATACACCTTCATGAAGACTCAATGCAACAGCAATGAGAAGTATATACATTCAGAACAACAGTAACTTCTGCGTCTAGCAATTTTCCAAATCCAATACTCATCTGATCGGCTAGGTTATATCAATTCCGGCTTCAAGCCATCCATCCTACCCGGTGAACTCACTCCTTTGATAACATTTTTTGTGAGGCTTCGGTGGCGTTCTTACTGGAATCTCGAGTTACGTGATGTGACATTCTGCGTGATATTCTGTTGTCATCACCGTTCCACTGGAGATACCGGGAGCCGGCTAAACGCCGAAATAATAAACACCCTATCAGCTCTAATCGCAAGAAGCAACCTTCGCATGTTCGTCACGCCAGCCTTCTGAACACAACCTACAATATAATTATTCGTCTGAAACGCAGTGGAAGAAGCAGCAATCGTTCTGGATTTATTGCAGTTTTATGACATAAATTCGGGTAGTTTGATGCTACTTTGTGCTTGTAGCGGGAGGAGAGTGGAATAAAACAATACCCAGGTCATTAACGGCTTTTAGACGGTGAACCGTTCCGTTCCAACTGCCGTGTGAGCATCGCGTGCATATCATTACATCAGTAACAGCTAAACAGTAATTGAATGCTGTTGTATTGGAGTTGTCGACTTTTATCTGAATTATTAGGAAGGAGATCACAGTTCATACCGACATCCTGCTGTGATGGCACAGACTAGGGTAGAATGACATATAGTAGCATGTAGAGTATGTCCAATCATGAAATTTGAACTTAGAGAATATACTCGTACAACACTTAAACTGTTCCTAAAGGTTTTCAAATGTAGTTCTGAAGACTAAAAGCGAATAAATAAATAAAATCATGTTTTTTTCTATTTACAATAAAACCGGTTTGTTGTTCAATTGGATCCAATAAACTTTAAACTATGGAGATGTCTAGAAACACAGTAAAATTTGAATACTACTCCACTAGAGATCTTCAAACGACATCATCTAAATTTTTGAATTATCTGAATTTAATCATTGTTTTTTGAATTTCACAGTTTGATCAGCTTGTAATAGTCATCCAATATTTCCGAGTATTCAAATCGTGTCAACCACAAATCAGTAACGTGTGAGAGGAATGAGTATGTCCTAACTATCTCAAAGAGTGTAGATATGGACAAAAATAAACTAAGGACAACAACCAAACAGGATTCGGGCTGAAGCCGCACCGACGACCTTCCTAGGTGGACGTTTCATATGAAATTATGATGGAGAGGTAGGTGGGTTGTGTGATCAAACCACACGTTTCAAAAAATAAAAAAACGAAAAGGATTAAAAAATGAAGAAAAAACGTGAAAAAGCTAAGCGCGTCACTGCTGCTAGCGGTTGGTTCCACTCGATCAGAAGCGGAATGTATCCTCGAGGAAAGGATTAACATAGATCCTTCGTACATTAATGGTCGTGCGGCTCGAGATTATTTCAATTCCGAAACCGGTTGACTACAAAGAATCCAGATTTAAAATAAGAATACGAGAAGGAAGAATAGGAAAAAAGAAGGGGCAGTGGCGGGGAAGGGAGAGAGATATTTCACTGTGTTGTCAGTTACAGCCAGTTCTCCCCACATAATAGGCTCCGTTCGTGGGGCAAGAGGCCGGGGAATAAAAAGAACGAAAGGAGGGTCGGACCAAGCACACTACCTTGTACCATCCCAACATATATAAAGGTATAGACAAGAATGTATCATTCAGTTCGCACTGCCCAAAGGAGTGGATATTTCCGCTAGATGCTTGATACTAAGAGAGCGGTGGGAAATAATGAGATTCTTTGAAGTTGTAGAAACTTAAAATCACAGGAAAATATTATTCGCCATTATGTTTCTATGAGTTGTGTGGTTGGTAATTGGATTATCAATTCCTACCTACTCCCATGTACTTCAAGAAAACCTTCTTTAGGATCAACATCACGGAAAATTATATCCTGAGCATTGATGCAAATTTTGGCAGATCTACCGATTATCTGACCCGCCTATTTGGTTCTACCAATACCTTTCTTCTCATAGTTTTCAACAGTATTCCACCGATTCGCTCCCTCAGTTTCGATGGTACGGAAGGTGTATGATCAAAAACATTATTTTACCCAAACTTTAATTTTTCATGATCTCATGACCCCATTTTGATACTTGGAAGATGACTCCAGACGTTGCTTATAGACTTCAGCGACAGCCATATCCAGCCAGGATAGATGTAACGAGCGAAGCTTCTACTATTTTTTGATGTTTGTCAATTCAGAAAACTAGGTATCATTATGATCAAGAATTATGTTTTACACAGTGATACGACTCAGTAGTGTTATATAAATTCATTTTCACACTAAATAATCCTATTATTATTATTATTCAGCTTCTACCAATGCGTTTTTTCAATATAGCGACAAAAAATTGAGCTTTTTCTGCCATATCACCAGTGTTACATCAACCGATTTTCGTTTACGTGTTCCTGGCAACCCTGCTTTTGGGCGTAGCCTTAGGATGCTTCATCCCTAATCACTACCGGCCTCATTAAAAATTGGGGGATATATCATACCTATCTACAGCCTCCACTCCGAACAGCTAGAAAGTGATGGAACAATCTAGGAGGAAGTGATGGAAGAGTTTCTCTTCGGGATCGCAGGGAAAAAAACAGTGATGATTGAGATAGCAAAAGTGAGATAGTGCTGCTACGATGGCGCAAGGCTATATCTCTATCACCAGTCGCTTTCGCAAGTGTTATTTCTGTGTGTTATGACGCTCCTCATACCCCCAGTCAGTCGGTCCTGAGGGTGGAAATCTGCGGCTGACACCCGGCGTTCGGCCGACCCCTCCTGCCGTGGCCATGTTTGTTTGCCTACCAGCACTTATGAATG
The DNA here is from genome assembly GCA_009739505.2 of Apolygus lucorum. Classification (NCBI taxonomy): domain Eukaryota; kingdom Metazoa; phylum Arthropoda; class Insecta; order Hemiptera; family Miridae; genus Apolygus; species Apolygus lucorum. The sequence continues at coordinate 27,701,797 of CM019167.2, forward strand.
TTATTCAGAGGGGGAATCGTGGGGTCCCGGCCCATGCGAGGTTCTTCCCTTCTCCGCGTCAGTCTCTATTTCACCTGGATCTTCCGTCTGGGTTGAAACGTTCTAGTCGATTCTATCAATCTGACCTTGTTTTTTCGATATGTTCGTTCGCTACACATAATGCTTAAAGATAATTATCTATAGTAGTGCTGGAGACAAGGGAATTCAACTACCAGCTGATAATCGGTAGTAGAAGTGGTCTATGCTTTTATTGAACTTTTGTCCTCGACTTATTCCAGGGACCCCAGCTGAATCGATGCACTCCAAAACAAAACAAAATTTTCGCTCGCATTTTACCCCACCACCATCATATATAATTTTTGTTTCGTATCTATCATTCCATCTTCCCGTGTATCCACAAAACCGGGCAAAACTATATTTAATTATTAATTGTCCCATTTCGCTTACAATTTCTGGGGTTGTTCCAAAAGAACTCTTGAAGGTCAATCTTTCATTTTCACTGCTTGGTTTATGAAAGCCTCTGCAAACGAAAAATCCACCAACCACACATTCTAGAATTCTACTACAATGTTAGGTGGATGATAGCTTCTGCACCCAGAATATTAATCCAAAACCAAGACCCAACTATCCTCGAGATTTGATAAATAGGGGGAAGAATCTAGAAAATCATGCAATGAATATGATAATGCTAGTGCCATCTCCTTGACAGACGTTTTTCGTCAACAAAGGTGAATCACGTGTGCTGAGATCACACATTATTGGTCAGCATTTCCAGATTTTTGGAATGTACTGATGGGAGACAAATGAAAAAGCCTATAACTAAGAAAACAATTTTCTGCAAAATCTTGCCACTTATATTATAGCCACCAAGCAAAAAGACGCCAGGTTTGAAAAAACTCCATTCAACGACTTTTTTTTCGATCTTCAATAAGCCAATAGATTTCTATGGAGGTACGGAAAGCATAGAAGACCAAGAACCATCTATTGAAAACCTCTTAAGTGTATTGTTACGTCACAATCTTGACCATAGCAGAAAATTGTCAGGAGACAACTCGGCAATAAAACGGGAGAAAGGGTCATCCATCAATCCGCCGGGACCTGCCAAGAGAATCACGATGAAAATACAGGGTGCACACCACAAACTTTGGGGTAGGAGGCAGTTGGAAGGAAATATGGCCAGCAGTTTCATCTAAAGGCGTAAATCAAAAGGTTGAGATCTTTTCCCAACCCCTGAGGGTTGAAGTTTTTTCTCTCGCTTTTTTCATAGGTACCACAGTAGCTCAGGTGCAAAGGGGGGGCATTCTCAGAAATCCAACAGACCAAGGTCAGGACGTTTCGAGACAGCTTTGGAACACTCAAAACTATGAGCCGGACCTTTCTATCACAGTTCGTCTAGGAAAAAATACCACCTTTTGATGGAATAAAAGAAAGGTGAAGACTAATTTGGATGCCCTGCATGATGTGAATTCAGCCAAAGAGAATGAATTAGTTTGTACATCATCAGTAGGCCCAAGGGTTCCAATGTAATCAACCGGATCATTATCATGCAGCCATGAAAGACTTGCAAGTTCATGTAAATCATTCTCGTTCAACTCCTACGTGAGCATGGATAGGCTATATTCCGCCATATATCGCGCAAAACTGAACATATTTAATAAATCACACAATTGTAGGCTCGGAGTTATCGAGCTATTGATACTTATTTCTTTACTATTTTCATTTCTGCGATTATCATGGGCAGGTTACCTCCAGATAGGAAATTTGTCGGATCGAAAAAGGAGGATTCAAATAATCTGTACAAAATTCCATCCATCGTTTCATTTATTGGAAAAAGTATGTCATTGAGTGATTGTTGGTGAGGGTCAGTAATAGAAAATCAGTTCTCAGGAATCCGAAGCACCCCAATCCGCCAATATGACGCTACTAGGGAAGGACATATTACGTGATTCCCAGTATTTTGGGGGGTACTCGGGCATTGTGAAAGAAGAAGGGAGCTCAGAGTTCCGGAATGAATGAGCACCCGATGGAAGGGTCCCTGAACATGATTTACGCCCCATCCATTCTTACCAGCATCTCTCACATTCCAAGATCCACCACTATGTTGGTCCTTAAGTGCTATTTCCACTTTCGGGTTTTTCGGAGCTCAGTGGGCACCCACCCCACACTCCAACGAAAACCCAGACCCTTGTTATGGCTCGGATCTCCTCGAAGTCCCTTCTTCGGAGGCCATCCTCCCCCTTCGATATATCTGAGGGATATCCTCCTCCAAAGAGGATCTCCGCTGATCCCCCCGCCCTGCTCTTATCTTTCTCTCTATGATTCCGATATTTATGGCTGTGGACGCCCGATGGCTTGGACACGAGGCTTTTCCTCTGCTAGGGTTGCCGAGATAACTTCCTCTTTTCATTCATATTCACGTTTCCCAAGCAGTTCCCCTAGCAATAGTGAGCCCTCCGTTTTGTTGTTATTTCCGTTATTCTCCACTTCTCTTCCGTTTGGGGGATGTAAAAGATCTGCTGACTTGTCGTAAACATGTTGTCTATGGTACTGCTACATTGAGGCGTTTCACCTACAGATTTCAGCCAGGATTTGTCGAATTTTCGTGTCCTTTGCATGCAAGGCGCTATATAATACATTTCGTTGAAATCTAATGGAAGCTATAGAAAGTAAGCGCATGCGAAAAGACTGCATATGTCCAGGTGTCATTAAATTGATAGGAGACCTTTTTTTCATTTTCCAAAAGCGGAAATAATGCTACCGCTATCATAGCAGACTCCGATTAAAAAAATTAAAATATAGGTATGTCTGATATTGTTGGTTTAGAGCAGGTTTACTTTGATTGCCGGGCATCACACAGAAATTGATTCTGACAACGGGATTTCCATACAAAGAGAGTAATGAGCACGGTGCATAAATCCCCATCTAAAACACACTAGTCATTTAAAAGTAGCACACAACTGCAAGTATCTAAAATGATCTACTCCTTTTCAGCGGACATACGGTGTATGTTATAATTGAATAAATGTAACGTTCGTTAAGAAGTAATTTTTGTGACAAGGTGAGCCGTTTGTTCTCAAATCGGTTCCCAAATCCAAACATACCCAACCCCTGCTAATCTATGGACTAAGCAGATGAAAAATTAAACAATAAATACAAGATAAGCTCACCTGTTTCGAGAAAATGGCAATGTCTTCGTTGAACGATTCCGATGAACACACGTCGCCACCAGCAACACCGGGGTCACGTGGTGTGCTGGTTGCAAGCTCACATTTCTCGAAAATGAGAGCGAGGAGGGGAAACAGGGGGTGCCTGGAACAGAACAAACACACATATTAACCCTAGAAAATGTTGATTGAGAAATCATTGAATAAATATCGATAATAATGGTTACACTTTTCGTATTATGTTTTAGACACTTCACTATTGACTCACTGTAATGTGATTACCAATGATGTCTGACATTTGTATCAAGCAGAACATATCTGAAAAGTCTGGTAAGAACCGACTTACTGCACTCTTTGAGACTCTCAATGGAAATTTCAAATGGTTTTATGGGATAACTACTACAAAGAAAACATGAGTAGCTTCTTAAGCATTGAGTCTGATGCTTGATCACTGTACCCCGGGTAGGCCCGTCAGGGGGGGTAGAGAGACACCCAGTCTTAATTAGGACCACTGGCCACCAATGACAGTACCTAACCATCTTCACTAAGCTAAAACCTAGACGTTACAGAATTTTTAAACTGATTCTATGAACACTGCAGGTTTATTAAATCACTGCGATTCCAATGAACGTTTTTATGGTTGTGTTGGTAATGCAGGTACACACACTGCTAAATTCAAAGACGCCCAACATTCTGGACTGGGTCCAAAACTATTTCCGAACGACGGGAGATGTCTAGCGTGTCCAAATTGTTTTTAAAATCCACGCCAGTAGAATAAATGTATTATACCAGTGGAGTAAGAGTTGCTCAGCAAGTATCATTTAGGGATAAATAATGCAATCTATAGTAGGTAAGTATTAGCGCATGCCCAGCTATGTCCTTTACCAATTTTCTCTATGGTAAAAAACTTATTGGGGCTGGAATAATCCATTCGTCGTAAAGGCTCCGCCTTCAGCAGAACTAACCCCAAAAAACTTAGATTCGAACAAACACAAACGGCAGAAACATGCAACATCATAAAGAGTTTTATTTTCAATAATGGACCTTTGGAAACGAGCAGGAATAATCCCCCCCCATCAAAACATGATGGTTCACATTTCAAGCAACGTAGAATCCGAAAATAAAATAACAACTTTTCCGTCCGTCCGCCGTCCCCAGTCATCCGTACGCGGCACTTTCTTAGCCACCATGGACCGATTTGAATGAAATTTGTTTAAGAAAATTTCAAAACACTCTAGCTCAAAAAGTTTCGAAATGAAGGTTTTGTTTTCTCATTACTTAAAAATAGTATTGAATTTTCAGAATCGAATGAGACCACCCGCAGCCCTGTAAGACCAACTATTCACTCTCTAGGAGGTCTTGAAGTTGGGACAGTTGATACAGCAGAAACACGAGTATGAATCGCTATTGAATATTCACTGACGGAAGTGGGCAAAATTTCCGTAAAAGATCTGCTGATCAAATGCGATCTTTTTTATGGAGTTTCCGTAGAGTTTTCTTAGCAATCAAGAATCAAATTTCGTTATATGAATACGGGAACCCTGAGATAATGATGTTTTGCTGATAGGAACTTTCTGCCAGAATAAAATTGACCGTAAACCTTGTGCGAAAATACGGTTGATAGATACTAATCACGAGAAAGCCATGGCCTTTGCAGACCAGTGATCTATACAGAGAACAATAAATAAACCATTGTGTAATATTTTGCAGTGTTTTTTCTCTTTATCCGCAGTTGTGCGAATGGCTGAATTTAGCCAAACATTTAATTCCAGGGGAAAGAACTGAGAGAATCATACACCAAAAAAGGAGTTGGCCGGAATTCTGGAAACAACAGAAAGGGGGATACTCCCTACAACAAAAAAATATAACAAAAAGAAAGGGTAAAAAAGCCTGAAGACGGGGCCCCATAAAATATCGAGGCAAGAGCGAACAATGGGGTTCATCCTGTGCGTTAACCATTTGCATAGTCCCCGGACCACATGCATTTATTTAGGAATCCCTGAGACACCAACTTCTGACTACCCGCGCACAAAGAGTCATGAGTCCCTTCTCATCCATTGTCTCACTCCGTCCAGTATCAAGGCCCCTGTCCCGTGGAATGAGTTAATGCCACTCAGATTCCGATCGGACGCCAAAGGGATATCCGTCGACGAGGGAATTTGCGAGGATAACTTGACTCAAGAAGTCACAAGTCGGTTTGTGTAATCTTTCAGGACCAACATTCGGCTGGAATGAGCACCATGGTTCGAGAAGACTCAAGATGAATTGAGCGAACGTCAAGAAATCGGGTTCTTTTCTGTAAAAGGCGTACCGCTCAGATCAGATCAGACACCACACAGACACAGATGTGATAAATAGAGTCGCTAGACGAGTGTACTCAACACGCCCACAAAGTGATCTGCATGGATCGCGAAATCTCTCAAAGAATTTATCTTCACTCCGAAAATAGATTAGCTCTATTACGAGAAACTATTGAGTATAATTGATCGTCGCATTGCACGTTCTTCGAGGACCAACACCAGTCAATGGTCCTTTGAAGGGTTTAGCAGAGCGCAATGCCCTATGAATGGACATTACTTTCTCGCTGACTATGATCGGACCAGACGCCAGGAGGAAACAGTAAGAGGTTGCTAGTCGCTCCGTGTATAGTTTATGAAGACCGAATCTCAGTGGGGTGATCAGCTGAAAAGGAAAGGCAATATTAATGGGCCCGAAACATTCGAAATCAACAAATAAACAGGAATTATCCAACGTTTACAACCAGTGAAGTTAAACCACGGTAATTTACTACCCCTGTAACATTAATGTTTAAATATGTGGACCAACACGATAAAACTATACCCGTTGGAGCTCTTTCCAACGGCCATAATGACTAATACATTGCCAGAATTCATTCGGACTTCTGCTAATTTCGTTCAAGTGCAGTTGGTTGGCAGGCAAGAACAATAATTGTTCTAGAATGACAGTGTGGAGAAACGAATGCTACAATATACAAGCAAATGTTTTACATTTTTCGTTTGAGTACGCCAGAGATACACGAATCGCGTTTTGTATTATGTGATGGAGAGATGACTGAACATAGACAAATGAAATGAGGTAGATGTCGGAATAGTGCGCACCTTGAAACGTATGATGAGCAGACTAACAGCTCTTGATTCCGGCGCGTTTATCCCTACTCTCAACTAGTTACCTGCTAGTATTCCATCAATCAACATCGTTCAGGTGCATTTGTTTTTACTGAAGGGAGACTCGTTGGAACACTACCAGACTCATAGGTGTAATATGCCCAAAGCGCATTGAAAGATGAAAACGGACGATATATCATGGACGCCTTTCTTAACAAGGTGGAACAGAACTGTCTCTGGGTCGATTGAAAAGAACCGTTTCACCCAGTCTTATTATAAGAGGCAGGAGGAGAAAGGCCCGAGGGCATCAACATGAATGCGCTCTTCAACATCCAGCCAAACTTCCACCGTAAAAACATACATAATGCCTTCCTCTGGACCTTTGATGGCGGCCCCACCAATAAAAGCCTGTATGTCCCGAGGGGCGAATATGAGAGATACTTTTTTTAGGTATTAAAAAAGTGAACACACATGATATGATTTGTTGGGTGGCCCCAACCAACTCCTCCAGGTATGTCGGAACCCCGAATCTAATTTCAAGATGGAATCCAACCAGGTGAAGTGAGATATGAGCGGAGCCCTTCATATAACACGGCCCAGCGACAACACGAACCTAATCGTAAAATGCGGGAATATCAACATACGACGAGGTTTTAAAAACTGGCATAAACTTGAATGTCAAGAAGCAATGGGGAGAAAAACGAGAAACCATCCCGGGAGAAAGATGTACTTACAAGAGCCAAAAATGGCTTCGAAACACGATGTTCTTCCAAGAACCAATAAGACACACGTACTGTAAGCTTGGTGTTAAAAATTCAATCTCGTCCACGTGAGAACGATAGAGTGTACCTTTCGCACCAATGTTTGTTTCAGCGTAAGTACGACGTACTCTTGGAGATCAGGAAATTCTGACGTACCTACGACAAACGAAGCTTTCTACGAAGTATGGCATAGGAGCGCCTTCCAAATGCACACACCTGTCCACACGAGTCTGTGTAAACAAAACTGATGTTGCGAGCAATATGTGTAACGATCTACTTGAACGCAAACAATACAAGTACTGCACACCGCACAGTGGCTTAAACGCGAATTCAGGAGAGTATTCTTACAGAAAAATTTGCTATGATTCAGAACTTTATCTTATTATTATGCTTCGGATGGAAAACGCAAATGGAAAAAACTCAAGACGCCCAATTTTTTAAAACGATTTTTGACTTTCATTTTTCAAAATTTGATCCCCAATCATGCTCCGAAAACAGTTTTGCATAATTTCAATATTTTTAACGCTATGAAAGGAATGAAAGATGTTACCATGGGCTGAGGTGTACCATATCGAGCTCTTTGCTTGCACGATTCAAAACAGAACAACAAGCTATTTGGTAAAAATTAATATTTTCCAACACAGACATAGGTTTTAAGCTAACATCCAGAGAAACGACCAATTTATTTAAGCATTTTGTACTTTGCTTCCATTTCGCTCAGCTTAACTCTCGTTTTGGAGTACGCCGTAATTATAAATGGTTCGCACGGTGGACTGGTCATCGAAAAGGTACCTACCAATGAAAGACATTCGTTTCGCAAATATCCTGATCATCGACTTGATTTTCGGCGATGTTACGGAACACTACTATTGTTAAAAACCCTCCGTTTTCAAAAAACAATAAGAACTTACTGTGTTCGAGACTAGGTCACGGATCGAACCGAAAAAGTGGACTCCAGTTCTTATGGAACGCTACTTGGACACTAGAAATATATACTCTTGGTCCTCTTCCAACCGTGCGTCTGGAACGCATTCAATTTAATTTAAAATATTCTTAAAAGCGGCTTGTTAGCAGAGGCTGGCAATATACCAAAACGCAAGGAGGAGGTCAAATGGAGTTAATTCCAGTACAGATATCTTGAACGAGGTTCCTTAAGAAAAGCTGAAATGTTGCAATGAAGATTCTCGTCGCAAGCTCTCATTATTTCTCAAACTTGGAAGAACCCAACAGCTAAGATAGATGGTGGAATGAGCAAGTCTAAATCGGGACCAGTTTGTTCAGCCGCCCTCGGATTCCTGTTCATAAAAAATGCGTAATGAGTATCAGCATCAGAGACAGAAGAAGCCTTGTAAGGTCGAAATAGTCATTCCAAGAGTGAACCACGTCCTTCCCTGAATGCATCAGAAAACACCTTATTCAACAGAAAACTTCAGGTTTTTACGACTTTGAAAACGAAGTCTGACATCACCGACCATCACCATTACAGATGACACAATACTCACCATCCTTTGAAACATTTACAACCAAAAAGCGTCGAGCTACAGAAGACAATACTTACTACTCAATTAACAAAAGCTTGTCTCGTTGGGAATGATAGGTGATTTAAGGCTATGGAGGACGAGTAAGAAGTGAGCGAGAGAAAGGGAAGACGCAGATGGTTTTCAACAATTTTCTCAGCTGTCAATTGACCTTTTTTTAAATTCTCAAATTGATTTGAAATCCAAAATGGTCCGCACTCCTCTCCTTGCAAATTTCATACTAAGAACGAAGATTAATATTCTTGTAAGATACTTTTGAGACCAACCACCAGTTTCCTTCCGAATTTGGGCACAGTCTGGCCATTAGGTCGTGAGACAACTCGTGTGGTATATCCCCACATGTGCATTAAGGATAATATTATTGCAACGGCGATTAGATTTGATTTGGTCGACATCCTTCTAAATACCCTGCAAATTTGGACGGTTTTGGAAGATTAGGAACTGATAAACTTTTTTCATGAGAAACTGTAGAATTTACAAGGATTCATGCACAGTGGGGTTTGTAAAAATTATCAAAACGTCAGCTTGAGTACCTGGTCATTCAAGGAGCAATCGCTGATATTTGTCCGAAATGAAGAATCGTAAGATAATAGTGAGGTAACCTATAGACTACCGCGGAACCCATGGAAACTGACTAGTGACTAATGATCCATTTTAATCCAGGAGGTCAAACGATTCTTCGCTGAAAGTTGACAGCTTTTCGCGTCGTCTAGCCTCATAGCCAACTCTCCTGAGGTAATGCCTGGTGGTAAAACCCAGCGACTGCCAATATCTACCGAACGGTTAGTGAAACAACACACGTTTGTTTGTTTTATAAATCGCTGTTTCACGACTCTTCGTCTCAACTATGAGTAAATAGGGCAAACTCCTGAGATTACAGAAGTTTGTCACCGTTTCCAAGGAGATAACCAACAGGGGCGTAAAGGGACTGTTTGCTAGTTTGATATAATGAGAATTCTTAATTCCCGAGAACTCAAAAGTAAACGCATAATGAGATCAGTAGGTTGAGTCATTGGAGACGACCGGGGGGAATCGCGTGCGGGCGCAAAGCTATTTTGGGAGCCCAACTCTCCATATTTAATCTTCAAGAGGGACTCATCAATAACGTAGGAGGGTTCCCAGCTCTATAAGCAAAGTCAATGAGATGTAAACATCAAGTAGCCGGGGAGCCGTCAGAAGGCCGGTTTTCAAGTGCGGGGCTCCGAGTTCAACAAAACATCAAAACTGTGGCTAACCCGAAGATTTTACTGCCAGTGTTTCCCCGGTCTGAAAAAAAGTCGAATGAATAGGGGTAGACTGCAGTCAAAGGAAAAAAAAAACGCGGCGGAGTGGAATGAAAAGGTCAACATCGATGAGACATCAGTGGACTGGCCTTGGATCTCATCATAATGCAATCAGCCGAGCGATCTGGAAAGAATCCTGAAGCCTATAGAAACTCTAAATCCATTCAACCGGATTGAAAGTCTGTCACAGCTTCCAAGATTCGTGCATTGTCATACCAGACCATGATGTAAGATCGTCATGAAACTCACGAAATATCCGAGTTATCAAGTTAATCGGACGATTGTTACGAACAAATTACCAGTTGTACTGATAAGTTAGCGAAATGGATATGTTTGGAGGTTAACCGCGACTATGACATGATTTATCATAGGGGAGTGTTAAGGCAGTATTGGGCTTCCAAAATATCTCTCAATGGGCTAAACACTCAACTTCCTAAGGTGGCCTAGACCCTTAAGTCGCTCTCCGGACTCTAGTGATAGAGACCAATTACAGTGAAGTGAGATACATTTTACTTACTTCTGTGATCTTGAAAATTTAAAAACAAATTCAAGTAAAAAATTAACTTTTTTCCAGAACATTTGCATGTTGCTACTGTTTTATTGAAATTGTCCGCTATTTTCAGGTGTTAATTTTCAACATTATTAACTATACTAACACTGTTTGAGTGTAATTTCATCATCCTCGAGACTTTACAAAGTCTAATAAAAACCCACGCTGTTATCAAGACGGTGTTCAGACGTACCCCATGTGTGACAACTCATAGGTGTGACAACTAGCACCGGATTTGGGGTGTTTCAGCGGTCACCTACGGGCACCAGATGGTTTTTCCTTCTCAAGAAATTGAAGAAGGGGGAAGAAAAAAGGTGAAAAATTAAGGGAGAAAAAAAACGGTCAGAGCAGGACTTCCTGTGACAACCCGTCGGCCCATCAATTAGGATTCAAGCGTTGAAAACATGTACCAAGCTCTCTCTAATAGCTTTTTGGTGGGAGGGGCGGGGACTGATGATTTTATTATCTCATCTGGCGTGGAAAGGAAATTAGGACAAAGAAACGCACGGAAACGGTGAGAAGGGAAAAAAGGAAGCGGCTAAACAAACAAATGACACATAACAGCGTTTCGGCCGTTCACACCCGCCAATCTCGATCCAACTCCGAAAAAATTACGACAAACCTGAATGATGGTTGTCGATTTTATAAGTGCTTTCGATCGGGATCACCTTAGAAACGCGAAGTTCATCACCAGTAGTTTGAAAAATGTGAGTGAAATTCGGCCTGGCTAGACACTTGAATCGATCGAACAGAAGTTCCAGACCAGATCTATTATTTCTGGAATAAGTACTCCAAATGAGTAGCAAGATGCTGTTATTGAGGCCAGGACGATTTCCATAATTTAAAATAACACCAGGATTCCACCGAGATTCTCTTAATATGAAATAACATCAGGATTCGGCCAAACGACCAAAACGAACAATTACCATGTGAGTATAATATACTCATATCATGCACAAACACTGATGCTGTTATTGAGGCCAGGACGATTTCCATAATTTAAAATAACACCAGGATTCCACCGAGATTCTCTTAATATAAAATAACATCAGGATTCGGCCAAACGACCAAAACGAACAATTACCATGTGAGTATAATATACTCATATCATGCACAAACACTGATGCTGTTATTGAGGCCAGGACGATTTCCATAATTTAAAATAACACCAGGATTCCACCGAGATTCTCTTAATATAAAATAACATCAGGATTCGGCCAAACGACCAAAACGAACAATTACCATGTGAGTATAATATACTCATATCATGTACAAACACTTTATACGTAGCTACCTATTCCTGTTCATTGTGGAATACGCTAAATAAAATCGGGCACAGAAAATCAAAATTGCAATGTAGATAAAGATGAAAATCGTTAAAGAAGAGCATGGATCGAAGATGAAACGCCATGTGTTGACTAGACTATAATTCATCACAGAAATATAAGTTACAAAGGGTAAATAATTTATTATAGTTAAAAACTTGGGATTATTTTTCTCGAATGGGTACTGAACAAATAGAAAAGTCATCCATGTCTCAATGTCCTAGCTGTCATCACATGCTTATAAGTTTCAATGCAAACAAGCAAACACCCATTCTATCTGTTGGATACACTACTAATTTGTGGATACTATATTATCCCGAAATAGTCGAAACAGGAAGAATTCATAAAGTTGGGTGATACTACATATAAAATCATACGCAGAAAGCGCATACAGCAAAAATTCAGTTTTTCAGGGCCACAGTTGTCCCAGCAGTAATTGTTCATTCCATTTTCGAAGAGTGTAAAATCAAGCGTGTCGAATTTGGAGTGTCCAACCACCATGGACACGGAGCCACCACCCGTTGTTCAAAAATGCAAGGAAGATTTTTTATTTTCAGGCGACCAGTCACACAATAAAAAGTTGTCGAACCAGTTCGCCGAGCTTTGGAACCCAGTTCGCATTTCTTATTTTAATGTATACGAGGATCGCGCCGGAAGAATCATCTATAGGCTACAGAGGATTTCCCTCCTCAAAAGGAGTTACATTTTTGGAACTGTGGCGAAGAATTGAACGAACATATAACCCAGATATATCTAGTAATGACCACACACCAGTGTTTCAATTTATAAGTGATTAAAGCTCCACGATACACAGGAGTTTCTCTAGATCAGGATGATTACCGAATCTTCTTAAACACCTAGGTGCGTAAAACTTCCTTAATACAGGAGACTTGCAGGTCATAAATTCTATATCCTCAATGTCTCAGTGGGAGGTACTTTCATGATAGAAATAAATATGCTTTATAACTGGTGATTGGCTCGGTAGGCAAGTTGCCTTCATCCTCAATGGAAGCGTGGATAGACGGGCCAGTTCCAATGGGAAGATCGGTGTAGATCTTAATGAGCGGCCTCTAGGTGGTATTTATGTTGTGGTGGATGGAGTTTTGAGAGCCACAAGACAACATAATGGTTTAAGTATAGGTCAGACCACCAGTTCCACCCCCCAACCCATCCCTTTGATCGAAATAAGTACGCTCTCGCCCCTCAGCGGACTTTTTTCACTTTATCCGTCGAACAATAATCAAGGAATAATTATCGCCTTTCTTTTTCTTTGAGGTAATCGTTGTTATAGAATGCTCAAACCCAGGCCCGGATTATTACTCATGTGGATAATCAAGTAATAACCGTGATAAATAAATTACATACTCCCTCATTACATATTATCCTCAACTAGGGGTGTTCGAGGGCATAGAAAAATGGCTGTTTATCCCCCAGTCAGTCGCCATCATTTTAAATCGATTCACGACGTGGCATTAAACGTTACAAGTAACCAGAAACGTGTAATTAATGGATTTGAAAGCTCGCAGCGTTCAGTCGGATTCCACCGACTCCTGCTTCGAAAATTATATAGATTTGTGAGAGGCATCAATCTTGAGAATAAAGATAGAAACCATTTCGTATTCTGCCTCAGGGAAAAGAATGAATCACAAGGAGGAATCTGGTTCCAATTATTTCTACCCATTCAATTGTACAGAAGCTACTCAACCTCCAATAATTAACACCGAAAAATTATTGACAGCAAGTAACCCCGAAATAACAAACAACTCAAACTCAGAAACAATAGAACTTCAAGGACCTGGAAAGATGTACATAACTACTTCGAAAACAAATCATCGACCCCATCCTACGAAATACACCACAACCTCACGCATGAATCCTTGTGCATAGCTAAGGTTTTTTCGTTTGCTTGCCTATTTTTTATCTGGGGTTACAAATCACAGATAGGAGCATAAAAAAAATGTTACATGACTTTTGAGAACAAACATTTTTTGTGAAACTCTCAGACATGAGAATACATTATTGTTTAGTAATGCATGCTCCAAGGAACTTCCCATTGGAAGTTCTTTCAATATCAACAGGTAAAAGCTGAAACATTTTTATTTACCTTTCTAATGTACAAAACAGTTTCATCCAATGCAAGATGTAGATTGATGCACCTCAAACACAACATTATCAAACACTCAAAATCGAATTTTTTTATCACTTATGGACCGACGATATGAGAGGTTAATAAGGTTGATCACCAGGTTTAAAAGGTTTATACTCGTGATAAATCATCAACAAACGAGTCACTTTGTTGTATGGAACGCCTCACCAATATAACGTGATAGTACCATAAATCACGGGTTTGCCAGCCAACGAATGATTCGGGTGTAAAAGCTGAGAAGAAACCGTTCGTAACAGCTATAAATTATGAAAAATAACAGAGTAAAGATGTGACCCGGAATTCGAATTAGACTCGAATCTTCCATCCTAATTGGTGTGGGTGTGTGTGAGTTAGTATTATCGTGAAGTTGGTGAGTGACGAATTGTCATCGAGACGAGGCCGTAAGAAGTTTTTTCGATTCCATTCGGTTGCTGAGGAATATGAAATGAATCGGCGGAGTTTTACCACCTATAACGTGTCTCTTTGATTTACAGCGCTCAATCTTCACATTGATTCATCAGGTCGTAAAGGCTATGGGCGAGATATATTGTAGAGAGTACGAGGAGCCACTATCTTAATTCGCTGTCAACTCCCGCTCATCGGTAGCGGATAAGGAAAAATTACTACGTATAACCGTTGCAATGAATGTAAAATGTGGATAGCACCTAGGCCAGTTGTCCAGGCTCGAAACCAAATTGACACAAGCAACTAAATTGGCAGAGGTATCCTCATCTTTGCTGAGAACGTGATTCTTTGATAACTACCTTATGAACAGATCAGGAACACTGTTCCACTCTTCTCTTGACTCAAAGGGATATACATTTGTCGGGAGAAGTAGAGAGAATCGCCGAAATCCTCAATAATTGCATATTTACGTAATTTCAATAGATATGGAATGGGTTTTCACTGAAACGAAGCCAGAAGTGCTCTCCTACCACGACACTCACCCGCCTACAGTACTTCATTTGCAACTTACGACGAAAAAACCGGTTTCGAATTTTTTACTTCGAAATTGGATTCAGAACCCAAAAGAAATTGGTCAATGATTACTTGAAATCTCACTCCTCCATTGATATTGCTACATACTGTAATATATACTAAATACGATTGATTATAGATAAACGATTTATTATTATTATATTCTCACTCACTCATATCGTGGTGTTCATCATACAAGGCGATCTAGTTTTAAAACACTTATTTCTTCAACGTGTACTAGGGTAGAGGAAGCAAGGTTTTCAGTTCTGGGAGATGAACAGAAAAACGTACTTCAAAATCGGAACTGTCTCTTGCATTACACGTTTCAGAACTTCCTAAATAATTTTGGTTACGCGTCTGACAGTCTGCCTTACGGTTTGTAACATTGTAACCAGATAAACTATACGGAAATACAGTTCATTTTGATGACATTTACAGGGTTCATGCGAATTAGGATCTACATTGTCGCCTATCAATCCATAACCTGTAAACTCGCGAATAAATGTAACACTTAAAATCGTAAGAAAAGGACAAGACTAACAATATATTCAGCCATCCAACAAAGTAATTTATTACTTCAAATCATTCAAATCGGATGGAAACAGTGGGCGTTATGCCACTATTTTGGTGGAATCAGAAGAAGAAACTTCATTCCTTATGATTCTGGATGGCGTTAGAGGCGCGATTGATGCCCTGTGGTGCCAGGACGCGATATATAAGGGATAACGTGAGCACGGTAGTTTGCGGATTAACCGATCCAAAGGAGACCGTGACCAAAAGCCAACGGTACTAAGACGATCGAAGTGACAATGATACAAAGTAGGTTTTGAGAATAAAAATACTTTTCGATATCCGATATATAAGGTGTTTTGATTCTCATAACCTACATAGCTAGACAATTCAGCTGACAACGGCAAAATACTTAGTTCTGGAATATCTCAATCGACACTCCCCTCAAGATTAACAACATGGTTTCCTACATACTTGGTAACGATCTACCAGTTTCTTGGTAGGTAGTACATTTTTTTTCAGAGTTACATGGAAATATCATAACTTCTAGAAAGAATATTTTTTGAAAGAAGAACGCAGCCTTCCAGCTGAAATGCTCCAAGGCTTCATAGCCAATATTCATAATTATTGATTACTATTATTAGATTTATTAGTATACCGGAATCATTGTATGTAGCATGGTATCGTGGTATCATTGTCTCATAATCAGCTTCAATTCTCCATGCATAAATTTCACAGTATAGCATAAGAGAAAGCGTAGGTAAAGTCCTTGAAAAAAGGGTCGCGAGCCTGCTTCAATCTCCCTGATTGTTATTGCAGAATCAAATCAAAATTAGTCGGCAAAGTCATTTCTAAAAGCTTCAGGAAACCGATCGGCATTTGAGTTTTCCGAGGAGAATTTGAGGGTTTAAAGTAATTGAATTCCCCTTTTGGCAAAACTGAAACTCGTTCTATCACGAGTTATGAATGCAAATAGATGTGTTAGGGCTCGAGAAATGCTCCCTTTTTCCAAGTTTTCCTTCCTCCATTCGTTCCCCCCAGTTGTTCGGAAGTATTTCAATGAGGAAATTCTCCCGATCCTCGGCTCACCCGTTTCGTTTGTCGAAAATAACAAGCGGGAAATTTCGTAAAGGAACGGAAATCGAGGTAACGGCTGTACTGTAAAGACGTCTTCAAGAGTGTTTTTATCTATAAAAGCGGAAACATGTTCGTCTATTAGGAGTGACGCGGATGTCGAATGGAACTGCGAAATATCAAGAGTGGTTGGGATAAATGGGTTTGCCTGGTAGGCAGCTCAAGAGCTATTTGGATCTGCACTTAGCAGATATACTATTCTCATGCCTTCTGGACTTTCATTAGGAATATTTCCATGTACCTAATACCTTGTGGAATTTCAGTAGGACTTTGTAAAAGAAGCATCGCAATCTCTTTTTTATGGAACCGTACTCAAGACGTTTTGAACACACTAATAGAAAGATCCAAAACTTGACAGTTTGGAGCATTCCTTTCCGTAGCTTAATCTTGTTAGGCATCTTCAACGAGGATGTAGGTGAAACTCGAGTTTCGTCTGATATGAAAATACGAAATGTAGATGGACGTGGCAGAAGCAGTACCTATTTCGCTGCCATGGGTAGAAAAACTCAACAAATCAGAACTGTTCAAGGATTTACAACAATAAAATACTTTTCAACTCAACCCTATAATATAATTTTCTAAAAACATGCGAATTTAAATGCATGCTTACATGGTCGTCTTTTTGAAACCTCGAAACAATTGGAATAAAGAGAATGGGTTAAAACGTAGATAGTGAAAGAACCAAAGAAAGAACCAAGAAAACCTCCTAAATGTCTAGAAGCGGCAGACTAAGGAACAAAAAATCTCCTCAGAATCCCTCAACGGTGATGGACTCCCAAAAACTAGATATGGGATCCCTCCCGAAGGCAGTGCAGCTTCGCTCCTTCTTCTTCATGGTTCCCACATGATTTTTTATCACTGTGTTCCGACCAGTTGAATGCTCCACCTAAGAGGCGATAATGGAACCTGAAGCTCTTCGGAACAACATAGTATAGGGTCCCGCTGTCTGCCATAATGATGAATGTTTGCTCAATCTAACTGTTAACCTCGAAAGCCCCTCCGGGTCATAAAAGTTTACACCGTTCCAAAACAAAACGAGGAAACTGTAAATCACGTGTTTCAATTCTGGTGCGAATCGTGAAGTAAAAAAGTAGATTGAGATCATTTGGATCGTTCTGGGAGTTGAAGGAAATTAATGACAGCATTTTTGATTAAAACTTCCTCCAAGCGAGAGTTGGTTGGAAAATATGATTTATCTATCCATTAGATATGATACTATTAAATGCAAACCTTCAAGCAAACTCTCACAAACTGCCCAAAAAAAACTTCAGTACAACGTAGAGGTGAAAAAACTTGAGAAAACTTCAGAAAAAACGTACGAAAAACTTCAGAAAACTCTAGAAAACGTAGTAGAGTTTGTATCAGCTATTTTCCAGGCTAGAAGAGAATTGGATTGTCCTGGTATTGGGTCACCAATGCGATTCAGGGAAAGAAGCACTCTGCGTTTTGAGAGTCGAGTCTGCACATACTTAGGTTTTTACTCGAACGCTTGTATTCGTCGAGTTTCTTTTTTAATCCAACTAATGCGACCTTCTGTTTTAGTGGCATGAGCGATGACGCAGATCCTTCGACATTGTTACTTGAAACGGTCTGCCACTTGAATCCTGACCACCCTTAACATTTATTTATCAACGCGGGCACGCCATCTTTGGCAACTTCCTCTGGCGCTGAATCCGCTTTTTATATTTTGCCTGACGGAGCGATTGTTATTCACTAAATGCTAACGGAAACCGACTAAAGCAAGGATAGAGGTTTAACAAAAAGCGAGCTCGCGGGTCGCGAGGAATTACGCTAGTGCCATTGTTCTTCGGAGCTATTGGCGGTGTACCAAATGTTTCACAAGGTCCTACTCCCAACTTCCGTCCTCTCTCTTCCGATTCCCTAAGGTAGTCACTCTCTATCAGAATTCGTCACTTAAAACTGAGCCAAATACATCAACATCAGCTTTTGTATTTAACATACTCTTTGGTAGCATAATACAAATAGTCGTGATAAGGCATGGACCTTGTCATCTAATCCTTGTCACACAGTTTCACGTCTTTCAAACGCGAAGTTCATCTAAGTGACAAAGTGGGGGTTTTGCTTTTAGGGCTCTTCAAAACTCTTGAAATGACCCTAAAGTACTGCTTTAGAAAGAAGGGCAAGGAAACCAGCCGTCCAACTTTTTCCTGGACAAGACCACATTCGAGCGGGTACCTCGCTGTCGCAATGATCTCGCGGCGTCACGGTTGGGTACAAATAATTAGAAACTTACGTATTCATGCGAATGTATTCCAATTTCCTTCATTAGAACGAAATTATATAGTGTCCTACGAAGCAATCCTCACCTCCTGTTCTCCCGATAATGCGAGTTGATAAAGACAGTAAACTTCTGACGACTTCATCTCAGTGCGCTTAAATTTGGTACAGACTCCAGGTTTAAAGAATCCGGGTTTATGGGTTTGAGAAAGTCAAATATCCTCCGAATCTCTAGTGTGATCTTTAAAAACGATTCCTGGAGAGGGATAGCAAAGTAATGCCCAGGAAGCGTGACATCCAAAAGGCAGGTGAAGTCCTATGAACGGAGCACTAGTTGAAGAGGCGGAATGTAATCCAGCAATTCCCTTAGAAACGCGATGTCCACTCGACGAAAGTATTGGCGTGACTGGGAGGGCGAAAGGGTCAGCAAACTTTTAGTGGACAAGTTCCTATGCCCTCGATGGGCCATTGAGTGGGCTAACGCGACCAAGTTCAGCGGGCCATTTGAGAAGGATCAGTGTTTTTAGGGGATCTATGGCTTCTCTCTAGCACCGGCGGAAGGGTCCAAAGACCTGGAACCATCGCCTAATCAGGGAAGGAATCACTGCCAACATTTCATAAGGAGTTGGAACTCTCTGGAAGACCGTTTCTCCTACTTTTAAATAAGAGACCAACACGCCTTGTTAAAACAGCTCCTACCATCTACAAGCCCATCAACAATAAAGGGCTGCTGATCAGTACGGACTCTCTGATTGACAACATCAGCTCTGAAAAATCTCTCATATCAACACTCTATCACAGTATCATCAAATCCTTTTTTCGGTCCCAACGAGTCTGCTCCATCTGTCCATCGAAAACCAATATAAAAATACTAAATGAAATTGAATTAGCTTACCCGTAGATGGAATCCTTGTCCCTCTTGTGGACGTCGGGGACGGGTCCCATCACGTGGTTGGCAACGGGTGACACGTGGTTGCCGCCCGTGGGGTAGTGCATGTTGTGATTCAGGTGTGGCTGGATCCCTTGGAGCGGCCGGTGCCCCACGTGGGGATCGTACATGGCTCCGGGAGTCGGCGGCTCCATGTATGGATGAATTCCCTCCTCGTACTGCAATGAAATAACAAATATTAGATTGATTACTGGTCAGCTCGAAACGTACAATCTCCGGATAGTGAACTGTAGAGTCATCAACGCATTTTGGACAAATTTGAGTGATTTTCACGGCAAACCAAGATTCTACTCAATGACTACCTACCAAGTAACCAACAAAAATATGGACCTCGGATAAACGATGCAGAAAGTAGCGTGATTTGGCAACTTCGCATGTTACTCGACTGATGGTCCGAGCAAAATTCGGACTACCCAGCAGCGAATCAATCTTCCACGACGGAGCATGCTTGCTCCATGAACGGATGACCACCCACTTCCTTTGCAGGAGATTTATAAACTCAAATATCAGCGTTCGATATCCGTAGCAGGATTTAAACTGCCTTTCAACTAGGTAGGGTCTATACGTTTAACATTTTTTTATTTCAAGTCTTTCACGGTAACGGAAGCATTATTTTCACTTTTTTGGGATACAAAAAAAATGTCACCAAAAATGAAATTGTCAATTTTCATTTCAAGTTTTGAACCTTTCTGTATAATTTTGGTTTCATGTCTGACAGTGTCTGTGTGAGCCTGATCAATATTATAATTTCAAACTCTTTCTGTAAGTGAAAACTCTTTCTACGGAAACGGTAAAACTAACTGCCCAAAAGGATAGATTCAAATCAAGGCGAGATTTAACGGAGGAATACTGGAATATTAGGTATACGTCGGGTAACAAACATGGTCATGTTGCAAGTCTTACCGCACCTATCTTGTTTGAAAACAACAATAATAATAACTAGCTCTCAAACACTCGATAATACCAAATATTCAAGATCATTGGCGTGAATCGCATTTAGTTAACTGATAACAAAGCACAATACAGAAATAACCCACGCGTTCCAACCGCGTTCACTCCAACTTTTCAGTCTGACCCTGAAAGGGACCAGTTCCACTATCTAAATATATTTAGCGACGGAAGCAATAAACTGTCCAGATAACTGAACACAAGAAAAAATAAATAAATATTCCGAGAGACATCGAAAAAAGAGTTGAGTCAGTTGGAACAGGAGAACGAACAAACTGGTCATCTTTGCCAGGAATAATATGAAAAGTAACTGAGTGAATACCCCTGATTTTCCCAGTTGATCAGAAAAGGGTGAAATACGTACGAAACTGTTAGAGAAGATGTGATTAGTGCCTATGATATTAGTCTTGATGTGCCAAGTTGTGACAGGTATTACCAATATGATGACGAACAAGGAGCACTTGAAATGGAAATTCTTGAGCTTTCTTCCTCGACGACTCTCATGAGAAACGATGCAAATAAATAAGAAAACACCATGTTGACAGGCGTAAAAAGTGGAGGACGAGAAACGGGACATAGTTTCGTTGAATGGAACAATGGTCAGTGTTCGTGCTTGTCTTAGAACGGCACTTTCTGTAGCTAACAGACGCTGAAGCATTGTGTTCTCCGCACACGCCGACGGCTTCGTAACAAGAAGACGATATTTGGATTTGGCAGTCGTAATTATATGTAGTACGACGAGTGAACTGAAAACAGCAGGGAGTGGAGGTGACCAATTTTAGAACTGCAGATTGCGCACCAATCATCCGCAGATGAAGAAGCTGCTAAGTGAGTTTTCATTTTCAGCTTCTTACAACTTCATACAACCTCAAAGTTGAGCTCAGATAATGAGCAGATTTATAACTCAAATTTGAGTTGGAAGACTCGAATTGGTACTAACTACAGGAATCGTTCTGGTGAATTGCCACTGCCGATTCAAGTTATCGAATTAACAAACATACACTGGATAAACTAATTTGAATGATTCTCAAAAGTGCTGAGGTGCAGCAGAGAAACGCTCAAGTACACACAAATGAATGCATTTTAAAGATGAAAACTCGCCCAAAATATAAATGAATGGCTCATCATTTTCTACTGCTGTAGTGATTCTACCGAATAGAAAATAGGAAGAAGATATTCGCAAAGCGCTGAACATGAAGGTATGGTCAAACTCAAATATGCGATTATGGAACATGCAACGGGCCAGGGCGCTCGCTGAATCATGGAGTTCTGACTCTTGAAAAAGTGGGAAACGTTTTTACTAACCCCCACTTTTCGAAGCCGCGAAAAGAGATCTGTAATTATAGTAGATACCGGCTGGACTCGAGAAAGGGCAGACTTGAAGACGCTGGAAGGCCCACAACGTTGTTTCTCGACGGACAGGAAGGTAAACACCTCTTCAAAAGCCTTCATAATAACCATCTTCCATTGTTCTAACTATCTCCTCATTTCTCGCCGTCAATGATAGCTGCTTTTAAAAATGACTTAAGTATTGCGTTGGGGAGATTTACAGGTGGGGATACTTCATGTACGACACAAGTCACGCTCTTGTTTCAATACTCGGCTCACCAGGGTTTCTCTGGGGAAACACAATGAGCGACGTGGCGGTCGTTCCCCTTCTTTGATATTCAACGCACTGTTCGGGGATTCAGTGCAAGCAATTCAGAAGTAGCTCAAGTATCAATAGAGCAAAAGCACTTTGAAGAGCTATATAGGTAGGTAGATTGTGATCTGTAAAGATACCGATTTGATCCAGAAAACCATATAGGTAAGGACCTGATTCTCAGACAACAAGTAGGTACTAAAAGATAACGATCTCAGTGAAAGCTTTCTACCTGTATGGAGAATCCGATGACTGATGACACAAAATATGAGACCTGGAGTCTGATGGGTTTTCACAATACCCAACGCCCCCATTAATGACAAAGAAATCTTTAAGGGGGTCTCAGTCGATTGCCGTTCGTTCCTCTTTCCGGGTCAGCATTTCACGAAAATGAAGGCGCAAAAACTTAAAAATGTGTACCTAAATTTGAAATTTTAAAATTCTGTAAAGGTAGAAAAGCTTGAAGCTTGGTTGTACCAGCGTTCAATCCATTTGGAATAAAACTGTCTATTGCAACAGCGGGTCATCAACAGCTAACTTGCAAAACCATGTAGTACTCAAGTCCTAGCATATTGAGCCAAAGGTTCTGCAATTTATTTCATTTGCCGTAATGCAATAAACATATTTTTGCAAGTTCACAATCGTTTAGGCATCAAAGGTAAAACAGAAGTGTTCAAGAATCATCGAACTCTTCCTCTTCCTTCTATCCAAATGATATTCCCACATCGAGTCGTGGAGTCGAGATTTTCTGAACGGGCATTGGAAAGGATAATGGAGTTACGGAAAAATGTTTGGAATAGAGCCGATGAGAAGGCAGCCATCAATCAAGAGCGGATCGCGACCTGGCAGACAAAAACGGAGTTGGAGCAGCTCGAGTTTCCACCGGAGGGGACTTTCTCGGCGCGGCCATAACTCATGGGCGGATAGAGCACCGACAAGGTGACAGAGAGCGGGCAGCGGGGAAAGCAAATCTGGACCTACGAGGCCGGATGTCTAAGGCAGTGGTAGGGTCACGATGAACGTAGAAGTGGGCCGTAGAGACACGTCAGGGCTGCTAAAGAAGCATGCAGAAAGTGGCAACATACGTTCCATGAAGAATTATGCCCAGTTATACGAACAGCGGTGTCAGCAACTGCACATGACTGTTCATCGAACTAGTCAATTAGCACAAAAATAACCATTTTGAAATAAGTCCTGTTCACACACTGATTCTGCACGATTCCTACGCATCGGAGATTCCTTTTGCTCCATCACGACGTATACACGATGAGTCGAAAATCAATTACCCACTCTTTACGAGACTGGAACAGGTTTATAACATGCATATAGGTGAGAATAAACCAAGAGGAATTTCTCAAGTTGTATTTCGCTTCCAGTCAGAGAATATACACATGGAGGTGAATCGAAAGATCCAAATGAATGGATCGTAGAAGGGCAGTTGAACGTTTACTAAGGTCAGTGTTATGAATGTAAAGTTTTAATTATATCCTTCACCACTCAAGTGAATCTGCCTTTTGGATTATAATTTTCATTAATGAACCTTTGGAATCGACCAAAGGTCGAGAAAAAACATTTTTAACCCCTCCCACAAAATTTGTTGGTTTACGTTTCAAGGTACGTAGAATCCAAAAATCGAATAAAAATTCCGTCTTCCGCCTAACGCGGCAATTTCCTCAGTTAGCATTGACCGATTTTGATGAAATTTGGTTTACAGGCTCCATTTGGGGTTTACTTATGCCCCGAAGATTTTGGTTGATGTAGGCCAATTCTAAGGGTTGAAAAATAAGGTTTGAATTTTTGGCTTGAAACGCCATAACTCAAAAAATGTCGATATAATGGTATTGTTTTTCCATCAATTTAAAATAGTATTGAATTTTTAGAGACCACGCGGAGCCCTATAGGACAAACCGTTCGCTCCCTACGAGAATTTAAGGGTTGGAATTACGATAAATCAGAAACACGAGTGTGAATCACAAAATAGGCCTAATCTCCGTTCAAATTTCAGCTGACCGAAGTGTGATCGATGTTTTTCTTCATGTTGGGTGGTGGTAACAATGGCAAAGCCGTGTTCTTTGCAGACAAGTGATCTATATAGAAAAATAATAATCCCATTGTGTAATAATTTGCAACGTTTTAGAGATTATAACTGTTACTTTTGGTACAGTATTGAACGACTGAATTATAAAGACTTTGAGCGGTTTTGTGAAGGAAATAAAACTATCGCAACGCAATGAAAATTTATTTGATGAGCAACTAGGAGGACCGGTGACGACAGAAATTATTGGTGACTGATTATCAAACCAGTCAATTAGCACAAAAATTACCATTTTGAAATAAGCCCTATTCACAAATGGATTCACCATGATACCTGCGCATCGAACAATCCTTTTGTACTACATGTCACAAGTTTAGCTGAAAATAAATGATCCATTACTAACGAAACTAGAACTGGTTTGTGAAATTCATATAGGTCAGGATGAATCAAGAGGAACTCCTGAAATTGTATTTTCGCTTCCAGTCAGAGAGGGCAGTTGAAGATTATTATTTATTGAAGGACAGTATTATGAATGGATTTTCGTTTGTTTTGGGACGAGGCAAACCCTCAGTCACTAAGACCATATTTGATCTATTGTCACAAGTGGATTTGATTCCATAGTTTTGTACGATATAAAACAATGGCTTCAGAAAGGAACGTAAAGTAAAGTTTGATGTACTCTTTCTATTACAATTGCAGCATTAGCAACAACAGGATGCTTCCGTCAGACGTGGAGACCAAGGCCAGACCTGGTAGTGAATGAAATCGATAAAATCGATAAAGGATTCAGTGTCTCAAACATACAATCCCAGAAAAACCCTTTGAATTTAGTTGAAAAATGCAGAAGTTATGATACGAGGGTTTCCCGTTTCCGCATTTATAGAGGAACACGCACAATCCCTGAACATTTCATAAAAATCGGAATGTACGTAACTTTGTTTAGTTTTTCCCGTTTCTAGGATCTGCGGACCCATAGACGACTGACAGACAGACAAACAGACACGTAAACAAAATTGTTCAGGATGGTCTAAAATGTAAAACGCGAGTGGAAATTATTATTTTGGAGGACATTTTTTATCCTTGCAAAGTGAAAACCTTGGTATACTCGGAAGGAATATTCAAAATAATGCGAAAATATTTAATTACAGGCTAAGCTAGCTGGCTACAATCTTTGGTCGAAGTTAGAAAGTCAACTTTCACACAGTCCATTTCATCCCCAACAGTTATTGAAAATTGGTTCAAATATTAATTAGAAAATTCACTCATCACGAATGAAACTTGAGAGAAAAAAAAACAATCAAGAGACGAATATTGTTATTTAGCAAATGATGATGGGCGCATGTAACTTCTTAACGACGTTTCAAAATGAAGTTGGCATTTTTACAAATAGGGGAGATCATCCTACTGTTAAGAGAAATAACACGTTCAATCGATTCTTTTTATAGTAGATGAACTCTATGTACCAAAAACTTAGTCAAATCGGTAACCCGCCCAATCCACCACTAAAAACCTTCTATCGTTTTCATTTTCGGACAAATGGACAACTTCGTGAACCATAAAACGGCCGGAAAGGATCGGCAGACGGATTTGACATCGCAGTGCGCCAAACCACCCGTGCAGGTGGTAACTCGCGTTACGAATTGAAATTGTGCGGTTTATAATGCGGAAATCGCGTTTTGCGGGTGTCCTGCGTTCCACCTCTGGCTCTCTTGTCACTCCGGACCGCAGAATTGGGAAGACAACTAACATCCGAGAGGATAATGGGATGCGCGGTTTTTGGAAAAGACACGAGAGAGCAGTAACAAAACGCATATGGCTCTCCCACTTCCAAAAAACAGGTATGTTTTCCATTCCTTAATTCGAGTTCGGTCCAGTTTTCGTGACTGGGGTAGCGTCATGCGACGATGCTCTCAATGCCGTTTTACGCATCTCATCTCGCCGTGCGTGCCTGCTCGGGGACCCACCGTGCCGGTAAACGGTGATGGTTTAGTCGGGCTATTCGACTTTCGAGCCTCTTGACGAAATCATCGTCTTTTTGATACGAACCATATTAAAGAAGTGTTTATATCATTTCAGAATATTTTCAACCTACTATTGATCCTATTATGATGAAAATTATAAAAATAAATTGTTGAATAAAATTTTGGAGCTCCAATTCAAATTTACTTGAATACCTATTGTACCTTCACGAATAGGTGGCAACAGTTTATGTATACAAAGTCTCTGAGTCGGATAAAATCGGAATGAACTTCAGAGTTTATCGTTATAATAAGCCACTTTCTCTGGGTCTGCAACTCGTTACAGCAACACTTGGTGTATAATCTAGTCAGATTTATTACAAAATGAAGCAAAATCATTCAAGGGGTAAAATAGTGATCTCAAACCTGACGGAATTTCACGACTGCACGTGTTTGAACCCTGGAAGCTCCAGTTACGTGAATAGGAAAACGGCGAGGAGGGGGTTTTTTCATGAAACTTGCCGTATAATTGAGGCGTTTGATTCCAAAAGGTACTAAAGACCATTTTTATCGAAATTGAGTTAACACTTTCCTAGGGTTTTAGGCGGGTAGTTCTTCACAAAAATGCGATCGTTTTGGAGCAAAAGATAATCTATTCCCTTGAAAAACGAGGGTGAATATTCTGTTTAATTTCAAAAGGTACTATATTCAGCACAATGGCGATCTCTTATTCGTTTGGTTTCAAAAAGCACTTTATACTCTTCGTTTGGTTTCAAAAAGTACTTTATCCACTTCCATTGATTTCAAAAAGTACTTAATCCACTTCGTTTGATTCCAAAAGGTACTAAACGCCACGTTTTGTTTCAAGAAGTACTATATCCATAAATCCGATATTTCAAACCTCGTTCAATATTATTTTAAACTTTGAACTAATTTACTTTTTTTCCAAAAATATTTATTATAATTTGGAAATAGATATATACAAAATAACATCATTGGTTTATAGCACGTTTTTCAGGTCGCAATAGTTTTTCACGTTTTTTCACGTTTGATCAAAATGGATATAGTACCTTTTGGATTTTGGAATCAAACTCCTCAATTGGGATTTTCAATGAGAAGTTTATCATTTGAAAAAACTAAGTTAGTGTCACGCAGACTGAGACGCGTTTCAGTAGAACGTTACTGTATTCAAAAAGTAGGTTAAATTAATGAAAAAAGTCAGGAAAATTAATTTATTACGTAGTTCTTTATCCTCATTAGCGAAAGATTGAGCCTACAGAGCTCTGGATGGTAGGTATCATTAAATTCCAAAAAACCGTGACTGTATTCAACCAATCAGAAACAATATCAGATATTGTTATATTACAATACAGATTCTGTATATTGAAAGTCCTCGAGCTAGGGCATTTTGAAAATGTTTTCTCCAACTTTTTACCCATTAGACGTTACTCCGGGGCACAACTCTGCCTCAAATGGAGCTGTACACACCAAATTTCATCTCAATTGGTCCATGGGAACTGGGCAAAGTGCCACACTGAAAAACAAAGAGACGGAGGTTCTGAAAATTGTGTTTCCCTAATCCAAATTTGCATAATTGAAAATAATTATGAAAATGAAGAGAAGTTACCACTCGAACTGTTTCCTTTTTCTTGAAATAAGAAGGATGGGCCATGAATTGAGGGATACCCTTTTTAGTACTGATCATTGTAATTATTATTGACTCAAATATTACTGAATGTCCTACATTTGATGTTCCATGTTCGCTTGAAATAAGACGAGGACCCTGATCGTACAGGCCACCATTTCTCATCTTGATCGGTTTTTGAAGTTTAAGTAGTATAATTCGAGTAAGTATCACCAAACTGCGTACTTCAACAATGTGCCTCTACACACCCGTTTTTCACAGCAAAATGATGTGGAAGTACCTATAGCATGGAGGGGGACACTTGATTTGCTAATTAAAAATGTTTTAATTCTTCTTGTTACCATAACGAACTGTAAAAGAGATCAGTGATGATTGAAAGTGATACCTAAGCAGACAAAACATTGACGTGAACGTTGAGGAAATTAAATACTTGTCAGCAGCAGCTTCCTTAAATGGAATATGTATAGATGGTACCTACTAATTCAGGCTCAAAATCAACTCTTCATGTTCAACTACAGTTCTCACCACATTACCATCGCTTTTTATAACTTTTATTAAGATTTTTGATCGAACCATAATTTTTGAACGTCTTTTAAATGTATAGGGAGGGCTAAATTCTCGATTCCACATTCACGTACCTACATACGAATAAAATAAAATGCCTAAATCCTATGCCTAAAATACCTACATATTTCCATAAACGTTTGAGTATAAATAAATTCAAATTGATCATAAACCGAATAGTAGGGAGAATTGAATTGGTCTACGAAAAAACTTAGCCATTAGCGTTGCAATCATAAGATGTTAACACGCCGAATGATACACGAGCGAATTATGCTCAAGAAGCAGCAGAAGATGAATTAAGTGCATTCCGCCCAGAGAAGGCGGAAGGTGATGTGGGAAGAGGGGTGTTGGGTGATGAATGTGCAGAAGCGACTAGAGATATTTATCAAACCGAACGCAGCTGGAATCGGGCAAATAGTCGCTAAATTAGGACAGTTTTGGCGCAGCTTTTCACTTTTACCATCTCGTGGGACAATTTTCCTGTTTTAAAAGATCTATGATTTTTAATTAAGATGGAAACAGGCGGAGTAATTGTCTAGATGAGGATTACAGTAAATCGGCATGTAGTCGCCGAATACATTATGCTAATGTTCGGAGGATAAATAATGCCTGCTGCCACGACGAGTCCCGCAGACGACTAGACAGATGATCCCACATATGAAATCTCAAAATGTCAAGAGTACCTCTACTCTGAAAGCTTGTAAAATATTCGATTTTTTTTTTATTTCACCCATCAACAGTTACAACCACTGAATTTTTGGTGATTGTGGGAGAAATTTAGAAATGCCTCAACCAAGCCTCTAAGCCCATTTTATGCTGCTATCAAAATCATCTAATAATTCATTACTAGAGACACAACAGAAGACGGAAAAGCGGAATGAAATTATTGCAACTCCTTGGATACGCAACCTACTAATATTATGATGTAATGTTTGCAACTGCATCACAGGAGATGCACTAAGATTTTTTGGTGCCCAATAACCAACATTTTATCTTAACTAACATTGTATTTAACGGTTATTGGTGGTCACTTGAAACTCAAACTGACGGGATGAAAAATAACACAAGGAAAATGTAAAGAAAATTAAGATCAAGATATAAGGTAGTTTTCAACCCCCGTTGACAGCCTTTCGTTCTGAACGATTCTGAACCATTCATCTGGTAGCATTTGGATAATACGAAAGTATTCACAGGTTTGCCAAGAGGGTGAAGAGTTACCAACCACTAACCTCCAAATATGATTATTAGATCACGATGCAATTTTATGAAACCATCCGGAGTCTCAACAACATAATCCCTGAAACTGTCACCAAATCCAAATGGAAACTGCAGACGTTATGGTTGCTAAAAGGATTTGACGTTTGCGATACCACAGATCTGGTGAATTTCATAGGGGACTACACACACCCTATCCCCCATGAAATCGTAGGTACTGTAACACCGAATAGTTTTACCCACCGCTCTTACAACCTGCCACTGCTCTCTTACCACCCACTAATAACCCAAAATAGACAAAATGTTTAAATATTACTGAAAATATTATTTCTAGATTAGATGGATCATTGTTTTTCAAATAACAGTATCATTTATGTCCAATTTATGCAAATAATTGCAGTAAATTTGGCTAGTTATAATCGAAAGAACTTTAATCGTATTTAGCTATTTTCTTAAGAAAAAAAGTGTACTGTAATAATTGAAAAAAAACAATACACACATGGGTTTTGCATTTAAACGTAATTTTCTCCGCCCAACAACACTTAAATTAAAAACGACTATATCGTTAGAAAGCTGATCCCGAAGGGGATCTTTCGTGGATCGCGTGCAGTGACCCACGCATAAGTGAAGTTTGAAAAAAATATTGTTCCGAAATTAATAAAATGTAGTTCTTAGTCTAGTTTTTCACCTCTAAGTCAAGTGCGATTAGTGCTACCTATTTGGAGCTTCAACAATAACTATACGACGAATGATGAATCAACAAATTGAAAACATGAGATAAATAATTTATCTCAATTATTGAGACCTAGTTGTTTAAGGATATGGCCACTTAGTGTGGTTCTCAAAAAATAGATGCCGTTGGTGGCGAAAAGAAAAAAGTTGAACGTATCTCCGCTTTACAGAAGTTTATAGCAACATGAAAATGTCTAGTTAGTGTCCAGTACACAGGGGGTATCGCACACCAGGGAAGTTGGGATCTAGCCCGCCGAGGCAGATTGGGGTCTGAATCCTATCGAAGATTTGATGGAGCGATACCTACGGCCCATCCGCTTGACACAGTTTCTTCTTCAATTTTTCGATGGGCTTTGAGGACTTTGATCCATTCAGTAACGCCTAGCAATCCGTCACTCATATACCGCTTTGAAACTATTTATATACTTATCTACCGACTTTTTGATAGTAAGATATTTGAAGATCAGTCCTCATAATCTGTAATCTCTCCCATTGGACCAGAATGAAGGGAGCCGGCAAAAACCTAAACGCGTGCGTTGCCAGCGATATTTCATCTAGTTTGATATCCTAGACGTAAATCATGTTAACGAATCATAAACAGTCGCCTGGACGTCTAAACAACTGTCGGAGTAAATCAAATGTACTAATTTGTACGTTCCAGAAGGGTGAAATACGAGTAAATGCTCACCGGTTCGATTATCTATCGAATGTGTTGTGTAACTCTGTGTCAGAATAATTTACAGGAGCACCCCCTCCTCCACCCCTCCAGTCTGGGGAAAATCAAGACTCTAAAACGAAATACGGATCATCAAGTGTGAATCAATCATGAGAGGTAGGTACCACGAAGAATCGTAAAAGGGTTCAATCAAGATTGAAATTCAATATCATTAAATGGTTTTCGATATGTATGAACAATAGACACACTTTATTTAAAAATTGCATTCTCTCTACCAACTTCTCCGTACTCTATTCAAGGCAGAAATTCCCTGATTTTAGTGGAAGTTTTTTTTCGATAAATTGATAGCATTTTTGAGGAATAGTATCTAGTTGAGCGCTAGGTCGATAGAAGTTGGAATTTCGCCTTTGAATTGAAAGAGGGAGGGGGAGCGAAAAAAGTGCTTTTTAAACGAAATTTTGTGTATTTTCTCCTGGATTTAAGTCTCAACAGATTAGCGTGGTCCATTTTTCGACACGAACTATCGGAATGTGCATAGGAAGCGGGGGGATGGGAGCGAATGCAATTACAAAAATATCCAATTTTCAATATAGGTGCCTATCAAAGGCTTACTAAATGAAATCAAGCTTTCAAATTCAGGATATATTATAAGGGGTGTCTACCATTTGGATGAACCAAACTTCTAGAATCGATTGTACAACTAATTTGCAACAAAAAATGTCTCATAGCAATTTTTTCTTAACCCACTCAAAATGCCTTTTTTTCAATTTGAAGTTTTTTTTTCGCGTTTACGAACTTAAGTCATTAAAACCGTCATAATTCCGGTTATTTAGTGAGTAAATTCAAATTTAATGATATCGTTGGAAAGAGCGTTAAATTTCCAAGCTATCAAGTTTAAAACCTACATGTTTCAGTTGTAAACCATTTCTAAAAATTCAAGTCAGAAAGCACACTTGAACTTTTTTTTCGAAATTTGATTTTTTCTTTTCGAAGTTTTCGCTTTGAACGCCTGCCCTTTTCGATGGGCGCTCTTCTTGAAAAAAACATGCTTAAATTGTCAGATTTCCAACGGTAAATCAATTTTTCATTTTTAAATTCAAATTGGAAGAGTAAATCAAGCTTGAATGCAAGAAAACGTGTGTTTTACAAGAAAATCGAGTGTTTTACGTGGTGTATGGCCACTCTCGATCTCAAGATGACTTGACGATTTTTTTATCATTTCCTAAGTAATTTTTCACGCTGAATCTAATGGTGATACTTCCGAATCATTTTGACTGCTGGAAGTCAATTTTTCGAAGAAAACCTTCGTTTTTCGAACATAAAATACGCATTATTCGTAGATATAGTAGTGAGTATGAAGTAACACCTATCTATTCAATAAAAACATCAATCAGCTAGATATTTGATGTTTTTATTGAGTATCGTATCGTAGATCATATTATGAGCTTTCACGATGTTAGAAGAGTTAAAGCACTTTCCATAATATGTATATTATACACACACACAATTTTATACAGCAAGAGTTCTAGATTCGACTTTCGTATCATAATTATCAACTCTGTCATCCATTCTACATGATAAGCAAATAGATATATCTGATTTTTCGACATCCACGTTTGTGCTCATATTGATTGAAACCAACATGTTTACGTTGTTTTCAGACTCCCCAGCGGACCCACCCCCTCGTCTTACGTTTTCTACGGAATAACGGGACACGGGTACCTCAAATTCGAAAGCACCACACCCCGTTGGTCACTGACTACACACAAAGAGAAGGATTACGGCAGGTCAACATTTCCAAATGCCATAATCCGAGCAGCCGGCCGTTAGATCCCCCTGATCCGATTGGCTGCCAGGCGAGCCTACTGTTTGTGACAATCCGGTGTTGTAAGTGACAATCCACCCGGAGCTGTCAAACTAATCCTATCATGCCCTATTAGCCCTCATTGGTGGTATTGAGAATAGAAAAAGTGATTAGGAGAAGCACGAACAAATTCTAGTTTCCTAATTTTACAAATAAAAATTGTTAACGAAATGAAAAAATGTTTCAATTGTGATTAAATGCATGGA
Source organism: Apolygus lucorum (assembly GCA_009739505.2). Classification (NCBI taxonomy): domain Eukaryota; kingdom Metazoa; phylum Arthropoda; class Insecta; order Hemiptera; family Miridae; genus Apolygus; species Apolygus lucorum. The sequence goes on from CM019167.2 coordinate 27,734,983, forward strand.
ACTCCCTTCAAGTATCAACTAATTTCAAGTATGCAGAAAAGATCTAGGTTCGAGAAGGATATCATTTAGGTTCAGCCACATGAGCTGGATTGACCAAAGCCATTCAATAACCGCAACCAATTCACTTTTTTCTTTTCAACCCCCACCCCCTTCAGCATTACATTCCCAATCGGCACCGGCTCTATCATCACGATACACACATTTTGCCCAAGCCACATTCCCAATCGGGCCTTCGCGATTTCCGCCGAGAATAATGAAAATCAAAAGAGGATTCCGATTGGTATATTAACATTAACGAGCGATCGGGTCCGCCTCGACCTTTTCAAATATTTAAGGTAATAGGCCTCAAAAACCGATACAATATTCATGAGAGCTGATGAATGCATTTCAAGAATGGCTCAACCCTCATCCACGCCTCTTCCTTTTTTACGAACTCTAATTATTCAATGAATGTTCATTAAAAAAACGAAAACAATTTGAATGACAGGGCGCGGGAAAGAATAGAATTTTGATACGAGTATTACCAAAAACTTCGTTGTATCGCCGGAAATTTTCGGGAAAAAAACGAACTTATTTCCAAAAGGGTAGAGAGTAGTAATGTTCATTATAAAATTGACAGTTGTGAAGGGGGTGGAGGGAGGCAATTCCGGTACTGGAAAACAAAGAGGATGATGCGAACCCACTGGTATTTGAAAATACGAATGGATGGTACTGGAAAGTATAGTGAGACCAAATCAAAAATTTCCGGAAAAAACTGTGAAAATCTGTTTTTCTAAAAATATTAACGCTGATTATGAATAGACCCAACGTAAAATAACGAACGTAAAATGTGAACGTAAAATACTACGTAACATACGTAAAAGTATGAACGTAAAATACTTCCTCACATAAGTTTCTTGTTGGAATCTCACCAAAACAACGTTTAGTTATCACGCATTTCATTGAGGTATCTTTTGATCAGGTCGTTCAATTCATACCAGTAAGCAACAAAATACAAATTAACCCAATGTTTAGTGTCTATGTTTGAACCAACAGTTTGACTTCCCTTTCACCAAGGAGCCACCAAAACATTTCTAGTTCTATGAGATGCTCGAAATTGGACAGAATTTTAAAATCCATGATCTAGGATATATAAAATGCCCCTCTACCTCCTCCATTCTGACAGATATATTTAGTGATGATTTAGTAGTCAGTAAGAGCTCACATCTGAATTCAAGGTAGAAGAACCAAAACCCTAGCGTTTTTCAGGAATCCTGAATTTCTAAGTAAGTTTAAATAAGTAAATTTAAGTAAGTATTAAGTAAGTTTAAATTTTTAATACCCCCTCAAAATTTGATGGTTTACGTTTCAAGGTACGTAGAATCCAAAAAACGAATAAAAATTTGGCCGTCCGTCCGCCGTACGCGGCACTTTTGCCACTTAGCATTGACCGATTTTGATGAAATTTGGTACGTAGACTCCATTTGGGGTCTAGTTGGGCCCCGAAGATTTTGGTTTATATAAGTCACTTTTAAGGGTTCCAAAATCAATTTTGAAATTTTGAAAACGCCCTAACTCAAAAAATTTTGATATAAAGGTATTGTTTTTACTTCAATTTAAGATTCTGTAGAATTTTTTGAGACCACCCGGAGCTCTGTTAGACAAACCGTTCGCTCACTACGAGAATTTGAAGTTTGGGCGTACGATAAATCAGAAACACGAGTGTGAATCGCAAAAGAGGCCTAATCTCCGTTCAAATTAAAGCTGACCGAAATGCGATCGATGTTTTTCTTCATGTTGGATGGATGGCGGCTTTGCAGACGAGTGATCTATATAGAAAAATAAAAAATAATAACCCATTGTGTAATAATTTGCAGCGTTTTTATTCGATTTTAGGGTTCTACGTACCTTGAAACCTAAACCATCAAATTTTGAGGGGGTGTTAAAATTTTGAGGGGGTGTTAAAATTTAAAAACTTTTTCTTCGTCGATTCCAAAGGTTCATTATTGAAAATAATAAACCAAAATTTGGCCGTCCGTCCGCCGTACGCAGCACTTTCCTTTGATCCCATGGACCGATTTTTATGAAATTTGGTATATGGGCTCCAATTGGGGTCTAGTTTCCCCCGAAGCTTTTGGTCGAGCTTTGGGTTGAAAAATAAGGGTTGACATTTTGAAAACGCCCTAGCTCAAAACATTTCGATATAAAGGTATTGTTTTTCCATAAATTTAAGATAGTATTGATTTTTAGAGACCACGCGGAGCTCTGTAGGACAAACCGTTCGCTCCCTAACTTAAGGGTTGGACTTACGATAAATTAGAAACACGAGTGTGAATTGCAAAAGAGGCTTAATCTCCGTTCAAGTTTTAGCTGACCAAAATGCGATCGCTGTAGGTACAAGCTAGGTAGGTAGTATCTATGGTTGGTAGGAGGTGACAATGGCAAATCCGAGTTCTTTGCAGACGAGTGATCTATATAGAAAAATAATAAACCTTTGTGTAGTAATTTGCAGGGTTTTTTTAAACCGAAATTTTCGCATTTCCAGTTTCAAATATATGTTCTGGTTAAGCAAATCGAGATATTTCAGTACTTTTTAAAGTATTTTTATGTTTCCTCATAGATCATAAGCATTGAGCTCTGTCACTGTATGGACTTGTAGTATCGAGTCTAGTTTATCTTTGTACTTAATGATTAACATAGCCCGATATACAATACTTTGAAATAATAGGTAGGTACCCAATGAATGGCACCACATTATTGAATAACCTATACTCTGACTGAAAAAGGTTCCATATTGAGTGAAAGATTATTATTAGAATTGAATTTTCTAAACTAGTTCCTTTTTGGGGCGATTTACAACGGGATTGGTAATAGAAACAATAAGCGGAAAGCTCGGGAATCTCGTGATAAATTTATTTGATGGATTAATTTAAAGAGTACTGAGTAACCAGAGTCAGCCATGTTTTCTAACGACTATCTTGAAGCAGCTAGGTACGACATAATTTATGATAATTATCCATTTAAATTCTCTGATTCACAAGAAGGCCTGGCATTTACAATTTACCGTTTGCTGGAAGGAAACAATGAAAAATGCTGGATAGTACTTCTTCAGTGCCAAATAGCATTCGATTTGATCATGATAATCGCTGTGCTCCTTGTTGTTAAAATGCAATCGTAGAAATTTTAAGGCTCATTCGTAACATGACGTTCATTTCAGATTATGGAATCACGAAAAAATTAGCACTACTGGGGAAATTGTCCATCGCTTCACTCTATACTTATAGAGTAGTAGTACTATATAGTACTACTACTCTATAAGTATACACAAAATCAAGTACTACTACATTTCAATTGAAGACGGACCATCCTAAATCATCACCGAGGATTAACCTAATTAACCACAGTGTTTGACTGATTTTACACAATATGTTCACATATAACGTTACAAACCCGTCTTGCACTGTGAACCAAAGATGAATTGTCGGGAAATCTGTTCGTCTTCGTATACCATCTCTATTTCACATACATCGAAGACTCAAATTCAAGCACTAGGGTTTTGCCAAAATCGCTGCCTCTAAAGTAAGCATAGTTGTTTTTAAGTACATTATTAAGTGTTAAGACCATTCCCAACATTGTGAGGTCACTACTGTGATGATTACAAACAGTGCGTCAACGACGAGAATGATGTCCCACTTATTTATTTTCTCGTGTAGCACCAATTATGGTTTATTATTTTCAATAATGAACCTTTGGATTCAACCAAGAAAAAATATGTTTAACACCCCTCAAAATTAGTTGGTTTACGTTTCAAGGTACTTAGAATCCAAAAATCGAATAAAAATTTGGGCGTCCGTCCGCCGTACGCGGCACTTTCCCCACTTAGCATTGACCGATTTTGGTATGTAGGCTCCATTTGGGGTCTAATTGTGCCCCAAAGATTTTGGTTGATGTAAGTCACTTCTAAGGGTTGAAAAATAAGGTTTGAAGTTTTGAAAACACCCTAATTTTTTAAAAAAATGGTATAAAGGTATTGTTTTTCCATCAATTTATGATAGTGTAGAATTTTTAGCATTTTTTGAGACGACGCGGAGCCCTGTAGGACAAACCGTTCGCTCCCTACGAGAATTTAAGGGTTGGATAAATCAGAAACACGAGTGTAAATCGCAAAAGAAGCCTAATTTCCGTTCAAATGTTAGCTGGCCGAAATGCGATCGATGTTTTTCTTCAAGTTGGTTGGTGGTAACAATGGCAAAGCCGTGTTCTTGCAGACGAGTGATCTATATAGAAAAGTAATAAACCTTTGTTTAATAATTTGCAGCGTTTTTAGGATAATTTCCAACTCACTTTGGATGTCTTGACCTTCAATTATAGTAGATTGAAGGTCAATGAGCAATCCAATTCCTAACAGTAGGTACGTATTCATTAAGGTAGGCCATTTTAGAAGTATTGATAACATTAACGACACGTGTAGGAGTAAACGGTGCGTTGACTTTTTTTCTCCAGAAGTTGGATAAAATGGTTAAAAACATTTAGAAGCAAGGCAGGAATGACAGAAGGAGGGGGGCGTCTAAGAATAACAATCAGCTTGGCTCGGGCCGCGGAGCTGAGTATTTACATGTAAAGTACACATAGATGATAGTAAATGAGGCAGGAGCATGTTTGGGGACCGCAAGGTTCTCGAGAAGTCAAAACAAAAAGAAACCTAAAAATTAAAGGAGCGTCTCAGACGCAAATTAGGATTCCTAACCTGGAATATTCATTTTCATACGGGGTTAGTCCATGTTTACGAAGAAAAGCGTGTGCCAAGTTAGTGGATAGTTGAGCTTAATTACGTTGGACCTAATAAAAAATAAATAAAATCATAATGGCTATCTAATTTCTCTCCGAAATCGGAGAAAATTCAAATATTAACGATTTCGGCTAAAACCTTCATATGAAGTCGAATGTCTGGAAATTCCAAGTTGATACTTTGATAAATATTGGATTTTCTAAGATCAAATGTCGTCTGCATTGACAATCGACAAAATACGTTATTTAAAGGGAAGATGGAATAAATAGAAGACTTAACGGTATGAGGATCATTTTGGAAGCCGGGAAAATATCAAAATACATTTTTGATTAAAAGAACTCACAGATAACAGGAAAACTAGCACAACCCGAGAACTAGATTCACATAGGGACATCTTCACAAAACTTGAACGCTGATCAACGAGGGATTCTTGGGCATTCCGAGACAAAGAACACGGGCCAGAGCAATGTACTACTATAAATAAAAACGAAATATAACAAACAGAATACTTATGCAACATGAGGGAAGTATAATAAAATGAACCTCTGTGTTCAGTTCTCCCACAAACCTAATCGTCAATGGATGAAACCATAAAGCGTTTGAGGAATTACTTGGGATCATTCGACAGAGGAGCCCTACTATTCTTCCAAAATAACCATAGTATCACACAAATCGATCGATAAATTGGTGAAAAGATCATTTTGTATGTGGTATTTTGAAGAAACGTTCCTAACCTCATGCCTCAAAACTCTTCTTCTAGTTGTTCTAAAAACAGACTGATTTCAGTTGAACCAGGTCTAAACATAGTTCAGTGATCGAAAGGGGTGAAATACGGAGGCGAAAAATGTTCCAAAGATTTATCGCGGCCACTAATTTAAATAGTTTCTGTGAAGAGCTCTAAATCTAGCGAGCAATGTTACGTCAATATGGAGAAACCCCGGCCGCGACCCAAGGCATTCTTGTCTTCGGAAAATAGAGAACTGAACAAAGAATTTCGACTGTGAGCAGGAGCAAAGTTTCGTGATGGCCGCTTACTTACTCATACCGACATAGAAAATACGGAACCCTTGATTTAAAATTGCTGACCATTGTTAAGATCAGTTCTTAAATTTTTGAATCATCATTAAATAAAAGAAGAAAAGACCAGTCGGGGTAATCTGCGTAACAACGTCAAAAATATAATTCATTTCCATAAAGGAGCCCCATTACAAAATTCAAAATTTATGTCATCGTATCAAGTCTCATTCATATTATATCATTGTTTTAATTCCCATTCGTGAAAAAACTTCAACTTTGCAATAATTCCTTGTATGTATACCGTTTATAAATAATATTTTAACATATTCATGATAGTAACTTCAAAACTTCTTCAGAAGAGCCGACAAATTTATGATTTTTCTCTGAAAAATAAGAGGCTTGACATATAGACAGACAAATTATGATATAGTCAGATGACACATCATAATAATTATAGATCATAACTATTAGAGAGAAAAAGCCTGATCTCTAAGCACACCAACCCCATTGAGTTGACAGATTTTTACAGTTCCGATTTTAACAGAGCTATTGTCAAAAATCAATTTTTGAGCTTTCAGTGGCCCAGTATGACAACTATTAATAAAACAAGCCGATATACCCGGAAATCGAGCAGAATGTATGACTCGAAAACGTAGAAAAATGATATTTGAGTTGAGGCAGTATTGGCGACGATGATAGGTAGGTACGAGTAAATTAAACATTTTTAAACTTTAGGATTCCTTCTAACCATATTCGTATACTTTTCGATTCGTACACTTTAGGATTCGTATGTTCCTAACCATACATATCCAAAATTTCCAAAAATGTCTCCTTATAAACTTGGATTTATTGCAATAGTTTGACATTTTTCTCGAAAATTTGCTGAAACATTTGATGGAAACGAAGTAATCATTATTTCGCTGGCCAAACCTACTTGTTGTGAATCGAAGATTTGGTAAAACAATGATGACATGTATTCAGGGCAACTTGGTAAAACCGGACCTGAGTAAATTTAATTGCATCAGAAGTTTGGTAGAAAATTGCTTTTAAAAGTTATTAACTGCTACTAGAACCAAGTTTTGGGGAACTCTGAGGGACACAAGCCAAGACTCGCTTCGATTGATAAAATGAGCACGTAACGCTTGTCTTGACGCAACATCAGACTTTTTTGTCAGACTCGGCTTCTATTTAAAATTCAATCACACGTGGTTTTATATCCCCTCATCAACGGAGGAGCCCCCAAGTACCAATCTAATCGGTGGTGCACGGAGAAGTTTCCCGGACGGTAAGCCTCCTTTAGACCAGTTGAAAAACATTCACTCGTAAAACTACCATCATCCTCAGGGCCAATAAAAATCCCCTGGAAACCCATCTTGCAACGATAAGCCTAGGAGGGATTGTTTGTAATAAACTCGGAATATGCTTCGTAATGGGCATTTGCATCAAGTACCTACATACGAATGTGAATTCTTATTGAAATTAGAAGAAACAATAGGCAACAACATACACTTTTACGGACAAGGAGCGGCTTCCTTGATATGAGCCGTTGTTGAACGTAGAAAAAATATACTTCTATTCATATTTAAACTTCCAAAAAACACACTCAAGATCGAACCGCGAAAACCACTATTCATTATTGCAAATTGCTTTGTTAATTAGAAACGCTCAAAGACCGTATCAATGGAACTTCTAGAAACTCTAGAATAGAATATTCACAGAATGATTGCACGGTACAGAGGCGATTAGAGGCCCAAATCTGAGGTACACATGCAGAATTCAAACCTACCTAACCACCATCCATCGAAAAGTATGATATTGACAAACTATCTGAACTGAAAAGAAAGAAAAACTACCAAAAAATGTTTCCAATTCGTTATCTGTAATTTACTGGTGCTATAATTTTTGGCCAAACGAAGGTTGTTCATGGTCTTACTCCAGATGTCCAAAAGATAGAAAATAAAGAACTATTCCATTGAGTATATATTATGTTTAAAATAATCAAACCTAAAATTGACCACATCTAATCACAAACAATAAGATTTTAAGAAAATCAACCTTCTCTCATTTTCAAAAGTCAAAATTCAGTTTAGAAGCTTATCATACGTTCTAAAATAACCTACTCCATTTCAGCGGGCATACTGTATATATGTATCAATTTTAGGGATGATCGGTTGAGCTCTAATCGGTAAAATTTTGAAATTTTAAATTCCTAAACAATATTTATCGGTTTTCAAATTAAAACCACTGCCTAGCTACTTACCTACCAATTACTAGATGCAACGTTATCATTTTGAAAAATGTAAATTTCTTGGTTTTGTGATAGAAACTAATTAGAAATCGGTTCCAACATTCAGAAGAATCATACTGTTTAAAATTGTATGTTGGTCATCAAACAATTTATTGTATCAGACACATTTAAATAAGTAGCTAGAAATGAATATTGAGTTTTATTTTATACATCCCTGCTGAGTAGAAGGAACCGTTGTTTGAATACGATTACTGTGAATTCAAGAGCCAAGACGAGGAGAATTTATAAATAACGCGAATGATAAACAATTTAATACGTGCAAGAAATCAGCCCTGACTTTAGATGAGAAAAAGGGTTAATTTAGAAACAAACTCGGACGTAAACTACACGATTTCATTACTAATATTTTGAAGGGGGCGAATAAAAACTCATTAAAAAAAATTCCAAGTGCAACTTAGTGATGAAAACCGGTAATAAAAAATGTATCACTAATTTTCAAAGACTGACTACCTACAAGTGAAACACCTACTATGTTGAGTAGGTGTACTCTTTTAAGAATAGCACCTACTATTTACAACTGAAGAAATATTAGAATTGTTGAGAGTAAAAGAGAGAATGTTGGGAGACCAGAATGTTGGAGCGAACCCCGTCGGCGGGCGTTCAAATCAGCGGTGAGATGCCGTCGGCTCCGCACTGGATAAGAATCTGTTCAGTCTCCTAAAATTCCGTTTTATGATGAAAATTGGGGTAATTAGAGAGCAATTTTAACGTCTTCAAAATATGGATAAAAAGTAAACTTTCTTTTTTACAGTAACAACAAGTAAGTCACGTGCCGTCGGCATTCGACGGACAAAGAAGAGTACCTAACTCACCGATATTTCTCCAAAAAAACCATCGAATAAATAATGAAAACGAAAAGAAAATCAGAATGGTTAAGTTTTGATTTCCACCAGAAACTGGGGAGGCGTTGATATTTCAAGAGACAAGAGATAATCGGCAAAAGCCCGTCAGAATGTTTCATGATGATACTATTGAAAATTAAAATATTCCCGTCATCAACAGACGTAAATATAATAACGTCATCGAATTAATGTACAGTGTGGGAAGAATAAAAAGGTAAGTTGGATGCTTGGAAAGTAGTTCCATCGAGTGCCGTCGGCATACAACATCCACCTACCTATCACCTAAAATCAGTTTTTTCAAGATGTTTCAAGAATGAAACGATAAAACGGTGGAAACCGAATATTTGGAAATTGAAAAACTTTTTGTAGCCGAACTTTGAAAGAAATAGCTACACCATTTGAAGTGCACTGGGTAATATGGGTACCGCCGGCGCCTATAGCCAACTACCTACTAATCTCAAAATTTCCGGATTCAGACAATTTGAGGAAAAACGAATAAGTGAAGAGATTAATGAATTAATCATTATAGTTATAATGATGGAACGTATAAGGGATGGAGCAGACGCTAAAAATGGATTATTATAAATCCGGTACCAGAAGCAAATGTACACCAACGTTATAAATATGTAATACGCCCCAAATAAGTAGCAGCCATTCAATAGGATAGTTATCTGAGTACTATCAGAAAAAATATGGGCCATGTTGGAGAATAGATCAAAAAACCCTGCCAATTATTACACAACGGTGTATTGTTTATCGGTATAGATCACCCGTTTGCAAAGAACACGGCTTTTCCGTTGATAGATTATTTTGACAAAGTGTACCTCCACCATTATCCGAAAGATGTGGGTGCCTTCTAACACAGGCGAGCGTCACGAAACTAATAAAATTATTGGAAATAATCAGCCAAAACAAAATATTGATTAGTGTGTTTAGAACGGAATTTTTGCCCACCCATGCCGTCGGCTTGCAAATGAGTAAAACCAAATTTTACCGGGAAAATACCAGAAATCGGACAAATTAAAATAGATTTTATTTCTCCTCACTATATTTAGGTTCATTCATCAACTAATCAAAAATATAGAAATTACATTTGTTCGAATATACTTCTTTTTTTCAAACTTCTACCGACAACTTTTCCATTTAAAGCAAAATTAGAGTTCAGCGTCGAATACAGAAAATATATGGAAACTTTTTTGTTTGGGAAGTGTATATATGAATCCTATGGACATGGATGTACCTAGATGGGAATAAGAAAAGGAGTTAAGAAGAACGTTGTCTATTTCCACGAAAGTAATGAGTTCAAAGTTAAATCGATTTCGACGGTTAGGTATTATCAGTAACAAACAATAACTTGTTGTTTGTTATTGTTTGTTACCGATAATGACCAAACCGTCGAAATCGATTTAACTTTGAACTCATTACTTTCGTGGAAATGGACAACGTTCTTTTTAACTCCATTTTTTATTAAAATGGGTTTCCACAATCTCGTCGCGATTGATTTAATTCGTATGTATAAGGGATGTTTTTTTTTATTTGATAGTGGTAGTTATTGAACAGTTAGAAAACATATTTCCTAACCAATTGAAAATGAAAAACACCTAGAATGATGTGCAATTCTAACCTTTTGAACAACTTTAGGACACTCAAATACAAAAAATGAAGAGGTCTCTAAATTTCGTTCGTCAGGATGATCGATTGAAAAGGGTACATCCGACCCAGAGTCGACCAAAACTGGCTGTTATTGGTTGGCACCAGGCGTCTTCCCAATAAAATGTCATTAGAGTCGAATATGAACTTTTAAAACTCTCTGATCTGATCACGTGCGCCCTGGATGTTTGGTGTTCGATCGTTAAAAATGATAAATAGTATCCCAAGTGTCTCAAATTAGGCAACCATTTTTCGAGGATCACGAAATTTTTTCAAAAATAAAAAGTAACACCTCTAACATGGTCACCCCATGAACTTTTCCAATCAAGAATAGTTTCCTAAACCGCTCTTTAAAAAATGGATTAAATAACAAAGCAATAGTTGCATGATATTTGTATTTTTATGGTAGTTATCCCAAATCTGGTGCCTTTTCTCAATGGATTACAGACAATTTGTAGCTTTTTCAACTCACAAGCTGTAACATATTTTTTCTTAAATCCTGGTTCTTTATAATGGAAGGAGAAGAAATAACGTCGAGAGACACTAGCAAAATACAACCACCAAGTTGGAACTCTGTAGGTAAGTAGTTGTGGGGTCTAAAACGAAAACGGTTCTTCTGGGGCGTTCAAGACTGACAAGAGCACAACATTTTCTTAACTGTAAAAGTTTATGATTTTTCGAGGTCTGGAGAAAGAGCGCGAGGAGAACCTCAAAAACGGCACAATGCGCCCCTCGAGGAGTCAAGCCAGAGGGTACTGCCTGCAACGTGGGGCATTTCCAGAGTTCGAAGACCTCTGGGAAGAGCCATTTCTTGAATAGGCTCTAAGCAGAAAATGGTTGGAGGGCGAGGTATTTAGAGAGGAGAAATTCACATGAGAACAAGCTCAATGCACAGGTATAAATTGTTCATTGTTTGGGGACTGACGGGACAGGAAAGGAGGTTTCAGAAGAGATTTTTAGAGGGATCTGAGAGTTGGGATTAATCCAGTTTTCTCAACTTGCATATCAATCAAAAAATAAAACAGGGTCTGTCAAGTAACCAAATAACACCTAATGCACTTCTAGGTCGAGGAAATGGAAGGCCTTCACCTGAGGATAGCAATAAACGCTCGGATAGTTTTCAGATGGAACTAAACTGATCACACTCAAGTACCACCAATTGATAATCATAACTGATTCTTCAGGATCAGAATGAACGCGAAGACTGAGTACATCGTCACATGTACCAACGTTAAACGTGAGATCAAGTCTGTTTTCGAACCTCATTCAAAATATTGGGTGAGAACAGCATCACTATGTACTTCTAGAATAGCCATTATACAGCAGCCCATATCGAAGATACAAGAGACATTCCAAAAATATATTCAGAGTTCTTGGACACCAAGCCACCATTTATGAACAATAAATGACTCCAAAAACAACTCAACAATTTTGGAAGTTGATATATTGAAGAAAGTTGCTGATGTCAAACCACAGTACAAGGAAGGAGGAAATACTCCAAGAAGGAGAACAGTGGTTAGTTACCAAATACATAATTATTGATGCAACAAAACAAATTGCCAATGAACTATTTGAAAGACACGCCAGACCATAAGTGCGAAACTGGAAATATGTCTAAGGAAGAAACTATATTTATTTGGATTCATAGAAGATATATTTTTTTTGTTGGCAATGGTTATTCGCTTATCAGCTTATCGCCATCACGCAACAGTGGAATCGTCGTCGTGATCAGTAATCACGTGATGTTTTCTGTGTAGGTACTCAGATTGGTTCTTACATCTTTGTCAGTACCTGCTTGTGGAAGAGTTCATCTCCTCCAAACAGACTGGCCAAAAAGGAGACATCGGACACATACTTTGCCATCAATGTCGTACCTATGTTATTTGCTACTCCCACTATCTTCAGGAGGTAGTTAATTGATGATAGAACAATTAACCATGGGCATATTCAATACTAGTCCTGATTTGATGAATGGTATCGGAAGATGGAGGGTTTCTACAGAAACAATGAACCACATGAACAACATTGGGTGTGCTGGGAGATGTAAGAATGAATCACTGAGAGTCTAAAAGTTTCATTCTATGATCATTTTCATTCACTTCTTATCATCTTCTTCTATGAAACGCTGATTTCGAATATACCGTAAGCAAATGCTGGCCCACGAACTCATAACTCCTTTAAATATTCTGGACACTTTTAGATACTTCCTAGCTCATGTTATCGTCTGGAATTACACATATTATGTGTATGTAAATATGAAAGATTTTGAGACAATCCAAAAACGGATTTCCTTGGAAAACTATTTTTATAAGCCTATTGCCAATGGAGTTATGATTAGGAACCAATATTATGGAAAACAGGGGACAACTAACAGTCAACATGAGTAAACAAGGGTCTTTCGGAATCTGCCCAATTTATACAATGCGATTTTTGAAGAACTGAGCGGCAAAATAACTAGGTGGAAATCACGTTGTGTAAATAAACTCTGTTTCTACCTAAGAAAGGTCTTTGACAGTTTCAACTACCTACCCGGCACGAAGGCTTTAATAGCCTAAATCCTAGAGAGCCAAACACTATCATTTTCTTAACCGTTCTTTAACCAATTCTGGCGTCCTAAAGAAGGGTCTTGATGCGAGCCCACACTTCCGATCTTACCCCTCAACTATTAAAAGACAGTTAGAAAGGTTTGAAGCACTCAAAATTGATTTAGTCGGGGGTATTAAAATGTGTGCTAGAAATGCTTCTTGTACACATTATAGTGGCTAATGACGGTGAGGTAATGTGTTCAAAACCATTATGATATACACATTATCGAAATTTGGTGCCTCTAGAAGTGGATAACAAATGAAAAATGAGTAAACGAAGTGGATCGGAAGGGTTGAGTCGCTCTACCAAGAAGGAACCGGTCTAGGTGCAAGCAAAACCCTAGGCCGGTATTCTTGAATCAAGACGTTATTAGCAAAACGCCGGTTGCGTACAGAAACCGGCAAGAAATCAGCTGACCTGTGCTACCTAACACATGAGACCATATGACAGGTCACTAAGGGCTCAAAGAGCAGCTAGCAGGGAAAACAAACAAAACAAAGAAGTTGGCACTCACCCTAGGTTGAGCCATTCCGACAATGATTGCAATTTAATGAACCGCCAACAGCGGACCACCTTCACAAAAGTTATAGAAAACGATCACTTGTCTTGACAGCTGACAAACACTATTCGTTTCAACACAAAATACACGCCTTCAACTTCTTCGGCACTGTAGGACTCAAGAAGTTCTTGTAGATAGTTGGAAAATTAAATTTGCGGCGATAAGTTGGCGACGTGCAGCGTCCGCGGTATCTTCACTTTATAGTATAATTGGTAAACACATAAACACAAATGGGAGCCATGTCACGACCGTTTCAACATATGGAAAGTGACTGTTACGCGAAGATCCTCGACCAACGAGAACCAATGCTTTACTACTGCATGTCAATCAAATGAGAGATCTGGGAGGGACCAAGGAGTCACGTGACCATGCGCCCCAACCCACAGCGCACAGGAGGTGGGCTCCACCAGAGCGCTCCTAGCGGGAACCGGCTACACTTCATCGCCTTCCATTTTCATATTCTTATCCCCCTTCCACCCCCCGAGCTACCAATAAACTATAAACTCCCTTTCCCAACGTTTGCCGCTCTTTTAATTCCCTTTGCCTCCTACTTACATCATTTAATTTTGCGGTAAACCGCGGGGCGTCAGCCGTGTTTCTACCATTTTTCCTCCAATTTTCGAACGATCTAACGAATGATTGATATTCCTCTTGCAATTATTTACAAAATTAGGTAGGTAGGTACCTAGGACTTGAGGTTTTTTCTATAAATAAATGAATGCAGAAAAGGTCCTTGTGCAGTTTTTCCCGTTTTGAGATAATCGACAACAGTTTATTTTTCAGAAATTTTGGATTATTTCAAAGAGGTTTTCACTGGGGATTCCTCAAGTTACCCATTGATAGCCCCTAAAAAAGCAAACCTTGATGCAATACATTTTTTTGTGAATCCTTTTATAGGCTTCAAATAAGTAGACGGAATATATTTCCACTAAAATTAAATTAGTGGATAATTTAATAGTTTTTATAGAATTGGAGAACTTACATTCCATTTACACTGATGGCTATTTATTTTATTATTATTATCATTATTATTTTATTTATTTATTTACATTTTTTTGGAGGTTTGATTTTTTTAAAAATTACAGTATTATCATGAATAAGCTAACTTACGTTTAAAAATGCCGAATTTTGGATTTTCGTTTTCCGTCGTTCAGAGTTTTTGTAAGTTCAGGGGATTCGCACAATTGCCTGTCGATTGCAATTCCCATGTCTTCAATGTTGGACGGGTTGCTCTCTCCTTTGAGTCATCTAATTTTACGTTCAGCTATGGTAGGAGTGATAAAATCCTTTCTGCATGACTTCGAGTTATCTGAAAACTGAAAAATAGCGGATGTTTTGTGAAAACTTACCTGAAATCGAGTATCACACTTGAGCACTAATACAAGTTGACCCTTTCAAGGCAAAGGGAGCTTAGGTTCCCCAGTTCTTTTTCTGGCTCAAGAAGAAATAAACAAACGGAAATGGAACTTAGGGTTTCGGTTAATTGGGAGCCTAATTTTATGAAATCCAAGAATCAATGGGCATCAATTTCGTCCAGTATCACAAGAACATCGTTAAAATCGTTAAAATATCACAAGATATTTACCATTTTGCTCATGGCAGCGACAGCTCGAACAAAATCGACCTTGCTCATGATAGTCATGATAAACTGATAATAAGGCGTTGTTTACGTGATAACATTGATAAGAATACCCGGAATCTTCTCCCAAGGTTCCTGAGAGAAGGGGTGAAGACTCATTATTTGCAATACACCTATATCCTTGTTTTTGAAAAAATGTTGAAAGACTTGGGAAACCTTTCTTCGCCCTCTTAAGGGTTAAACCCCCAAATTATTGCTTCTGTTCTATAAATGTGTAGTTTTTAGGTCTAAAATTCAAACAGCGGTCGGAATAAGGCCCCTTTCTTTGTGTAGCAGCGGTGGAGGTTCCAAATAACGCAAAAATGACTTTTAAAAACTGTTAATTGAAAAATTAAAGGTTTTACGATCGAAATAGATTGATGACAAAATCATCAATCACGAAGGAAAAAGAAGCCCAGGGCAAAGCCTCTCACGGCGAGGGGTTGGAGTTTATCCTAGAAGAAACCTTATTCCAGGAATAAGGCACCTTCTTGCATGAAACGAAAAATCCACCCTTTATTTTTTCTAGTAGAATTAGTGCCTTGAGTAGTTCCCAATCTGCACGAATCAGTGAAACCAAGAGAATATACGTAAAAACGTAAAACTATTACACATTGGTTCATTATTTCCTGCATGCCTTGAAACGTTGACCATTATCATTATTCTTGCTCGACTCCAAAGGTTCAATATCGTAAATAATAAAGCAAAACCACCACCATCGCGATTTGGCCACAGGAGGCACTAAGGACCCTTTCTGCACGAAGCAAATTTAAATCAAAACTAGTAGGATGAAGCCTGGGTTCAAAATAGTTTTAAAAATATAGAAACATGCGTATTGAACTGGAGCCCTTGATGTAAATTTGTAAAGGTCTGTTTCAGCTAAGCATATCGCACCCTTCGTGGAATACGTCACAGCTCGAAAAACGCTGCAAATTATTACACTGCGGTTTACTATTTTACAGTATAGATCATCCGTCTCAGAACTCGGCTTTTCCATTAATACTGCCTACAAGCAGTAACATCGCTATTTGAGAGTTGTGGGTGCCTTCATTACAAAATTTGATTCTTGGTTGCAGAGTACACTACCGAGTACATCACGAAACACTCTCAGAGAAACGAACAACAATAGCATATGATCTGCTGAAATTTGAACGAAGATTAGGTAAATTTCCGCCAGGGAACAGTTGTTTGGTATTCACACTTATGTTTCTGATTCATATTAAGTCCAACTAATATGTCCTCGTATGGAGAGAAAGGTTTGACCTAAAGAGCTCTGGGTGTTCTAATTCGATTCTAAAAATATAATTTCTATTTTAAATTGGTGAGAAAACAACATTGTTATATCAAGAGTTTTCGAGTTAGGACTTTTTGAAAATTACAACCACTATTTTTCTGCCCATACAAGTGACTGACAGTAACCATAAGCTTTGTGGCAAAAATAAACCCCAAATGAAGCCGATAAAGACTAAATAATAATAATAGAATAATAATAATAGACTAAATTTGGTTGTTCCTGCAGAGCTCTGGATGGTGTAAAAAAAAATGTCGTAAAGTCGTGGATATTTTTAAATAATTTAAAAACTAGGCCTACACTTCAAAAGCTTTTTAGCTAGGGCGTCTTGAAATTCTCATTTCCGACTTTTTACTCCTCAGAAGTTTCCGAATTTCATCATAATCGGTCCATAGGAACTGGGCAAAAAGGATGGAACTGGCGGACACTTTTTTTTGGAGTTTGGGATTCTACGTACCTTGAAACGTAAAACATCAAGATTTGAACAGGGTTGTAGCTTTGGTTTATTATTTTCCATATTGAACATTCAGAATCGGCCAAGAAAAAAATTTTGAACCTAACACCCTCTCAAAATTTGTTGGTTTCCGTTTCAGGGTACGTAGAATCCAAAAATCGAATAATAATTTGGCCGGCCTTACGCGGCACTTTCCTTAGGTAGTTAGTTACCATGTACCGATTCTTATGAAATATGGTTGTGCTCCATTTGGGGTCTAGTTGTGCTCCAAAGCTTTTGGTTGATGTCAATCACTTCTAAAGGTAAAAATAAGGGCTGCAATTTTCCAAACACCCTAGCTCAAAACCAATGCAAGGCATTGTTTTTTCTTCAAATAAAATAGTATTGAATTTTTAGAATCAAATGAGACCACCTAGAGCTCCGTAGGACCAAATGTTCGCTCTCTATGAGAACTTAAGGGTTGTTTTACCATAATTCAGAAACACGAGTGTGAGTGGCAAAAGAGGCTTAATTTCCGTTGAAATTTTAGCAGACCAAAATGCGATCGTTGGTTGTTTCTTTGAGTTGTACTCAGTTTTGCGACTTTAGCAACCAGTAATCAAATTTTCTAATGAAGGCACCCACAACTCCCTATTTCTTTAAATTGAGTGAGAAGCATTTATTTATTAAAAATAAACTTGACTGTGAAGAAAAAATACGGTTAGAGGTAGTGGCAATGGCAAATTTGTGCTATTTGCGGATGTGTGATCTACAAAGAAAAATAATAAACCTTTTTGTAATAAATTGCAGCGTTCATTTTCCCATGCTTGATTCTAAAGGTTCATTATTGAAAATGATAAACCAAAACAACATGATGGGAGTATGAAAGGATGACATTTTTCATACTTTTCATTCAGTTCTCCTACTAGCATAGTTCATTATTTTGGATCATTATTTAGCATATTGTCTCCCCTTAGGCTGGCGATCCACTAAGAGTGGTAAGCTGCAATCTGCGAAGCAACGAATCCCTCATATTTCGTTGGGTGCTTGGTAGTTCTGACATCCTAGTACAAAATCGCTCACCCTACCATTATGAATGAGGTGGAAGCTATGTGCCACACCCGCTTGGCAGATTACTACCAACTTGGCAGACCACTCTCTCGCCAATTGTTTCATTTTTGGTAGGGAAACATACTTGAAAATGCATCAACACGTTTCATCCCATCGTCTTTGTTTGTCCGTCATGAAATCCTTGTTACGAGCAAAACTTTGTCCGAACAAAGTTATTGTCCAATTTCGATGAAATTTTCAGAGATTGTGTAGATTGATGGTTCCCTATGAAAATCATTATTTCTGGCTAAATTGTAGCCACCGTGCATGCGCAAATATAAAAACCTCGTAACAGGAAAACTTCTACATTTTTCATACAAATTTGATGAAATTGTCAGGGATTGTTCAGATTGGCGAGCCAATGAGGTTAGTGCAAGGTTCTTAGAAATTCATATTTTGAGATTAGCTATAATGGATCGGTCATGTATACAATCGGGTTTTGGATAGGAGAAAGCTATGTGCCACACAAGACTTTTTTTCTTGATAAACTTGGCAGTCTTTTTGGTTAATTATTTTCAATAATGAACCTTTGGAATCGACCAAGAAAAAAAAAATTTAACACCCCCTCAAAATTTGATGGTTTACGTTTCAAGGTACGTAGAATCCAAAAATCGAATAAAAATTTGGCCGTCCGTCCGCCGTACGCGGCACTTTTGCCACTTAGCATTGACCGATTTTGATGAAATTTGGTATGTAGGCTCCATTTGGGGTCTAGTTGTGACCCGAAGCTTTTGGTTGATGTAGGTCACTTCTAAGGGTTCCAAAATCAATTTTGACATTTTGAAAACGCCCTAACTCAAAAAATTTTGATATAAAGGTATTGTTTTTCCTTCAATTTAAGATTCTATAGAATTTTTAGAATTTTTTGAGACCGCGTGGAGCTCTGTAGGACTAACCGTTCGCTCCCTACGAAAATTTAAGGGTTTATATTGAAATATATATATATACAAATCAAAACACGAGTGTGAATCGCAAAAGAGGCCTAATCTCCGTTCAAATTAGAGCTGACCAAAATGCGATCGATGGTTGGTGATTTTGATTTTTTTTTTTTTCATATTGGATTGTTGGTGATTTTGTAGAAGAGTGATCTATATAGAAAAATAATAAACTATTGTGTAATAATTTGCAGCGTTTTTCTTTTACTACCGGCAGGTTCGAGTAATCTTCTCAATTATGGAATTTTCGTAGGTTTCTGGTCGACCATAAAAATAAAACTAGATTTTGTTGTAACATTCAATAAAGAGGTTAGCGAAGAAGAATCGCAATAGGTTTCTACCTCCAATTTCTTGGAAACATAAAATGAAATATCTTATGAATTGAATGGAGAAAACGCTGCAAATTATTACACAATGGTTTATTATTTTTCTATACATATAGATCACTCGTCTAAAAAATCACCAAACATCCAATATGAAGAAGAAAAAAAAAATCAAAATCACCAATCGTCGATCGCATTTCGGTCAGCTCTAATTTGAGCGGAGATTAGGCCTCTTTCGCGATTCACACTCGTGTTTTGATTTGTATATATATATATATTTCAATATAAACCCTTACATTTTCGTAGGGAGCGAACGGTTTGTCCTACAGAGCTCCGCGTGGTCTCAAAAAATTCTAAAAATTCTATAGAATCTTAAATTAAGGAAAAACAATACCTTTATATCGAAATTTTTTGAGTTAGGGCGTTTTCAAAATTTCAAAATTGATTTTGGAACCCTTAGAAGTGACATACATCAACTAAAAGCTTCGGGGCACAACTAGACCCCAAATGGAGCCTACATCCCAAATTTCATCAAAATCGGTCAATGCTAAGTGGCAAAAGTGCCGCGTACGGCGGACGGACGGCCAAATTGTTATTCGATTTTTGGATTCTACGTACCTTGGAACGTAAACCATCAAATTTTGAGGGGGTGTTAAAATTTTCTATTCTTGGTCGATTCCAAAGGTTCATTATTGAAAATAATAAACCAAAAGGTAGAATGATCATAATTAAGTCAATGAAAAATAATCAATGGAGGTTACCACTTGAAGTTTTTCCAGAACTTTAAAGTAACGGTGATAGAAATACATGTCCATTTTCGATGAAACACCCGATAAATAGCTTCCTCCTACATAATTACATGGATTCTCATAGTGTAATGTCATTCTCATAAATTTAATAATACAAACAGCAATTCAATTGCTTACAAGTTGCTTACAATCACATTGTTGCATTTTTGCTTTATCACGATGTACCTTGGCTCCTTTGATCGTAATAATAATGCAATCATCATGATCCAGGCTTCTGACTCTGACAGGGCCAAAGCGAGTAAATAGATCTCTAAAAATTCATGTGTGAGGAATGTTTTATTTGAGAGTGCTCTTACGAGTACGCTGCTGTTGGCACGAAACCATCTCACGGAATAACCAGAACGAACGGAAAATTTAATAAAAATTAGACAGCTTTCAAATACGAGTAGATACGAGGACTAAAAGGTAACCCTAAACAGACACGGAACCAAATTCTCGCAAACAGCGCATAACGCAAAACGCTGCAAATTATCACACAATGGTTTATTATTTTTCTATATAGATCACTCGTCTACAACATCACCAACCATCCAATATGAAGAGAAGAAAAAAAAATAAAAAATGAAAAAAAAAATCAAAAAAAAAAAAAAAAAATCAAAATCACCAACCATCGATCGTATTTCGGTCAGCTCTAATTTGAACGGAGATTAGGCCTCTTTTGCGATTCACACTCGTGTTTTGATTTATATATATATATATTTCAATATAAACCTTAAATTTTCGTAGGGAGCGAACGACTAGTCCTACAGAGCTCCGCGTGGTCTCAAAAAATTCTAAAAATTCTATAGAATCTTAAATTGAAGGAAAAACAATACCTTTGTATCGAAAGTTTTTGAGTTAGGGCGTTTTCAAAATCTCAAAATTGATTTTGGAACCCTTTGAAGTGACCTACATCAACCAAAAGCTTCGGGGCACAACTAGACCCCAAATGGAGCCTACATACCAAATTCCATCAAAATCGGTCAATGCTAAGTGGCAAAAGTGCCGCGTACGGCGGACGGACGGCCAAATTTTTATTCGATTTTTGGATTCTACGTACCTTGAAACGTAAACCATCAAATTTTGAGGGGGTGTTAAAATTTTTTTTTTTCTTGGTCGATTCCAAAGGTTCATTATTGAAAATAATAAACCAAAAGCGAGTGAAAAATTTGTTTTTGAGAGAATTTATTTCTTCTTGGTTTATTATTGAATAAAGATGAAGACAAAAACATTTTTCTTTCGAATCCAAGTAAGATATGCTGCAAATTATGACACAACTGCTGATCATTTTAGCGAATTTTCGGACTCAGCACAAAATTTCTGATACCGATGCACTTTCCAAAAATGAAAATTGTCCAAAAATAAAATATATAATGTAATAGATATTTTAATACATATAATTTGAATGGAGATTTGGCCTTCTTCCTCCAGTAAACACTCATTTGCAATTCACACTCGTATCGTGTGTATTGCAAATACAATATATTCACCTACTTGGCAGACAAAATAAAAATGTCTGCCAAGTAGTACCTACTTAGTAGCTATGTACCATAGCTTCGTCGTATTCATAACCCGATTGTATAAAAGATCCAATGCATAGTAGCTATCACCTGAACCACAATCCGCATAATCCCTGAAAATGTCACCGAAATGAGATGGAAAATGTAGAAGTAATGGCTGTTTTTTTTTTTTTTTTTTTTTCAAGAAACTCCCTTGAAAGACGCAGGGGGCACGCCATAAATTAAAATAAATAAATGAATCAAATATAATGGGGAGGACGCCCAGGACTCACTTGACGCCGGCTCTAGGGATGAGGAAGGTGGGGGAGGGAGAGAGGGATGAAGGGAAGTGCCTCTATAAAACGACCACAAATAACCTATACGGCTCTAGTAATAATTCATTCAACAACTTGACAGTTCAAGGTAAAATCACGATGCAAACTTTTTAATCATTCCATGGAAATGTTTTGCATATTAACTACTGGTGATCATAATGGTAATACTATAGTCCTCTACATCTTCTCCCCTCCACAAGCATCGAGCTTCAAGTCTTCTTCCTCATTTGATCCACATGCTTCCTGAATCTTCTCCCATCACCATCTACCTTTATTGGACATAATTCCTGATCTTTTACCAACTACACCAAGTGTTCCTTACCTGCCGGTAGTTTAATCCACGCTTCTTCCCCTTCCTCAAACTCCCTCAATCGTTTTCCCTTATGGTTCAGCTACTTCTTCATGAAAGCTCGTTCTAGGTTGCGCTCTATGCTGGGTTTTTGACCGACTTCAATCGCGGCGGAGCCGCGCCGAAGGAAAGAGGTATACTGTTCCGTGTGTCATGGGACGACGATTTTTTTTTTTTCTGTTTGTACTAACCACTAGTTTTTTCTTATTCGGGCACCAATCTGCCTGATACTTTTTGAAATGTGTTCTGCAAGTAGCCATAGTGGTCCCGTTTCAATCGGATTTCATATTGCTTTGATAAAAGTGTCGAAAATTTGTGAAAATAGTTCAAAAAACGTGGCTTTTGTTGACTTCGGGAAGATAGTTCCGTATTCTCCCCCCCCCCCCCCCCGGCATATTCTTGGACGCCTGCCGCACCTCAACAAATTCTTGGGGTCCACCCTCTCATTCATTGGGGACCATCCTCCCTATTTAGAGTGAAACGCTTATTCCTTGAAGATAAACTCGATTGTGAAGCAAAAATTTAATTTCAAAAATAGATATTGAACTCAATTTTTAAATTAACTTTAACATTTCAAACTTGAAATTTGAAAAAATTTGAAAATTAATTGAAAGACGAGTTTTTCGACTGATTGATTGACGGACCGTTTGTTTACATTCAAATTGAAGGTCCGATTCTAAGCTTCACAAAAATGGGATGCTTTATGAGGGGGGTTCCGATAACCAGCCAATTCCGGGACTACCAAGTGGGTCTAGCACATAGCCTTCTCGTCATCCAAACATGTTGCAGCGGGCTAAACTATGAAGTTCTAGTCCGATTTCGATGAAATTTTCAGAGATTGTACGATTTGGCGTGTAGATGATCCCCTATGAATATCATTGCCCCCGGACTGATAGCCGCTGCGCATGTGCAAACGATAATTTCCTTGAAGCAGCCATCATTTCCACATTTTCCATCCAATTTCAAGGAAATTATCAGAGATCACGCGAATTGGCATATAAATGGTCCCCTATGAAAAGCATTGCCAAGGAACTGATAATAGCTACTGCGCATGCGGAAACGTGAATTCCTGTAAGAGCTATACTTTCTACATTTTCCATCCGATTTCGATGGTATTTTCTGGGATTGCGCGGATTTTAGTGTAGATACTCCTCTACAGATATCATTGCCCCCGGAGTGATAGTAGCCACTGCGCATGCGCAAACAATAATTCCCTGCCATAGCTTCTAGATTTTCCAATTGATTTTGTTGACATTTTCAGGGATCATGCGAATTGTTGTGTAGATTGTCCCCAAAGAAAATAATCATCCCCAGACTAATGAAAGTCACTACGCATGCGCAAACGTGAATATCATTGGAGCAGCCATCATTTCTACATTTTCTATCTGATTTTGATGAAATTTCAGGGATCATGCGGATCGGGGTGTAGATTATCGCCTGTGAAAATCATTGCCCTTAGAATGTTAGTAGCCACTGCGCATGATCAAACGTGAAATCTCTACAACAGTCATAATTTCTACATTCATTTTCATTTTTCGTCTCTACATTAATTGCTTCCGAGTCTACCAAGGTAGTGGAAGCTTTGTTTTCATTTTTCAAGGACGAAAAAAAAAAGTTCTCCAAAATCAAAATTTTCACGCGCGTTTTGCGTTTTAGACCTTTCTGAACAATTTTGGTTCCGTGTCTGTCTGTCTGTGTGTCTGTGTGTCTGTCATGAATTCCTTGTAACGCGCATAACTATACGAAGTTATTGTCCGATTTCGATGAAATTTTCAGGGATTGTGCGGGTTGGTGTGTAGACGGTCCCCTATGAAAATCATCATCCTCGGACTGATAGAAGCGACTGCGCATGCGCAAACGTGAATTCCTTGTAACGGCCATAACTTCTACATTTTCCATCCGATTTCAATGAAATTTTCAGGGATGCTACAGATTAGTGATTAGATGGTCCCCTATGAAAATCATCATCTTTGGACTGATAGTAGTCATTGCGCATGCGCAAACGTTAATTTCCTTGTGACGGCCGTAACTTCCACATTTTCCATCCGATTTCAATGAAATTTTCAGGGATGTTACAGATTAGTGTTTAAATGGTCCTCTATGAAAATCATCACCCCCGGACTGATAGTAGCCGATGCGCATGCGCGAACGTGAATTGCTTGTAACAGCCATAACTTCCACAATTTCTACCCGATTTCGATGACATTTTCAGGGATTACGCGGATTAGGTTGTAGATGGTCCCCAATGAAAATCAAGGCCTTAAAATTTACAGTAGCCTCTGCGCACGCGCAATCGTAAAATCCTTGTAATAGCCGTAACAGTTGAGTCTGAGGTGAGAATCTCAAAGCCATTAAGCTAACCCCTTTGTAGATCAGTGAGCAAGGTACTGGACTCACACCCAGGGGTCCCAGGTTCGACTCTTAGTCTTGCTAAGAAATTTTGCTTCCGAGTCTACCAAGGTAGCGGAAGCTTTGTTTTCACTTTTCAAGGTCGAAAAAAAAAGTTCTCCAAAATAAAAATTTTCACTCGCGTTTTGCGTTTTAGACCTTTCTGAACAATTTTGGTTCAGTGTCTGTGTGTCTGTGTGTCTGTCTGTCTGTCATGAATTCCTTGTAACGCGCATAACTATACGAAGTTATTGTCCGATTTCGATTAAATTTTCAGGGATTGTGCTGGTTGGTGTGTAGACGGTCCCCTATGAAAATCATCATTCCCGGACTGATAGAAGCCACTGCGCATGCGCAAACGTGAATTTCCTTGTAACGGCCATAACTTCCACTTTTTCTACCCGATTTCGATTAAATTTTCAGGGATTATGCGGATTAGTATTTGGATGGTCCCCTATGAAAATCACCACCTTCGGACTGATAGTAGCCACTGCGCATGCGCAAACGTGAATTCCTTGTAACGGCCATAACTTCTACATTTTCCATCCGATTTCAATGTAATTTTCAGGGATGTTACAGATTAACTTGATTCGATGTTTTGAGATTAACTACTATGCATCGGATCATCTATACAATCGGGTTATGGATACGAGGAAGCTATGTGCCACACCCACTTGGCAGACGTTTTTAATATGGAACATGTTATTGCCCTCGAGTAGGTACTTACCTAACTACCCGAAAAACGTTACGCTGGGAAGGTGTTCTCCGCCGGTCCTGCGCCTTTTCGACACTCCAGTTTTCGAAGCGCGAAGCGCCGTGTTTTTGTTGATGTATTTTAAATATGTTGCTACAACTAAAAATTCTGCACTAAATATGGCTGAAACATGTTCCATGTTTTTTTTTTATAATTTACGCCGTAGGCTTTAAGTAGATAGCATCTGGAGGGTCCAGGGGGCTTGGCGAGACGCGAAGCGCCGAGTTTTTTCATCCGATACTGACGAATATTACCTGAATAGGTAATTTGGCACCAAAATTCAATGTTGGAGTTCAATCTCACCTTGTGATATTTTTGAACTTGAATTCGGATGTTTGGTTTCGAAGATAATGGATTTAAGATTGCTGTTCAAATTCGAAGCTTGCAGGCAAATATTATGGTGACTTATGGTGATGGGGGGGGGGGTCCACTATTTCCTACTCAAAATACTTACTAAATTACGTTGAGTGAAACAGTTTGGTGCAGGAGGAAGGGAAATAACAATGCGTGTTTTATCGCTCACCAACTGGTTCTAATTGACCTAATGCTTATCCAATGGGACGTCCCCTGGAATGCATGCATTACTAAACAATATGTTTAATAATTTGTTGGACTCTCTAATAACTTCTTTAAACAATAATTCTGTAGGTAAAGGTAGGTACTAAAATAAAAAATAAAAATTAAACAATAAAGTTATCAACCACACAAAAAAACCTCAAAAAGTAATAATTAATTCCACATTAAAAAACCATTAGTAATTAAAAAATACAAATAAAAGATTTAAAAAAGAAAAATAGCAAAAAAAAATCAGAAAAAAGGTAAACGGTCGATAACTCAAAGGATACCGACTTTGAACAAAAATGCTTGGTAGTAGGTAAGTTATGTAAAATTATAAAAAAAATTAAAATAATAGAGTCGAAAAAATTAATAAGTTGAAAATTAAAACAAGTGATTTAAAAAATTAAATTTTAAAATTAATTTAAAAATCACTTAAAAGTAAAAAATTAAAAATGACAAAAATACAAAAATACAGGGTGGTCCACGGGAACCTGACGGTTTTTAAACGAGTAGTACACATTTGTTTTTCAACATAAAAAATTTATTTTTTCATATTCTTACAGCCAGTACCATGCCATTTAAGAAATCAAACCTTAAAAATAACATCTGTCATGTGGTGACCGTCTTGCTCGTAACATGTTGCAAGTCTGTTCAAAAACCCTTGGTGAACGTGCTCCAATAAGGGTGTGTCAATCGCGTGGACTTGTGCTCGAATCGCTTCCTTCAGCTCGCCTAACGTTCTTGGTTTGTTTTCATAGACACGAGATTTGAGGAAACCCCACAGAAAAAAGTCACAGGTTGTCAAATCAGGTGACCTCGGAGGCCAAGGCATGTCCCCAAACCGTGAGATCAAGCGCTCTGGGAACATTTGGCGCAACACATCCATCCATGAAGCTCATTTCCATTTGGACGGTTTTGTCAATCGGCAAAATTGTCGTTATTATGCCAGTGAAAACCCTCAGCAACTTCATGAACGGCCCTTACACAGTCCGAAAGTTACGGTTTGGTGTGCAGTATCGTCCAAATGTGTGATTGGTCCATATTTTTTTGAGGAAAACGGCAACACAGTGACTGTGACTGCAGCCCGTTATGTTGAGATGATAAACATCTTCCTGAGACCTGAGTTACGCAGACTAAGACTTCCTGCTGAAAGCATTTGGTTCCAGCAAGATGGGGCAACCCCTCACACAGCTAGAGTATCGATGGAGCACGTTCACCAAGGGTTTTTGAACAGACTTGCAACATGTTACGAGCAAGACGGTCACCACATGACAGATGTTATTTTTAAGGTTTGATTTCTTAAATGGCATGGTACTGGCTGTAAGAATATGAAAAAATAAATTTTTTATGTTGAAAAACAAATGTGTACTACTCATTTAAAAACCGTCAGGTTCCCGTGGACCACCCTGTAGTAAAATAAAAAACTTTTTAACAAAAAACGGACCGACCTCAAAACTGATGATGGCATCCCTTTAAAAAGGAAAAAATAATAATGACAACTTTTACAGATAGGTTGGTAGGTAGTTACGCATTGTCGCCGCCGTGCCCATCTGCAGAGACAAACATACGCAAGTAGATTCCACTTCCATCTGGTTAGTACTACAACATGCGTCGGTAGTGCAATTCAAAACAGGAATGAGAGTGGGTACCTATCATTGAGGTAATGTATGTGTTCCAAAACTATTAGGTAGTAGGTCACTGCTGTCGTGTGAAGGAGGATGAGAGAGTAACGATAAGTGTGAATCTCAGTAAGAATATTCCCTTTGATGACAGCTGAAGACGTCTGCGTCACCAGAAACGGCAGTTGGATAACAATTCAACACGAGAAGGTTGTTTACTTACTCACCTATCCTTACTCATGTTTTGTGTTACACTAGCGACGCATGTTGTAATACGAGTCGTACTAACTGGTTCATTTGAGTATCAACTCATATCGCAAACCCACATCATGGTCTAGACAATTCTACATACAATATGCCATACATGGGATATAAGATTAATTAGATGTTATCTAATCAATGATAGATTACGTATAATTAGATAAATAACTATTAGATATTATCTAATCGAGAGATGGTATGTTGGAATCCCAACATTTCGTACGGGGATTCACATATATTGCCTCTCTCTCATCCTCCTTCATACGACAGCAGTGACCTACTACCTAATAGTTCTGGAACACATTTGTTACCGCAATGATAGGTACCCACTCTCATTCCTGTTTTATTACGATCAAAGGAGCCAAGGTACACCGTGATAAAGCAAAAATGCAACAACATGATTGTAAGCAACTTGTAAGCAATTGAATTGCTGTCTGTCAATTTGGAAAACTGCCATCATGATCGAGAAAATCATGACTCATGTTTTGGAATGGCATTCTAACATTATTAAATTTATGAGAATGACATTACACTATGAGAATCCATGTAATTATGTAGGAGGAAGCTATTTATCGCGTGTTTCATCGAAAATGGACATGTGTTTCTATCACCGTTACTTTAAAGTTTGGGAAAAACTTCAAGTGGTAACCTCCATTGATTATTTTCCATTGACTTAATTATGATCATTCTACCTTTTTCTCCATTCAATTCATAAGATATATTCATGTTTCCAAGAAATTGGAGGTAGAAACCTACTGCGATTCTTTCTCCGCTAACCTCTTTATTGAATGTTACAACAAAATCTAGTTTTATTTTTATGGCCGACCAGAAACCTAAGAAAATTCCACAATTGAGAAGATTACTCGAACCTGCCGGTAGTACAAGAAAAAAACTGCCAAGTTTATCAAGAGAAAAAGTCTTGTGTGGCACATAGCTTTCTCCTATCCATAACCCGATTGTATAGATGAGCGATCCATTATAGCTAATATCAAAACATCAATTTCTAAGAACCTTGCACTACCCTCATTGGCACGCCAATCTGAACAATCCCTGACAATTTCATCAAATTTGGATGAAAAATGTAGAAGTTTTTCTGTTACGAGGTTTTTATATTTGCGCATGCACGGTGGCTACAATTCAGCCAGAAATGATGATTTTCATAGGGAACCATTAACACTCCAATCTACACAATCCCTGAAAATTTCATCGAAATCGGACAATAACTTTGCTTGGACAAAGTTTTGCTCGTAACAAGGATTTCATGACGGACACACAAACACGAAACCAAAATTGTTAGGAAAGCAGAAAACGTAACAAACCAATGGAAATTTTTGATTTCGGAGAATATTTTTTTTAACCTTGAAAAGTAAAAAAATTGATTCCGGTACCCTAGTAGACTCGGAAGCAAAAACGCACAATGGAGACAGTTGTATCATAACTATCAGAACTTATTAATTTAAGTTATATACGGAATCAGCGTAAAATTTCAAAAAATCTTTAATCATAAATAAACACTGATTATTATACAAAGATTTATCATTTTACTGTATAGATCAAATATGTTACGTAGAAATTCCAGAAATCGTTTTAAAATGTTCCATGACGCAACCTCCGCTCCCTTGTCAATCATGGAGATAATTATCAAAATTCTTCATTCGTGAAGAATAAAGGGGTCTATAGAAATTCTCAGAAATTCTCAGTCGGTCGTCGTTCGTTCCTCGTTTCGGGTTATTATTTCCATCAATTACAGGCACTCAAAAATTAAAAGTTGTACATAAATTTGAAATGTTCAAAGGTTTTCGAAATTCACTAGTGCAGCATCGCAAACGTCTTGGAAATTGAAAAACCAAAATATTGCCGCTGGAATCATCAAAATCGAACAATAATTGCCAGAGAAAAATGGGAAAACGAAATGGGGAAAAAATGAATAAACGGTTTTCCCCATTTTTCAATGGGAAAGTGGGAACAGAGCGCCTGCCTAAGAAATGGTTAGCAAACCCGCATAGCATGATACTAACCCTCAACAACGGCTGGTGGTGTCATGGATATTTTACTCAGTACATCCATATACTCAGGTCGTACTTGGCAACATAAGTATCCCATAGGAATACTAGGTCCATGCTTGGCACAAGTGCAGCAAGTAATCCAATTTTGGCAATTTGACTGGTGTTCCACCTCCTTCAATATCCATCAACACAGGCATCCGATGAATTTCTAAATCATTTTCGTTTGTGTGATCGATTGCTCGATCCGATCGGAATTTCAACCTTTTGTACTCATTCCCAAAGTATTTTTATGAGTAATCATGAAAAAAAAAAAAATAAATTAAAAAAAAAATTAAAAATTAAATGACTTATTAACTGGTACCTACCCACTCGTTTGGGGAGGTAATGGGACAGGAGGTCGTCCGAACTGCTACAGTGCCCTACCAAAATATAACAGATATGTGATGTACGGTTAGGTGATGAGAGGATAGTCTACCAAGTGTATGTGGCACATAGCTCCCTCGTCAACCATAACATGGTTGGGTAGGTAATGGGATAGAAGGTCATCAGAACTACGAAGTGCCCTACCAAATATGAGGGACATCGAAAAGTTAGGTGATGAAGGTAATCTACTCGCACAGTATAAAATTTATACTAGTATCATTTAATTTATACTAAAATTTATACTAGTATCATTTAATTTATACTAGTATCATTTAATGATAGTGGGTTTAAGGATCACTTCAGAGTCCTTCCGTTCGAAAAAATTCTACTCATTTTAGAAATAAATAAAGATGGACGAATTTGAAGGAAATGTGCTCAGCTTCAATTTGAAATCTTGATTATACGTTCCAATACCAATCCACCTCATTTATCTTTAATATAATGTACTATATAATATATAGTATATAAAATAATATAATAATTTAATTTAATATAATATAATGACATGGCCGATACCGTACCAGCTCATATTTTTGAAGAAGAACATGGGAAAACAAAATATATAATATTTGAAGCAAGGATAAGCAGAAGATACGTACCTGGTTGTATCTCATCAAAATCGACGTTGTTTGTTGGTGGAAACATCTGCTTTCTCCGCCTGCGACCACCTAGAGTCAGGGGGTTTTCATGGGGTGGATCTGGAAAAAAATCGAAGTTTTTGTTTACAGGTACGTACTTCAATAGAGATTCACTACATAGAAAAAATATTAAAAACGTCTGCCAAGTGGGTGTGGCACATAGCTTCCTCGTATCCATAACCCGATTACAAAGATGATCCGATGCATAGTAGGTACTTAATCTCAAAACACCAATCTCCAAGTACCTTTCACTACCCTCAAAGGGGACCATCTACCCGCTAATCTAGACAATCCTAGAAAATGTCATCAAATTCGGATGAAAAATGTAAATGTTATGGCTGTTACAAGGATTTTACGTATTCGCATGTGCAGAGGCTTCTGTAAATTTTAAGGCCTTGATTTTCATTGGGGACCATCTACAACCCAATCCGCGTAATCCCTAAAAATGTCATCGAAATCGGGTAGAAAATGTGGAAGTTATGGCTGTTACAAGGAATTCACGTTTGCGTATGCGCAGTCGCTTCAATCAGTCCGGGGATGATGATTTTCATAGGGTACCGTCTACACACCAACCCGCACAATCCCTGAAAATTGTTCAGAAAGGTCTAAAACGCAAAACGCGAGTGAAAATTTTGATTTTGGAGAACTTTTTTTTCGTCCTTGAAAAGTGAAAACAAAGCTTCCGCTACCTTGGTAGACTCGGAAGCAAAATATCATGCAACTAAGTACCCCATTGTGGCAGAAATATTTGTTGGCGTTGATAATGTGGTGTCCTTCCAGGATTATATCCTTTTGTGATTCAAAAGAGAAATTGCTAGCTACTCTGATAAGAGTCTTGGTGGAGGCCTCAAACAAAGGCATCAAGTTTAATCCCTCTAATTGTTTATTCAATGTGCAAAATGCCGAATTTCTGAGACACTCATTGGGACCATCAGGGGTGAAGTGTGATCCGGAAGAATTTAAGGCAGTCAGAGCCCTGCGCGCACCCAAGGACAAAGAGGATTTGCGAAGGATCTTAGGAGTATTCAACTATGTGGCAAAATTCCTAAAACATTTTGTAGACATAGCAGCTCTTTTGAGTGAGCTATTAACACGTTGAACGCGGATCGCGTCTATGTCACGCAAATCCCGGGGTTTCTGTGGCTGGCCGCGTCAATGTCACGCAAACACCTCTCGCAAAACAGGTTCAAGAATATCTGCTCCTGTTCTTTCGTTCTCAGTTTCCACTCTTTACTAGCATTTTTTCGTGATAGATGAACATATTATGAGTTGAACGGTTCAATCCGGAGCTGAATCGGTCGAGGTTGATGGTAAATGAGCAGTTATCAAAGTGACACCTTATCTTTGTGTGCGCCTCCGGTAATTTTTTTGTTTTCACATTTTTCATCAATTTTTACGGAATAATTCACTTTTTTTAAGGTTGATCGACATTGTTTAATTGTTGGTTGTGTCAATAATCAGCTCAATCCTCTCATAAGTTTCATACTTTCAGTTCGTTATCGTGAAAAAGACCCATTGGTTCGACTCCGATTTTGTTTGTGTTTGACTCGGTTTTTCTGTTTTGAATCTTTGCCAGACAACTCTACAAAGCTCCCAAAAAAGAGAAGACTCGTTCTTCTTCCAGTTATGGAATAACTAGGTATTATATTGTCGTACATGATTGATTCCTACCTATTTCTATGCACCATCAACCTCCCTTGCAAAGGCCGCCAGAATTCGCGTCCAGTGGACGGGCGGCCTAAGCCAACTCACTCACATAGGGGTTGATTTCCCATTCAAACTGGAGCAACTTTACACTGCCGCTGGCCGCGTCACGTTGACGCCGAGAATAAATTCTCAAAATTCTCAACTTTTTTTTATGTCAAAATTTTTGGAAAAATGTACTTTTTAATAAATGTTGCTGCTATAGCGTTTCGTCGAAAAAAAATTTCTCCGCCACAGGGGACCAACGCGTTTTTTTTTCCCGCGTGCAAGGTGTTAAGAAAAGACATAAGCTTCACGTGGAATACAGAGCACGAAAAAGCTTTTAATTCATTAAAACAGGCCCCTGTTGCAGCACCTGCGCTTAACTACTATGACCCAGATGGCGAACTTACTCATAGTGTGGATGCTATCTCATAGGTACGCTTTTGGTGCAGCACTCCTGCAAAACGGGAAGCTGGTAGCCTACGGTTCTCGCACACTAACTGAGACTGAGCAGAGATACAGTCAGATAGAAAAATAGTCCTTAGAGGTTTGCTTTGGAGATGAAAAGTAACTTCATATTGGGAAGAGATTCTGTTAAGGTTCAGACTGTCCACATGCCATTGCTGGTTTTTTTTTACCGGCAATGAAGTCATTCGGCGTGTGAAGTCCATATTTGCCAGACATGGGTTGCCAGTGAAGTTTTTCTCTGACGGAGCCTTATATTTTGAATCAGAGCAGTTTCGAGACTTTGATTCTGAGTGGGGTTTCACCCATGTCATGTCCAGCCCACACTATCCCAAGTCTAACGGTTTGGCCGAATCAGCTATCAATACAGTAAAAAAGCTCTTCATCAAGGCAATGGACTCAAAGGAAGACATCTCCTCAATCACAAAAATACTCCTCGAGGTGACGTTTCGTCACCAGCATCAACACTCCTGGGAAGAAATCTGCGCACCCATATCCCGTGTGTGTGGGAATACAACCCCAATCGTATCCCAAAATCACCTTGGAGAGGGATCGAGATCGTCTTCAAGAACTGAAAAGGAAAACCAAGGAGCAATATGATACCACAGCTCGGGACTAGCCTCTTAAACATCATGCCAACCAATGTGGTTTCAAAAAGCTCAAAATTTAACCTGGAGGTCTGGCAACATCAACATTGCCTGCAATGAGCAGGCACCGAGGTTATTAAAGTACAGTTTGAAGACTTGGTGTTTATATGAGTTCTTTTGAAACATAAATAAATTTGATTACACATATGTGTAAGTCTCATTAACAAGAACTATTATAGTTACTGGACGAATTGAAGAATTTTGGTCTGACATCAAACACTCCCAGATACATTACTTGAGGACACTATGTTCTCTTGTATTACATAATATGTATAAATAAATAAGAAATGTATAACGTGAATAAATATTATTTATGTGATAAATTTAATGACTTAATATTCATGATGATTAATGAATTTATGTTTGATGTATATATATTTTAACCTATAATAAGTTCAAAATTTGTAGTCACAACGGTCGTTCCTTCTTTTGGACATCTAGAAAATCTGAAAAAAATTATAATAAATAATAATTTCATTAAAGTAGGAATCCCTCTAATTTCCTTTGTGAAATTCAAATTGCATTATAACAATAGTTCCTCAAGTTGAAAAATATCAACTCATATTCCACTTGGATGTTGATATTTTTTTCTCATGTAGGTAAGTAGGTACCAGGTATCGAAGTTCCTACTGATTGGATTGCGATGAAATTTAGGTAGTCCCAAATTACATTCTAAATGAGCTAAGTTGGACTTTGAAATTGTGAAATAGGTAGGAACGGATTGAGAGGAATCAAAATTGTCCAAAAGAATACGAATGCGCAAAATACTTGTAAAACTTCAGATTTTGGAGACCCACTGTTCTGTTCTAATAAATTAATAAATGGACGAAACTGAATAATGTCATAACATAGACTTACACAATACTCGTTAAAAATAGAGCGAACAAAGGCAGAAACTCAAAACAATTGGAGAGTGACCCCAAAAAGTTGTTCGAGTGGCAGTTTGGGGTAGGCATGGGGTCTACTCTGGCGGGTAACAGGCGAGTAAAAAACTTGTTGTGAGCAGCTCGCCTCTTGGTAGTTACACGGTGCGGGCATGGAAGAAGGTAGGTACCTATCTTCGGGTGCGGGTAGCTCGCAAGGATTGTACTCGCCTGCTACTCCAGGCAGTGTAAACGCGGCTTTATTCCTTGGTAGCATCCATGGAATTGTTATGTAGCTGCACGGAAGGGTCAAATGCTTCCATGATTCCTCAATACTTCCATGTTCATTCCATGTTGTAATCGAGGATCGTGGATGAAAGCTGGGGAGGCCCTCTCGATAGAAAGAGCACAGCTTGGTTGCGCCGGAGGGGGGATGACGGAGAGGGAACGCCAGCGAACTCATATCAACCCTCCACTCATTATCCACCTTGAAGGAACGCTCAGATTTGGACGTGGGACGCTACCACATCGCTATATTAAATCTAAAATTGCGTTGAATCTTTAGCATCTTTACCAAATGGGACCACTGTCCAGTGATTCGGGCCAATTATCAGGCTTATAAGGAAATACTCATTCTTTTCCAACAAGTGAACCAATACATACAGGGTGTTACAGTTAGGTCAAACCACCAGCCGGGGTTCGATTTTACAACTAATTTGAGACTTTTTTTGTCTCTTGACTTTTTTTTCTAACCCCCTTGAAATCCGATTTTTTTTTTTTTTCACTTTTAAGATGTTTTTCGTATTTTCGACCTTACGCCATTAAAACAGCCATAACTCGCTTGTTTGTCTGTCAAAATTCAAATGTAATTATACTGTTGGAAACAGCGTTAAATTCTCTATCTCCGTAGTGCTAAATACAATTCAAAAAACATTCAAGAAAACTCAGATGTTAAAAAATGAGCCTGAATAGTAAAATCTCGAAAAGCTCGGAAATGTACAGTTTTTTCAAATGTTTGAAGGCCTAACTGAAACTGCCGGTTAATTTCCCACTGTAACCCCAAAAGTTGACCCAAAAGCTCAGCTTTCCAACGGTATGGTCAGAATTGTTTCCAACATTTTTATTGGTGGAGAAAACCGCGCTTGAATGCGAAAAAACGTGATTTTTTTCTCAACGAAATCGACGGTTTGACTGGAGTGTTTGGGGTTGGATGGAGAGTGAGAGGAGCGGCGGCGGAGGATACCCCCAAATCCGTCGATTTCGTTGAAAAAAAAAATCAAGATTTCGCATTCAAGCGCGGTTTCCTCAGTCAATAAAAATATTGAAAACAATTCTGACCATACCGATGGAAAGCTGAGCTTTTGGGTCAACTTTTGGGGTAACAGTGGGAAATTACCCGGCAGTTTCAGCTAGGCCCACAAACGTTTGAAAAAACTGTACATTTCCAAGATTTTACTATTCGGGCTCATTTTTCCACATCTGAGTCTTCTTTTAAAAGTTTTATTTAGCGCTAGGGAGATAAAAAATTTAACGCTCTTTCCAACAGTCTAATTACATTTGAATTTTGACTGAAAAATAAGGGAGTTATGGCTGTTTTAATGCGTAAGGTCGAAAATACGAAAAACATCTTTAAGATTTTAAGGGGGTAAAGAAAAAGTTAAGAGACAAAAAAAGTCACAAATTAGTTGTAGAATCGAACCCTGGCCAGTGTTGTGCTCGAGAGGGTGACACCCTGTATAGTATTTCCTACGTTTCCCCCCGAAAACATTGTCCAACAATAAAGTCCACCAGGCAAATAAAACAAATAAGGGGGTCAACCACAAAACACGAAAAATGTAATAAATTGGTTCTTATTCAGATAAATTAACAATCATGTCAACATAATAATCTTCAATCGATTTAAATGCATACGCCCATACCTACATATTCGTTCCATATGACAGCTTAATGCCGTACTCTTGATCAAAATAACTAATTATGAATTGGGAAAAAACGAACGGAAAATACTATTGGTTCGAGCTCACCTTTGTGAAGATCTTCTTGACTTTCCCCGGTCGGGGAGATGAGGCGCACGGATGTCGGACGATTCCAATCAGAAGAAAACAGGTGAAAATTCAAGCTCGCGGGAAAGGGACCCCTAGAGTTTTCCGTCGTTAAGCTTCGAAAGTAAGTTGAAATGAGAGGAAGTTGATTTTGGCAAATTTCAAACACTTAGAAAACGAGAATTTGAGACAAGAGAGAGAAGGGCACGCCATGAACAGCTACTACCCTGGTTGGTCGCTGAAGGCGAATTCACCTGAAGGGACATGGAGTAAACATCCGATAAGGATGTCTACTTTGGCCAATACAAATGACAATACAGGATGTCTACTTTGGCCATCACACTTGAAAAAAGAAAAAAAAAACTGTATATGAATTAAGGCAAACAGATGATAATATTGAGCAAAATATCGGATTTTTGCGATTCGGAACTAACCCATTTATGACTGAAACTCAAAATTTGGATATTCACAACTTTATTCATAGATTATTGTTGAAGTTGATCCTAGATACATGAAAAAATGCATGCAATAGTTTTATGTACGACGGGGTGGGGATAAAAGGGTGTGATGTTACGCCAGGCGAATGCATGGTCAAATTCAGTGTAATATCTAAACTCCTATTTTCTTGATACTCAGTAAATTTTGCTTCCGAGTCTACCAAGGTAGCGGAAGCTTTGTTTTCACTTTTCAATGTCGAAAAAAAGTTCTCCAAAATCAAAATTTTCACTCGCGTTTTGCGTTTTAGACCTTTCTGAACCATTTTGGTTCCGTGTCTGAGTGTCTGTCTGTCTGTCCGTCTGTCATGAATTCCTTGTAACGCGCATAACTATACGAAGTTATTGTCCGATTTCTATGAAATTTCAGGGATTGTGCGGGTTGGTGTGTAGACGGTTCCCTATGAAAATCATCATCCTCGGACTGATAGAAGCGACTGCGCATGCGCAAACGTGAATTACTTGTAACGGCCATAACTTCGACATTTTCCATCCGATTTCAATGAAATTTTCTGGGATGTTACAGATTAGTATTTAGATGGTACCCAATGAAGATCATCACCCCCGGACTGATAGTAGCCGCTGCGCATGCGCAAACGTGAATTCCTTGTAACAGCCACAACTTCCACCCGATTTCGATGACATTTTCAGGGATTTCGCGGATTAGGTTGTAGATGGTCCCCAATGAAAATCAAGGCCTTAATATTTATAGAAGCCTCTGCGCATGCGCATACGTAAAATCCTTGTAACAGCCGTAACACTCGCGTGTGACGTGAGGATCTCAAATCCCATTCTACCAACCCCTTTATAGATCAGTGAGCAATGCTCTGGACTCCAACCAAAGAGTCCCAGATTCGACTCCCTGTCAAGCTAAGAAATTTTTTGATCCAATTACTACCGCACTTACATTTTTCGTCTGAATTTGTTGAAATTTTCTAGGATTGTCCAGATTAGCGTGTAGATGGTCCCCTATGAGGGTAGTGAAAGGTACTTAGAGATAGGTGTTTTCAGATTAACTAATATGCATCGGATCATCTATATAATCGGGTTATGGATACGAGGAAGCTACGTGCCACACCCACTTGGCAGACGTTTTATGATTCACTGAGTGTATAAGGTACGAGCAAGTAAAGTAAAGTAAAGTAAACGAACATTTCAGGTTGGTTTTTCGTCTGACTGCCATTCCTGTCGTCGCGGACGGCATCAGCTGTCTTCCAAAGGAAAAATCGGAATTAGTTTTGATAATTTCGCTCATGGCTTCCCATTGCCTCACCGCCCTGGGTTGATTGTGCGGGTTGGCGTGTAGATGGTCCCCTTTGAAAATCATTACCCCTGGATTGATAGTAGTGCGCATGCGCAAACGTGCATTTCCTTGTTACAACCATACTTTCTACATTTCCCGTCTGATTACCGTGAAATTTTCAGGAATTATGGGAGTTGGTGTGGAGATGGTCCCCTATGAAAATCATGGCCCCCAAATTGAAAGTGGGTATTTTGTGCGCAAGCGCAAACGTGAGATCCTTGTCACTGCGATAACTTCTGAAGTTTCCAACAACATTCAGAGATTGTGCGGGTTGACGTTTGGATGGTCCCCAATGAGGGTAGTGGAAGGTATTTAGTGATTGATGATTTGAGATTAACTACTATGCATTGGATCATCTATACAATCGGGTTATGGATACGAGGAAGCTATGTGCCACACCCACTTGGCAGAAGTTTTTTTACTAGCGACAAAATGCTATTCTTCTTGACTGTCTCGTTCTATAACTTACCTACTCTTTTTATTCTTGTAAATTCAAATGAAATAAAAAATTAGTTATCAGTTAATAACTATCAATTAATCAAATTTTTCAATAATTGTATCAATGTTAATTAACTTACCTAAAAATTACTTCCAGTTTTCTTTATTATCGCGATCTGTTTTCAAAATGCATCCATAAACGTTACAGAGACAACTGAAATTTATGGGTAGTAGAAATCAACACAATCAAGAGGGGAAACAGCATCACGAAATTATTCCGAAAATTATCGCCGTTATGGACCTAGAATCCATGACAGCCGAGGACAGAACGTTCCCCCACCAGACACGATCCATGTTTTCCGCCCGCAGGGACTCAATGGAAGCGCCTTCTATCCTGTCCTTCCGTGTCCGACAGCGGTGTAGGCAGCTTAGTATATATTCTGCTGGTTGGGCGTTAGTATGCTTACGTTGTATGCACACGGTGCCTACACCGCAACTGTGATTTCATTCCTTCATCCATGATGACAAGGGTCAATATTTAGAATAATTTCAGGTCACATCCATGAGTTGGTCTTAGAACTTACATCAAGAGCGACATCTTCCCAGAAAGGACCAAACGCTGTCCCCCTCACCAAAGGACCAAAGATTCTGAACCCTCTCACTAGTTGGGTTGATTAAAAAAAAACTCAAATAATGTCTGCTAAGTGGGTGTGGCGCATAGCTTCCTCGTAACACTATTGTATAGATGATCTGATGCATAGTAGCTAATCTCGTAATAGCAATCTCTAAGTACCACCTTCATAGGGGACTCTAAACTGCAACCCACATAATCCCTGAAAATTTCGTCGAAATCAGATGGGATATGTAGAAGTTATGGCTGTTACATGGATTTCCAATTTGCGCATGCGCAGCAGCTACTATCAGCCCGGGGGTGATGATTTCATAGGGAACCATCTACACGATAACCCGCACAATCCCTGAAATTTTCATCGATATCGAACAATAACTTCGTAGTTTTGCCCGTTACAAGGATTCCATGACAGACACATAGACACGGAACCGAAATTGTTCAGGAAGGCCCGAAACGTAAAACTACCTTCGTAGACTCGGAAGCAAAACTAAAAATAATTCTGTAGAACCTAATAATTTTAACTGGTAAAATTTTGAAAAAAAAATTGTTTTTCCTCACATGTACAATACTACTTGAAAGAAACTTCTTAACCTCTCTAAGGACTTACTAGTACTTTATCAAATGGCTGTGGTTTCAATCTAGAGGTTATGTAGGTACTTGATTGCAGGTTCTTATCTGCAGTATCAGGGAAATTGAGGTCGGAAAAAGGATGTTCTTGTCCATTTTCACGGCTTTTCCGGCGAAGACGACGACGATTGCGGGAAGAAACGACACGATGACGACAACGGTAAGACGGCAAACGGCGAGAATGAACAAATTCAGTCGGTAACCTGACCCTGAATAAAAAGGAAAATTAGGAATACAATCGATTTGTTTCTCGAGCACCGAACACTCTTGACTGAAGGATTAACAAAGCAAAATGAAACCTGTTTGAAACTGGACCACCATGGATACTGGTAGAACACATTTCAAAAATAATCAGGCAGATTGGTACCAGAATAAAGAAATGCAAGGTGTTAGGACATACAAAAAAAAAAAAATCGTCGTCCGACGAACGACACACCCAAAAGAGAACCTTTGAGGTCGGTCAAAAAGAAAATGCTGCCTAGCTGTAACATATTATTCAGCCGGTTGATGACTTGAGCCAAAGATACTCTAGGATTTACATTCTCGAAGAGGTGAATGTGGTAGTAATTTCTAACTCCTTCAGGGAGAAAATAAATTACTTTGAATTTAGCGAGGGAGACGACATGTACTCAATGGTGATCATAAAAATGATAAAAGGAAGAAAAATTGGCTAGAACTTTCGATAATTGAAGGAAAATGACGAAACTCTTCTGATTGGTTGGCAAACCGCGGTAACATTCAAATGTGACGGGAGGATGTAGTTTCAAAAGTTTCACGGTATATTTGCGAAGAAAAATGTTGGTAGAAGATTCCCAAATAATTAGGTATGTTTGTGTCTACCGATGGGCGCGGCAGAAAACAATGATTGCGTACATACCTACCAACCTATCTGAATACGTTGGAGTTATTACTTTATCTTTTCTAGTGATTTGCCACCATCAGATTTGAAGTTGGTCCGTTCTTTTTGTTAAAAAAGTTCATTTGGCAGGTGGATAACTTACTATAAGTACGTGGTTGAGCAAAACTAATCCAATATGGTCAAATATTCACTCCGTGAAACCATCAAGAGCAATCTTCATTGATTAATTACAGTCAGAAACTAATAATTGATTGCAGTAAGAAATAATTAAACAAGCGTATGCTACAATCGACATTCGGAAAAAAATCGGAGCAAACCTAATCTAACTTCAGATAAACATACAGAAGAAATACAAAGGAACAACTGAAATTCGA
The DNA here is from genome assembly GCA_009739505.2 of Apolygus lucorum. NCBI lineage: Eukaryota > Metazoa > Arthropoda > Insecta > Hemiptera > Miridae > Apolygus > Apolygus lucorum. The sequence goes on from CM019167.2 coordinate 27,776,470, forward strand.
CAAATTTGAAATATTTCCTCTGATGGTGATAACTTATTAAACGAATAATTAGTTCTAGGTCATCTAGGTCATCATCTAATTCAAATAATCAGGTCATCGATTAAATTAGTCAAAATTTTTGCAACTTCGAGAAATTTCAAACGCTCATTTTCAAAAGAACGCGTTCTTTTGTTTTCAATAACAGGAAATAAAAGATGCTCATTTTCAAAAGAACGCGTTCTTTTGTTTTCAATAACAGGAAATAAAAGATGTTCATTTACTCATTATTTGATTATGCATTGGTTTGTAGCTATCATTAAAGTATCTGTTTAGAGCAGAGTCAGCTGTTGGACTAACAGGAGGGAAACACGCAGAAGAAGAAGAAATACACAGGGGAGAGATGCGAAAGAAACAGCTGGGAGGTCGCTGCTGCTAAAGTCGCGTGATCTCCCCGCAGCCCCTCAACTGTCTTACGTTTTCGGTACAGTTTTCGGGTTTTCTGTATTTTATCCTTCAGTTTTGTTCCCATATTTATTGTTGCAACGGAAGGTAGGGAAAATTTACGGGGAAACGAAAAGTGAACGAGTTCGAGTGCTTACCGAGTTGAATTATTCACTACCTCGATAACATTGATTTTATAATATGGAGCCTTTTCGTGGAAATTTGAATTTGTGTGCTCACGGAGATGAAGAAAGAAGTGAGGACTGCTCACGTGAACTTTAGGTACGTACATGACTTATTCAATATTCACTATCTACGTCAACGTTTATAGTAACTTTTATTGCTGCGTTAAACTCAGTTTCTTTTATAGTTTAGAGTCTTTATATGGGAATAAGTTATCTGCCGCGAAGGAATACTTCAGGGTTTTTGAAGTCCGTGTTTTCGACAAAATGATGCTCCATCGTCCGCAAGAAACAGTAATGCGAAGTCATTCAATCTTGAAAATATTTTCTCACAACTTCTCTCATTTCTTATAACAAGTCAGTACGCCTAAGTATCTGTGTAGCTTTGCTCAATTGACTTGATCGAAATTATAGTTAACGGGACGCTCTCGTTTGGATTTCACCACGCATCTTCATGGTTACCGGTTAGATTATATAGGTATATACCTATGCGGTTTCACTGTAAAGATATACCCAAGTACTGACCAGTATACTTACCTATAATAAGTAGGATGTAATGTGACGTCATTGTCGGCCGTTGTCCACTTTACTTAGCTACCTTATTATTCGTAAATCAATCTCATTGTCGGTTCCCTACGTAAGTAGCACCTTATCAAGTTGGTATAAATTGATAGTTAATGAACCGTTGTGCAGTAATGTGAGTAAATCTCTGGAATGTGCGTTTCTGCACTTTCAATAGTAATTACATTTCTATCAGAAAACACTTTTATGAAGACCCAACAATTAAGTCTTACGTAAAGTAGTGGTAACAAGGCATTACATCCAATTTTCGATGAAATTCAGTGATATTCCTGAACATTACTTTTAAATTTTACATTGGTGGGTATATGGAGTGACCATATTGATGAATTACGGGTGGAGTCTCTTTTTCAAGGGTTTATTTCCTCGAAGGTACATGTTTCGGCGAAACATCGTCGCCTTCATCAGCCTTTGAACATCATTCTGGGGATATAACTTGTTGCATTAGTCTGGTGATCCAGTAATTCACATTTTTCAACATTTTTCAATATCTTGTTACTTTTATTCACCGATTATTCTACAACTGTTGTGGTACAACACAATTAGCGTAGCTGGTGGAGTGAAGGGAGTGGGCATGAGATGAATATTCAAAAACGCTGCAAATTATTACACAATGGTTTATTATTTTTCTATATAGATCACTCGTCTACAAAATCACCAACCATCCAATATGAAGAAAAAAAAAAAATCAAAACCATCGATCGCATTTCGGTCAGCTCTAATTTGAACGGAGATTAGGCCTCTTTTGCGATTCACACTCGTGTTTTGTTTTATATAATATATATTTCAATATAAACCCTTAAATTTTCGTAGGGAGCGAACGGTTAGTCCTACAGAGCTCCGCGTGGTCTCCAAAAATTCTAAAAATTCTATAGAATCTTAAATTGAAGGAAAAACAATACCTTTATATCGAAATTTTTTGAGTTAGGGCGTTTTCAAAATTTCAAAATTGATTTTGGAACCCTTAGAAGTGACCTACATCAACCAAAATCTTCGGGGCACTACTAGACCCCAAATGGAGCCTACATACCAAATTTCATCAAAATCGGTCAATGCTAAGTGGCAAAAGTGCCGCGTACGGCGTACGGCGTACGGCGGACGGCGGACGGACGGCAAAATTTGTATTCGATTTTTGGATTCTACGTACCTTGAAACGTAAACCATCAAATTTTGAGGGGGTGTTAAATTTTTTTTTTCTTGGTCGATTCCAAAGGTTAGTTATTGAAAATAATAAACCAAAAAACAAGAAGGGTTGAAGAACCGGTGAGGGTGCCCTCCATGAATAACAATGGACGAGAAATCATAAATGCAACAAGTTATATCCCCAGAATGATGTTCAAAGGCTGATGAAGGCGACGATGTTTCGCCGAAACATGTACCTTTGAGGAAATAAACCCTTGAAAAACAGACTCCACGTTTTAAATTTTCCACGCGATTTCGAAGAACTTTCAGGGATTGTGCGGATTGACGTGCAGATGGCCCCTTATGAAAAATATCGCCACCGGATTAAAAGTAGCCTCTGCGCATGCGCAAACGTGAATTTCTCTGTAACAACCATAGCTTCTACATTTTCCATCCGATTAAGAAGACATTTTCAGGGATTGTACGAATTGTGCGTGTAAATGGTCCCTTATGAAAATCATAGCCCCCGGACTGATAGTAGGCTTTGCGCAAGCGCAAACGTGAATTTATCTGTAACCGCCATAACTTCTACATCCGATTTTGAAGAAATTCAGAAATTGTGGAGATTGGCGTGTAGATAGTCCCCTATTAGGGTTACTCCCTTACTAGGCTATCATCAGGTTCATCTGTACAATCGGGTCATGGATACGAGGAAGCTATGTGCTGCACCCACTTGGCAAACGTTTTTCGTTGCTACAAGCTTCTAGACCTCATTGAGACGTTCCCAACAATCTACCATTTTGTGAAAAAGCATTAATATTCTATTAGTAAACGAAAAACTTGATGGCCAAACAAGTTCAGGTGTTTTTCTCCCGCCCACTTCAATAGTCGGAGGAATGACGAATTGGGTGGGGGAAAGACAAACATTCATAAATTTTCTGTAGTATATGTATTACATAGGTACAATAATTAATTACGGCCTTTCTTGAAAGTTCAATTGGAAAATTAACTATATAAGATTTGTCATAACCCAGTGACTGTCAGCACGCTCAGGAAATATACATTATGGTAACAAATCTAGGCTGTAGTTTCGTTTCCGTGAAGTTCCTTGGACGTCTGAAAGCGGTTTGGCAAAATATTACGTGTGTATCTTTCTAGATATATCCACTGGATCAGGGTTAGGCAGAGTGAACACTCGAAATTCAAGAGGACAAGACTCCCCACCACTGCTAGGAGCCCCTCCAGAGATGGTACATTTTGTGAAGGAGAACTTGTTTTAATCTACCTTGGAAGCTCAGTTGTTTTCCTAATTTGAAAGGGTATGATGAATCAAGGTCATGTGCAATTCAGGAATAGAAAGTTATACTCTTCTAGGTTCCAAAATGGATTCTACTACGCCTGCCAACCTGTCATCTTTATGATTCCTGTAATTCCTGGAATGGAAAGTAATTCATGGAAACTACACTTTCAGGACGCCATGAATTTTCATTAATACCACATCCCCCATGATTTTAAATTAGCATAGCTTGTTGGGTTTTAAACACGAACTTGAGTGGTTGGAGGATAAAACATTGGTATTGTTAAGTAATGCATGCATTCCAGGGGACGTCCCATTGGATAAGCATTCGGTAAATTTAAACTAGTAGGTAAGAGATAAAACTTGCATTTTTATATACCTCCCTCCTGCACAAAACTGTTTCACTTGAATGTAATTTGGTTAGCATTTTGAGCAAGAAATTGTAGACCCCCCCTCGCCATAAGCCACCATACGATTTCTAGCGGTATGCGAACCTCGAATTTGAACAGCATCTTAAAATCCATGATCTACGATACCCAACATGCTAATTCGAGTTCACCTCCCCCCCCCCCCCCCCTTCGCCAATGGTACCAATGTGGTACCAAAGCGGTCATACTTCGTAACGTAGAACTTTCATTGTTATTTTTGGTAGGCAGTCCGTAGAAATTCACAACCGTATTCAAGGTGAACCACCCGCAAAAACCCACGAAATATGCGGTTTATGGTGTCCTGGCACCATTATAATATATAATACATATTATGTATAATGTCCGTTCAATTTCAAATCTTGGGTACAATTAGAAAAACTTCTCTGTAAAGGAACCGAAATACTGAAAAATCGTATATTTTGTGACTAGCCCCTCCCCCCTCGCACTCCCCCCCCCCCCCAGGCTAATTTGGATACTCAGGTGAAATATTGCGCAACTCGGAACTTATCTCAGTCGAACAAAAAAAGAAACGTTCAATTCTGTCGGAAATTGAGGCCGGGCAGAGTTCACAAGATTAAGCCCGAAAATGCACGTTTTTCTAGCATTAACCCCCCTTTCCCCCTCTGAAAAGGCAAAATTCGAAATTCCAGCGATGTAGTTCCCAACTAGATAGATTTCCGCGTCGGAAAAAAAAGAACTACGAAAATCGGTTGAAAACTAAGACTTGGGAAGAGTTTACAAGATTTTGTCACACACACACAGACGTACACCAACACAAACAGACACACACCTAGGTTTTTCGTGGATTTGGGTTCCGAATGGTCTAAAACGGATTAGTATGTAGTTATTTTGTATCTGTTGAGTGTTGTCCAACTTTACTCCAGATTAATCGCATAAGGACGCCCAAGTCTTACTGTGGGACGTCCTAAAAATTGAGATAGCTTCGAGTAAGTCTTACTAACATGACCTCCGATGGTGCCATACCAACAGTAAAATTTTTACTTTTAGTTTTGTATTCCCATAGTCTATTAGGAGAAGTTGAATATACATCTATTGAGATGTCAAATTCACCTTTTTCTGGAGCTGTGATTGTGTACATAGGATTGTTTGGTGCACCAAATTTGAACGTAATTTCTCAAATTAGCATACATTCAATAACTGGTGTCTAAAGCTTGTCTTTCCGAAGACATTACTTACGTAGATGAATACTACCTACCGTGGATACGAGAAAAATACCGATCGGATGAAATTCACAATATGGAGAAGATAAAGTGACACTCGAGGTTGATAAGAATGAGAGTTTATCAGATATTTTGTAATGTTGGGGCACAACTGACTCGTCTTTCAGTGTGACGCGTGAAACGTGTTGAACTCTACCGTGTGCGCTGGATTTTACTCGTAACATGGAATTCCAAAATGGTGTGGTGTCTTACGAAGAAGCGGAGCAGATTGCTCCGATTTGGATCCCAGAAATGGAAACAACTCACCTGGATCTTGACTTGGTATGCGAAAACATAGCGTAGCTTATAGGTATCCTAAAACCCTTGAGGGTTCCCCACTTTGATAATCTAACGAGGTTCGTACCCCTGAAGGACTAAACTGTGAGCATAATTATCCTGGGTGATCATGTATCCATGCATGAATGGAAATACCAAAGGACATATTGGGCAGCTTGTGTTCTGACTACATAGATAGTACCTAAAATTCTACGACATGTTTTCTGTTGTTGATGTTTTGCAGATTACAATAATGACGAAATTACAATAAATTTGCTATACTGATCTGCACCATAATTTTTGAAGTTTTTCGTTACGAACAATGAAGTAAACGCGGTTTGAACACGAAGTAGCTACTTAACTAACTTGACTAGGTTAAAATTTATTAAAACAGAGTTCTTCTGTTGCAAATGCCTAGGTGATTACAGTGGGTGGTCTGTGACGTAGTTGATTTGATAATAGTGGGAAAGAAATTCAATTAATGAAAACTGAGGTCAATAGAACTGAAAAATATTCTTGATTTTGAATAAAAGTATATATGTTTAAAATAAGCACCAATAAAAACATTCTCAACGTTTACGGCACTGAATTGGGTTAAATTTGCTGTTGTTGGAAACATATTCAGCGTCCCACCGTAATACTTGGGCGTTCTTATGCGATTAATCTAGAGTGAAGGAGTACAAAATAAGTCTGCCAAGTGGGTGTGGCACGTATCTTCCTCGTATCCTTAACCCAGTTGTATAGATGACCCGCTATAGTAGTTTATCTCAAAACATCAATTGCGCTACCGTATTAGGGGATCATCTACTCGTCAACCCGGACCATCTCTGATTAGGTATTTCTTCGAAATCGGATGGAAAATGTAGAAGTTATGGCTGTTACAAGGAAATCTACGTTTGCGCATGCGCAGTCGTGGATGATGATTTTTATTGGTGAATATCTACACGCCAACCCGCACAATCCCTGAAAATTTCTTCGAAATCGGAAAATAACTTCGTATAGTTATGCCCGTTACAAGGATTTCATGACAGATACACAGACACGGAACCAAAATTGTTCAGGAAGATCTAAAACGCAAAACGCGAGTGAATATTTTGATTTTGGAGAACATTTTTTTTTAAACCTTGGAAAGTGAAAACAATGCTTCCGCTACCTTGGTAGACTCGGAAGCAATAACCACATAAAAATATGTTTTAGATCCTTCTGAAAAAATTCTCTTAAACAATTCTAAGATTCAAATTTTAATTACAATTATTTCCAACATTTTTTCTTTCGAGTCTATCAAGGTTGAGGAAGCATTGTTTTCACACTTCGAAGGTAAAATTTATAGACCATCTTATCGCCAATTCGCACAATTTCTGAAAATCACATCGAATTCGGATCGAAAATATTGAAATTATGAATGTTATAAAGTTTAATCTACCTGATTCTTTTTCAAATGTGTTCTACCAGTATTCATGGTTGTCCCTTTCCAAACGGATATCATGTTGCTTTGTTGAGAGTGTCGAAAATGAATGATGTTGAAAAACGTGGTTCCTGGTTGTGTTCACGTAACATCCCCAGTAACTTTCCAGTTACTTTGACGTACCCTTAAAGTACATTTACATTAAAGGTCTCATAAGATGCTGTAGTAGAGGGGTTCTGATAACCGGAAAATGCTGTAGGGGGGGGTGGGGATGCTGCTGGTGGGGGTTATAATGAAGTATACGAACAGAACCTGCATGAGTCTCATCAAACGCGTTCATGCATCTTCAAGTAGTACAATTCACTACCAAATTTGAGTGATATCGAGTAGTTAGGTGATGAGAGGGTAGTCTACCAAGTACGTGTAGCACATAGCTCATTACATGTTCACATGGAACATTGAGTCATCTTGTTGGTGATTCAAATAATCAGTGTGATTGTGAGCTTTACAGATCAGTAGGGAAACTGATCAGCACTACTAAAACTGATCTAAACTACAAGACCTGAGACAGGTTACGGTAACCGATCTGCAGTACATAAACCTGATCCACAGCAGGGAAACTGGACCACAGTAAGGAAAATAATCGATATTATAGAAGCTGTAACATAAACTTGTCCAGCTTACGGAAACTAATATAAAGTACGGAAACAGATCTACATCACAAAAACTGATATTAAAAACCATTGAAAAGTGAAAAATAAAAAATAAATAATTTCAAAATAATAAAACAAAAACCTTTTTGACACAAAAACAGACCAACCTCAAAACTGATAACGGCAAACCACCAAAAAGGGAGAAATAATAATCACGACATATTCAGGTGGGTAGGTAGGTAAGTACGCATTGAGGAAGAAAAAAAGTCACCGCTTTCCCCATCTGCAGACACAAATATTTGTGTATCTTCAACTTACAAATTCTTATCTTTGTAAATACACATAACCATACAAGATACCCATTTCATGATCTCGATGGTCAGACTGACATGCGTTATCTGCGCAATACAGCACAAACAGGTACTTGTTAAAGTACGTAGTTGAAGATAGATCTCATCAAAAGATGGGATGTTGCAATACCAATAATTCCTAGGAAGGTTTACACTCATGTCCTCCGACAACAGTGGCGTACTACCTCAAAGTTTTAGAACACTTATATTACCTCAATTAAAACTACTCTTATTCGTGTTTTGTATAATACTTTCGACTCATGCATACTAACCAGATCTTGTGAGCGTGGAAGTAGAACATAAGTTTGCATAAGTTTATGTGTAAAAAGATAGGCACTGCGGCGATTTTAGTGCATACCTACCTACCAACTTACCTGAATACGTCGTGATTATTATTTCTCCTTTTTTTGGTGGTTTGTCGTCATAAGTTTATTTAAAATCTAGCTATTCATTATCGTAGCCTTTAAAATCCAAAATTTCTCAAATAATTAACCGGCTGAGGTGATTTGGACGGATAATTCCGTAGGACCATCTAAGAGGTGATTTATTCATGATTAAAGGTCTTGGTGTAGTACCTATGTGGATTTATAAAACAAAATAACTTCTATTACAACGCTTAAAACCTCAAGTTAATCTTACTTCAAAACTTATGGCCACGGAGTTTCGCAAACACGACGGTTCCAGTTCAACAAAATTAGTTTATTAATACAATTTTGGCAATTATTAATGATTTTTTTAAAGAAGCAGGTGGACTTCTTATCTCCAGTAGGTATTTCGAGAAAGCCTTGAATTCACCCAATCTCTCCAGATAAGGCCACATTGGAGATCCCCATTCTTTTAGGCTCATTGCACGGTTTTCTTGCTCGGAAAATAATTACCTGAACAAAAATTTATACAACGATGTTCCTATTATTCTAATTACAATAATGGCTAAACCTTAAAAAAAATAAAACGGTTATTATTGTCTATGTTCACAATGTACACGATTTATTTATTATAAACGCCTTGTGAACACGTATATACTTGCATGTATGTATATCATTTAGTTCGTTTATTAAAGTGGGTTTCATCACTGGACTAGTAAATCACTTATAATATAAGTATACCATATTATGGTATAACGGAATTGTAATCTTGCGGGGTTGTAGTCACGCGGGTTTAGGGTTCCGCGTTATTGATGACTCGCGAGGTTGTAGTTTTCATGTAGCCTGTAACACCACTAAAACAGTAGTGAAATTTCGAATCTGATGCTAGGAATCACCACTCAAGCGGGTATTGAGCACGTTGCGAAAATTCCCGTCCAAATCAGCTCAGCAGTTCGGAAGTTCATGCCTGCGGGCATCCTGTAAACGTGCACCAATTTTGGTGATGATCAGTTGAGCCGTTTGGCACAAGTCTGTTCCCCAAAGAAAAAATTGATTTCCTGGGCAACTTACCGTAAAATTAGATTCTGTCATGGGGATTCTTTATTTAAAGAAAATGCTGAGTACGATGCAATATTCCCATCAAAATCGTCCGAGCTGTTGAATAATCACGGTTGTGCACAATATTCTAAAATATAATACTCCCTTCCGGAAAATGTACCTATGTTGGTGACTCAATAAGTCTCATGCTGCCATATCTGGTAGTGAGGCCCAAACTTATCAAACACATTATTTCAAGAAAAGTTTTCAGAAGTTATAGTCCGAGCAACGTCTCCTGATTCGTATATCCAGTAAACAGTCAGTTTCACTTTCTCCAATAGATCACAATGGGGAGAGCTAGGACAACATAGCCCCAAGCCTGCACTCAAACATTAGTGAGCATCTATTGTAATTCGTAGTTCTAGTAGGTAGGTAGGATGTCATGAACTGATTTTCGATACAAGAATTGATTTGTATTCCGTCAATACAATATTGGGTATTTCTAGAAATTTTGAATTTGAATACCATGGCAGACAATTTTTAAAGACAAAAATCGAATCTACAAAGCTAAGTTTGGTGTCAATATTCACTAAAAGCTTCACAGAATGAAGATCTGTTGAGAAAAATGGAAATTTAATTTTCGTTTATTTCTAAGTGCAATGTGGTGGTGACTTTTGAAACTGAACTTGAGAGATTCGACATATGTTTTACTGCAGATGTATAGAATTGAGAAGCCAGAATCTCCCTGAAGTTCAGAGAGAAGGCGCTAGACGAGCGATGGATCGACCGACATTGTCGATAAGTATTGCGGTGTAGTATCAACACCATTAACAGGCTTGCAGTCCCTCAAGCATTTTCCAGGATTGTAGAAAGAGGGTAGAGGCTTCTCACTTCCCGACTGAATTGGATACCAGTCGTGGACTGGATCACAGCCTGCTGGCGAATGAAAACAAATTAACGTTTTAACAATTTTAAATAACACAAAAATGAAATAAAATAAATAAATAGGTAATTTTTTTTTGTTGAAAAGTGGACATTTTCAAGTTGGGAGGAAAATTTTCGAGTTCTCGAATTTCACTGTTTACATTTCTAAAATTTACATAAATCCTCTCATGGAAAATCCTGGCTTTATTCCTTCTTTTTTTCTTCCCAAACTACATCCAGCTGGATCTTCAGGACTTTTCGAGGCTCACAAGTTACGAGGCTCGGCATTTTGGTTTATTCAGAAATTTGTCCTACGTTTCATTAGATATCGCTCGATTACAATCATGTTTAATACTTGATAATGTTTGAGTGTCGTGACAAGTAAAGTGTGTTGATGAACCTTTGGAGTCCAGCAGTTGAAGATATGCAATTCAAAGACGCTTAGTGGGGGGGGGGGGGGGTGGATCAGTGGAGTACCATTTTCATTGGAGAACCACTTCGATTGGATAGTACAGCCACTTGTCCTATACTTACGTCTCGGAGTTGTAAAGAGCCGTTCCCATTTTGGAAGACCGGGTAGTCTTGCGACGTGGAGTTGATAAGATTTAAGACAGACAGACATTGAACCCGACAGACTATAGAAGTTTTAAGATTAATTTCAAAGACATGAGAAGTCAAGCTCGGAAACGAAACCTGGGATTTTATTTTTGAGCTAAGGGATGAGTGGCGGATAGGCATATTAAGCGGATTTAAAAGACAATAAGAATTCCTTCATAACAACATTTTTAAAAATCTGTCAAGTGGGTATGGTACATAGTTTTTAGTTGTATTCTAACTCTATTATCTGATATATAGTAGAAAACCTCGAACTTCAATTTCCAAGTACCTACAAATTTGATGATCACTTGACGATGATATTGAACCGTCCAGAGTCTCAACTAGGTACATCTTATTCCTCGAAAATTCCATCAAAACCTAGTGGAAAGTGTAAATTTATGCCAAGCACCTATTCCACCATAACATAACTAGCAGCATGGGAGCCTCGAATTTGAAGAGCATTTTAAAATCCAACGCGCAAAATTAAGTTCACCCCTCCCCCCCCTCCAACCAACAATGGTGCCAGTCTGGCACCAAAGCGGTCATACCTCGTAATGTTTAACTTTCATCTATTAGTTTTGGTAGACAGTCGGTCGAAGTTAATTTCTGTAGGTATTCAAGGTGAAACACACACAAAAAAAAAACAAAAAAAAAAATACCCCACGAAATATGCGGTTTACGGTGTCCTGGCACCATGGTGGCACCACTATTAGTTCCATGGCGGTACAGAGAATAATATATGAAAATCCCAAGGTATGATGCAAATTTTTCTCAGTTTCAAAGCTTGGATACTATTAGTAAGCTATAAAAAACCGAAATATTGAAAAATCGGATATTTTGTGAATATTATCCACCACTCACATTCTAATGCTAATTTTGATAATCTGGTGAAATAGTGTGCAATTTGGAAAATTTCTGAGTCGAAAAAAAGAAACACTCAAATCGGTTGGAATTTGAGGCCTGGGTAGATTTTACAAGATTATGCCCTCAAACGCACGTTTTTTGAGCATTGACCCCCCCCCCCCCACGTTCACCCCATTAAAAGGCAAAATTCGAAAATCCGGCGACGTAGTGCATAACTAAATAGTTTTTCCGCGTCGAATAAAAAAGAACCACGAAAATCGGTTGAGAACTAAGGCCTGGGCAGACGACACAAGATTTTGTCACACCCACACACACACAGACATACACCTATGGTTTTTTTTCACAGATTTGGATTCAGAATGGTCTAAAACGGATTAGTGTGTGGTTTTTGGTGGTTGATGGGGGAGTTTTTTTCTGTCGAGTGTTGTCCAACTTTATCCCAGATCAATCGCATAAGGACGCCCAAGTCTTACTGTGGCCATCCTTACAAGTCTTGAACATTTCACGAAGAACTTATTGCTTCCGAGTCTACCAAGGTAGCAGAAGCTTTGTTTCCACTTTTCAAGGACGAAAAAAAAGTTCTCCAAAATCAAAATTTTCACTCGCGTTTTGCGTTTTAGACCTTTGTGAACAATTTTGGTTCCGTGTCTGTCTGTCTGTCATGATTTCCTTGTAACGCGCATGATACGTTATTGTCCGATTTCTATGAAATTTTCAGGGATTGTGCGGGTTGGTGTGTAGACAGTCCCCTATGAAAATCATCACCCCCGGACTGATAGTAGCCGCTGCGCATGCGCAAACGTGAATTCTTTGTAACAGCCATAACGTCTACATTTTCCATCCGATTTCAATGAAATTTCCAGGGATGTTACTGAGTAGTGTTTAGATGGTCCCCCATGAAAATCATAGAGCGATTGTGGGGTTTTTCATAGAGGGATTCATTCATAGAGGGATGGTCCCCTGTGAAAATCTTAAATCCTATTCATTGCATCACTTGGCCTCAATGATTACTTTTTTAGTAGCGCATAGAATTATCCCCCAGGGTTCCCGGGTTCGAATCTCAGCTAAGCATTTTTTTTGATCCAATCTCATACATCTACTCACTTACATTTTTCATCCGAATTTGATGAAATTTTCTAGGATTGTCCAGATTAGTGTGTAGATGGTCCCCTATGAGGGTAGTGAAAGGTACTTAGAGATTGGTGATTTGAGATTAACTACTTTCCATCGGATCATCTATATAATCGGGTTATGGATACGAGGAAGCTATGTGCCACACCCACTTGGCAGACTTTTTTTAACGTGATTTATTATTGCAACTGAATATTAAATACAATCCATCGAGCAAAATTACATATCATAATGTAGAACTTATGGCTGTTACAAGGGTTTTACCGTCGCGCAGAGGCCACAATCATTCCGGAAGCGAACATTTTCATGGGGGACCATCAACACGCTTACCCGCAAAAAAAGTCCATCTTATTCGGACAGTAGCGGAAATTTGGAACGACTGAAAGACAGACACAAAACCAAAAATTTTCCAGTAGGCCTAACGCAAGTAAAAATTTTGATTTTAATTTGGTAAATTCGGAAGCAAAATTCAGGGAACAGTAAAGTTTGGAGACGGTATGTACAATGGGTTAAGTAGTTGGAATAATTAAACTTTCTATGTAATTTGTGAAAAAAAAGTAAGACATTTACAATTGAAAGAATTATAGGGAGTCAGATGAACAAACAAAATTATGGACTACTTTTTAGGACGTTCCACGTTAAGACTTGATCGTCTTTAGGTATGCGACTAATGTGGAATGAAAGCTGACAGCACTCAACGGAGAAAAAAATAACCACAAACTAATCCGTTTCAGGCCATTCTGAATCCAAGTCCACGAAAAACCATAGATGCATGTCTCTGTGTATGAAGGTATGTGCCTTTTAGTTAATTTAACTTGATCATTGAGAAAATCAAAATATCCTGTCCGACTGATTATTGTCTTCCTGAGCATCACCAACCGTGAGTCGTTAGGTTTTTTGAATTCATGTCGGAACACAACTTACTGCATTCCAATCAATTTGGTAGATAATTCGCGAAAAATGTGAAGAAGTGGTTTGTGATACCATTATTAACTGTAAAGAAGTGTAGCACCGTGGACGAAGAGCTATGCACTGGACGTAGAGATGTCAGTACTCCAGTCTCACAGCGGGTAATTTGGCCTGCAGCGTGTTTTATTGACAGTAGGTTTAGGAATCTCCTCATCAGGTGGATAAATATGACGAGTCCTGAATGAGCGGTTCCCTGCCAGTGAAGACGTGATGACTAATGGCGGGATTCCCTGAAAACACAATCGAGAGTGCAATAATACAAGGCGAGGGTTCAGGGTAAATAGAACACTGTTACGATATTATCAACTGTTTTGCCAAGCAGTTTTACCTCCAGTCCTCTAACAATAGGTGCCAGGCGTATTGCGTCACATTTCTTTTGACGCCGGCAGTCAAATCAGACAATGTCACCCAGATCAAAAAGGAAACAAATCATCGGCTTCTAGTTTGTTATAGTTTGATCCACAAATTAATGTTTAGCTGATGGATACTTCCTTCTAGAATCACACGTTATTTTAGTAAAATATTGATGTGACATCAGTTCGTCATCTATCATGACAATACCTAGTTTAAGGTTAAAACTGTGATAGATACAAAGCTCACTTCTCTCCGGCACATCCTAGGTGCTCATGAGTACATCCAGCAGTGGTCGGAAAGAGTCAGTTCGGTACCTACTGTTACGAGTTAACTTCCCCATCGTTTCTTCTAGTATCCCGAGTTTAGTTTCCAAACGCGCCACCTTGTAGCTTCTTGAAATGATCACATCTTGATTCCATAATTTCTCATGACTGAGAGCGCGGATGTAGAATAGGGAAACAGCTACAGCCAGAGTCAAAGGTTTTGAGAACGGAGAACAGAGGTAGTAGTAGTCCTGAGATCAGGACAGAATGGCTACATGCTAGTCTGGACCCAGAGCTTTCAACAAATCTGTGACCCTCTCTATTCCAGGTCTTGCGAAAAATCCAAGGCCTGAGGAATTCTCGAAGAAATTTTGGGGCCTTGACCTCTCGTTTTGAAATTAATTTGATAAAATTAAATTATTAACAAAGTTTTGGTGAAGTACAATATGAAATAATGTTATTTGATAAAGAAAACTATTCTAAATCTAAATATATCTGAACGAAAGTTTTCGAGCTATAGCGTTTTGAAGATGTTATATTCTACTGTTTATCTCTTAGAAATTTCATCAAAATCGGTGCATGGGAACTAGGCAAAAGTGCCGAGTGCGGCGGACGGACGGGAATTTTGGATGGCACCTTGAAACGTAAATCATAAAATTTTGAGAGTGGCGGTGGGGGTTACAACTTTTTTATATTTCTCGATTCTGAAGGTTCATTATTGAAAATAATAAACCAAGAGGGTGTCGAGATGGTATGATTCAACACCTCTTCTGATCAATTTCCTATTCACGGAATTTTCCAAAATTTAGCCTTTAACCTTTGTTTTAATTATTGCTAGTCAAAATTAATGAAAAAATTGACCAACATTATTAACCACAATTGTAATGGGTTTCTAAATAAGACTGTGAAAACAGCTTCTAAATATACCATTTTGTTTTCAAATGAGAAGCTATCTAAGTTTTCCCTCGAAATTTTGCCATCTAGCGAAAAAAAAACTTATTAAAACGGCGGTGAAAACCCGATAGCAGTTGAGTAGCTTTGATAATAATTCAGATCGACTCCGTTATCATTGAATCATGATAGTTTGGTATTGTTACACTTACACACAAAACAAGACACTAGAGATAAATGATTTAGTTCTCCAATTCTCTAGGCTTGTCAGGTACTTCGTATTATCCGTATGTGCTTGTATTAGACACTCCATGTTCAAACGAGGAATGGTCCACATCGTCAAGTAATAATTGGTATTTTGTCACAGAAGTGCAGTTATCTGCGAGTGAGAGTTGTCCAGAACGGCTAAAAGGAAATGTTGCAATTACACTTTGATACCAAGAGACTTATGAGGAAATAACAAGCCGTTCTTACAAGTAACAAATCGCTTGCAACGATGTATACCCAACGCATTTTCGATATACTTGGTCGGCGTAGGCGCATCGCTATGATCAAAGGCATTATAATCTTCCTTGGGAGTCTTACCGTTGCATCCATCGTTCATTCCTCCTATCTTGGTTTCTCTCGGAGTTTTAGATCAGTTTACATAATATTTTGCAGTCGACGCGCTTCTAGTCAAAGAAGAATCTTTCGCCCGACCGGAAACGCGAAGGCTGATAGGGTGTGTTTTATACCTTCATGTTTATTTTCTTTGAGCCTAATTGTACCACCTATTTACGATCAGGTTTCCGAGAATAGATTTAGAAACACGGATCGCTTTGCCTTATCAATCCGAGCTGTGAGGCGTTTGATCGCCTTATTAATCGAAACACCATTATCGTTATAGACGTAATTATCGGTGAATATTTCTACAGTTATGGAATATTTCGAGTTGAACTCTCCCTTCACTGTTGCACTCTCTTTGTTCGTTCGATGGATATGCCTTTATTAAATCCTATGTTGGTAGTTCTGATTAGGTATAATGATGGTAATGAACCTATCATTGAGATTTTACTTATTATTGCTTCCGAGTCTACCAAGGTAGCGGAAGCTTTGTTTTCACTTTTCAAGGACGAAAAAAAAGTTCTCCACAATCAAAATTTTCACTCGCGTTTTGCGTTTTAGACCTTTTTGAACAATTTTGGTTCCGTGTCTGTATGTCTGTCTGTCTGTGTGTCTTTCATGAATTCCTTGTAACGCGCATAACTAATGAGGGACCAATCCCCACACAACACACAACAGAGAAATCGAACTCACTTGATTAAAAGTGTGGTTAGTGGATGTAGTATCATAGCACATAAGCTTCCTCATGTTCAGAAAACGATTATATTTTTGCTTCCGAGTCTACCAAGGTAGCGGAAGCTTTGTTTTCACTTTTCAAGGATGAAAAAAAAGTTCTGCAAAATCAAAATTTTCACTCGCGTTTTACGTTTTAGACCTTTCTGAACAATTTTGGTTGCGTGTCTGTGTGTCGGTCTGTCTGTCTGTCTGTCATGAATTCCTTGTAACGAGCATAACTATACGAAGTTATTGTCCGATTTCTATGAAATTTTCAGGGATTGTGCGGGTTGGTGTGTACATGGTCCCCTATGAAAATCATCATCCCCGGACTGATAGAAGCGACTGCGCATGCGCAAACGTGAATTCCTTCTAACGGCCATAACTTCTACATTTTCCATCCGATTTCAATGAAATTTTCAGGGATGTTACAGATTTGTATTTAGATCGTCCCCTATGAAAATCATCACCTTCGGACTGATAGTAGCCGCTGCGCATGCGCAAACGTGAATTCCTTGTGAGAGCCATAACTTTAACATTTTCCATCCGATTTCAATGAAATTTCCAGGGTTGTTACTGAGCATTGTTTAGATGGTCCCCAATGAAAATCATAGAGAATGGTTTTTCATAGAGGGATTCATTCATAGAGGGATGGTCCCCTGTGAGAATCTCAAATCCTATCCATTGCATCACTAGGCCTCAATAGCTCAGAGGTATTATCTCCCAAGGGTCCCGGGTTCGAATCCCAGCCGAGGCTGCGCATTTTTTTGATCCAATCACATACATCTATTCACTTACATTTTTCATCCGAATTTAATGAAATTTTCTAGGATTGTCCAGATTAGCGTGTAGATGGTCCCCTATGAGGGTAGTGAAAGGTACTTAGAGATTGGTGTTTTGAGATGAACTACTATGCATCGGATCATCTATATAATCGGGTTATGGATACGAGGAAGCTATATGCCACACCCACTTGGCAGACTTTTTTGTTGCAAATTACTTGTAGAATCGACCCCTGAAATTTAGCCGTAACTTTTTGTGACACCCTGTACATACTTACGTCACGTGCGTCACTCCGGATTCGAAATTGAAAAATTGTTTCGCAAACCTTTTAAAGTTTTCGCCAAACAGAAAGATGAGTTCGTTAGCTAGAAATTTTGAACAATCCTAAGGGATCCAAAGTTTCTGATTTATCGTGCGTAAAACACCTAAATTATTGTAGCGAGCGAACGGTTTGTCCTACAGAGCTCCGCATGGTCTCAAAAAATTCTAAAAATTCTACAGAATCCTAAATTGAAGGAAAAACAATACCTTTATATCAAAATGTTTTGAGTTAGGGCGTTTTCAAAATTTCAAAATTGATTTTGTAACCCTTAGAAGTGACCTACATCAACCAAACTCTTCGGGGCACAACCAGACTCCAAATGGAGCCTACATACCAAATTTCATCAAAATCGGTCAATGCTAAGTGGCAAAAGTGCCGCGTACGGCGGACGGCGGACGGACAGCCAAATTTTTATTCGATTTTTGGATTCTACGTACCTTGAAACGTGAACCATCAAATTTTGAGGGGGTGTTAAAAATTATTTCTTCTTGGTCGATTCCAAAGGTTCATTATTGAAAATAATAAACCAAAACTGTTTTTTTCGTGGTTTTTGTGGTTAATACCATCAAAATCATAGGTAGTAATGTATGGTATATCCGAATTCAGCATAATATTTCTGATGCAATTTCAAAAATTGAAAGTTGTCCAAAAATTAAAAAAATATATTTGTTTTTCTATATTTAATGAAATAACCGTGTACCCAAACTATGATCATGTTCTACTCATCTCCACGAACTCATGGAGTACTTCTAAGAGTTCGTGGAGACGAGTAAAACATGAATGTGGATTCCAAACTTAAAAAAAAAAAAAAAAAATCAAGTCTAGTTCGGTCAACCCAGTTTCTAGACATAATTCAACTCTACTTGACAACATAATTATGATAATAATTTACCAAATTTGCTATGTTTATACAGTATGTATACCGGATTTTTGCATAGTTCTTAATATTCTCTCAAGTTAAGGGTCTCAATGTCAAAATTTATTTTTAATCCTGCGTTGCCCTGAAAAGTTTGTCAGTATTTGGCAACCGATCAGTGCCAAACGGCACAACCGAACATCACCACGATCGGTACATACCTACGTCTTGTATGCCCTTTAGAATGGAGTAGGCTTTTTGGTTTATTATTTTCAATAATGAACCTTTGGAATCGACCAAGAAAAAAAAATGTTAACACCCCCTCAAAATTTGATGGTTTACGTTTCAAGGTACGTAGAATCCAAAAATCGAATAAAAATTTGGCCGTCCGTCCGCCGTACGCGGTACTTTTGCCACTTAGAATTGACCGATTTTGATGAAATTTGGTTTGTAGGCTCCATTTGGAGTCTAGTTGTGCCCGGAACATTTTGGTTCATGTAGGTCAGTTCTAAGGGTTCCAAAATGAATTTTAAAACACCCAAACTCAAAAAATTTTGATATAAAGGTATTGTTTTTCCTTCAATTTAAGATTCTATAGAATTTTTAGAATTTTTTGAGACCACGCGGAGCTCTGTAGGACAAACCGTTCGCTCCCCACGAGAATTTAAGGGTTTTACGTACGATAAATCAGAAACACGATTGTGAATCGCAAAAGAGGCCTAATCTCCGTTCAAATTTTAGCTGACCGAAATGCGATCGATGTTTTTCTTCATATAGGATGGTTGGTGGCTTTGCAGACGAGTGATCAATGTAGAAAAATAATAAACCATTGAGTAATAATTTGCAGCGTTTTGGAATATTGTGGGCTGTTGTGATCAAGTTTTGAACAGCTTGGCCGATTGGATTGAAATTTTTGCTTCGTGCTCATTCCTATCTCAATAGAGAATCTCGGGGTCAGAATTTTAGCCGTGCGTTGCTCAGGGAATAAACCAAATTTGCCGCGAACCGACTACTTTCAATCAGTTCATGCGAAATTTAGAAAATTCCTTTACGCTATAGGTACACTGCAGGGAAGATGGGCTACATGAGAACCACAATTCCATGAGATTGCAATCCCGCTACCTATTTTAGAATCCAGAGAGATTACATTCCTATAAACAGCAACTCACAAATGACCAAGTCTAGTGATCTAAAAACCCACTAGACTAGCATCAGCGACATGCTCGTAAACCCAAATAACTTTAGAGTACGATCCGACCGAGCCACATGTTGCTGGAGCCACAGCTTCATCGGCAGCGGCCGTATGCTCCAAACGGGAACCTGTGGAAGAGCCCAAGACAGCCTGGCTGGAGGGGGAGAGAACCCGACCGACGATCTGAAGAGGGTGGCGGGGTATCTTCCGCAGGACCCCCTCCGTCTTCACTGTCTTCCCCCTCCACCTCGCCCTGCGGCCGTTCATTCATCTGTGATCCCATTCATAAGTAGTCGTTCTTCTCCCGCGTTGCCGTAACCTTCGTGCGGCCTGAGTCTTCAGTCTACGGAGGACCAGAGTTTTCTCCTGGTGTCTTTTCCCTTGTTCTCCGTGTCGGTTCTTCGGTTTTTTCTCTATGACCCTCAGCTCCATGTGTCGGTGAACTGTGTTGTTCCAAGTGACGATTCTAGGCCTATTGAAACAATAGTAGGCCGAGTGCCTTCGATTATCCTTTGGTGTCAACTCAGTTTACGCGAATTGTGATGCAGAGAGTTCCCGAATTGGAAGAGGGTACCTGGTCCATGGATACCAACGTCAAATCCACCACCATGAAGAAGAACAAAGTCCTGGTGAGCTTTCTTGTACACAAATAAGCTAAAATAGGCACTTAATCTCTAATCGTACTGCTTGATACCTCCTAGCCCGAGCTGTTTACACAGATCTCCTTTATCAATTCCATCGTCATCTACACCTGGCAACCATGACCATTTCGACCTATAATAATCATAAAATAACAATAAATGGTTCTTTTGTACAACCAAGAACTGAGTCGATCCGAAGTAACAACAAAGATTTTTGATAAACGGAAACAACATTCACCGTTGAATCTGTTAGTCTACAATGGGAATGTTCCCTAAATAACTAGTTCATCGTTCATGAATCCTTCAGAAAACAGTAAAACTCTTCATAGGCTTGCGATATTAGGGTTTGAAAATGCGAGATGAGTGTCAGTCTGGGGGCCGGGCCATCTGTGTGGGAACTAGGTGGGTGATTGTTGTCTACCTGCCGCTGTTTCCAGGGTTACTACCTGCTTCAGCTACTCTGCAACCTCCTCAACCAACACGAGCCATGGAAAAGACAAAATACTATGAGACCTGGCTATAAGTAAATTAAAGAATCTCGTTTTGATTTTGTCCTTGTGTTTGATTAATTTTAACGTTAATTGAAGGGTTTTTGAGTGGAATTTCAGGTAATAATGCAATTATTCGATGGCGTTTTCCGCTCTTCGCTTCTTTCTCCACAACTAAAATGGCTTTCTATCTCGTCCTATACTGTCCTCATTGATCTTTATTACGACATGAAGCCTATGATAGGTTGAACATAACAATATGCATTATCCCCTTGTAGATCAACGTGGGTTTATTCTGAAAAAGGGTTAGCTACTACATAATAAAAAACAGCGCACTTACTTATTACCTAATGGCCCTTCGGGAACTGTAAATGGATAAATAATGTCTTTTTTGGTATAAATGAGCAATTGGAGTAGTTGTATAGGTAATAAATTAGATTTTTAGGGTAATGCCACTTTCCTTGGCTTGACCAATCAACAGGCAAGTAAACTAATCTGCTCAAAAATATGGTATGATAAAGTAAGAATGCATTTGTGTGTTGATGTGGAGCGTATATTCTCATTTCGCTACGGTTGTGAATGAGTAATATTTCAAGGTTACGTTGGGAAGAGAACTTGTAATCTAACGATGATAATGATTAATTTCTAGTGAAAATAATCGGATAACGTTGAAATATTAGGCAATTCCTATTGTTATCAGATAAATTGTGGAGATAATTTCATGCTAGGAGGAATTTCACGAAAATGGTATTACGTTGACACCGTCATGTTTGTTTTGTAGGGAGAACGACAGGGCCTATCATACCTATCTACCATAATACCCACGACCTGACTTGTTGTGAAGAGGTTAGGAGTATTATCTAACATTCTCAGATATGGCTGTGCTATTATGCACAACACTTTGCTGTGATTAGGTGAAACCAATCGTCCTACCTATTTTATTACTAATTTGTCTTGCCCTGATCATTTCACCTTGCAAATTAGTATTTGTGAGAAACATCTCTTTCTTTTTCTCCTGATTGAACCTTATATATTATTAGAACCATATGTTCGTGTGGTCAAATCCAATTTACATGCTTGAGAGTGACTAAGGTTAGGAAATGTAAGGTGCATGATCAAGATAAAAGAGCTGATAAGTAGGTATTTTGTAATCTGGAAAATTACAATAGGTTGTATTTTTCGTTGTCCACCGGCGGTTGAGCTGTGTATCATAGCAATTATAGCGGTATCAATGGAAGGCAAATGTTCGAGTGTTGTTGCTAACTTGAAGTTACAAAAACTAGTCCTAATCGATAATTGAACTTTTACTTCCATCTCGTATTGCATGTACATGTAATTGTATTTGTGGGCTCTGATTTCACATGTACATGTACTTGATGCATGAAGCCCATGAATGATCTAGAGGGTTTGCAGCTTAAGGCTTGCAACGTAATGTTGGAAATCAATCCAAAAGTTAGAAACTGATCCTTACGGTTGGGAGAGAAGCTGATAGAAATGGATGGATCGTGATCGGTTTATCGCTAGCCATTACTCTTGCGTCAACGTAAAATCCTTTTTCAATCCGATTTCGACGGAATTTTCAGGAATTATGTACCTAAATGTGACCTTCATCATCTGGTCACCAAATTTGGAGGGTTGGTGCCAGCACCTAGTGGAAGGTACTTCGAAATTGAAGTTTTGACTGTCCTCTATGCATCGGATCTTCTATACAATCCTGTTATAGACAAGGAAATGGAAGGAATTTTGCTTTCGAGTCTACCGAGGTAGCGGAATTTTCTTTTTTACCGCTAGCCATTAATCTTGCGCCAACGTAAAATTCCTTTTCCATTCGATTTCGACGGGATTTTCAGGAATTGTGTAAATGTGACCTTCATCATCTGGTCACCAAATTTGGAGGGTAGGTACTGGGTAGTGGAAGGTACTTCGAAATTGAAGTTTTGATTGTCCTCTATGCATCGGATCTTCTATACAATCCTGTTAAAGACAAGGAAATATGTCACACCCATTTTGCTATCGAGTCTACCAAAGTAGCGGAATTTTCTTTATAAAGTTCTATTCACACCTTCTGTAAGTTTTGGGAAAAGGTGAAAAATCTACAAACTTAGTTCCTGAATATTCCCGCCATGAAATACTTTTCATCTACTTCTTATAGAATAATTATTGATGATTTTAACGCTGTTGTGGTATTTTCAAGAGTGTTGAAGAATCAAACGTCTTTCCTGTTCTTCCATGATGGGGTTTGATACAGTTATGATTGTCTCAGCATTCAATAAAAAAGCTAACATACTCGTTTATTTAATGATCATTACCTCAGTAAGGGTGGCGAATATAGGCTTTTGGTGGAAGCAATACAGCGATGCAGAAAGCAGGATATTTGGGGTTCTACAGGATGATTTTATTTCAGAAAAAACCAACATACTCCACATGAGTATTACATGTTGTGTGGTACTCAGTTTGCAGAAATCAAAACAAAATACACAGGATGATTGTAAAAAGGTGGGGCACGTGGTCAAAATGTGGGTTTGTCCCGCAAAAAGCGGGACCGTACGATCACTCTAGTTAGTATCTCAAGCGCTGAACAATCCAGCCACACAGAATCACTACGAGCAACAACTGTTTTGTTCTCTACACCAAATGACGCGGGACCTCTCACTTACTGATTCAATTTGACAATCTTACGTTGTTGTTTAGGGACCGTCTGTTGTTGATACGAGTGAGATACCAGAATGGGTACGCTCGACGATTTGTAACTAAACGAGACTGACCCCTGAACTCCAGTAGGGAACGTTAGGACGCCTAAGCCGATGAAATTCATTCGACATCTGTTCTAATTGGAAGAACCTCTTAACTTCTTAATTGTCGTTGACAGCCCTTTCTCTTCCTCGTTTGCCAATGCTGTGGTCTCCTCATATAATGTTTTTTTCTTCTCCCGTTCTTTTCATAGACGAGAGTTATGGACATAGTGAATGTTTGGTAATCGTGAATCCACATTATTATTTTAAAGTTCTTTGAACTGACTCCGTACCCTTGTTCGGTTTCTCTTCAACATTTTGATTTTTTCATTCCAAAACTTCAGCTATGGAATGGTTTGGGTGGATAATCATGATTTTCTAGTTATAATCTGATACTACTGATTGTTGGGGTTATGGGGAGCCGCGTAGTATAAATCGAGTACTGGCTCTTATGTTGGCACAAATGTTGAGAAATTATTTACCTTAGTACCTGTCGAGAATTGATGAAATTTACATCGATATATATTGATATATATTTATCTCCTATTATTAGTAGTTATTCTCATGACTTTTGCGGGCGTGATGATTGTTTTGAATTTCTTTATTGACACGTGTACCACTTTCTGTAAATAATGAGGAACAGTATGTTTCAATGACTCAAATGATCATTTCAGTATGAAGAGAAGAAGTCGTGACAAGAGGGAAAAGTACAATACTCAATATATTCGTAGCTGTACCTAATACACATGATTAACAAGTGATGAACCGAGTTCAGAGCTTTCTGTAGTTACATCTTTCGGTTTGCTCAACACATCCATTTTCCAACTTAAGACGTTCTTGGAACAGGGACGGTGGTCTTTCATCGAGGCGCCTCTGATAGAACATTCAACTACTTCCATCACTTTGTCTTTAGTATTATTAGGTTACTGAAGTTTATTCAAGCGAGCTTTATTTGTTTACTACCAAGTAGTGGCGTGGCGCGCATCGAAGAGGTTCCAACTCAAAAGAAATGAATATTCCGGTACGCGTCAATATGAATCCTTTACATTGACTTCATCATGTTGGTCTCAATGGTGCTTTTTGTGCGCGCATAGGCCTTGAATGTTCCCATTGCAAAGTAAAACGGTCTATTAGTTTGATTTGTATATAATTGTGGAAGTACCATCTACACGCTAATCTGGACAATCCTAGAAAGTTTCATCAAATTCGGATGAAAAATGTAAGTGTTACGGCTGTTACAAGGAAATCACGTTTGCGCATGCGCAGCAGCTACTATCAGTCTGGGGATGATGATTTTCATAGGGGACCGTCTACACACCAACCCGCACAATCCCTGAAAATTTCATTGAAATCGGATGGAAAATGTAGAAGTTATGGCCGTTACAAGGAATTCACGTTTGCGCATGCGCAGTCGCTTCTATCAGTCCGGGGATGATGATTTTCATAGGGGACCGTCTACACACCAACCCGCACAATCCCTGAGAATTTCATAGAAATCGGACAATAACTTCGTATAGTTATGCCCGTTACAAGGAATTCATGACCGACACACAGACACGGGACCAAAAGTTGTTCAGAAAGGTCTAAAACGTAAAACGCGAGTGAAAATTTTGATTTTGCAGAACTTTTTTTTCATCCTTGAAAAGTGAAAACAAAGCTTCCGCTACCTTGGTAGACTCGGAAGCAAAAATATAATCGTTATCTGAACACGAGGAAACTTATGTGCTATGATACTACATCCACTAACCACACTTTTAATCAAGTGAGTTCGATTTCTCTGTCGTGTGTTGTGTGGGGATTGGTCCCTCATTCCTAAACTATGTTCCTACGTATGTGCAATTGAGCGTTAGCTTATTTCAATTTCCAATGTTTTTTGCGAGAAATTGAAGTAGAGGCCTTGGGCGGTCTGATGGCCTGTAGCGAAGAACAAGATGCTGGTAGGATGAGACTGAGAAGAACTCACCCCAGCGGGTTCCCATGGGTGAACTCTACACCAGAGGGCACCTGCTGCTCCCATCCGCGCCAACAACCCTCTTTCCTGACCTGTTATTGAAGACCTGTAAAGCTGAGAAGATCGTCTTGTCCTGATTTTGTTTCCTTCTCGACACCCCCGCACTTCTTCGGAGTTGGGAACAGCAGAATTCCCAAGGAGTACTTTGTTGATTCCTTAACTCACATTGGGGTGGAGAAAGTCATAGAAATAATTTCTAAAGATGCTGCGGTGATTTGAACTTTTTTTTATTATAGCAGAATTTAACAGAATTTGCAAAGGTTCTGCAGCTCTTTCTTAGTCAATGGACACGCTGTAATCGATCTTGGTAACCCATACGCTACACAGGGCACTTCAATCAATGATTTGTCGAATTGAAACTTGTATTATCGATTGTAGAAGAAATAGGCTTCGCAGGGGAAAACCTGACCTGATAATCCATTTCCAAATTCCACGATAATCAAGGATTCAACCTGAAACCTCCTTAGAAAATATGGTGTTCATTTATAGGTGAGTATTGATTATGGTCTTGTGACACTATTGAAAATAGGTAGTTGAGGCTCTCACGAACCACGGAACCGGTTCTGGTGACTAAGATTTCGTAGTTTTTTATGGTCGCTCATTTTCCTCGGTCGCTTTCCCAGGCGATTTCCTGATCTCAAGTAAGACAACTTTGGAGGCATCTTTGTTTTCTCATTGTAGACAAAGTTGTACGATAAAATACGTATCACGTTTACATACTACCCTCTACTGTATGGAATGCGAATTTGACTGCGCATGGAGTGGATAATTACACATTCCCTCACAGGACTTACGAAGAATAATATGTGGGTGGTGAGGTGACCTACCTGGTCAACCACTGACGTTCCATTTGGGGAACTGACAATCAGTTTAGCAGCAGAAGCCAAAGGCACCTGTTAGAGGCCATATGGCGGTCATAGACACCATATGGCCCAACATATGATGCACCCTCGCTCGAGCTGTCTACGGCCGCAACCCCTCCCTGTATCAGTCGCATTGTCTCAACCTTTGTTTCTCCAGTGATCCAATCTGAGTGGCCAGATTTATCTCATATTTTTGCCAACTTCCTCTATTTTTGCAAATTCTATTGTGGTATACTGTAGAGAGGCGGTCCAGCACTTAGGCACTTAGCGCCTTCTCTATGACCTTCTGCCAGATTTCTCCTTCATTTTCGTTTCAACGTATACCTACTTTACTTTGTATCCACATAATAGGACAGAAAGATTCTGACATCTAAAATCATGATCGCCATTATTTTTTCATTCCCGTCTTTATTTTACAAATCTGTCTAGGCCACATTTTTCATGCTGATCGAGATTCTTTCAGATCTTCTCACATGTTTGTGCAGGGTGTTTTCAGTTGATTGAGGACTCTTAAGACTCGACTGATTATATATTTTGCAACAGCAACTGGCCCTACCGGTTTCATTGTGTGTGATAATTGCAAGTTTTTATTTTTTATTTGCCTCAAATCAAAATTTCCATTTCCGAATCAAAGTTTCTTTAACATTCTCACATAATCATAATCAATTTTAATTCTGACATAATCATAATCTTCATAGTTTGAATTATCACGCCACTATTGTAAATATGCAATAAATAGAGGTTCTAGAATAATATGACGTTGATGGTATTAAGGCCCAATTCATGTATCAATATAGATACAATGGAGAACGACCGAGAAAACACATTTTCAAAGAAAGTACTACCATTCTAAAGTCCTCTGAGTCATAAACGTTGCACCAATAAAATCACTCAAACAATTGGCTGATTAGTCATTTCTAACCGGATGTGTCTACTCCATTCCAATTGAAAAACTGCCGCCAAATGAAAAAACTTCCCTTTATTATATAAATTATTAAAAATTAATTAAAAACATTATTCCTGGATCGAACGATTCGTGGAGATTTATGATTTTTTAACGTATATTGGTATATTGGGCCATATGTATAAAAAATTGCGATTTATTTCAAATCTCTGATCGTTGAAGGTTCCGTTCAAGTGATGGCTACACCCAAGGCTGAGAGAACGCATGAAGTTAGAATCCCATCAGAGGGATTCTGATCGCGTTCTGAAGGTTCGGCTCATCTTATCTTATCAGGCCTAGCAGTGCGGCTGGTCGATAGGCAGCTCTGTCCTCAGTAGGGTTTTAATAAGCGGCGGTGCTCTTCCAGGACTCAGGACCTCTCCGGGTCCTTCGGAATAACCAATGCAGATCAAGTGAACCAATTTTAGTCAGTTGCCCATAATTCTATTGATTACGACAATCCCAGCGCTCGAGCAAGTGTTGATGAATTAAACATTTTCATTAAAGCACCAGCGGAGGGACTGGTTTATTCAATATCACTCTCAATGAATGCCATTGTCACAACAATTCACTGATGTTCGCAAATTTTGAATGAGCATTATTGAAGTTTGATCGAATTCGATTTTCTAGGGAACGTTCCAACATGAATACTATTGACCGTGTTCCGACCATTTCCCTTCATTGTTTAGTAGGTTCCATTGGAGAAAATTTGGGGACAATTTATTGTATTTTTTTTTTTTTTTTTAATGTAATTTTATTTCATGTTGTTTCACGAAGTGACATATGCGTCCGAAAAAACATAATTGATTACAATTTGAGCACGTATTGCGCATAGATGCCAAGCATAGATGCAATTGCGCATTGATTACTCCAAGTAATCAATTCAGTACTTAGTTGTTAGGTATGCAGTTGGAAGTGAAAACATTTCCGTTTTCAACCATTGTCGATGAGCTTCAGAGAAACCTACAGAAACTCCGTAAAGAACTCATCTAATAATAATGTTCTGAGGTTAAATCTTCAACTTTCATAAAGCCCATTTTTAAAATTTACTGGATAGCTACAAATAGTTAGGTTCGTTCTGCTTCCTTTTGTTTGTGATCTTTCGATCATCCTCTTGGCGTTATTTTCGATCTACGGTTTAGTTGTAGCCGATGACTTAACTTTGCAATTACTTAACTTTGCCACCAGTTCCTCCTTGTCAAGGAACTCATAACTCCCCTCGTCACAACCCAGGGCGATGAGGCAATGAGAAGCCATGAGCGAAATCATCAGAACAAATTCTGATCTTCCCTTTGGAAGGCAGCTGATGACGTCCGCGACGCCAGGAATGACACTCGGACGAAAATCCAACCTGAAATGGTTGTTTACTTTACTTTTTTACTTCTTGTCAAACCTCTATTCGCACTTGGACGAGCTAGCTGTTGTTCATACAATCGTCACGTTGGCTTAGTAATGCATCTTTATCAACATAAAATTATCCATGTGTGCGGGTTTGGGCTGTCAGCGCACTTGTCGGTTCTTTTGAATCAAAACGGTTATCTTCTCTCGGACTTTCTGCTGTAGTTGGCGTTGGCGGCTCGACAGTCAACTCAAACTAAGGGGATTCTTAAAAGTGGGTACGTTACAGATCAAATTTTACGTTACAAGCATGACTAGTTCTCCATCAGAAGAGAAGCATTCAAGAAGAGTTAAATGGGGTTTTGTAATGGAGTAGGATTCCTAATTTAAATTTCGCTATTTGTATAGTTTTTTACATTGGAAACTGGGCTTTGATTACTAAAATAAAATACCTACAGTGAGTTAGAGAAAGTTCTTCTAAAGTGAACATTAACGCATTAGGCAAATTGTATCCGTTGCATTGGTGTTATTTGATGTTTACCATGCATCGCAGCAGCAGCAACCCAATTGAGTTGAAATTCATGCGTGGAATCTGGCAGTTAAATCTAGAGATATTGTTGTAGGATTGCGCGTTTAGGACGTTCGTTAAGACTGCTATTAGTCCGATAGGGTTGTAACTAATTTAGTTCTTCACTCGCACTACCCTTGGGAATGCCATGGAAATCGATTGAAAACTACGGATTTTATGAATGTGGCAAGAGTGCAAACTTGAACAAGTTTTATGTTGGACAAATCCACGGCAGACGATTTCTGAAAATAGTGTGGATCGACTGCTAATAACATACGGGTTACAACATAGCGTCACCACCCTCGTGCTCCTCGGTACTAGGCACGTTGGTTTTATAAATCATTTCAAACCAGTAGGGGAAGCTAGAGATTTTAAAAACGAGTTAACGTATCTCAATTGAAATTTCAGCTCTGAAGTTTAAAAAAAGTAGTTTTTAGCTGAGTTTGCAATAACTGCTCTTGCAGTATTGATCAAATTTACACGAGTAACAAGCGGTTTCAATAACCCCTGATGCCCGATAAAAAAATATCCCGGGTAGTATTTTGCAGATGAACGTCCCACGTGAAGAACAAGATTTATCATTCATGTAGTTTTGTTTATTTCTTTTAGACATTGAAGACGCCGCAGTTTTTTGGCGTGCCTATTTGGGCCCTCTGATTAAACATTTTGATGGAGATTTATCTTCACTCTAGTTGGGTACCTATATTTGTTATAAACTAACTTGAGACTGGTAAACATTCACATACCTGCAGGATGTTATAGATCCGAGCCTAGACGATACACTTCTCCCATGCATTCGTGTCACATCTGTCACGACTGAGGCGGGTGGGGAATGATCAGTCAACTCAAAAACTCAACAGATCTGGTGGAAAACGTGACCGCTGGGACCCACCCGGATGCTCTCCTGTGAATCCTAACGATGGTTTCAGAAGCGAGAAAGGGTAGGAAGAAATACGGATGGCACCTGTTAAAAATAAGATAAACAACCACTCGCATCCCTTCGTTTCACCATTGTTTTATGATTTGCTAGACGAATCTTGAAAGACAACCCCACACCTATTTATAAACTGTGTGAGATGGGTTGTAAATCAACAAGATCTTTTATATCCAAAAGGCTGATAAGTATATTTCAGTCGTAAAATATATAGGTGACAGTTGTGAGCACCCCTAAGACTTTAGCATGTTTTGCTGGACTCTCAGAACCTTGACGGTGACAAACCACCTTGAGTTGGTTGAGGAAAATCACAGAAGTAGGTAGGTCAAATAAAAATAAATTAATTTTTATTCTTTTTTTTTTCTGAATTCTCGGAGATTTTCATTGTCTATGATTTTTCTCGTTTCGTTTTTTGATTTCTGTAGCAAAGATAGCGTAGTTATCTATGGAGAAATTTGTCCTCATATCATTTTGAATTCCCAAAACCCACCCACAGAGATAATTTGCAGGGACTACTCAGAAAAATTGGTGCTGACACTGACACGATGAACTGCAAAGATAAATTGTTGGTTGATACACTTATAATCATATTGTTGGCATTATTTTACTCTCTTTAGAGTAATGAATTTGCTGCGCACGGGATTCCCCACATTAGGATATTGAGTTGCCGAAATCTTGAGAACTCAAATCACTGGGCCCTAAAATCTGTCCGTTGGTATCTCTTCACTCCATCGTCTTTGCTATTATCAATTCTTTTTAAGGTATGAAACCCCAGGGCACGAGCATTGTGTTCAGCAGGGCTTGCATTTGCCTTTAGGGGTTCGTCTAGAATGAACCTACATAAAATGTACATAACCTTCTAATACCTCCTACATCACTAAAACTAAACACCGAAATTTCTCTTAGAAAGAAACCAACTTATCCATCTCTTTCTGAGGAGGATTTTCCACCCACGAGTGTTTGAATTCGTGTTTAGTTATCAGGAACTTCAAGGTTAATTTGAAACGAACCTTTTCTTCGTACATAAAACCGTAGGTAAGTTTTAATGGGAAAAGGCGAAGCGAGTAGAGCAATGAACCTGTGTAAATGGTAACTCACTGTTATCGGGCAAAGATGACATAGATTATACGAATAATCGATTTTCATAGTAGATTTCTCGGCATAAAAATAGCCAATGTCGACATCGATAGTTGATTGGAATATGTGTTGGCCACTGCAATTGATGAAAATGGCGAGGCACATTTCAAAATCAAGGCTTCCTAACCGTGTCAAGACCATAAGGAAACATCGGAAAATAAAAATCGAAAAAATTGACGGTGGTTGTCGTACCAAGTTACAAATATATAAGTGAAACCAAAAGGTTATTGAATTTGGTTTTGATTGTTGAAAAAAGATGTTTACAATCGAAAATCCGAGAATACAATTTTTAGCTACGAAGGTTAGCAGAGCACATGCAGCTCGTGGTCACATCTTTGGGATTAAAGTTCTAAACATTACTAAAGTGCAATATAGTTGAGAATAGTAGTATGACACCTTTATTCAAGTTTAGTGGATTGGTTGTGTTTAGTTAGATTATAGCACATTCGTACCTACCACCTTTACGGGAGTGTTTCAGCATCTAACGGCAATCAATTTCAGTCTACGACGATCAGTGTGACTTTGTACTTCTATTTTCACTAGCAACAACTCCACATTTATTTTGTGAAAGGCGTAGTTCTTCATCGCCCAACCTAGATTAATGAAACTGAAATTTCACCTGTTGGAGATTTGCGGGCAGGTCAATGAAGTTGATATGAAGGGCCTCACCTGGCCTCCGTCCAGACAGGTTCGAGCTATTTTAGTATTTTTCAGTCGACGGAGACCTTCTAACCGCTTTCCTTATTCCCCGAGAAATTGTAAGATTGATATGACGGTCTCTTCGAAGATGCAGGTAGCTAATTAAAGACCTTTCGAATAACGTTTTATTCCATCCTAGCACGACTTTGGAAAATTGCAGCATTGAGGTTTCTCAAACTTCCATTATATGAGAGTACCTTTGAAAATCCTACTTCGAAATTTGAATGATGTGATCTACTTCTTAGGGAAGATGGATTCTGTCAATTAAATAATGGAAATCTCCGCCATTGCTCTGATCTCTCTCTTTTTAATTTGATGACTGCTCGACCTGAGCGCCAAATAAAAAATTCCCGTATACTAAGCAATAACTGGGTATTCATTGGAAGATAATGGTACCTCCCATATGACCAATAAGGAAGAGTTTACTCAACAAACTCTTCATCAAAACGTTTTATTTTGTAAAATTTCTAACGTGAATATCATAGTCGATCTTCTCTTCCCAGGACGACACATGCGATATATTGTTTTGTCAATTTCGGTTAATCATTTTCGATATTGAACCTTTGGGATCGAGCAAGAAAAACACATTTTTAACCCCCTCAAAATTTGATGGTTTACGTTTGTAGGTACGTCGAATCCGAAAATTCGAATTAAAAATGTAAAAAATGTAAAAATCGGCTCCATTTGGGGTCTAGTTGTTCCCAGAAGCTTTTGGTTTTTTCAATCACGCCCTAGGGAAAAAACGTTTTCAAAACGAGAGAATGGGGATGAGTTTCGAGTTATGACTCGAGCGTTTTCCACTTTTTTTCGTTCGCACCGACTTTTAAAATGAAATAATTAGGTTCGACATATCTTCGGCTTCCGAACAATCATTGCCAATCAAACTGCATAACGAACCTAAGTCAATGAAAGTGGTAATCAAAGGCGGTTATTCCCGTCCCGTGTCATCTAGTAGGGCCAGAAATTATGATAAAATGAACCAACTATGGTATCAATAGTACAATACAAGTTGAACCCTAGCAATGTTGACCAAAGATCAAGCAGCCGACAAGTTCACCCAAGTACGCGAGAAAGCTTTACTGTTTAGTCTGTTCACTCAACTTCGCGGACGTTTTAGCGTAATTATTATATAGAATCAGAACTCTCTCATCATTGTTTTACGACCGTTTCGTCGGCCATATTTGCAAGTTGGGCCCTGGCCATTAGCCTGTGCTGCACATCCTGGTGAGGAAGCAATCACCCTG
Organism: Apolygus lucorum; assembly: GCA_009739505.2. Lineage (NCBI taxonomy): Eukaryota > Metazoa > Arthropoda > Insecta > Hemiptera > Miridae > Apolygus > Apolygus lucorum. The sequence goes on from CM019167.2 coordinate 27,809,866, forward strand.
CTACCCGTAAATTGGAGTGCGTGACCTCGGTGGGGCGCTCGGCTAAATAGACGTAAGGAAATAAGTTTCAAGACGGGATTATATTCAACCGGTTCTCAAGACGGAGCAACGATTCCTCCTCGGATTCAGCCATCAGCCGTGTGCATAATGCTGTTTGGCAACATGTTGGATAAGAAAGTCACATCCGTGTAGCATGATTTGATAACCAAATATTCGAAGAAAATTTTAAACTGCCTCTTCTAAGATATGACAGTTTTCACTTCGAATATGGTAATTTGATTAAAACGTATAAGTGTTGATATTTGGTGATTTTCAGTGAAATCGCGAAAAATTATTTGATTCCTTAGCATGAACATTTTTCTAATCATGATTCGATGGTAATTCAATTTATCGTAAAACGTTAAGTACAGTTTGTTCAGATTGTCCACCATGAATATCTTGAACGCGGATCCTTTTAGTAAAAAAAAGTAATAATTTTTGAAGAATGATTTTAAAATTAAAATTACCGAAATGTTTTTTTTTCCTGGAGCGATTGTACATTTATTGGAAGAAATGTTTCACGGTGAAATCTGATGTCCGCCGCTTCCATAGTCTTAGCCTCCTTAGTAGAACCGCTTTATGACCGTTTTAAAATAATAATTTGAAGCGTTTTGAACAAAAACCTGCGTCCAATCTTCATCAAACTTCCAAGAGCGGTTATTTCGCTCGGTTGATGAGGAGATTTGATTTGAAATCAAGCCTGGAATGCACCTAATACGAGAGTGTTGGAACGCGTGTGAATAATAATATGAGATGAAATGAAAGGAGTGGGTCTCGCGTCTTCTTCTACCAAACGGAAATCGGGTGATGGGCTCCATGGGAATCTCTGCTTCTGTGTACAGACTACCATTCTCGTGTACCGTTCATCATCATCATTATCATAAATTACATCTACATGAATCCTGCGGATAATTAGATTGAAGTCTTTCTCAGTTGAGGCCATCGATTTAATAAATTCGAGTTTTTGAAAGGATCTCCAATGATGATAATTTGTGCGGAATTTGGAAAATTGAACGCCTCAGAGGGGATTGTTAGTATTGGTGAAGTAGTGGTCCTTGTTAGTATAGGTGAAGTAGTGGTTCTTGTTCGTATTTCAGGGTTAAGAGTTTAGCAAAGTTTGGAGTCAATTGTTGTAATTATTTAACTAATTTTGAAGAATTTATCACGAATATAATATTTATGAATAATTTTAAAAAATCTATATCAATGTAATGAATCTCTTTGTCCGTTTGATTATCTGTCCAGAACCGATTACAGCTAAACCAAAAAAAAAAAAATTCACCAAATATGGAAGTTCATTCTGTATGTCTACCGATCCACCAATTATTTTCGAAGATTGAATTACGAAATACGTTTAAACGGCTATTGGTCTCAATCCTGTGCGGGAAGTCATGTTCTGTGGCACGGCTGAAGTTGGCCACCAGGTTACCTGCCGAGTATAATCTTTTGAAATTGGGTCTGTTACCCATTAGAAGTTGAGCTAATAACGTGGAACATCTTGTTGCACCGTCAAATTCCTAACAAACATGCTGTTTCTTCCTAAAAATGGATTTCGTTACTCATGTATGCAGATATTTCCTCTCTCAAGATACATTACTGAATATTACTTTGCATATTTGAAAATCGAAACAATATTTGCCATACCTGAGGCTCTTTGGCTCCATCACCAGCAACTCAGCTGATGGGAACAGAGCGGACTTGTTCGTCACCAGACAGGTGATAGGGGTGTAATCTGAGACCTGGTCATTCGGAGAGCCCTTTAGGTACGCCACCTGTCGAGTCTCGACCCGACCCAATTTTATGCCTGAAGTATCCCGGGACAAAGACATGAGGACTGCTAAAGAAAAATCGGGAAGGACGGTCGGTCAGAACATCAAATCTCATAATACAAGAGACTTCCCTGAATAGTCGCAACGAAATCATATTTCTTTAGTGAGCAATCGTATCTTTAGTGATGATTTTTATGGCGGAACTAAGGTGTACATCTTTTCCTACCCAAAAGGGAGCGGAAGATGTTCGAGATCACTTATACGCTCAATTAGCCCAGATTTACTCTTATGCTTCAATGCGAAAACACTTTTTCAGTAGTTAGGTTCGTTTTTCAAATTTTTGTATGATATCTAAACCCTTCAACTTACTCTCCCGTGATCATTCTCGTAATTTGGATCCATAGGAACGGTGAATTTCTCCTTCGGTTGCAATCCGAAAAATGAATTTTGAAACATATGATAACTACATTACTTCTGGATGAAGAGGAAGAAACAAAAATAAGGTTTGATTACTTACTTACTGAATAGCTCCACATCCCGACTTCGGCTTCCCTTATGTTTAGCCACTCAGATGTGCTGTTTATCTGACTCCAACGTGGTTGATTATTCTTGATTAAGTAAGAGTTGCTCTTTTATGATTTAAAGAAAAAAAAGTCTGCCAAGTGGGTGTGGCACATAGCTTCCTCGTATCCATAACCCGATTGTACAGATGATCCGATGCATAGTAGTTAATCTCAAAACATCAAAACAAGTTAATCTGTAACATCCCTGACAATTTCATTGAAATCGGATGGAAAATGTAGAAGTTATGGCCGTTACAAGGAATTCACGTTTGCGCATGCGCAGTGGCTACTATCAGTTCGAAGGTGGAGATTTTCATAGGGGACCATCTAAATACTAATCTGTAACATCCCTGAAAATTTTATTGAAATCGGATAGAAAATGTAGAAATTATGGACGTAACAAGGAAATTCACGTTTGCGCATGCGCAGTGGCTACTATCAGTCCGAAGGTGGTGATCTTCATAGGAGACCATCTACAACCTAATCCGCATAATCCCTGAGAATTTCATCGAAATCGAATGGAAAAAGTGGAAGTTATGGCCGTTACAAGGAAATTCACGTTTGCGCATGCTCAGTAGCTACTATCAGTCCGAAGGTGGTGATCTTCATAGGGGACCACCATCTACAACCTAATCCGCATAATCCCTGAAAATTTCATTGAAATCGGATGGAAAATGTAGAAGTTATGGCCGTTACAAGGAATTCTCGTTTGCGCATGCGCAGTCGTTTCTATCAGTCCGAGGATGATGATTTTCCTAGGGGACCGTCTACACACCAACCCGCACAATCCCTGAAAATTTCATTGAAATCGGACAATAACTTCGTATAGTTATGCGCGTTACAAGGAATTCATAACAGACACACAGACACTGAACCAAAATTGTTCAAAAAGGTCTAAAACGCAAAACGCGAGTGAAAATTTTGATTTTGGAGAACTTTTTTTTTTTCGTCCTTGGAAAGTGAAAACAATGCTTCCGCTACCTTGGTAGACTCGGAAGCAAAATGGTGTACCATATGTCGGGGATATTTTGAAGAAAATGTCGCGATTTATGCAGAACTGTACAATGCAATTATTTATGATTGTTGAATTTAGACCTTCCAATATTTGTCTACTTTATTTACTTGTGTCTACTTTATTGATTTTATCGAACGCGCTCTTGTGATATTTTTATTTTAATCATTTTAATTTTTAGTTTCTAAGGTTGGTACACCTGAACTTTTATAGCGACTATCTGTTTTGGCGGTCTAGGGGGTACAGAATTTTTCTTAACTTGAGAGCGACTGCAGCGATCCTGGCGGCCTCAAGAAGTACCTACCTGGAGTTATCCTCATTAAATGAGGATAACTCATCAAATTTGGAAACTGACAACGACCTTATTTCTCATGGTTTCTGTCCGGGTTAGAACCTTGAGTTTATCAAAATATCTGGTTACTAGTAGGCCTGTTCTCTCTCTATAAAAAAAAAACAAAAAGAAAAAAAACAATAATTATGTATACTGGGTACTTACGCTTAACTTCTAAAAAAAAATGCTAAAAGGCAATTTCTGATATTTTGAAGTATTTAAGCGGTTTAGATCCTAAACGCCTCATTATAACAAATGGATGGAATAAACTGTGGGAACCAAGCACATCTGCTTCAAAAGTTATTTCTAGCTATGCCAGGATTTTACTGACCTAATATTTCAGTTTTATGTTGCTAAGGCCGAATGCATTTTTAAATAACAACCCTATTTTCCATTTTATTAATGAAAGATGTTATTGAATTCTTCACCTGGTTTAGTTTTTCGATTTTCAGTTTATTCGAATATCTTCTAATTTCTTCGTTTTCCTGAATCGAACTAACCTTTCAACCAGGGAATTTATTCTGCGTGGTCCCATTTCTGATTGTAGGTAGTATACATATTTATCGTTCAGGAAAAGAAGGTGGCTAGGCTATAAATGATATGTATAATTGGTAGATAGTTCGTGAGGCACGTTGGGCCTTCTTCTGAGAGAGTGGAAGCGTTTATCACAGAAGCAGATATACATTGATTTCTCTTTTAACATAGATAAATATTTCTTCCAATGATTACTGTCATTATTTTTACGCTTAAGCTGCTAATCTCATAGATTGTCGCAGGAAGTTAGGTTAATTTACTATTGTTTACACAATATGTATTTCTCATTGTACTATTTACAAAAAACGAAAAAAACTCTGAAAACCCCAGCTCAATGCTGTTTTTTTTCCTTATCAAAAACCATGCCAAATTACAGTATTTCATGATTATCATATATCATTTGTTATAAAGAAAAGTAAACCCAGTACTACCAACCGACAATAAATTACTGTTCTCTCATTCCTCCTTATAATTAAATCCAGCCACAAAAAGCTTTGAATAGTTCCTGCTTTCTTGAGGTAGGTACTGTTCCAGATCTGAAATAAACTCATTCCCATTTAGTCAATTAATTTTTTCCTGCATTGTCTGTCTAGGGTTTTTAAGGAATACCTCCTGAAACTCGCTACTACCAGGCATACTGCCAGAAAATGAAATGAAGTCTCTAGTTTCCCCATGTTACAAAGCGAACATTTGTTTACTATCCCCTCCCGTTGACGTTGAGCATCTCAGATCTAGACCCAAAGCCCTCTTCAGGGCCTTCTTGTCCAGCGCATGATTTACCATTCGTAGGATGAAGATATATGGACTGTCCCTCTTTATCAATGCATAAAGAGCGTTTACACTATTCTCTGGAATATGTGTTACTTTTCCCCATTTAGAGGGTAAATAGATACCTTGGATTTCTCTTGCGGATCACTGCAGCCGATTTGTAGGACTTGTTCAGGTCGGACAGATTCTATGAAATCAGAGTACGGCGCGTTGCTCTCCACCGTGGTACGGACAGTTGGCTGCGAAGCCGAGCGACCACCCTTGAAGTGTACGGTTACACCCAGCAAGACGCGGGACGGACACTGCGGGCGGTATCGGATTATAGGAGATGTTGAAGCTGCGATCAGCACATCACGACCCACAGCTTTGTGCCTCTCTTCATTGTCTCAACCTTTTGATGGTTAAGTGAAAATATAGTGATTTTGACGTTGGGAATCTGATGACGCGATGGTTAAAAAATGTCTTTGCAAAAGTAAAAAGATGAAACATCAAAACTAACTTATAATTTCCTATATGGTGTAGAGCGATATATTTCATAATTTGGTTGTTGAATTGGAGGTACCGAATCAGTTAAAAACATAGGCTGGGAAGATTGTAAAAGATTTTTTCATAAATTCACCTGTCTAAATAAAACGATTTTTTAAAGAATTACTTTATTATTTATTTAAAATTTACTTACAATTATTTATGTTTATTTTTAGTATATAAAATGCATTTATTCATTTCATGAATTTTGGTTTATTATTTTCAATAATGAACCTTTTGAATCGACCAAGAAAAACGATTTTAACCCCCTCAAAATTTGTTGGTTTACGCTTCCAGTTACTTAGAATCCGAAAATCTAATAAACATTTTGCGTCCGTCATCCGTTTGCGGCACTTAAAAGTATGAAACATCAAAACTAACTTATAATTTCCTATATGGTGTAGAGCGATATATTTCATAATTTGGTTGTTGAATTGGAGGTACCGAATCAGTTAAAAACATAGGCTGGGAAGATTGTAAAAGATTTTTTCATAAATTCACCTGTCTAAATAAAACGATTTTTTAAAGAATTACTTTATTATTTATTTAAAATTTACTTACAATTATTTATGTTTATTTTTAGTATATAAAATGCATTTATTCATTTCATGAATTTTGGTTTATTATTTTCAATAATGAACCTTTTGAATCGACCAAGAAAAACGATTTTAACCCCCTCAAAATTTGTTGGTTTACGCTTCCAGTTACTTAGAATCCGAAAATCTAATAAACATTTTGCGTCCGTCATCCGTTTGCGGCACTTTCCTTAGTTACCATGGACCGATTTTGATGAAATTTGGTGTATGCGCTCCATTTGGGGTCTAGTTGTGCCCTGGAGCTTTTGGTTGATGTCTGTCATTTCTAAGGGTTGAAAAATATGGGTTGAAGTTTTGATAACGCCCTAGCTCAAAAACTTTCGATGTAAAGGTATTGTTTTTTCACCAATCTGAAATATGTAGTATTGAATTTTTAGAGATCACGCGGAGCCCTGTAGGACGAACCGTTCGGTCCGTACGAGAACTTAAGGGTTGGACTTACGGTAAATCTGAAACACGAGTGTATCGCAAAAGAAGCCTGATCTCCATTGAAAATTTAGCTGACCAAAATTCGATCGTTATTCGCTTTTCGAGTTGTACACAGTTTTGTGTTCTTAGCAACCAGCATTCAAATTTCCATATGAAGGAACTCCCTATTTCTTCGAATTAAGTGTGAAGCATTTATTTCTTCCAAAATAAACTTGATTGTGAAGTAGTTAGGTAGTGACAATGGCAAAGAAAATGTTGTTTGCAGACGAGTGATCTACATAAAAATAATAAACCTTTGTGTAATCATTTGCAGTGGGTTTTTTTAAGTGAAGTAGGTAAACAATCATTTCAGGTTGAATTTTCGTCCAACTGCCTTTTCTGGCGTCGCTGACGTTATCAGCTATCTTCCAAACGGAAAATCAAAATTGCTTCTGATGATTTCGCTCATGTCCACTTATTGCATCACCCGTTTGAGTGGAGCGAGTTTACCTGTGTATTTTGTACGGATTTGGATTCAGAATTGTTGACTTTTTTCTCTGTTGAGTTGTTCTGCTTCTCTCTGTATGTTCAGCCTGAGGGACGCCCTAAAAATGTCTGTTCAAAGACGAAAGGGAGTTGTCTACGTTTCTCGGGCGAAACGAAATAGAAACGAGAATGGAAAAGGCACAAGGGAAAAGTTGGGCGGGCCCTCAAGCTCGGTTGTGTTTGGAGCCCATCCAAACAGACTACCAATCGAAATCGGATTCTTTCGAGGTCGCGAGGTTTCGAGAAGGCCGAGCCAAAACTGATCTCACGAAATACTCCTCGCAAACAGATGACCCCTCTCCCCACCCTTTCCTCAGAAGTCACGGGTCTGTACAAAACGCATATAGGCTGTCCCATAGGTTCAGAATAGTCATCCTTCCACATCATAACGACGTTCAGTCGTAAGGCGATTGCCGGTGAGCCAACATTTGTCGCCAAACACTGTCTAAATGAGCCAAGTCTCGAGTGAAATTATTTGTACTCAAGCTTGAGAATTCCCTTGGGCGAGGGATGACGAATCGAAATAATACACGTATTATAATAACAGCCAGGTGCCACTCTCTTCCTGAGATGAGAACCTTGTCCATTTATATTTTACTTAAAATGAACCTGCAATCATTTAACCTACAAAACATTTCATACCTAACTTACGAAGTAGAGTAACCTTAAAATAGAGCTCAATGGGCTATATGGGCCTTATGAAAATCATCGCTCAGGGTCGAAAGTAGCCTCAGCTCGTGCGCAAACGTAGAAACCGTGTTATAGGCTGTGTCCTACATTTTCCACCCGAATTCGATGAAATTCTCAGGAATGTGCTGGTTGGCGAGTAGATGGATCCCCTATGGAACCCTATGAGGTTAGTTAGTGCAAGGTACTTGGATATTGGTGTTCCGAGATTAGCTACTATGCATCGGATCGTCTGTACAATCGGGTTATGAAAACTAGGAAGCTATGTACCACCCCCACTTGGCATACTTCTATTTTTATTTTGGTCTAGTGAACTTCTGGGGTCCTTCATTATTGCCATCAATCCCTCTATGTATCATGTGCAGAACGAAGTTTGGGCTGTGAGTCGTTAATGTTTGTCTAGGTTTTGGAGCAATAACATTTCCTACGGCAGAAAATTTTAGTATTATGCATTGTATCACTTGAAGGATCTTCAAATGTAGGTTTGAAAAATAAATAGTAAATACCTTAATATCGAAAAGGTCTACGGGTGCTGTCATACGTGGTAATGATAACATCCGGTTTACGATGATCTTCTAGCTTACGTGTGACTTATTTGTATGGGAGGAATACGCTCCTCCCAAGCTGTCAGGATATATAACTATATACTCCAAACATCGATGTACATACATATAGGATTTGTGTATCTCTTTGCTCCAACATGACTATCGATGTTGAAACCGCAGGATGGTCACGTGTTAATATCGTTAGTGAGATTCTTGCCAATTGATCGTTAGTTACTATGATTTGGTTGTAGTTTATTGTGTTTTTAAATCGTACTTATCGCAGCAACAATGGAAACTAACTGCGGACCAGATTGATGGCTCTACTATCCAGTTGTCGCGCGTCGGAGTTTGGATTCCTCTAATCTAGTATATTAAGCAGTGTCCTCAATTTAGGTTGAAAGATTGATGTAAACCTCTAGGTTGGTTATAAAGTGGTGCAAGTGCTTTAATCAAAGTTTGTGAGGAGTCTTCAAAGTTGTTAAGCTTTCAACTATTCAAGTTTTTTCGACCATGAAGGTCACTCATTCATACACCGTCAAACTTACCAAGTGCTTTATAAGACTGAAATGGTATTTGAATGAATCCTGCACGCCAGAAGGGGGAAACGGCTGATAAGTTGGTACCTATCAGGTTTCGCCAGAAAACATTGTTTCCCAAGGACGAGGAGAGATGAAGCTTCCAGACGTGGACAGAACAGCATTATTCCGTTCAGGAGTGTTGGGTGGTGAGTGGGACGTAGGTCCGTGGTTCATGAATGGAGCACTTTGAAGTTTAGCAAGGCCCGAGGTTCTATTCCCTGTAGGACGGTTTCCTCCCACCCTGGCGAGAGGTCTGGTCTGTCCGGGCAAGCTGGCAGCCTCGTCCGCCGTTGCGTCACAGCCCGACCCCGTCAGCCGACCCCCCTCCACAACCTCCTCCGGACTTGTCAATGAAATTCAATTCATTTTTAACATCCCTCGGTTTCACCTTATAGTACTCATGCCTTGATTACCCGTGAGTTACACAGGAGTACACTGGTATTGTGAGAGTGAGACATTAAGATATTTATTTACTCTCAAGGCTGACCAGATTGATCAGTCTATCCATAAGGAACGGTTTATCAATTACATTCAACTGTCAGTTAAGATCAGTTTTTGACTTCCTAATATCAACATACGAAACGAATCAGACAAACGATTAACAAACTGCATAAACAACAGACAACCTCGAATCAGAATAAGTATCTTAGTAATGATCGGTAACATTGGATTGAAACCATTCCACTGAAACTGTTCTGAGGCCCTTGAAGCATTTTCCGCAAACATTTGGAGTTTAATCTTCAAACCCGGCAACAGCAGTCAGGTCTGATGATCATAGTGTTATTGGTTCGCATAAGAACGAAGACACATGTCAACATATGATCTTCCGCGGTAAACGTTTGAATAGTGTGAAGTAGTTACAAAAATGGCATTACTGGACATGGTTGTAAAACACTAGGTTCTTAACAAGAGAATAATACAGTGTGTATTATGTCATGGATGATGTCCTACCAGTTTAATATAGAAAATATAGTAATATATCATACAGGCCATATAACATGAATTTCCATCTAAAATCCTCAATTCGGTGTTGCCAGTTTCAACCTACACGTTTTTTAGACTCAATTTGAGTTGTACACCATTCGTACCATCCAATATACAGGTTTTACATGATAAAGTGCGCAGTACTCTACCCACGAACCACAACTGATTTGATCAATTTCATGAAATTGCTATTTTTTGAAGGTGCATTAAGTATTAAAACAAAACAGTAAAATCCCTTGCGCGTTACAAGAAAAACGTGCCCAAAATCTCAGATTTCCACCGGTTTAATAAAAAAATTTCTACAGTCGAATTTAGAGGAACAATTTGTGTTTGAAAACAGAAAAAAGTGAATGTCTGATGAAATAAAAGTCTGCCAAGTGGGTGGGGCACATAGCTTCCTCGTATCCTTAACCCGATTGTATAGATGATTCGATGCATTGTAGCGTATCTCCAAACATCAATCTCTAAGTACTACCCTAATAGCGGACCGTCTACACGTCAACCTGCACAATCACTGAGAATTTGATCGAAATCGGATGGAAATTGTAGAAGTTATGTCTGTGACAAGGAATTCACATTTGCGCATGCGCAGTGGCTGCTATCAGTTCGGGGCGAAGATTTTCATAGGGGACCATCAGTACGCCAATCTGAACAATCCTAGAAAATTTCATCAAATTAAGAAGAAAAATGTAGAAGTTACGCGTGTTACAAGGAAATTCACGTTGGCGCATGCTCATTGGCTTTCTTAAAAAGTCAGTAAAATAATCGACTGTAGCAGTTTTCATATCAATCAACGCATCTGAATTGCCAGGAAAGTTGGCGTTGATTAACCCGTTAATTTGAAAACCGTTGTCTAATAAATTATGACTCCATTTTAGTTAACTGAGGTTTTATTTTAGCTCCACAATTAATAAACCGGCCCTGATTTCACCAGTTAACGAATTCAGAATCGTTATAACGTGGATAAAGTGGATCTTCATTTCTCATTTCGTGATGTCTCTCCTCCCATCAGATAGTAGTATTCGCATCTTCATCGAATGAAAAACGAACTTTACATAAAATAGGGATTGAAACTTCTACAAAATACAAAAAAAATATATATGTGCCTCTCAATAGACTTCTCAAAAAATTTTTAAAAAATCTGCAAACACAATATTGAACTGCAAACGAATTGCAATAATGAAAAATTTGTATTGTACTCGGCAAAACTGCTTCGGTATCGATTCGGCAGCCTCCCTTTCCTCTGTGATACTCCTGGAACGGATGTACATAAAGCACACGCACACGTACACGGTAGAATATCGAACTTTATAGCATCCGAGAAAATATCCTTTTACGTCATGCAAGTATGCAAAACGTAAGATCCAAGGGAGAGATAATGAATCACACCTTGAACTTATTACCGACTGAATGTTGAGGTGTGTGGAGTGACTTGACACTAATCTGCACATTTTGAAAGCCGTTTAAACGTCTACACTTCGTACTCTTTTCCCAACTCCATATCTGGGTCTCAGTAACAGTTGTATTCAGAACCCTTCAAGTTATCATTGTTTCACATAATTGAATTCTATGTTCCAGAATTCCACCGAGCTCATAAAAGTACTAAGTTACGTAGGATGAGAGATAACATATTGATGTATATAGATACTAGACTGCTCTGAGTGTTGGTATGATAGAAAGGTGATTGAGAATCGAATGACATGAAATTATAGGTTTTTTTACTGATCGGCCGAGAAAGCAAAATGAAATGGGTCCGTCCCGTCCTATTCTGTCCCACTCCAATGGCCGTATCCCAGGACACTCCGCGAGTTTTGTTGAATGGAGACAGGATCCCAATGAAAGTTGCCTCTACGGCTCGTTTTTTTTTCACCGGGGTTGTATAACGACTGGTGGGGTGCCAATTAAAAGGACTGGCCTTCCAGCTGCTGGGAATCTGGAACCCGTATACTTGGCGGCGAGTACTTACTAGAGTAACCGGAAGTTTAGAAAATCAGAAAAATAGTTTATGGTTGTAGTTAAATCACCATGGGTCGTATTTCTTTTCCTCTACAAATAGTTGTTATGGTTAGAGTCATTCCGTGGAATCCTATGTTTGCACAGGTGGTTCAAATAGAGACACAAATTGCTGATCAATCCTACTCTTGGCGGGTTCTTGCGAGATGCCGGAAAGACTTCTCCGGCTCTTGGCTTCTTCTCTTCTTCTTCTTGCTTCTTCTTTTTTTGGCCGAAGGATGTATTAAGAAGGTCTCAGTCGGTCGCCGTTTGTTCCTCGTTCCGGGTTAGTATTTAACGAAATCGAAGGCACAAAAACTTTAAAAGTTGTGCCTAAATTTGAAATTTTAAAGGATTTTAGAAATTCATTAGTGCACGGCTCTAGGGAATTGAAAAACTGATTTATTGCCGCTGGAATAATCAAAATTGAACAATAATTGTCAGAGAAAAATGGAAAAAACCGTTGATTCAATTATTTTTTTCCCATAAAATGTAGCTAAACTTAACAGTTTAAAGGATTTTAGAAATTCATTAGTGCACGGCCCTAGGAATTGAAAAACTGAAATATTGCTGCTGGTATAATCAAAATTGAACAATAATGCCAGAGAAATAAAGGAAAAAACCGTTTATTCGGTAGTTTTTCCCATTTCTCTTTGGCAATTATTGTTCGATTGTGATGATTTTGGCGGCAATATTTCAGATTTTCGATTTCCTAGGGCCGTGCACTAATGAATTACTAAAATCCTTTAAAATTTCAAATTTAGGTACAACTTTTCAAGTTTTTGCGCCTTCATTTTAGCGAAATACTAAGAACGAACGGCGACCGACTGAGACTCCACCCTGTAACGGTCGGGGTTCGGCCAGCTTAGCAGTTTTTTCAATATTGATGATTGCTTTTGCTCTCTTCGGTTATGATGGATTCATAAAGACCATTAATGATTTTGGGTGTCTACTTCAAGTTATTTAAAGTCCTATGAATGCACTCTGAGGTACTTGATTCCCTCACTGAATTCACCTTAACAACAAATTGTTCTGGTTTTATCCCAGATTGGATGTTTTAGCTGTATCACCTTTATACTTACATTTTGTAATTAGAAGCTCTATTGCATTTTCTGTTACTTGATTCGCAGCAAAGATCATAGCAATCATTGTTCTTTGATGGATTCAATAATAGTTGTACTACAGTAGGTATCATATGCAAGTAGTCCTACTTCTCACAATAACTTTTGTTCCTCTTTGGTGTTCCATGTCAATTAATGTTTTTTTTTTTTTTTTTTAACGAAACATCAAATGCTGGACACATACATACTAAACATTTATAGAACCAGAAAGATGCTGTACAGGGGCAGTCCGTATCCTGGCTGGAAAAAAAGAATCCTCAATAAATTGGAGCAATTTTGAATTTTTGGGGGAGAATCAAGAGCGTCCATGCTTTTCTTATTTCTATGGAATATTTTGTTAAAATGTAGAGAGAAATTGCAATATCATATAGAGAAATTGCAATATCATTCCATTCAGGATTTTGTGCCCCAGTCCTAATTCGGAACAAAGGCTGATGAGGATATAATCATATGGAACTGCAGTGACCGATGATTTTTACACAAGTAGGTACTATACTTTTTTTAGAAGGTGTGAAATGTTAAATAAAACCAATGACGAGGATTTTATAGGATCGGCAAACATGGGTTGGTATGCAAAAGAGCAGGGTTAGCTTGAATTTTCACCCACTATGTCGATAAATTTCATATTCTTAGTGGGTTAGTTCCCCGTGAATTGCGTAGTGGTTCTTATTGAAATTAAATATATTGGCGAGGCTCTATGAAATATGGCAACACTGTGGAAGGACTGGCCTTTTAGAACAAATCGCATCCTTACTTGCTTATCACGCTTGAATGTTGAATTCCACAACAGATTGAAGAACATTTTATTATTGCGTGTTGTGACAACAACGAACGATCAAATTCCATTCTTCTTCAGTGTTTCAAACGAGAATCAGAAGCCATTGAATCTGTCTGCTGACCATGCAAGTTGTATGGAGTTCCACCGTGAAACGGCTTCAAAAGAATAATGAGATACGACATGGAGAGGGTGGTCTCTATTGTGACCGCCTAGACTTGATTTGATTCAAACAACGTTCTTCTTCATGCTCACCTGAGAATCGGTATTTTTTTCACCCCCTCCACGAAGAAGAAATTTGTAAGTCAATTGGATCCAAATAAACTGAGATTCACTATTCAATAAAGTCAAAGAGTCAAACATCCCTTGGCCAAAATTAATTTCTGACGAATCGCTGTGGGATCAAGATTTGTGCTTATCCTAATAATCAGAGTCTGGGTCATTCATTTGAATCTTGAATCTTTTGGATCACTTGATCGAAAATATTGAACTCAATCAAAAGTCATCACGTTGTTCGGATCTTAATGTCCTATCGATTAATTAATATTGTTGTTGTCCATGGGGTTATTATGTGCGTGACTCTCTGGAAAAATCTGTCTAAACTTTCCATTTTCGAGCCAAAATTTTATAATAGATCTGTGACTTTCTTGGCCAGAATTTTGATGAATTTTCAGTGGCCAATTTTTAAATCTGTTGAGTTGAAAATTGAGGTTTTTCGAAGTTTGTGGGAAACTTTGTGTTGAATTGTCTCCTAGGTTCTAAGATATATAAACTTTTTTATATTATAAATGAGCGGAAAGTGTAAGTAATTATGTAATAAACAGGTAGCTTTTCTAAACTATTCATGTTTTACATTGTTAAAAACAAATCAATAAATTTAATATATATTTGAGTTTGAAAAAAAAGAAAACAGTGCGTGTTTTTATTAGTGTGAATAATTGGAAAGTTGGGTAGTATAGGTAAAATTTTCCTTACGTAGTACACTCTCTCGAAAAGAAAATAAGTACTCCGTAGTGGATACTTGAAAATTAGTTCATTAATAAGGTGTCAGCCACACCTCTGACGTTGCTGACCTCGGAGACCAGTGCGGGACCCACGTGGCTGCTACAGCACTTGGCTCGACTTGGGTAGAACACATTTCTTTATTTACGTGTTTATCCATGAAGTTCACCTAAAATCGGACTGAGAGTTTGTATGAATTGAGTTTTAAGGGTGATGAATTCGGAAAAATCCGACTCACTTAAATACCCCATTTTCCTTGATGTAACCATTTGGCTTGACATCTTCATGGGTATACAACCTTCCTCTGTTATCCATACTCACTAGACATCTCCATGGGTATATACATAATATACAATATACATACATAATATACAACCACACACAAAATACACCGAAACGTTGACACTCGCACAATCATCGGCGTGTTATTTGCCGATCAAATCATCTTATCTTGAGGAAACTCCTCCGTCTATTCCGCATGAATGGAACTACGGTCATCGATTGCACGCTGTAGTGGGATGCGTTTGAGGGCGGAGGCGCAAACCCCGTCATTTAGATTAAGTAAAAACTTGATGCAGAGACTGTCAGCCAGAGCAAGCGGGGGTCTGGGAGTGAACGTGAATGGTGAGCCAGGGGTATTAATGAACTAAGAAATAGTAGGCATCTCCTCAACGGGGAACGCCAACTGAATCCCAACACCTTCAGCTCTGGGACGCTTGCCAGGGAATGCATTCGAGGCCTACACCACACATCTCTTACCACATCTCCACTCTCCACTCCAAGCCGTTTCAATCCTCGAGGGACTCATAGGTATCTTCGATTGGATCAAATTTTCGAACAGATCCAATGTTTGGTGGTACCAAGTCTTTTCATGTATAATATACAAGAAAAGACTATATTATAGGTATTGTTGCATGACGAAAAGTGAGGCGGAACAATCTAATATTAAAATCAACTCTGCCCATAATACAGCGTTTGCATTTAGTGCCTTAGACAAATCACAAAAACCCCGATAATTCGATAATATTATCAGAATAGGACGGGATATTTTGTGAATTCCAATTGAAAACTCATTAAATGAGTTTATTAAATTTAGAATCTGCTTCCGTGTCTACTATGAACTGTGACTACGACATTGAACAATATTCCATCATAATAGTTTCGATCTGTAGGTCGAAGGATTCATTGTTCAGAATTTGACTATTGATTTTTTAAAAAATAACGGTAGGTATATATGCAGAATCGCAATCATTTGGACTTCATTTGTCTGTTTGAAATCTTTTTCTTACCAATTCCTTCGATCAAAATGTCATGCATCAGCTATTCAACGATCACTCCACTTATTTCACCCACAATATCGGCTATTAGATACATACTACTCTCACGAACAATAATATTTTGAGAATAACGGAAATTTTATTTCTGAAGATCGGAGTTGGAGGTGATTCTGAACGAGAATTATTAGAACTTGAGTAAGGATATGAATTGAGGGAACCTTAATTTTGGACTTTTTGAAAACCCAAATTACGTACAAGAACTTATCTGCGGAGAAAAGTACTCATTTCACACACACAAAGGGGGACATTTCATACGTTGGATGGCTTCACAGTATCGAAATATACATCCTGAATCGATCGATGTTGACCCATAGTAGCGGCTGTTAGTGCCTAGGTACCTAACATGAAACATTTTGAAGAAAGAATTCACTCTAGCTAAAATTTATATACGGTTCAATACATACCAATTTCATGATAAGAGGAGCTTGTAAGCCCTGAATCACAACAAAGTAAATGTTTGGGGATGCCTGGTAGTTATGATGGTGCTCTTCTCTAGAACTTGAGTGTCTTGAAGCAGACGTTGAGACAGAAGATTTTTTTACTTCGGGGTCCCCATGACCTGCGCCTTCAGAAGGGACCCCACCACAATTTTTTCCGGTCGTTTTTCACATGGTTGCCTGATGCCTCCCTTCGCTAACCTTAGATCTCCTTTGTACATGAGATTTAAATTATAACTACATCATTCAATGGTCAATTTTTCCTGATAACATCGTATTTTAGCTTCCGACTCTATCAAGGTAGCAGAAGCTTTGTTATCACTTTTCATGGTTAAAAAAATGTTCACCAAAATCAATATTTCCACTTGTGTTTTACGTTTCAGACCTTCCCGAACAATTTTGGTTTCGTATCTCTGTGTGTGTCATGAAATCCTCCTAACGGGCATAACTATAGAAAGTTATTGTCCGATTTCATTTACATCTTCAAGAACTGTGCGTCCTCTATAAATAACCGATCTAAAATATAATGTCTACTATGAAAATCATTGCTCCCGGATCTACTGTAGTCGCTGCGCATGCGCAAACGTAAAAACCTTGTAAAAGCCATAACTCCTACATTTTCCGCCCGATTTCAACGAAATTCCAGTGATAGTGTGGATGGCGTGTAGATCGTCCCTTACGAGAGTAGTGCAAGTTACTTAGAGATTGATGTTTGGAGATTAACTACTATGCATCGGATCATCTATACAATCGGATTAAGTTCCACTCACTTGCATACTTTTTTGTTGTTGTTGCCAACTGAATGACAATCAATAACAAACTTTTACACTACTATATGTTATGCGAGACAAATTAGGGATGAAAGGATGTTGATTACCTAGCATCATTATTGTACTATTGTTGCACGAGCCCACGCTACAACGTAGAAGCCAAAGTAATTTCAATTAGAAATCAACCAATTTTGATACCTACTTCATTTCAATAGTTCACGGCTTAATTCAATAGTTCACGGAGTAACGGCTCAACTCACAGAAAAAATATCCAACGTTCAGATACTATGTAGCAAAGTTCTGAATGAATCCAATCATGTCCTATTCGTCGGCAAAATGTAGTTAAATTATTTGAACTTTCATTATTTAGAAGAAGAAGGTGCAGCTTTAGCTATAACCCTCCTGTTATAGCTCATGGTTGGTTATAGCTGTTATCATGGTTGTTCGACCATGATTGAGCAGAAAGACAATCGACAATTTTATGTGATGAAGGTCTAATTTCTTGAACTTTGCCTAACTTCATTTGATCAATTTTGTATAGCGTTTTCCAATGTTGATTTCACGAATGCTGGTGAAGATAATGAGCTCTTGAGACGATCAAGTAGATCACAAGTCGTTTCAAGGTTGCAATAACGATTGCATCGAATCGAACAGGAAATACGAAAAAGCCGGTAGTAAAAAAATATGTTCCAAGAAATGGAATTTCGACGATTTGGCTCTTGTTTCTAATTCAACAGTCAACACAGGTATTACAAGCGTAGTACGGCGTGTGGCGGGCAATTGGACTGGAAGGCGAGACAATGGGACTCCACAGAGTGCAAACAATTATTCGACGCTCCCGCCCATGTTTGTTAATGACTCACAAATAGGAATTGCCAACAAACCGAGTGAAGGAGGCCGAAAGCCAGTGTCACCGTTTTGGTAGGTACAGTGGAGACGCAAGGCAAGGAGGCCGTGCTTTCCTGACTATCTTAGTAGGCAGATCATAGTTTTCAGTGATCACTAATGTTGAATGAATATGATGTTAATTAAAACGTATTGTGCTACTACCTAAACCATTCCACATGGTAGAAAAACGGCTCTGACGGTTTGAAGGTGATACGGGAGTTTCGAAGAAGTCGAGAAATAAATATCTCAGAGATGTTATAACTGAGTTTAATTTAACAGTAAATTAAAATCTTGGTTCTTCTTATCTTCCACTTACCCTCCGTCTTTCTGTAAAAGATTGTACTGAGAATATCACTCAAATTTCCTTATGCGCAAGACAGAGTTTCGGGCCGACGTTGTTCCGTTATTGTTCCGTTATTGATTTAACGCCTCATTCACTGTGCTATAAGGGACATTACTTGTGATTTATTATTTTCGATGATAATAATACAAAAAACGTCTGCCAAGTTGGGTGGGCAGTATAGCTTCCTCACTCATTGTAACATGGACGTATAGAATCAGTTGGCGAAAAACAGGAGAGGAAATGGCCTTGGAGCTCACTCAGCTGATCAGTGACCACTCAGGCACCTTCAGCATTCTCCATTGACCCTGCCTCTCAAATTTCAGCTTCCTGCGTTCAACAGGAGAGAAAATGGCCTTGGAGCTCACTCAGCTGATCCGAAGGTGCTGAAATTTATAGGGGACCGTCTAGGACCTAACCCGCACAATCCCTGAAAATTTCATCAAAATCGGACCACAGGTTAGTATAGTTTTGCCCGGGACAAGGATTGACCACAGACAGACAGACAGACCGACAGACCGACAGACAGACAGACACGGAACCAAAATTGTTCGGGAAGCTCTAAAACGCAAAAAGCAAGTGGAAATTTTGATTTTGGAGGACATTTTTTTTTTCACTTCTTTCACGAATACAAAGCTTCCCTACCTTCGGTAGTGAGGAAGCAATACGAAAATTGAATAAGAAACATTTCCGCCACCCTCCGTATGCGGCACTGTCGTTAGTTACCATGGACCAATTTAGTTGAAAATTGGGTTCTAGTTGTGCCCTGAAGCTTTTGTTGATTGTCGGTCACTAAGGGGTGAAAAAGAGGGGTTGAATTTTTCAAAACGCACTAGCTCGAAAATTGTAAATATAAAGGTATTGTTTTGGTTTATTATTTTCAATAATGAACCTTTGGAATCGACCAAGAAGAAAAAAAATTTAACACCCCCTCAAAATTTGATGGTTTACGTTTCAAGGTACGTGGAATCCAAAAATCGAATACAAATTTTGCCGTCCGTCCGCCGTACGCGGCACTTTTGCCACTTAGCATTGACCGATTTTGATGAAATTTGGTATGTAGGCTTCATTTGGGGTCTAATTGTGCCCCGAAGATTTTGGTTAATGTAGGTCACTTCTAAGGGTTCCAAAATCAATTTTGAAATTTTTAAAACGCCCTAACTCAAAAAATTTTGATATAAAGGTATTGTGTTTCCTTCAATTTAAGATTCTATAGAATTTTTAGAATTTTTTGAGACCACCCGGAGCTCTGTAGGACAAACCGTTCGCTCACTACGAGAATTTAAAGTTTGGACGTACGATAAATCAGAAACACGAGTGTGAATCGCAAAAGAGGCCTAATCTCCGTTCAAATTAAAGCTGACCGAAATGCGATCGATGTTTTTCTTCATGTTGGATGGTTTGTGGCTTTGCAGACGAGTGATCTATATAGAAAAATAAAAAATAATAAACCATTGTGTAATAATTTGCAGCGTTTTTTCATCAATTTTGATTAGTATTGACATTTTTGAATCAAGTGAGGCCAGAGCTCTTAAGGACCAACCGTTTATTCCCTACAAGGATCTAAGTGCAGGAAGGATAATAAATCAGGAACACGAGTACCTATGAATCGATTATAAATCTTTATTGACGGTGACAGGCTGAATTTCCATTCACATTTCATCTGATCAAATGCTATGTTTTTTCGTTTTTGGAATAGAGTTTACGTGCCACTCAGTTGTGCTGTCTTAGCAACCAAGTACCAAATTTCGTAATGAAGGGACCCGGAACTTTTGGATATCGATGTTCTGCTAGTTTCTTCCTGCCAAAATAAACTTGATTGTTAACCTTGTGTGATAATATGGATGGTAGGTTCTTATAATGGAAAAGCTTTGTTCGTTGCAGACGGGTGATCTTTACAGAAAAAAAATTCAACCGTTGTGTAATAATTTGCAGCGGTTTTTTAGAATTAATAACATGTTGTAAAATGAGAGATCTCTTTCCGTTCACTTTAAAAAATAGTTTCCCGCTTTTTTTCATGATTTTGCAGGTTTGGTTACGTAAATGGTCTTGGCGGGAATGAAAACGAGCAAAATGTTTACAACGATAGTTGCGTCATTTTTTAATATTTCCGTTTTTGTTTCATCCGTTCGAACTGAATTTTCTTTGCTTGATAAGTACATGAGGTTCGAGATCTTATAAATTAATCTCATGATTGCAATATGTTTCAATTATGTTTCTTTGGTGGGCTTCAATCCATACTGTAGCTGGTATGACCAAGGATTCAGGGGGAAACCCCTTCTACATTCGACCAGGTGACAAAGCCAGAAAGAACAAGCACTCTATTCTAGGTGAATGGACTCATCGGAGCGGCACCCTGAGTTCGACGGTGCTTGCACAGCGTAGACTAGTTAAAAATATCTTAGTGCCGGTGTAGAGAGAAGGGCTAAAAACTAAACTTGACTGGTCTCCAAGCCCTTGCACCAATTCATTAGAACTGAGGGAACGCCGTCCTACAGGAAGTGTTAAAAATATAACGAGACTTTTTTAAAGAGCCGCAAGTAATAGGGACTCAAGGCCTCAAGGCCTCAAGACTTCATTTCGAAGATGAAGGTGATGTCATTGGAGTACAGAAGCTCTCGACTATAAAATTGGCAATTAATGAATATATTACCTACTGGGATGTCCCCTCGCTTCGCTCACTCATTCAAGAAAGTGTATGGATGAGTTTACTTGCTGTAGGAAGGGTTGCAGTCTCTGGTGTTCAAGGTCTCGCATGATTATTGTTTCGCGGTGTAGTTCTCACGTTGAAAATCGTCTTTTCTAAATTATAGGTGCGTCATAAAATTACCGGTATTTGTGAATTTTGGATGTGTTGATTGGAAGTAATCGGTTTAGGGCAGGTTTCACTAATTTTCTGTGTTATGAAGGGTAAAACTTATAAAATTTGGCTTGAATTCAATTTTTAGGGATACCCTACGGGGTAATGAGCTCGATGCAAACATTCAAATAGACTAACAGATTTATATTAGTATAGATTTTTGTAGTACCTACAGCTCTGTACTTAGTGAGGTAAGCTTTCTTTTGTGGCTTCTGATTGTATTTATGGTATAAATTAAAATTTAATAACATTCAACTGGAGTGTTGGTTTCTAAGAGATAGAGTTTATTCCTCCTCAGGGTTTGACTTGAAACGTTTGTAGTTCTGTTGCGATGTAGTGAGAGAATGAAAAAGAAATATTTGCGCGAGACCGAATACTATTTGACCATGCAAGTTCATTGCACGATGCATCTCTTCGTGTGTAGATTTATCTTCATGTCTTATGAATGACTGTCGAATGGATCTTTCAGTATTCCCAAATGAATTATGAGCGAAACGGCAATGGCCAGGTCTCCCAGGATCCCCATCAGAACGTACTGCTACCGGCCGTCCCACTGGTATTCGGTTTTACTGCTCGTTCCTATCGCCCGCCTGATAATACAGGATGGGCCACCAACGTCTCGGAGGCTTCGGCTGTCGTAAACTTTGGGCTATAATGTGATTGAATCCCGTGCCCGATGTTTTATGGCGACGCGCAAAGTCCTATTGAATGCTTTGTTGCCGATGGTCATATTGCAATGCTGGAAATATCGTAATGCTGATTTTTACGTTTCTAAGCGGTATATACGAGTATGATGGAATACACGTACTCAGTTACGAGTACGTGAGTGATTTTGTCATTTGTCGTGAATTTGTATAGATGACGACGATTATTCGGTCACGGATATACCTATCTCAATCGTGAGATTGAATGACTATGTGCACCACTTCACCCGAAGATCTTCAATGGGAAATCAATGTTTCTATACTTGAGCCAAATTTACTCCTATTGAAAAATGTTTATGATTACGAACGTTGGATATCGAGTTAAGGATTACGTAGAATATATGTTTTTTTAAATGTGTTTTTTTTAACGATTGAATAATCTCTAGTCTACAAGGAAAACAGCTTTTACGATGCAACTGAGTATGAATTCAGATTTCAATGTTTGTGACAGTACGTTACGGTGATTATGGATTGATTTTCTTTTCAAGATGATATTTCCTGCGTTTGATAAGACGATTCTTACAACTACTTCTCTTTTGAGATATTGACGAATCAAATAATAATCAATCTGTCTCGGAACACTTCTACCAAATCTCACCGATGACCGGACGGAAGTGATTATCACAACGCTATTGTTTGCTATAATCAATAGAATACATTTATTCTAATATACAAATCTCCGTGTCTGTCGATATTCACCAAATCTGGTACTTTCATTAAGTGTGTTTCATAGGATATTTTATAACGTTGGGCAGTGCGCATTTGCGTCCAACTTTAATAACTTGACCGATTTCAATAGGAATTTCAACTTCATCCCCAAACTACACCAGAATAGCATTTTCGATCGCTTTGCTTGATCACTCATCTGGACGATCATACATTACTGGACTTTCTCGCTCAAGGACTATCGCAAACTGAACAATGTGTCCTGGAGATATTTCCACCCGCTGCCAAAGATGGATGAGGTGGTTGGGGGGCTACCTGGAGGTGCTTGGTTCTAAAGACTTGATCTACAATAAGGTTATTGTCGTATGGATGAGAACAAAGGCAGTTTTGGGTCATGCCCTTTGGGCTGACCAATGTCCCTAAAACTTTCCAGAGGCCATTGACTGGCCTCCCACGTGATTTGATTTTTTTTTTTTTTTTCTTTTTTTCTTTTTTTTTTTAAGCGTTTATTAGTCAATATATCAACTAGTTACAATTGAGGTATTATACATCACGTAACTATCTAGATATTTACTTCACATATATATTACGCGTTTCTCATGCAAGTGTTAGTCCAATGACTTTCACTACATTAAAGTTACACTTCAGCATCCAAGGTCCAGTGGCTTGATCCTTTTTAGACGTCGGATTTCATGAGTGTTGTCCAGAAGCTGGATGGCTTCTGGGTTTGTGTGTGCGTGAAGCCTCTTTTGGTAGTTTCTCGCGTATCTTTTTGCTACCTCGCTAATAGTCTCAATTTTGAGGTCCTTGTGGAGGTCATCATTACGAATGTACCACGGAGCATTCACAATACTCCTCAGTATCTTATTTTGAAACGTTTGAATAATTTTCATGTTACTTTTAGCTGTGCATCCCCATAGCTGTATACCATAGGTCCAAATTGGCATAAGTACTGTTTTGTATAACAGCACTTTGTTGTGTAAGCTAAGTTGTGAATGTCGGCCCAGGAGCCAATACAGTTTTCTGAATTTGATTGTTAGCTGTTCCTTTTTCTTTTTGACGTGTTCTTTCCACTTCAGCTTCGCATCTAGTGTCATTCCCAGATACTTAGCTGAGTTGGAATATGGGACTGTGCATTGATTCAATATCAGCGGCTTATTTGTAATTTTTTTGTTGGTGAAGTTCACATGAGTGGATTTGGTTTCGTTTAATTTGAGGCGCCATTTTCTAGTCCAATCTCCAATAGCATTCGTAGCTTCCTGTAGCTTTACTGTAGAGGTTTCAACTGTGTCTGCAACTGCCAAAACAGCTGTATCGTCTGCGAATGTGGCTATAGTTGTTCCCAATGTGCGAGGAACATCATGTGTATATAGCAAGTAAAGGAGGGGTCCAAGAACACTTCCCTGCGGGACACCTGCTCTAATTTTGTTGAGATTTGAGTATTCATCTTCGTTTTTAATTCTGAAGTATCTATTGCTGAGGTAAGATTCCAGAATTTGGCAATATTGATTAGGCAACATCCCTTGCAGTTTGTTGTTTAGTCCATCGTGCCACACTTTATCGAAAGCTTGTGACACATCAAGAAATACAGCACTACACACTTGTTTATTTTCCAGTGCATTTTCAATTACATCTGTTATCCTATGGACTTGTTCAATCGTTGAATGTTTTGTTCTAAAACCAAACTGGTGTTGTGGAATTAAATTCCTTTCTTCTATTATGTTTATGAGTCTTTTCTTTAGTAGCTTCTCAAACAGCTTGGAGAGAACCGGAAGCAGTGAAATTGGTCTATAGGACTTGACGTCCGAAGGTTCTTTGCCTGGTTTCAATATCATGATCACTTCAGCAATTTTCCAAGATTGCGGAACATGATATAATCGAAACGCTGCATTTATGAGGTGTAGTAGCTTACGCAATCCTATCTCCGGAAGTTCTTTTAACACTTGACCAGTGATCAGGTCATATCCTGGCGCTTTTCTGGTTTTTATCTCATGTTTGACGCAATTAGCGAGTTCGCTAAATTTCACAGGTTTAATTGGAATACTATCCATTCTGTGGGGTTCATTCAGAACTTCTTCGCTCGGTGACTGCTGTAGCAGGGGGGAGAAGGTCTGGGAGAGATAGTTCGCAAATATTGTCACTTTCTCTTTTGCGTTTCTCGCCCAGTTGTTCCCAACCCTGATGGGTCCTAGAGGTTTTCTCGACGTTTCCGTGCCTTTAGCTGCTTTGTACAGAGAGTAATCCGTAGTTGTATCTGCCGTTAGACTTAGAATTTTTCTTGATAGTGTTTCTTGCTCTATTTCATCGATAAGTGTGCCCAATTTTTTTGATAATCTGTTAAGTTCTGTTTTATCTCCAGGGAACCGAGTAACTTGCCATCTCTTCCTTGCTTTGCGTTTCTTCCTCAGTAACTCCCTAACGGCAACTGGGTAGTTGATTGTAGTGCCTCGTGTTGATTCATTTATTGTGGGGGTTGAACGCCACGCTGCATCTTGAATAAGTTCAGTGAATTCTGAAACTTCGTTGTCAAGTTGTTCTACTGTTCTAAGAGGTACATTCAGCTGAACTCTTGATATAATATGAGTCCGAAAGTTTTCCCAATTAGTGTGCTTGCTGACAAGACGGGGATCTTGTTCCTTCAGTATTACGTTTTCACTTAAAGTTAGAATGATGGCTGAGTGGTCACCAGACAGTTCAAAGCTTCCCGATACATTTGCATATTGACATGAAATTCCCCGGAGAATAAAGAAGTCAATGAGATCAGGTATTTTATTAATATCTGAAGGCCAGTACGTTGGCTTTCCTGAGGACATGAATTCACACGTGATTTGATGAGAAAGGGATGGGTGAAGGTTTACCTCGGCGACGTTTTGGTCCGTTCCGCAGGGTGCTAAATTAAAATGTATGCAAAGAAATGCCAATTATTTTCAAAGAAAGTCACAAAGGTACGATGTTTCTAAAGAAACACTTTGATTCCAGTGATTTAGTATGGGTTTTTATCGGCCTGGGCGGGATGGGTCCTGCTCAAATCTTCAATCCCCATTAGTGGTACCATGTAGAGTTCTGAAGAGGATGTCGGATGTGGTCCACCGGGTTGAACTCCCGGTTGAAAATTCAATTCTACAGATTTGAAGTTGTACTACTACAATTTAAATGTAGATGTGCTAAACAGAATCCGTTTCAACAGTTTTCCATAAGAAGGTACCACGAGCCACATACACGAATCTTGCGGGATTGTAGTTCGCATGAATCGAATTATACTAAAGCTTTCATTATTCCGATGTCAATGCAATTCGTATGGGACCCACACAAATCCAAAAGATTATGTCAAATTCGGACCTTTGTCTCGTAACGTTATGACAAGGTATTTACTAAATAAATAACAAGGTATTTACTAGAAGAAAAACACTCCAAATTATTATACAAAGGTTTATTATTTTTCTGTGTAGATCACTCGACACTGCCGCTACCTACCATCCAAATTTTCGCTTCACATGTTTATTTTGACGAAATAAACGCTTTACACTTAATAGGGTGTGCGCCTGGGTAGGAAAAACTGTTTATTGTTATTTTTAATCTAAGGTAGACCTCATTCTGAGGATTTTGGTACCAACCGCGACCTTCTAGCGTGTGTCAATTTTTTCCTGTGAATTTTTAAAGTTTCGACCGTTTATGACGTCACGGTGGGCTGGGGGGTCCCGCCCAGGCGAGAGGGGCGCGTGACGTCATAAACGGTCGAAACTTTGAAAAATCATAGAAACAGATCTACTCACGCTAGAAGGTCGCGGTTAGTGCCAAAATTCTCAGGATGTAGTCTGCTTTCGATTAAAAATCTAAAAAAAATCAAGGCGCACCCCCCATTCGAAGAAATAGGGAGTTGTGGGTGCCTTCACTAGGAAATTTGATTACTGGTTGCTAAGGACGCACAACTGAATACAACTCGAAGAAGCGAACAGCGATCGCATTTTGGTCAGCTAAAATTTCAACGGAGATTAGACCTCTTTTGCGATTCACACTCGTGTTTCTGATACATCGACAACCTCTAGGTTGTCATAGGGAGCAAATGGTTATCCCCACAGAGCTCTGGGTGGTCTCATTCGATTCAAAAAATTCGACACTATTTTAAATTGAAAAAAAAACAATACCTTTACATCGAAAGTTTTTGAGATAGGGGTTTTTGACATTTTCAGCCCTTATTTTTTAACCCTTAGAAGTGATTGACATCAACCAGACCCCAAATGGTCTATACGGGAACTGAGGAAAGTGCCACGTACGGCGGCCACATTTTTATTCCATTTTTGGATTCTAAGTACCTTAAAACGTAAACCAACAAATTTTGTGGAGGGGGGGGGTTTACGAAATATACTCTTGGTCGGTTCTATAGGTTCATTATTGAAAATAATAAACCAAAAATAAAGGGACAAAATCGTTCATACAAACAGCACAAATACTAAATTTTCCTACATTCGGTATTGAGGAAACAAACGAGGTAAATTGATTTAGATTTGGATTGATTATGGATGTGGAAATTTGATGAAAAAGTATCTATCTTCTACTGCGGACTCGGTTGGTACCAGCACTGTTGCTTCTCGGGGGACAAGATTTTGTTGAAACAGGTGTCTGCAAGGGCAGGTTGGTGCCATCCTGTGCCATTTCTGAGGGCTGAGCTAGGCGGCCCTCCTGCTCGGTCCTTCAAGCACATCTCCTCCAGCGACCCACCACTTCCTCCCCGACGCCGCTTAGACACCTGATAGCCCTCTCATGCTGC
Source organism: Apolygus lucorum (assembly GCA_009739505.2). Taxonomy (NCBI): domain Eukaryota; kingdom Metazoa; phylum Arthropoda; class Insecta; order Hemiptera; family Miridae; genus Apolygus; species Apolygus lucorum. Next base: position 27,837,411 of record CM019167.2, read on the forward strand.
CACCCCACCGGCTTTGTTAAATTTAACCGCATCCGGCCCTACCATCCCCCCTCTCTAGTAGAGCTTTCCCTCAACTTGTGACATCCCGTAACACATGATAGATTTTATTAGGTTTCGGTATAGTTTACTACATTGAACGATAACTAAGAAATGCATTTTAACCAGTCCGAATAACGAGAAACCTACTACTAGATGAATGCTATTTTTCCCAATTTAACCGTTTAATAGTACCTATTTTACGCACGAAAATTCCCCTCCATGACACCGCCTTTATATCGAAAAGCATACGTCAATCATGAGTAAATATACCTAGACTGTTAGAAATGGTTCTTTGACTAGAATCCACCGTACTCCAAGACCGATAGTGAGTATACAGCCAAGCGACGGAAGCACTGCACAGAGAGTCCATATTCTTGAAGAGAAAGGCTCTCACACTAGCAACGTAATGGTCCAAACCGTAAGCATAGGTTCTAGGAATAGTGGATTTGAGTGCGAACACAATTCTACATAAAATGGGTCTGTCTCCAACTGCGAGATGCAAGAGCGAATGCCCGCTGTCTGAGATTGCTGGAGCTGAGTTCACAAAATTAATTTTAGACCTGGAAACCAAAGATTTTAAATCGAAAAAGATAAAAAGTAAGAATTCGGCTGTATAGAAGTAACAAGAAATCGTCATTATAAAAAAAAAATCGTTGAGAAAAAAAAGACACCCAATGGTACATTAAAAAAGCCACAAATTATTACACAGCGGTTTATTATTTTTATGTAAAGACCAACTATCCAACTTACTACCTTCTAAGGACTAGGGGTAGGTGGGAGGGAAGCGGTTTGGGTCCTTAGCGCAAGGCTTGAGGGACCCGTGTGTACAGATCATCTTCACAATAAACGCGCATTCAACTATAATTCTTATTGAAGAATTGAATGATACCCCAGACTATCAGCAATAATCGTTGATCGTCTGAGAGGTATCTTTCATTTCTAAAAATTCAACACTATCTTAAAATTGGTGAAAAAACATCACGAAACATTCATAATTCATTGAGCGAACTGTGGAATTGCAATCTCGCGTTATTGTAATTCTGATGTAGCCTATCCCTCTCCCTATAAAAATACAGCATGAAGTTACCAAATTTCGTCAATTTTGAATTGGCTGATTGAAAGTAATCTGTTAAGGTTTCACGTATTCTCAGGGCAACTCACGGGTTCAATTTGATTCCCATCAAAAATCCACCCATCACTACATCAATTCTGCTACTCATTCGTTGGAATGCATGTAGAATGCATTCTTCCATCCTTTTTTCAATCATATTTGCGACAATTTGGCCAGTTTATTAAATTTTATATCCAGTTTTATATTACTGGACACATTGACCCAGTAAAAATGTGATATTTAATATAGTGGAGTGTATAACTACTATATAATATACAATATAGTAGTGTGAAACTTTGTAATAATTTCATAATGAGTAATTTTCCATTTCGATTATTTCATTGTCACGTTTTGTTTGTTTTTCAGTTCTGCTTGGAGGAAGTCAGTATCAAACAGGAACAAATCGATGAGGGCTTCGGCGGTCCGATGCAGAAGGTTCCGTCGCTCAGCGATCTATCGGACACGGAAAGTTCCTTGGGTAAGTTCTTCACTTACGATACGTATTTATCTTGCAGGACTGTTGAGTAGGCATCTCAAGTAATTGAAAGACAACACTTTTTCCGATTCACAAGTGAGAGCCTGCGATAAAGTATGTATCGTATAACATCAAATAGGCCACCTATAAAGTCATATAATTCCTGGAGGTTAGAGAGCTTCAGCTATACTTCATAAACTTATTCAATGCACCTTGTTGAAATACAGGTACAGGGCCGGCGTCGGGTGAGTCCTGGGCGTCCTCCCCATAATATTTCAACCATTTTATCAAGTAACTCGGAAAACGCATAAAATCGCAATAAAAGGTGGTTGAATACCAAAACTAGAACACTTAAAGAAACGAAAAAAAAATCGGATTTCCTTGGCAACTCTTGGCCGTGTGCCACTTCAACTCCAAGATGTGTCAATTATCATTTTAAAAAATACGGTATGGCGTATACTCATAAACACAGTGTCAGACGCTATTTTTACAATTTTAGCAGGAAAAAATAGTACTTACTCCTTCCAATGGTTTCCATTATTGCCGACACCAAGCCTGGAACGATTCTGCCAACAACTAACTGTTCTGTAGACGAGAAAAGTTGGAGATTCATAGTAGCTGATAATAAGATCTTGTTCGAACAGGAAACGGCGACACTTTTGATCGAAGTTTTTACAGCCATAGAAGGTTTTGAAGATGTAAATATTAACGTTTTGGGGACTGCGAACTCATAATGAACAGTGACTAATATTATAAATTCCGATGTTTTGACTTGATTTTTGACCACCTAGATTGGTCATTGTGCCAACTGTGCGGCGGTTTCGTTGCCTGCAACACCCAAATGTGGTTTAACCCAAACTAATCCAACTCTTATTCCTTGCTCATCTTGTTGGGAGGAAAGCTGAGAAAGATACGACTCAAAAGGTGAGATATTTTAGACGACAGTCTTGAATTCTGGAGAGCCTTGATTACGCTTTGGAAGTCCGCAACAATAAGTATAGTACCTGCAGTACTATGTAGAGATGTTGCCATATTTAGAGCTTCAATGACTGCGGCACACTCAGTTGTGTAGATGGGTGTACAATCGTGCACCCATGCCTTTAATGTTAGTGAGCGTGTATTCGGAACACTCAGTTATGAAAGATAATCGTTGAGTAAGTGATGTTCAAAACCAAAATAAACCTCAGCATCACCCTGGATAATAAATGCTGCGGCGAACTCTACATTACCAGCGAAACAGGCGGCCTCAGGCTGACGACCTCCTCGCATCATTTTGTGGCCATTTAGTCATTTCGAGCTCAAGCTCATCCTTTCTTATTTAGTGATGATCATACGACTTCGTAAAGAAAGGAGGGGGGGGGGCTCTCTAATGAGGATGTACCTAGTTGCTGTTGCCCCTGTAGATGCGCCACTTGAACAATTCCGCGGGGTCCGCGCACAGGACCCCTCACGTGATGACCTGCCGCGCCCGGCTAATCTGTCTTCATACAACTTCGTGCCCCAACCCCGTTTCGTCAATAAACTGAAGGGTGTCGGAATGAATTAGAATCAATCACCACCACCTGTCACACGTACTGATCACAAGTGCAGAATATTGTGCTTACACACATGCTAACTATATTTCAGAACAAGCTATTAATGTGTTAACCCCTTTTGTCAATTAAATGCAGTTAGTCCTCTGCAAATCTCTCTGCAAATCCTCGCCTTACACGTGAGTTTTGCAATTTTATACCGGTTTTCATACATTTTCAGTGTGGGCATTGATGAGTTGGAGTTGGTCGGAGCTTTAAATGTTCTATCGAACTACTTGAATTATCGATACTTTGTGTAGTTGAATCCGTTTTTCTTCCATTTGAACGTTCTATAGAGCCCTTTTGAATGTACAAAGGGCACTTCCAGAAGTGTCTTTCGTCACTTCCATCAAAATCGTAGAATTATCTATATTTTGTATATTTGAATCCGTTTTGATTCAATTAGAATGTACATAGAGTTCTTTTGAGTTTTCAAAGGGCAATTCCATAATATATTTGTAATAAATTAGATTGACGGTGGCCACTATGTTTTGATGATATTCGCCTAAATATCCGCCTGAGATTGTGCATGATATTTCGACTTGGGACCTGGGTACAACCTTATTCATTGCACAGCAAATTTACATTGAGCTAGGCTGCATAATACAAACATTATTTTTGTGACTGCTAAGCTAGGAGACAGTTGACGTTCAGAATAAATTCACTTTGTTGACAGTTTAAGACTTACTGTGAATAATCAAGTACGCAAATACTTAGGTTTTATGGTATAAAAAAAACTCTTGCATTTTATAATTACGTCCCAAGTGCACATTCAGACGGAGTCGATGGGAATTTATTATTACCATCAGTGATGTGCAGTATGACTCTTAATGATCACAGTGATACTATTGAAGTTGAAAACGAAGAGAACAGATTTGGATTTCTCTATTATGACTATAATATTGATTAGAAATGATAAATCAATTTCAACAGTTTGGTCTTCACCTATAACAAACATGTACAGTACTTGTCTTCTGAATTTCTACGGGGTGTCTAACATCACCTACCTTGCTTTTCGACTTCATTACTTAATTTCCTTTCCATGGAAAAAGTAGAAATATTCGTACTGAAATCTGAAAAATAAAATCTCCCAAGTTGATAAAGCACTAGATTTTTCGTACCCCAAACACAATTCTATAGGTGACTTGATGCATGAGGAGTAATCAAAAATTCAATCCCCCTTCAAATCGGATGGAAAAAGAAAACGTTAAGTATCTTAATGAAATTCGTGAGGTGCGATTGAATCCCACCCAGACATTGGCTGATAATTTATTTGAAATCGGTTGGAAACTGAAAATGATGCTTAACACGAGAACAAGGGTCTTACATTTTTCATGCACTGAGGTTTCTATCAAACCATCCAACCCAACCCATCCAACCCAACCCATCCAATCCTCATAAACTGTGAAAGTCTCATCAAAATTGGGAGAAAATTTCGAATAGTTTCACTTGTTATAAGGATTAGCAAACCGTATGACACAGACAAATTGACATGGAAACAAAAATTATGTGGGATGGTCAAAAACATGAAATGTGAGTGGAAATTTGGATTTTTGTGATTTTTTTCCAATATACCAATAGTGAAAATGCTTCCTTTCACTTGGTAGACTCAGGAGCCAAACTTGTATAAATGCAGCGAGGTCCATTTACGACGGAACCATCTCTTCAAGTTTGCAATTCATGTATTCCTATATTCGGTGGTGTGGTGAAGGTTGGAGGTTCCAGCATTTCGTTTACGATTTACAACGGGAAAATTATGAGAGACGCGTTGGTGATAGCGAAAACGAGGTTGAATGGACAAGGATGGGAGGCTGTGCTTTGTCTCAGTGAAGTCCTGCGTTGGTGGGGGTGCAGAGGGGAGAGCTGCAGATGAGTACCCAGTGGCAGAAGGAGCCGGAGCGAGGGGAGACACCAGAGGGAGTGGCAGGCAGTAAAGTGGACGTTTAGACCCCGATTGGAAAGGTTGGTCGAGTCCGGGCTTCGACTTGGAGCCCCCTTCCCCTCTGCTCCCTTGTAGACCAGGCTTTAGAAACCCGCTTCTCCAGGCAAGTCCTTCTCAGCTCGGATCAACTTTGCTGACCCAAATCGAAAGAGCTGACTCGCGTAGCCTACTTCCTACCTCAGGCTCCTACATCATAATCCATTGACATTTCTCGCCTACCCCGTGTAGCCCTTTCCATTCAATATTTCACTAACGAGCACCGAGAGAAAGGTGAGCTAACAATCAAACTTGTGAACTGCAGTGAAAGACGATGTGCTCCGCTCTAGTGTGAACGAATAAACATCAGCCATATTCCTGCCTGAGAAGCACAAAGCATCCTGAATCTAGCATCTAGTTCCTCGGTGACAAGCTGGTTATATCGAGGGATAAAATCCACATATTTATCCACATACTCTTAGAGGTGAACTTCAAGTAAAACATAGAAGAGAACGTTTGAATTTGACGCTTGTAGTCCACACAAACATTGTAGTTGTAGTTGAATGTACTCGTACAAAGGATGGACAGATTGGAGTTGTGATTAGCGATCTGAGTAAGACTCGAGCTTCTTCAAACTTCCATCAGTTTCAGATATCCAATATGTTTCCTTTGACCAAAGGATGATCCATTTCATCAAGTCTAACACAATCCCGTAAGGGTTTGGTTCATTGGTATTGTTATTTCGCATGTTTTCAAATTGTTGAACAATGATTATTCGGTTCTTTATGAACATACATTTGCGACTGGAGAAGATTGTCAAAACTAGAGGATATTGGTGGTGGTTTTGAAAAAATATAAAAAAATTTGAGAAAATTCTTCTAAAACCCCACAACACCTAGTCAACATACATAGTGGTTTCTTTGATTGAAAATGACTAACACTTTATCCCCCACTATCATTGGTTAAGGTATTTGTCCGAGGCCCTTCAAATGTCATGGTATATTCGCGATCAACAAAAAATTTCCTTTTAGTATCGGAATTCAATTTACTTTTCTCTTCTAAGTAAATCCAGATTATATAGGAATATTAATGAAATTTTTGAAGCCAACACCGATCATAGCGAAATGTTCCTTTAATTAGCTGGGATTGATCTCATTCAGCCGTCTTCCTGAGGGAAGATCAGAATTGGTTCTAATGATTTCTCTCATGGAATGATTTGCGTCACCCGCTTCCGTTATGGACCATTCAGAAACCGAATCACATAGAGAAAAAACCATACAGAGAAAAAACCCAAAGATTTATGTCTGTGAGACAAAATCTGGTGTACTCAGCTTAATCTTCAATTCTCAACCGATTTGGGTGTGTTTTTTTCGACTCAGACAACTTCTAAATTGCACCTTACGTCTCCAGAGTAGGTATAGAAATTCGCATGGGGAGGGGGCGAGTGGGGAGATAATGTTCACAAAATACACAATTTTTCAATATTTCGGTTCCTATCCAGGTTTCCTAATAGTACCCAAGCTTTCAAATTCAGGAAACAATCAATATACCTCTGGATTTTCATGAACTACTCTCTGTACCACCGTGTAACAAATCAGTGGCGTCACCTTTGTTCCTAGACACCAGAAACTTCTGTTTCGGTTTTTGGGTGTTTCATCTTGAATACCTACCAGAAATAACAGATGAAAGTTCAAAGTTACGACTTATTATCTCAATGGGGCATGTTAGGTATCGGAGGTAATGGATTTTAAAATACAGTTCAAATTCGAGGCTCAGATGTCGCTAGAAATCCACTATTTGTGACTCAAAATATTAACTAAAATAGAATTTTCCGAAATAATATAAATTATAATCGTCACGCTCTCGTTGGATTGAACGTTTGAGCCCACACTGAGGCAAACATTGATCCTATTGCAAGCATATCAATGGGAGATTCGCCGTTCCAAAGTTTCTTGCGATTGAATTCACAGATCCCCGGCAGATGGTCGGTATAGAGGGAGCAAACCATTTCTTACTCTATGAATTAGCAATCGGTGGGAGATGATTGCTACTAAATCCTAATAGCCTCCTGCTCTCTGGTGATCCAATCTTACATTGATTGCAAAGAGAGCCGAATGTTTCCTCGATGAGAATTATTACCTGAGTTGCGGTGGGGGACGATTCCGCCGTTTTTGCCATCTTCCTGGGCCCGTCATCTGCGATTCATCAAATGGCGTTCTACAAGAGAGTTGCGGGGTTCAAAATTGGATAACTGTATGTTATTAGAATCACGAATGAGTGCTCTAATGAAAGATTAATGAGAAGATATACGGGAGATACTTGGAAATTAATGTTTTTCAAACTCCTAGTGGAGAGCGGGGCACCCAAACCATTTTTGTAGCAATGATCATGTAACTACTTTGTTTTAGCTCAAAACAGTTTCTATTTGATCCAACTTTGTTATAAGCACTCCCTATGCTTCAACCACTAACACAATATTGATCATTTAAAACATACGGAAACTTTTATGAGGAGAGAGAGAGAGAGAGAGAGAGAGGGATTTTTGAGGGTCATAACTACCTCCTTGTGGTGGGGTATTTATATGAACCAAAGATTGAGTGAACAGACTAAATAACATGTTCTTTTTTGGACAGGGCTGATAAGAAAAATAGTAAAATGAAACTAGAGCATTACCATCGCAAAGGTAATCATAAAATCACAGTACAAAAACAGGGACAGAATAATCATGAGTCACAATATTCAACTCGTTATTTTTTCACAAAATAGAGAACGAAAATTTGCCAAAATCAAATCGAGAAAAAATCTAAAGTAGTCTTCTTGCCTTATAATAAGTAGTAAGTGTCCCCCCAAACACCATTGCAGACTCGAAAAATTCGCCCTCATCAGTTTAATTACAAAAAGACCACTCATGCAGCATGACTTAATAAGCGAATTTCCAAAGAAATCTTTCAGTTAAAGCTGCGATTTGAAAAACCAAAAATAATGGTGTTGGGCAATTTCTTTTAGATAAGTTTTATACCGTATGAATACCAATACACGGTGTTCATTATTTCTAAAAGGTAACTAATAAGACTTATTAGTAGAATGTTATTATCTTAATCTTAATCTTATTAGAGACTTGCCTATTAGTAGAATTCACTTAGTGAATCATAAATGATTACGCTAACAAGAGGTTCCTAGGTGGGTAGGTTAAGTTCAATTAAAATAGAATTAAGATAATAAAACATGGTTTTTGGTTGATCAAATGTAGACAAATAAGAGTCAAAATTTTTTAAATTAATTTTATTAGAAAATAAGATTTTACTGTGAAGCCAAAAATTTTGAGTCTATTGTAACAGCGCCATTTTCTTAAAAAATTTGCTAAGACTTCTACACTATACAGGGTACGGAACTCTAGTAAAAGACTACAAGTTTCCCTAGGACTGGAAAAATTCGCTGTAGCGCTCCTCTCAATTGTCATAACTGGGTAAGAAAGTGTGTTGTTCATTTGTAAGGGTGAACCTGATTGATGGTCGTGGAAAACCAAATATCATAGAAAATACGCGGGAAATCGAGATATTAGCTGTATGAGAGAAAATTCAGCCTTGTGGCTGTGGCACATAGCACGAATCGTTCAAATTTTTTTCTCGCATCGTGGCTTCTACTGATCGGATCTATGATGTAATCCATGTGGTTTTCTTCTTTGGCACAGTTTTAAACTTCCCTCCATATTTGAACAAAGTGTGAGTTTCTCAGATCCTGAGAAACAGATGTTCGAGTAAAATCATGTTTGGGCGTGGGTAATCGCTACTGTTTGTCCAATGTTGACGAATTTCGATCGGGAGTGTCCCGAGACTACACCAACATTATTTCACTTTCAACCTGGTTTTGGGTAGTTATATCAGTGCTTCCTGGGCGTCTTCTGTCGACCCAAAATACAGTCAGTCGGGGAACCAAAATTGTTCAAAAGCTCTGGAAGTGGGCATTTTGATTTTGGGGAATACACATTTTTTGATTTACTGCATTAACGATTTTTATTTGAAAAAATATTTCACCACTACCATCAATGTTGTTGCACATAAATATGAACACCGAAGTATTTTCATCAGCACTTTTAGCTTGGCAGCTAAATCCGTGGTTATATGGTCTGAGATCCGAACCCGGACATTGGGTTGAGGGAGATGATTGAATCAGCTTGTAGGTACCTGAGTTGTTGGAGGGAGAGTGTGCCTCTTCTGGCTACGCCATCAGCCGACGCTTCTCCTACAAATGAGTTTGAGTTCAGCTGCATGTCCCACGGGGCCCTCTTGCTCAAACAGTGGTACGTCTTCGAGTAGCCGTAGCCTTGAAAGCACACCAGATGAATGTTCCTCCTGTCAGGACTCGGTAGTTCATCCACTCTAGGTAGCCCGCTCGTATCAGATCCTTGGCTGACCTGCCATGCCATATTCCACGCCCCGTAATCGTTGCCCTAATCACTTTTTTTATTTCACTGTATATTGGCAAGAGCTGCTGCAGCCTCGAATATTACGTCAATTTCATATTTCTGAATTTCGGCCAGAGACCACCGAGTTAACTTTTACATTTTGAGATCATCTACTATGCATCGGATTTTGACATACTGCACGAATACAAAGCTTCCTTATCTTCGATTGTGGGGAAGCAAAAGGGCTTATTCAGAAATAAAATGTAACTGTAGGAAACCAACAGAATTTACAAAAGATCCGAAAATGTTGATATTCATAAACCGAAAAGTGCTGTGAAGCATCCTACTTTGATTGTATTATCTTGAATCTCAAGCCTCGCTAACGTCAGCACGCGGTTTGATTTGGAAGACTCTCTCGTCTCTATAATTTCTGTCAATATCTACAGCACCACGGGTTTTGCTTGTGTTAGCACCGCCCCGCCATAAAGAGTCACATCTACATCATCAGCGATTCCTAAATATTTTCTTGCGGAGACATCCGTTTGACGCTTCATTGAAAACTGAGAGCTCTTCCCTTCATCAATAGCATTGTCATTTTTTTTTTCCTTCTTGTCTCGATCTGTCCATCCTTTTCCTGTATTCCCGGAGTTGGTTGAAACGTGATATCATCACCATGAGAAATAAGGCCAGTGTACTAACTGTCGACACATCAGGGACATGCGGTGCTATGCATTTTCAGACATTGAAATTGTAACTGATTGGTGGGATCAGTTCAATAATACGGATAAGAAATCAGTGGCGCCACAATCCTCAAAAAACAAATTTTCTTAATAGCTGACAACACTACATAATACAATATTTAAAACATTAATAACAATGATATATAACTTTAAATACAATAAATAACAAATATATATAACACCAAGACCAACAAAAAATTTTACAAGATGCGATATGTGGATCCATCATATCAAATTGAACAAGAAGAAGAAGATACGGTATGCGGACCACCAGATCAAATTGAAAAAATAATCGATTTTGTGAAGTTCCGCCTCAACAATTAGATCTTCAATCTTTTCTCGAACTATTTCACAGGTAGTCTCCAAATAAAGTCAGGCAGCTTTTTGGAAAGAAAAAACAAAAAAAAACACAGGAGCCGTGCTGGGTCGGATTGTTCCTCAGTGATGACGTCAGATGTACTGTAGGCAGCCTCAGATCATTGCATTGTCGAGTGGCGTAATTATGCACGTCTGAGGATTTTTGCAGGCCACTTATATTTCGCCGGACAACACATGGGTTACTAAATACAGATAAATCGGGTAACGTGAAACAGTGGAGCTCCTTGAAGCGGCCTCTATAACTGTCGCTGTACCCCAAATTGAACAGGAACCTTACTATCGCCTTTCGTTGCTCAAAAATGTAGGGGCCATGAGGCGAGTTTCCCCGTACAATAATACAGTAGACGGGCCATAAAACGTGCGTGGAAAACTTACTTCAACACTGTAAAGAAAACAGACCGCTTCAGCCGTCGCAGCATACATCATGCAAACTCAAATTTTCAAATATCAAATGCAAATTTGCATGAATTTTCAAATTCATATAAATATCTAATTTTCCATGTAAATTCAAATCTGATAACATCGTTGACAAGAACATTAAATTTCCCGTTAGGTGAGCCACAACACATATTTTTAACCTTTCAACTAATTGGATTTTTGGTTTATTATTTTCAATAATGAACCTTTGGAATCGACCAAGAAAAAACAATTTTAACACCCCCTCAAAATTTGATGGTTTACGTTTCAAGGTACGTAGAATCCAAAAATCGATTAAAAATTTGGCCGTCCGTCCGCCGTACGCCGTACGCGGCACTTTTGCCAATTAGCATTGACCGATTTTGATGAAATTTGGTATGTAGGCTCCATTTGGGGTCTAGTTGTGCCCCGAAGCTTTTGGTTGAGGTAGGCCACTTCTAAGGGTTCCAAAATCAATTTTGAAAACGCCCTAACTCAAAAAATTTCGATATAAAGGTATTGTTTTTCCTTCAGTTTAAGATTCTATAGAATTTTTAGAATTTTTTGAGACCACGCGGAGCTCTGTAGGACAAACCGTTCGCTTCCTAAGAAAATTCAAGTGTTTATTTTGAAATATAAATATATATAAATCAAAACACGAGTGTGAATCGCAAAAGAGGCCTAATCTCCGTTCAAATTAGAGCTGATCGAAATGTAATCAATAGTTGGTGTTTTTTTTTTGTTTTTTTTTCCTTTCCTTCATATTGGATGGTTGGTGATTTTGTAGACGAGTGATCTATATAGAAAAATAATAAACCATTGTGTAATAATTTGCAGCGTTTTTTACTCTAAACTTAAAAGTTTACAATTTTTAGTTTTTTTGACAAAATTCTCAAGAGATTTTTACCCATTTTCTGTAGAGTAAAATCAATGCCGTTTTCAGCAAAAACATCCTCAAAATTTCAGCTTTCCAACGATGTAATCGAAAAATGTTTTACAAGGGAGAAATTTGTGTTTGAACGCGGAAAAACGACGGCGTCGGATGAGACCGCCGAATTCTTCCGTAAAAACGTCGATTCCGTTGAAAAAATTCACGTCGATGTTTTCAACTCGAAAACCGCATTGATTTTCGTCTACAGAAAATGGGTAAAAAATCTTGAGAATTTTGTCAGAGAACTCAAAAATTGTAAAGTTTTAAGTTTGGACTAGGAAAAAATGCGAGGTTAAAAATATGTGTTGTAGCTCACCTGATGGGAAATTTAGTGCTTTTCAACGGTGTTATCAGATTTGAATTTGCATGGAAAATAAGGGAGCTATAGTCCACAATAGACCTCGTTAGGTTGCAGTGGAAGGAGTCTGTAGATCAGCTCGCAAAAAGACCTCCAACGAGAAGGAAAAAAAAGGGAGCTATAGTCATTTTAGTAAGACAAGGTTCAATACACGAAAAAATCTTAAAACGTGAAAAACTCGAAACGGAGCATTAAAAAAATTCTACATGTGACATTTTGCTGCAAATTACTAGTACAAACGATCCCTGATGTTTGGCCGTATCTTTCTCGGGCACCCTGTACATGGCAGGCCCACGACAGCCTGTTGTCGATTCTCAATCCCAGGCACACCACTGTATTTTCGAGCTTCCCTTTCAAGCAGACTTCTAGGTTTTGGGTTTTATCCAAGTTGAGACGCAAACTATTTGCTCCACACCATTCCTGAATTTGCACATCTGAAGAATGCAGGACATACTGATATGATAATATTCTTCCTGTACTTGAAAACTTAAGACTACTTGAGTTTTTGTAGGTACCAATATGATCGATGAGAAAAACTGATTTTTTTAATTCGAAAAAAACTTCACAGTAAAATCTTCTATTTGTGCAACACTTTTCATTGCAGAAGACACTTTCAATTGCAGATGTGTAGTTATTTATTCACGCAAACTACATGTGCCATTAACTCGGTGGTTCTATCGAATTTTAGGTCTCCAGCGGTTCCAACGGCGTATTTTAGTGTGATAATTGAGTTGTAAGGTTCTGGTTTCTTCGACATCAGGCGGCTGCATGACTTGATAGTTAAGTGTTGGTCGGGATCCAGCCAATACTGAAAAACTCTTCTTCTTCTCGCTTTTATTGTCGACGTTTCCGGCCTCAACTGGGCCCTTCCCGGGGCGGGTACTTTTGTAAAATAAACAGAATTGAGTAGTGCCTAACCTTCTTGCAGGTCTCTATCGTTGTATGTCTTACTGTTAGTACGCGTATAACAACCAATTTTAGGTAAAGTACCTACAAATTTTTAATATTTTTCATTGCAATGTTCATTCGTTTACCTGTACGAACAATCTATCGTTCACAATGAAAAACAACTGTATTTGAAAAATGGCGTGTTCCCTACTTAAATCCGCCTACTATCAATTAATTTACTCATAAAATTAAAATTAAAAAAACTGAAAATTATTACACAATGTTTTAAGATTTGTCTGTATCGATCACCCAGCATCATCGAACGTGGCTTTTCCATCAACACTCTGAACGCTGACGCGAAAACCTGCCGCACACTCTTACTGACAGTGTCGCCGTCAGAATTTTTATATTGCCATTAATTTCCGTAAATTAGTGTGTTTAGAAGCTTTTGGAAGTGTATTAGAGCTTTAAAAAGAGAGAGAGAGAGAGATTTAGAGCGTAAAATTCATTGAGGCACGTGATGTCTTCAGAGATCATCTGTAAGCTGTTATGGCTTGAGTTATGCAGACTTGCAATGTACTTACGCTATTTTCTTTGCACAAATTTTAGGTATAGAACCATTTTTCAGCTGGCTTTTTGTTGAAAGGTTTGGAAATTAGAACAGAGGAAAACAATAAGAGATTAATAAATGTTGGTAAATGGAGGTAAACCATTAATTTTTATTTCTCACTCGATTCTCAAGATTCATTATTGAAAAAAAGCCGCTCGGACCATCCTGAGTTTGGGCACTTGTAGCACTTTTGTTACTTCGGTTCTACAATACTGGTGATCCTCAGCTGGGCCGACGATTGACACAGATTATTTGCCGCAGTTCTGGTCAAAATCCTCTCGTCAACGAGAAAGCGAGGACGATAAGAAAACAGCATCTTGGAAGTTTTTAACGTATTATTTTGGTTCTCTCTTGGTTATCCTTGACGTCTTCGTGCAGTGGTGAGAGTGGGATTGCCTTGTGTTGTAAAGGTTTTTTCTCTGTCTATAAACTCAAAAGAACGCTGTGGTACCTAGCCTCTTGACCATATGAACTGTACACCATCAAGCAAGACCAAATTACGTATAAAATGGCTCCTTATTTATTCGACCATCTTGCCAAATGCTAACACATACAACATACATAGGTTTCTTTTGGTAAGGAACGTAGAGTCAACTTTCACACCTGATCAATCGTTCCTGACTAAACTCCCCCAGTGGTGGTCAAATTTTGGACTAAGAAGGCATTTTCTCGTTTTGGTTTTGTGGAGTCAATGGAAAAAATTACCGCAAGGTCCTGAGGAGACGACTGACACGGACTGACCTGTTCGACCCACGCATCTGATCCGTCCGCATGGAACTCGTTCACGATCCTACTCTTGTTCGTTGTTTCTCTCCAGCCATCAGACTAATTTCTGTATTCGACTTAAATCTAGCTTATTGATAATATTGCTGTTTATCTGTTGTAGAGCGACATATATAGATGACAGTTTTCCGTCTTGTAGTTTTGCTTTCGTGGTTCTCCACTTAGTTCATCTTAAATCAATCAGTAGTTACTTCATAATTTAAAGTTGCGAGTAAGGGAGAGAACAAATGTACGTAGTATGATATGCATAAGTAGCGCCCCAAGAATATAACTGTGACAAGTCAAAAACGCAGCAAATTATTACACAAAGGTTTATTATTTTTCTTTATAGAACACTCGTCTGCAAAGAACACAGCTCTGCCATAGTCACCACCTACCTACCACATACCTACTTCACAATCAAGTTTATTTGGAAGAAATAAGCGCTTCCACTCAATTCACAGAAACAGGGAGTTGTGGATGCCTTCATTAGGAAATTTGATTAGTTACTGGTTGCTGAGGACGCAAAACTGAGTACAACTCGAAGAAACGAACAACGATCGCATTTTGGTCAGCTAAAATTTGAACGGAATTTAGGCCTCTTTCGCGATTCACACTCGTGTTTCTGATTTACCATAAGTCCAACCCTTCAGTTCTCATAGGAACCGAACGATTGGTCCCGCAGAGCTCTAGATGTCGCATTCGACAGTAAAAATTCAATACTATTTTAAATTGATGAAAAACCAATGCGTACCTATATAACGAAAAAGCCCTTATTTTTCAACCTGCAGAAGTGAATCAATGAAAAACTCCTGGGCACTACTACACCCGCTATGGAGTCCATATACCAAATATCATCAAAATCGGTCCATGGGAATTAAGGAAAGCCCTGCGCAGGTACGGCTGACGGACGACAACATTTTTATTCGATTTTAGGATTCTATGTACCTTGAAATGTAAGCCAACAAATCACTATTGGAAATAATAAACCAAAATCTCAACTTTCAGGCAAACGCTTCGTAGTTTCGAGTTCCAAAAATTTGCTTATAAAATCGTCAATTTTTTCTATTTCTAAAGTTGTTAAGACTCTATTTATGACTGTGTTCACAAAAGTTGAGTTTAATAAATTTACTGAAATTGACTATTAAACTGAATTTTATTTAGAATTTACTCAGGTAGAAGAGAAGATAGGAAGATTTAGATGAAATTGTCATCCGGCCCGAAACCAAATACACGACATAGGTGCGATATAACAGACATGAAACTGTTAATAGATGTGGTTTGATGGTTAGGTTAATCATCCGGCTCGGGACCTTCAAATTATCGTGTAAAGTGAGGGAAAAGGCGAGAGAAGTTTCGAATACGAGATTTTAGCTAGAGCGGATTCTGATGGTATCTCGAGCTGACCTTTTTAACGACTGATGTAGGCTGGAACCATTATTTTATTTGTAAATAATATTTTCACGACAAAAGTGACTCTTACCCACATAAAGGCATCTAGCCCTCATCTCTACCTACTATAAACTCGAATACAAAATCCTAACTCAAGCTCTTGCCTGATTTTGGAGAACAATGAGTTGTCACGGTAGGTACTATCCAGGAGGAATTGAATTATTGTCTCTATTTGTAACGCTGCTGTGCTTATTTTGATCTTTAAAATGGCCAATTTCTGCCTAAATCCGCAAAAAAGTTTAGAATTTCAGACAACATAGCATTTTGGGGGACTAGATTAATGAAGTGAATATTACAACCATTGGAAAAGTACTTTGAAATGTAGTTCCAGGCTGATATCGGTGGCCCCCGCAATATTCTTGTAGAGCTCTTCCAGATCTCTCTGCTTAGATAAACAACTCAATAACCGATTCTTTTTACCTGTCACACTGCTATTCTTGAGGTGCGAATTATTAAAATGACGAGAAGTTCCACTTTCATTTTTGGCAACGGAAAATTTCGTAGAAGGGTGGAGTAGTATGAATGTTTTGTGTGATGAGAAGAGAAGGATGATGTGATTCACGTCATTAAAAGCTGATATCTTTGATTTAGAGCGGGGAATAAAAGGTGGCTTGAGGATCACTGAAATTGGGGCTACTGGGTCCAACGCTTGCAGTGGTAGTGTGAAAAGAAGTAATTGATTGGTGGATTGGAAGCCCTGGCAAGCTTGCAACCAGTTTTCTGCAGTCGGTTCATGCGGCTGGAATGGGAAGAAGTGATTTCTGCCATTGTATATGGTTTACACCCGTCCGTACTCTCCTCCAGTTCCCTGTGCCTCTGGTCCGCATTACTTGAGCTATGAATAGCAAAACGATCCCCTTTGAGAAGGCCGCGCCATGGTGCGTGACTAATAATACCGTTTTATTGCTAATTGCGTTTAGTTTTTGCTATCCTTACGAGATGCATAAGGATTCTGCTCTCTATGATCGCCGTTTCCAGCTTCCGCGCCTTCAGAGCTCTTATGTTGCCTTTGAGCCCCACCAGGTTGAAAATCAAAGCCCATTGTTCACTGTAGTTTGCTCTCTGTGAATACGCTGGGAAGTAAAGTAACATATTTGAGCGCCCGAAGATTATTGCTTCCAAGTGTACCAAGGTTGTGGAAGAATTTCTTCCACTCTTCAAGGATCAAAGAGAAGTTCTCCAAAATCAAAATTCCCCCTCGCGTTTTACGTTTTGGACCTTCCTGAACAATTTTGGTTATACGTCTGTGAGTCTGTCATGAAATCCTTGTAACGGGCATAACTATACGAAGTCATTGTCCGATTTCGATGAAATTTGCAGGGATTGT
Source organism: Apolygus lucorum (assembly GCA_009739505.2). Classification (NCBI taxonomy): domain Eukaryota; kingdom Metazoa; phylum Arthropoda; class Insecta; order Hemiptera; family Miridae; genus Apolygus; species Apolygus lucorum. Next base: position 27,854,772 of record CM019167.2, read on the forward strand.
GCGGGTTGGCGTGTAGATCGTCTCCTATCGGCCACTTTAGACTCATGTTCGATCATGCCTTTCCTTTCTGGAAGTATTTTGCTCAATGTCCTACCTGTCAGATCTATCGACTATTGGACACCTTATGTATTTGGGGGGTCCGGTGTAGCCATGGTCGTTGAGGCGTCGTTGTTTGGCGGTGGACTTTGGACCGATTTCTGCGGGGATCGTGGGTTCAAGGCTCATCGCCGGCAGCGTGTCCTCCCTTTGGAAGACAGCTAATGACGTCCGCGACGCCAGGAATGGGCCGCGGACGAAAATCCAACTTCACTCTTGTTTACTTCACTCTTTACTTTCTCGTCTCCTATGAAAATCATCGCCCTTAGATCGATGAAAACCTCTGCGCATGCGCAAAAGTTAAAACCTGTTACCAGCCATAACTAATACATTTTTCATCTGAATTTGATCCTCTTGATTTGGTCCTCTAAGAAAATCATTGTCTTCAGATTGATTGTCTTTGAGTATGCGCAAACGGAAAAACATTGTACCTGCCATAACTTCACAACGGTTTCCGTTCGATTTCGATGGGATTCTCAATCGTTGTGTGGTTACTCTGGATGGTTCCCTAAAAATTTCATCATGTCATGTGAACATCAAATTTGGAGGGCAGTGAAAGGAACTTAGAGATTCATCGGATCATCTATACAGTCGGGTTAAGGATACGAGGAAGCTATGAAGGAAGCTATATTGCAAAATACACAGAATTCGAAAAGCCCGCTTCTGTTTCCTGAAGACGTACATTATTTGATAACGGAATAAGGTCCAGGAAAATAAAACGATTTCACCACCATTCGAAGAAACATCATCTTGAGGGATGCTAGTAATTGAAGAACTGCATCTCTTGCAGTAAGACTAATTTATTTCCATCTACTCAACTATCTCTATTTGTTTAACCATCTCAAGCTGTCAGTTGGGAACCCCTGAGGTCGACGAAAATCCATCAAAGATCTGTACGGCTAGCCGTGATGAGGCAGAGGGGACCTCAGTGGTAGTTGAAGTCCGACTTCCAACGAAAATAGCAGAAAAAAAACGATGCAACTAATAGGGAGACTTGAAAATCGACCAAGAGTCACGGGGCCTCTGAGTCATCGGAATACTACGAATCTGGGAGAGCAATCCCGCAGGGAAGATCAGACGTGCGCCTCTCCAGTTGGTCATCATTCCATATTGGTTCTGCTTCCATCGTTATTCACACTACTTTTCACCCCTTTGGAACTTGCAAAATGGACATTCTTGATAGGAACCAGAATTTTCGTGGTTCATCTTCCCAATCTTCTTACATTTTGGTTTATTATTTTCAATACCTAATAAGCCTTTGGAATCGAGCAAGAAAAAAAAAGTTTAACCCCTCCCTCAAAATTTGATGTTTTACGTTTCAAGGTACGTAGAATCCGAAAATCAAATAAAAAATTTTCCGTCCGTCCGCCGTACGCGGCATTTTTCTTAGCAACACTGGACAGATTTGGTTAAAATTTGGTATGTGGGCTCCATTTGGGGTCTAGTTGTGCCGTTTGTTTGATGTCAGTCACTTCTAAGGGGTAGATATTGAGGGTTGAAATTTTCAAGAGTGTCCTAGATCGAAAACTCTCGACATAAAGGTATCGTTTTTCCACCAATTTTAAATAGTATTGAATTTTTAAAAATTTTTGAGACCACCCGGAGGTTTGTAGGACAAACCGTTCGGTCCCTACGAGTACTTAAGGGTTTTCCTTCGATATAACAGAATCATGAGTGTGAATCGCAAAAGAGGTCTAATCTCCGTTCAAATTTCATCTGACTAAAATGCGATCGATGTTCATTTCTTCGATTTGTATTCAGTTTTGCTTTCTGCGTAACCAGTAATCAAATTTCCATATGAAGCTTTCTATTTTTCGAATCGAGTGTGAAGCGTTTAGTTCTTTCTAATAAACTTGATTGTGGAGGTGTGAAGGCAGTATGGTGTGGTAGTACCTACCAATAGTTGGTAGGTAAAAAACGCTGCAAATCATTGTCAAAAGGTTTATTATTTTCTGTATTGATCACCCTTCTGTATAGATCACTGGTTCTCCATCAATAGCACCTACCACCATCTGTATTCTCCCTTGACCTTCTCTCTCAAATTTCAGCTTCCTGCGTTCAATAGGATTGAAAATCCTATCCGGAGCTCACTCAGCTGATCAGTGCTATTCCAGGCGTCTCCAGCATTCGAGAAGATCTTCACTCTTCAGATCACTGATCAGCTGAGTGAGCTCCGAAGCCATTTTCAATCCTATTGAACGCAGGAAGCTGAAATTTGAGAGGGATTTTTTTCTCTTATTTTACGGTATATCTACATGAAAACCAGTGATTTATCTGACATTTGTATTACTTATTGTTCTGAAGTTAAACCAAATCAATTCCAACTTATGGCTCTTCTATTACAAGCAGATATCGATTTGATATGAAGTGTATAGAACGATACCTAGGATATCAATAACGTGTCAGCGGAAAAGTTCAAATGTATTCTATTAGGGACTTGTCATTAGAAATATTTATTTGGTTTTAATTTTTAATTTGAATTAGACCAATTCCAAAGACAAACATCAACAAATATAAGGATTTCGTGTGTTGGATTTTATATTCATGTCAAGCCAAAAGAAGACCACTAGACTTTCCCATTTGCGCTTAGTCAGGGAGTTAACTATTCGTTCAGAGAATAACTAATACATTTTGACGCTTAACGTATCTTCTCTCCTTTGGAACCTTTGGAACCTTTGGAATCGACCAAGAAATAAAAATTTTTAACACCCACTCAAAATTTGATGGTTTACGTTTCAAGGTACGTAGAATCCAAAAATCGAATAACAATTTGGCCGTCCGTCCGCCCCACTTAGCATTGACCGATTTTGATGAAATTTGGTATGTAGGCTCCATTTGGGGTCTAGTTGTGCCCCGAAGATTTTGGTTGATGTAGGTCACTTCTAAGGGCTCAAAAATTAATTTTCAAAACGCCCTAATTCAAAAAATTTTGATATAAATGTATTGTTTTTCCTTCAATTTAAGATTCTATAGAATTTTTAGAGACCACGCGGAGCCCTGTAGGAATTTACGGGTTTTACGTGCGAAAAATCAGAAACACGAGTGTGAATCGCAAAAGAGGCCTAATCTCCGTTCAAATATTAGCTGACTGAAATGCGAAATTATGATTTTCTTCATGTTGGATGGTGGTAACAATGGCAAAGCCGTGTTCTCTGCAGACGAGTGATCAATATAGAAAAATAATGAACCATTGTGTAATAATTTGCAGTGTTGTTTCTTAATTTCGCCTGAAAGTGATTCCAAACTGTGCAAGGGTTTGCTCCCCCAAGCGAGAAGGGGAAAATTTTGTGTTTGAACACCGAAATACGTGAATTTTGGTTTATCTTGTCTTCGGGATGAAAATTATGCGTTATAAAAGTTCTGTAAGGAGCCTTTTTCGACTTAGAAAACGGGGAATGATAACAGAGCGTATCTCGAGTGCACACACCCACGCTCTATCGGGACCTCGTGGTAGGAAGGGAGTGGTGGGGTGAGGGGGCTGTGAGGACTATTTCTGTCGAAAAACGCTGCGACAGCCTGAGCCCCGAACCAAAGTCAAGTGAATGAATCCCAGCGATGCTCTGGCGGGGGCGGGCGGGTTGAGTGGAGGGCCTGACGAGGGGGGCCCCTTGGCGGGCGCGGGCGGGAGGATCCGTGGCCCTGGTGGAGGGGGCCCCATTCATCCCACGTTACCGCTAAACAGCTGCTGAGGCCGCTTACAACTCGTAGCCGAGCGAGGAAGGTCGCGTCTCCTCCACGAGTGGAGAACGCGCGTAGTTCTCAAGTGATAGCGCTGAGGTTTCATTCACGACTGTTCCTACATTGAACAAGATCAAAATTTCGAGGAAGGGTGCCAGTATCATACAAGGAAGGTTCCAGTCTCTGACAGCAGCGTTACCAACCCTACAGGTTTTCCGGCAGGTCTTCGGGAACCTAGGTGAAATCTACGCCGTAGATTCTACGGGTTTTTTGAAAATATTGGCTGAAAGCTGATTTATTGTAATTAATTTATGTTCTTCATAAATTGTCTGCTTTCTCTTCAACTTACCGAATTATTGACGTTGACTTTCCAAGTCTGGTGACTTGGCTGTTTGAGGTCGCTAGTCAAATGGCCGCCGTTTCATGTCTCCATAATTGTCAATGTACGATTTTAAAGATTGATGATTGTGAAACCATTTTGAAAAATTCAATGTTTCGTTTAAAATTCTGTGATTTGATTCTATTCACACGTTTTTCCAAAATGCAATAAGGAAACATATTGTTAGGAATGCATGCATTCCAGGGGACCATTGGATAAGCACTAGATCAATGTAAACCAGTTGGTAAGCGAGAAAACTATTTCACTCGATGTAATTTATTTAGTATTTCATTTAGTAATTAATAATTCATTTAGTATTTCAGGCAAGAAATAGTCCCCCCTCACCATTATCCACCATAACGTTTCTAGCGGCATGGGAGCATCGAATTTGAAGAGCTTTTGAAAATCTATGATCTACGATACTGAACATGGGAATTCGAGTTCAGCCCCCCCCCCCCTCCACCACGGCAATGGTGCCAGTCTGGCGCCAAAGCGGAAATGCTTCGTAACGTTGAACTTTCATCTATTAGTTTTGATAGGCAGTCCGTCGAAGTTCATTTCCGTATTCAAGGTAAAACACAAAAAAAAGAAACATGAAATATGTATTTTAAGGTGTCCTGGCACCATGGTGGCACCACTAGTAGTTCCATGGTGGTAAAGAGAATAATTCATGAAAATCCGAAGGTATAATGAGAATCTTTCCTCAACTTCAAAGCTTGGGTGCAATTAGTAAGCTATAAAGGAACCGAAATATTGAAAAGTCGGATATTTTGTGAATATTATCCCCCCACTCGCCCCCTCCCCATGCTAATTTTGATACTCTGATGAAACAGTGAGCAATTTGGAAGATTCTTGAGTCGAACAAAAAAATGAACACGCAAATCGATAGGAAATTGAGGCCTTGGCAGAGTTTACAAGTTTATATCCGCAAACGCACGTTTTTTAAATCATTAACCCCCCCCCCCCTTTTCCCCCTTAAAAGGCAAAATTCGAAATTCCGGCGACGAAGTGCACGACTAGATAGATTTTCGCGTCGAATGAACAACAAGAACCACGAAAATCGTTTGAAATTGAGGCCTGGGCAGAGTACACAAGATTAGGCCCAAAAACGCACGTTTTTTTGAACAATAATACCCCCCTTTCCCCCCTTCAAAGGCAAAATTCGAAATTCCGGTGACGTAGTGCACAACTAGATAGTTTTCCGCGTCGAACAAGAAAAGAACCAGGAAAATTGGTTGAGAACTAAGGCCTGGGCAGACGACACAAGATTTTGTCACACACACACAGAGACATGCACCTATGATTTTTTTCGCGGATTTGGATTCAGAATGGTCTAAAACGGATTACTGAGTGATTACTGACTGATTACCGTTTTTTCTGTTGAGTGTTGTCCTCCTTCACCCCAGATCGATCGCATAAGGACGCCCAAGTCTTACTGTGGGAAGCCCTAAAAAGGATAGGAACGATTATTTTCTGTGATTCCCACTCAAACCTCTTCATTTGTTACGATAGGTAGGTACTCCTAATTTGTTGTTTCAGACTGGGTTAGTAGGTATACGACTGAGTTGTAGGTAGGTACTTACCTAGTGCTAGGTGCTAGGTGGCTGTTACCTCAATAAAATATTTTAAAATATTTGGAAAAGCTCTTCTCAATTTAGTTCAATGATCCCAGAAGGTGTGGTATTTTTTTATAGACCACGTGTTGTGTAGATTCCTACGGGAATACCTTTGGGATTTGAGATATAAATCTACGGGTTTTTAGAACTCCGACCTTCGGGTTTTTGACACGATCGGGTTGGTAACACTGACTGACAGCCTCATTAAATTTTCAATTTGACAAGAACTCTATTTTAAATCATTTAACAGCCTTTGTTTCAAATAGGAACTTATAGAAAACGAGGAACTTGAACATTTTCAGTGAGGTAAATTGTTATAAAAAGAGTGACAGTCATCATGGATTGGAGATCTTCCCATTTCCTGGTATTGAGTTTCAGGGGGTCTCAGTCGGTCGCCGTTCGTTCCTCGTTCCGGGTCAGTATTTCACGAAATTGAAGGTGCAAAATTTGAGAAGTTATACCTACATTTTAAAGGATTTTAGAAATTCATTAGTGCACGGCCCTAGGGAATTGAAGAACTGAAACATTGCCGGTGGAATCATCAAAATCGAATAATAATTGCCAGAAAAATATGGGAAAAACCGTTTATTAAGTTGTTTATCCCGTTTTGGTTTTTTATTTTCAATAATGAACCTTTGGAATCGACCATGAAAACATTTTTTTAACACCCCCTCAAAATTTGTTGGTTTACGTTTCAAGGTATCTTTTAAGGTTTCAAGGATCTTTTAACCCGTATCTTTTAACGGTATCGTGTCGGTTGGATCTACCATCATCCTCACTTACGTTGTGTTAACGGTAATATAGGTCGGCTGAGACTCTCCATAAAATTCTTTCCTTTTATTTCCTCCATTCGAGTAAGTTCTGGAAGGAAGTTCAATTTAGTTATCAAATTTCTCAATTTACCAAATTAAATTTTTACGGGTAGTCCAAAATTGAGTCATAACACACGGCTTTGGGGGGATTGTGAAGCCTTTACTGTTCCAACATGCAAAAGTGAACCTTTCTTTGGTGATCTTTTACTATTTTATTTTATAGTTTTCAACTATAAAAGTATCCTTCTGCAATATCTTTTCTCGTGTTATTCAAGACTCGCATCCTTCTTTCCATCTGAGAAGCAAGGATACCGTATTTCCAGGATTTAGTGGTAGAACACCACTAAATCCTGGAAATACGGTATCCTTGAAGAAAATATTATTTTCTTCTTTGCCCGACATGGCATTGTTGAGCTTTGGAAGCTGCCAGGCGTCCGGAGTGGATTTACTCTGTGCTAGAAGGTGGAAGTCAAGAATCCCAAACCTCCAGGACAACTCTGGCGCGAATCGAGTGGTGATCTATTTTTCGCACTCTCCCTGCGCCTATGTCTCTGACCCTTGTGACTGCCTGGCGCCTGATTTGCCCTTTACGATGAATTCCTCGCTGGCACAATATCTTCGCATCGTTTTCATGAGCATTCATTCTGTGGCCAGAGGTCCCTCAAGTAACTTCACTCCACACTTGTGTCCGTAAGTGTGACGGCCCAAAGATGTCGAGGATTTGTTTTAGACACGCATCGTGATTATTAATCAAACCACGAATTTATTTTCTAAATTTTCCAGTTCCTCCATTCGTGCCAAGTATCAGAAAGGAACTGGATTTCGATCCCTAAAATTGGAGCAAACGTCAATAGCATCTGACCAAAGGTGCCATTACCCTAATCACACGTCTTTGGGATAAATTATGGGATCCTGAGCTGAGAAATGCTCTTACTTTTCGATAACCGGTTCCGTTTTGAGGTCCCACAGCAGTTCCCTTTTGCACGCAGGTATTTGATGAAACGCACACTGGAGCTCGCAGTTTCCATTTTCCTGTTTCTAAAGTAGTGATTACAAGAACGAGACTTGATATATATGAAGGGTCACGGGGGAAAAGGATCAAACTCCTCTTTTCCTAATTCTGAGAAAATCGAAGAACTAAGTTTGAAGTCGTCCCAGGCAGACGCTATGCATAAAAAATTTGGGAATTTAATTATGTTCAAGTGACAAGAAAGAGAATTAAGTAGATTGAAGATAATTTCCAGAAATAATTAAAAATTTCAAACAAGGTATGGACTTTAACCTTTTTTCCCCACTTTTTATACTTTTTCTCGGTCACCATAATACCTAATATTATATCACCAAGTTACCTATAGTTTATTAAAATCTCTTAATTCACTTTAGTAAATTTACTAGGGTTTGTAGGCACCTTACTGTTACCTCCAGAAATTTTTTTTTCAAATTAGGTATAGTTTTTTACAAAATACTGTTGAAACAGCGCAAACACGAAACATACTTAATAAAAAAAAATCATTGATCTGAAGGGTCGTCGCAATATAAAATGGCATCATCTCCTTCATACCCAATCCCGCTGGACAGTGAATCAGAGTTGTTTAGCATCAGGATTGACGAGAAATTGACACAGGTGTTTTAAATCCTTTGATTTTGCTGGTATGCTGGATGGACATGGGGCCGTTGTGAAGGTTCCCCAATGTTACACCTGCTGTTGGTTCTGAAGTCGTCTTCCTCTTCTAGATGGAAGGGGTTAATACAGCTGTCTGATATTCTCCGAAGTAGGAGCTTTTGTGCTTAATGAATCTTTGGTGTGATGACGTAGAACTCATGCAAAGGAGAGGTAAGGGGTCTTTAAGTCGGACACTGATCTTCCTTCCCTGCGAGCGCACCGAATCTGATCCATCTTCCCCGGAGGCCCGTATTTGTTTTAGCTTTAAAATAAATGAATGCGATCTTTCTTCCCCAAAGTGAAACAACCCTTCGGTTCTACTCCTCCCAAGCTACACGATGGCGTGCTTATCTCAATTCGGCCAAAAAATGGAGTTTGATCCTTTTTCCCCGTGACCCTTCATATATTATAAGTCCGCACAAGTCCCATTATCGACTTTGGTTCCTTGTTTCATGGACAGGCTTGTAAAACCAGCTTGGAGAAGGTTTCACGCCTACAATACAAATGCTTGAGGCAATGCTTATGAATGCTTCCATTGACTCCAATAGACGGTTTACTTGTAAAATCAGAAGATCAATCACTCAACTTCAGATCCATGCTGGCTGATCGGTTTGTTTTGAGACTGATAAACTAAGAAAACCCGATCCTGAAGGATGTAACTGGATTGACTTCAGATGTTCTTATCAACTGAACCATCGCCCCCACTAGTTCAAGTACCTTCCGCTACCGTCCAAATTGTATGTTCAGATGACGATGAGAGTTATGGGGAATTTCATTGAATTCAGTAAAACTGTAGAAATTTTGTTTGTTACAAGGATTTCACGTCTACGCATGCGTAGAGCCTACAGTACATTCGGGAGCGCTGAAATCCCTTGGAAATCTAATAAAAATTGGACTGAGATACACACTCGTAGACATACAGACCCCAAATGGCCTAAAACGTGAAATTCAAGAGGAATTTTTCATTTTGGAGGACATGTTTTGGAGGTTATGTAATATTACTGTATTGAGAAGTGTATCTCTTATCGCGTTATATTATTATACCATTAGGGGGGTCTCAGTCGGTCGCCGTTCGTTCCTCGTTCCAGGTCAGTATTTCGCTGAATTGTAGGGCCTCAAACTATAAAAGTTGTACCTAAATTTGAAATGTTCAAGGATTTTTGATTACTGGTTGCTGAGAACAAAACTCGAAGAAACGAACAGCGATCGTATTTTGGTCAGCTAAAACATGAACAGAGATTGGGCCTCCTTAGTCCAACCCTTAAGTTCTCGTAAGGACTGAACTGTTTGTCCTACAAACAGCTCCTCTGGGTGGTCTCATTCGATCCTGAAAATTCAATACTATTTTGAATCGATGAAAAAACAATACATTTATATGAAATGTTTTTGAGCTAGGGTGTTTTCAAAATTTCAGCCCTTATTTTTCAACCCTTAGAAGTAACTGACAACAACCAAAAGCTTAGGGGCACAACTAGACCCCAAATGGAGACCATATATCAAATTTCACCGAAATCGGTCCATGGGAGCTAAGGAAAGTGCCGCGTACGGCGGACGGACGGCAAAATTTTTATTCGATATTCGGATTCTTCGTCCCTTGAAACGTTAAACAACAAAAATTTCAGGGGGTTTAACATTTTTTGTTTCATTATTGAATATAATAAACCAAAATGGGAAAAACCAAACTGAATAAACGGGTTTTCCCATATTTCTCTGGCAATTATTGTTCGATTTTCATGATTCCAGCGGCAATCTTTTAGTGTTTCTATTCCCTCGACTGATGCACTAATGAATCTCGAAAATCCTCGAACATTTCAAATTAAGGTACAACTTATAAAGTTTGAGTCCCTGCAGTTTAGGGAAATACTGACCCAGAACGAGGAACGAACGATGACCGGCTGAGACCCCCTTAAACACTTCAAGTAAAAGAATTGTGTATAAATTTCACTGGCTTTACAAGGATGTTTACATACTCAATAATATTGTTAACGGAAACTACATTTTAAAAGCTCAGTCATCGCCCTTGGAAATTAATTTTTCACTATATTCGATCATATATATGCATTTCATTTCGAGATAATTTATGCACCATACATAATTAAATAATCGTAAAACTTTTAATACTCTCAGGTACTGTTTCAATTCCCTACGATCGTACTTTCACCATGAAACCTCATTTTGGGAATCACCGCTTCTTTTGCAAGTTGGAAAACAAAATTGATCTGTCACACATTGTAAAATTAAGTTATTGTTCATCGAGACGGTTTCTAGGGAACTCGCTCTGTCACTTTCAAATGGAGTTTACGATCGACTTTCTTCTTTCCCGCAGGGCATTTCGTGCGCGGCCCATTTTCAATAATTTCTCGGTGTGAAGTTGATTTGGGTAGCGTCGAGTCATTGTATGATTATGGTACTTCAAACTTTGTGTACAGTATTTAATTCCCTTCCCACGTGTTCATAATTACCATTCGTGATCCTACAGGTAGGTGCGCTAACCTTTTGATTTCAAAAGTTGCCACCGCATTGTGTTTCAAACTGGACGAAAATTAAGTTCCATTTTTGTCTGGAACGTCCTGACATATTTTCATTCTGTAAAGCTTTTTGGGATCGGTATCACAAAATGGATTTGTGCGTTTGATTTTCACCTTCAAAATTCGTTTGTGTGGTGTCTTTGCCCAAATTTGAACGTTTTTTGAAATAACAGGTATGCAATACCCCGAGTATTACTGACAGAATCCAAGTCGATATTTGTGTCGAAAATCGGTTCATTAGATTGAACGGCCTTTTAAAACTATAAATCTCAATCACAATAGATCCCCACTGATATTCGAGTGCAGGCTTGAGCCCGTGTTGTTGAAGCGCTCTCCATTATAATTGAGGAAGTGGAAATGACTAGTTGGCATACAAAACCGGAGATATTGCTCAGATTTTCACTTCTAGAAACTGGGAAGTTTTTCTTTAACCCTAGAAGCTCGCACTCAGGTACAAATGTACCCCACTGTTGTCTATTTCTCGTGTACTTAATTTAGTTGGTACCTATGTAAGCGCATTGACCCGAGTTCATTTGAATCTGAGAATTCTTGGAGTTCGCGCCTCAAAGAGTGCTGAGGTACAAAATCATTCCAGTGTAGATTTGGCGTGCAAAAATAGTCCAAAATCTTGAGAGTATAGTTTGGAAGAGTCGATTCTTTCTTAAATTTCTTCACTTTCTTGACATTCAGCTTCCTTTCCTCTTGGTCTGTTGGGTATCAGTATTATGACCACTAATCTTGATAGTACTTGAATGAAGTAGTAGCAGCATGGAGGCAATAGTACAGTTGTAAGGTAGCAGCGTTCTGTGCTTCATAGCTTGCGCTCACTGCAATAACAAGGAACAGCTTTGCTGTGATGACCATCACTTTTGAAAAGTAAAAGAACTGTTCCACCTAAGTGGTTCCAGCGGTATCAACCATTTCGCTTCTCTTGATGTTTCTTGCCTTTTGGTTTATTATTTTCAATAATGAACCTTTGCAATCAACCAAGAAAAAAAATTTAACACCCCCTCAAAATTTGATGGTTTACGTTTCAAGGTACGTAGAATCCAAAAATCGAATAAAAATTTGGCCGTCCTTCCGCCGTACGCGGCACTTTTGCCTCTTAGCATTGAGCGATTTTGATGAAATTTGGTATGTAGGCTCCCTTTGGGGTCTAGTTGTGCCCCAAAAATTTTGGTTGATGTAGGTTACGTCTAAGGATTCCAAAATAAATTTTGAAATTTTGAAAACGCCCTAACTCAAAAAATTTCGATATAAAGGTATTGTTTTTCCTTCAATTTAAGATTCTATAGAATTTTAAAACATTTTTGAGACCCGCGGAGCTCTGTAGGACAAACCGTTCACTCTCTACGAGAATTTAAGATTTGGACGTACGATAAATCAGAAACACGAGTGCTAATCGCTAAAGAGGCCTAATCTCCGTTCAAATTAAAGCTGACCGAAATGATGATTGTTTTCCTTGATGGTGTTTTTCTTCATGTTGGATGGTTGGTGGCTTTGCAGACGAGTGATCTATAGAAAAATAATAAACCATTGTGTAATAATTTGCAGCGTTTTTGTACCTAATTCGTGCCTTTGCCAACCTTGTACGATACCTTTATCAGTCAGGATATCATTAGTTCTTTTCGTCACTCGTTTATTATTAGGGAATAGAAAATACGTGATAGGGTTTCAACATACCTTGTCTGTTTACATTGGTGATCATCAAAATAATAAAGATCGCGTTTTAAGCATGAATATGCTTAAGCCAGGACCTAACTGCCGAAAAAAGTTAGATGAGATTGGAACGAAAGTAGCGCGATACCGATAAACATCCATTGCTAGGTGATGCCCGCTAGCGACCTGGTAAAATACACACTCATAATAAGACAGGAAAATTCAATAATGCAAATATTATGAACTTCAATAAATAGTAAAGGGAAGTTAACGAAGAAAGTTACGAAATTATGAATTAATGGCTGATCTATACTTGACTTTCTAGGCTAAAGCACATTCATGTTTTGTAATTTTGGCCGAAGGCTCTATTAGAGAACGCTCAGAAATTTCAGGAAGGGGTTGAAGCGCATCACAAATGGTAGAAGAAGGGAACAACTCAAGGGATTTGGATGCCACTTTTCTCCTTCAACGTTCCATGCCTATAGATCAAATTTTATTTCATTAGTGGCGTCCTCCGTCTTTAAGGGGAGTTTACTTAACCCATTTCCGGCCACTGATGCGTTTTTACACTGATTCATATTTATAATTTTTTTAAATATTGAAAATAGTGGTAAATCTTTGCAGGAGAATTTTTTCTCGATCATGCTGTTCCTAAACTTTTCAGAAAAAGTTTTCTTTGATCTTCGGGAGCTCAATGCAATTTTGGAATTTTTTGAAAAGGAGGCCTCTAGGGCGAAGGCATGAGTTTGGTGGTTCAAATTGGATTCTGGACGAGTGAGCTTTCTGGGCCATGAGTTGAAACATATTCCGGTCCGAAAATAGACTTTTACATTCTACCAAAACAATGAACTGGATAAATCATATCGATTTGGAAAACTGAGGCCTCTCAAATCTCATTAAAAAGTCAATTTCATAAAATACCGAGTAAGTAAAAGTAACAACCATTTCTGGTTGGATTTTCGTCCGACTGCCGTTCCTGGATATCGAGTACTTATTTTTGCTCTCGATTGGGGAGCAAATGATGCTTTATTTTGGCTGGCATTCTGTAAAATAGTTCATCCTCCTCTCCTCAATATTCATTTATGTCTACCCTTGGCTTGAAATGGGTTAAGAAAAAAAATTGTACTGGGCGTCAACACTTAACAGGTTAACAGCCTTCTAGAGGTCGATTCCCCTCATAATTTACAACAAAAAGTTCCTCATACAGTTTTTTTTTATAACCCCATTAACTAAGTATTTTACTCCTAAATTTCAAGATTTGTTTCGACTTTTCGACCTTACATCACTACAATTACCAAACCTATCTTAATTTACAGAGTAGCTGAATATTAAAATAAGGGCACCACTGGAAAGAGCTTTAAATTTCCCATCACCTCAAGCCAAAAAAATATGTTAAGCAAATCTGAATCGTGAAAAAAAGCTTAAAGTGCAATTTTTGATGGTTTTCTAACATTTATTTTTTTTGAGCCTTACTACAAAGATTATACCTAATAGGCAAGTAAAAAAAAAGTTTTCGAAAGGCACTCTACAAGCAAAACTCTATTAAAAAATTGCAATTATTTTTGGGGAATAATTTGTGTTTAAATGCGGAAAAAACGAAATCAGCTATAAATTACCTACCTATTCATTCTCGTGGAATTGTAATATAGGCTCGCAAAGACATGTGGTCTTCGGAAGACCTATAAATTGTTGGGACTTTGCATGAAGGTTGTCGTTGCCGAAAACTACCAAAACTTTCGACGAACATCGTCGGCTACACGGCTGGGTATCCTTGGTGTCTTGCGGGTCTAGTATCACTCAGGACTGGAAACCCGCCAACATCTCCAGACGGGGATTCGACATGAGCTACACTCTAGCGGCGTTGTTTGTAACGACGGGAAGCAGCTGGCGTACGTTTGGTGCTGCACTCTCTCTTCAACTTACGAACTATTTGGCTTTGTGTCAAGTGTGTGCAGAGCGCTCTCTCGAGATGATTGGTGAAGGTAGGAACTTCGTGGTAGTTCACTGTTCCGACGCTATACGTCGCGTACATCTAGTTTTCTGACGGTCCTTCCCTCGTTGAGACCCAAGACGTCCGTTGGCAAACTCGTTAGGTGCAAGTGCCTTCTGCCAAGTCAAAGCCTCGTCTTCTATAGTTACTTAGAGAAATCTCATTCACTTGAAATAATTAATTTGTGAAACCTAGGTAGTAAGGGTATATTGTCCAGACACGCCACAATCATCCAAGCAGTTTTTTGAAAGTTCAAGGGTGTATTTCTGTGTGCAAATTTGTAGTACATACCTACCAAAGTATGGGAAAGTATAACGATATTCAATTATCAAGATTATGAGTGGTAGGAACAACATAATCAAGGCAATCACGGATACCTAAGAGTCATTGGCTGCACAAACAACTCAGCTCGTGTGAAATTAGCACAAATTAATCACCCATGACCGGGTACTTAACGTCTGAACTATGTGCACCAAATTCTGGGACATTTTACTCATATAACTGCTTGAGGTTATGCCCAAACTTGGTGGATTTTGATTCTTAAGGGAAAACGTTATTCAAACATCTACTGTTAGGTAACAGATGATTTCCATCGAAATTTTGATCAATTTCGGACTTTACAAAAAAAAAAAAAAAACGCTGCAAATTTTTACACAATGGTTTATTATTTGTCTATATAGATCACTCGTCTGCAAAGAACACGGCTTTGTCATTGTTACCACCTACCAACTTGAAGAAAAACGTCGATCGTTGAAAAAAAATTTCTTGGTCGATTACAAAGGTTCATTATTGAAAATAATAAACTAAAAGTAATGGACGTTATGAACAATGGGTTCAATTCATCAGTTCTACTGTACAGCAGCCTTCTTAGAAGCATGAAATATTACTTATGAAAATTGTTGTAAAGTGAAGAGTCATGCCATAGGTTGAAGGAAATTGTAGAAGAAATTGATTTTCGAGTAGGTTTGAGAAAATGGATGATTAGAAGTTCTGTTGTAAAGAAACGAGAAGGCGGCCGTGGGACTCGGAAAGTATTGCGGGTCAGCCTAGACGCGCCTGAAGTCTACAGCTAACTGACGGTAGTATTTAGTTCGTCAGGATGGTAGTAGAAGGTTCTCTCACTCTTGAAAATTAGGAGGAAAAAAAAATTCCAAGAGTGCCCTAGATCGAAAACTCTCGAAATAAAGTTACCTATGGTTTTTTCATCAATTTAGAATAGCATAGAATTTTTAGAATTTTTTGAGACCACGCGGAGCCCTGTAGGACAAACCGTTCAAAATCGCGAGTTTGAATCACCAAAGAGTTCTTATCTCCGTTGAAATTTCAGCTAACCAAAATGAATTTTGCGTCCATAGCAACCAGTAATCAAATTTCCCCAACTCATCAAGGAACCCCAACTCCCTACCTATTTCTTCGAATCGAGTGAGAAGCGTTTTTTCTTCCAAATAAACTTAATTGTGAAAGGTGTGAAGGTTAAAAAAAAAGCTGCAAATTATTACACAAGGGTTTATTATTTTCTATATATATCACTCGTCTGCAAAGAACACGGCTTTGCTATTGTTACCACCAACCAACTTGAAGAAAAACATCGATCGCATTCGGTCAGCTAAAATTTGAACGGAGAAAGGCCTCTTTGGCGATTCACACTCGTGTTTCTGATTTATCGTTAGTCCAATCCTTAAATTCTCGTAGGGAGCGAACGGTTTGTCCTACAGAGCTCCGCGTGGTCTCAAAAAATTCTATACTATCTTATGGATGGAAAAAAATTCCTTTATATTAAAATTTTCGAGTTAGGGCGTTTTCAAAATTTCAAACCTTATTTTTCAACCCTTAGAAGTGACCTACATCAACCAAAATCTTCGGGGCACAACTAGACCCCAAATTGAGTATATACCAAATTTCATCAAAATCGGTCAATGCTAAGTGGCAAAAGTGCCGCGTACGGCCAAATTTTTATTTGATTTTTGGATTCTACGTATCTTGAAACGTAAACCAACAAATTTTGAGGGGGGTCAAAAAAATTTTCTTGGTCGATTCCAAAGGTCCATTATTGAAAATAATAAACCAAAAAATAGTGACAATGGCAAAACTGTGATCTTTGCTGACGAGTGATCTATACAGAAAAATAATAAACCTTTGTGAAATAATTTGCAGGGATTTTTTTAGATTTTTAATTTTTTTCAATTTTCGGATCACGTATCTACAAACGTAAACCGTCAATTTTTGAACGGGGTTGGAAAATGTTATTTCTTCCTCGATACCAAAGGTTTATTAGGTATTGAAAATTGTGAACCAAACAATTGGCATTAAAGTGGTTTTAAAACAACAATGGGTTCTTAGAGGTTAATTTAGGTGTATTTCATACGTCATGTGTGTTGACTTCTCAGACTTATGATTTTCTAAGTTGTGCACCTACTTCTCCTTACTGATTGATATGAAGAGGCTAATGAGTCCAATATCGGCGACTTATCGAGGCGTGGTTTCCTTTGTAAGTTGAACTAATTGAGTTTCTTGTTTGCCTCCTGCTCGGTCTAAGGAGATCTCTCGTGAGGTCGCCCGGAGCGTGTTGACATCTAAACACGTGATCGCCCTCTTTGGCGGTGATGCCTTTGAGAGTCAATCGACGAAAAACGGGTTGACGAATCAACCCTCGGGCGCTAAACGCCTTCATCTCCTTCCAATGATTGATCGAAGGAGGAAATAGTCTAACCTTGCTAGCCCGGAGGACGAAGGAGTAGAATAGAATAGTCTCACACGTCTCACTAAATCGAATCGTGTGATGTGCAGCTTCGTTTTTCATTTTAAAGGAATTTCCTTCATGATCCAAAAGGCAATGAGAACGCGCCATTGCAAGTGACCCGAAAATACATTTCTGGAACTGTACCCAATAGTTCAATTCGAAATCATTCCTTCACAAGTACCATAAAGAATGAATGAATGAATTGAAAATACCGACCTTAATTTCTACCTGTTTGGAAATATCACGATAGAGCATTTGGTGATCGAAACACGACCTAAAAATGTGCTTGAAAATTATACTGGAGGCTGGGATTTTGATGAACAGATAAGAAAAAGATCTTTCCTTCTGCAAGTGACAGAAAGTCTTCCTAAATTCGTTTCTTCAGAAATAAACAAGAGATAACAAAAAAGACTCAGCCTAGACAAAGAATTTTCCGGAAACCGATCGCATAATTTCTGAATAGGAGCACACTCATTATGCACTCATATGCATAAAATACCAAATAAAAAGAGCTTGTATTTCGTTAGTGTTGTTAGAATTACCACCAGCGTGCTAACTTCAGACCTCCTAGTCAGGTTCTTCTAACTAATCACAAATCTTCTCCTCACTACCTCGAATCAGCCCCTTCGTTGAAAAATCATTCCATTCAAGTTGCGTAACATTATGTCTTCAGTTTTTCTTGAATCACACCACTATTGTACATTGTTATTACCTAAGAAATTCCATATACATGTAACTCGATTTAAACAATATATTAAACTGGCAGAACAAAATATGAGGCGTCTAGTTTCTTGAGAGCCCGAATTGTGCAATAAGGGAAGCAGAACGCATTTGGACATGACATCACGTCTTCAACGGAAACAATGGAATCACTTCACCCGCTCGACTTCACCCTAATCGATTTAAATTACCTAGTTTTAGAATAACGAAATCATGATAGCGATTTACAAATAGATTTGACTCTTGGTAGGAGTGTTGAACAAGGAAAAGTATAAGTTGAAATTTCATGAAGGGAATCTGTTTCCTGGGGCGAGTTGTTAAAGAATTCTTAACACCAGAATGTTACAAAGCTGGTAACTTGTATAATACCATATTGAAACCAGAGGACAGAAAAAATATAAATTTAGTAACCTAAATACGAATTACAATTACGACGATATGTTTCAGCGAAATTCCAAAGAAAACGAAGCTATTACCATGGAATTTGTTTGACTTTTTTCTCACTGAAATCTGTTTTGAAACATTCTAAAATGATTCTTAAAGTTTTTCCAAAAAAATGTGTCACTCCAGAAGACAACTTAAGTATTTGTTTCTTAAAACTTTCGAATTTTCGCCCAAATGTTCATAATAAACAACGAAAAGACGAGTTCGTTTGCCAGGAGTTTTGGACAACCCTTTGAGATCCAAAGTTCAAGAAATAGGCCAAAAAATGTGTTTTTGTTTTTTTGGATATTGCCATCGCACATTCAGGAAAATACATTGGCACATTCTGGTTCAGGACAAAATTTGTGATATGAGTACAATTTCAGAACTTAAAAGTTGTAAAACATTGTAATTCAATTTATAAACAATTTATGTAAGTTATGAAAACCTGCGAGTATTCGTTGTACCTAAAATTCCAATAGCCGAGTGGATCTTCTGTGAGTTCGTGGAGAGTTGTACATGAACACCAATCATTTTGAAAACATACCCTGTGGCCTGTGTGCAGTACGTTGGCATGGTGTACTAAAAATCGATTCAAATCGACAATATACGTGTAATCTATGAGTTCGGGGTTACGAGGAGAGTAGTTTTTAAGTTTTTTGTAAAATTTTAAACCAAAGGGTTGATTACCTATATAATTTTCACGATTCGTGCTAAGTGTCATACCCACATGGCTGACCTCTCTCTCGTACAGCTACGATTTCTCTCGTAATTTAGATTTTCTTTTCCATAGTTTTAAAGATTTCCTTGAAATTTCGCTCAAAAACTCAAACTGCATGAATGAACTATTTTCTTAACATTTTAAATTTCTTAGCTAAACGTTGGCCGTTTGATTCTGTAAAATTAGTTGATTTCCTTGTCTGGATCATGGCAAATTTCTATGCCGCAGTGGAGCATGATAGGTGAATAAAATAACTTTCAGGAAGCCAGTAAATTAACCCTTAGTTACACGCTAGGCGGGGATTTCCCCGCATTTTCAGAAAAACAGAAATAGAATGACAAACCGTTCACTATTGTCCCTCCATTGTCCAAGGTATCTTTTCTCAGACCTTTAACTGAGTAAAAAATTATCCCCTTAACAATTATTTACCTTACCTTCAGTATGCAATCAGACTGCGAAGTTTGATACACACATATGATTATGATTATAATCACACTACTTCAGCTATGATGATTTCACGGTTTGTATTTTTTGCTTGATATAGGTATAGTTTCACGTTTCCTCGTTCTTGAATAATCATAATAATAATTTTGATTATTATGATAGATATAAATTTTGTTACTTATGTATTTCCTACTTTAAAATTCATATTTTTATTACCTGCCTGTTGAATAAAAAAATGTATTGAGTTGAAGCTCATCCTATATCCATGACTTTTCAAAACCAATTCGTGCCTTTCAGTGTATCATAAATTAATAATTGTGTTGAAATAAATGTGCGGGGATTTCCCCGCTAGCGTGTACGAACGTAACTCCCCACCTAGCGTGTGACTAATGGTTAAGGGGACCCACTCTCAATTAAATCATGCTTGATTTCAACTACAAGTCTTGTTGATCCATGTTTGTTATATGAGACGTATGTTCATGGAACCAACGTGTGCGGGCACAATGGCAGGTTTTTCCTACAAAATTTAAAAATTCTATCGAAAGACACTCATAATGTATTAACGACTTCGCTCGACGTGGCGGATTACAACGAAAAAGAAGTCAGAAACAGCCGGCGAACTGGTTTGGGTGTTCCAAGACACCGGAAGTTTTTATTAATTCCCAACATCCAAATTCTATAAATAATATCTAACTCATCATCCGCGGAGGAGGAGAAGATCGATGGGTGAGAGGGTCGAGAAGATGAGCGGAAGTCGGCCGTTATAAGCTCGCTTGGCGCATGCAGGTTAACCCAAATATCGGGCTGTCATTATTAAAAAGATGCTCCCGAAACGGGCGCGTTTGAAAATTGAATCCTCGCGTGCAGTCTCCCCTCGAAACTACATGTATTTTGCGGTAATTGAGTAAAACCTCAAGTGGAAGTGGGTATAACGATAAAATGGAAAAAAAATATCGAATTTGGTGGGAAATTCAGTAGTTAGGTTACTTGGGGATATCACCCCCAGAAGGACACTCCGTTTGAGTGAAAAAGGATGCCAGGCTCAAAACCCCATATGTTTATATGTGTCTAAGTGTACAGAAATTCTGCTCTTTGGTCGTCCACCCAGCTGGACATACAATCTAGTGAGAAGTTACCTTTGTTGCTCACTCGGCTCATCCAAAATAGACACTTCAGCTCACCAAACCTTCTACAAAGTAGATAGGAAATTGGCCGATAAAAGACAAGAAGTTGCTGGTCAAAAAGTCAAGGGAGGAGTTATTTTTATTACTATTACAGCTGATCTGTCTTCCTTGAATTACCTCTAATCACCTCCAGTGGGCTCCTAGCTGTACCCAAACTAAATTTCAGCGCACTTGGATAAATAGACGAGAAATCGACACCTAGGAGCACAGAGCGCTAATCTGTATTTTTCGCTAAAGGGCCTAACTGAAAATGTTTTCAAGGTCAAAGTGGATTGAAGAAAATTTATATTTGGGCCAATCTGCACGATCTGTAATATTCTGAGGGAACGTTTTGAAGGAGAATGTTAGACTGCACAACTTCCACAACAATAGCATAATTTTTTGTTTCGTTTAATTATAGACAGTTTTTAAAACAGCTATAAAATTTTTATTCCTAGGGAATATGATAAACCAATTTCACTAAAAACTTTCCAAAATATAGAACAATTTAAAACCAAAAAAAAAAAAAAAATTGAATGGGCCAAGCCGTTCAAAGTTAGATATTAGGTAAATAAGTTTTAACTAGATTCGATGTAGACAGTTGTTTTATCGAAAGTTCACTAAGATAACTGTCTCCATCGATAGAAATCAGCATATTGGCTAGAAAATGTTGAAAAATCAAAAGCAAAACTGACAGATTGGCCTTTTGAGGCTTCCTTTTCCACTTTTATTTTCTTCATAATCCATCTTCATAATTTATAAATAATTCGCCAATTAATTATAAGTCAGGCCATTATTGTGACGAGGGGCTCCAATACAGCCCTTGGAGTTTAAAATCACAATGGCCCTTTGCGCTTTCAGATGCACAGTTCTCAGCTCACAAAATCTTAGTTTTCCAACGGTGTAATCAAGAAATATTTTACAATCGAATTTAAGGGAAAAATTACTGTTTGAACGCGGAAAAACTTGAATTTTTTTCAACGAAATCGACTGCTAGTCAGTGCTTCGGAAGAAAACCCCGGAGTCCGTCGATTTCGTTGAAAAAATGCACGTTTTTCCGTGTACAAACAGAAATTTCTCACTTACATTCGATTGCGAAATATTTTTGGATCATACCGTTGAAAAGCTGAAATTCTGGCGCACTTTTTAGGGAAGTTTCACAATTCTGCGTCAAGAATTGATATGGTTATCAGGCAACTGAAAAAAAAAACAATAGATTTCCAGATTTGGACGAGTTTTTCTTTTCATACGTCGTTTGCACATCTCAACTCCACTTAACCCTTCAGTGGTAGACCCCGGAGCGCGGCGCTCCTTCAGCCCATTTTTCGAATACTGTGGTTCACAGTGGCTATCCTGAGGGCTATGATTCACAGTTCCCTCCTAGAAACCACCTCTACGCAGGACCGTACCCTCCTCTCAGTCCCCAAACTCCCTCAGGGTTATTATGGATTGGTTTCTTGCACTAAAACGTGAATGTGTCAGATCGCTCTTAAGTCTGAGCGCTCTTCTGACCCCAAGAAGTGGCTGCAGGAAGATTCTGTCGAAAAGGCAGAACGTGCATCTGACTGAAACGGCTTTGATTAGTCACATTTTATTTGCTCAGTTATTTGTATTTCAGAGTTGAGCAAAAGGAACCTATTTTTACCAATACGTATTCCTGAGTTCAATTTTTAAAAAAACTTTTTTTTACCAATATGTTTTTCATTGAACACTTTTAGATACACCAATAGATGAGTTCAGTATCACACTCTGACCAAAAACATTAAAAAATATGATAAATATTGATTTTTTCGGGAGGAAATACCGAAAGAGCGCCGCGCTCCTGGGTCTACCTTTTGCGAGAATTTGTTATTGGGCATCAAAAAGATTGAAAATTTAACGCTCTGTCCCACGGATGTTTTACATTTGAGCTAACTCTTCAATTGAGGGAGTTATGGTAGATTTATTGATCAAAGATTAAAAACAAGAAAAAAAGGCATTTTGAGTGAGGTTACCAAAATATGTCACGAGGCCCTTTTTGTCGGAAATTAGTTGTAGAACACGTGGGAGAAAGTTCGTGAACCACTCGTGTTACACCCTGGATATCCTCAAAATCGGGGTTATAGTTCGTCTACTCACACTGACATCGCTGTAAAAGACCAACTCGACTCGAAAACAGTTAATTCCAACTGTTTCTCTCGCGTGTTTCGAAGTTGGACACTCAATGGAGACGAACATCGGGGTAGACGGCGGGTCATTAGGGTCACTAAATCAACTCACTCGCCTCACAACAAGAGCGGTGCTGCGTTACCCCTATGACCCTCTTGAAGAATATTACTCAGCGGGAGCCGAGACTGAGATGCGGGGCGGAATATGATGATGCCATCAGAAACCGCTTCTGGTATCTCATTTTCACGTTGATCAGTGACCTCCACTCCACAACTACGGAATGCCAAAACCAACGGCAGAGTGACAAAAAGTTGTACCCAAATTTGACCTCCTCTGAACTTGGAGAGTGAATCATAACCTCTTTATGGTCCACTCGTCTACAAAACACTCTCAGGAGTAACCACAATATCGATCACTATCTTCATGTCGATCTTGAGATAATCTCACTACTACCTCACTGTAATCCCACAGTAGCTCGTCAAAGCATCAAGACTCTCTTAAACCCAACTTCTGCAGTATCTCTCAGTCCACAAAAAAAGTTGTACCCAGCTCCGAATCCCCACATTTTGAATATACACCACCATTAAGCAGTGGTGGACACAAAAATAACGTCTTTTTTTACGCCGGTACACCTTCAATCATGGAAATGTCGAAATGTAGCTCAGATTCAGGCAGTATTTAGGACGTCCAAAGACCTGGACGTCCTTATGCGATTAATGTGGGGCGAAGGAGGACAACACTCAACGGAAAAGAAAAGTAACCACATACGAGTGCAAATCCGCTTTAGGCCATTCTTAATCCAAATCTGCAAAAAAAAAAAAAAAAAAAACTATGGGGTACGGCTGTGTGTGTGTATGTTTGTGTGGTTCTTTTCTAGTCGCCTGAATTTTTAATTTTGCGTTTGAAGGCGCGAAGGGGGGGTCAAAGCTTTAAAAACTTTTCAAAAGCTTTAAAAACGTTTCCGTGCGTAATCTTGTGTACTCTGCCCAGGCCTCAATTCCCCACCGATTTGCGTGGTTCTTTCTTTGTTCGACGCAGAAATATCTCTAGTTGAGCACTACGTTGCCAAATTATGTAACTTAGCATGGGGAGGGGGCAAGTGGGGGGATAGCATTTTCAAAATATACGATTTTCTAATATTACAGTTCCTATTAAGGCTTACTAACGGAACCCAAGCTTTGAAATTGAGGGAACTTTATCAATATATAACTCTGAATTTGCATGAAATATTCTCTGTGCCATCATCCTTTCCTCATATTTCTGAATCACAGTTTTGTGCAGTAGAAAGGTAAATAAAAATTGTGTTTTCAACCAGTAGGTTGATATTGACAGAACTACTCTTTATCCAATGGGACGTCCCCTGGAATACATGCATTAGTAAGCAATATGTTTTTACTTATGCATCTCGACGAATTGCAAGATTTTCACGGGCCAGAGCTTGCTACTATGGAAATACCAACGCACGCAATTCACAACTCGATGAACACGTTACGCAACGTCCTATCGCACAACAAACATTCATATCATGTACAAACACACTAATATTATGTCAACACTTATTCTGATGAGTTTTAACGTATAACCGTTCAAGACGCCCATTCATATTTACGGATTCATTTTATAGTACTAATAACATGTACTTACGCTTGCTTCACTCGCTCATCCAACAAGTGATCACCACACTTGCTCATTGATGTGGTTCAGTTATGACTTCTAGCCGCTTGTTGAGTCATGTTTATAATACCCACCCTTGATAATAATAATAATAATGATAGTTCAGAGGCACATGTTATAGTAATTCTCCTTATCGAAATTCGGGTCCGGTGTAGCCGTGGTCCCTGGGGCGCGCGTTCTTTGGTGTTGAAATTTGGACCGACTTCTGCGGGGGTTGTGGGTTCAAATCTCACCGACTGGAGCGTGCGTTTTTATCTCTCGTCACAACCCAGGGCGGTGATGCAATGGGAAGCCGTGAGCGAAAACATCAGAACAGATCCTGATCTTCCCTTTGGAAGACAGCTGATGACGTCCGCGACGCCAGGAATGGCAGTTGGAAAAATCCAATTTGAAATGGTTGTTTACGTTACTTTACTTACTTTTACTTTGATAGTAATTCTCCACCCATCCTTTGCAATTTTATGCTTATTCTTTATATTTCCCACTTCCTAGCCAACTCATGAATTCCAGATGAAACTATGGCTAATACGTCATCACCCATTCTAAATTATGCATCCCTCCCGCCATCTTCTATTTTAATTTGCATCCCCCATCCATGTATTGAAAGGTGACAAGCTATGTGTACCATTTTCATAAAAAGTACAATTGTGTTCAACACAATATTATAATGAAGCTTCTTCCCTCCATCATACTTCACACACGTACAACATTTGGATGAGCAATCGGGAAGTTTTTCGGTTGCGAACCAGTTTAGTTCATTTTCCTAGCAACGCGATGATTAACATAATAGCAACAACGGATGTGTCCATAAACTTTTGGATGGAGTAGGTGTGTGGAATATTTTGAACCATTGCTAAGTTTCCTGTGATGAATAAGCAAACTGAGTTTATAGTGTACGCAGGTTTGGCTTTATTCACCTGTACGTTAAGTGACGTCATGGTCACTGATCTCTGATGGCCCTTTTCAGTTTAACAAACTCACCCACCTGATGGTTCGGCTTCACGATTTTTTCCGTTACGTTCTTTTCTGTAACGTCCGATTCCTTGAGTCAGACTCTGAGGGTGTTTGTTTTAATTGAGGCTCATCGCTAGAGTGACTCGAAGCCTTCGGAGTTAATGAGACAGGTGTACTGGGGAAACATCGCTTGTTACACTCAGCTCCCCTGCGCACAGCGCTTTTGTGCTCAACGTCCGGAACCATCCCCCTCGAACCGACTCTGATTCTCAGAATATTTGAGAAAATTCTTTCAAAGGTTCACGGGAAGGTAACGCCGAGGCGCACTAATGAAGGTTCCAGGCGTCAGGATCTCAAACTTATATCCCTACCAATTAGGTAGACTAGGAACCAAGGCCTCTCACAGGCTTCCCGTTCAATACCACCTATTCTCTACTGTTTATTTGAATTTCAGAGGGAAGAGCAAATACTTGCTGCGTTCGATTCGTGGGAACTCGACGATGTCCTTACGTAGGAACGCTTTTTAGGACGTCACTCTGTAAGACTTGGGCGTCCTCGTGCGATTAATCTGGGGTGAAGGGGGACAACACTCTACGGAGAAGAAAAAAAGCCACATAAGTATTCTGAATCCAAAATCAGCGAAAACACCATCGGTGTATGTCTGTGTGTGTGTGTGTTTGTGTGTTTGACGAGGAAATGAATCTACATGTGAACTTCGTCGTCAGAATTTTAAATTTTGTCTATAAAAAGGTCTAAAAAAGGGGGATTAACGTTTAAAAAACGTGCCACTATTTTTAATAATGAACCTCTGGAATCGGCCAAGAACATTTTTTTAATCAAAAAATGGAAAAATAAGGGTTGATGATCAAAATGCCCTAGCTCGAAAAATGTCGGAATAAAGGTTGTTTTTTCCATAAATTTAAAATAGTATTGCATTTTTAGAAACGAATGAGACCACCCAGAGCTCTGTAGGACCAACCGTTCGTTCCCTACGAGAACTTTAGGGTTGGACTTACGATAAATCAGAAACACGAGTGTGAATCGCAAAAGAGGCCTAATCTCCGTTGAAATCTTTGCTGATCAAAATGCGCTGATCGTTTCTTCGAGTTGTATTCAGTTTTGCGCCCAACAAGTAATCAAATTCCCTAATGAAGGCATCCACGAATCTTTATTTCTTCGAATTGGGGGTGGAGCGTTTATTTCTGAAAATTTATCTCGATTGTGAGCGACAATTTGGTTGGTGGGTAGTGACAATGGCAAAGCTGTGCTCTTTGCAGGTGAGTGATCTATTGGTATGCAGAAAAATAATGAACCTTTGTTTAATAATTTGCAGCGTTTTTTGTTCTGCGCAAAAATCTATCTAGTTGTGCACTACGTCGTCGATACTTTGTGTTAAAGCAGGATGAATGGTGTGTTATTCACTGAAAATAAGGAGTTTCTGACAACGCCTATTGCAGCGTTACGTGAAATACTGGAGCGAAATACGTCTATTGCAGCGTTACGGAATAATACGTCTATGAATGTTTGAACTAAAGCTAGTACTCCACGTATAATTTTCAATTTGTTCGTACTAATTCTCCATAATTGTTCACAATTTTTTGGTCCAACAAGAGGTTTAATCTTCATTTATAGATAAATGCTAATGGGCCAATGTACCTTTTCCTAACATAATCGGTCGGTATAGCTAAGCAGTTTGGAGGGTAGAAGTAACGAGCAAAAAGTATTCGGATCTGCTCGGGCGTCGGGCGAGCGGTTTTTCACCTGTCGACCGGTCGCACAGTTGGAGGGCAAGGAACCGATTACCCGACTGCCCTATGGGGGGTGGGCGAGGAATTGAAGCGAATAAACGAAGAGGAGATGAGGGGAGGAGAAGATGAGTCCGCAAAGGACCTGCAACTGTGCTGCCCCACCGAGTACATGTTCCAGCGATAACAGGTGATTCGACACCTCACTGTTGAATTTTGTTGCATCGAGAGGTTCTAGGTTTACCATTTAAAGTGAGTTCGTAATTATAACAAGCAAGCCAGTTCCTTGCTTTTTTTTTGAGGAAGAGAAAATATGTATGAAGAAGGAATACGACTAAACCCCTGAATGCAATAATCTCATCACCATATTTAGATTTGAAGTCTGACTCGTGCTTCGATTAATTTTCATTGATCTACTTCAGTACTATTGAGGGTTTCTTAAGACCAATTTACACGAGTGGAGTAAACGGTACAGTAGAGTGGGAGAGATGAGTTCACTTTACTAACTAGTGAATGGTCGAGTAGACTTTTTTTTTCGTGGTAAAGTGACTCAACTCTACCGTCTCCTCCACCATCAGAAATTTGACTCTTCTCTCACAAAAAAAAGAGAAGAAGACGGAGAAGAGGCGTATGCCATGATAAGGTGTACCTTTTTACCGACTTAAAAATCGCCGTAGGTTCGAAAGAGGAGGTACTCATTTGGTGACAATCGGCCTTATCGTTTTTGAAACTTGTTCTACCAATATCCATGGTGTTCCTGTTTGAAACGGATTTCATTTTGCTTTGTTGAAAGTGTCGAAAATGAGTGAAAATAGTTGAAAAACTGGTTGTTGATTTTCTGAAGATTTTCCGTATTCATGTAACTACCCATATAACTTTCTAATGAGTCGTTGTTGGACCACTTGTGTATATTCAAATTAAAGGCCTGATTGTAAGCTTTAAGGGGAGTTTTCCGCTTTTCCCTAGACATCAAATCGCCTCCTCAAGACACCAATTTTGGGTACACGTTTCTCTGCACTCGTTTGAGCTAGAATGTTGAAATTTTTCTAGTGGTTCACCCCGCTATTGCGTTGAACTGGTGGGCACCTTTTTTTTAAAAAAATTGTTGAATTGTTGTCTCAAACAATTTTTGAAAAAGTAACAAATTTTTGTTTTGGAATCCAGTGGAATGTTGAACAATATATAGAAAAAATAGATTAAAAAAGGAAAAGTTCAAATCGATTGAGGATTTTTTGAGATTCATGTTCCTAAACGAGGAAAAACGTTAGTTCGCAGGAGAGCGTTTTTGTTAGTAGGTAACGACCTACCGAGAACAGCAGTCGTCGGCAGTCAGTTTGACCTCATTGTCTTTTGTGGCCGTCACGGCCAAGGTCAAGACTTGAAAGCAGTATTCAGGAGAAGAATAAGGATTGTATTGATAGCCTAAGTACCGTATAACCTAATGATCTTAGTTACTAAGTTTGAAACAGCAGAGGATGGACCGGCAAACTTATGACCCTGGTGGCTATTAGTCCATATTCGAGCAACCATTTGGACCACTTCCTGTGGAGCAATCTTCAAATTTCTTTCACCATCCTATTCAGAATATTCTGTATTTTATTTTAGGACATTATAAAAATTGTCGATTTTTTTTCGATTTTTGACGGACAACTTTCCTTAAAATGAGATGCTGTATGAGGGGGGTTCCGATAACCGGAAAATGATGGAAGAAAGGGAGAAATTATAGTGGGTTATTCGCGCTGAGTCTGAATGAGTCTCATCAAACGTGTTCATTCAGCTCCAAGTGGGTATTTTCCTCCAAATATGAGTAAAAATCGAACAATTGCGTGATGAGTGAATACACAGCCATGGGGTGCATCATGTACGAGTAGCTCCTCGTCTTCCATAACATGGCTGGGAAGGTAATGAGATAGGAGGTCGTTAAAACTGCAAAGTACCCCTCCAAATATGAGGGACATCGAACAGTTAGGTGATGAGAGGGTAGTCTACCAAGTGTGTGTGGCGCATAGCTCATTGCATGTTCAAATTTATTTATTTATTTAATACATGAAACCCCTATTCAACATGTAATATACACAAGCACATGGAGTCATTTTCAACAAATTATAAGAGTCATTTACAAATTATAGGTGTGACTGTGAGCTTGATGGATCAGTTGGGAGACTGATCCTGTTGTGACCGGAGACACAGTACATACCGATCCACAGTACATAAGCTAATACACAGCTGGGAAACTGGACCACAGTGTGAAAACTAATCAAAATCAATCAAATTAATCAAAAGTTTATTATTTAGCTTATTGTTAAACTCAATTGTTCGGTTGAGACTCTAGATGGATCCCTATGAAATCCATCACGATTAGTTCAATGGTAGACACCGAGCATGCGGAAACGTGAAATCCTTGTAACAACCATTTCTTCCACCATCCCTATCCGAATCCGACGAACTTCTCAGGGATTGTGTTTTTGGGACACTAGACAGTCCCTTCAATTTTTATGTGCTGGAGAACATCGAAAGAAACCCTACGACTCTTATCTATTTAATATATTGATCGAATTTGCAATAAATCTGGAGTTATTTCGATGGGTGCACGATTTTTTCTTCATGTTGTGCCAACCCATTGTTTTTGTCAAGTTGTTTTTGTGCTTACTTGGCCTCTCAGCTGTCTAAATGCAACTTTGCTTTGCCCAAATTCTCGAGAGTAGTGTAGCCCCATGTTTTGAGGGTGGTGTTTTTTGCCTACCACCAGAGCCAGCTATGGTATCGTCCTATAGGGAAACTCCGCCCTTAGTCGGTCCATTTTCAGTTCATAGAAGGGAGCTCTGCGGATTGTTTTCGGCCTGCGCTATGGTCAATCCTGCAGATGTCTATTTAAAAAGATGAACTGCTTGACGATACCAGGCCTTCACGTGTACCAGGTTTTATTGGTTATTAAAGACAACCTGGACAGAGTTCAACCGGGTTACGATAATCTCGATTATGCGACAAGGCGGAGCAGTACTCTCCGTTCTCCTGCAGTTCATCTTTCGACTTCCCTCCGTTCTTACCCTCTGCAGCAGGGTGTTAGGTTCTTCAACCACCTCCCAGTTCGACTGCAAAAATTGGCCGGTGAGAGCTTCGGGAGAGCCTTGAAGAACGTTCTTATCACGGCAGAACTTTATAACGTTAACGATTTTTTCAAGATAAGTTGGTGCTAGTTTTAGGATGTTTATAGTACTGTGTTGTCTCTGTTGTCGTTTGTTCTAACACTGGAAATATTGTTTATTTATTTTTATTTATTTTATTTATTTATTAGTTTATTTATTTTATTTTTTATATTGTATTTATTTATTTATTCATTTTTGACGATTGTAATACGATAACTTTGGTTCTACAGTAAAAATGATCCCTACTTGACTTGACTTAACTTGCAATAAGGAAAAAGTCCTTTGGTGAAAAGTTTTTATTTTTCAATTCAAATCAACTCAGAATTTAAATGTTGAAATTCACCAATTATCATGAAACGAAAAACATATCCAGTGACACCGTCCATGTGACATGACGTCATCGATAGCGCTACCATATCGAGGAAACCTTGAATTTGCCATGGTTCATGGATGATGGAAGGCGACATGGATATCTCACTTTATAAAATATTCATTGGCGCTAGTTACAATCGCAGGCAGTGAGAGAGGAAGAAATTCCGAGCTCAGAATAGGTGCGATTACTTGAATTTGAATTCCGAGGACAATTCTCCATTACCGTTAAATTTTTCGCTCTGGTACTTGGTTGTCGTACTTTCGTAATATATTAGGAAGGGCGAGGAAAGTATTAAGGTTTTTAGTGAAAATATGAACTACCTACGACCGAGGACTGTCCAGGGGCGACAGGTGTGTCCATAGCGGGGAGCGGAAGTCGAAGCGAACCTTGGCCATTTCCGTTCCATCGCACAGACACGGACACACGGGCGCGGACCGTCGGCGAGGGCGCGGGGGAATACCCCTGGATTCGTACCCCTCCCTCCGCGCCGACCTCTATGGGAAAAAGCCCTAGATACAGTCTACATACCCCTCCACCTCATTACCACCTCGACGTCGCGTCGCTTCCCTTTCCCATGGACAGCCACCTGATCCATTAGCCCTCGTCTCAAACCCCCCTTGTTTCGCCGCACTTGCCGTTCCCACCCACCACTCGCTCGCTCTTTTCTTACGTTGACTGCGACGCGCAATCCCGTCAACAAACGTGAACCGACGGCTGATATCGTCTTCAGCTCCAGGGTACTCAAGGAGGCACTCACTGGCTACCTAATAGATAACTACTACGCGATTTGTCTGCCGACACCCACTGAGTCGCAAGTGGTCGCACGGGGCCTGTTTTATGGTCGCATTGGACAAAATTCCAATTTCTGCAGACTCCTATAAGAATTTTCTAGCTAATTACGAATATACCCCCATGGAGGAGACCTGAACTTGTTCCATCTTCTCAAACCCCCCTTCTTTACAGTTATAAGCGTTTTTAGACCTGGAAACCAACGAATCTAGCTCACTAATCAAAAAACCTTCAGAAAAAACGTTGTTAGAGTCTAAATTTCCAGTCCAATGAGACCACCCGGAGCTCTACAGAAGGTTAAATCTAATTTAAACAACTAACGAAGTCGTAAATAACTAAAATTGGAATAAGTTACCACCAGATGCAACATTGCTCACCATGCTACAAGGAGTAGCACAGGGGCCTACATACAGAAGAAGGATAGGTAGGACTTCTATTTGAAATAAAAACGTCTGCCAAGTGGGTGTGGCACACAGCTTCCTCGTACCCATAACCCGATTGTATAGATGATCCGATGCATAGTAGTTAATCTCAAAACACCAATCTCTAAGTACCGTGCACTACCCTCATAGGGGACAATCTACACGCCATTCTGAACAATCCTGAGAAATTTCGTCGAAATCGGATGGAAAATGAAGAATTTTTGGCTGTTACAAGGAATTAACGTTTGCGCATGCGCAGCAACTACTATTAGTCTGGGGGAGATTGATTTTCATAGGGGACCATCTACACGCCAATCTGAACAATCCTAGAAAATTTCATTGAAATCGGATAGAAAATTTGTAAGTTATGGCTGTTAAAAGGAATTCACGTTTGCGCATGCGCAGTGGGTACTATCAGTCCGGGAATAATGATTTTCACTGGGGACCATCTACAAGCCAACACGCACAATCCCTGAAAATCTCATCGAAATCGGACAATAACTTTGTATAGTTATGCCCGTTACAAGGAATTCGTGACAGACAGACAGACACGGAACCAAAATTGTTCAGAAAGGTCTGAAACGTAAAAGGCGAGTGGAAATTTCGATTTTGGATAACATTTTTTTCAACCTTGAAAAGTGAAAAAAAGCTCCCGCTACCTTGGTAGACTCGGAAGCAATAAAGGTGTACAAGACACTGATATTGCATTAATAAAATAACTAAGCAAGGAACAATCACATTTGTTTCAAAAAATAAACATCCTCGCCCTTCTTGATAAAAAATCGAGGGGAACCAAATTTGGGCTCAGTTAGCCTAAAAATAGAATGATTCCCGAAAGTTTCGAAGAGTACATTTTCAGACTTTTTTTCCGGTTCCACCGTAGTTAAATGAATCATTTTGAAAAATTTCATGGTATTTCTAATCCGGATTCTCAATCAGACGATCGTTGAAAGTCCCAACGAAATCGAATGGAAACCGTCGAAGCTATGTTTATTAAGGATTTCACGTTTGCGAATCCGCGGTTGGTACGACTGATTTGATCACAATGATTTCCATTGGGTACCATCTACACAATCTGCACAATCCCTGAAATTCTCATCAATGTTGGACTATAACTTCCTGTAGTTTTGAATGTTGCAAGGATTGGCTGACTCATATACAGACAGACACGAAACCAAAATTGTTCAGGAACGTCTAAAACGCGAGTCGATATTTAGTTTTTTAAGGAAAAGCGAGAAATTTCTGATACCTTGCTAGACTCGGAGCAAAACACGTGTATTTGTACACCTGAGAGGCACTTCTTACTTATGAAACATATTTGAGGCATTTGTGCGATTAGGCTACCAGCTTCTGTCAATGTGTACGAAGTTTTCATCGTGCTGCGAGTCGTGTGTAGGAGGTAGGCAGTAGGTGAGGACAAATGAATACCCCTATCTGACCTAATTACAATAATAAATAAGCAGCTCTCCTGTCGTTAGGCCTGTTCGCACTATGCGAGCATTGGAAGAGTGAATGAATAATTTATTTTATCGTCAACGACTGCAGATCGGTATGTGCAGGCCATATTGCATGGCAAGGAAGTCGTTCACTTTTGTTTCAGCACGTATTAAGAATACAACTAATTGAACTAATATGTTGAGGTTGTGAAACTTTATTCTTTTATTCAAATAACGAACAACACCTGTAGTAGTGGCTACTTGTGCTCTACATATTAATTCTGTCCTCTTGCTGTTGGGTTGACAATGACAACCAGAAAATCGAAAATTCTCCACAAATACAAGTAATTAGAAACAACAAAGGAATTTTATTGAAAGAAAACCCCCACTTATTTAATTGAACTGAGACCTGTTTACTAAGATACAGATAACATTGTGAACACAATCTGAATACAAGTGCAGCTAATTGTATTTGCTTTCGATAATTATCGAACGTCTCAGAATTCCCTATCGGTCCAGCGTACTTCTTAGGTAATTTCACATTATCATGGTGGAATTGCTCATATGCCTCTGTGGATGACTTTGAATTGTATCCGTAAAGGCCAACCAAACAATATGGTTTCTCAATTGGGGCTTTAGCTGGAAGAATACGGAATTGTTAGATGCAAAGGCAGATTCATTAGTTCTGAGTTAGATGAATCACTGAATTATCCTACACCTGTGCCAGCTCCGAACTATACAACGAATGTTATGAAGAGTTGGTTCAAGCCAAGTTCAAGATTCTGAATTTCCTACTCAGCAAGTACTGCTCAGAAGGAGCCTTCCAAGCCCCCACTATGCCACCTTTATCTTATGCTCGTGTTTCTCAGTTTTTGCCGTTTTCCTACACCAGACTGAATTATGTGGGTAATTTGACTAATAATTAGTCAAATTTGACTAATAATTAGTCAAAATTAGTCAACCTTTTTTCAACATCTCCTTATCCTTATTATTATAATAAGGATAAGGAGATGTTGAAAAAAGGTTGTATTTATTTGTTCACCATTTGTTCACAATGACTTGACCGCCGATGAATTCTTGATGACGAAAACTTTGTAAGATGAGGCTTGGCAGGCGCTTAGCGACTTCAAAATATCCTTCATTAATCAACGAATTGATTGGCATTCTATTCCTGAACCATCACCCAGACAAGAAGGGTTGCGTTATGATTGCAATGTGATCCGGACCACAAATATCGCCAAGATTAAAAGTTTCCACCATTCAACATGAGTTAACAAGGAAGTGACAACTTCCAATGAATCTTAAATAGGTCGTTTTGACATTTTATGTCTTTACTTTGGCACATGAACGAAAAAACGCTGCAAAAAGCGGGACAAAATTGGTCACAAAATCGGTCACGAAAAAGCGTTACTATTAGTTTTTTTAAATAATTTCCACTTACAACCAAGTCGTTGCTACGGGACTTTATCTCTTCATTCGTGTTTTTAGAAAAATCGTTCACCATTCGTTGGAAAGCCCTAAATTTATGCATAAATTATATATATTTTCCAAGTCAGATTGAGAATTTTCCACATCAAATTGAGAATTTTCCAAATCAAATTGAGAACTTTCCAAATCAAATTGAGAACTCAGAATTTTTTGACACAGGTACCTTGCATATTTGCCCCTTCTTCCACGTCTCTGACTCTGCGGTGCATCATTTTCAGTGTATTCAACATCTTTACCTGATTCTTGCGTATCACCACTCTGACTAGATGAATATAGGACGATTAATACCTCGCCGACGGTTTTCTCGAACAAGCTCACTGTCACTTTCTCTCCCGGGATCGTTCATCGTTGAAATACAGATCGCAACTAATAAATGGGTCAACGACCGAAGATGTTTGCGAATCCCCTCCAAAAAGGAACGTGTTGTTTATTGTTTCCAGCCGTCTGGACGAAGGTAGGTAGCGACAATGTGAGGGAAGGGGCTGCAGACAGGCTAAGTGCAATAGTAAAAAGTAAAAGTAAAGTAAAGTAAGCAACCATTTCAGGTTGAATTTTCGTCCGACTGCCATTCTTGGCGTCGCGGACGTCATCAGCTGTCTCCCTAAGGGGAGATCAGAATAAGTTCTGATGATTTCGCTCATGGCTTCCCAAACATCACCGCCCTGGGTTGGAACGAGAGATTGCCGTTCGTCCAATAGACAGAAAACTTTCTGCTGGCGACCAGACTCGAACGCGCGTCCCCGCAAGACGGTTCTTATCCTATCACCGCAGTCGGGTACACTGTCCACTAGACCACCGACGCCCTCCTAAGTGCAATAGAATAGATAACCTATATGTGGGTACCAAGTTAAGGCCTAAACGGCTGGACGGATTAAAAAAAAAATTTTTAATTGTTCAGCAACTTTTGGATTGTGCTATACTAACGGATGATCACTGTTCGTAGTTTAGTCGTTAGAAATGGAAAATTCTCAATTTGATTTGGAAGATTCTAAATTTGATTTGGAAAATTCTCAATCTGGCTTGGAAAACCTATATTAAAGACATAAAATGTCCCAATGTGTTGCAGACTCGTATGCAAGCGTTTTTTTTTTTTTTTTTTTTTTCAAGATGTTCGCTCAAATTTAGCATTTAAGAGCCATTTTACCCATGTTATGGTGAATTTCTTGTCTTCTACAAATTATTCAATTTGAAAAAAAATGTGTTTATCAACTTTTTGCTTTTGAATCTACCAACGTAGCAGTTTCAACAATTTTTAAGGACCAAATTTTTCCATATTTGTTGTTGAATCTGTGGTTGCGTTGTGGTTTTTAGTGGATAAGTACAAATATCTCTACAAATACGATAGATTAGTGTTGGTTCTCGTGTTGTTTACAACCCTATCCTGCTCCATCGAGATTCACCGGTTCCAAGGTCGAGGAGGCCTTCAAGACAGCATGGGCTTTCTCAGCCTGAAGCGGGTCAGGAGTGTGTGTATCCCAGTGGATCATTGAGGTGCGGTTAATGAAAGAGAATGAGACGGTTATGGGGCGGAGGCACGTCAAAACAACGGATACGGACATCCTCCCTCGGGTTTGGGAGCTCAGCGCCGGCGCCGCCTGCCCGCAAATCCGCATTGCTGACCCAGAGACGCCGCCGCCGCTTAATTGTGCTTCCATCCTGCATCCCCCGTCTTCTCCCGAGTTCCTCGACCTTCCGGCAGCTCTTCGAGGAGGACGGCAGGTCTGTCAAGATCGATGGGATCCCTCAGTGTGTTTACCTTCCGACCGGACTAAACGCTGAACGCGGAAGCCGCTCTCTGCCTGATTAAGACGTACAAGCTCTTGCTCGTAGGGGATAATGACTGAGGTACTGAGCGAAGAGCAAGAATGGCAGAGGCGGCTGAGCTGAGTACTCTTGGCTAGTTTCTTTCAAGAATTGAATTTGTCTTGAGTCAACCGTACTGCAAACATACTAACACAAGAACATCAACAAAAACTCTGCAAATTATTACACAACGGTTTATTATTTAATTTTGTCTTTAACCCGAAAACACACACTTTTATTTTGACGTTAATCTGACATCGTGAGGCATGTATGACTCCAACCCCAATTTTCACTTAATTTATTGATCATTACGGTACCTAATGAGGAGGACGTTATAATCCGTGTGGGTCCCAACATGTGTGAAGGGATAAATGAAGAACAAACAAGTCATACGTGAATTAATTAAAATTAAAATTAATTTTAATGGCTAAAATGACCTTGCAAATTTTGGTTCGTAGTTGAAAGAAAAAAATATCTACGGAGATTCGGCCAAATTCTGTCAGTGAAGTGTTGTTTGCGATGTACAGTACTGTTTCTGCTTTATTATTCGTCGAAATTTCAATTCCTTATAGGGAGCGAACGGTTGGTCCTACGGAAATCTGGGTAGTTTCATTCCATTCTATGAATTCAATTATATTTGAAATTGGTGAAAAAACAATACCGATACATCGTAAGTTTTCAAGTTAAAGCCAAATGACACCTATATACCAAATTTCATCAAAATCAGCCGATTGACGACGGACGGAAGGACAATTTTTCCGATTTTTTGATTCTTCGTACCTTGAAACGTTCACTAAAAAATTTGGAGGGGGGGGGGGTTAAAATTGTCTGTTCTTGGTCAATTCCAAAGGTTCATTATTGAAAATGATAAACCAAAAACGTCTGCCAAGTGGGTGTGACACATAGCTTCCTCGTATCCATAACCCGATTATACAGATGATCCGATGCATAGTAGTTAGTATCAAAACACCGATCTCTAAGTACCTTCCACTACCCTCATAGGGGACCATCTACACGCTAATCAGGACAATCCTAGAAAATTTCATCAAATTCGGATGAAAAATTAAGTGAGTAGATGTATGTGATTGGATCAAAAAAATACTTGGCCTCGGGTGGGATTCGAACCCGCGACCCCTGGGGGGACAGTTGAAGTTACGGCTCTTACAAGGAATTTACGTTTGCGCATGCGCAGTCGCTTCTATCAGTCCGGGGATGATGATTTTCATAGGGGACTATCTACAACCTAATCCACATAATCCCTGAAAATTTCATTGAAATCGGGTGGAAAATGTAGAAGTTATGGCCATTACAAGGAAATTCACGTTTGCGCATGCGCAGTGGCTACTATCAGTCCGAAGGTAATGATTTTCATAGGGGACCATCTAAATACTAATCTGTAACATCCCTGAAAATTTCATTGAAATCGGATGGAAAATGTAGAAGTTATGGCCGTTACAAGGAATTAACGTTTGCGCATGCGCAGTCGCTTCTATCAGTCCGGGGATGATGATTTTCATAGGGGACCGTCTAAATACCAACCCACACAATCCCTGAAAATTTCATAGAAATCGGACAATAACTTCGTATAGTTATGCGCGTTACAAGGAATTCATGACCGACACACAGACAGACAGACACGGAACCAAAATTGTTCAGAAAGGTCTAAAACGCAAAACGCGAGTGGAAATTTTGATTTTGGAGAACTTTTTTTTTCGTCCTTGAAAAGTGAAAACAAAGCTTCCGCTACCTTGGTAGATTTGGAAGCAAAATTACATCGATGATGGTACCACTCGTTTTCGTTCAAAATAGGTTCGCGCAGCCAAGTTATCGAGCTACTTTTCTTATGACAATACGAATCAATTTTTCAAATGTTAGGTGACAACGTTGGTAGCACTACTTCGTGACATCATCAAAAAAGAAGCCCGACTGTTTGAACCAATTTTGAACAAAAACCAGTTGTGCCAACATCGATGTAATTTTTTCTTCGATATTTTTGTGTTTTTGGGTTTATTTATTTATTTAATTAAGTACGGGCAGCACGACATCCTTATCGTACTTACCAGAGGCTTCAAAGAATTTAGCAAGTTGCCATCGGTCTATCCTTCTTCCTCCAGCTTATCGAGCATGAGTTGGTTGAGAAGAGAGCCCTTAAAACTGGTCCTTCTGACTCACACGAATCTCTGGCTTTTCCCTGAGTTCTTTGGGCGTTTTCATGTCTTTTATTTGACTAATTTTAGGTGTCGATATTGCGAGATTATCTCTTTGTATTATCTTCTGATCCTCTCGGGAAATTCTCTCGAGTTCTTCCAACTGGAACAGAATTTTCTTCATGCTCCTTGTTTTTCCTGTTACGTATCCAATGACATGGGTTTGAACTGGTTTCGGAACTGGTTTTTAACCTTACAGGAGTCAAAGTTTTCCATATTACCTATGTTGTTGAATTTCTGCGCTCATGATTATCGGCTAATTTAGCCGTGATTCATAGAGTTGGAAGGAAGACCCGCTATTATTTTTTTTGCTTCCTCACTACCGAAGGTAGGGAAGCTTTGTATTCGTGAAAGAAGTGAAAAAAAAAATGTCCTCCAAAATCAAAATTTCCACTTGCTTTTTGCGTTTTAGAGCTTCCCGAACAATTTTGGTTCCGTGTCTGTCTGTCTGTCTGTCTGTCGGTCTGTCTGTGGTCAATCCTTGTCCCGGGCAAAACTATACTAACCTGTGGTCCGATTTTGATGAAATTTTCAGGGATTGTGCGGGTTAGGTCCTAGACGGTCCCCTATAAATTTCAGCACCTTCGGATCAGCTGAGTGAGCTCCAAGGCCATTTTCTCTCCTGTTGAACGCAGGAAGCTGAAATTTGAGAGGCAGGGTCAATGGAGAATGCTGAAGGTGCCTGAGTGGTCACTGATCAGCTGAGTGAGCTCCAAGGCCATTTCCTCTCCTGTTGAACGCAGGAACCTGAAATTTGAGAGGGCGGGTCAATGGAGAATGCTGAAGGTGCCTGAGTGGTCACTGATCAGCTGAGTGAGCTTAAATATTACAGTGGAAGAAAGATAAAGAGGGAGAGGGAGCAAAAACCTTTTCAAGGTATGTCACATTTTAGCCATTAGGCTCTAAGCGGAAATCATCCGGGGGTGCAGGGGGCGAAGCCCCCGCCGAGGCGCGCAGCGCCGAGTTTTCGCCAACTGATTCTATACGTCCATGTTACAATGAGTGAGGAAGCTATACTGCCCACCCAACTTGGCAGACGTTTTTTTACTTTTTCTACTTCAGAATACATCTAGAGGTCTCTTGATTCCCAAAGACTTTCATCGTTAATTCGGACTACTTTGAACCTGATAGCAACAAGGCATATTATTTCATTTTATTTTCGTAGAAGCACTTGTTTTCTCTTGTTTTTTGTAACATCGATATTACAAATACAAAATCTCACCTTTTTTTGCCATTCTCATCGAAATTGGGTGCAAAGTTTTGCGAACACGCCCAAATACGGTCTTTGAAGGTATTTTTGTGTGAAAAGAAAGTTATTCCGTTTAGAGAGAAAATATTCTCCCTTACATTGTTCGAAACATCCTTCCAAGTACTTGAGGAGTAAACTGAAGACTACAAAAACCACAAAAAACATTCGTTACTAATATAGAATCGTTCAGCTGTTAAAACGCCGTTCGAAGAAGCGGTACATCGATTTAAATAATGATAACTCGTATATTAATGACGGGTCAAAGAAGATAAGTATTAGTGCCCGCATATCGCGGGAAAAGGCGGACTCCCTCCGTCCCAGAGACCAGATGGCGCAGTCAAGACGTTCTCGAGTCACCTGCGCCGCGGGTCGACTCAACGGCCTTTTTTTTCTCTTATTTTCGAACCATCAGTATGAGAACGTGCCTGAGTTCGCGAGTTAGCCATTTCAGCGGTTACCAGGAAATTATCAAGTGTTCACTCGTTGATGAATCTTACGTAGAGTCCCGTAGGAAGAGGAAAGTAAATAACGAGTTTTAGAAGGAGCCAAGTTCACTTCCCCATCTTATACTCGTACAGTACAATGGGCCTGTGACAATGTAGCTAGAGTGATGCTTTTGCTATCTAATTTGTCAATAACCTAATTAAAGCTATCTGATTTGTCAATAACCACGCTTTTTTAAAGAGTTGTTCGTCGTCTATAGTTCCCTTCCCCTGTTTTGATTTCGATGAAAATATCAGTTTGGTAATTGTTCATAGAGTAAAAATCACAAATATATTGAGGTGCACTCCTATGAAATTGTTTTTCAAAATTACATGTCAAGAGTGCTGGGGAGAGCTGTAGCTCATGTTCACTACATATGGCACTTCCTCATATGTAGATTTCGGTTCCTTTTCATCAGACTAATCATCACAATGCGTTGAGAGAGAGTTTATAATCGCACGTATCGATGACGAAAGGGAACATGTCACAAAAATCTTCGTGATGGTTCAATTCCGTCCAGTGGAACTCATCTAGGAGGTACAATCTCTTTCGTTTCATCGAGCGGGCTTCTGCCATAGTACTCGTAGAAACAACCTCAACTTCCCACGGGACAAGATATCACCCAATTTTACCTCTTGATCAAAGAAACAATAACTGACCTTCAATGGAAGGTCTAAGAAATTTTAAGAGGAATAATTCATTGTAATTTGTATACTCACATTCCAATGACTTGAGTTATAGTTATAAGTATTACAGTAATTTTATAGCAAGACATCATGATGAAACTGATACTCACACAGCAGGGTCTTCGGGGAAATACGAGTAGGTGAATTCAGTTAAAGAATGTTTGGTTCGAAATCGAGTTTACAGGGCAGTAATTTTTCTTCTGGCTATTTCTAGGATAAATTTCATCCTTCAAAATAGTCTGAATAAGAAGGAAATCAAGAAAAAGTGAAAAAAATGTTAATTTTATTAAAAGTTTGGTGTTAGGTATGTTGGTTCAGAGCACATTCGCACAACAACCGATGTTGCTTGTTGTTAAAATTGGACCAGCTCGGCTCAGATTTTTCTCTGTCGATAACCATAGAAGGCTGATTCCTAATAATATTATTACTTTAGAGATCATATATCCTGTGAACTGCATCCCAAAATTCATGCAATTCAAGAGATAAGGAACTAGAAGATCATTTCCTAATTTTAAAAACATTGGAGTTGTACCCCAAGTATCCGTATAGTACAGGTAGATTACAAATTCAACTTCTTTTTGAAATTATGTAACTTAACTTCTCACTTCTGAGAAGGCCGTTTCAGGAAGGCTACCCTCACACCTGGTCCATCAAGCAAGAGTAAATGTCCTCTCAATGCAATTCAAAATCCCGTTTTTTTTTTTGTTTTTTTTTTTAATAAAACATTGTAAAAGTTTGTGTTGCTTTGGAGCATCAATGTTTTATTGATTGGGGATTTCAAATATTCAAAATCGAAGTTTTGGAGCTGTACGTTATTCTTCAAATAAGTTGGTAGGTCACATTAATATTTATTATTTTATGTAATCATCCTTCGACACACAAAACCGAGAGTCCTCCTTTTAGTTTGAATGTTTTAAAGTCCGTTAAAAAATAAAATTAGTTTCTTAAGAACTTGTTTTCGGTTTGGTAGTCATATTTTTGTCATTTCTCTTCATGTTTTTTCATCATGTTCATTCTACCCTCCGATTTACTCAATATTCATTCACTTCCTGGCCTAATATCAGTTGCTTGATTGTTATAATTGCGATGGATATAATTTATTTTAGTGGTGTTGGAATTTTCTTAGTTAGACCGCTAGGTTTTCAAGTTGAACAGCATTTCCAACTTAGAACTATGAAATCGATCCAAATTCTTTTTTACTCAATCAATACTCTTGAAGAATGTACAAGTATTTCTCTGGAAGCAGAATCATATCAATGAGAATTTTGTTGAATACACCTACAAAATTTTACCTTATTTTGGTTTATTATTTTCAATAATGAACCTTTGGAATCGACCAAGAAAAAAAAAATTTTAACACCCCCTCAAAATTTGATGGTTTACGTTTCAAGGTACGTAGAATCCAAAAATCGAATAAAAATTTGGCCGTCCGTCCGCCGTACGCCGTACGCCGTACGCGGCACTTTTGCCACTTAGCATTAACCGATTTTGATGAAATTTGGTATGTAGGCTCCATTTGGGGTCTAGTTGTGCCCCGAAGCTTTTGGTTGATGTAGGTCACTCCTAAGGGTTCCAAAATCAAATTTGAAATTTTGAAAACGCCCTAACTCAAAAAATTTCGATGTAAAGGTATTGTTTTTCCTTCAATTTAAGATTCTATAGAATTTTTAGAATTTTTTGAGACCACGCGGAGCTCTGTAGGACAAACCGTTCGCTCACTACGAAAATTTAAGTGTTTATTTGAAATATATATATATATAAATCAAAACACGAGTGTGAATCGCAAAAGAGGCCTAATCTCCGTTCAAATTAGAGCAGACCGAAATGCAATCGATGGTTGGTGATGTTGATTTTTTTTTTTTGGATTTTTTTTTTTTTTGATTTTTTTTTTGATTTTTTTTTTTTTTCTTTTTCTTTTCATATTGGATGGTTGGTGATTTTGTAGACGAGTGATCTATATAGAAAATAATAAACCATTGTGTAATAATTTGCAGCGTTTTGAGCATAGTGCTTCAAGTCGATGGCCGTCTGAGGGTTAACCCGCATAAGAAATACGAGTCTCGTGGAATCGTTCATCAATATTGGACCTTAATAACTGCCAGAACTGATATTCTTCCAGACTTGAGAAGACTCAAGAAGCAGCCTAGTAGGCAGGCATCTAAATAAACGAGATGAGAGAAAATTTATATCCAATTTAATGGGCATCATCAGAGGTCGAACCATCTACCAAACTACCCTATACATTTGACTTTAATATTATCTAGAGGCATCCGCTGCTTTACAGGTAGTTGGTACGTGAATAGCTGTAATACAATACAACATATATTTCGTGCCAAGTATTTCAAAAGACACATTAACATGATTTTTTCCAACAACTTATTGTGATTACGATTTTGAGGCTTTTATGCTGTTCATCGGCATTTTTCATTCTAAGTAATAAAATTACTAATTAATGAAATTGCCAGTATGTTGAAATCTGTATGTCTTCAAATTACTGATTTAATTTTTTTTGTTTCCAGGTACGTATGTCAAAATTCTCCGCTCCCCAGGCGGAATTCGCCTCAACTCGAGGCCATTGTGGGTCAGGTGTAAGTACTCCGCCCAGTCTACTCTTCATGCTATATCCGCACAGGCTACTTTACAGGCGATAGCTATATCCTGCGCCAGATTCGCCCATTTCCGTTTTTACGGTTTACCAACTTCTGCCTTTTTAGGTCTTTTTTATCCACTCTCGATCAGCACTCCCGCTTCCACTCCCCACTATAACAATTATGCATTTCTCTTCGTCA
Source organism: Apolygus lucorum (assembly GCA_009739505.2). Classification (NCBI taxonomy): domain Eukaryota; kingdom Metazoa; phylum Arthropoda; class Insecta; order Hemiptera; family Miridae; genus Apolygus; species Apolygus lucorum. The sequence goes on from CM019167.2 coordinate 27,898,796, forward strand.
CGGTTCGCTGATATTTACAATTGAAGGATGTTCTCTTTATTTACCTCTTTGTTGCTCCTCGGAGGTAGGTATATCATTTGCAAACTGAATGAAATGTTTCGTCCATGTATATTTTACAGTTTCCTCAAAAGGCTCCATTTGTTTTCTTGTAGATATGATATCCACCAAGGTAGCGGAAGCATTGTTTATACTATTGACTGGTAAACATGTCCTCAAATCAACATTTTCACTCGTATTTCCAAAATTTTCACTCGCGAACAATGTAGGTTCGATAGTCCGTTTGTCAGTCAGTGTTCACGAATTCTGCTAATGGGCGACTCTATAAGCTGATATAGAATAATTGCTGGAAATTGAGTGGTTCAGGTAGCAAATGCCTGATTATCCTATTTTCTACAAACTTGGGTGGTAGTTTGGAAATTACTTTTCGACTTAGAACCATGAATTTTCAAAAACGAAAAACCCTTGTAAAAAGCTTGAATTCCACTCTTTCCCAACGATTTCGATGAAATTACCAGGATTGTGTGGTTGGGACAAAGTTGTGGTCTATGAATGTCATCGTGTATGAAACATTGGTAGCCATTGGGAGAAATCGACACTCGTTTTCTAGGAATAAGAGTTGCGAAGCCCGTTTCATATATTGGTAGGTAGGTATGTTTGGAAGATCACTGTGGTTTACCAAGTTGGCTGTATAGTATTAATAACGGATGCCAAATTGATATTAATATTAAAAAAAGAAATCATTGTGGCAACATAACACTTACATTTTTCATCCGAATTTGATGAAATTTTCTAGGTTTGTTCGGATTGGCGTGTAGAAAACAGTCCCCTATGAAAATCATCACCCTCAGACGAATAGTAGTTGCTGCGTGAATTCATTGTAACAGCCATAACTTCTACATTTCTCATCCGATTTCGATGAAATTTTCAGGAAACATGCGAATTCGGTTGTAGATGGTCCCCTATGAAAATCATTGTTCCCAGACTGATGGTAGCTACTGCGTACCTATGCGCAAACATCAATTCCTTGTAACATCCATAAGTTCTACATTTTCCATCCGATTTTGACGAAATATCTCAGGATTGTTCAGATTGGCGTGTAGATGGTCCCCTATGAGGGTAGTGGAAGGTACTTAGAGATTGATGTTTTGTAGATTAACTACTATGCATCGGATCATCTGTACAATCGGGTTATGGATACGAGGAAGCTATGTGCCACACCCACAGCAGACTTTTTATGGTCCTTTCGAACTACTCGTTGTCTATGAGGTGTCTCGTAAAGATCTGCGTCTGCAATGAACGAAATCCCAGAAAAGCAGTTGAAACTTGCTCCGCCCCTCGCATTTATCCCGAGACTCCGCCATTAGAGTTGGAGTGACATCAAAAGCCCCTCATGCATAAATCATCTGCGATTCACCGACATCCCCTTCCATCCTCCTCAGAGTGTCTTGGGGTTATGAAAACGAACTAAGAAAAAGGACTGAAATAGACGCGTTTGGGTCCGCCATTTTGTGTTGTCGAGCTGGATGGTTAGATCCGCGCCACTTCTCACCTCTCATGGTCATTCCTCCAACAATGGGCCGGATAATTTGTTTCCCCGTCAACCATCTCCGTCGCTCCTACTGACTTTTGAGTCACATCCTCCAGGAGTCCTCGAGACGATCGTCATCGTGTAATTCATTCAGTGATCTTCACCTTCTCTCTGCAGATATATGGTCTTTTGAAAGTTAATAAGAACAAGTTTACCTTGTATGATCACTTAAAGTTATCTACATGATTCCACTCTCATCTATTGTAACACAGTCAATTTATACAAAAAAATATATATATATTTTTGAATTTTATCTATGATGTTAGGACCCCCAAAAGGGTTTTGTATCCCCAAATTTGCAACCCCGAAAACCCTGTGCTACTGACGTAGTGCGCTAAAAACCATGAAATGTACTCACTTTCTTCAGTTTTGTAACTATAAATTCATAAATCAAGCCCAGTAATTCTTAAAAGTAGGTTACATTTGCAACAGTTTGACACCAACTAGATAGTCCGGGCAACGAAGGGTTTGAGGTAGAAAAAAATAGAACCCAAACCAAAATTGGCACAGATGTAGGGGTGGGTATCCTTATTAACATGCTAAAAGTCCTGGAGGGTGGGGCACGAGCTCGAGGAGAGGGGGGGGGGTCACTAAAGGTCCCATTTTGGGGTTTTCCGTAAATATCTCGAAAACGGTGCATTTTTCGATAAAGCATGTCCTATAGTAAATTAAAGCTTATAAAATTCTCCACAACTTTGATTCTACACGTTTTATCGAAATTCCGAACCGTTACCGAGTTTTATGCATCCGAAAATGGAGGAATTTTGAAAATTCGGTTTTTAGGTCACGTTTTCTGGATAACTATGTTGAATAATTGCGGAGATACAGCAATTGGGGTTGAAAAAGCAGGGTTAAAAATTGTATTTGTATTCCTATTTGCTGTGCAAAGCTATCAACCTTGTAGAAGAGGCCAGTTTTGTGCCAAACGCCTACAAATCAAGACTTTTCGCGTTGATGTTGCTTCCAAGTCTACGATGGTAGCGGAAGCTTTGTTTTCACTTTTTAAGGTTGAAAAAAAAGTTCTCCAAAATCAAAATTTTTCGTGTTTTTCGTTTTAGACCTTCCTGAACAATTTTGGTCTGTCTGTCATCAAATCCTTGCCACAGCCATAACTTCTACAATTCTCAACCGATTTCGATGAAACTTTCAGGAATTGTGCGAGTTGGCGTGAGGATGGTCCCTATAAAAATCATTGCCCCCAGACTGATAGTAGCCACTGCGCATGCGCAAACGTGAAATCCTTGTAACAGCCATAAGCTCTACATTTTCCAACAATATTCGGTGATCATGCCAGTTGATGTGTTTAGTCCCCTATGAGGGTAGTGGAAGGTACATAGAGATTGATGTTTTGGGATTAGGTACTATGCATCGGATCATCTATACAATCGGGTTATCGATACGAGGTAGCTATGTGCCACACCCACTCGGCAGACGTTTTTAGTCTGGTTAGAGAACTCTTCTTCATCGCGTCGTCATGTCTTCTTAAAGACAGATTTTGACGTTCTTTCAGCTTGGAGAAACGATCGACTTAACCTTCACTCCCTAACAGAACGCAACAGGTTACACTGAACTTGTCTGGATGGTAGGTGGGCAATAGAGTACATTAGCACATGATAGATTCAATTACTTCTATACTGGACATCATTATTTCATCATTAATGTATTCATGAGCCAACATTATAGCTAGTTAACTGAAATTTTGAGGCATTGAGGGGGTTCAGGAGCCAAAATCGAAAATTTTTCGTTTTTATTTTTATGAAATTCTGCAGGCTTTCCCAGACGTTTTGGTAGACAAAAATATTAAATTTGAGCAGTGGAAAGCGGAGATATGAGTTTTCAAAGATTGAGGAGCCAAACGCTGTTTCCGGGGGATAGCTGTTTCCCGCTCCAGGTTCATAGTTTCTATATTTCTGTAACTACCTACCGTTCTTTCGCTATTCTGATTGATACCTACTATATCCTACTCCATGGTTCCAGCACTGGTTCCCATGCCACCAAATAGTACAGAAATAGCATAGCACTAGACTAATGAAAATAAATAAATAAAATAATAATAAAATAATAAAAAATAATAAAATAGCAATAAAATAAAATGAAAATAATAAAATAATAATAAAATAATAAAAATAAATAGCATAGCACTAGACTAATGAAGAAATCAAGTGAACCAATAGTGTATAACCATTATTCTTATCAGTACTATGTGATATGAAATAACCTCACCTAACCGGTGCAAACACTGATTGATAAGAATCATAGATAAGGAATAATCAGACCTCATTTTCAATTTCTTCAATATGAAATAATTACGAACTATTGATCAAATACCTCGAAAAACGGTAACCTTTCACAAATCGCGATTTTCTCCAAACCGGAAAACCCTTGTTTTTCGTCACTTAGGTACTTGTTTCTCGGCAGCCAATAGAGCTGGCTACTTGAATTTTTTTTATATTGTCGAGAGGGGTTAATTACAGTCATTGAACAAGTTTGGACGGAAAACTCCCAACATAAACATGGCTAGAATTAAAACACGTTGCAAATTATTACACAATGGTTTATTATTTTTTATTTTTCTATATAGATCACTCGTCTGCAAAGCCACCAACCATCCAACATTAAGAAAAACATCGATCGCATTTCGGTCACCTTTAATTTGAACGGAGATTAGGCCTCTTTCGCGATTCACACTCATGTTTCTGATCGTACGTCCAAACTTTAAATTCTCATAGTGAGCGAACGGTTTGTCCTATAGAGCTCCGGGTGGTCTCAAAAAATTCTAAAAATTCTATTAAATCTTAAATTGAAGGAAAACAATACCTTCATATCAAAATTTTTTGAGTTAGGGCGTTTTCAAAATTTCAAAATTCATTTTGGAACCCTTAAAAGTGACCTACATCAACCAAAATCTTCGGGGCACAACTAGACCTCAAATGGAGCCTACATACCAAATTTCATCAAAATCAGTCAATGCTAAGTGGCAAAATTCATTATTGAAAATAATAAACCAAAATCATAAGCATGAAAATTATGAAAAAACTGTTTTGCTATATTGTCTCTAGGTAAAATAATATTTACACAACAGAGTTGAAACTCGCTCAGTGGTTATAAGAAGAGTAGATGAAGAATTAAAAAAAAAGTATGAAGATACCAGGAATATATCTAGAGAAACAGGTACATGAGAAATTGTTAAATTAGAAGCGACTCATGAACCCCCTTAACCAGTTTGTCACATCCTATTCTCTGGAGTGGGATCACTTCATCATGATGCCGTCGCAGGGCAGAGTTCCAGGGAAATCGTTGTGGGATTGTTTGGGAACTCGAGCACGAAACACCGCATTTGGAGGTCCTCAGCGGGTGAAGGAAGGTGTTGAGTTCAGAAGTGACTGAAGAACAAGAGAGGCGAGTGAGCGTAATGGGAGCGGATGCTGTTATTGTGTGAGTTAACACGAGATTAACCTCCCCTGCCCCTATGGCCAACAATTAATCTAAGTAGACGACCAAACCCTCTCTCGGCCGTCCACCTAATCAGACCTATGACCCCTATCATGCGTTGATTCCTCGCCCCTTCACAACTAGGATTTCATTCTTTGTCGCGCCACTCCGAGATCTGGTGCCTCTTTTTCCAAGTGAACCAAATACGGGGCCCTTGGACCGGCCCTTTGTTTCCAGTTTGGGTGGGTGCCACAAGTGGGCTAAGATTTCTGAAGCACCATTATCACTTAATAACGTTGTTTTCTCCTCCTTCACTTATCAACATAAATACGTAGGTATCAGTAGTATTAGTGGATACATGGCACTATCTGATAAGGGGGGGGGGGGGACTTCTTGCATCCTCAAGCATGTACCCTGTAGGTTTCGAAAAATTCGTTACCAATCTATTGAACATAAAATGGATATACTACGTCAATTGATTGGGACTGGGGTGCATTGAAAACTCAACACCTTCTTCGGTAGATTTATTACCTTCTACTAGGCTCTAAGGGTGTTTTATGTGATGAAACTGTTGAAAGAGAACATTTATTTCATCAACCGTACTACACACAAACTTTCATAGCAATACAATTTTATAAAAACTAACACAGTACAAAATGAACCCGATCACTTGGCTACAGGATCTCCGGGACAACCAATTGAGTCCCCTCCGTTCCGCAGATCCTGTTGATTCCAAGATAGTCAAATTCTTCTCTCTTGCCACAGGCTTCGTCATTACGTCTGCGACATTGAATCTTCGGGACAACCAACACAAACCACAATCAATCAATCAATCTTTTATTTGCAAAAAAAAGAGGTGTGTGAGCAATGGTCACTTTCTTACAAGAATAAAAATTAAACATTTGGTCACAAAAAAAAAAACTACAACAATGGTACCAAATGACTAGGTATAACAATAAAACATGAAAAAACACCTAGGATATCAAGACAGCGTCAGTGGGCTCAAGATCACCAAGAAATTCGTCGAAATTATAAGGAGCCAAACTGACGAGGTACTTACTGATACGTGCCTTAAAAATGCCGAACGGAGCATTTCGCAAATTCATGGGAAGGGCGTTGAAAAATTTAAAACCACACCAGGTGGTACCATTACATGTAGTAGCAAGTCGATGGAACGGGATACAAAGATTATTTTTGCTACGAGTGGAGTAACCGTGATCTTGAGTATGGAAAGACCCAATATTCTTCCCTACATAACACAGGCTTTCAAGGATGTAGACAGCGCGGATAGTTAGAATTTCCTGTTCTTCATAAGGTGATCTACAATCCTCCTGGTAACTCATACCAGCTACGACTCGCACAGCCTTCCTTTGGGTAGAAAAAATGGTGGAGGAAGCTGCAGAATGCCCCCAACTGAGGATGGCATATACAGCTCTGCTCTGGAAGCAGGCATGAAAAGCTGCCAGAACGGCTGACCTTGTCAGCCTCTCGGATAGGCGCCTCAAAAGAAAGATGTAGCTGCCGAGACATGACCGAAGTTGAGCACAATGAGGCCACAAACGTCAACATGAAAAGGGAAGGAGGACGCCACCATAATTATACAGGGTATAACCTTCACAGGTTTACGACCTTTTTCCCGCGTGTTTTACAACTAATTTCCGACAAAAAGTGCCTCTAGACATTTTTTTGTATCCTCACTCAAAATGCCTTTTTTCGTGTTTTTGATATTTCTCAATAAATCTACTATATCTCCTTCAATTCAAGAGTTAGCTCAAATCTAAAACCTCCGTTGGAAAGAGTGTTAAATTTGCAATCTTTTTGATGCCCAATAACATTTTTTTAGTGGAGTCGAAATGTGCAAACGACGTATGAAAAGCAAAACTCGTCCAAATCTTGAAATCGCTTGTTTTTTCTATCGCCTGATAACCATATCAATTCTTGACGCAGAATTGTGAAACTTCCCTAAAACGTTTGCCAAAATCTCAGCTTTCCAACGGTGTGATCAAAAAATATTTTGCAATCGAATTTAACGGAGAAATATCTGTTTGAACGAGGAAAAACGTGCATTTTTTTTCAACGAAATCGACGGTTCAACGGGAGTACTCTAGGGCAGTGGTCTTCAACCTTTTATTATTTAAGGGCCAAATTATTGTCATGGAGGACTTGGAGGGCCGCATTGATTAAGCGTGTATATACATATACATATATATATGTATGTGTGTGAATTTTGTCTCAGGTTAAAATAATTTACATGAATTTGTTATAACATTTTATATTTGTTGATAACTGTATTAAACATCAATATTGAAAACAATATAGGTGTACTTGACATATATTTAAACATGCTATAAAACTCAAAATTATACTGAAAACATAAAATTTGTGACTTTTGTAGTTTAGTGAGAAATTTGACATTGTTTATCTTTTACTAATCTGTCAACATTAGGTTTTATGTCAGATGTGGCAATTCGAAGAGAGTTCTCTAAATGAGTGTCAGAAATACGGTTTCTCAGTTTCGATTTCACGTTCTTCATTCTTGAAAATAGCTGCTCACAGATGTAAGTGCTGCCAAAAAGAGATGCAGTGGCCAGAGCATGAGATCTGATTGCTGGAAATCGATCACCTTCAACATACAATGAGTAAAACTCCAGAAGTCCAAAGTTTTTAAATTTCTCCTGTAAATCGCTATTGCACTGAAAGTCAATAAGTTCCATTTGTATATTTCCGGAATAGTCTTCCACGTGAACACTGAAAGGAGCACAAAAAAGCTTCATCATAGTTTTATTTTGCTTGAAGTCTAAAAACCTGTTGCTAAAATCTTGCTGTAACATGGAGAGTGCTTCGCTGTATTTTTCTTTGTTTTGAACTTCACGTTGTGACAGTGTTGGAAAATGTGTGAAGTCGCCCTGTTGTACTTGATTCTTCCATAAACTAAGTTTCCTCTCAAACGCCTCAACTTGATCAAAGAGATTGTGTATCATAGCATTCTTCCCTTGTAAAGTCATTGAGATGTATTGAAATATCGGTTAGGTACCCAAAATCAGCCATCCAACTGGGATCTTTGAAGTAGTGAACTGCCTTCCCTTTACTCTCCATGAACATGCAGATTTCTTCTTTCAAATCAAAAACCCTTTTTAAAAACTTTCCTCGACTGAGCCAACGAATCTCTGTGTAATAAATTACATCACCATACTCTGCATTCATCTCACTAAGGAAGGTTTGGAATTCCCTGTGGTTCAGTCCTTGTGATCTGATAAAATTCACGATTTTAGTCACATCTTTAATGACATCTTTGAAACAAACACTTTTTGCACACAAATTTTCTTGATGGATAATGCAATGATATTGTATGAACTTTTCATTTTCACTTGCATCTTTTCTAATCAGAGCTACAACACCTTCATTTTTTCCCGTAATTGCTGGGGCCCCATCAGTTACAACACCGCTCAAGTTATCCAGATTTAGGCCAAACCGGTTTAAAGTTGAAGTCAAAGCCTTGTAAATATCAGTGCCTTTAGTAGTGCCCTTCATTGGAAATAGTGCTGCCATTTCCTCGGTAATAGAGAAATTGTTATCGATTCCTCTAATAAAAATGGCTAACTGAGCTGTATCTGTAATATCAGTGCTTTCATCAAGTGCTACTGAATAAAAAATAAACTTTGAAGCACGTTCTTTAAGTGAGATTTCAATATCCTGAGATAGCTCCTCAATTCTTCTGGCAACTATGGCCCCAGATAAACTAACCTTTGAAAACAAATGTTTTTGTGTTGGGCATAGGATTTCAGCTGCCGATTCCATACACTGCTTTACAAACTCACCATCTGTGAATGGCTTTGATTGCTTAGCAATTTGTTCAGAAATGATATAGCTAACTTTAACACTTGATTCACTTTCGGCGTTTTGCCGAGTAAACGTAAATTGTTGATTCTCAAGTTTTTTCCTTAAATCTCGCACCTTATCCAATCTATCCAATCTATCCTTTGGAAACAAAATCATTCGGCGGGCCACAAAAATATACAAGGCGGGCCGCGGGTTGAAGACCACTGCTCTAGGGTCTTCACCGCCGCGGCTCCTCCAAAGCCGTCACCGTCGATTTCGTTGAGAAAAATCCATTCAGCATTTTATTTTTCCTCTTGCTATCAAATGTAACACGCTTTTGGGGACTGTGATATAGTTTTATCTCTATGAAGTGTTATATTTCTTATTAGAGGTACCTAATTAATTTTGCTTCCGAGTCTACCAAGGTAGTAGAAGCTTTGTTTTCACTTTTCAAGGACGAAAAAAAAGTTCTCCGATTTCGAAATTTCCACTCGCGTTTTGCGTTTTAGACCTCCCTGAACAATTTTGGTTCCGTGTCTGTGTGTCTGTGTGTCTGTCCTTCTGTCATGAATTCCTTTTAACGCGCATAACTATACGAAGTTATTGTCCGATTTCTATGAAATTTTCAGGGATTGTGCGGGTTGATGTGTAGACGGTCCCCTATAAAAATCATCATCCTCGGACTAATAGAAGCGACTGCGCATGCGCATGCGTAAAATCCTTTCAACAGCCATAACATTTACATTTTTCATCCGAATTTGATGACATTTTCTAGGATTGTCCAAATTAGGGAGTAGATGGTCCCCTATGAGTGTAGTGAAAGGTACTTAGAGATTGGTGTTTTGATATTAACTACTATGCATCGGATCATCTATATAATCGGGTTATGGATACGAGGAAGCTATGTGCCTCACCCACTTGGCAGACGTTTCAACTTTTTAGTTCATTTCATTAACAAAAAATAAAAGCTTTTTTTAAAAAAAAGATGGTTTTTCTTTAAGTTTCAATGTATCAATTAAGTTTCCTTCCATGATGTAAGGCTTGGAATCAGAGGTCCAATTCTGAGTATTGTAGAGTGAGTGGCCCTGAAGAATCGCGATTTCCTCGGGTTTCGGAGGGGCCCGCTCGTGTACCTACTTCTTGTAGTGTCCCATTATAATGCTATCCTTTTATCACCAGAGAAAACCTGCCCTCCCCCTCCCTGCGGGATGAGTTCCGGAGAATGGGAGCCCCCTGAAGAAGGAGCCCCTGGATGACAAAAGGGCGAATCAAGTGGCCACCCCTCCTAGAGAGGACGGGGTCTCAGATGGGACACCCCGGGGGCTCCTTGTTGTAGGGGTGCTGGTAAGACGAACCTTCCTTCCTGTTTCCCCTCTTCATCCAACTTCCGCTCCACCACCTGGTCGGATCTTGGCTCGTGCTCATCCCAATCTACCGCGCTAATCCAACCACCGCCTTCAGAATCTTTTCTTGTTCACAAATTACACTAGATTACAAAATTTAGGGGTGGTCTGGCTGCCTGGGTTATGGATTCGAAGAAGCTATGTGCCACACCCACTTGGCAGACTTTTGTATTTATTATCCAGGCTTTTAAAATGTATTTTGCAAAATGATTCTGCTATTCGGGATCCATGCCCATAAACCCATGTGTTCAGACTTTGAGTATAAATCACTTCCAACTTGTTGTAATTCAAACTGTGGGAATTGATACATTAATGGAACGATATAATAACACTAGATTACAAAATTTAGGGGTGGTCTGGCTGCCTCGTTCTTTCACCACTTTTCTTATGGTATTTGGTGCGCTGAATCCGAATCTGACGTCAGTTTTTTTTGTTTACGTCGGATTTTCAAGATATAGCTAGTTTCAAGATTTTTCTAGTTCTCACTTTTCTTCATTTTTTAGTGAAAACTCATCTTGCTCAAATCTCCTCAAAAAGTACTCAGACTTATAGGAAATTTCATGTAGAATCCGAATATGTACTTAGTTTTTAAGTAAAACTGTGTTAAACCCCCTATTTTTCACAAAACGTATCAAAAAACACCGGTTCTTAACGTTTTTTCTTCGGGTTTTCCCTTACATTTTGCCACTTGAAAAAAAACTAAGGCTAAAAAAAATTTTCTCGGGCCTTTACTTTGTAGGGGGGACACCCCAGAGGAGAATGAGACCAATCGCAGCCTTCTAAACCCATTAATATCGAAGGAATGAGCTTTTTCATGGCACTGAGATGAAAATTCACAAAAACCGTTAATTAGTTTTTCGAGATAAGTATGTGCGTTCCTAAATCTGTTTTCCTCAAATGGATTTTCCTTTCTTCTACATTTTTTATGCTTGTCACCTATTAAGAAACACAATAAACTGCAGAAAAGTTGACGGTGTAAATCTGTTTCATGAAGGCTCAGATGAATCAAAAGTTGGTATAATGTTTGGTTATTCCTCCACCTCAGAGGTTTCATCGCCGGCATCTATGTAGAGAAAACTTCGCCGCCTGAGGTAAATCTCTTCTTAAGGTCCGCCATCATGTGAACTTCAAAATACCCTTTGTACCGTTCTTCCATGGTTTTCATATCTTGGTGAAACCTCTGAGGTGGAGGAATAACCAAACATTGTACCAACTATTGATTCATCTGTGCTTTCATGAAACAGATTTACACCGTCAACTTTTCTGCAGTTTATTGTGTTTCGTTTGTAAAACTGAATTAAAATCACTTAACAAAACAAGAGTTTCCCAATTATGATTTGCTCCCCCTTTGAGTACCTATTTTCGATCTTACTCTTAATAGGTGACAAGCATAAAAAATGTAGAAGAAAGGAAAATCCATTTGAGGAAAACAGATTTAGGAACGCACATACTTATCTCGAAAAACTAATTAACGGTTTTTGTGAATTTTCAACTCAGTGCCATGAAAAAGCTCATTCCTTCGATATTAATGGGTTTAGGAGGCTGCGATTGGTCTCATTCTCCTCTGGGGTATCTTCCCTACAAAGTAAAGGCCCGAGAAAATTTTTTTTAGCCTTAATTTTTTTTTTAAGTGGCAAAATGTAAGGGAAAACCCGAAGAAAAAACGTTGAGAACAGGTGTTTTTTGATACGTTTTGTGGAAAATAGGGGGTTTAACACAGTTTTACTTAAAAACTAAGTACATATTCGGATTCTACATGAAATTTCCTATAAGTCTGAGTACTTTTTGAGGAGATTTGAGCAAGATGAGTTTTCACTAAAAAATGAAGAAAAGTGAGAACTAGAAAAATCTTGAAACTAGCTATATCTTGAAAATCCGACGTAAACAAAAAAAACTGACGTCAGATTCGGATTCAGCGCACCAAATACCATAAGAAAAGTGGTGAAAGAACGAGGCAGCCAGACCACCCCTAAATTTTGTAATCTAGTGTTATTATATCGTTCCATTAATGTATCAATTCCCACAGTTTGAATTACAACAAGTTGGAAGTGATTTATACTCAAAGTCTGAACACATGGGTTTATGGGCATGGATCCCGAATAGCAGAATCATTTTGCAAAATACATTTTAAAAGCCTGGATAATAAATACAAAAGTCTGCCAAGTGGGTGTGGCACATAGCTTCTTCGAATCCATAACCCGGCTGTATAGATGATCCGATGCTTAGTAGCTAATCTCTAAACCTTAAGGGTGGAAGGAATTTTTTTTTTTTTTTCCATATCGAAAACGCCCAGAAAGTAGCCATTTTCAAATACCTTTTTCTCCGAATCTACTGATGATATCAATTTGATATTTTTAGGAGTTGTTGTAGATATTATTATTATGTTGTAGAAATTAGTGCCATATTACACAAACAACAAAAAACGCTAGTGGAATGTTGACTTTAAAAAATTTATTTTTTTAGATCCGCTAAGACTTTCAAAAAGTTGTACGACTTAAATGCGTCCCAATAGTTAGTACACGCATGGAAAAAATTGCATTCTATTTTATTGATTAGAGCCGGAGAAGACGGTATTTTTGTGATGAAAAATGATGATGATAATAAATGATAATTAAAAAAAAATCATCGATGAAATGATTTAAAAATGATAATTTTTCAGGAGAGGCGAATTTCGAAATTCAAACTTTCCCGCCCGTTCATGTCGTTGTTTCTGTCTAAAATCCCTGGTTTTCGAGTATTATCTAAACCTTCCATGATTAAAAGAAACCTTCTGAGTGGCTTTGTTATCATAACCTTGCTGTTTAAACCTTCCCGTGTGATTTTTGTTGTCGTGTAGTGAACTCGTTTTTCGTTATTTTTGCTGACAAAATACCGAGATCAAAACGAATTTTTAAAAGAATTGTCAGGAAACCACCAGGTAGGCGTTTTTCTATAGAATCCGGTCGTTCAAGAAGCTCTCAGGAGGACCCAGACAACTCTGTAGTGGAGCATGTCCCTGATGTGAACCTAGAAGAAGTGGATATGGTTAGTGTACTCCTGCCTCAGCATCCACACCATCATCTTCCGAGAGAATATTATCATGAACTATTGCTGATTATAGTAATTATGAGACTAAAAATACACTTTTGAGACGCCCTTTCCAAACTAGTGAGCTGCAAAGTATATGGAATTGTTGATGAGGAGGAGGGAGACGGCCCTGCCTTTTTCGGTGTTATACGTACGTGTTATAGGTACCCGACTTTGAACGTATTTTTAGCCTACTTCTCAATGTCATTTTTAAAAAATTCCTGGAGCAATCGATTCAGTCAGTACATTGTGTAGATTAATTTAAAACATTTTTTAATAAAATCGATTTTTTTTTTCAAAAAAATTTGTCTTCTACCCTTAACTTCTAAGTACCTTGCACTACCCTCGTAGGGGACCATCAAAACCCCAATACTTGAATTCTTTGAATGTTTCATCGAAATCGGATGAAAAATGTGTAAAATATGGCTGTTACAAGGGAAATCACGTTTTTTGATGCGCACTGGCTACTATGTGTCCCTGAGTGATGATTTTCTTAGCGGACCATCTACACACTATCTGAAAAATTCTGGAAAATTTCATCGATCCGGATGAAAAATGCAGAAGTTACGGCTGTCAAGGATTTTTTGCGCATCCGCAGTAGCTACTATCAATTTGGGGGCCATGATTTTCATAGATCCCCAATCCGCACAATCCCTGAAAATTTCATCGAAATCGGAAGAGAAATGTAGAAGTTATGGCTTTTACAAGGAAATTCACGTTTGCGCACGCGCAGCTGCTACTATCAGTCCGGGGGTAATGGTTTCCATAGATTTTCACGCCAACCCGCACAAAATCTGAAAATTCTTCGAGGTCGGACAATATCTTCGTATAATTTTGCACGCTACGAGGATTTCATGACAGACACACAGACAGACCGACCCGAAACCGAATGTTTTTAGGAAGTTCTACATCGTAAAACGCGAGTGGAAATTTTGATTTTGGAGACATTTCTTTTTCAACCTTGAAAAGTGAACACGATGGACTCGGAAGCGAAATTTTATAGCAAAAATTTTGCAAAAGTTGTTGCGAACACACTCTGTATTTCTCCTTGTCTTGGATCAACCGCATCTAATATTTTACAATCACCTCACTATCGTCACGTCGTTTTTTATTCATCGATATTGATTTGAACACCGTTGGAAGAATAAATTAAGTTACCTAAACGCCTTGCCTAAGGTGATGGTAGTGCCTAGAACAGGGAATCTCCCTGAAGTTTGCGATATTCAGAGCCGCGAATCCCAGATAGGCGGTAATTTCATGTACCTGGTGACGAATAAGTGCGAAGAAGATGCTGAAGTGAAAAGAAGAATTGCTGCTGCTAACCGAAGCTACTTCGCATTCGCCAAGCTTCTAGGAGACAGAAATTTGTCAAGAGCGACCAAACTTAGAATTTACAAGACTCTTATAAGACCTGTGGCAACTTATGGGTGTGAGACTTGGGTTTTAACTAGTCTAGTTCCAGGAAGATGGACTGCTTTGAGAGGAAAATCTTGAGAAGGATATTCGGCCCAGTTTACGAGAATGGAGCATGGAGGAGAAGAAAAAACAGAGAGCTTGCCGAAATGTACAATGAACCTTTCATCACTGTCCATACCCGAACCCTGTGGTAAAATAGGTACGGTCATGTGAGGAGGATGCCAAGAGATAGGCACGTAAAAAGAGTGTTTGACCTCAAAAATGAGGGTACACGACCAAGAGGGCGTCCCAGGGCAAGGTGGAGAGACGAGGTAGCGAGTGATATGAGGCGCGCAAATATAAGATGGAGTGATGACAGAACAGTTTGGGAACGGACGGTTATTCAAGCCAAAGACCGATTGAGTCTGTAGTGCTACAAGAAGAAGAAGAAACGCCTTGCAATCAAAGACATAAATTACGAATATTGATCACACGCTGGCGCTACTCATCGGTACTCGTTATTTCTCAGGAACATTTTGAATGAATGATGAACTGTTTACAAAATACGGTACGAAAGAGAAAACACATGTTGCCAGAAAACTGGAAATTTTCGTCGCGGGTCGACAAATTATTTCCATAATAAGAGGACCTTGAGCGAGAGGCTTGTTGTGTTGACGAACGTGTGTGGGCCAACAACAGGCGGATTTGAGGAATAACCGTGGTGTGAATATGAGCCGTGTATAGGAACACCTGCACCAGGTACCCAATTGGTTAAGGCTAAGTGTCTCCGATTTTAATACGATTTTTTGTTTTGTTTTTTGTTTGATAGATGCACTTTCGAGAATAAATTCAAGTAGCTTCCCATTTGTTAACAAAATGGAATATTTAAAACTGCTTACACAGACTCATTTAGAAAGTAATTAAAATTTTGGTAAATCCTGGGAATTCCGTCACGTTGTTTCCTAACTAGTGTATTTTTCATTACGATTTCCAGCAACGGTGACGTCAGTCTGAGCATAGGTAAGGTACAAGTGCGATGATGTCACTGTAGTCAGCAGCAAAGTAAACAACCATCTCAGGTTGAATTTTCGTCCAACTTCCATTTCTGGCGTCGCGGACGTCATCAGCTGTCAGTATTGGTTCTGACGGTTTCATTCGTGGCTACTTATTGCCTCACCCGATTGAGTGGTGCAGTTTTCACTTACGGCCCAACCCGAAAAAGTATCCGGACCTGCAATACCGCCCTCGAGCGGTCATCAATCCAGATAATCTCCTGGTGATCACTAAACCGGCTGAAGGCCGGACAAACGGGAAAATTCATGTCCAAATTCTTACAATATTCGCAAGGGAACGCGTGGGTTTCTTTATTTCACGTGGGAAGACGCCAAGAAATGGTCCTCAATGATTTTCAGTGTTGTGAATACTGCCAATGTCATAAAGTCGGTTTGAAATGAACAAGTTGTTGAGATACCCAATACATTTACAGGTACCTACCTAAATATAATGTCACGAGTCTTAGTTTTTCTTATCATTTGTCAAATTGACAATAGATGCTTATTAAGTACTACATGCTGTTTTTATATTACGCGCTTTGTTCTCAATATATTTTCAACAACAAACTCTTCAAATATGATTTGTATTTAAACAGATGAACAACTGCTCCAGACAAGGCGTAAAATAAATGAAAATTACCCACATAAGGGAAGCACATTCGTACAAAAACCGGAATACAGGTCATGCTCACGTAACTACCAAGTATCGTAGTTTGTTGTGAAGGTACGAAACTGTCTCGAATGTTTCGAGCTCTTACCAGTTCCAGAATCTTGGGCCCTCCATGACATTTAGGTGGACACAAACAAACCCGAATGTTTATACCAGGGTTCCTGACAGACAAGAAATCCGACACGGCTTCTTCCAAATAATGAGTTTTTTAAACGTTATTGTTTTACGAAATATCATTTGGAAACACGGTTTACTTTCATAAGGATAAACAGGAAAAATGGAAAGCTGTTGCCAGTGACGGAGCTCGAGCTCTCCTACGAAAACAAGGAAAACTGGACGAAATAGTCTGGTTCGTTCAACCTGACCAAAGAAGGATATGCGTAAATGTCAAGAAAGAAAGGGAATGAAAAAAGGGCAAGAAAAGGGAATGATTTTGCATTTTTTTGTAGGCACTTGGTATTTTTGGCTTTTCGTATCCTTAGAGGTTGTCATCCTTTTCGGTTAAATCCACAGTTCCAGTCGATGAAGGGTAAAATAAATAAGTTTCAAGGTTTTCAGAGTAGCATTTGTACGCCCATGTGAACTATCTCTTCTCCTTCTAGGACTCATTTTTCCCGGTTCAACTCACTAAGATGCCTTCAGATTCCTCTCAGGGGGTAGTAGGTATAAATATGACTTTCGACCCAACAAACAATTCTCTGTCAAATCGATTAGGAATGGGGTCCACAAAGATAAAACTCCTCCTTATCACCTTCGAGCCCTGAGGAAGGTGATAAATTTACCGAAAGCTTCGAAAAGAAGGAGTTTTATTTCTGTGGACAATCCCAATCAAATTTTAATTTTAATTGAACCTTTCTCACATTGATTTCAACATTTTATGCTTGGAATTAAACATTTGTTACTTTCATTTAAATATTCTTTACTTTGAATTGAAATGTTTCTATTCCCTTGTAGGAAAGAAGTACTATTGCCTTGAGTTCGTATTGACAAGCAGAAGGTACTCTGGTGACGCAGATGTACGCCGAATGTCTTCCTCTATTTTTCCCTCGATCGGCAACCGCTTTGGACACCAACAGCTCACTCATTCATGAGTTCTCTTTTACCCAAATTCTCTTTATCTCCCAAGGTTCAATTCAAAGTAAAAAAGGTTCTATCATCATTTAAATTTAAGAAATCTAAATGAAAAATACCATAAATTGGGTGGTTTGTAGGAACCTACTTGTTCACTCATGAGTACTAGATGGATAGTTTTATTGCTCTCTGATGAGTTTGAGCTTCCATCTTGGTCAAACGTGAGTTTTTAGGCAAGAAAAGTCAGTGATAAGCTATGCACAATTAAAATTTTGGAACACGTTTTTCCCCAAAAAAATAGAAGGACTTCGAACCTCTTAGGAGTGATCTCTTCTTCATGTCGGAATGTGGTTCTCTTCTGAGGAACAGGTGGTAAAACAGATGCACTGTTACTTCTGCATATTCTGGAGTCAACATGAAAAACTTAAGTAGACGACTTGTAGCTGCAACTGTTGTGATCAGCTACCTCTTCGCATTTCTGTCCATTCGCTTCCTTAGCTCAGTGGTAGGAACTCCGATTCAGAATCGGAACGATAGGAGATCGATCCCCGGTCGACGTTTAAAATTTTGAAGTTAGTAGTACAGCTACAATTTTGTTTTAGTTGCTACACAATGTTGTTAACCGTTAACTAGGCAAGGAAAATTCAGGTCCCAAATCGCTCCAATATATATTTTTTAACGTCAAATACACTAACAAACAAGAGGAAATGCTTTTAAAAAGATTATGGCCTTAGGCCATCGCAATCGTCAATTTTTCAGATGTCTGTAGCTTTAAAGCTACTTTGCCAAGATATTGACAGATCGGCCCATTACATGGATGTTGCTTTAAAGATGCTGTGCCAAGATTCTCATTATCCTCATAATGGATTAATCAGAATCTTTGTCAAACTCGATATTAAGATAAATTCTAGAAAATAAGGTTTGAAAAACACATTCCCTCCCAAATTAACGAGGAATTAAGGTAATTTCAAGAGATTTGTCTACGAATATCCGAATTTAAACCATCCTGACAAGCTCATTCGAGAAGTTTCCTTCCAAATGAACAAAAATTGAGGTAATTTCACAAGATTTGTCTACGAAATTGTCTACGAAATCCGTATTTAAACAATCTTAACCCATTTCAAGCCAAGGGTAGAAATAACCGAGTAATGGGAGGTAGAGGGTGAACTATTCTACAGAATTGTGGCCGAAATAAGGCATAATTTGCTCTCTAATCGAGATAAAAAATGCTCCAAATTTTATGAATTCAACATGTTATAGGATTTGAGAGGTCTCAGTTTTTCAAATTGATATGATTTGTCCATTTCATTGTTAAAAATGTGAAAAAAATCTACGTAAAATGTAAAAATCTATTTCGACTTATGGCCCAAAACGCTCACTCGCCCAGGATCGAATTTGAACCACCATAATCACACTTTTGGCCAAAAGGCCTCTTTAAAAAAAATTCCCCAAATCTCATTGAGCTCCCGAATGTTGAAGAAATTTTTTCTTGAAGAGTTTAGGAAGTGCATGAACGAGAAAAAATTCTTATAAAAAGATTTTTCACTATTTCAATGTTCAAAAAAAATCATTATTATGACGATGCAAAAATGCATCTGTGGCCGGAAATGGGTTAAGTTCATTCGAGAAGTTTCCTCCCAAGTGATTCGAAATCCCTTCCTTCAAATATTCGAAATTAAACCATCATAAAGTTTGGGATTTTTTTATTGTCGTGGGAAGATTGATGTTGCCTTAAAGCTGCATTGTCAAGTTAAGAGTAGCTACTTTTGTCACAACTACTCAGTAATTGCTAGTACCAATCAGTAGTTGAAAAAAGAAGTTGCCCATCTTTTCGACTTTTAAATTTTGCACCTACATTTTGAATGAAGTAGTTGTAGTTAGTAATTGCAATTACATTTTGCCCAGCTCTGCCTAGGAGTATGAGAAAATCGGCATAATTGGTCTTCGGAACTCTACCTGTCGGGAAGATCCCCAACCTCCCCCAACACGGGGAGCATTTGCTCTCATTTGGGTCGAAATACGCTCCTCTCGAGCAGAGAAGGGAAAAAAAGACGCTGGTCCTCAATGGGCCGCTTACTAGAGACAGGGGGATCGGCCCATTCATAGCAGTGAGGACGCGGTGGAGGGGGCCTTGGGCTTGTCTGCCACCTTTAGTCCGTCTCAGGGCACCGTCGCTATCCGTCTTTCATAAGCGTATTTCGTACCTCACCGCCCCTGTTCGCTGTACCCCAACCACCCCCCCCAGTGCTTGCTTTTGGTACTGCGGACCTCCAAGTCCCATGTGACCGGTCCCCCACACCGATGCCCGCTCGAATCATATTGTGATCCGCTCTCGTTTTGTTTTTCACGCCGGTCCTCAAAAATTCTTCAAGACGTCGACAGTTATGGGAATAAAAACCATGCCATCTTTTGCGAAGCCAAAAGGTAAGCCATCTCTCGTTCGCACTACCTCTCGAAACACTACAAGGCTCGATTCTTCAGTTCTGAGGGGGATTCCCGTTCAATTGTCAGTCGTAGTCGATTCAGCAAAATCAAACGTGACGCCTGGCACTTCCTGTCGGGTTGTCAGCACTTTTATTACGGCATTCGCTGCTTCTTTCACGTCCTTCGAACCATTTTTGCTGCTCAGTCCATTCAGCTGGTGCTCTTCCGGTACTCGCCTTCCTAAACACTAGTAAACAGTTCTTTGTCATTTATATTCGCTGCTCTGCTGAATTCGCTTGCCCTTGACAACAGTGCAGAAGTATTATTCGTGATTCCCAATTCATATCATTTCTTGCAAGAGCTTTTAAGCTTCAACTACGAGCTTGGTGGGTTGTAAAACTCTATTATTCATGATTCCCATATCATAACTCGTCAATAATTAAAAAATAACATCAGTTGGTATCCGTACCCTTGGGGGAAAGCGTTTTTGAAATCCCTTCCAACATTTTTTCTCTTGTTTTCATTCATTACCTTCATTTCATACTTTTTGGAGGGTCTTCTCCAGAATAGCTAGTTATCTACTCCTGATACAGCACTTTCACTTAATCATGTTGTATAAAATAAGTTTATTCATTTACTGCATGTGTATACTAAAGTACACTGTACATCTCTCACGATTGCCATTCAGATCCTTCGGCTCATTTGACATTGAGAGTAATTTTATTGTTGCTTAGTTGTTCGTAGAGGTGAATCCGGAGGGGGGGGGGGGCTATTTGGAATCAATCCTAATGATATTATAAATATGTTTGCTGTGTTTGTGTGGCACATTGCTGTCTCGTCCAGCAACTATTCGTGTAAATCGGATTGATAATTAAACTGACAACAACATACTCAAGAGCGTTTGCATATGTTGACGTTTTTAGTAATTTTTAAAATTTGATAGCCTTGAAATTCTAGGGAATTATGTGTTGGCAACCCTCTAGTACCTAAGGTATTTACTATTAGCCAACCTTGTTGAAAAACCTACTATTGCAATTCCTTAGGACACCCAACATAATTGAAGTTCGTCGTTTAATACAATACTAGATATGCCGCCGCAGGGAATACAATTGGCCCTAGACCTAGAATGACTCTGACAATGCACAGCCCGATCTTCAATCTATATTTGTTACATGGAGAAATTTTTGTAGCATACCAATAGCATAGGTACCATAGCAGACCAAACTATAGAAAGCAAGTGGTTAGTTGGCTAGTTACAAAAGGGGGCTTTAGATGCGAGAGGATATTAAACAGCATATATGTATAGGAGATTATTATAGTTTAGAGATTATTAAAGTTAGAGAATATTGAAGTAAGTTAGCTTATGTTAGATATTATCAAATAGCGTCCATTCTTCTGTCCAATCATGTATTGTTTAGTAATTTATTTATTACTGTAATGTATAGTAGATATCAATTTATTTACCGAGATGGAGCGATTTTGCAAAGATCCCACCCTACAACGCATCGTATCATGAATTTATCTTCTTGTAAAAGTGTGCACAATGGCGCCTAATAAACATGTCTATCTATCAATCCAACGAGTTGTTTTACCAGGAATGGCAGTTGGACGGAAGATTCAACCTGAGATGGTTGCTTAATTTTCTTTTACTTTACCCAACGAGTTTGATGAAGTCATTAGATATTGAGAAGTCGGTGTTTGAAAAAACAGAGCTGAAATTATGGGGGAACATCTAAAGTGTCTTGAGGTGTATGGATACTAGATAGAACCATTTCATGACCCACCGCTGCAGCGATGCTTTTGGCTACTTAAACGTTTGGCTAATTATACCGTACAACTCACAGTAGGAGGATTAATTCTTGTTGTTCCAAAGTACCAGGAGTGTGGAGGGGTAAGGGGTCCCCTGAATAACGTAAAATAAGTCTCATCGAATACCCGTATAAGGGGGATGGGGTTGAGGGGGGGAGTTTAATCAGGTTTCTGTTTATAACTCCGAATTACCTAGAAAATTTTACTTCATTCAAAACTAAATGCGATCATATAAAATGGTATACAATTTTGTTATTATCTCCAAACAAAACTTGACTATTATTGAAAAAACGTTTGCTCGTGTCGCCTCATCAGAACCCAAAGACTACACATTCTTGAGGCCTCAGGGTTCGGAATTTATCAGAATACAGGATAAGTCGGTTGCCCAGAATTATTTCGTAAGTAAGGTAAGTAAGTAAACACATCCCATGGTGGTACGGAAGGGGGGGGGGGGTATGGAAGAGATCTAAGTGATAGGAAAGAATTAGTGTTTAAAATTTGGCCACCAAAACTGCATTGAGCGAGAAATTTTTTTTTTAATTCGCTCGTTGAGTCATACTGAGTGATTATTTGAAAATTTAATTCAAGTACTTGGCCATTATGAAATATGTTTTACTGTATTATACTCGCACCATAGAATGACATCGATTCGTGGACTTTTTTTCTGCTTAGCATGAATAACAAACAACAACGGAAACTATAAACAATGAACGTACAAGTAAGCAATTTAATATCTTTTGTGGCGAATGTGGGAAAAGGATAATAGATTTTCACCGTTCTGTTCACAAACTCAAATCACATCCCTTCAAACGGTACACCTCGATGTTGGAGGGATTTATAGTCATTCTGTTGGTCTCTTGACTGTACCGACGCGACTGATGCGCTGACGTTTCCCAATTAACTCTCATCTCTGTCATCGATGCTCCATGAGTCCTAAGTCACCGATTATCGTAAACGTCTCCGAGTGAACATTATATCTTTCAGCGAATAAAAAAGATTAAGAACGCGGATGTCCATCTTATTTGTATTTTTATTGCGTCTTTTGACGACGCCGATACTAATTCTTGGTATCTTCGGGCTAATCTTGAGTGTCTGAGTTCATGTAATACATATTAAGGTATTTATACAATAACATATTTATTGCTCGTAAATACCGTTATGAAAAGACGAAGACTATGCTTTAGCTTGACCACAACTTTTTTGAAATACTATTCTCAATGGCATCATCTTCCTGGTCTTCAAAAGTGCTCATTATTTGTGTAAAGTATGAAATGAAAATTTCGGATTCACAAAAGTAGAATAAAAATGTGTCCTCTTTGCGCAGATGCGGATCGTTCGAAAACGTAATTTTGTCTCATAACAACCCTCAGATGAGGAATTTGTTTTCAACCGATTTTGATTGCTTGGGAACATGCCCGCCCTATAAATAAATAAATATTTGATTTCTTTATTTTTTGACATTGCATTCTTATAAATCGTGATATACCATGACGTGCACAAAACTCGATAAACTATTTTTATCATGTATTTTTCAACGCGGAATCACGGAGTGAAGTTCGTTTATCAATCAGCATTGAACTCAGATCGAAACGTAAGATTTTTCTGAGCCATAGACCGTCTGGTTTTCTGACTATAATGGACTCTTTTAGTTGTGAATTTATCTCCACCTTGGAATCAATCGCTAGAGAACGTGAGAATCATGTCATACAAGCAGCTCAACGGTGTCTTGCAATTTGTGCACTTTTTGCACTCATTGTACGCGCATATTTGCATGTTGAGGGTAAGGATGTTGTTAAATTGCACGAAGAATCAAATTCTGTGGGGTTTGATACAAAATAATAGGAATCCCCACATGATAAAAGTATCCGCGCGGGCAAGTACTCAAATTTTGGTCTAATAAATTTGTGTCACCCTGTAGTTGATCAGGTTTGATTTCGATGGCTAAGAACACATGTGATATGAAAATTCTGCTGGTTTCAGAACGACAAAACTCTTCTATTTCGCTTGCTTTAAATCTGTATAAAAGGTAGCTAAATGTGTTGTAAAACTTGTTGCCTCAACTGTTGTTCATAACAAGTGCTGCTCAACTTGAAATAAAAATTTCCGGTGGTTGGTTCGAACAAAAAAGAGGACCACAGCGCTGCCGTGCTAAGCCAGAAAGTCGTAACGTGAAAATTTGACCAAATTGAGTAATTGGTACTCGGGAGTTTTGGGGATCGATTTCTATCGATTTTCGGAGTTTTAGAGTCGTAACTCCACTAGAAATGCCTCAAACAAGCCTCCCGATTTTCGCGTTAAGGCGTGTTAACTTGATTCTGCTAAGAAACTAGTCGTATCCGAGCGATTCAAAAGAAGAAAACTCGCATCTTGACACTGATACGGGAAGCCTTAGTATTTCAGCGATACGACTTCTTGCATTCTGAATCAGCATAATACGACTTTTTGCCTCTGAAAACTCGAAATTTAGTGGTGACTTTACGTTTATACTTTACGTGAATAAACATTTATTTTTATTGATTCAGCTGTTTTTTTCTTAGACTCTGAACACAGATATGAAATACGATTGACTTAGAGCCAAGAAGGGTGACAAAATAATAAGGTGAAAGGGTTTCTTGATTTAAAGATAATTATAAAGTTTCAGGAATCAAAATATGCTTAGCATTCCAAAGTCTCATGGTTGCTTATTCAAAACAGAATAGTCGTAACTTCGAGTTTACGAGAGCGTAAACTCGTATTACCATTTTTTGACAATTTACACTAAAAATTGTTTAATTTTGAATGATTCGGCTACTAATTTCCTTCAAGAAAAACCTTTACTTGTGGTAAAAGGAAGAAAAATAATCCCGCGAAAGGGTTATTTCTCTACGAAACCTATTAGGTAATTTTCCCGGAATTTGGGTGAAGTCAAGATACGACTTTCTGGCTTAGCACGGCAGAGCACTAGATTCCCAGTTTTTTCATATCACATGTTGTCTCTTAGCCATCGATTTGACCATTCGTTGTGTGTGTTAAAAATAGACCCGAGCAAATGCAGGAATGACGATGCTTATTATATAAAATTGCGTGTATTTCCGTCCTGGGACCTGGATTGACACTTCAAAACGAAGTCAAATGTGCTGATACCTGAGGGTACTAAAATGGCTCAATGGCGGGAATGAGTCTACTAAACACTATTCATAGTACATCAAATCATCCCTTAGTTCATAAATATGCTGCTTTCCATAGTATAAAAACTAATTCCTCTACTCTCCCTCGGAAGTCACCTGTCGAATGGGACGATGAGAATCTTGGCCGTCTAGGACGACGAATCAGTAGGACGTCTTCTGCATTCAATAATAAAAACGTGTAAGAACTTGAATTTTTCCCTGTTTGTTGTTTCCCGCTGACAAAAACTTCAGATCAATGAAGATAGCTCTACTATACTACTCTTTCAAAGTTCTTTCTCTTACCTAGGTTTCCTGAACAAATATTTGTTCGTATTTCTTCTCCGTGTCTTCAAGGTTCCTATCACTTCTTTTGGTGAGGTAAAATGCGTGCGTTTCAAGTATAGGTATAAGGCACAACTTCATTGCGGTCGGGGCTCTGTTGTGCGATGTTTTGTTGATTATGCTAACCTGGGGGACTTGGGGTTCAGCTCTGGAGACAGTTGGTTGCCAGACTTCCGCCCATCTTCGCCCCACCTGAAGCCGAGGAAGCCTCACACCCGCTCCCTTTGTGTTTACCTGCGCAATATCGAAAAGTTCTATCATATTCCAATGGCACATAAGTGCGCTTTCTTCGTTATTAGAAGATGAACATCAAACCAACACTATTTTTGTATATTGCAAGAAATGGAAAGTGTTCGGAACGGAGATGTCTATGTATGTAGTCTACTCAAGGAAAACTCTGAACCTGGTTTTGAGAACAATTCAAACTACTTTATTTTACCAAAAAGTACTTTAAAACTTTTTTTACAATGCTAAATTTCGCTACCCATCGAAACGGAACAACGGAACTTTCTCATAATTTTTTCGGACAAATTTCGAAGTGCCACGTCATTTCAATCACTCCTTGGCAACGCGATGCATTCGTTGATAGTTTCTAATTTGAAGCCATCAAACTTAGGTAGGTAACGTAGGTAACTTCGAATAGAAAGTATACTATAGTACACTTGTACAGACCTGTTGAATAGTTTTTTAGGTAGTGTACTTGAGAAATATAGTGTGTTTTCTGATCGAAAATAGGCATCTTAAAATCTGTACAGAAAGATAATAAATTGTTGTGTACTGATTTACTGCGTTATAAACCTGACAAATGAAGATTTGATTAATCCATAAATATTTTGTAAGGCAAACAATTTTGTAGCGCTTCACTTGGTGACCAACATTTCAAGCTGAACTGAAGGAGGAAATGTGTGGTTTACATATTATGTAGGAACATGAAATTCATGGACTATCAAATTATCAGCTCAAAAACGCACAGATAACTATGAGCTTTCTCATAGGTTCTAAGTGGAAATCAGGACACATAGATGGTCGACTACCAACGACGTACGTAGTTGGGACTACCTAGTGCCCATAATGGATTTCACCCCACAAATCGTGTGTAAATCGTCCGCTAATGGCTGCCCATTGTGCCCGCTCTCCTCCTATTGCGAGATAAGGCTCTTTTACACCGTTCTGAGTCGATGATACGACACTCGCCGAACTGCACTTAGTTTGGCCACAGAAAGCATTCAGAGCGCAACGAACCTTCAATCACCTCTATCTTTCCCTTCCCGACCACCTCGGATCACCCTGTCGTAATTTATCATCACGAATGAGAATTAAGAATACGTTTTTCCAGCGTACAAGCCGTCTCATTAATAACCCGAGTCGCTCGGTGAGCACTTTTCTCTACATGGTTCCAACTTCCTCCACCTCCGCGCCTCTCGTCCATCTCTTTGGCGAGGCGGGGTGTTGGTTTTCCTGTTCGAAAGAAGCCACCTCTTGTATCCATATCTTATTTTCTACAGTTACATTTCCTCTGTTCATTATAAAAAACCATCACAATACGACAACGCTTGGATGAAAATAATCATGGAAAAATTCCTGCAGCGACGTGCAAAAATTAAAAAAGGGAAGAAAACCTCCTATTCTCCAGTAATTATCCTTTTTGTGTTTTCTTAGGTTATTCTAGTTTCATCCCACTGGAGGTCAGGGCTGTATCAACCTTTGAGCATTACGAACGCCGCGAGTATTTACGAAACTCATACTAATTCATGAGCAAAATATTTGGAGTCCTAGGAGTGACGTCAGAAGATCGCATATGATTGCAACACCACATCTATTTATGTCAATTCCTTGGTAGTCTCATTTTAAGGAGACAACCAAACGGTAGAAATAGGGAGGGTTTAATATGAATTCAAGAACCGTACAAAGCTCTTCTTACTATGAGATGGCACTTCTTCGGTTGAAGTAGTATTTGAACTGAAGATTTGAAGTTATTTCGTGAACAAGTCGTTGAAATCTATTTATTTTTGACTGTGTACACAACAAAATACAATTGCAAAGGAAATTTTATCATTTTTTTCCTCTAAAATACAGTAAAGACTCTCGCAATACACTTCCTTAATATAATTTTCTATGGAAATATTTTCCACAGATACTGTGTGTCAAAGACATCCCCTCTGAAGCCGTAATGTCTGGCGTAATTTTATCCTTAATCTGCATTCTACGCAAAATTTCATGAATGTTCGACTCCTTACTCGATTTTTTTGGCTGCGCGCAACCCGAATGCAAGCGCGCAAATTGACCAATCCTGAAATAATTTTCAATAAATTTAACGATTTTAAATTAATCAAAATTGTCTGCTGGATGAAATAAAAATAAATAGCACGAGGTATTGAAATTTCGCGGTCGATTTTTGAAAAATATCAGAGCTGGGCAATTGCGCTTGCTGACCGAGCTCCGCGCAGCCAAAAAAAATCGAGGTAAGAGTCAAACATTTATTAAATTTTGCGCAGAATCTGAATCTAAAATAGACACCCTGTATATCTCTGTATATTCCTCATATCAATAAAACATGAGATATCAAATCTATCAGTTTTCAATTAATCAACATTTTAAAGATGATGCTTGAGTATATTGCATTTTCGGATTGTTCTCCCAGTTTTGATCTCCCATTCATTCTTCCTTTGCTGTCTACTGCTATTCACTAAATAGCTCAAATATACCTGAAGCTCTAGATTGTAGAGAAGATTTAGTATACGCAAGTAAGCTCTGCTAGAGTACAGGAAATTCAACTGATGTAAGATGGTTAACGACAAAAAGAGACAGTAATTCGAGAGGTGGAAGAGAGGCCTGGGGTCCAGAATGAGTGAGCGAGCAGCAGCTTGTTACTTAAAAATTCTTAAAATAGGAGGCGAGGCCGGAAAGCGTCCATCTCATTTCCAGGTCATTCTAGATTGAGCGTTTTATCTCCATTAGTTGCGACCATTCTCGCTGTTGACATATTCGTTTTATAAAACCATTGAAATAATATGAAACACAGCAGCTTCATGTACCGAAGCGCTTAAAACTCAGATTTGGTCTTCATAGGGGGATGCAAATTTTTTTCTGGGTTTGTTGTTATTCCAAGGTAATATTATCGTGAACTGATTATTTTTCATTCAATGGGTTGTGAGCTCATTGGTGAGACCTCGGAAAGGGTCTTTTGCCTACAACGATCTTGGTTTGAGTAATCCACAACTCGACACACTTCTCCGGGATTCTCTGGTTTCGACGAGTACCTATGAAGAAGCGTGATGACCTCCAAGAAGAGCTGAAATCCTCCACCTTTACCCCTAAGACCATAATGAGACAACAGCTTACTTCATTCCGATCATGGCAGTTGTAGCATACTGGTACTGATGAGTCTCCAGAATTTGTAAATCGTCAGGCGACGGGAGCCAAAGGTTTACAAAATGAATTCAAACTCTGGAAATCTCAGCGGTTTCGATAAGGTTTTTAAAGGTAGTTCTCATCCCTAGTGCTGATATGGGAAGCGAGACGGTGGATGGGATGTGAGGGTGAATGGGAGAGACGAAGGGGTGGAGGAAGAGAACCGGAAGATGGTGAGCAGGTAGAGGGTGGAAGCCGAACCACCGGTGGTTTCACAAAAAAAGACCGGATGGTGAGATCTCGTGTGTGAGTAGAAGCTCGTATGAAGGTCGTTGGTTTGTTGGTGACAGGAGAGGAGGGTGTAAAGGAAGACCCACTCCACTACCTCTGAGATCATCTCACCGTCGTGATTACACAGGAAATCGTCGAAGAATCACAAGTGCTGACCTACCAACATAGTTGGACGAATCTTGAACTAAATGGTGTAAATAAGACTAATTCACCTACTCAACATGAATGATCACATTGAAGTCAATATAGGTGAAATAGTTCTCCCTTTCAAATCAATGATTTTCCCAATCAAATTGACAGATTTATAAATTAACGTTTTTTTTTTTAAATTTAGTACTTGTATGTTTCATCAGGTATGATTGATAACTCACATTCAGGGGCGTCAGGTGAGAATACTCGTCAGGCAAACAGCTTGGCCAGTCATAGAGGAATCAACAATAATGAAAAACGCTGCAAATTTCTTATAACTTATAAATTACAAAGTTTTATTATTTTTTGTATAGATCACTTGCCAGCGAATATAATCGAGTTCAGTTCATCATTTATTTAGATGAAATAAACGCTTCACATTCGAAGAAATAAAGAATTCCTTCATTAGGAAATTTGATTACTGGTTGATAAGGGAATGAAAATGCCATACCATGGCTCATCTTCTATGTTTCTCTGCTTTCAAGGTCACGAAACAGCTCCTCGATTGTTTGCCTTGGCTGATGCAGTGGTAGTGGGGGTGTAGCAATACTTGACCCCGCGCTGTCCCCCCGCCTGTCCCACAAAATTCATTTTTTGAACTGTTTGCCTTGCATCGCCGGGCCCTGCGCTAGTTTGTGTATTATCCGCAATCAATCGTAGTTACCGACCTCTCTTTGGTGAGTTGCGGGCTAGTCATCCAACTTCAATAGTAATCATGAAATAGTCCCTACATTTTATTAAAAATTTCCGAAATCTGTAGATATTACTTGCAAAATATGGAAATCTAGGAGAATCTCAACAAAAATTAATTTATTCATTTTGCATACTTTTAGTAAGGCAAACAGTGTTTGCTATGTTTGCCTGGAGGAGACGCCACTGCTCACATTCGGTTTTCAAAGAAATTTTTATTGAAGCAGCTTTTGAAGCAGCCAGGCGTGGTTGCGTCACACCATAATTATAAATGTGAGAAATTAGTATAATTTATTTACTTTTCGTTGTTGTTGGATATTTCTGTCATTGGCAAACTAGCGATTTATCATAATGCAAAACCTGTGGGAAAACCCCCTAATTAACTACTTGTATGTACGCCACTACAGTAGACGTCCAAGTCTTTTTTTGGTTTATTATTTTTTCAATCATGTTTGACATTAATGGATGTTTTTCTCTCCACATCAAAGGAGCACGAACTTTTTCCTCTCATGGTAACTGATCTCAGCAGTAAGCTTGAATGTAATAGTACAGTCTTACATATTGGACTAAGTTGTTGTATAAAAGTAGCCACACGTTGGTTTAGGGAACCCGTTTGTGTCAGTTAAGTCTGGCTGCCTAGTGCTTTATGGCATCATAAACATCCAATAGGATTTTAGTAGCGTTTTTAGTAGCTCTAGCAGCAGAATGCATAGAGATCAGTAGACTGCATCCCCTCTGGACTGAGAAGCTGCCCACGGTCAATTAATGAAGACGTTCACAGAGTAGAAGGAGGCGGCGCGCATGGAAAGGGATTAATTGAAGAATTAGTTACAAAGCGAGGGTGTTTAAGTGACTACAGTGAGGGCCAAAGGTCGGGAGGGTGGGAACTCTGCCCTCGGGAGCACACAGAAGTGATTGAATGGCTCCACGAGCCTGAGTTGATATTGATTGTCACACTTAAATGACGAGGTCTCCTCCACTTCGTTTACTCTCCATATGTGACGTCACCCCTCTGGGGGATTATTAGAGACAGCAGACAACAACGAGCACTCGGCAGGGTCCGTGAACTAGTTGTTGTTAGGTGGAACCTGAAATAGTCAAGTGACATGACGCAGGGATGAGCAGTCCCTTTCGCCATATGATGCAATAAATACCATCAATGACTTATCTAACCGTTTTCTGCAATCTACACAACAGTCGAAGTTACCAGGGCGTTTATTATATTATGATCATATTATGTATGATCTTTCTTCACCGCTATAACGACCACCTCTTTCAAAGTCGTTGTTGAGTCCTCTTCGCAGATTCTATCCAGAATACGACCTTTTTCTGAGTCCGGTCACAAACTTGTGTAGTACAAACGAGTCGAGTTGTGGTCCAAAGCCGCAATCCATACAGAACTTTTTGATTCTCACCAACCAATCACTAACCTTCTGGACCTGGTCTTGTCGTAGGTCATCGAACACGATTCTGTTCCGCCACACCGAGATCTTTGGCGAATAATGGTTTGCCAATAACTCAGTCAACTCGTCAAAGTTTTTGTTTTGGGTAGATCCGGGTGGCATAATTCGCGCAAAACCTCGTAGACTGCAGGTGCTCCTTGCACGAAATTTCCCGTGAAACATTGGTCTAACCTTTCAATAAATGTTGACCATGTGTCGCCAACGTCAAATGTCGGTAGCTCCACGACGGCTGGTCCCCCGAGGAACTCTTGAGTAGGAAACTCACTGACTGTCGTTGTAGTCGTCGACGTCGTACCTCCTGGAGCCGGAGTCGCCATTATTACCAAACTAATTGAAAAAATTCGGGCCTTCCGAAATGAAATAAATGAAAATAAAACTTTTTTTCTTCGTCGCCAATTGAAATAAACTAGGGATCTAACAGATATTTAAGGACAATAATGGAAAATGAAGGTGTGCGAAATGGAGCGTAGCCATTCAAGATCGGAACTGGTTTTTATTGGGTAGACGACAGAGTTGCCAATGTTACTAAATAAATAAATAATATTATAGTATTAAATAAATCAATAATATATAACGGTAATTTTACGTGCCTAATTTATTTTTCTCCGAACCTCAGTTCAAACAAAAAGCTTTCAAAAAAGTTGCAATACGACTGGGAGTCGGTAAAGCTGGGAAAAAGCGCGTAAAAACGAATTGACTTCAGAGCTTAACGATCTTCATCTCTCTCCCTCTCGTGGGAAACGAGTGAGAGGGAAATTATTACACTGTGATGTAATTTTTTACGCAGTTTTACGCGCTTCTACTGTCATTCGTTTCTTCCAAACTATTTGGGTTTCTTAGTTGAAAATTGAGGAGCTTGATTCTAAAAGGTACTATATCCATTTTGGTCAAACGTGAAAAATACGCGGAAAACCATAGCGACCTGAAAAACGTACTATAAACCAATGATGTTGTTTATTACATATTTGTAAACTATAACAAATATTTTTGGAAAAAAGGTAAATTAATTCAAAGTTTAGAATAATTTTGAACGAGATTTGAATTATTAGATTTATGGATGTAGTACTTTTTGAAAAAAAAAAACGAAGTGGATAAAGTACTTTTGAAACAAAAAGGGTAAGAGTCCGCCTTTGTGCTGGACATAGTACCTTTTGAAATTAAACGGAATATTCACCCTCGTTTTTCAAGGGAATAGATTATCTTTTGCTCCAAAACGATCGCATTTTTTCGAATAACTACCCCCCTAAAACCTTGGAAAAGTGTTGAAAATGGTTTTTAGTACCTTTTGGAATCAAACTCCTCAATTGGGTTAAAGAATACAAGAGCCGAACCCGATTTTGATGTCGGAAACAAACATTTCCATGGAGAATTTAAAATAATTTTGGCGGAAGGTTGACTTTTTTTTTAATTTGATTTTCAGATTCTAAGGTACTAGTTTTTTCTTCTTGTTCGATTTCGAAGGATCATTGTTGAAAATAAACCAAAATCTATTGGCAAACACTCGGAAGAAAAATATATATCTAGAAGTAGCCGTACACATTGTTATGATTTTCTGTGACATTGCGTTTCAGTGTATAGAATATTCGATAGTACAGAATCGTCTTACCTATAGTATATTATAATGGTAATTCAACTGAAATTAACGCAATAAGGCTGTTAGAACGCAACTGTAATTATAGGGGTATTTCCAAGGGAAGTTGGTAGATCCAATATTCCTAAATCAGAACTTGTCCTGAATAGCAACATCCTCCCGACTCTAGTACATCATTCAAGAAACCGAATTTGCGTTGACGCTGTCGTACAACATTACTTCTTTTCTAACAGCCGGAAGAAAAATTATAAATAAAAAGTTGTTTTTGGCCTAGAAAGTCGGCTTTGGTTTTTTTAAGGCCGCCACATTGTTTATTGCGTCCTGTCTTAATTACGGCGATTTCTGGGAGTACGTTCCGAGAGGAAGCAACCTGGTTGGGTCGGGTTGACACAAGAACCAGATCTGGGGCAACTTCGCGCAGGAAACATTTTCATTCATCGGATCCCAAAAGTTGAAGTCAACGGGCTTCACCTTAGTGAAAGTTCCTGCGCCGCTCGGAGTAAAAAAAAAGGATTTATATCATTTCCGGCCGGTTCGGATTGTTTGGATTCGCGTATTTGCTTGCCCTGGGGCAATGCGTGAAGCGTTGCATCCACCGGTGGTTCTCGGACTGGTTTCTGGGTTATGATAAGTATTCACTTATCAATTTACTTTCGGTTTCATTTGTCACGATAGGACACGGATCCTGGTTGTTGAGGTTCCTTATTCTTAGTTAAAAGTTTGTTGATGAATACCTACGCTCAACGTTTGGTCAAGATATCTGAATAAAAACCAAAAACGAACGCTAATTGTTCAATTTTTGAAGGAAAATTTTTTTGGTAAATCTGGCGCCAAGTATTGTGTTCCTATCGCCCTTTGGGATCCCAAAAAGGTGCAAACTTCTAGAAGCTAATAGGGATCTTGTGGGTTGAAAAAAGTTACTTTTCATTTGTTCATCATTTAGGAATTATGTAAATATGATGATAGGAGAATTAATTGTAATGACTCATATCCGATTGGACGTTCATAAGAGACATAATACTATAACAGAAATAAATAGGTGCCAGTAGAATAACGTAATAAAACGCCACGGGGGAGGACCAAGGTGGTGGTCTGGGTGGGAGACCTGAGACGTGCAGAATACGGCGGTTGTGTGGGGGCAATGTTTAACCCTTGTATGGCTCTACTTTTCTGGTCTTGAGCCTTCGTAGCTAACAGCCAAGAGAAAGTAATTTAGTTTAATTATGAGAGATATACATATATTTTACCTATGACCGTTAGCTGTGTGTTTACCTTGACTCCCAATTTTTTTAATGGGAAATTTCAAATCAAATTTGGCTCAGTGGTTTAATAAGGTCCAACTGCCTGAGAACTGGTCCAGTTATGATTTTCTGATTCATGGGTGAGGAGGGGGTTGGTGGGACACAGAAAGACACATGAAGACTGGGACCAAGTGTCCCACTAGTATTTTATGAGTGGGACGTTCTGGTTCCAACGGTATTGCATCACTGGGACGTTTGTCCCAACTGTAGGTTATGGGTGGGAAAAACTGTCCCAACTGTACACTATGGTTCTCACCAAAACGCTCTCTGTGCTGCGGTCTACCGAGCAAGTGTTAAACTGCTACCCCAAATGAACGTTAGAGACCAGTGGGACATGCAGGCACGGTTTTACATGCGTTTCAGAGACCGCTTTGCCCATTGGTAATTTTTGAAGTTGCACTGGGACGAATTGTCCCACTGGGAGTCAAAGAGTTAATAAACTGGTTCCCGGAAGATAACCAAAGTTAGAGCCAATTAGCTTGGGAGATTATTCGGATTGGCGACCACTTGTGGTCGGGAAAAGCAGGTCCTAATAATTTCTCGAGTTGGATCATTGGTGAAACCCTCTCCACTCAAGGGGATGAGGCAATAAGCAGCCATGAGCAAAATCATCAGAACCAATTTTGATCATCCCTTGGAAGACAGCTGATGACGTCCGTGACGCCAGGAATGGCAGTCAGACGAAAATTCAACCTGAAATGGTTGTTTACTTGACTTATTTTACTATTACTCGTACGTATATTTATGGCTGAAAGTGACAATACAAATGCACCGTGAGTCAAACCACAGATTGGAACGAGCGTAATTATTTTATTATATTTTACTCCATACTTTCTCACTTCCCTAAATCAACAAGTCTATCAACTGATGAAAATCCGTAAGTAAATAAAATTTTGGTATCTTGAACATATTATATCGTCACCTCACGTGGGCACACTGGTTGTCTAAGTTAAAGAATCAAAAACGGTACCAGAATGTAAATAATAACAAAACCATGGGTCAGATCGTTGGCCGACATTTTTGTCAAATATGAAAAATTAATGAACAATTAAATGGCGACAAATATGAGATAATGCTTCCGAAAATTCACTCATTCACTCATGCTGCACCATCGGGACTTTGGAATTGCTCTAATAGTCAGCGATGGGGTCACTTTGTGCTTGACAAAATTGTAAATGGATAACAGTCACGAATTCCAGTTTTGAGGTCGATGTTTGTTTTCGGGTATTTCAGTCGGAGTTCATCGGAAATTATCACCCTGTGGTAAGTTACGGCGGACCATTCAGGACTTTGAAGTCAGGAGGAAAGGGCTTTGCGATAGACACAGCGGATGTTTGGGTAGACTCAATGAACGATGGAGCAAAACTACGTGATGCAGACCGTCGAACGATATTAAATGTTTCGATATACGTTCAAAAATAGCTTCGCTTTGGCCGCAAAAGAGTCACGAGTGCGATGGGTTTTTTTTCACCACAGAAAGAAGCGTCTCCCAATTAATTCGATTTGGTTGGTCGCCAAAAACAATTGACGACTGAGACCAGCGTCGTGACCATATAGTCCACGGACCGATAGATCGACACAATGACGGCAAAATATGCATTATTTCACCGGAAGTGGGGTTTGTTTATTTTTAAAAATCCTCAATGAACTCAGACATTTTGTTTATGTTTTATTGAAAACGTCCAGAAGGGCCTTTATTTTTATGTTTCGACGTGGGTTTGTTTTGACTTGAAGTTAGCGAGGGGAGATCGAACCGTATCGTAAAAATTGTCTGCGATTGGTTCGGCTCGTATCGGCGACTATGGTCTTTGATGCCGACGGAGAGTTCGTCGAGACGTTGACAAAGCAAAAACCTAAATATAGTTTTTTCTATGTTTAATATGTTTTCAGATCGATGGAAAGAACGACGGTAAAGAGATTTTTTCCACCTGAAAGGCTTGTTTAGTCTTCGTTGTTTAGAGACCATTACTTCTTTACATCTTCATGACTTGAGGATGGATGTGGCGTTTTGAATTCTTGCTCCCACTACTATGAGATCTTATTCACTTCAGTTGAAAAAGAGACAAAAAACTCCGCACATTATTACACAACGGTTTATAACGTTCCTTTATACATCACTAGCCTCCAAAAAACACGTCTTTCCATTATCAGTACCTCCAACCATATTAAAGGGCAATGTCTATTTAATCAGAATGTACCTACCAGCAAAACATATTTATACGAAAGTTGTGTCCTCTTATTCATAATGAAATCTTGTTCTAGCTTGCTAAGGAAGCACAAATGAGGACATGAAACAAAGACAGCATTTGATGAGCTGAAATGTGAACGGAAATTTGTCCTGCTTCCGTCAGTGACCATTCATTTGCGCTTCATACTCTAAAGAGTGGATGATTAATCTTACAGCGCTCTTGTTGGTCTCATTCGATTCTAAAAATTGAACACTATTTTAAATAAATGAAAAAACAATACCTCCATATTGAAAGCTTTTGAGCTAGGGCGTTTTGAAAATTGCAACCCGTATTTTTCACCCCTTAGGAGTGATTGACAATAACCAAAATCTTCAACACACGCCAGGCACAACTAGACCCCAAATGGAGCCCATAATATGGGCTGGTAATACCAAATTACATCTACATCGGTCCATGGTAACTAAAAAATGTGCCCCGAACGGCAGATGGACGACAAAATTTGTATTCAATTTTCAAATTCTACGTACCTTGAAACATAAAACATCAAATTTTGATGGTGGCAGGGGGGGGGGGGGAAGTAAATATTTTTCTAGCTCGATTCCAAAGGTTAATGTTTGAAAATAATTAACCATCACTCCCTCTTTGAAACACCTATGCTGATGAAAAATGAACCTACAAAAGTTAACACTAGTCAGGGCTGACTAAAAAGAAGCTCTGAATGAATTGTCTGAAGTGGGAGGAGGTGGAATACTATACAATTACTAAATTCAGTTTGAAATTCGTATCGAGTTTTCAATTAAATCTGTTGTTGCACGTCACACCTGAATAGTTGTGCTCTATCCGTTCTCCATAGGAATACGTTTCTTGTGCAGAAAATGTGAGCGCTCAATGCTGAAAGCCAAATCTGAGACGTACCTTGTGATGGTTTGCCATCAACTCTTTATTGGAAGATGACCTCGGATAAAAAGGATAAATGGATGTGCCTTGTATGTCGTACTCAAGCTGCCATTGTTTCTCAATTCTAACTGAAAGCACACCAGCCTTCTTTCAGCGATCTCGACTTGCAACGATCCACTTGTGTTGACTGATGAACAGTGAATTCGACTCAAGTTAACGATTTGATAGTTTTAATCAAGTGCCTAATGTACTTCTAATAAGTTCATCGAGTTTCCGGAAGGGCATAAACTTATATAAAGATCACGAGTCTCAGAGTAGAAGTCCATAAATGGAGTCTACAAGACTAGACTTGACTTTCAGCAAAGAAATAGAAAACGGCTGCAAATTACACAACGGTTTATTATTTTACTACATAGATCACCCGCATGCATAGAACGCGGTTTTTCCAATAATACTACCTACTAGCAATATCATCCGCAATAGAGAGTTGTGGGTGCCTTCATTACGAAATTTCGTCCTTGGTTGCTAAGGAAGCACAACTGAGTACATCAAAACTCATTTCAACGAAAAGAACAATAATCGCATTTGGTCAGCTAAAATTTGAACGGAGATCTGGCATATTTTCTTCAGTAAACAGTCTTTGCGATCCACATTGCTTCTGATTTACTGTCAGTCCAACCCTCAAGTCCTCATAAGGAGCGAATGTTTGTCCTACTGAGCTTAGGTTGGTCTCATTCGATTCTGAAAATTTAATACTATTTTAAATTGATGAAAGATTCATTATTTTCATAACAAAAGATTCGAAAATTTCATCCTCTAATTTTTCACCCCTTGGGAGTACTCAACTGACACTTACAAAAAGCTTCGCGGTAACTAAGGTAACTAAAGAAAATGCCGCCAGTACTGTGGACGGGCGATTTTTTTTCTTTTTAATTCTACTTTTGGATTCTACGTAGTTTGGAACGTAAACCATCAAATTTTGGTGGGGATAAACATTTTTTCATGCTCGATTCCAAAGGTTCATTATTGAATAACAAACCAGAAAAGCTTTGCGATGTAAAAAGGCCTCATCATCCGGACAGTAATTGATGAGTTTTCTTTCAAAAGGGCAAATATCCACTTGGAATGTTTCGTGGGAAATTGAGAAAAACTAATTATCTACATGGAGAAGGAAGTTCTCAAGAGTTCCCAAATTTTCCAAATTGTTGCGTTTTGAGGGAGATACGGCCATTTCTTATTTGGATATAAACCTATTTTATTAAAAACGATGGATTTAAGCCACTTAGAAAAAAAGCGAGTTTTTGGTTGCGTGAAGAAGTCTCATTTTCATTTTATTTTATTTGTTTACCCATTATTTTCAATAATGAACCTTCGGAATGAGCAAGAAAAAATACGTTTACGTTTCAATGTATGAAAAATCAATGGGATGGATATAAGCCGGTTTTTTTTGTTTTTTTTTTGCAAATCCGATTTTTAGCAAGCTTTTAAAGGGAGATGCAAACCGTTTCGGGAGAAATTCAACTCGTGAGGTGATAGGCCTTATCCTAAAGATTCAGAATCCGTAAAAAAAAGTGTAAAAAATGTTTATAAGCCCGTTTGAGAGAAAACTCTTCAAATTTTCTTGCTACTCACTTTCAATCCAATTGCCCTTCACTTGACTAAAATAGAAATTATTGTTATGCCTCTTCCACTTATTTAACGGATCAGACGTGCCTGATTATTCCAGATTCTAAAGGATATCGTGTTTGAGACCTTTTGAGAATACTGGTTTATAATTTCGCTGGCTTATTTATCTTCGTGTTCACTCCGAGATTGGTTAAACACGCGCGTACTCATGTCCTTCGTTGTAATTTTCAGCTTTTTGGAAACTAAGAGGTTTCTTCATACTTCTATTTTAGTAGGAGGTTTTTTAAACAGATTTTCCGGTTTTTTAAACACATATTCCCAGGCTCTTATTCATGATATAGGTTATTTTACATGTGTCGACCCGTGCTTAGCATCATTTGTGTACGTGGAAAACATACAGGTACTCGTACTTACAATATTAAGCAGCAAAATTGATGGACCTGCCTCAACAGATCAATTAACCTAAACTATAAGCTGAAATAAAAATACTTATGTTGTCGAAGTCATTTTAATATAATTATATAATCTTATTCTTTCGAGATTCCGAGAGTTTCATTGTATTCAGTCACGACGAAATATGAGCCAATTTATAAATGAAACACTGCAAATGCTAGGTGAATATTGTAGTAAAAGTTCTAATATTAAAAGTTTCATATTATGCGGGTAGGGAAAGTACAGTACTCCGTTTGTAATCCGGAAGATGTTTTTGTAAGCAGAACGATGCTGGATTACTGGAAAATATCGAGGAAAACGCAATTATCATTGAAAAATTAGTTTTAATTACATACATCGTACTGTACAATGTAAAAAGTAGAAAAATACATCATGTAACTCACGTTATTCCTTGAAAATGATCATCTTCTTGATGTTGACATTTTCGGTTCTTGTTCTTGTAACCTTCTTAAAACTGGGACATCGTTGGCAGTGGCTTTGTTTGTTCAGGCACTAGTCCGAAGTCAAACCAAGTGTTCAGCTCACACTCGATTACAAAACGCCAGAATCCTGGGAGTGCCGAAAAGCTGAGATATGTGATTACAGAGGGAGTACTGTACTGTGCACCAAATACTGTTAACTATCTCAGCCCACCAAAAATGTTAAATTTAGTAAGTTTTTTATGCAATCTTATATTTTCATAATTTCCTATTTGAGACCCAGAATCGAATTTTTTGCTTACGCAACTCAAACGCATTTTTCAAGGCCTCTCTTTCTATAAAAAAATGTTCAAGAGCCCCATTTTCGAGTTTGTTCGAGGAAAAAAAGTAAATTGGTCCACTTTGAAAGTGATTATGTTACTCAATTTGTAACCGTGTTGTTTGTGAATTTATTGGAAGCCGTTGTAACAGCCTTCGAATTCCATTGTTTGGGTTATGAAATGGTGTTTTTAATTAGCGCTGTCCACCTCTCGGATTTTCAACGGAGAAATCGCTATGAAATAACTCTTGTCAACCGAATGACTGGTTTATAAAGGTTAGCAGTACAGTGAATTCTGAGGACCTTGAGACCCCGTTTTCCAGCTCATAACAATCGACCGAGAAATAAATATGAGATACGATACTGGTTAACCTAGTCAGATGTTTAACTGAATATTTATTAACGGTCTTGCGTCACCTTATCAATTCCATGCTTTTCAGATTGGTAACTCTGGCTGATTGTTAGGGAGAATGAATCAACGTATTTCTGACAAAAAATTTCCAACTCCTGTAGTTGATAGAACATTATCTGATTCGAGGTAGATTTTTAAGTTTATGAATATTCTGGTTTTGTTTAGAAATATATGTTTCTGATGTGGAATCGGATTTTGAATCAGAGTCAGTACTTTCTTTTTTCTTGTACTTCGGAGTGAGCACTTGTGAAATTGGTAGATAGGAAATATTACATCCCCGAATTATAACGCATATTAAATTTTAAATTCCACAATCTTCGACAAATAGGTTCTGAAAGCGCATTTACGTTTTATGCCTGTATCCTCATGAGTTACAGAAATGGACACCAATTTCAGATTTTTATTTTTGAAAAACCGGTAGGAGACTGATTACCATGTGAATGCGTTTAGAATTACCAAATCCAGGTATTTTATTGAGAAAATTTGGCGCCTCATCATGACTCTTCAATCCTGCAAAATGTGCAAAACAACTTTATTATTGACGCTAATTTTATCGTCGCACTTTACAGTTGAAAGTCGTAGCTGAATAGCTGGATGCAGCGCACTTACTATATTTATCACGGTTGCAATCGTCACATTCCTTTCAGCTCAAAAATGTTTCTGTTTCTTCCTTCCTATTCTGTGGTACCGCTGAACCAACATCAACGACTTGTTCGATCCGACTTGGCAAACCGGAATTCAAAAACACCTGGCTCACTTCGAAAGTTTTCGAGTACCGTGAATTACTTCAATGATTGGTACGACATTGGTTACCTGGTGCCTAAAATATTGTGGCCATTTTTCCCACGAAACATTCCCATAAAGCGAGGGAGTCAAGGAAATTTTTCAGCAAAGCGCCTGACGGGTTAATTGATCCGCTCAAGTAGGTAAGAGTTTGGTGTGACAAAAGGCCAATCTTGGCCAATCAGCTCACAAAAGCTGAGGGTCAATTGCTTTGTTGAAGAGACGGTGCTCCGCCGCCAGGCCGGCCCGCTGGGGAACTTTGGCCTTTCCTTCAATCATTTTCCACGCAGATACGCGGGCTCCTTCTTCTCGTCTTTGTCCGCTTGTCCACCTGCCCAGTGTTGAAACAACATGCTCGACCGCCACCAGTCGTTGACACCAATTAAGCCTGCAAATAACGAACCATCATGCCGACTCGTTAATTTCGTCCAGCCAGTTAGCTTCGTCGGAAGAGTTGAGTTGTAAATAAAAAGATGAAGCAGCTTTCGACATAATCGTAATTCACCTTCATCAGATAATCAAGAGGTAGATCAACATATTTGTAAAACTCGAACTGACGCGTTTTTTACTCTTTGCAATGCAAGAAGCACGACTTTTTCGAAAAAGCTCTAGTTGGTATTTTAAGGAAATAAATTTCATGGAGACTATTCATTCCTCATCTTGAGAGGTTCCCCCTCAGGATTCCCCAAGAGGAGGTCTGAAATCTATTCTTCTCTATTATTCAATGAAATTAAAATTAACATAGAAAGAGTTACTCTGAAAAGATATCCAAGTACCTATACAGGATTCACATGGTAACGAAAACCCCTGAAAATTCATTGAACTCGGATGGAAAACGTAAAAGTTATGGTTTTACAATGATTTCACGTTTGTGCATGTATAACAGCGTATACGCTATCAGACTCGAAACCCAAATTGTTCAAGAAGCTTTAGAACGTACAAGTGAGAGTGAAATTATTTAAAAAGTGAAAAAAATGCTTCCGCTACCTTGATAGTTACGGCCAGAACGCTGCAAATTACTACAAAACGGTTTACTATTTTTCTTCAAAGATCACCCGAAGGCGAAAGATGGCTTTTGATAGATCATCTGAAATTCGCCATACTTCCATCAGTGAACCGATCATATGCAATTCACACCCGTGTTTCTGATTCATCATTCGTTCAACCTAAGGAACATCGGATACCAGAGGCTCTATGCAACGGCCCGAAGAGGTTTAGGCGTGAAGGGAAACGCAGTTCCTCTTGAGCTAGCTAAAGGACACTACTAACACCTCAATTCTTTGATGAACCTGGCTCTGAAATTTTCACAATAATTGCTCATTTAATTTTATTTTTAATTTAATTTTAAAAGTTGATTGGCCGGATGGTTTCATTCTTTTTTTATTAAACACCATCTTAACTTTATGACAAAAATCGTGAATCATTCATTAATTAGATAATTATCCTCATTAGCCCATCGGCAAAGTGCCGCGTAACCATGAAATTTAGAGGGGTGGTTATATATATAATTTTCTTTCTTGCTCGATTCCAATGGTTCATTATGGAAATGATAAACCAAAAACACCTCTAATAATGGTTATTGTGCTCCTGTTCGCATGTAAGGATTGATGAAAACACTTATTCACAGAACATAACATAATCAGTGGTAATGATGCATGATAACATCATGATGTAGAAGCTTCAATCACACGCCGTTTTTGACTAACTGGCTCAATCGTTACAAAAAATTCAATTATATCTTAAATTGATGAAAAACCGATACCTTAAATACTCAAAACTTTTGAGCTAGGGATTTAAAAAAATGTCATCCCCAATTTTTCACCAATTAGAAGTGACTGACCGTAACGACAACGTTCGCGTCACAACTAAACCTCGAATAGATCCCATATACCAAATTTCATCAAAATCGGCGCATGGTAACTATGGCAAGTGCCGCGAACGGACGGATTTTGTTAAATTCGGATTATACGTATTTTAAACAAAAAACAGCAATTGTTGAGTTTGGGTTGTAAAATCGATTCAAATGGTTTATTATTGAAAATAAGATCCGAAATGTGTCATCCCGCATTCTCTTAGGAGTTTGTTGAATAAATAACTTCTTTTAATCAAGGTAATATCATATAACATGATACATGTAATTTTTTATAAATTTTTTTATTAAATTAAATTTAATTTAATTTTTAATTTTTAATTAAATTTTTACTTAATTTTTTTAATTTTTAAGTAAATTTTAATTAATTTTTTCGTAATTTGTTCTTTTTGAAATTAATATAAAACATTATGCTATATGAATGAATAGGAGAAATAATTTAATTTTTCGACGAATCCTAACGTAAGTTAGAAGTTTTGAGGAGTTGTGGTGTTTACTTTACTAATAAGAGCAAAATTTTCCCAAGAAACACATTGTTAGGTTTCATTAAGCAGTGCTCTGTTAGTTCCCTCATCAATAATCAGACCATTGAGTAATTATTGTGGATAGATATGAAAATGGGTGGAGGTAATTGTTTTGAATAAGTATTTTCTGCGGGCTCCATTTGATGAATCTAAATATTGGAAATAATATTTCAAAAATATCTAGAGTTGGATCTTATGTTTCCAGCTGTAACGTATCGCTTTTGTGTTGTAACAGTTCAACCTAAACAAAGAAGCCCATGAGTGAGTTTTGGAGAAGAGTCTAGTTTCCGCAAGTTATGAATGAATACCTTCATAGATCCTACACTTATTGTTGTTTAAGCAGAAACATGAAATTGAAGGAGTACCTAACAGTAGGAGTTGAATGGGAAAAGTCGATTAAGCGATTGCAGATCGGCAGTGCTACGTTGACGGATTGCACTCGAAGGAAGTTGGCCGCCGGAGGCTCTTCGGGCCTTTCACTACATCCGGCTGAGATTGAGCCAGCAAGAAACAAGAGTGATATACCTGCACAGCTGCGCTGCGGGCCACTCCAACGAAACCGAGTGCACACAGCTCACCAATTAAACCTCCTGACCGTTTCCGATGACTCAATCTTGAAATGCAGAGCTAGTCTAGAGCATGGTCAGTCGATTCGTAAGAACAACTACTACTTTCAACAATGGGATTGCCACAAGAGGGTTGTTATGTGTCCAATAAGGACCTATTTCATTCATTCTCGTTGTAGAAGGGACACGTGTGACACTATAAGAAAACTATAGTGAGGCGAAAAGCGAAAAGGGACCTCTCGTCGGCGTTCGTCGAAATGGAGTTATTGCTATTTTCTCAATCTGTATAGATTTATGAAGAATTTAAGACCAAAAGCATCCTTGTAGCTCAAAAATGACGAAGCTGCAGTGTTTCAGTGTATTATAACAGAAAAAAATGGATTTTGAGAAAAACGACCATAAACTTCAAAATGCTACCTTAAATTCTTAGATTCTTAAATCGATATATAACTTTCGATTCGATTCGATTTTTCAGGCCT
Source organism: Apolygus lucorum (assembly GCA_009739505.2). Classification (NCBI taxonomy): domain Eukaryota; kingdom Metazoa; phylum Arthropoda; class Insecta; order Hemiptera; family Miridae; genus Apolygus; species Apolygus lucorum. Next base: position 27,943,426 of record CM019167.2, read on the forward strand.
ATACACTTGGGTTCTAGAGGGTCCAAGGATCAATAATCGATAGAAAGTGAAAAATCGATACTTTCGACCTTCTTCCAGTTTTTAGCCTTCTCCTCGAAATCAGCTTTGCCGACAAGAGGTCCCTTTTCGCTTTCCGCCTCACAACATATTATGTTGTAGTATTCTGCGTAAACGTTTTTGACACTTGGAATCTACCAAAAAAAAATTTAAACCCCCCTCAAAACTTGTTGCTTTACGTTCCAAGGCACGTAGAATCCAAAAATCTAATAAAAATTTCGTCATCCTCCGTACGCGGCACTTTCCTTAGTTATCATGGACCGATTTTGACGAAATTTGGTATATGGGCTCCATTTGGGGTCTAGTTGTGCTCCAAAGCTTTTGGTCGATGTCAGTCACTTCTAAGGGTTGAAAGAAAATGGCTTAACTTTTCAAAACGCCCTAGCTTAAACAATTTCGAACAGAAAATAGTAAGTTATTGCATTTTTAGAATCGAATGAGACCACCCAGAGCTGTGTAGGATCTCTTTGGGAACTTAAGGGTTGGACCGTAGTGACAATGGCCAGTTATGTTCTTTGCAGGCGAGTGATCCATCAAAAAATAATAAACTTTGTGAATTATTATTTGGGAACTTTAGTTTTTTCAACGTTTTTGTCCAAACGGATTTAAAGGACTCGGTTAGGGGAGGAGTTGTTTTGTCGAGACGGATCTCACTTGCTAGTTTCCTTTGGGGGTGCAAACATTTTCGCCAAGACGAATCTGACGTATCTTCCTACTTGTTTTTCAACAGGGTAGATTTTTCATCGAGACCGATCTGACGGACTTGTCTGGGGTGGATAGTTAATAAGTTTTGAGTTGATAATGAACCTAAAACCAGTTAGCACCAGAAGAAGTCGGGGAGCTAGTCTGAAATAACCGTGTGGCTCGTGGGAACAGGTTGTATCCGACTCGACTCTCCAAACTTCAGGGATTGATTCTACACACAAAACGTCTTTAGCAATTTTGTTTAAACCCTTGTTTTTCCAAGTTTTTTTTTAATTTTAAGACTAGTGTTTTTGACCTTGTGACGCTAAAATAGCCATAACTCCCTCAATTTTTGAAAAAATTGAAATCTAATTATGCCGTTGGAAAGAGCGTTACATTTCTCATCTCCCTATTATAAAACAAGTTCTTTAAAAGTAAGACGAAGGGTAAAAAATAATCCTGAACAATGGAATTGTCTGATTTTTTGAAATCGCTACTTTCTTTGATCCGTCGTGGTTTTCCATAGTCGCCTTCCAATCTCAGGAAAGTATGGAAATTAACGCACATTTGTTCTCCTATTACGAGCTTTCTACTATGTCTGTGATTGCTGAAATGTGTAACTTCAGTTACACTTAGGAATATAGATACAAATTTCGTTGTGAAGGCACCAACAACTCTCAGATAACGATAATTTGCTGGTAGGTATAGTTGGTAGGTGAAAATAAACTTGATTGTTAACCGTCTTTGCTGACAGGGGATCTATACTGCAAGACAATAAACCGTTGTGTAATAAGTTCCAGCGTTTTCTCTTCTGCTCTCCCTAGAAATAATTTCTGGATTCGTCATTCGAGCTATCAATAAAGTCAAATTGAGATTGAATTGATTGTCTTGATTGATTGATTGATTTGTCGTTTTATCGTGCTGCTGTTGAGTGCGAGTACCAACTATTGTACCTAGCTGAATGTGTCTTCTATTTGAGACAATCTAGTGATATGTTTCGGGACATCTCATGTAAACCACAAATGTGTTATAGTTACACCTATGTGTTAGTTACACATAGGTGCGGTTGGTTCATAATTGAGGAGTTTGATTCCAAAAGGGACTAAAGACCAATTTTATCGAAATTGAGTTTACAATTTCCCAGGGTTTTAGGGGGGTAGTTCTTAAGAAAAATGCGATCGTTTTGGAGCAAAATATATTCTATTCCCTTGAAAAACGAGGGTGAATATTCCGTTTCATTTCAAAAGGTGCTATATCCAGCAAAATTCCGGATCTCTTATCCGTTTTGTTTCAAAAAGTACTTTATCAACTTCTTTTGTTTTCAAACATTACTATATCCATAAATCTGATATTTCAAATCTCGTTCAAAATTATTTTAAATTTTGAACTAATAAACCTTTTTATCCAAAAATATTTATTATAATTTAGAAACATATATTTTTTAAATAAATCATAGGTTTACAGCACGTTTTTTCAGGTTTACCAACTTGGAGCCTTTTGGAATCAAACTCCTGAATTATGGTTGATAACTTATTGTGAGAAACTTGGAAAGCCAAATTATGCGGTGTTGTGTGCTACAAGACTAATCCAGTAAGTTTTTGTTGTAATGTGCATCCATAACCACCAATGAAGAAGAATATATTGTGTAAGCAAGATGGGGACGACGTTAGGCTTCGTTTGACAATAGATATTCCATCTCCAGGGGGAAGGGTGGTTGGAATGAGCTCGCAGGCCACTTGTTGGTTCAAGTTCGTGGGGTCAGCGATGGTGAACAAGGGTGGGAACTCCCAGCACATCACCGACTGTACACGAGCTGTCGACTCATACATATTCACCTGGGCTCTGAGGGGTTATCTCCTTCGCTCATCGGTTTCAGCCCTCGTTTCTATTCTCTAAAAATCTTCGTTGCCGCAATATTACGAATGAGTCTTCAGTCACCTATGCTGGTGGAACCACAATTTTCATCATTCAGGAATTATTTTCCATAATGAACCGTTTTGAAAACGGCAAGGTAATCAGGTGTTAGTGTTTTTTTGTTGTGTTTGAGTCGATTCAAACGATCTTCGTTCAAATAAATTGTAGTATACTGCTATAATAGAGCTTGAACAAAACATTACGATCTTTAGAATCCCAAAAATGGGGCTCCGTTCTCGTTGGTTTGTTCAAAATTGGGCAAATTTTCGCTACGGGCTTGGGAGGAACATTTGGTCAGTTTCCAGGACTTCTGCTCTACAAAATTAGACGCATTCCACTGAAAACACCTGTCAAATCACAAACAACACCTTCATCCAACACCAGTTCATGCCCAAAATCGAACGTGTCAACCAAAAACACATCAGACCAAATTCTCGTGATGAAAACCCTGCATGTTAGCCAGTTCTACCACCATCAATTTTGAATGTTTGAATTGTAGTAAAAAGACGGACAAGTTTTAAAATAATCACACTGATGCAAGTATGAGCTGATACTCGATTTTGCATTTGAAATCCACATCTGGAAGTTCATGCACCCCTCTCCCGTCCCAAGGGATCTTCATCTTCAACCCTTTTTACAAGGTTATCATTCATATCGCACATATTTGTTGGTTCTTATAGCCGAATGACATTGTGGAATCCAGATGTAGACTCGATGAAACTGGTGGACAGCGCGTGGCCTTGCGATTGGAGGGAGCCAAGCCGAACTTGGTGTTATTTTTACTAAACAGTTGTACAAACAGAGGTCTACAATGTTTATGTACATGATAAACTGATATCATCTCAAAATACTACTCTGAAGAGTCTTAATTATCTCAGTTTCCTACATAATCTTGAAGTTAGGTGCAATCATTCTAGATATTCTAGTAGATTAACTTCCTTCCATCTAGAATTTGACATGTGTTTGGTATGAAACCTAATATTTTCGTGCGGACCGTGATGTTACCCGTGATGGACGAAAATAATCCATTGTAGAGGGAAACTCCATCCGAGACAAGCTTCCTGGGAGCTGTTATTTATTTGGCTATTACGGTGATAAGGTCGAATGAATTAGGTTTATTCAAACGGCCCGTCGAGCGATTTTTAGATTATGTCTACTACACATGGAAGAGCTGTCCTGTCGGAGGTCGGCGAATTCGGAAGCGATCCACAGGTCGAGGTCTTTGGAGCAGCCTCACCGTGTGAATCAGAACCTGAGTCACAGCGCTCCCAGAGGGCCATCAAAGTCGGTATCGCTTGGGAAATGTCGGAGAGGTACTTCTCTATATGAGATATGTTCCTGAGAACTTGAACTGACATTCCACCACTTGATCCACCTATGTATCAGATTACCTGATTCGAGAAATATATTCGTGTTTATACTGACCTACCTTCGAAGTTGGGCCGTTTCAAATGAGGAACTGGCCTATACGAGTATGTGGGGTACATGTAGGGTAAAGGACCCAAATTTCGACACCTTAATGAAATTTGTCCATATTACTTATTCCAAATAGTATTCCAAAAATGAGATCATAATTAGTATTAGTTAATATTAGTTATTGTTAATCAAAATCTCGTCAAAGTTAACAAAAGTTCACCAAAATGTTCAAAATGTATAGGGTTCCTAATGTTAATAAGTACTTGAATTTCAAAAGTGTCTCATGATTGGATTACCTAATTCCATCACACAGCGTACATAATTTCGACGCAAAACATGGGAATCATGGGAAATTTATCAAAAACTCTATACATTTCATGTGTAGTAATAATATTTTTACTAAACTATCAGTCATCACAAGGCAGACCACACAGAATAAGTAAACGGTTGACTAAGAGTCACGTATTGGGTTTATTTTGCTATCTTTCAAGAACCTAAAATTTGAAAGCTCGAAAACTTTCAAAACTCAGGCATTGTTTTTCTATTCATTTAAAATTTCCTACATTTTAAAGAATTTTTTGACACTATTCAGAGCTTTGTGGGACCACCAGTTCGCTTAATTATGATAAATACTTAATGAATATTCCATACTTTTTTTCACCAAGCATAGTGTTAATTTACAAGAAAATAATGATATCACCGAGGCGATTTACAATAGTTAAATGCGCGTTTATTGTGGAATTTATCTGAACTCGTAGTTCCTTCTAGACTTGCCTCAAAGACCCAAAACCCTCCCCTCCCACCTACTCAGACATAATGAACCGTTGTGTAGTAATTTGCAGCCTTTTTCATGGAGGAAATGGTGTAGAAATTACGTTCCATTGAAAGGAAATCATTTATTCAACTTCAAGACAAAATAATAAAACATCCAATTCATAACAATAAACATCCAATTCATTTGTACGGCTCTCGGACCTTTGAGTATTCTTTTCTTAGCTCGACAGGGTGTCGAAGTTAAGAACCAACTTGATATCAGTGTTCCTAATACCGACCTGGGTCTAACCTTCAAATAGTAGGTATACGAATAGTGATTTCGAAACGTAATTATGAATATACAACATTTTGAATGAAATCACACATTTGCTCTCGTAATACGAACTAGACAACTTACTTTTTTTGCCAAACTGATTATCAAAACGGCGTGAACCATCTAAAACTTGAAAATATTCACGCTACGATACACTTAGAAAAAAATAATGCACTTAAATAGTAAATCCGATGGATGAATAGCATTTTGATTAATTTCATAATATATAATCCAAAGGAGTGTGATTTTGATTTTAACTTGAAGAACATCTTTCATTCAATACCTAGTTTTTAGTTGTAGGTTTATTAAAGGCAAAAATTTATTGGATCTTCAGAATGTAATCTTGAAAATTATAACAATTTTGTCATCCGGTCGAAGGTTAATATAAACTAGTTTTTGAGAATTCGTTTTCTTGGACATTAGCATACAAATACAGCACAGTAGGTCATGGGGGTTGACTAATGTAGGGGTTGAAGCGACCAATCACAGTGAAGATATGTCCCCTCAACTGAATTCCGATATCTACGTACGTTGTGTCATCAAGAGCCAAACTAGTTATGTCGTCATGACGTGTAATATGAAGACTTGTCGAGCCGGTATGGCACACCCCCAGAACCGCCTCGCTACTATCCGAAAACCACCCTTCATGAGGGAGTGCATTTGGATTCAAACATCTCAGAGTTGGAGATCACATTATCTGAAGCATTCAAGTTGGACAGAGTGATATGCAATCTCAGCTGGTGACATCCTAATCAGCTGCTGTTTGTGGGCCAGTTTCCCCACTTAGTTTTTAATGGTTTCAAAAAGGGAAACTGGCCCAAATCAACATTTCCACATTTCCAATGGTGAGAAAACTTGTCCAATCTGGAGCTTTCTGCACCAGTTTAAGACACCCTCACATGTACATGTTCATAGATCAGTAAATTGGACGTATGATTTAGTTGGTCTTATCACCATCACCTATCAACAAAGGTCGATCTTTCATTCACTTCCCTCTACAATTAACTACGTGAATTCGAGCAGATTATCAGCACTGCACTATCACCACACGCAAGTCCTCAGCTGCGCTCTCGGAACACAAGTTGTCATGAGAAACGTCTTGAGGCTCGACCAAGACGCCCAGTTCCGAAGGACGCGGAGGCGAGGACGTAACGGGCGCGCCGTGGCAGTAGCATGTGCCGAAGCACCTGGTTCTTCAGCCACCTGCTCCCAACATATGCCGCCTCCTTAGCTTCCCAACTCGATTACTCGCTCCCTGTAGAACCTTCCCCCGTCTTTTTGTCTCCGAGTCCTTTTTCTTCAATGATCCCCCTTCCCCGCTCGGCCCTCAACACCGGATGCTGGGATCATAAGTGCCTCTTTCCTAGGATTCATCCTGTGACCTCTGACTCAACCTAGATGCTCAGGATCATTCATCTCCAGGCAAGACATCTTACCAAAAACTAGGCTCTTCATCGTTCACATTCATACCACTGTAATTACAGTAACCAGAAGTGGCGTTTTATTCAGATGTCTTCAATAATGCCAAAACAAGGTATTATGAGGTCCTACTTTCATTGAAAACGAGCCTTGCTATCTTCCAATGAACCGTTTAATAGTAGAAATGGGGTCAAAACGACGCTATTGTCGAGAAATTACATTGTCAAGGCCAGTTTATAGATCTATCTACATCTAGTTCTTCCGTATTCCTTCTTCCTTTGCCTGGGAAGATGTGAAGTTGCTCTTTTAATTTGAACAGCCCTTGAGTTTTTTTTGTTTTTTTAAATGTAGGTATAATGCGAGTATTGAAGTAGTTGAATTAGAGTGCAGCATAGGACAAGTAAACGAGATAATATTTTACCACTGCAGATCTACACCAATTGTTAAACTATAATGTAAGTTGTCACAGGGGGTTCAGCTGTGGCCGAGCGAGTTCCGGCATACGTCTCTGGAGACGAGACTCGGACCGGTTGCGGGACCGTGAGTTCGAGGCTCGCCTCGAGAGCATATTTTCGGGTAACCCGGTCGCAGTTACCCTTCCTCCCAACCCAGGGCGGTGAGGCCTGGATAATAATAATAATAGTAATCAGATTTGAATTTTCATGGAAAATGGGGGAGTAATGACTATTTCAGTGCCGGAACGTCAAAAACACTAAAAAAAAATCAAAATAAAAAAGTGAAATTCTAAGCGAAGTATGAATAAAAGTGCCAAGAGGGAAAATTTATTTAGATTTAGTTGTAAAATCGATTCTTGAATTGTTTTTGATGGTTTCGGGACACCCTGTATTGCGTATTACTACCTACTACTGTCTAGAACTAACCAAACATTTCGATCAAATGAGTTCAGTTCGAAACCACTATCAAGTTGACAGGAAGATGAAATCACTTTATTGCATTAGTGCACTCGTATCTCGAGTGTCGCTTTCCTGGACTCGTTCTGTGACTGCACCAAAGTGATCTTACAAAATTCTTCACTCGTTCTTCACTCAAAGACGTCGTTTATCTGAAATTCAATAAGCTATAATTATAATGGAAGCTTCTGTTGTGACTTTCATAATTCACTTGACGTTTGAACCTTCGATGTGTCTCTCGGTCTTGATAGAAATTACTGTAAACTACTACCATATGAACGATATTGCTGATCGCATGATCTACAACGGATGACTTGATAAAAAGTAATTACTTACTTTATACTTCGAACAAGCATCAATACGACGCGACGTGTGCCCTTTGCTTAGGGCAAGAGAACCCTTTCAGTTTTATCAAGAGCACTTGAAGGCTAATGAACCCTCACATGCAACCTTTTCATTCAGTAGAGCTAATAGTGGCCTTCTAGAATGGAAGAGATCGATCCTCCTGTGTTGCAATCCTGATTGTGATGATGTTCCAATCAATCTCAGCACGTTCTGTCTTTCCCCTTCTCTAGTTTGTTCGATCTAAACAAACATACGGCAAAATGTTTTTGGATAATTGATTAAATGATTGAGCTAATATGACTGTCCTGCGTACAATGATTTATTTGTAAATACGAGCGCATGAATGTTGGGGACCTTCATCTGTTGATCGTCATCCAATTACTCTGAATCGCCGAGTTATTTCAATCTCAGTCCATTTCAGCCTCTCGGAAATGTTTTCTCCAGGTAAAAGGGTCACCATTCATCCCAGCCGGATATCAGTTATTAGAGCTCAACGCTTCCTTTCCACCAACAACTTCTGAATTGAATAGAATCACAACCCTCTCTGCCCTCTCACCTGTTTACCGTATCATTCACTCGGTTGTTTTTTTGCTTATTGTTGAACAACCCTCGTAAATTGATCCTTCAAGACTTGTTCCGGACATTTTCTGAATGTCATGCGTCAGCTGTGCTGGACCTGGAGAAGGACCTACTTGTACCCAAGTGTCAAGATGAGACCAAAAAACCTGGAATGCAGTTACTAGTAACCTGGTGGCTGTTGAAAAACGCCGCAAGTTAATACACGACGGTTTATTACGCCATTCTGCATAGAACTGTGAGCCATTTGTATTTCTAAATAATTTATCTTTCTAACTTTGAGTCGTAGAGAAACGAACGGTTCGTCCAACACAGCTCTGAGTGGTCTCATTAATTTCTAAAAATTTAATACTATTTCGAATTGATGAAAAAACGATACCTCCGAATTACAAGTTTCCAAACTAGGGCATTTAAAACATTTCAATCCTTTTTTTCACCCCCTCTAGTTGACCGAAAGTAACCAAAAGTTTCAGGCACAACTACTCCCCAAAGAGAAGTGGTTTTTGAGTAATTAGATAACGTTAAGAGACTAAAGTGCCGCAAACAGTGGAATTTTTCGACGGAATTCCGTTTTTGGATGCGAACAATTTTTTTATCCAAAAATAAAATACACTCAAGTACGAACTTTTGACTATTGACATTAGAGGTTACTAAACTACTCAGAATTTTAAATGTACCCACACAAAAATCCACGAGAATCCTTCCCGGCGGTTGCCAATCTCCTCCTCTACTCAGTCGAACCTTTGATAAACAAATCAACTCAACGCGATGGTCACCGGGCAAGCAAAAAAAAAAGAACATGGTGCGTTTCAAATCGTGAGTATTTTGGTAGTTTAGTACATTCTGAGAACTCTCGACTCCTGCATTTTCTGATCCCTAGCCACTTGAACTTCAAGGAAAGGTGTGTGATTGAAAATGAACATCTCAGCAAGTGAATGAGAAGTTTGATGTTTTCATGTTTTCTATAAAATATTTTCATACTGCTTCAAACTTTCACAATCTTTTTTGTAATATGGCAGTATTAAGGAAATCGGAGAACTACAAAGTGTCTGGTTTCTGTGAATTTTGCAATTTATACTAAAGTGCTCGACAAATGTGGAATATATAACGTTATTTCTTCTGTCAATTTGATTGTGGAACAAACTTTTTATTATCGGGATGAAAAATAATTTTTTTCAACTGAAGTTTTCTTCTACAGTAATAATGTCTACCTTGTCAGCCTACCTTCATCTGTAGTTTAGTAAAATATTCCATGGGTTAGTTGGCGCGCTAGGATGGCTCGCGCTTGAGTGGGACTCACCTGTTGATCAGCGTTGCCTGCGGGGCTGTGATTACAAGTCGAGAAGTGTGCGGCAGGTCGATTGCTATTCATGAACGTTTTCATCCGCCCGAGAGACGACGATCCTAACCAGCTGTTTTTTCTAACCGATTCTTACTTCTTAATCGTAAAAACGAAAAATCAAAATTTTCTTTGTCACTTTAAACGCCTCATAGAACTACTGATACCGTAAATCACACACAAAAAATGTCTGCCAAGTAAATGTGTGTTATCTTTTCGTGGCTGTGGGGGTTCGTTTGACTGAATTCGTAGGATAGGGGTCATTGATATTCGGAAAGGAGATATTGATATTCATAGGATAGGAGACATTGATATTTGGAAAATGTTGCTGCTGAGGCTGGTACTCAATGGGCTGATATGCTCGAGCCACATAATCTCTTAAAGATGATCAAAATTGGGTGAAAACCGTGGAAATAATGCGTCAGTTTGACACTCAAATGTGAAGCCAATGCAACCTTTGGTTGCAAAATGACGAGCGTCTAAACCACACCTACAGCATTAGTTCATGTATCCTGCTTTAGGGATAATAAAGCGTTTTCCTTTGAATCATATGAGATAAGCTTAGTTACCTATTTTGGTAAAGCTTGAGATAATGCGATGCAGGTGATTCAAGGGGAAAATGCTTTACTATCCCTAGCGGAGGATACATGAACTAATGCTGTAGGTGTGATTTAGACGTTTGAGAAGAAAAGTCATTACCACATTCATAAGCAGACCAACGATCCGTACATTCCACAACTACAGATCGTTCGTCCAGACTATTTTCCACAAAATGTATTTGTTTTAACTAAAAGTCAACTGGACCTCACCTAATCTAGGACGCAACACAGCAACCCCTGCAAAGGGAATGGTTCAACAGAAAGCATCAGCATTTTTTGCATCATCCATTCTTGACTGATCTACTCGGCTTTAAGGGGCCAACTCCGACACCCAATTCTCTACAGTATTATACAGAAAACACATGAATTGGTGAAACATCTCGTTTTGGCGTGGGAGTTAAGTGAGATGTCTGGGGGTTGGATAAGATTATGAATCACGCTCGCAGAATCTCGGCCACGCGAGGCGCCAGCTGCCGAACCCGGACGGAGGTTAGTTCCAGGAAGATGGAGAACACATGGAAAGCGAATGGGAATAGCCGTGGAGGAAGCAGATGGAAGGGGTAACCGGCTATTTTGTAATATTTATAGAAGGGAATTGAAGACCCCTGCGCTGATTTGCATGTTCCGTGACGGTGGTGAGGTTTTTTGGACCATTCTCCGGGTGTCAGCGTGAGTCATGGGGTTCCCAGGGCGATTAGGCGTTTCGCATGGGGCCCTCAGACTGTCAAGGTTACGGGAAACGGCTGAGGAGAGGAAGGAAGGATTCTCTGCCTTGTGATTGATGCTACGTCCACTGGCTTCCTATGGCCATCTTCACAATGAACGGTCTTCCTTCTATTCTACGTCCACTCGTTTGTTTATCATTCATGGCCCGTGTGGCTCGGGCGCCAAGGCTTCAAGTCTTGAGGTTTAAGTGAATGAACTGACGTCCTTTCTCATACGGCATCAAATCAGTGAAGCGACGATTGCGATGTATGGAATCCTTAGTTATATCCCAGTTAGTCACTAGTACATGAACGTATAGCCACCGTATTATGATCGATTCATCGGAATTTTTAAAAATGCGATTCAAGATTCTGTTTGAATTATGTCTGTTAAGTGTAGCTCGAGTTGCTGCTGTCTTCTCTCACCTAGTTAACGATATTATGAGCAAAAAATCCTGAATTTGGTACATTTCATGAACCTAATAAGCTGTAAAAGTAGCAAATTATGCGTTACAAAATCCCTGAAATGTCCAATAAAATGGAAATCATAAATAAAGATAAAAATCAAAGCTTATTTTATTTTAATAAACAGCAAATTTTAAGCAGTAGCCTCTACATTTGCATTTATGAGCGAAACTGAGGTTCTTTGAAACCACAATGACAAAAATACAATGTTAAATTAATACATACGTTTTAAGTTAAAATTATTATGTGCAATCAAATGAGATGTACCTACGCCAGAAAAATTGAAAATGCTGTAATTTCTTTAAAAGAATACCCATAGTATATTTTTATACTTAGTTTACGCAGCAATTCTCAAAATATGTTGCAACCTGGAAATTGCAGTACAATTTGAAAATCAAGTGATTTCCAAAAAGTTTGAGCCAGAGGTATTGAGCTCCACTGGTGGAACTGGAAGGTCACCAATTCTTTACTTAATTTGAAGTGTAATTAATTACACTTTAAATACCAATTACTAATTAAAATAAAATGAATTTATTTGCAAAAATGAGTCGTTTCAAATACCTTTCTGATGTGCTAAGGGAAAAGATGAAATTGCGAATTTGCCTCCCTCCTGATGGAAATTATCATTGTTGGACGCAGATTGACGGGAGGCGTCGTTGCATTCTTTCATTCAATATTGAGGACAATTATAGGGCTACAGTTACGGAAATTGCCTACGGAATAATCCACAGGCCACGTGAGGAAGGGGTGAATTTAAACCTGTCAAGTAGTTGTTATGAACTTATCCTCGAGGCTCAGCTGTGAGTCACCTACGGTGGGTACGCTGTAAGTGAGCTAGCGAAAGAGTCTGAATGGTCTACCCTTGACGAATACCGAGAGTCGATTAATTCCGCTCGAATAAGAAACTATGTGGACGACCGATGAATAATTCATAGTCAATTCTTGATATTCTCCGTCATTTTCGTTTGAAGTTCATTGCACTACATCCCGTTGAAAACTCTTTATCAGGCTATTGCGGGGCTGAAAACCAGAAAATTTTCCGAAAACAAATTAATATACTCCAGAAAAGTTGTTACTTAGTGACCTTGGTGATTTTCATCGCAATTTTTCGATTGATAAGTTGGGCCAAAAATAGTCCCGTTCAAAATTGGAAAAACGAAAATATTTATTCAACGTACCTACTCACTTAGTAATATACATTGAACATAGATGGAATCCTTCAACAGCTTTGATCTTTCACTTCTGAAAAACGCTGCAAGTTATTACACAAAGATTTATTATTTTTCTATTTAGATCACTAATATGCAAAAAACATGCCATTGTCACTCTTTTTTTTTAGTACCAACCATAGGCACTACTACCCATTACACACCTACTTCACAACCAAGTAAATTTGGAAGAAATAAACGCTTCATAGTTTGTTGCCTTTCTTAGTTGACAAGGTTATTGGTGAGGGGAGGATAAAGTGCGGCGGATCCTCAGTTTTCATGGCGTTTAATTCTCATGTCGAGCATGCTTTTGCCCGTGGGCATCATCAGGACACTGTTAACAACGAGTGCGGAAAATAAAAATAAATTATGGACATTTTTATTTTTAAGGATATAAATTTTTCATTTTTTTAATTTTTATTTTAAAAGTAATGGATATTTTTACGGACGAAAGCATGCTACGGACGAAATACGGACGAAACATGAGAATTAAAAACCATGAAAACTGAGGATCCGCCGCACTTTATCCCTCCCCTCACCAATAACCTTGTCAATAAACGCTGCGCAATCAACTCGAAGAAATAGGGGGTTGTGGGTGCCTTCATGAGGAAATTTGATTACTGGTTGCTAAGGACGCAAAACTGAGTCTAACTCGAAGAAAATATCAACAATCGCATTTTGGTCAGCTAAAATTTGAACGGAGATTATGCCTCTTATGTGATTCACATTCGTGTTTCTGATTTATCATAAATCCAACACTTAAGTTCGCATAGGGAGCGAACGGCTGATCCTACAGAGCTCTGGGTGGTCTCATTCGATTCTAAAAATTCAATGCTACTTTAAATTGATGAGAAAACAATACCTTTATATCAAAATTGTTTGAGTTATGACGATTTGAAAATTGTAACCCTTATTTTTCAACCCTTAGAAGTGACTAAAATCGACGAAAAGCTTCCGAGCACAACTAGACACACCAAATTTCATCAAAATCGGTTCTTGGTAACCATGGATTTTCGGATTTTACGTTTCTGAGGTAGCTGAAGAAGTAGACGTGTTCAGATGAAATGTTTATTCAGGAAAGATCACAGATTGGCCTTGTAGGGCTTTATATGCACTTAGTTGACCAATAGGAACCTTCTTTATTACGGCCAATCGAAAGAGGGTCCATGTACAGTTGAGATCCTAGTGGTGAACTTATGAAGTACATAATTATGGTCTAAGTAAACCAAGAAATTTTCAAAAGGGTTAAAATTTCGTTCTTGTTCGATTCCAAAGGTTCATTATTGAAAATAATAAATCAAAATTAAAGTTTTATCTCTAACTCCTGAAAAAAAGTAAAATTTTGACATTTTACTTCTGAAAGAGTTCTGAAAGAGAATTCTGTTTTTTTTAGAGGTACGCACTAAAAAACCATCAACCCTATGGGAAGCACGAATCCTTTCTGACCTTTGCTGGATAGAAATGAAAAATACTACTGCGCAGTCTCCATTGAGGTTCATTGAATTCTGTTCATTGAGGTGTCTGTACTCTCTCGAACACGTATGATAATGCAGAATTTTTGTCAGTTGAATGACAAAATCAACAGATGGAGTTTTCAACGTTATGGGAAACACCCGAATCTACTAAAGAATAGAAAAAACATTCGTACGGACTCCCCTCATCCATGGACCACTGCGCTCATTCTCATGAGAAAACTGTATCTTTAATACCATGCGTGGCGGGACTTTCTGGTTGGATGAAGTTGTGTCGAGTTCAAGAGGGGTGGGAGCCGACAAAACTTGTCCAGTGATTAGACATCTACGTGTCATGAATATGCAACGCTGGGTGTCCTTTGTTGCGGGGCGGTCAGCAACACGCTGAAAAATAGAGTCACACTCTTTCATCATTCCAACGCCTAGTGAGATTTAATATCAACTGAAACCCCAATTCCGTCGTGAATTCAATTAAAATTATATCGAAACAATGAAAGTCTGCCAAATGGGTGAGGCACGTAGCTTCCTCGTACCCATAATCAGATTGTAGATGATCCGATGCATAGTAGCTAATCTCAAAACATCAATCTTTAAGCACCTTGCACTAACCTTATAGGGGACAATCTGCCAACCCACATAATGCCTGAAATTTTAATTGATGGAAAATGTAAGAGTTATGGCTGTTACAATGTTTTTACGTTTGCGCATGCGCCGAGGCTACTGTCGATCCGAGGGTGATGATTTTTCCTAATGGACCTGCCTACCCAAACCCCTGAAAATTTCATCGGAATCGAACAAAAACTTCGTATAGTTTTGCTGTTTACAAGGAATTCATTACAGACATTACGTGTAACGAAAATTGCACAAGAAGGTCTAAATCGTAAAATGCTAGTGTAGTTAGAGCGAGAGAATGTTGAGGTTGTTGGTTGTTGTTTCCCTTGCTCGTAAAAGCAAAAAGTAAACAACCTTTGCTGGTTAAGTTTTCGTCGCGGACTTATCAGATGTCGTTTTAAGGGAAGATCAGAATTTGTTCCGATGCTTTCACTCATGGCTGCTTATTGCCTCACCCGCTTAAGTGGTGAAGGTTCACCAACGACTCGGCATTAAAAATTATTGAGACATGTGATACCACTCACGAACGGCCACCAGTGATTGTTGATAACCTATGAGCACGTTTGACGATCTTTTCCCCTGTAAGTGTCACCCACTCCAAGTCATTTTCGATCAACCATATTGTACCTTCTTGGAAAGCTCGCCGTTACAACTACGATTTGAGACAGTTAAAAAACGCTGCAAATTATTAAACAAAGGTTTCTTATTTTTCTGTATAGATAACAACTTTGCATTGTTTCTACCTACCAACCATATTTTTCCTTCACAATCAAGGTTATTATGAATACGCTTCACCTCGATTTGAAGAAATAGGGAATTGTGGGTTCCTTAACATGGAAATTTGATTACTGGTTGCGAAGGACGCAAAACTGAGTACAACTCGACGATACGAACAACGATCGCATTTTCATCAGCTAAAATTTGAACGGAGATTAGGCCTCCAGAAGTGACTGACATCAACCAAAAGCAGGGTGTTGGATGGAGAGTGAGAGGAGGAGGAGAGCCCCCGAATCCTCCCGTCAAACCGTCGATTTCGTTGAAAAACAATCACGTTTTTTCGCATTCAAGCGCGGTTTTCTCCACTAATAAAAATATTGGAAACGATTCTGACCATACCGTTGCAAAGCTGAGCTTTTTGGTCAACCTCTGGGGTTACAGTGGGAAACAATCGAGCATGATTACTAGTTCTTTCAAACGATTGAAAAAACCTCAAATTTAGAAGATTTGACAAATTTTACTCTTCAGGCCAATTTTTTCCTCTTATTATGTACTTGAAAAATTTTAATTTTGTAACAGAAAGATAGAAAATTTAACGCACTTTCCAACGGTATAATTAATTTTAATTTGTTACTGTATCCAAAGGGACTTACGGACGTTTTAGTGACATAAGGTCAAAAAAACTAGAAAAATCTTAAAATTGTGTAAACTTGGAAAAACAAAGGGTTAAAAGAAAATTGCTAGGAGACATTTTCGATCGGAAATTAGTTATAAAATCGAAATTCTTCGGACTGGCGTTCTTGTAGTGTTACACCCTATATACCAAATTTCATCAAAATACGGCGTACGGCGGGCGGACGCCAAAATTTTTATTCGATTTTCGGATTCTACGTACCTTGAAACGTAAACAAACGAATTTTGAGGGGGAGGGGGGGTTAAAAAAATGTCTAGGTCGATTCCAAAGGTTCTTTATTGAAAATAATAAATCAAAACGCTAGAAAATACCTCATAAAATACTTATTCAATTACACAACCAGGTCTTCAATTTTAAAAAAATGCGAAATCACTGGTTCAATGATTACAAACAATTATTATGATCAAGTTCAGGTACTGTGTCATGATTATAGTCCACTTACCACGATACGTGGCTCTTCTGGGCCTATTTTGCGTCTGTTCACTGGTAAAAACGTTTTTTCCGTGGGATGCAGCAGGAAACCTCTAGTAAGTGTATAATGTGTAAGGCCTAGGTCACACGGTGTTGAATTGGGAAGCGACGGTGCGTGGGAATCCTCTAATTGACTAATGCATTTTTCTCTTTACTTTTATCTCCAATCTCAGAACTCCACATGGCTCGTAACATGTTACAATTCTCCGCCTCCTCTCAGAAAACTCATCTTCTTCTGCTGCACTTGGTGGGTGCAGCTTTAATTTCTGGACAAAGAGTTGCGCTAGAAGCCCGCAGTCTTCCTTATAATTTTGGTTTATTATTTTCAATAAAGAACCTTTGCAATAGAGCAAGAAATTATTTTTTTTAACCCACGCTCAAAATTTGATCGTTTACGTTTCAAAGTAAGTACGTAGAACCTGAAAATAAATTAAAAAAAATAAAAAATCAGTCTCTCCGTCGTACGCGGCACTTAGTTACCATTGGCCGATTTTTGTGTTATTTGGTACCTATAAGAGCTCCATTAAGGGTCTAGTTGTGCCCCAAAGCTCTTTATTGTCAGTCACTCCTGACTCCTAGGATGAAAAGTTGTACTTTTCAAATCGCCCTAACTTGAAGACACTAAACGTAAAGATATTGTTTTTTCATAAATTTAAAATAGAATTGAATTTTTATAATCGAATGAGACCACCCAGAGTTCTGTAGGACAACCCGTTCGCTCCCTATGAGGTCTTAAGGATTGGACTCACAATAAATCAAAAACACGAATGTTAATCGCAAAAAAGGTCTAATCTCCGTTCAAATTTTAGTGGATCAAATGGGATCGTAAGAGCCTTCTTCACAATAAGAAACACTGAAAATGCCATATCACTGAGTTTGGCAATGCATAAAGCATTATTGAGCCAAATTTGTCAGTTAAGTTGATGAAAGCGCAAGGTTGGTTTCATTGACTCCTCGCACGAACTGGTATTCAGTACGAGGTACTCGGGATCGAGGCTCTCAGCAGGCTAGCCCTGTGTTTTATACTCACAGAAAACGTTTTGAACTAACGGTGGCTCAAATGTATTAACTAATTATACACACCTCTTCTCTTACTCTTATTGCTTTATCCATTCGTCAGCTTATTTTGATGTTTTTGTTGCAGATATGCCGACGCAAGTGCCACCGCTCACACCTGGCACGAACAAGAAGATGACAGAAGCCCTCAAAGCGTCTTTCGCCTCATGGGAGAAAGAACAGCTGAAACACAACATACTGAAAGGTGAGAGGTTCCAACCAGTCTCCTGTAATTACAGGGGAACTCGCGATTGTAACGGTCGTTTTATTATTCTGCTCATCACTTTCTTTGCTTATCTGCGCCCTTCTGATATTTATTTTACATTCACACAAAAAAAACTTGTTCCTTTGGAATATTAAGGTATATTCAGACTGGATCTTGAATCGAATGTGCACTTCTCATTAGGTATATTTCTCTCGTCGAACAAACGTATAGTAATCTCTGTGACTGCTATGACAAGTGTTTTCTTGGCCTAGGATTTCTCTATCACCATGCGATGAGTCTAATCCAGAAGCTATGGACGTCAAAAACAAGTTTATTCGCTTCCTGCAATGTCTAGTTCCTAGCAGCTGCTATGTGTCAGGTGTATATACTGTCTGTATATAGTGTATACTGTCTGTACATACTGGTGTATGGGGTCAGCTGTGACCGAGCGAGCTACGGCATGTGTCCCTGGAGACGGGATTCGAACCGGTTGCAGAGGCCGTGAGTTCGAGGCCTCCTCTGCGGCATATTTTCGGGCGAGTCGGTCGGAGTTCCTCCTCGTCCCAACCCAAGGCGGTGAGGCCAATGGGAAGCCATGAGCGAAATCATCAGAACAAATTCTGATCTTCCCTTAGGAAGACAGCTGATGACGCCCGCGACGCCAGGAATGGCTGTCGGACGAAAATCCAACCTGAAATGGTTGTTTACTTTACTTTACTTACTTACTTACTGTAGCGTTTTATGACGAGGTGTTAAGTGGTAGAGTGACACAATTTAAAATAAATTTCACTCCTTTAAATTAGGTATTCAATACGGTAGCTGGGGTACCTCCCTGGCGAATAATCTCAAACAGCTCATCTCTTCTTACACTAATCCTGAGTTTGGGCGTTGAGGCAAGTCCAGAAACTGTGGACGTCTGGAACGAGTTTGTCAATACTTCCCCAAGCTCTGGTAACTGCTATGCCAGGTATCCTCTCGTCGTGGAATTCCTCTATCACCGATGAGCCAAATCCAGAAGCTGTGGACGTCTGGAACGAGTTTGCTTGGTCAATACTCACATACTCCTCCAAGATCTAAAACCTGCTATGCCGGGTATCTTCCTAGAACTTCTCTACCACCATTGAGGCTAATCCAGTTGTGAAAGTCTTGAACGAGTTTGTTTGCTGTACCTAATAGTTGTCAATCTTACTGTGATCTCTGGTGACTGCTTTGAGGCAGAGAAAAGAGCCCATACGCCAAAACACACACGCCGGAAAATTACGAATGCTGGAAAACTTTGTCCATACCGTACATAGTTCCAATGTCACTGTTCTTGTCCTAGGATTCTTCATGAGCGCAGTTCTTTCACAATCCAAAAGCTATGTAAGTCAGGAACGAGTTCACATGCTCTCAACTAATACCTCGACCATTATAGAGATTGTAACCAGGCAGAGGAAGATATTATTGCCTTCCCTGATTAGAGCCCCTTTCTTTGTGGCCTTTTTGAGGGTTTACTGCTCAAGGTCCACTACTGAAATATGCTGTATGGCACCAACTGTGGAATATGTTCTGAACTGAGCCAGGAAGTGTGTGACTGGCATGTGACTAGTATGTGACTAGCATGGTCCCCACTGTAAAGCATTCAAACGTTCACTGTCCTCTCGCTAAGGCTTGAACTGGGAATCCATAGAAGATCGACCTTGATTTGTTTGGGTTGGCATAAGCAATTCCATATAGACAATCGGCTTGACAGGTGCCCTAGACTAGTCTTATATCGACGCTGGGCAGGAAAAAGGGCCCGAACGCCAAAATACAGATACTGGAAAATTACGATTTTCTGTGGCATCGAATCCTGGAAAACTTTGTCCATACCCTACATAGTTCCGATTTCCCTGTCCACTGCTGGCTCCTGGACTCGATGAACGGCCGAAGTAGGACGTACCCCAAAGACCCACTGCCTTCCCACTGGCACTGAAAATATGTAAAAAGGTAACTAGGTATATGATTTGCTTTCCCTGACTCCTCCACCGAAGGTTGCATAACCCCTAATAATTGTGAGCAAGGAGGGTGACGGACACGGTACAAGCTCCACGTTACATCAGCCACAACCCATTCTATTGTTTCTTTTTATTAAACCCAGCATACGCTGCGTTCTCTTACACAATCCAATAAGTCGTCGGCACATACAATACGAAACAAGTTTTTCGGGTCTGCAATAAATTCGGTCCCGCCAGAGTCGTCACACTTATTAAGTTTCTCCTTTGTGGTCCTCGGCGCCAGATCTAGACTTCCTTGAGTTTCATTTCTTCCTACTTCCAAGGTTAGTTTTGGACACAATAGGCACTTTGGATCACTTGATTTCCGGCAGATCCCGTTGGTTTTCAAAATAGTCGAGTTTCTTGATGCAGTATCGCGAATAACCTACTACTAATAGTGCGCGAGACCGATCCCACATGACCGTGAGATGTAGTTTTCTCGTTTGTTCTTTTCAAGGACTGCTCAGATCGTGAGATCAATTGAGGCGATGAGTTGCCAACTCGTTGTTTCCAACGTTTTATCCAAATCTACAAGCTACCTGACCTTTCAACATTTCTACCAGCTTTTATACGAATAAATTGATTTTGGTCGTAGTTTAGAGTTTTTCCAACCATAAAATTTATTCTAACAATAGGATTTAATTTGGTAATGGGATTTTTTTTTAATTATTATTTTTTATCTATTTTATATATATATTTTTTTTACCAATGGGTCCTCAAAAATCCATTAGTTCAATCCAATGATAAATTTTTTTAAGTTTTAAAATGAATAGCCCCTGCCAATCAGGGTTCTTTGTCACTTTTGCCAACTCTTCAGGAGCGAAAGTATGATCGAATTCCCCAGCCAAACCGTCTGATTGGCAAACTTTCCGAAAAAGAGCGACATTAACCCTTCTTCCACCAGTTTCAAAAATCTAATATTGTTGTTGTTTTGGTGGGCGATTCGTTGACAGAAACATGTTTTAACCAGGAGATTAATGAGAAAAACGTTGAAAATTATTACACAATGGTTTACTATTTTTTATTTCATTTTTTTGTTTATTTTTTTCTATTATTTTTCTTTTATTATTTTTACTTGTCTGCAAAGAACACGGCTTTGCCATTGTTACCACCAACCAATATGAAGAAAAACATCAATCAGCTAAAATTTGAAAGGAGATTAGGCCTCTTTTGCGGTTCACGCTCGTGTTTCTGGTTTATCGTAAGTCAAACCCTTAAATTCTCGTTGGGAGCGAACGGGTTGTCCTACAGGGCTCCGCGTGGTCTCAAAAAATTCTAAAAATTCTGTACTATCTTAAATTGATGGAAAAACAATACCTTTATATCAAAATTTTGTGAGTTAGGGCGTTTTTCAAAATTTCAAAATTCATTTTTCAACCCTTAGAAGTCACCTACATCAACCAAAATCTTCGGGGCACAACTAGACCCCAAATGGACTCCAAATCATTTGTGCCAGTTTTGGTGGCCAACTATGAGGCCATAACCCTGAGTGTATATTCGTATGGAAGTATCTTTTGTGTTGGGGAAGTTAGGAATGTATAAGCCATCAAAGGGGCCAGTTTTGGTGGCCAACTATGAGGCCATAACCCTGAGTGTATATTCGTATTGACGTATCTTTTGTGTTGGGGAAGTTAGGAATGTATAAGCCATCAAAGGTGCCAGTTTTGGTGGCCAACTATGAGGCCATAACCCTGAGTGTATATTCGTATGGAAGTATCTTTTGTGTTGGGGAAGTTAGGAATGTATAAGCCATCAAAGGTGCCAGTTTTGGTGGCCAACTATGAGGCCATAACCCTGAGTGTATATTCGTATGGAAGTATCTTTTGTGTTGGGGAAGTTTGGAATGTATAAGCCATCAAAGGTGCTAGTTTTGGTGGCCAACTATGAGGCCGCAACCCTGAGTGTATATTCGTATTGACGTATCTTTTGTGTTGGGGAAGTTTGGAATGTATAAGCCATCAAAGGTGCTAGTTTTGGTGGCCAACTATGAGGCCATAACCCTGAGTGTATATTCTTACAGAAGTATCTTTTGTGTTGGGTAGTTAGGAATGTATAAGCCTTCAAAGGTGCCAGTTTTGGTGGCCAACTATGAGGCCATAACCCTGAGTGTATATTCTTACAGAAGTATCTTTTGTGTTGGGGAAGTTAGGAATGTATAAGCCTTCAAAGGTGCCAGTTTTGGTGGCCAACTATGAGGCCATAACCCTGAGTGTATATTCGTATGGAAGTATCTTTTGTGTTGGGGAAGTTAGGAATGTATAAGCCATCAAAGGTGCTAGTTTTGGTGGCCAACTATGAGGCCATAACACTGAGTGTATATTCTTACAGAAGTATCTTTTGTGTTGGGGAAGTTAGGAATGTATAAGCCTTCAAAGGTGCCAGTTTTGGTGGCCAACTATGAGGCCATAACCCTGAGTGTAAATTCGTATTGACGCATCTTTTGTGTTGGGGAAGTTAGGAATGTATAAGCCATCAAAGGTGCCAGTTTTGGTGGCCAACTATGAGGCCATAACCCTGAGTGTATATTCGTATGGAAGTAGCTTTTGTGTTGGGAAACAATTATCGAAGATGAATGACCCATGGCAATTTATGAAGGCCTTGTAGATCCCAGGGCTTCAGGCCTTAGATATATTGACTTGTTTTGAGAACAATGAAATCGTTCTGTTGATGGGTGTGGAGGTGGTGGTGGAGGGGAGGGTCGTATTTTATGTGGAGAACAGGTCAAACCCCCTCTTCAGGTCATCCTCCTCTCCTTCGGGATTCATCATCCATCCACCCATCACGACCTGAATGGCAGACCAGGGCGAGGGGGAATCAGAGGTGTGACGCAGTTGGGTGAGCAAGAGATTGAGTTAGAAGATGACAAAGGTGGGAGGGAGGTGAAGGGGGAACTTCACCTCCATCTACATACAATCGGCCGCGCCAACGGGCACCGGCCTGGGACGGACCAAATGGGGCCCCCCTCCCACGACCGACGGGTCGCAGAAGGGGCCCCCTCCCTATCTCGAGGGGTCACGCCCTCTCTGCCCGGAGGGGGCCCCTCGCCGCCAGTGGGAGGACTCCTTTTCATCTCGTCCAGCAGGTTACACTTTTTCCACAGTTTCCTACTCCATTTTGAGTCCTTGGACCGACCTTTTCCATTCGATTGAACCTCCTCTGGTTGGACCTCCCACTGATGGAGTCCGGAACTAATCACGAGGACCAGAAGTAATCCAATTCATTCGGAAAAAATGTAATTCATAAGAAAAATTAAATTAAAAATATATCATTAAAATTTAGGGTTACACAAAAATTTTTGGAAGTAAGAGTAGAGTTTTTTGATACCACTGGAACTGATGTACCCTGCGCCACAACTCTACTTCGTTCTTCATCCGAGAGCAACCAGAGATTTTTGCTAACAATACAACGACTAAATGACGGCCAGATTTCGCCTAAATTTTGAGGCGAATTGTGTAATTCTATAATTCTTCTATAAATTCTACAATCTTGAACGCAGATATTGATATTCTTCTACTACAGAGCAACATTTCAGACCTGTAGGAAGAGTGGGTTCTCTCTAGTTCTTTGGCAAGCAAGTCTTGGAAGTAATTCTACCTATCTACCTGGGTACTCACTTAGGACCCAACCTTCTTCCCAGTCCTTTCTTGACAGAGTCACCCCTTGCCAGTTGCCTAATTCAGTGATTTTGGTTTATTATTTTCAATAATAAACCTTTAGAATCGACCAAGAAAACATTTTTTAACCCCCCCTCTCAAAATTTGTTGGTTTACGTTTCAAGGTACAATCCAAAAATCTAATAAAACTTTGGCCGTCCGTCCGCCGTACGCGGCATTTTCTTCACTTAGCATTGACCGATTTTGATGAAATTCGTTATGTAGGCTCCATTTGGGGTCTAGTTGTGCCTCGAAGATTTTGGTTGATGTAGGTCACTCCCAAGGGTTGAAATTGATTGACTGAGCTAAGCTAAAAAAACCTTCCATATAAAGGTATTGTTTTTCCATCAATTTAAGATAGTATTGCATTTTTAGAATTTTTTGAGACCACGCTGATCCCTGTAGGGCAAATTGTTCGCTCCCTACGAGTATTCAAGGGTTGGACTTACGATAAATCAGAATCACGAGTGTGAATCGCAAAAGAGGCCTAAGCTGACCGAAATGCGATCGCTGTAGGGACGTGGTGACAGTGGCAAAGCCGAGTTCTTTGCAGACGAGTGACCTATATAGAAAAATAATAAACATTTTTTAATAATTTGCAGCGTTTTTTTACGATTTTCGGCCTTAAATACGCTTTGACTGCAAGTCCTCTCACGTCCTACTCAAAAGGTTACCGTCGGAAATTATGTTACGGTCTCTTCAGTTAACCCTAATTGGACCATGGTGTCACTAGTGTCACCGATAACATCTTAGTAACTCCACAGCTGTGCCAAAATATCACCAGAGTAACCTAAATTAAATTGCAATTTTAAATTCAATGGACAGCTGAATTTTTTGTGGGTTTTTGGAAGTCTTAAAAGTTATAACAAAACTTTCCGAGCGAATCAATGACAGAAAAATCAAAAATTGATTTGAAAACAAAATCAATCAATCAAAAAATTGATTTGATTTTTGAATTTAGATTTTCAAAATTTTTTAACATCTTTTTTTTACTTTTGATAACTTAAAAAAATATTTTCAAAAATTCAGCTCTTATTTTTACATTGTAATTTAAATATAGTTAATCTGGTGACACAGGACAGATGTGAAATTTCCAAGATGTTTTCGGTGACTCTAGTGACACCAAGGGTCGCACCTTGACTTTGCCTCACAAGTGACGTCCGCGTGGAAGGTGTTGTGTTGGTTTTGATAGGAAGGCAGTTGAATGAAGCGTTTTCCCACGAGAAAACCTCCCGAGCTGCCCGTTGACAGATTTACGAGCTCCGTCTGGCGGTGGCCTTCGAACTGCTTCTTTGTCTTTTCCCGTCGTAATGATCTTCAATTAACTCGTTCGTACGAGGGCGTAATCGAGCCCGCGAGCAGATCGCAGATACGACCTCTAAACGTGCGTTCTATCGTAAAAATCTGCATTTACTCAGTTGAGACGACTCGAGACAATTTCGTTTTCAAAATACTTTTGAGGATTCAAATAATCAGCTGGAAATCGTTTAAAGTTCTTTGATTTATCGTGAATACGAGTAAGCAGAGTTTGTAGCGCCATAAGTGGCTTTTAGTTCTAAAAACGCTGCAAATCATTACACAAAGGTTTATTATTTTTCTATATAGAATAACTCGAAAACGAAGCCTCTAAAAAAGAATTGCTAAGAGACATTTTTTGTTGGAAATTAGTTGTAGAATCGATCCCTAGCCAATGGGGCGCAATTTACACCCTGTATAGATCACTCTTCTGCAAAGAACTCGGCTTTGCCATTGTCACCACCAACCTACCACGTACGTACATCGATTGCATTTTGATCAGCTAACATTTGAACGGAGATTTGGTCTCTTTTGTGATTCACACTCGTGTTGCTGATTTATCGAACGTCCAACCCTTAAATTCTCGTAGGGAGCGAACGGTTTGTCCTACAGGGCTCCGCGTGGTCTCTAAAAATTCTATAGAATCTTAAATTGAAGGAAAAACAATACCTTTATTTCAAAATTTTTTGAGTTGGGGCGTTTTCAAAATTTCTAAATTCACTTTTGAACCCTTAGAAGTGACCTACATCAACCAAAATCTTCGGAGCACAACTAGACCCCAAATGGAGCCTACATACCAAATTTCATCAAAATCGGTTAATGCTAAGTGGGGAAAGTGCCGCGTACGGCCGACGGACGGCCAAATTTTGGTTTATTATTTTCAATAATGAACCTTTGGAATCGACCAAGAAAAAAAAATTTTAACACCCCCTCAAAATTTGATGGTTTACGTTTCAAGGTACGTAGAATCCAAAAATCGAATAAAAATTTGGGCGTCCGTCCGCCGTCCGCGGCACTTTTGCCACTTAGCATTGACCGATTTTGATGAAATTTGGTATGTAGGCTCCATTTGGGGTCTAGTTGTGCCCCGAAGCTTTTGGTTGATGTAGGTCACTTCCAAGGGTTCCAAAATCAATTTTGAAATTTTGAAAACGCCCTAACTCAAAAAATTTTGATATAAAGGTATTGTTTTTCCTTCAATTCAAGATTCTATAGAATTTTTAGAATTTTTTGAGACCACGCGGAGCTCTGTAGGACTAACCGTTCGCTCCCTACGAAAATGTAAGGGTTTACATTGATATATATTTATATATATATATATATATATATATAGATATATATATATATATATATATATATATATATATATATATATATATATATATATATATATATATATATATATATATATATATATATATATATATATATATATCTATATATATATATATATATATATATATATATATATATATATATATATATATATATATATATATCAAAACACGAGTGTGAATCGCAAAAGAGGCCTAATCTCCGTTCAAATTAGAGCTGACCAAAATGCAATCGATGGTTGGTGATTTTGATTTTTTTTTTTTTTTTTTTTCTTCTCTTCATAGGTATTGGATGGTTTTGGTGATTTTGTAGACGAGTGATCTGTATAGAAAAATAATAAACCATTGTGTAATAATTTGCAGCGTTTTTATTCGATTTTTGGATTCTACGTACCTTGAAACGTAAACCATCAAATTTTGAGGGGGTGTTAAGAAAAATTGTTTCTTGGTCGATTCCAAAGGGGCCATTATTGAGAATAATAAACCAAAATTCGAAAAAACCACGAAATTGCGGTCATTTTGCAAACATTTTTGACTTTTATTGGCTGATTTTTCTGGCTGTCTGTCTGCATCGCTTGAATTCTGCCAAGTGCGTAAAAGCGACCACACAGAAATGGGACGTGTGGCCACACAAGGATTCGACGTGAGACGGGATTCCGTGACGGCCGGGAGAATCGCGTATTTGACGCGATTCGTAGTCGTTCGACGTGTCTTCTTCCAAAAACTCGGAAACGAATCGATGAGTGGTCGCCACCTACGGCGCCGGACGAGGCACCACCTAGGATGAAGACGGCAACGAGGTGCGCAGTGGCGGAGGGAGGGGTGGCGGTAAGGAACATGAATGGGAAGGGTTGTGATTAGAGGAAGCTCAAGAGATGAATGAGCCGAACCGGGTGGGGAGGTGTAGGAAATCTCACATTACATTCCGTCCGCGTCGCTCGTCCTGTCGTGGCTCGTGTTTGCCCGCTCGCCCTCCTGGAGCCGCCACAGTCACACTCTGAGTCCTTCAATATGAGGCGTCCGAAATCAACCTTCACGATTAGTTGAAGCAAATTCACAAATAAATTTAGCGCCGTTTTGCCACTTTTCTCCGGATATGAGGATTTTGATGCACTAGGAAAACGCTGCAAATTATCATACAATGGTTTATTTGTTTACTGTATACAGGGTGTCCCATGAGTTATCCACCAAACTTTGAGAGTAGTTTCTACAACTAATTTGCTACAAAAAGTGTCGCTTAGCAATTTTCTTTTAACCCCCTTAAAATCCGACTTATTCTACTTTTAAGATTTTGTTTCGTGTTTTCGACCTTACACCTTTACAACGGTCATAACTCCCTTAAATTGCACTTAAAAATTAAATATAAGGATACCGTTGGAAAGAGAGTAAAATTTCTCAATACATGAGCCGTTGACCAGTCGAGAAAAACAAAACGCTAGAGTAGTATTTTTACCTCAAACATGAAAAATAGTCAATTTCTGTTTTTGGTGAAAATGTTGATGATTTTTACTCATTGAAACAAGGTATTTGCCAAAGAGGCTCAAAAGCTTAAAAACTGCTCCATTTTATCAGCTTTCCAACGGTCACCCAATTTTTAGTTTTACTGTGGAATTTGTGGGAGAAAATGGTGTTTCAATGCGAAAAAACGTGCATTTTTTTTCAATAGACGGTTTGACGTGGTGCCTGGGAGGAGGGGCGGCGGAGCAGACCCCGGATTCCTCCCGTTCAACCGTCAATTTCGTTGAAAAAATACACGTTTTTTCGCATTGAAACACCATTTTCTCCCTCAAATTCCACAGTGAAATTTAAAATTGGATAAGCGTTGAAAAGCTGATGAAATGGAGAAGTTTTCAAGCTTTTGAGCCACTCTGGCAAATACCTTGTTTCCATGGGGAAAAATCATCAAAATTTAAAAAAAAAACAGAAATTGACAAATTTTAAAGTTTGAGGTAGAAATACTACTCTAGCGTTCAGTTTTTCTCAATTTGTCAACAGCTCATGTATTGAGAAATTTCACGCTCTTTCCAACGGTATCCTTATTTCTAATTTTTGAGTGTAATTTAAGGGAGTTATGACCGTTTTAAAGGTGTAAGGTCGAAAACACGAAAAAAATCTTAAAATTCAAAAAAGTCGGATTTTAAGGGGGTTAAAAAACAATTGCTATGAGACATTTTTTCTTGCAAATTAGTTGTAGAATCGACTCCCAAAGTTTAATGGATAACTTATGTAACACCCTGTATAGCATTTCCAAGTCACTACCAACCTTTTCCAAGTTAAATTTAACCTTTTCCTAGAAGCAGTTTTTTTTTATTTATTCAATCTATTGATTCAAATTTTTGAACCTTAGGAACAATTGACGAAAGTCTTCTTTAAAAATTTGAATCAACAGATTAAATTTTAAAAACTGCTTCTAGGAAAAGGTTGAATTTGAGTTGGAAAAGGTTGAATTTGACTTGGAAGAGGTTGCATTTGAGTTGGAAAAGGTTGAATTTGAATTGGAAAAGGTTGGATTTGACTTGGAAAAGGTTGGGTTTGACTTGGAAAAGGTTGGATTTGACTTGGAAAAGGTTGAGTTTGACTTGGAAGAGGTTGAATTTGACTTGGAAAAGGTTGAATTTGACTTGGAAGAGGTGGAATTTGAGTTGGAAATGGTTGAATTTGACTTGGAAGAGGTTGAATTTGAGTTGGAAACGGTTGAATTTGACTTGGAAGAGGTTGAATTTGACTTGGAAAAGGTTGGATTTGACTTGGAAGAGGTTGAATTTGAGTTGGAAAAGGTCGGATTTGACTTGGAAAAAATTGGATTTGGCTTCAAAATGCTATAGATCACCCGTATGCATAGAACAAGGCTTTTACATTAATACTACCTTCTAGCAACAACATCGCTATCTGATAAGAGTTTTGGATTCCGTACTTTGTAATAACACTTACTAGCACTTAACGTACCTACTTTGAAATAACAACCATCATATTTTGAGGCGAGGTTATTATTAGCTTAAGAAAGGTTTATTATTGAAAATAATAATTAAATAAATTGTTCTTATCATTATATTAAATCATTAAAAATAATTTGAAAAAATAAATGTTATTGAATAATTTATATAATTGTGAATAATAAACCAAAATTCTTAATGGAAAAAATTGATTCTTACTGTTTCATGTTTTATTGTTTTCAAAAATAAACCTCTGGCATCGAGCTAGAAAACAAATTCCCAATACCAAGGACCGATTTTGATGAAATTTGATATGTAGGCTCCATTTGGGGTCTAGTTGTGCCCCGAAGCTTTTGGTTGATATCAGTCTCTTCTAAGGGGTTGACATTGTCAAAAAAAACCCTAGCTTGAAAACTCTCGCTATAAAGTTATTGTTTTTTTCATCATTTTAAAGTAGAATTGTATTTTTAGAAGCGAATGAGACCACCCAGAGGTCTGTAGGACAAAGCGTTCGCTCCCTATGAAGACTTTGTTCCTCGTTCCGGGTTAGTTCTTCCCTAAATTACCGGCGCTCAAACTTTAAAAATTGTACCCAAATTTGAAATTTTCAAGGATTTTTGAAATTCATAAGTGCATCAGCCTATGGGAATTGAAAAACTAAAATATTGCCACTGGAATCATCAAAATCGAGCAGTGATTGCCGGCAAAAAATTGACAACCGATTTTTCCCATTTTTTGCCGGTAATCATTGTTCGATCTTGATGAATGATGTCAATCATTCACTCATGCTGCACAAAAAGATTTTTTTTCTTTTCAGTGTTCTTGTATTATTTATTCAACAACCAGAATTGTACAACAAGTTTCTTGTGTTTTTCTCGCCTTTTCAAATACCAGCTTTTATAACAGGAAAAACTTGCTCTTCTGTTCACAGACCCCAGACAATGGAACGAAATCCAGGTCGCTCATTGGCTCAATTGGGCCATACGGGAGTTCTCGCTGGAGGGTGTGAAGCCGCAGCAGTTTTGCATGCGAGGCAAAGACATTTGCGCGATGGGGAAGGAGGCCTTCCTGTCCAGGGCACCCCCTTTCATGGGGGACATCCTCTGGGAACACTTAGAAATACTACAAAAAGGTAAGTGTCTCGAACTTGTCCAACATCTCATCACTGGCGACTCGACATTCATTTGAATTCTACCTTATGCCTCCTACTGCAACTCAGAGACATTCCAAACTGGCTGTGTAGCGAGATCGACTTCGAGGGGGAAAAAATTCACTTCAACGTTACATTTCTTATTGTTTCGAATTTCAAAAAATAGGCCAAGACACGTGTTTTAAGGGTTTTTGGGGATATTACCATCGTAATCATAGTAATACACAGCATATTTGGATTCAGCACACAATTTTTAATATAAATACAATTTCAGAAATTAAAAACGCTGCTTATTACTCAAAAGTTTATCATCTTTCTGTATAGATCACTTGCTTGCAAAGAACATAGCTTTGCCATTGCCACTACCTACCAACCATATTTTCGCTTCACAATCAAGTTTACATTGAAGAAATAAACGCTTCACACTCAATTAGTTTTTTGGGTGCCTTCATTAGGGCATTTGACACTGGTTGCTAAGGACACAAAATTTAGTACAACTCGAGAAACAAATAACGATCGCATTTTGGTCAGCTAAATTTGAGCGGAAATTAGGCCTCTTTTGCGATTCACACTCGTGTTTCTGATACATTATATGTTCTAATGGGGAGCGAAAGGTTCGTCCTACAGAGCTCTTAGTGGACTCATTCGATTCTAAAAATTCAATATTATTGTATATTGATGAATAAACAATACCTTCATAATGAAAGTTTTTGAGCTGGGGCGTTTAAAAAAATTCAGCCCTTATTTTTAAACCCTTAGAAGTGACTGCCATTAACCAAAATCTTCGTGACACAACTAGATCCCAAATGGAGCCCAAAACCAAATTTCATCAAAATCGGCTCATGGTAATGGGAATTTCTTATCTTGCTCGATTCCAAAGTGGCATATTTCACAACTAAACTTGTTATATTCAGCCTTAACAAAATTATTTTCAATAGCTATCCAAACCATAGAATTACATCGTTATTAGTACCTATATATTTTTAGCGTGATTTCTCAAATTATTCCTTGAATCGGTAAGAGAGGCGGATATCTGTACCTCAACAATGCCTCAACAAAGCAACAATGCCTCAACAGATTTTTTTTTAAATTGATTAATAATTAATTAGTATTGCGTAGGTTTTCTGGAGTTTATTTATTTATTTTGAATAGAACGGGAAGCAATCCTCGTTACAGGATAAAGACAACAAAGAAACAATGACAATAGAGAAATAGGCAATATGTAGCAACACGACAATAGAAAAATAGGCAATTAGCAATAATAAATAATCCAAAATAAGCAAAATTCGCAGTAATAAATTACACTCATATACAGCGATTATATATAAAGTGTTATGTATAAAGAACTAAAAAAAGTGTTGAATGGGGGCTTTGGAAAAACTGTTATAGCGCGCTTGTTGTCCAAATTGGTCGAAGAGAATGAGTCCCTGAAGTTCGGATCATTCTGGAACACCCTGTATAGGTTTCTCGCTCCTTACAAATATAACAATAAGGAAATAGTAGTCAATCTTTTCTGTACCAAGGTAAAATAAATTATAGTCACCAAAATCTTCACGACTACGTGGATTTGTCTCCAAATTTTCCAACACGATTAAGAATTTTCCGATTAACCTGACGTTTTTTGGTTCTTTCAATTTTCAAAAATGGGTGGGAATTTAGGAAAAAAATTACCGAGTAGGTTGAACAAAACTGAAGGTTGCTCCACAGAGATTTTAAATATTTGTTGACCTATTTCAGTGCCGTTGCAGGAAGTTTCTTACTTAATAGCAATTTATGTAGCCCCCACAGACTACGTCAATTGATTGGGGTCAACTGGAAATTCAACACCTTCTTCTCCGAGCTTTCGGTAAATTTATTACCTTCTCCATATTATTTAACACTCTCAGCGCGGATGATGCCATATGGCATCATCTCATTCCCGAGGCGCTCGAAAACTCAAAATTTCAGTGGGAGGTTACAGAACGTTTTTAATGGTTCCTTCTTATTTAGTGGACTTCATTAGCTTCTGACTATCATAAAGTGCCCTTATGGTTTGTTTTCACCAATGTTTAATAGTGTCGTTTTTGGGGAGAGAGTAACTTCTCCCTCACTTTTCTCATTCCCTCTTGGAACGAAGTACCGAAAGCATTCGTTAACCTTCATGAAGCCACTGTTTTTCGTTAAGTACCACATTTATTGATATTTCTTTGAAATTTCATTCACAATTATCGATATTTCACGCTGCTAATACTACGAATATATGCATATGAAGAATGTTTTATGGTATTTTTGATCCATTTACACCAATAATAAAATTTAAAAAGTTCCAAAAAAGCGAATTTTTGTAACAAAAACACGTTTGAGAGCTTTTTTGTGCACACAAAGTGATCATATTCGAAGAAATGTATGCGTTTTCTGAGCATGATGATCAGAAGCTCTGATCTTTCATACGTCAGAGGGGAAAACATGTGCTTTTTGCGTGTTTGCACACCTTGGTTCTTCCACTGCCATATATGGCATCAAATTTTTGAAATTTATAAAATTGATTTTTTACTGTAGTAAATACTTCTACACACTCCTCTGATGAAAATTAGTGCACCATATTTGAATGTAAAACCTTTCCGAATTTGAGGCAGGGGCGAAAGTCACGAAAATCGATTCCGCGCTGAGTGTGAAATAAAACATCCTTCGAGCTCTGAAGAAGGTAATTAATTTACCAAAAGCTCGGAGAAGAAGGTGTTGAATTTCCAGTTGACTCCAGTCCCAATCAACTGACGTAGTTTCTTACTTAATGTCTGAATCAGGTAGGTATAGCGAGAAAGTTAGTATCGTACGATTTATGGCGAAAGTCTACTTTTGGTAATTAACGATGATTCCGTGGCTACAGGTGCCTTTACCGTTCTTGCTGTCGGGTCACTAGGTAAGGGTGAGTCGAAGCCCGATGTCACATGGCCGACGTCGAGGTTTTGGGTTGATATTGTGAAGGCTGGGGTGGGGAGCCCTCGTCACCAGTAGAGCACAGAATCACTGGCTAGTCGCACACATCCTTCCATCCGCCCGTCCACTTGCCACACCGTTATATTATTATGACAGATTATTTCCCCTTCAAGACCGAAGGTAAGAATTCTTTAGGGTGATTTCACGATAACCCTCAATTTACCCCCAAAAGCTTTTCACGTCGACCTCGAGAAGGCCGTAAAAAGCGCTCGAAACTCCAACTGTCAACCTTTCGGCAATCACTTTGTCTACCGATTAAGACGTTTCTTTCGGATTTGAGAACCGCGTTCGACTCGGTCGACGACGTGAGGTATGTTGGGCGATTCGCGGAGGGTCGTAGACTGACTGGCCCATGGCTGTGACCACCTCCGGAAAGGGATGTCCTCTGGCCGGAGGCGTCCCGGAAAAGAGCTAGAGAATGGCCAATGCCGGTATCAGGATATCCTGATTTAAATAGAGCTCTTCGCTTTCTGCCACCGCACATTGTCGGTTTTCTTGTTCATTTTTCCGCCCCTTTTCCCCATATTGTTGTCGTTTCCCATCCTCATTTTGTTGTTTGTTTGATTCATATTCCAGACTGCGAAAAGGAACGGAACTGCGTTGAGCAGCCCCTCTACGACACGTTGTATCCCGGTGACCTGTCCCACCTCCTCTCACCAGGCAAAGCCCAATCTTCCAACTACCACCAACAAGGTAAGCTTGTTTTCTTGTGCAACTCATCTCAATCCCTTTTCATCTGACAGAGTAATTTTTATAGGTAAATAATATCATAAATCTTGATTGTATGAATGTACTAAACGTTCATGTAATACGAGTACACAGTCAGGCACAAGAACAGCTTGAATAAGCACTATTAATTATGATGAATTTTTCATACTAATTACTTAGTACGATTGTTTATTAACACAATGAATGGTGGAAGAAGGAAGATTTTCAGGCTTATTCATCGTACTAAGTAATTAATAAGAAAAATTCATCATAATTAATAGTGGAAATAATTAACAATAATTATTTTGTCCATGCTACCCCTCACCATTGTTCTACTGAGTGAGCGTCAATATTACGCAGTTGAGCAAAGTTCTCCAAACATGAAGCAACTGAGTTTCAACAGTTTCAGATTTGATTTTGGTGATGGGCAATTAATAACGAGCAGTTAAATCACCAAAGAACTTCATTCTTCAAATATGATTGCATTCCTATAGCTACCTAACAAGACAAAGTTTTATTGAGCTTTCCTTAAAACTTAGTTGCATCCATATAATAATTCAAAAAAGTGGCTGAAATAGTGTGGTATTTCCGAGTGTTTTGCATCCACAGGTTGATAGATTTCATGATTTCAACGAAAAAGTAAGGTTCAATAATTATTCGTCTAGATGAATTCATTATAATAATTGTCCTAGACCAGGTTATATTCCAGTGTAATTTACGTAAAATTCACTTGTATTCATGTTGATTCTATCGTAAATACCCATCATTCGCGTAGGACCATAATTGGCATCATCACGTTTTAGAATGTCAAGTTGGAACAAATATTACTAAAACTGCCGAGAATTCATAACTCGCATCTAGTTGATGGAATTGTGTATTTTTACAACTAGCTCTTGTAGGGATCATTTTTATCTCCCTCATTCTTCCTTCCTCCTTTGATACGCTGAAGTGACGCATAGAACATATCAATCCCCATGAATCCCCTGAAAAGTTCACACTAGGAAAACAAAACTCAAGATACAAACGTCAGAAATATATACTATTGAAAAGAGTAAACCCTTCAATCTGGAAAACCTACATTGAGCCCAGAAATGTTGAATTTGTTGATATTTATATCTATAGAACGTACTCACTCCGTTGCTGCTTCATTTTGAACTAATTTTACCAATTTTTCAACTTGAAAAGTTAGTGGTATTTACACTGACGACATCCTCAATACTATTTCGTATTTCAGTCACATACTTATCTAGCGTCTCATATCGAAATGTGTGTAACTCATGAATTCTCAAATTAAGGTATACTTTCTACAGTTTCTGACAAGCTTTTGAATCCTTAATATCAAAATGACGAATAATGATTGTTCTGACTATACTTGGTGTCCAAATGTCTCATTTTGAAATTACTACTTGCCCTAAGCAAGCGAACTAATATTTTGAAGAACGCAAACTGAACAAAATTTGCCTGATTCTTATAAAAATTCCTTATTATTACTCGATAATCTCCATGCGTTTCAAATCAACGAGGTGACAAACACTCTCGAATATTACACGAAATTTCAAAGCCACAAAAAATCCATCGAAATCAGTCATTCCAGTCATCTTTTGCTCAATTTTAGACCCACCTAAACTACTGCAGATGTTGAATAATACGGCAAATAAGAAAGTTCTGGGAAGGAAAAATTCTGCAAATTATTTCACAACGGTTTATTTTCCCCAAAGTTGCTAAACATATTTGTGCTTCTTCTGTTTTTACATTACAACCCTGAAGTCTTTACAGGGTCTTCTAACGGATAGCCCAATAGGGTTCCACCAAGACTACTCAGTCTCATTCGATTCTTAAAATTTTAAAATTCACGTAAAATTCCAAGAACCCTTGTGTTTTATGTTCGTATCGTCTTCACTTCCAGAGGACACCCACAAAAAGTTGAACAATTTGATTGAAAGTGAATTAAGTATAGATTTTCTCACACAGAACTTCGATTCTACTTTAAAATTTGAACATCGCCAAAAGACGCTTCAATTAATCGGATACACGAAACAAATTTTTATTTTTCAAAATTTGAATTAAAATAGGGCCAAAATACCAATAACAGAGAGAAAGGATACAACTTTGTTCATTGGGCAGAGTTTTTCGACAAAAACATACACGGATACGAGGAAGGGCTTATGTATGGTTTTCTGCTGTCAACCCATTCGTTGCTACGGAACTTTATCTTCTCCATTTTTCATCTTATAAAAATCGTACTCAGCTCGTTAAAACCGCGTGATTTTATTGGAAATGTTGTTCACTCGCGCGGCAGCATAGGTGTGCACAATGAAAATAGGTGGTAAAACAGAGAGTCAACTAAATAATAACATCACGTACGTGGGATAATTGATACTTTTTGGTATTAGCAATGTACCTACGTACTAATGGTGACTCTTTCGAGCAATCGCGGCCCAGCTAGTGAGCTAAATTTGCATCTGGTGGCTCCAAGAAGCTGAAATTTTGCAGGGTGTCTTTAAGATTGCCGAATATGAATAACAAACTTTCACGAGCAACATAAAATATGATCCCTTAAAAAAAAAATCTTGATCAGAGATTTGAGTTCAAGCAACAAATCAACTAGAAAATCAAGCTCTGAACAAATCCACTGAGCAAAGCATCAACAGAGCGACTGTGGAAGCTTTGAGTATACTTGGAGGATTAGAAAATACGTTTAGAGCGATAGAGATTGTATACTCAAAATTCTAAAGGACTTGAGAACAAACTTGACTACTGTTTACTAAATTTTTTGTTTTATTAGTAGAAATCACATTTTTACCCTTTTTACACATTTTTTACACTTTTTTTTTCGGATTTTGAATCTTTGGAATAAGGCCTATCACCTCACGAGTTGAATTCCTTCTGAAACGATTTGTATCGCTCTTTAAAAGCTTGCTAAAACGCTGCAAATTATTACACAAAGGTTTATTATTTTTCTATATAGATCACTCATCTGCAAAGAACACGGCTTTGCCACTGTCACCACCTACCTACCACTTACCTACAGCGATCGCATTTTGGCGATTAGATCTCTTTTGCCATTCCCACTCGTGTTTCTGATTTATCGTAAGTCCAACCCCTTATTTCTCGTTGGGAGCGAACCGTTTGTTCTAGAGGGCTCCGAATGGTCTTTAAAAATTCTAAAAATTCAATACAATCATAAATTGATGAAAAAACAAGACCTTTATATTGACATTTTTTTAGTTAGGACGTTTTCAAAATTTCAACCCCTAGGAGTGACCTACATCAACCAAAAGCTTCGGGGAACAACTAGACCCCAAATGGAGCCCACATACCAAATTTCATCAAAATTGGTCAATGCTAAGTGGGGAAAGTGCCGCGTACGGCGGACGGATGGCCAAATTTTTATTCGATTTTTGGATTCTACGTACCTTGAAACGTAAACGAAAAAATTTTGAGGTGGTGGGGGGTTCAAAAAATGCGTGGTCGATTCAAAAGGTTTATTATTGAAAATAATAAACCAAAATCGGGTTTTCCGACTAAACGGCTTATATCCATCCCATTGTTTTCAATTAACACTTTTTAAAAATCGATTCTACATATTTGAAACGTTAACCATCAAATTTTGAGGGTGTTGGAATATTTTTTCTTGCTCGATTCGGAAGGTTCAGTATTGAAAACAATGGGTAAACCAATAGAAGAAAATGCGTATCCCAAAAACCTTTTTTTTTCAATGAGGTTCATATCCATCGTTTTTCATCAAAAGGGCTTAAATCCAAATAACAAATGGCCGTGTCTCCCTCTAAACGCATGCCAAAAATTCAAAATTTTTTCTTACAATCAGAAGTTCTATGAACAAACTATTTGGAAAATTAGACAACTTTTTCTCAATTCCTCACTAAAAATGGAATCAGTGCAAAATGTCCATACGTACAAAATACATTTCCATTTTTTTGTTCTCCCCATACATTTCCTTGTCTATCAAAAGTAACAAAATTCGCATGGTTAAAGAATGGATGAAAATTGGTTGCAAAAGAAGTCGATCTTCAGCTGTTCAAATAAAACTTTTTTCTTAATTTCCACAAGATCGAGTTGTTGCCTACGGGGATGGTTAGTGCTGCGTGAAAACTGAATGTTCTGTGTCCTCTTCTCGCGCAATACTCGAAATGAAAACAAACAGAATTACCTTCATGGGTTATAGAGGAAAAACACGGTCGAGCCGATGGGTCCGGAGAAGAGGGGAGGGTTGCATCAAGCCGGGAAACAGAGTATGAAGCGCGTATTACAATATAGAAAGGCGTTGTGTAAGGGGATAATTTGACCGAGGTTGCACAAGACGTATGTACTCCCGATGGCTACGGACCGTATCAAACTTATACACATTAGTGAAATCTAACTCACAAAGTCTGGTTACATCAGACCCCCTCTTGGCCTCCCTCTCTCAATAAGATGCATCACTTTTAATTGGATGGAACCTTGGCTTCGACCTGATTCGTATCTAGTATCTATCTATCCTTCGTAAGCCGTAATAATTCAGTGTGAATGTAACACCTCCGAGGTCAATCAGATTTTGCGATAATTTCGCCTTCAAAGATCTCGAATGACATTCTCTACTAGATTGGCCTACTTCCGTTTGTAATGGCGAATATGAGAGCTTTTGGTTATTTTTAATTTGTAAATTCTCAGACTTTTGTATAAAACTCATGGCAAGCTACAGTAGAATATACTTCTCGTTATGTCGCGACGTTGTGTGCTCGACATGTCGGCCAAACCTTTGGCATTTTCTCCATTTTTACACAAGTAAAATACTCATCTAAATGTGGTTTTAGATCATTGAATATTGTCATCCAATCATCGACATTTCACGGGGTTGAGTTAGTCCTCTGCCCCGTTGGCTGTTTCATGTTCACCTGCTTAGACCACACATCCAGAAAATTATGGTAGATGCCGAAATTCAAGCCCATTTTGGTTTATTATTTTCAATAATGAACCTTTGGAATAGACCAAGAAAATTTTTTTTAACCCTCCCCCCCCTCAAAATTTTTTGGTTTACGTTTCAAGGTATAGAATCCAAAAATCGAATAAAAATTTGGCCGTACGCAGCACTTTCCCCACTTAGCATTGAACAATTTTGATGAAATTTGGTATGTAGGCTCCATTTGGGGCCCCGAAGATTTTGGTTGATGTAGGTCACTTCTAAGGCTTGAAAAATAAGGGTTGACATTTTGAAAACGCCCTAACTCGAAAAGTCACGAAATAAAGTATTTTTTGTTTCACCAATTTTAAATAGTATTGAATTGCTTCCGAGTCTACCAAGGTAGCGGAAGCTTTGTTTTCAATTTTCAAGGATGAGAAAAAAGTTCTCCAAAATCAAAATTTTCACTCGCGTTTTGCGTTTTAGACCTTTCTGAACAATTTTGGTTCCGTGTAAATCAAGGCCTTAAAATTTACAGAAGCCTCTGCGCATGCGCAAACTTAGAATCCTTGTAACAGCCATAACACTTACATTTTTCATCCGAATTTGATGAAATTTTCTAGGATTGTCCAGATTAGGGTGTAGATGGTCCCCTATGAGGGTAGTGAAAGGTACTTAGAGATTCGTGTTTTGAGATCAACTACTATGCATCGGATCATCTATGTAATCGGGTTATGGATACGAGGAAGCTATGTGCCACACCCACTTGGCAGACGTTTTTAAAATCCAACAGTGTTTCATATAAATATTCGTCCAGATGACAACTGGCCCTAGGAACTCGCTAAATTGAAATCCCAAATGGTGCTGAAATGTTAATAATATCAAAATTAAAGCTATTGGGCCAAATTTGGGAAAATATTACCAAAATTCCAGGTTCATGGTGGAAATCACCCTCCTGAAAGAATGCTCCAACAAATTTTCATAGTTCAAAATTTCGAAATGATATCTGCAAATTTTTCCGAAATTTTTTAAGGTTGTCTTTCTTTTCATTGGACGATTTTGAGTTCAATGCCGTCGCTAGATGTCTCTTCGACAGTAACGGTTGTGTATTTGTTTTTCTTTCTCGTTCTTCAGTTTGTCGTAGTTTCTGCTAACGTTTCGAGAAGGCGAGGAAGTGATTCAGTTGAACTGATCCGCCTCCGATACGCTCTCCATCGAGCAACTTGAGCACCCAAAACCGTTTCGGCTCTGTGGACCTCGTAGGATGTCGCCCTCTTTTTTTCACTCCCAATAGTCGATACCTTCGATAGAAAAACTCTATTTATTCATCCAAACCAACGGTTTAAAAGGTCGAATCTGGATGAACCCAACTGTAAGGGCATTTGGTTCTGAGCCAGTGGCGGCGCGGAAGTGCAGAAAGAAAAGGTCTTAAGATAAGAAGGTTGGCTGAACTAAGAGCGAGTAGAAAGTCGGGTCCCCTCCTTGGACCACTGTCTCACCTCTCCCTCTCTCCATCTCTCTCTCTGTCTCTCCATCTTCTTTCTTTCATTGTTCCTCCCTGCTTACTCTCAGTACGCGCAGCCCTACCGGCATGATTTGGAAAGGTAGGTCCTCTTGCAGCATCAGTTGCCCGCGCCCGCGTCCCTCCTAACAGGACTCTGTGTCAGTGATATCTTACCATCTTTTCAGCTGTCGTTTCTGGTTTAACATTATCATTCTGGTGTTCTGGAAAGAAAAAAAAACTTGTAGTCCATGAGCATTCGTAAGTACCCTTTTTTTCATGTTTTCTTCCATCGTCGTATCAGCTGAGGCTTATCGGCGATATCACTTTCCCCTCCACACGTCAGCTCCTTGTCTTCCGCTGTCAGCCCACTCAAAATTTCTGACCCGGAATAAGACGACAACAAGTCCTGATTTCAACATCCGCTGATAACATTACTGAAAACTACTTCTACCAAGTATTGAGTCTCACATCTAAACATTTTCTATAAATATTGTCAATGCAGAATCCATTAACGAACAAATAACAATAAATCGATCCCCAAGTGTTGCTAAGACATTAATCTGGATAGCAACCATTGGATTTCGAGTTTTTTCAGTACAATGCTGGTTTTTGCTCTTCCAACTCTTCCAACATATCAAAGTAGGTACCAACAGAGTGTATATCTAATTGTTTTATATTGAAATATAAAATCAGCTCTATAACGAAATGACGTAAAAGCATACTAATGATGAACTGATTATAATCAACTGGTATCGCCTCTAATACTTGATTGAAAAGCTTGGACTGTTCTTATTTCCAAGCAATGCAATATCAAGTTAATAAACATAACATCATACCAAGGTGAAGTTACCTAATAACTACTCAGTATCTTAATTAATCAATAAACATTTATGCGTCCGCATCAGTAGACACAGACTAGTTGTACTTATTATGAATTCATCTGCTTGATCAACTCATTTTCACATAGTGTTTTTTTTTTTTTTTTTTTACAAAGTCTGTATTTTGCATTCAATATTCAACCGAGATTTCAATCGAGTGACAAAATTGGCATGACGGTTCGTTAAGGGGATGTTCCATCTGGTACAGTGGAATACCAGTTCAAGTACTTCTACTAGTTCTATCCCAGAACTCTCTATGCCATAGGCCATGGAAACAGAGTAATCATTTTGTTTACATGGTGTTTCATGAGAATGTTTCATGTTTCGGGTTTTGGTTTATTATTTTCAATAATGAACTTTTGGAATCGACCGGGAAAAGAAAATTTTAACACCCCCTCAAAATTTGTTGGTTGACGTTTCGTAGAATCCAAAAATCTAATACAAATTTGGCCGTCCGTCCGCCGTACGCGGCACTTTCCCCACTTAGCATTGACCGATTTTGATGAAATTTGGTACGTAGGCTCCATTTGGGGTCTAGTTGTGCCCCGAAGATTTTGGTTGATGTAGATCACTTTCAAGAGTAGAAAATAAGGTTTGAAATTTTGAAAACACCCTAACTCAAAAAACGAGTGATCTATATAGAAAAAAATAAACCTTTGTGTAATAATTTGCTGCGTTTTGTTGTTCAAACTCCCCTCTACTTATTTTCTTCTCAAAATGAAATTGGTAGCGAAAGAGAAAATCACTTTCGTGTTTCTGACTACTTCCTAAACCTAAAATGTTTGATTAGGATGGTTTGATTAGTTTGATTAACAATGGCAAAGCCGTGTTCTTTGCAGACGAGTGATCTATATAGAAAAACAATAAACCTTTGTGTAATAATTTGCTGCGTTTTGTTGTTCAAACTCCCCTCTACTTATTTTCTTCTCAAAATGAAATTGGTAGCGAAAGAGAAAATCACTTTCGTGTTTCTGACTACTTCCTAAACCTAAAATGTTTGATTAGGAAAATCTGATTTTTTGCGAAAAGAAAATGAAGTACCTACTTTGCATACTTCGTCTCCGAACTCTCGTATGGTAGTTCTTAGTGAGCGCTGGCTTCAGTAGTTACTAAGAAAAAAACGCTGCAAATCATTACACAATGGTTTATTATTTTTTATTATTCTATATAGATCACTCGTCTGCAAAGCCACCAACCATCCAACATGAAGAAAAACATCGATCGCATTTCGGTCAGCTATAATTTGAACGGAGATTAGGCCTCTTTTGCGATTCACACTCGTGTTTCTGATTTATCGTACGTCCAAACTTTAAATTCTCGTAGTGAGCGAACGGTTTGTCCTACAGAGCTCCGGGTGGTCTCAAAAAATTCTAAAAATTCTATAGAATCTTAAATTGAAGGAAAAACAATACCTTTATATCAAAATTTTTTGAGTTAGGGCGTTTTCAAATTTTCAAAATTCATTTTGGAACCCTTAGAAGTGACCTACATCAACCAAAATCTTTGGGGCACAATTAGATCCCAAATGGAGCCTACATACCAAATTTCATCAAAATCGGTCAATGCTAAGTGGCAAAAGTGCCGCGTACGGCGGACGGACGGCCAAATTTTTATTCGATTTTTGGATTCTACGTACCTTGAAACGTAAACCATCAAATTTTGAGGGGGTGTTAAAAAAAATTTTTTCTTGGTCGATTCCAAAGGTTCATTATTGAAAATAATAAACCAATAGCCTAAAAATTGGTATTTTGCTAATAAAATGTCTGACTTTAAACATTTCTTTGTTCTAACAATCTAAACTGCTTTAACATATCAATTGAAATGTGAAGAAAATTCAGTAAAATTTTGAAAATTTTTTTCGGAAGTAATGAAATTCAGAAGACGCAGAACGCCAAAACGGCCTATATTTCCGGACGAATAGGAACCTCATTGCTAGAATCAAAAGACTTGTTTTCTCCAAGATGGGGGAGGGATGGAATTTCTTGACCTCTCCATCGTAAAAACTCTAATCTACATTTGATGCACCCATAAAAAGTTTTTGTTTATTAATTAGCCTTAGTAATTATTAAAAACAGTGACAGACCCGTCAGCTGAACGTTAAACACGCTAATGAGAAAACCTAAAGCTAGTAGAAACATAATAGAAAACCCAAATGTACCAAAACTACTCATTCAGTACAAAACAAACCATAAACCAGGCAACATCATGAACATCATAAAAACGTTTTTGAGTTCACCACAGGTTTATGATCATTTCCTTAATCGATGCAACAGAATTGGGCATGATAGATTTCTCTAAAACGATCCTGTACAAATCCATTCTAGAATGATAATGGGCCACACCAAAATTCTTGAAATTATAACGTAATATGATTGGAGCAATCAAAGACCTAAATGAAGCATATATTCTAGAATACACTGTGTATAATGAGCTTGTTTATTCAGAAAAACTCATAGTTTTGCACTCCTTCTTC
Organism: Apolygus lucorum; assembly: GCA_009739505.2. NCBI lineage: Eukaryota > Metazoa > Arthropoda > Insecta > Hemiptera > Miridae > Apolygus > Apolygus lucorum. The sequence goes on from CM019167.2 coordinate 27,987,197, forward strand.
TCAATCTCACGTTTTTCGTGATGTTTAGAAACTTCTAAAATGGGGATAGTTTTGCTCCCGCTTTGGCTCTCCCTAGATGTTCGAATAAGTGTCTTTTTCTGCCACCTGCACTACCGTTGGCAGAAGGTCCTGGAAAGTTGAACTCCACAGGCCTTGGAGGTAATTTACATGATAACTACCGTGAGAACTCCAAAGTCGCTCAAGATTGTCTGTACCGATGGATATCTATAAACCACTTCGGCGTCGTTTTGTTTCTCAGATCGAAGTATTCGGGGGAAAATCTATTGTTGTGGCTGACGTCAACGATAGAAGTAATTCTACTACTTCTCATTTAATCTTATTCTGAAGTACCTGATGGGGTTATTCATGTTCCTATCACTAGAGTTGCCAATTGTATTTTCCAGTTCCAGGCCTAAAGAAGGATTTAGAACGTATATGAAGCTGAAAACAATTTGAATTGAGCTACTAATACAAAACGCTGCAAATTATTACACAATGGTTTATTATTTTTCTACATAGATCACTCGACTGCAAAGCCACTAACCAACCAACATGAAGAGAGGGCGTTTTCAAAATTTCAAAATTCATTTTTGAACCCTTAGAAGTGACATACATCAACCAAAATCTTCGGGGCACAACTAGACCCCAAATGGAGCCTACATACCAAATTTCATCAAAATCGGTCAATGCTAAGTGGGGAAAGTGCCGCGTACGCCAAATTTTTATTCGATTTTTGGATTCTACGTACCTTGAAATGTAAACCATCAAATTTTGAGGGTGTGTTAAAAAGAAATTTCTTGGTCGGTTCCAAAGGTTCATTATTGAAAATAATAAACCAAAATTCGCAATATGGGTTGATGAACCAAATTTTCTTCAAATCTATCTTCGCGTCTTCAAGTTTTTTTTCAGAAAGGTGTCTATTATATGCGGCAAATGTATAAATTACTAAAGCTAGATCGGTTTGGTACTCTTACCATCAGTGAATCTTGATCTATGTCAGTACGGTAGAGATTTAATTCGTATAGCCTCAGTTCGATACAAACCTCCACGAACTGCCATTTTGTTCACCTGGATCCATCCTACCTTCATGACTTTATTGAGATATGTACTAGTAATTGCCAGATTATTACTTGACGATTCCCACAAAAGCTATTGATGTATAGATAACGAATATGATTATCATATTTTGCTTTTATTTCATGCGCACCTCTACATCAAGGATTCAGGTATTTATACGTGGATGTTGAATTAGTTTAAATGTTAACTGATCCCACTTACGAACGTTGTCCATGCACTCCTTATATTTTGCTCCTACGAATTCATATTGAAGTTGGCCAGAAACTAAATTTTGAAAGTTGCTGAAACCCCAGTACCCAGAATCCTCCAACGGCTGAGGAACATATCTTGACTAGTTCCGCTTTTAGGAACTTCCAAGGTGCTAATTAAGACATTCCAACTTGAACCAGAAAAGCAAAGAAATGTGGGGCTGGTCGCAAAAAGATCGCCTAGGTATCAAATTAAACCAAGGCCAGTGAGATGTATCTCTGAAATTGATTTGGTGATATTTATGTGATCAGATCTTTGCTTAATATATATTTTGAATTGGTACTTTTCCGTTATTCCCCCTCAGTAGGTTTCACAACTTTCGCGACTGTTTCACGTCCGCCCGATGTTTCCAGGCACCAGTAATGATTCCTTTTCACATTTTATTAATTAATTAATGTATGCTCAGTTCGAGGGAGTAAAGAGACATCGGTGAATTCTTGGAAAAACAAGGGGATAAAGTCATTGACTTGCTTGGGTCCAATACCTTCCCGATGAATCGGTTGGTTTACAAACATCTTTTCACAAAGGACAAAGACAAAAACAATGCTGAACGGCTAATTCATTACTCGATACCTACCTATTTGTGCGAGTTTACGTGAAGGCAGTCAAACCACAACCCAGGGGGGTATAACGGAAAAGTACCATTGAATTTAGTTGAAATTGTGTTTTGAAGAAAGAAGAATCTCACATACCCTTCATTATTCGTTGTTATAGCAGATACTACTTTTCAGATCATGTTTGGCCCATCTTCAGGCGAGCATTTTTAGGTTTACCGTGCGTCGAAATTCGTGAAATATAAAGCCGTACTTTCTGACGAATATCTCAGTATACCCGCTCACTTACGCTTACTCCAATGTTGTATTTGGTTCGTTTATCTTTATAGGGTTGAAGCCTCGTTGAAAGCGCCCTATTTGAACCGAATCAAGGCTTTCGCAATGTGGTGTTACGGGAAACCGAGCGCACTTCATTGGTTCGTAGGATGAAATGTTCTGTAAATGATGGACCCTGATCGACTACTTTTAAAGATTTGTAAGAGGAGAAAGGAGTCGTACGTTGGTCACCTACTCCGTGGTGACAAATACTCATTGCTGGAACTTGTGACGGGAGGAAAGATCGAAGGGAAAAGAGGCATTGGGCGACGGAAGACCTCCTGATGTACACAAAATTTAGAACGGACTGAACTGAAGTTTCATGATTTGAAGAGTTGGGCTCTGGATAGAGATATATTTTGACAAATTATCGCTGACCTTCGACTTGAGAGAAAGCTCAAGAAGAGGATTTATAAAAACTAACTAAAAAACAACTCTGGTTCTTTCACCGATCATTTGGCCAATACATCGCCTTCGTCAGGCCCTTTAAAACACAAAAACTCAGACTCAGTATTATGAATGGGCTTTGATGAAGGCACTTTATCAGCCGAAAGCTCGTGAATGAACCAGAGTAGTTTTTGTTAGAACTCAGTTCCCAGTACATTCGAAATGTTGTTTTGATTTTCGTTCGAATGCATTTTTGCGTTTCTGACTGTCTCTTACCTACCAAGTTTTCTGAACCTCTGTTTCGAAAAAAGGCAGCCTGTCACGCACATAAGTGATCCTTGCTTTGATTGTGTTCCGAGTAAGAGTTGTAACACAGTAATATGTTCTTGAGTTCTTAACCTTTTCGTGTACAAAATTCTTTTTTTTTTTCAAATCTCCCAAAAACTGGTTGTTTGGACTCTATGTAAACCATAAATGGCCTCCTCGTAATTTTTCCTGATGTAACTATGCCCTGAACACCTAAAAAAGAACTTTACCATCGTTAGGCTTAAAAAAAATAAAAAAATAAAATAAAAATTGAGTTAGCCGTTTGAGCGTGATTGAGTCACAAGTAGGAACATTTGTAAATCATAATATTTATAGCAACGAGATACGACAGTAGCAGACACTCATAGAGCAGCAAAGGCAAGCGCAAGTCGAGGGCACCTCGTTCTTCCATCTCTTCGCTTATTTTTTCGTTAAACATACTATACATACATATTAAACTTAATATACATGTATATTAGAACTAAAACTGATATTTTTAGGTACAGAAATAGTGAACAAATAATCAAAGTTAACAAGGTTTCACTTAATTTTCTCATCATTTTTGCTGCAGACTGGCGTTTTCGAGGAATATTCAACAGGAATTGGCCTCGTTTCAGTACACTAAAACGATTTTGACTAAAAAAAAAAAAATCACTTGATCAATACCTAATCACTGTTGGTAACATTTGTTTAGCACAAAGAAGGAATTTCTCCAAACGTCTGTGCTACAAACAATTTTTTTAAGGCTCATATCCCTTTCCAAACTTTGTGGGAAGTAATTTTCCCACTGTGCACGAAAGGGTTAAGATCCCTCCACAAACACGAGAAAGTAGTGCTACATAGTCTGAATTGCCCGTCAATTAGTGTTATTTGACCAAAATCCCGTTCGAAAAACCAGATCAAAGTGGCCGATTTATGGAGAGCTTTGGCAGCAAACCGAGGGGAGATGGAGAACTTCTACGTACCTACCAGGACAACCGGAAACCCCGGCCCGTCCTGCACTTCCGCTATTACCTGCCCAACATTTCGAGTCCACCTAACATGAGTTTTAAATCAGAGGCTTTGAATAATTACCTTCGGGTTTATTGTGCTCGACACCGGCCGTTTATCGCGGACTTTTGCATGTCCACTCTGATGGGGTCGCGTCGCTTCTTTCTTTTACAGGGGAGCAACGCCCTCATTTTCCGCAGTAAAAATCCCATTGTCTCAACTGTTTTCATCCAGAGAGCTACAAAGATGTAATATTCATGATTAATTAGTTTCAAGAATTCCAATTCTTCGTTCAGAGCAAGCAAACTGAATTGTTTATTTGCACGTTTGCAGAGACATTGCAGGTATAATGAGTTGTGAATATAAATTTTACTCCAACTATGCATACTTTAATTGATTTCATTTAAAGAAAAGTGAGCACTGCGCACGATATTCTAAATTAGCCAAGCCCCTTCCTGCGGCCATATGGTAAACATTTACCGATTTCGGTGAGATTTTGGGCACGAATTGGTTCCAACTACAAACTGGCAATCGAACCATTTCCCGGACAACAAACGGGAAAAATCTATTCAGATTGGGATCCTTTATTCTAGAGAGCAATAAGCACGATGCAAAAATGTCCATCGAATTTGGTCCAAACGTACAAGTTGCGCACAATGTTCTAAAATAGCTTACTCCCTCACTGCGAACATCGTACTTAATCGTACTTTCTAAGCGTACCAAATTTGGTGATTATCGGTTAAAACTGAGAATTCGATTCAAAAGTTTGCAGTAATCTAAACTGAATAACTTACTACGTGATCTCTAGTCAGCAGGGTTGGTTGATGTACCAGTGTCGATTATTAATCCTGCATATCGAATTACTTGAGTACAATCATTTATGTGAGAAGTGGTAAACTTTGTTTTATCACTACTTTTAAAATATGATTATAAATTAATGAACTACTCTCTTGAACCCTTCCTGGCCGAGTGGAACTGAAAAGCCACGACGAGGCCACGAGGCCAGAGGCGACGAGGCCACGTTCGGAGGCTGGATAGAGATTTACAGAAAACGTGTTTTTCTCTATTATTCCTCCTACAAGTGAATATCTAATGATAGTCGCATTTCCGCTGCACCCAAGATGCGAAAGGTTCACCTTTAAGTGCTCTGTGTTATAAATTTTATTTGACCATCAACACAGATCGACGATATCACAAATTGTAATTAGTATTTTCTTAAAACAACAAAACCTAATCCATGACCACAACTCCATCACATGATAATCATCATCGTGTCGAGTGTACCAGACTCTGCCTTCTTCTTCTTCTTTACTTCTCTCTCCCAGTAAGATACTCTTGAAAAGTTCATTCTTCTGGATGGTCTCATTCGATTCTAAAAATCATAAACCATTTCAAAGCAATCAGCTGTTCTATTTGATGTTTCCGAGGTAGGCAGACATGAACGCCTGAAGCAGAGATTTGGGGCACTCTAGACTACATACGGAACATACAAGCCAATTTTCGATAGGGTGCAGCTGCAGTAGATAGGTATTTTCTTTCAGTAAACTACGATTGACAGATTTTGGCTTAGTTTTTTTCAAATTTGACCTACCAAATGCCTGAGTTGTGATTAAAATTTCCTGGGAAGAAAAAAATTCCGGAAAAAAGTTCAAGTTTCCAAATCAATATCACTTGGCTTTACGTTCGACCTGTTCAAAATCATCCAAATACTCTGATTTGTATATATGCATCCTCTGGTCCCCATCAGTCACCATATAGTTTGACGTGCGTTATCTACCTTGAATGTTTTGATCAGACATTGGTCGCCGATTTCACCACATATAGTTTACTTATAGTTGATGTGCGTTAACGATCATGAAATCATCGATTTCGGTACAACATAGTAATTCATAGTTGGAAAAGAGCCTCCATAGCTCCAATCCTAATTGAGGATTAACGTGTGATGTACGCTTGGTATGTATCAACGATTTTAGATGACTATTTTAATCTCGGCGTTGCATTTTGTCAATACGATGAATAGTAGGAGTATGTTTGGTGAAACTGTGATGAATTCAGCTTGGAAACGAAAATCCGGTTTCACGCGGAATTTTTGTCGAATTGTACCTTCTTCCCGCGACAAGGCAGAGCCTCAAATCCAGTGCTAGGATCAACAGATAGCGCCAGTAGCGATCCGAGGAAACTAAACTGCCCACCAACTAGGCATTACGCGCTTCCCACGGTGGAAATAATGCCAGGTGCATCAATATGAAAATGAGGTGAGGGCGCAACCGGTGAACCACAAAATTCGAGATTAGCCTAGAAAATCACTCTACGTACAAGGTGAAGTTCTTTATACTAATATTGGAACTCAAAACCCGCGGGAAATCGCGGGATAGAATTGGAGAATAAACAGGAAAAAGAAAATGTAGAACAGATGTAGAGTTGCAAGAGAGAAGTGTATTTGAGGAGTGAATAAGGTGGCCAGAGGGTTATGGAGCGAGTGTTGCTGGTTGAGTGGGTTGGAGGGAATTGCCCTGTTTTGGGCCTTGAACGAAACAATGGTCCGCCCGTCACGGGCTCTGACCACATAAATATTCTATAGATACAATAGTGGCTGTCCACCGACGATAGTTATTAAACCGAAACAGTTCCCTTCACCGATTGCTCGACTTACACATCCAAAACTGACAAACTCCGCATCTCCATCGACCCTGAAAATCCCTGTTATTCGCTTACTCGTTTTCATCTGGTTGGATTCCAAAAGCGACTATTCGCGACCGACGACGATGTTTTGCTTGATTCGATAGACTATTCGGGATTAATCCTAAATCTTATTGCATAGAAATTTACCCTTATTTGACCTTTGGAGTGCAGAAACGTAGAAAAGTGTTGTAACGTTCATAAAGGAAACACTTGTATTCAATGCGGTACTCGAGCCAGCTTAAGAAGGACTAAATGAGTCGACTACATTTTTAAAAACTTGTCATATCGACTGAATGGAGTGATAAAGTTTCACAAAAATTCTATCAACTATTGGACTGGATTGGGTAATTTCACAGTAATGATTTCAAAACCATGTGTTCAAACTCTCTAAAAACATTGACATTGAATGTGACCCATCATCGTTTTTATTACGGTGAATTTCTCGATTTATCTACGAAACAGGAAAAACAACCAAAAAACATAATGTAGAAAGAAACTTGAAACGTTATTGACATAAATTTGAAAAATATTTATTATATAAATAAATATAAACAAAACATGTGGACGCAAAAGTCAATTCTGGGGTGTATCAAAGATTGAGATTGATTGATGATACGTCCAATTATCTGGATGGGAATCGTATTATATGTGTAGTGTATACGTAATGTATTGTGTTCTCTTTGTCGTCCGCCATACCAGGATTCTATTCTAATTTGTTAGGGATTGGCACAACTGGCAATTGGCACAATTCAAATGTTTGAAAGCGCTAAGAATTTTCATATTGATGGAAATACGGTATTTGGTAAAATAAAAGTAAAGTTAACAACCATCACTGTAATTTTCGTCCGACAGTCATTCCTGGCGTCGCGGACGTCATCAGCTGCCTTCCGAAGAGAAGATCCAAATTGGTTCTGATGACTTCCCTTGTTGCTCTTATTGCTTCACCCCCTTATTTCTTTGGATGGTATCTGAATTGCGAAACAGAGGTCTGATTTGTAGATTTATATTGTACCATATCCTTCTTTACGGAAAGAAGCCGTATTTTTACGACGTTTCACATGAAGACTTGGGCGTCCTCATGCGATTAATCTGGGGTGGAGAGGACAAACTCAACGGAGAATAACAAATCGTGTACGATAATAACCACTTACAAACCTGTTTTAGACCATTCGGAATCCCAATCCGCGAAAAAAACCTTGGTGTATGTCTGTGTGTGTCATGAAACCATGTAGAATACACATCTCGAGGCCTTAGTTCCCAATCGAAATGCGTGATTCTTTTGGTTTATTATTTTCAATAATGAACCTTTGGAATCGACCAAGAAAAAAAAAATTTTAACACCCCCTCAAAATTTGATGGTTTACGTTTCAAGGTACGTAGAATCCAAAAATCGAATAAAAATTTGGCCGTCCGTCCGCCGTACGCCGTACGCCGTACGCGGCACTTTTGCCACTTAGCATTGACCGATTTTGATGAAATTTGGTATGTAGGCTCCATTTGGGGTCTAGTTGTGCCCCGAAGCTTTTGGTTGATGTAGGTCACTCCTAAGGGTTCCAAAATCAATTTTGAAATTTTGAAAACGCCCTAACTCAAAAAATTTCGATATAAAGGTATTGTTTTTCCTTCAATTTAAGAATCTATAGAATTTTTAGAATTTTTTGAGACCACGCGGAGCTCTGTAGGACAAACCGTTCGCTCACTACGAAAATTTAAGTGTTTATATTGAAATATATATATATATATAAATCAAAACACGAGTGTGAATCGCAAAAGAGGCCTAATCTCCGTTCAAATTAGAGCAGACCGAAATGCAATCGATGGTTGGTGATGTTGATTTTTTTTTTTTTTTTGATTTTTTTTGATTTTTTTTGATTTTTTTTTTTTCTTTTTCTTTTCATATTGGATGGTTGGTGATTTTGTAGACGAGTGATCTATATAGAAAATAATAAACCATTGTGTAATAATTTGCAGCGTTTTTTACTTCGACGCGGAAATCTCTCTACTTAGTTGTGCACTACGTCGCCGAATTTTAAAAAACGTGCGTTTTCGAGCATAATCTTGTCCAGGCCTCAATTTCCCACTGATTTTCGTGTTTTTTTAAGTTTATTTTTTTATGCAGAACTTCATCTAGTTGTGCACTACATTGGCGTAATTTCAAAATTTATGTTGAAGGGGGAGTAACGGGGGTTGATTCAGTGAAAATCAGGCTCATTCTGACGATTCCTTCAGCACGCCGCTAAGTCCTCAATGGGGTATTTCGGTGGGTCGGAAATTCAGATTTTTGACCTCAAATTTGGATTCAGCACCCTTGAAAACCTATATACTACAACTTTAAGCCCAATAATACTATAACATGTGGTAGAAAAATTAATTAAAGAGATCACACGTTTGAAAAAGGCGGGCCACTATAAATGCACACACACTACGCCGCGCGCGTGTGTGAGTAGTATTTTGTAGTATCCAAGAGGTCCTCCAAGGGTTTCTGTGCATGGATACTTTTTTCAAAGACAGTTGGCTAGCTACGTCACACCATTCAAATCTTCAACTTTCCTTAGCTTCTCTGATTTTTTAAAAACATTTTCTCGACGAACAGACCCGATTACCGTTATTCCTGAGCCATACTCTTTTGAAAAAAAAAATTAAAAAAATTGACTGAAATACCTCATTCTCAACCTATTGAGGAGTTTGACTTAAACAGCTTCCCAGTTGCACAATCACACCGTGAATCAAATCAATGGCGTCACCATGGAGCCAGGACATCAGAAAACGCGTGTTGCGTGGGTTTTTGGGTGTATCATCTTGAATACCAAAACCAACAGAGTAAAGTCCAGAGTTAACACGTAACACCGCTGAGGTGTCAGGCTGGCACCGTTGGTGAGGGCGGTGGGGGTGGACTCGAATTCGCTAGTTGGGTACTGTAGACCGTGGGTTTTAGAAAGCTGTTTAATTTCGAGGCTGTCAAGTCTTTTCCATTATCAAAATTTCAAGTTTCAGGCTCCCATAATGTTAAAAATGATATGTTACGTCCTCAGGATACTAACTAATTTCTATTAGATGAAACTGTTCTGTGCAGTCGAAACGTAAATAAAATGTTTCATATTTTACCGGTTGATGTTGAAAGAACTATTCTTTATCCGATGGGAAACCCCCTGGGATGCATAACGAAAATACGAATTTTATTACAGACTTGAAAACTTCAGGTGAGCATAATAATGATATTATAACTATTACGAATAATTGTGCGTGAAGGGAAGAGAAAAACAATCCAACCGTCATCATGTGCAACAACAGAGCAGTCTAAAACTTACAGTGCCTTCCTTAAGGCACGGAGTCCCCCAATCTTGAGCAACAATTACCACCTGACCAGTTACTACGCCAAACTTTGTGGGCGTATTCCACATTCCCGATATCAATTGGAATTGTGGAATCGCCACCAATTGGCAAGTAATGTGAAATCACAGGACCAAGACAGATCCCTCACAACGCCTAGACTATTAATCTTTTGTTCAATGCCTGCAATCCTGAGACTGGTTCAACTCTATCTATCCATTTCTAATACGGAATTTAATTCATTTTGTAGGTTGCGGTACCCATATTACTTTTAAAGATAAAGTGTTCGACTACACTAAGTACTCTTCATGATTTTGACCAACTTACTGAATGGAAGCATTGACACTTTATCAATATAGATGTCAATAGTACTTCAATATCAACTCGAAACTTACTGAATCAAATAAAATAGGAGCAGTAACACCTTCACAGCCCACGTATTAGGTACAGAACTAGAAGCAAAAAATTGGCAAAGTGGTCAACTGTCTCTTGTCAATAAATCTTGACACTTGGTAAAGTGCTACGTAATGAAATGTTTACTTTTGCTGAGGGCAGTTTAATGCATCTGAGTTTGAGCAAGAACTGTGATTCTTGCACTTGAAATTACGAGCTGCCTGTCCAGTGTACCCTGACATGGCGTTACATATCCCAAGGCCATCGGCGAGGTATGTGGTCCAGGATTACAGCACTGCTCACCTGACCATGTAGCATGACTCTAATTATTATACTTGGTTCACACTTGGTTATTTTGACATACATCGCTCGCCGAGCCCACGCTCGGCTTCACTTGCGACCTAGAATCCCGAACGTCTTTGCCAATATTAGGGAAACCCTCTTGATACCATAACGTGCGTTTAGAGTTGGAAAACACCCATTAGCCAAGACCCATAACGATGGCCGCCGCTCGAGTTGGTCGTATATCACCAAGGATGTTAGGACTCACATAAGGCACTTGTGTATTCGAATTGGTCGAAACAGAGGATTTCAGTTAACCATTAAGCTATCTACTGGTAAAAGCTAACTATTTTAGGATTTCGTCAGGCTTACAAATCAACTATTCTTTTAAAATGTTGAACTTTACCAGTTGAGCACTGAAAATACATTAATGTCCTGGTGTGGTTGAATGCCTTGAACCATTTAATAAACTTGAAAGCTTTATTAGCTAAACTTCTCTTCTATGCATAAAATACGCCTTATACCAGATCTTTATTCCAACAATTATAACTTTTTCTTCTCATCAATACTTTCCTAGCGGCACTTTCTGCTCATTCCAATTACTTTCAACCTATTCGTCTCCTCTTAGCAAGGGTTGTTGGCAAAAACGACCTCCGTACCTCCTCCCATGGGAGCATTCAACTGCTAGAACACACTCTTTTTTGACATACTTTTCAGTGGGGACCGATCTATGCAATCTAGGTAGTAAAATGCTGTTTGCTTAATCCCACCATTAAGAATGACGATAGCAGAGCATATAGGAAAAAATGCCATAAATCTTCATAACACTACCATTTTCCAATGCCTAAAAATACCGTCTTTTCTCCTTCTCCGCACTCACTTAATTGACCAAATACACTGGCTAATTGTGCGTGGAATTAAGAGGTAACCCCATTGTACGAAGTTAACAGATCGAATTCGGACAGAAATAATTTAATATAATAATTTAATGTAGAAATTAGTAAATGTTCGAGGTTACCTGTACATCCATGCAGTGAGAAAATCTACAGTTTCCAGGGGCTGCGAGAGCGTTTATCAGTGGAATTTGGCGTTACAGCGTTGACAGATTCATCATTAGATACTTGGATGTGGAAGGGGACTAGTAGTAATATCGTTCTTTGTGAGAAGAATAAAGAACATAAAGATATGTTCTTCATTTCGTTGTTTCAGTCCGTTGCAATTATACAAGTCAATATTTATCTCGACAATATCTCTGATCTTGTGTCAGTTGCTCTAAATGATAAAAACTAAAAATATCAGAACATCAACTTCATGATTCCTATAGTTGTGTTTGGTTCCCATGGCAATAGGTGGAGGTGGGATATGAGTATACGAGTAGGATCAGGAATATAAATATTAGCATAGTATATTCTACGCGTCATTTCGTATGAACACCCCTCACAAATTAAAAAGATTTTCGTGACGTTCAGTCGTGTGACGCAGGAGTGAAAGTGCCGACTACTGAAACATTTAGAGGAAGTTGTGGAAATGCAAAATGTCTCTGAATGAAGTTAGTTGAGTGATGTTTGGAAGGGTGTGATTTGGATAAGTGCTTTTGAGCACAGGAGGTCTCAGGGTGTATCAGTTAACTTAGTTTTGTGAGGAGCTAGAAGAAAACTATTCTCTCAGGGTAACTTCAGCTCTTGGGTATACCGAAATCAACCAACAATACTCCAGGAATCTATTCCGCTAATAATTTGCAACGACTTTTCCTTCTAAGCACTTTTTTTACTTCGCTTAAAATACAACTTTTTCCACATTTTTTTCGTATTTTCGACCTTTTGGCACTAAAATGGTCACAACTCTCTCCTTTTCCATGCACACTCAAATCTAATTGTACCGTTGGAAAGAGCGTTAAATTTCCCATATGATGAGCTCAAGATCAGAAAACTGCACACTAGGATTGTCTTTCCTCCTCAAACTTGACGATTTGACAATTTATGTATTTTTTCCTTTTTAAAAATATTTTGGTGATTTTTTTCCGCTAAAACACGGTCTTTTTTAGATGCCCTCGGAAGCTTGAAACATGGTCCATTTCATCAGCTTGATTATCAGAAATGTAAAGAGAAAAACGGCGTTTGAATGGAAAAACGCGATATTTCAGTGAAAATTGAGTGTTTTTTCACCTTATTACGATTCTCATTAAAGTGAAAAAAAACGCTGCAATCTATTACAAAGTGGTTTATTATATTACTAAATAGATCGCACGTCTACGTAGAACGCGGCTACTATTTCCACTACCTACTAGCAATAACATCGTTATCTGAGAGTTGTAGGTGCCTTTTATAACGAAATTTGATTCTTGGTTGCTAAGGAAGCTCAATTTATTGTGTACAGCACGAAACTCATTTCAACGAAACGAATAATGATCTCATTTGATCACCCGAAAATTGGACGGAGATTGGTCATATTTCAGGCAACATTGTTTTGCGATTCACACTCGTGTTTCTGATTTATTGTAAGCTCGACCTTCAAGTCCTCATAGGGAGCGAATGGTTTGACCTACAAAGCTCTGGGTGGTCTCATTTGATTCCAAAAATTCCATTATAATTTATATAGGTGGAAAAATGCCTTTATATCGAACATTTTTGAGCTAATTTTACCCTCTATTTTCCACCTTTTAGTGATTGACAATAACCAAAAGCTTCGCGGCACAACTAGACACCAAATGGAGCCCATATACCAAATTTCATCTAAATCGGTCCATGGTAACTACAGATTTTGTTTTTCATTCGATTTTTGGATTCTACGTATCTTCAAACGTAAACCATAAAATTTTGAGGGAGAATTAAGGAATGTTTTCCTTGATTGATCCTTCAGGTTCATTATTGGAAATGAAAAATCAAAATGCTGTGCAAAATCAAAAGTTGCAAATTAGTTGTTCCTGAAGTATTGCTGATTGGTTTTGGGGCACCGTGTGTACGAAGTGCTTCTTCAATTGAGGGAAGGGAAGCTGCTCTCAGATCGTAGCATCGTAGCTGAGATCGTACTGAGGAATGGATATATCCGTGTACGATGGGTAGGCCTGGCTAAATGAAGGGTTTTGGTGGTGTAAGGGCCTCGGAAAACTGGTCCTTCGAGGAGGCTTCGGCTGTAATTTCTGAAGGGAGGCTTTTCCTGGAGGAAGGGTAGGAGCTCGCTGGGACTGTAGGGAGGGTAGGGCCAGGCGGCTGGCACCAAGGTTTCCCACCCCGTCACCCTCGACCCCCACCAGGACGAGCGCTCCTGCTGACTCCTCCTGGCGGTGGGGCCTCCTAGCACTTCAGTGTCACGCCGAACCTCGTGCCGGGCTATGCTATGACTATGGTGCTTCAAGTTCTGGAACTGGTCAACTCCGCTCAGGAGGCCTTCTACGCCGACTGCCCCAACAATTCCTTCCTCATCTCCGATCCGGATCAAAACTACCTCACCGGTGAGTCCACCAGTTCTTTCTCCGACGCGTTCTCTCGTTTTCCTTCCCAATTTGTCATAATCTGAGTCAATTCAACAAGTAGAACCTATTCCTGCCTTTTGTTTACCTACCCCCCCCCCTGACAGTCCAAACTTTCGGTCAACCTGATGCATATTACTTACAAGACTTGAGTGCATTTAGCACAATTGTATGCACTTGCATTCACCTTACATTCGCTCCACCTTATTCGCCATAACACATTGCCTTCATCCTCAAAAGCCCAAACTCGAAATCTTTGTTTATCAACAATACACTGCAAGCCAACTTTTCGATGTTTCATTTCAACCAACATCAGGAGAATTTAATTCGCGACTAGCATGTCGCCCAAACCTCCTCGATGTATAGTAGAACTCCTCCTGTATGTATACATAGTTTTTAGTCACCATTCGCTCAATCAGTTAACAATCCCTCATCCACATCATCTGTAACCAATCTAGAAGTCCAGTTTCATATTCCTTCCCTTAAGCTTCTACGAGTTCTGCCACTTCGTCCAAATTCCGCATTATATACCAACCCCGTTCACACTTGCGGCACCATCCTGTGCCGCCTAGGATTCTGCATTCCCCGATTCTTCATCCAAACACCTTTAGAAGAAGACATCCTTGCACTGGTGTTGAGTCCTGCACGTCCCTTGTAAACACGTCTTCATGTATTTTCCATCAAGTAAACAAGTTATTTTGCCCACTTACCGAAAATTCCCACTCAATACTGCGTATCTCATCTCCGTATTCAAAAAGGTACATAAAGGTCTCTCCTCAATCTAAATTCGTTAACAAAATTTTGATATTAAGCTTGGTTTTTCCTCCAAACTATCCTTGCACCTTGTGTATACCCAAAAACTCGTTATTGCGATTAACCAGTATACCAGAAATGTGTCGAAAATGCAGAAACGCTTTATACTTCGTGAGTCTCAAGTATAGGCAGGAATTGGCGTCTGGGTACAATTAAAAACGAATCAGATAACACCAGAAAGAGTTATGTGTCTTGAACTAATGAAATAGATAACGCTTCTTGTATACAGTCTTGAAATCTGCTTTACTCAACCCACTCTAAAGTTACAACACTAGAAGTTGGTTTTCTGGTTATCTATTCGCGCACATTCTTGAACGATCGAATGTACGTAAGCTTAAAAAGTATTTGTGCAATGCTTCGCGTAAAACATGAAACACCCAGACCATTCGATTCCCTGTGATCTTTGTGTTTGAAGCTGAGATAGACATCAGCAAGAGTTGGAAAATTCTAACTAATACCACCCAGACTATTCGATCCCCTGTGAACTTTGTGTTTGAAGCTGAGATAGACATCAGCAAGAGTTGGAAAAATCTAACTAATACCACCCAGACCATTCGATCTCTTGTGATCTTTGTGTTTGAAGCTGAGATAGACATCAGCAAGAGTTGGAAAAATCTAACTAATACCACCCAGACCATTCGATCTCCTGTGATCTTTGTGTTTACAGCTGAGATGGACATCAGCAAGAGTTGGAAAAATCTAACTAATACCACCCAGACCATTCGATCTCCTGTGATCTTTGTGTTTGAAGCTGAGATGAAAATCAGCAAGAGTTGGAAAAATCTAACTAATACCACCCAGACCATTCGATCCCCTGTGATCTTTGTGTTTGAAGCTGAGATAGACATCAGCAAGAGTTGGAAAAATCTAACTAATACCACCCAAACCATTCGATCTTTGTGTTTAAAGCTGAGATAGACATCAGCAAGAGTTGGAAAATTCTAACTAATACCACCCAGACCATTCGATCCCCTGTGATCTTTGTGTTTGAAGCTGAGATAGACATCAGCAAGAGTTGGAAAAATCTAACTAATACCACCCAAACCATTCGATCTTTGTGTTTGAAGCTGAGATAGACATCAGCAAGAGTTGGAAAATTCTAACTAATACCACCCAGACCATTTGATCCCCTGTGATCTTTGTGTTTGAAGCTGAGATAGACATCAGCAAGAGTTGGAAAATTCTAACTAATACCACCCAGACCATTTGATCCCCTGTGATCTTTGTGTTTGAAGCTGAGATAGACATCAGCAAGAGTTGGAAAATTCTAACTAATACCACCCAGACCATTTGATCCCCTGTGATCTTTGTGTTTGAAGCTGAGATAGACATCAGCAAGAGTTGGAAAATTCTAACTAATACCACCCAGACTATTCGATCCCCTGTGAACTTTGTGTTTGAAGCTGAGATAGACATCAGCAAGAGTTGGAAAAATCTAACTAATACCACCCAGACCATTCGATCTCTTGTGATCTTTGTGTTTGAAGCTGAGATAGACATCAGCAAGAGTTGGAAAAATCTAACTAATACCACCCAAACCATTCGATCTTTGTGTTTGAAGCTGAGATAGACATCAGCAAGAGTTGGAAAAATCTAACTAATACCACCCAAACCATTCGATCTTTGTGTTTGAAGCTGAGATAGACATCAGCAAGAGTTGGACAATTCTAACTAATCCAAACCACCCAAACCATTCGATCTCTTGTGATCCTTGTGTTTTATAGCTAGGCATCAGAAAGAGTTGGAAAAATCTAACAAATATTACCCTGACCATTCGACCCTCTGTGTTTCATATCTGAGGTGGGCATCTATATTTCCTATTGGGAAACTCTAACAAATACGACGAATTTGTAAGTCAGTCAAAACGTTTATACGTTGAAAACTTCGGTAAAACCGACTATTTTTGGCGGAATGTCAGGCCGTCTGAGGAGGTTGGTAACGTAAAAGTAGACTCTACAGGTGGTCAGGAGCACGTGCCCCGGCCTCTCATCTGCTTCAAGCACCTGTTCTTATTCACGAAGCCACCTGCGCTCCTTCGCTTCTCCTTACAACATATTAACCCTTTTATTATTGATTATCCTTATTTTCAAGCAAACGTCTCGTAAACCTTCGTTTCGTTGCTCGATGATTTTCGTTCGTGTTAGTCGTGAAAATCCCGGACGACTTCCACAAAATCCTTCGAGTTGGGTGAACTTTCCCATTCGTGAAGTTGGGGGTCCACATCCGTTTCCGTTGCTTTGTAAAGATCGGTCGGCCGAACGTTGCACTATTTCCTGCTGGATCAACACCCTCATTGATGCCCTGAGCTATGAATCGCAGCTACGAAACTCATTACATTGCGTAGGGTTGATAGTGCATTCCATCTCTCCTTCTGTTAATAATGACTTGTCAACATACGGATTGATGTATATTCATTCTAAAATAACGAAGTTAACTATCTTTAATCCCTAATTCATTCAATTATACAGTCAACGTAATGTAAACCTTGCCTTGAAAAGTTTGAGTGTATATTAGTATAGAAAAACTCGATGAGCTTAAACTTAGCTTTAGTTGTAACTGAAAGAAGAGCTAAACTGAGCTTTTGAAGACCAAATTTCCAGATTAATTATGACAATTTTCTTGATTGCTGAGTAGAGTAAAACCTTGGCCTAGTTCCACTCGATTATGATAGTCATAAATGCCACTCTCACTGATCCGCTCTTGTGAAACATCATTTGCAACGATGTATTGATTGTTCACCGAACCCATAAATGGAGGTAAGTAGGACGTGGAATCAGCTGTCAATTTGGTTCTATTGTTTTGGGATACTCATTTGAATCCCCTCGTTGGCAACAACACCCCTGCCATGGTGGTCGATGTTGCAACCTGTGAAAGTGAATTTGAGATTTTGACCGGAGGCAACCGTAGACAGTCGTATCGCACATATGATTCAGTTCTCTCTATCTGGAATGCACTTCTCGCAGAGTAAGATCAATATTATTGTTTAGAAAAACTAACTCCTGGAGGTATTATATTTCAACAACAATAACTCGACATTTTCCTACAATATTCCAAATCCATCGTTTAAAAAAATTTCAACTAACAGCCGAAACATTTGAGAGCTATAATATTATTACGCATATCTTCGAATCCCTCCGGTTTACTATTTATGGGATTTTGTGCATAAAGGCATAACTACAGCTCTGCTAGTTAGAGCCCTCAATAAACTGGTCACTCAGCACGTATGGATTTGTGATGTTCAATTCTCTACGTACTTTTAATCGTAGGCTAGTGATATTGACTATATCGATACCTTAAAGAGCAAAGGCGCTAGCTATGTCCTTATCTTCCACATTTTCAATTTATTTTAATTTCAGAAAAACTCTATTCAACAAACTATTATTGACCTTCTTGATGATTATAGCTTGAAAATTTCTTGAAGAAATTAAAGAGTTCAGTGTAATAAGCCATTATTTTAGGAATTGTGCACTGGTGAAGCATTTTTTTTGCGTTTTTCCCAAAACTCCGTTTTTGGACAAAGCGCCTTTGTGCTTTAAGTTATCGATATGCCCAATTTGAAGTTATGTTCCACATTTTGAATTGGTTCAACAATTTTCCAGGATACTTGGAGCTTTCCAGCTATACTGAAGACTAATGAACTCAAGAATAGGTTTTCTAGTTGGGGCGCAACATTTATAGATAAACGTAGAACCGTACTACTTTCAGATTGATGATCTTGTAGTCGTTTTGAATTCTCGAAGGACCCTAAAAGTGACCACTTTTTGAAAAGGTACAATCGGAAGAGCCTTGTAGGTTAAAATACAATTCTTCGCCTCCGAATTTACCAACCAGATTTTTGTTTTACCTTTTTTGAAACGGAGAAATACTCATTTCCACTTCTAAGATTGAACATGAAAATGATTCTTGATCTTGTCACTTAAGACTAATTTCAACAAGATCGTGGATAATTCGGTAGGTATAGGAGAGGATAAGACATAAGCAGGAAATTAATTTAAATGATAACTACTCATTCATATAGGGAACATCAAAATATTGTTTAACCAAGTTCATCTTTTTGTTTTCCAATTTCTCAATTTGTTTGACCGATTTCCACGGAAGCATACCTAGGTTGTGTGATATAGGTAGTTTTTTTAACTTAAATAAATTGCGGGTTGAACGAATGTACGCGAGGATTTTACAGTTTTGCGAATAGATTCAACCCTCAGTGTACCGGAGTTATCTACTCCCTGTAATCAACAATTTGATACATATTTCCGCTCTGAAGTCGTAACAGTTTTCACGGCCAGAATACTTTTTCTTGAAGGAAAGTTATCAAGGAAAGAAACAGCCATTTATTTGACAACCTACCACAATATTAGGAAGGAAGCAAAATATAGAGGAGATGGCTTCAAATCATAACATACCAATAGATTTGAAGCTATATTGTTGGTTTTGCTGATAGATTACACTCATTTTTCGACGACATTTTAGTCATGAATTTCTGAATGCAACTCCTGGTATGGGCATTGTATGAAAGATACACAGATCGTGGTGGCTGTGTAAACAGTATCGATCAGACTAGTCTATTCCACTCAAACTGTTGAATAATGTGGTTCGGAACACAACTGAGGCTAACAATGCACTCTCAAGTAGCAGAAAGGAAGCTACTGAAACGTGGGAGCTGAGCTTTGTGCATTATGGCAAAGTTATCTAATTGAAAATTCATAGGACTCTGCCTGACACTGAGTGTTAACTACCTGCTTTACACGTAGGTTTAACGGGTTTACTATTATTAGATTCAACGGCAGTATGTTAATAAATATTCGTGTTGTACGGTTCGCAGATGAGGAAGGTGCTTCAAATAGTCTATTTTGAGACTTCTTGAATAGGTAGTGCGAGATGGAAAACGCCTAAAACTTGGATATTTGCCGAGTCGGGCGTGCTGGTGAGCGAGTCATAGTCGGGAGAGGAGGACGCGCTGTGATTGGAGCGCTGGGCGCATGCGCAGAGGGTCGATACAAATACATGAGGCGGTGTCCTTTCTTTTCCGTCCCGCCGAGAAAAAGGATGATGAACTTGGCCTTTTGACGTTGAGGTTCCCACCGCTCCGGTTCACTACCGCTTTTCTTGCACCGCGCTGTCCGCGGGATAATGGTGAGAGTCGGCCGCCCGGGTGTTCGTATCTCCTTCCGAAGACCTTCCGCCCATCGCAAAATAAATAACTGGGATCAGCCCAGTAATACAGCCAACTGAGAAATATATTCCGTACTTCACACATCCTAGACTATGCATAGTTAGATTCAGTTCCCTTTTCTTCTACTAGCAATCCATACAATCTGTCACATTCTGTCGTATTCCTCGTGAGCAACACAGGTAATTTTGCTTCCGAGTCTACCAAGGTAGCGGAAGCTTTGTTTTCACTTTTCAAGGTTGAAAAAAAAAAAGTTCTCCAAAATCTAAATTTCCACTCGCGTTTTACGTTTCAGACTTTCCTGAACAAATTTGGTTCCGTGTCTGTCTGTGTCCCCTATGAAAATCATTACCCCCGGGCTGATAGTAGCCACTGCGCGTGCGCAAAAGTACATTTCCTTGTTACAGCCGTAACTTCTACATTTTCCAACAACATTCAGAGATAGTGTCGGTTGATGTGTGGGGTCCCCTAAGATGGTAGTGCAAGGTATTTATAGATTGATGTTTTGAGACCAACTACTTAGCATCGGATCATCTATACAATCGGGTTATGGATACGAGGAAGCTATGTGCCACACCCACTTGGCAGACTTTTACTTTTTCGCAGAAAGTTCTAGTTCTCTCAAACATAATTTGAAATCCTTGAACTGTAGGACCGCTCCTATTTCTTATATTCATAAACAGAATTGAGGATATCCCATTGAAAGGAAAATTATACCTCTTTGCTGACGTTACCGCCATTTTGTGTTCAGCCAGTGACTAGGACTAAGTGTTTTCTCAGGCTAATCACGAAATAAAATTGATTTATGAGTGGTTGTCTGTGAACGCTCTCCGCTGAAATGTCTAGTATTTTCTGGATCGCAAAGTAGGAGGATTTCTTGTGAATGTTATCGTCAAACTTAGGGTTGTACATTCGATTATCATCTTGAAAAAACATCTATCATGGTAATAAAAACGGAGTTGAGTAGAACGTTGTCTATTTCCACGAAAATAATGAGTTACAAGTTAAATCGATTTCGACGGTTAGGTCATCATCAGTAACAAACAATAACTACATATATCAATAACAATAAGTTATTGTTTGTTACTGATGATGGCCTACCCGTCGAAATCGATTTTACTTTTAACTCATCATTTTCTTGGAAATAGACAACGCTCTACTCAACTCCGTTTTTATTAAAATGGTTTTCCACAATCTCATCGCGAGTGATTTTATTCGTATCTATCATGGTGTTCAATCTTTAAATTAAGCATGTATCAAGTTAACCACCATCAAGGTACTTTTTATATTTCCTGTCCAATGTAAAGCGAAGTCTCATACAGCTTTCCTCAGTAACCACTCTACTGCATTCATCCGTTTCCCAGCTAGATTATGTTCACATACAAATTTCAATTAACTCGAGAGTTTAAATTGACTCGCTGAATTTAAACAAAAACCACCTCAGTTCGTAGTTGAATCCATCTCAGCCACCCTGAATGAGAGGACCGTTTCCAGACGTGGCCTGCCCTCGTTTTCTTTGCCCGATTCTGTCGCAAACGGGTCTTTTGTGGGATCGGCGAAGGATGCGATCGAATAGCTAGGTACAGGAAGTCGATGGCGAGAGGGGGGTACAATGGAGACGAGCCGGATGGGACATTTGAGTAGGAGGAGGCTGTGAAAGAGTTTTTTTAGGCCGTAGGTTTACTACGTGAGTACAGAAACGTGAGGTATATCAATGAAGGTACAACAACAAGCGATTGAGGTAGGCGATCCTACTTTATTATACGAGTAAAAGTATGAGAATATGTGGATCACACATTTGAAGGGTCACGGGGAAGAAGGATCAAACTCCATTTTTTGGTCGAATTGAGATAAGCACGCCATCGTGTTGCTTGGGAGGAGTAGAACCGAAGGGTTGTTTCACTTTGGGGAAGAAAAATCGCATTCATTCGTTTTAAAGCTAAAACAAATACGAGGCTCCGGGGAAGGAGGACAGATTCCGTGCACTCGCAGGGAAGAAAGATCAGTATCCGATTTAAAGACCCCTTACCTCTCCTTTGCATGGGTTCTACGTCATCCCACCAAAAAATTCATCAAGAACAAAAGCTCCTACTTCGGAGTATATAAGACAGCTGTATTAACCCCTTTCACCTAGAAAAAAATACTTCAGAACCAACAGCAGGTGGGGAACCTTTCCAACGGCCCCATATCCATCAAACCAGCAAAATCAAAGGATTTAAAACACCTTTGTCAGTTTCTCGTCAACCCCGATGCTAAACTTTTCTGACACTGTCCAGCGGGTTGGGGTATGAAGGAGATGACGCCATTTTATATTGCTACGACTCTTTGGATGAATGATATTTCATTGAGTATGTTTCGTGTTTGCGCTGTTCCAACTATGTTTTGTATAGAACTATACTTAATTTGAAAATAAAGCTCTTTTTGTTGATCATTTTTCTGAAGTTAACAGTAAGGTACCTACAAACCCTTGTAAATTTACTAAAGTGAATTAAGAAATTTGAATAAACATTAGGTAACTCGGTGATATAATATTAGGCATTATGGTGACCGAGAACGCGAATAAAAAGTGGGGAAAAAAGGTCAAAGTCCATACCTAGTTTGAAATTTTTATATTATTTCTGGAAATTATCTTCAATCTACTTAATGTTCTTTCTTGTCACTTAAACATAATTGTTCCTGGCCAGTTGGCCCATACAGTTCACTTTTTTCATGCATGGCGTCTGCCTGGGATGACTTCTAACTTTGTTTTTCGATTTTCTCAGAATCAGGAAAAGATTTCGATCCTTTGATCCTTTTTCCCCATGACCCTTCATTTTTCTTCATACATTTTATATTCATCACCGGACTTTCCAAGGTCACCATGAACACTTTCTTCAAAACCTACCGTCATCAAGCAATCCGCGCCTTTCCAACTCCTCCTCCATAATGAATCTTGCCTCAATATGTCCAACATTTCAGCAATTAACTTAACTCATATTAGATAGTCACGAGCATTTTCATTGGTAACCCTAGAATGGTAGCTCGATGGGATGAAAATCTGCCTAGTGGGTCTAGCACTTAGCTTCCTCTACCTACATCTATTATCCATACTTTAACTCGCACAATTCCCTGAAATTTTGATCAAAATTTGATGACAACTTAGAAAGTAACTCATGAATTTGTTTCGAGAATTTTTTGCGCCTCGGCTATATCCAAAGTAGCTAGGTATATTTTTTTAAAATATATATATTTTTAGGTGTGTTGACAAGTAGAATGATAATGATAATTCAGGGTGTTGAATGACCAATCTTTTCTTGGATTACTTCTTTCAATTATGACGTTTCGACTGCAGGAACTGGGTCCTAATCATGTAAATATGTTGTTTTTGTCGTCTTGGCTCTCCTGGTTACAAGTTGTTAACAATAACACTTTGGTATGATTCATCAGACGTTTGTTGCTGGTGAGACCAGTAGTCAAACTGTAGGATCTCACTTGAGTACATTATTATTAAGTTGTGTTTGGTTGCCATAGCGACGTTCAATAAAATTCATTCTGGGTTTGGAATCCGAGTTCTATCAAGTTTTAATTTATTTCTTACTTGTAATTGGAAATCCTTTATTGGCGACAGAGGATAATGAGAAGACGAAAGCAGCAGGAGGTATGGGAGGCCGAGGATACGATGGATGAGGTATTGGCATGCCGAATGGCGAAATTTTCGTTCAAAGAATTTAGGTCCGAAATATTGTGGGACGATTATCTCGGACATTTTGAGCTCAATTGTAGGGTGAAGGGTCTCGGAGGTACTTCCGACGAGTATCAAGCAGCGCGGCGGGATCTTCTACTTTCCAACATAGGGACAGAAAATCTCAAGGCACTTGGGGACAATAATAAGTAATTATTGTAAAAGTATTATAAAAAATTATTGTTTGTCTACTGTTATTGTTAACAACTTATAACCAGGAGAGCCAAGACGACAAAAACAATATATTTACATGATTAGGACCAGTTTCTGGAGTCGAAATGTCGTAATTAAAAGAAGTAATCCAAGACAAGATTGGTTAGTCAACACCCTGAATTATATATTTTACATATATCTGTTATTTTGGTAGTACAGCGTTGAAGCTTAGAGTTCAGGGATGTAAGATACCAGGCCTTGATCAACTTACGTGGAAAGAGGTTGCCAAATTGCTTTAGGGAGTTTGCGCGCCAGTGATCAACAACTATAGGAGAAGAGCCGCTCTAAATACGTTGGAACGTAACAGGTGTTACCTCACGGGTCTGATGTCTCTTTGCTGGAGTTTCGGAACATCTGATCGTCCCAAACCGTTGAATTTACTCTTTTCCAAAAAACTTCGTAGCTACTCGTTGACGGTCTAACTAATCGAACAGTGGTTTTCATTGATTTTGTAGCTTATGAAGTAACGACTGGTTTAATTAATAATTATTAACTTATAGAAAATGAGAGAAAAAAACACTTTATTGAACATTGTAGAAGGAGAAAAGGTGGACAAGGACTCCAGTAGTTCACGAAACGTTATAGAATTGCTTCGAATCAATCTTCTTCTTGAGATTTGTTTTATTTTGATGAAATCATGAAATAAATGTAAAACCTCGTCGTAATTTCGACAAAAGTTTCTTCATCAATATCTCTTCATCTAAGTGTTTCATTTCAATTTCCACGAATTCGATAGATCGCGTGTTTTTCCTCAAAATTTGCAAACACTCCTAATTCGAAAGAGCAGGTGTTTCTGGAATTAAATTCGTAATTTTTCAGTATTTCGGCCTGTTTAAATGGGTTTTTGACAAAGTGTGTTTCATCTGATTGAAAAGCGAGTGAAAAGTAGGTGAAACTTCACAACGACAAAAACCCATTTGATCATTTTGTTGATCAGGTCCAAAACTCGCAGATCACAGTGTTGTGGGAGGACTGATTCTGCCCTTGGAAGAATCAAGGGCGAGTCGTGCTTGTAAACAATAATTCCGCTCAAGATACCATCGCGATTCCGAGCACAGAAATTAAACGTGTCTTCTTCACTAGATTTTTGAGTCGGTGATCTTTTGTGTGATTATACAGGGTTTTTCTGTGCAGCCACGTGAGACGGAATCAAGGAATCTGCGAGTCCTTGTCCATCATTAGACTTTCATTATAGTCCCCTGTGCTTCCCTAATGTGAGCTCATAGAAGTATTATTGCTACTGAAAAATCCTCGATCGTAATAAGGCACTATCAACGTAACTATATTGGCACCACACTCGAGAATACCGGGTTACAGTGACATTCCGGGTGACATTCTTGGTTCCCTATGGAGAGCAACTGTAATGGGATCAAACAAATCCTGAACAGGTCCTTTCTACCCTTAATCTATACAGGGTGTCCAAGTAACTACGCTCCCCCCACTTATTTTCTCTAATAGTGTAAGAAAAAAAATCGGATTAACGCTATTCTTCATAATTTTTTGCGTAGAATTCAAAAATGACAAAATTGCGCAGTGCGCAATCGCGCAACTGTGCGCAATCATGATCAACTTTGTTTTTTCAAATGAGAACCCCCATTTTTTATTGCAGATTCGGATTCTACTTCAAATTTTATGAACATTTTACTTCGACAACTTCTTTTTTTGGAGGCGCGCAACCCGCACAGCGAGCGCTCAAAGATGCGCAACCCAGAGATTGCGCCACAGTTGAGATGAAGGTAGACCTCAAGTGCGGCACATCACTTAGCACTGTTTTTCCACGCTGAATTGCGTGGTGATGTCCCTTTCTTGATTCGATTCCATTTTACCTCATTTACAGCCAAAAAAGTCAATTTTTGAGAAGGAAATCATCGATTTTCTAACGAAGGGTAGTGATCATCCTAATAAAATGTAAAAAAAAATTAAATTTTGCGATAATTATGTAGTAGTTTCCCGTTATTTTACAATTTTAAAATTTTAATTTTTTTTACATTTTATTAGGATGATTCATTACCCTTTGTAAGAAAATCGATGATTTCCTCCTCAAAAATTGACTTTTTTGGCTGTAAATGAGGTAAAATGAAATCAAATCAAGAAAGGGACACCACCACGCGATTAAGCGTTGAAAAACACTGCTAAGTGATGTGCCGCACTTGAGGTCTACCTTCATCTCAACTGTGGCGCAATCCCAGGGTTGCGCATCTTTGAGCGCTCGCTGTGCGGGTTGCGCGCGTCCAAAAAAAAAGTTGTCGAAGTAAAAATTTCATAAAATTTGACGTAGAATCCGAATCTGCAATAAAAAATGGGGGTTCTCATTTGAAAAAACAAAGTTGATCATGATTGCGCATGGTTGCGCGATTGCGCACTGCGCAATTTTGTCATTTTTGAATTCTACGCAAAAAATTATGAAGAATAGCATTAATCCGATTTTTTTTCTTTACACTATTAGAGAAAATAAGTGGGGGGAGCGTAGTTACTTGGACACCCTGTATATAAAATTTTTAATGATCTTCATTGAAATTCATTTTAATTTTGATTGAATCATCAGAAACATCTCATTTTTATAACACTCATAACTTCCACCATTTGCGACCGATTTTAATCATTTTCAAGTACCTATTTCGAGGTTCCCTATGATGGTCCCTATCATCTTTCTAGGTCAGTTGATTCTAAAATTGGACTCTTAGATAATTCCATTGAACTAAAGTCGAGATCTGATATCTGAGTTCTGGTGCCCTGAATTCAAGCACCGTTTTGGTTTATTATTTCCAATCGAGCAAGAAAAAAAAAGTGTAACCCCTATTCAAAACTTACGGGGTTTACGTTTCAAGATATGTAGAATCCAAAACCGAATAAAACATTTTCGGTCCATCCGCCACAATCGTCACATTCCGGTTACCACTGAACGATTTTTGTTATTTTCAGTCAATTCTAAGGGGTGAAAAATACAGGTTGTGATTTTCAAAACTTCCTAGCTCTAAAACTTTCGTTATAAAAGTATTGTTTTTTTTCACCAGTTTTGAAATAAAATTGAATTATTAGAATCGAATAAGACACCCAGAGCTCTGTAGGACAAACCGTTCGCTCTCTATGAGGACTTTGATGAAAGTTTGATGAAAGATAGAGCAGAAACACGGTGTGAATCGCAAATGAATGTTCACTGAACGAATTTGGCCAAATATTCGTTCAAATTTCGACTGATCAGTTGCGATTTGTGTTCGTTTCTTTGAATAGAGTTTCGTGTTGTACTCAATTGAGCTTCTTTAGCACCCAAGAACCAAATTTCGTTATGAAGGCACTCACAGCTCTCCAATAAGGATGTTATTCATGGTGGTTACTTTCTGTGAAACCGATTGTTCACCTTGCTCGACAATATTGTTGGCTGGCAAGTAGTAATGCCATTAATGGGAATAGTCGTGTGCTTTGAAGACGCTCGATTTATATAGAAATGCAATATACTATTGTGTAATAATTCGCAGCGTTTGTCCATATCAATCCTTTTTCCAAAGCAACTAGTTTTCTACGCCATTTTTGATACGGTGTATTTCTATTCCAAGTTATATCATGTGAAAGCATTCGAGTTGAATCAACCAATTTTATTGTAGACCAATAATTGTAACTATTTGAACTCTTTCGTAGAAAATCATTAGCTTATGATTGTACAAATCAGTCTGGTTTTCCACCGCCTGACTCAGAGATCACAATATCACGACTTCACGTATCTTTTTCTTATCCTGCGGTTTTTCGTAATGTTTCAGGTGGTTACAACCAGTTAAGAAGTCCACTCTGTGGTGAAGGCGTCAAAGATGAGAGTCCTCCACCCCCGTCCTCGCAAGCGCCGTTTCTTCTGAGGTCCCCAGCGCCTCCACCACCTCCTCTGTATCACATCAAACAAAGTGAGTCACATTACTCAACTAGTAATTAACACGTTCAGTGCGGGAGCAAATTCCTTAAACTTCACTAAAGTGCGGTACGAGTCTCATTGACCTCGTTTCCCTGGACCAAGTTTTTCATGTTTTTTCCCCCCAAAACTCATTTCCAGCAGACTAAGTAATTTTCCAAGAGTTTATACCTGTAACTATGTACAACAACCGCAGGCCACAGATCAACGAAATATTTTCCATATTGCAGTACCATATTAACCAAATATATATCGAAAAAATTTAATTCGAAGGTTATTTTCTAGTTGTGTTCAATTTTTCCAGCAAGCTCATGGTTGGATGGAAAACGATGGATATGAGCCACTTTGAAAAACAACAAATTTTTGCTTGTGTGAAGAAAAATCTCCTCTTCATTTTCTTTTATTGATTTACCCAGTATTTTCAATAATGAACCTTCAGAATCGAACAAGAAAAAATATTCTAACCCCTTTCAAAATTTGATGGTTTACGTTTCAACCGAATTTAAATTTTAGAAAAAAAGTTTTATAGAAAACAATGGGATAGATATAAGCCGTTTTGTGGGCAAACCCGATTTTTGGCAAGCTTTTAAAGCGAGATGCAAACAGATTCGGAAGTTATACAACTCGTGAGGTGATCCCAAAAATTCAAAATCCGTGAAAAAATAATTTTTTTAAAAATCAGAAAGAGTAAAAAGTAGATAATATCTACTAGCTTACATTATAAGCTCGTTTGAAAGTAAACTCTTACTTGTACATCTCACCTTCGTATTCTTATAATACTAGATTATTAGTGTGAAAGGATCAGACTTCTGGGTGAATCGCCCTAAAATAGCCCTATAGCCCTAAAAAAATTCTTGTGAACGATTCCGGGCGATTAAAAATTACGGTACATTTTATTTATTTATTATTATTTATCTAATAATCGTGGTGTGAAGGGAAAAACAAGTTTATGTTTTGTGAAACATTCCAAGATACACGAAGCTGAGAGACCTCCTTTTTCTTCGAAGTGGGTCAAAAGTACGAGCGGGAGACCTGAGACTGGGATCTGTGGATGTTTCAGATGGATACAGCCAATTGGGGGAGGGTTCCGGAGGCGGGGACGAAGGCGGGGGCTACCCGCCTGCCGCCCCCACGCCCCACGAGCCGTCCGACTACCAGACGCTGGACAACCCCCACGCTCCGCCCTCGTACCTCGAGTCCAACTCGCCCGAGTTCTACTCATCCAACGCCTCCAACCACCAAGTCATTGACCAGAAATATCTCCAGTCACAGTACACTAAAGGCTACCTTCGAGCAGGTAAGTTTCGTCATTATCTGTCTGTTATAAGTTTAACATGGAACATGTTATTGCCCTAAGGTAAACTATCCGAAAAACGTTACGCGGAAGGGGGACGCGAAAGTGTCACGCTCGTTTTAAACACTCCGATCCTACGCCTATTCCAACACTCCGATCCTACGCCTTTTCCAACACTCCGATCCTACACCTTTTCCAACACTCCGAGTTTCAACACGCGCCGAGTTTCGAATCACCACGGTCCTCATTGATAGAGCAAACTCTCCTGATCCAGAGCCTGATACCGAACTAATCAAAATTGCGTAGTAACTCTTAAGGGTGGAAAAAGAGCGATTTTCTAGTTAAAACCACCTACTTTTCGGCCGTCGTTTCGAAAAATTCCATTAAAATCCAAAAATGGTATGATGTAATACCACCACGTGATTCAGCGTCGAAAATAAATGAAAAAACATGTATCACATTTGGCACAATCCAGAGGTTGCGCATATTTGCGCGCTCACTGGACGGGTTGTGCGCAATCGAAAAATCGGTTGAGGGGTCTAAAATTCATGAAATTTCACGTAGAATCTAAATCTGCAACAAAAAATAGGGGTTCCCATTTGAGATAACAAAGTTGGTGTGCGTTGCGCACGATTGCGCACCGTGGTCATATTTGAGATCCTTGGGAAAAATCATGAAGATTTTTTTTAAAAGTTTACTAATATCTGGACGATTTCAGCAGGGGGGGGAGCTCTTGAGCCACCCTGTATATATATAATTTTCTTGTCCAATATAAATACAAATTCATGAAAAAAATGTATCCAAAAACCACTCTCCTTCAAACATAATGCCTGTCCCGAGCGGACGAGTTCTTCAGTCACATTACTAGTATAGCTACAGAAATAATCATTTCTACAAAAGCAAACACCAGTTCAACATTAAACGGAAATAAAAAAAACATATGCATTGAGATACTCGTACCAAAATAATACATGAACAAGACGAGCCAATACATTTATGTTTTATTATTATTCATTTATTTATTTTTATTATTATTATTATTATTATTTTTGCTCCTTTACTACCGAAATATTTTATTTGTGTCTAGCAATTATGCGTTCTTGAGCTTCCAGTACAATTTCATCTCTTTGTCTGTATCGCAGATAAATCCCTTTTGGGATAAAACTGTAAGAACTTATACCACGATTTTGATGCAAGTTTTAGATAATGTGGATTAGTGGATAATGTGGATTGGATTAGTCTCTAGACTGCCAAATAGTATCGTAAGCGGACGTGATTGTTAGCAATGATAAAAATAAAGACATGTTGAATCGGTCCTACTCCCAACATTATATAGCATTTTTCAGTCAAATGACACCTTTTTTCTGTCAAATGAAACTTCGTACCGACCAAATGGAACTTCGATCCAATCAAATGAAACCTCTTTTCAACCGAATGAAACTTTTTTGAACTATCCATAAAAAATAACTTTATTTAAGATTGTTGCAAAACAAGTTAATACAGAGGCACTGCAAATTCATTTAATGAAGCGGGTGTCCAGCAGCTGCGGCAGACAGTTTCATCATCACGTTTATGACGAAGTTGGAGCTGTCTGTCGCGGTGATTGTTTCGACGCTGCGAACTATGACCTCCTCGATGTCATGATTCTGACTTGCTGTGACCTCGATGTCACAGTGATCAGCAATATGGTTGGACCAATGAGTTTCATCTGATTGAAATAAGGTTTCATTTGATTGGTACGCGATCTCGTTTGGTAGGTAGGAGGTTTCATTTGATTGGAACAAAGTTTCATTTGGTCGGTACGAAGTTTTATTTTATAGAAAAAAGGTTTCATTTGACTGAAAAATGCTATACATGTATTATATCC
Organism: Apolygus lucorum; assembly: GCA_009739505.2. Taxonomy (NCBI): domain Eukaryota; kingdom Metazoa; phylum Arthropoda; class Insecta; order Hemiptera; family Miridae; genus Apolygus; species Apolygus lucorum. The sequence continues at coordinate 28,018,207 of CM019167.2, forward strand.
GTGGAGGAATATTTTCCTTTGTTTTCGACCGTTTCAATGATACTTGACAAAAAACCTCTTTAAGTATATATTTATTCCTACATATTTTTTAATATTATTGGTTGGACAAAAACACGGCAAGAGACTTACAACAGATCTGTACGTGTCTCACAAGCGTCGTCAGCAGGCTGAAGTTAAGAGTTGAGATAGTCAATCTCCCTCAAAGAGAGTGGTAGGTAGAAGGGTGAGAGGTAATGGTAGGCAACGGGAGTGAAATGTAAAATCAAATACCAATAGGATAAAAGTCGAGAAGTGGAATGAATTGATGAATCAATAATGATTGAAGAATTAATAATTAATTTTTTTTATGAATTGAAAAAAAAGTTCCGAATTAAAAAAGTAAAATATAGGTCCTAGGTGTTGATATTACCATAATACAGGTGTAGATATTACATATCATACATTATTTTGGTAGTGAAAGGGAAAAACACTCGCGGTGTACTACGTCAGTCTTTGATTTTACAGAGTGGAGAAAAGAAAAGTAGCATAAATGTGAAAAAACTTACAGGAGATCGAAATATTTCGCTCACAGCGTCGTCAGCCTGAATAGACATATTTTCAAATTTATGTTACTTTTCTTTTCTCCCCTCTGTAAAATCAAAGACTGACATGAATTATACATTATTCTACATTATTATTATGTAGATTCTTGCTTGCAGATCAGGTAAAAACAAACAAAAAATCTTACTATTGTATGGAGTTCGAGCAGCCAAACCATTTCTTTACAGTACAATTTTAGAGTTGAATAGAGTAAATTGTAGTAGCTCTTCTTAAATAAATACGAAATCTAATTGGCTTAGCAAGGATTCATTTAGACTGCAGTGGAAGCGAGACTATTAGGTACTTATTGGCCACAAGTCAAGCCTCATTTCTTAAAAATTCCCAACGAAAACCTCAAATTTTTACAAGGTGAACTAAACTATTTGGTCTTCAAATTCCAAATGAAGGGTTCTAAAAGGTCACATATTGACTGCAGAAATAATTTATCAAAAACAAAACAATAACCGTACGAAATTGGCAGTAAATGCAACCCCTAATTATCACTTATGCAAGATTAAATTTTGCTAAAATCTCACTGTTAATCGTTCAAGAAGATTGTTAGTTTTCCAATCATTCTCTATAAATAGTTGACATCACCAACAACTTTGAGCACTTGAAATTTGCCTTATTTTCAAATTTGGGTTTGAAAAATCTTGTAAATTGGAGTGTAATTATCATTGAGCATTATTGAGCACCATTGTGGTCTATAAGCACGTAATAGACATTTCATTAAAGAATCCAAGAACCTAATTTATCAACGTACAAGAGAATTGTGAGCAGTATACATATGAAAGTGACACTGTTGCGCAGATAGGGGTTTATTCGGAAATTATGCAAATGCCCGATTGACCCTGTTTCTATTGTCAGTTTAACAGTTCCTTAACGTTTGGTATTGGAATATGATATTTATTCGTACTGGGTTATACCCATATAAATATTGATAATTACACTTTCAATTCGATAAATGATGAAGTTAAGGTAAACGAAAATCCACTAGAGATAATCGTTCGAAATGGCTTTCATTGTCGGTGCCTTCTTACCCAAAACCAATTCAAGTAACAAAGACTGTTTTTTAAGATCCGACGAAAGAACCTACTACACTTATATAGCTTTTCAATACTTTGTAAAGTTTGGAAATTTAAGTGTTGAAAGAGGTGATTTTTTCCTAAAGAACTGGCACTTCGAGTCAAAATTGCTGAGTATTCTCGTAAGCTGGTATTAAATCATTTCAGAATTCGTAACTTACTTTTTTTAGAAGAACATCAACGATTACGAAAATTTCCATACCTACTGTCTGAATTTGAATAATTGGTTATGTGAATCTTCATTTAGTCTTCCCAAATAATGTTCTTCGTGATTTCACTCCAACTTACGCCTACGTGTATCCATCTGAATTCAATGCATACAATTCACTTTCCTAAATACCAATTCTTATGGATCTTCAAGTTGTTTGACTCAAATTGCATCTATTTCAACCTGCCATGATGCAACTCTGATTCAATCCTCCATATAATTTTCTCGACCATATCAAAATTATAAAATATTTTTTTATTTTATCTGAAACCCGCGTAAGGAGGTACATTCGTGTGGGAGTGGAAGGAGTGGTTCAGCTATCGTTGCATTCAAAGGGAGGTCATAAGCTCTGGCTCCGACTAAGGTCAACGTAGTGAACTCTGTGGGAACTTCTTTGTTCACATCGCCATGTTCCTTCTTGAAGACGGCCATTGTTAATTTTCGCTTGGATGCGTAGCGCACTTGGTCGGCGCACCCGCCTGCTCTCTCCGCTACACTAAGTAGTAATACCTACCTCTGCCTCTTAGATACTGTCTTCTTCCTCCGTTTGTTTACTTCATTGCCTTTTCTTGGTGTCTTGCAGTTCTTCACACTCCGATGGATCGTTGGCATTAATAGAACTAGGATTTTTTTCGCCATTTAGAGTCATACGTTACCTGTGTGTTCCAGTGTTAACTTAAGTATATTAATGATCGATTTCTTCCAACATTCTGAGAAACTGTCTCACCAAGACTGGGGTTTCAACCACCATAAATACCTTTTTTATTGTTCAGCAAAAATTTCTAAGGTTTCTTCTAAATGTTCATAACAACAAACAAAAAGACAAAAATTTTGGACAACCCTAAAGGGTCCAAATTTAAAAAATATTTAAAAAAACAGGGGTTTCCCGATTTTTGGGGGAAAACAACAACGCAACCATCATAGTGATATAAACATGGTATATTTGGATTCAGCACAAAATTTCTGATACCGATGCACTTTCAAAAACTGAAAATTGTCCAAAAATTTAAAAAGTATATTTGTATACTTCTTAATTATTACGGAATAATAGGAGGTAAGGAAATAGAGAGCTAAGTAAAGATTATGAAAACTCACAATTAAAACGAGAACGAAGCCGTAGCCGAAATATTCTCGTTTTAATTGTGAGTTTCTATTAATGTTTACTTTGCTCTCTATTTCCGCACCTCCTGTTATTTCATCATTATTAATGTATCACACTCTAGTGTCATCGATTTTCACCCCAATATTACATTTGTATGTATAATGAAAACCTGCTCGTGAAGACGAGTAGAACATGTTTCCTTAAATCCTCCAGAACATACCCTGTGCAATGTTAGCATACAATCTTATTAGCGAATTTTCAAGGGAAATGACCTCAAAACTTCTAGAATGGACTTTTTCAAAAAACATTTTTCACTTTTCTAAATTTCAAAAATAGTTTTAAAAAAACGGGGTTTTTCCGGTTTTTATGTGGTTATTATCTTCACAATCATGGTTATTACCACACATGACACCATGAAGTATTACACTTTGTTTTGGTCGCCTGGTAACGAAACAATAAGTTATTACCTACTGTAGGAAGCTAACACAAGTACTGTATGGCATATTCGGGTTCAACTCAAAATTTCTGATTCCGATGCACTTTCCACAAGTGAAAATTGTCCAAAAAAAAGTATAGTGATAAAGTGCGTATCTTTGTTGTACCAAGAAATGCAGTAGCCGTGTGGGCTCTCTATGAGTTTGGGGAGACGAGTAGAACGTGAATATGAGCTCCTAACCTCTTCAAAGCATACGCTGTGCATACAATATGTTAGTATGGTATACTGAAAATCGATAAAACCAACAATTGCCGTGTGAGTACTCTATGAGTTCGTGGAGACGAGTAGAACGTGAATATGGACTCCTAACCTCTTCAAAGCATACAGTATGTTGCTAGGTATGCTGAAAATCGAAAAAAAAGTCGTGTGGTACTCTATGAGCTCTTGGAGACGAGAGAACATGAATATGGACTCCTTAAATCTCCAGAACATACCGCATACCGTTAGCATACAGCCTTATTAGCGAATTTTCAAGGAAACTGAAGCTATTGCTATGGCCTCAAAATTCTTAGAATGGACTTTTTCAAAAGAAATGTTCACTAAAAAAAGTATATCATGTACATAAATATTCCAGATTTATATGAAAATTCGCTCATTAACTCATGCATGAATGGACTTTTTTTAATTCACTTCATGAAGAAAAGTTAAATAAATTTAGCTATTAATTGAGATGACTCCCAGGACTCGACGGGGAAAAAGAGATATGAAGCGCCCTTTAGCTAGGTATCCCAAGCTGAATGTGGGTGGTGGTTCCACAAAGTATACCCGTCGAGATGACTAACTCTAGTAACTCCTTGCCACTTTCACAGGTCGCGGTCATAATTACCTGTACTACGTTCTTATTAATTTGCGTTCTGCATATTTATTTTGTACAGGTAACTTTTATTTTCAATAAACTTTTTCTTCTTCTTCTACTGCGTTCTTATTAGAGAAAATGATTCAAATCTAGTTCCAAAATATTATCAATGAATCGTTCCTTAACCCTCATTGGACCATGGTGCCACTTGTGTCACCGGAAGTTCATAGGAATTCATAGGAAATTCAGTCATAGGAATTCCACAGCTGTCCCAAGGTGTTCCAGATTAACTACATTTAAATTACAATTTAAAAACTAATGGACAGCAGCAATTTTTGTAGATTATTAAATATCAAAAAATGATGTTATGACAAAAATTTTGATAATTTTTTCATCGATTTCCTTGGAATTTTTGTCATAACTCTATTTTGAGACTTCCAATAGCCCACAAAATAATTTGGCTGCCCATTAAATTTAAAATTGCAATCTGATTTTGGTTACTCAGGTGACACTTTGGGACAGCTGTCGAGTTTCTGAGATGTTTTCGGTGATACTAGTGACACATGAATTAGAATAGGCAAACTATTGGTGGAGACAGACTTGCCCCAAAAACTAGGCTGATCTCCTTCTAGAGGCTTCTTAAAGTAAGGCAATTTAAAAAAACAAAAACAAGATAGTCCCATCCTAAAGTAAATCCCAGACCGATAATCCAATTGAAGATTTCAAGTCTAATCTAATTTATCTAATTGATATAACTAGGTACCTGCCACACGTTTTGCCAAAAGGGTGTGATCATGTTGTCTTCTGAATTGTTGCAGGCCTGAGATACCCTCAGCACGAAGCCTACTCGGAGCAGTACCCCTACGAAACTGCACCCTTCCAGACAGTCCCCAGTTCCACGACGGGGTCCGGATCGGACTGGCAGCCTGACGTCAACCATCAGCTGCCGCATCCAGCCTTTCTCCCTCACCACCCCTCTTCCAACCTCGACTCAAAATCCTTCTTGCAACCTGCCATACACCCGGGATATTCAGGTTAGTTATCGACAACATTTCAACAGTTTTCCAGTTCTGTAAATACTAGAAATCACAGGCAGTTGGCAATACCAGCACGGACGTTTATACGGTTCGGAATCTGATCGGAATCGAATAGGTAGTACGTTTTGTGGGTGGTCGGAATTTCAAAATTAATAAAACGTATTTTAAACATTTAAGGTTTTTTATTTTATTTATTAATTTTTTGATTCCACAATAATTTTTTTATTTAATAATATTGATTTTTTTACATTTTGAACTTCATATTGAATGTAGAATGTTCTCCATCAAACAATTCTGTCGAAAATACCTACAGGCAAATACTCCTGATAGGAATTGCCATTTTTGAGGAAATAGAATGAATATTCACCTGTTGAGTTTTTTTCAATTTTAAAGTGTTTTGAATGCGGTAAAATTGATTTGAATTGGGATCACCTTGACCATCCGAAAAACATAATAAACATTCTCAAAGTCGACAAAACCAATTATGTTTTGTTCCATCAAGATTGGAGCGGCCGATAAGTGAATAAATTGGTATTCATAAAGTAACCGTGTCAAAATATTCCATGACGCTAGCTAATGGCTGACCGTGAGAGGGGGACGGTAAGTACAAAAAACGGAATTTTATAGGAGAGCATTTTAAAGTTTCAAATTTTATTCCTAATTCACGAATCCACAAAATTGGTACTTAAACCTGCCATTTTTTTACGAAAGTATCCTAAAACCAAAATGATAGCTCGAACTGTCCCTCAAATTACATCTTAATGGTAAATTCAATGGTTTTTCAAAATTTTTCGAGTTACCTGGTTACGTGCAGACTAATTTCCATACTTATATGGTTACGAGCTACCAAATTTTAAGACTTATCTGCTCACCCACTTCCCTGGTTATGCACAACTTAGTACACTGGGAATAAGTAGGTAAACTCAGTTACCGGTTTGTTCTCGAAACAGATTTCGGGAATGGGAGTAAACCGAATAATCACAAACGCCCCAGCCAATAGGAAGCATGGTAGACTTACGCTGACACTCGCACACGAAAGCTGACACAAAATAACGCCTACACTGAAGATATCTCGATTTTCACCAAAAAAGACTTACCTGGTCCTCCCCCCCTTCCCCGCAAGACAAATAATAGTTGTAGTTTCAAGTTGATGGGTGGGTACTTACCGACACAAAGCTTTATGAGCAGTTTCCTGCAGCGCTAGAGCCGTGAGCTGATGTTTTCATTGCTAAACATGAATGTTGACGGCGCACCTCACCTTCACGACCTGCAGGTCGTGCGTTTTTTGCATACCCTCCACCGTGCTTGACTCGCCACTTAGAAAAACTACCTGAACACCTACGTCACAAGTTTTTTTGTTTTCTTTTTTTAAGAGAATTTTTCCATACAGTAACGTGGCAAAAAAGAAGCTCTTTGTAACTAATGTTCCGAGTTAGAAGTTCTGACAAATAACTCAATGGGGGGAGCCTGGTTTTTTTTTTAATTTTTAATCGAAAGTAGACCTTATCCTGAGAATTTTGACACCAGTCGATCTCTTTTTGGATGAGTAGATCGTTTTCTATGATTTTTCAAAGTTTCGAATGTTTATGGCGGGACCCCCCAGCCCACTGTGACGTCATGAACATGCGAACTTTGAAAAATCATAGAAAAAGGTCTTCTCACGTTAGAAGGTCGCGGTTGGTGTCAATATTCTCAAAATGAGGTCAAGTTTAGATTAAAAATAACAGTAAACAGTTTTTCCGACCCATGCGCACACCCCATTCTACTCGGTTAGAGAATTATTGAAATCCAAAGGCCAACACACGGTTTTACGTTGTTTGTAATAATTCTGGTTTAATATTAGGTAACTTGATAAGATTGCATACAAACTTCAGCAATCAAACACTTAAAAATCATGATTGGGAAGTAGAATATCTCTATTGATTACAATAATTCCAGGTAGTAATATTACTATCACAGACATTTCGAATTCAACATTCACATACTTCCCCAGTAATGTCAAAAATATAAGGGTGACGATGGAGGGGAAGATGTAACAAGTCAGGCCTTAGCACAGCTTTGATGCAAAAGACTTTGATATTGCTGGTAATGTTTTACCATATGCAAAGTTGCAATTTATTGCGAAATATGAGTAGGTTTTAAACCAATGAAGAAAGCGATGAACACGATCGAGATGAGTTGTTTATTGAAAGATCAACAATCGTACGACCTGACTATTGGGCAGTTTGACGACAAAATACGACTATAATAAACAGAACGTTCATACCTGACTTTATGGTGGTAAGCTGACTATTCACAACAATCAACCAAGAACCAATTGCTGGCTCACGAGAGGTCGATGGTATCTGCTATTCTGAACACAGAATGAGTAACCTAATATAGTTCTAATGACTTGTTTGGTATTAGCAAAGGACATTTTGGTGAAGTAAAAACTGAGATCGAAATTGATTTATTATTTTCAACACTGACAAAATTCATTGGGCAAGTCGTTAATGAATCAACTCTCTCTTGATTTCAGGTGTTGGCCCCTGTTTCACCGGCTCCGGCCCCATTCAACTCTGGCAATTCCTGTTGGAGCTTTTGACTGACAAATCTTGCCAAGGATTCATCTCTTGGACTGGAGACGGGTGGGAGTTCAAATTAACCGACCCCGATGAAGTTGCGAGGAGATGGGGAGTTCGGAAAAACAAGCCTAAGATGAACTATGAAAAACTGAGCCGGGGGCTTAGGTACTACTACGACAAGAATATCATTCATAAAACAGCTGGCAAGCGATATGTGTATCGTTTTGTATGTGATCTTCAAAACCTTCTGGGGTACGTATTACTACTAAATACGCTCTTCCATTTGTACTTGTAAAATTAGAAGATAAATTTACTGTTTAAAAGAGGATCCCAGCTCGTCTACATTTCTGCTGGCGTCTCTTGTAAACTTTTCACAGATATTCTGGGCTCCTCTTTTACATTCATATTTTATTGAATGTATCATAGAAATGAAATCAAGAACGAATCAGAACCTTACCTATACAAAATATGAGTCCATTTTGCAAAATGTCGGATTGTTCAAAATTGAATCTTTTGGTTAATTATTTTCAATTATGAACCTTTGGAATCGATATGGGCTTCATTTGGGGTCTAGTTGTACCCCGAAGCTTTTGTTTGATGTCGGTCAGTTCCAAGGGTTGAAAAATAAGGGTTGAAATTTGGAAAACTAGCTCAAAAAATTTCGATATAAACAGCAACAATAATTTTATTCGTACAACTATTGGAACTTACTCCACTCATTCAATACCACCAGAGATGATTTTCTGCAACCTTCTAAAAACATTATTTTCTGAATGTTTGTATCGTCGTCTCCACACCTATGAATCTGCAGTTTCTTAGTTTCGATGAAAATTCATTTGAAGTTTTGGTACCTACGCCATAAAGATGGAATTATGGGCCAGTTGTTATTGATGGTTATTAAACTCTTAGCTAGCATTGGAAATTCCATAATTTTTGAAGCCACAGTTACAGATTCGTATTTTGCTTTGAGGTTTTTGCTGTGAACGATACAAAAAATATCAATCTGTCTGTCTCGAGTGAAAAGCACAAAAGCACCCAAAACATAACCTTTGTGATTTCCCACAATTATTACTAATTCAGATTTACAAATTCTCTTGGATTAATGAGTGTTCCATTTGGAACTATGCCCAGGGGTTCACAGACGTCCTAAAAATTACATAAATGTTCTCCGGGTGTTGCAAATTCGTACCTTAGTGGTAAAGGAGATGATAATTGTAATATATTGAAGATATTGTAACATTATTAGCTTTCAATGATCATTAAGTAATGTATTGTTATTATCTTATTGCAGGTACAGCCCTGAAGAAATGCACGCAATAGTCGACTTGAAACCCGAAAAGAAAGATGACGAATAAAAACAAAATTCTATTTTTGAAATCAAACAATTTGATATTTTCACTAAAGAAAGTCACATTATTCTTTAATTCACCCCCTAGCATTGTAATGAACTTTCACCATGTTTTTGTACAAAGTGTTTTTAATTGTTTAATAGTTTTTTATAAATATGAAATATATATATAGCTTATACACATACATTATATATACCTAAATACATATAAATGTAAGGAACCTAGTGAACATTAACGTAAAAATGTTTTTGTGAACACTATCATCGTCCCTTGTACATATTATTATTATTATTATTATCATTGGTTTGAATTTATTTTTACATTGCTAGTGTTCTCTGTAAAATTATTTAGGTTTTAGACTATACCATACCCAAAAGGTATAATTATAATACTTCTATCATGTTGATTGTGTAAATAAGATGATGAAAATATTGTACTTTTTTATCAGTAAAGAAGTATAAAAAAATGAATGTATGTAAGCAAAAGAATAATATATAACAATACTTACATAGACAGTGTAAATATTTCGTGTGAATAATAATTTACTGTTGGCTTTCTTTGAAATCAGAGCAACGCCTCGAAACCAACTTCTTGAAAACTTTCTGCTGCTCATCCATTTCGGGTAGATATCGTTATTATATGAACTCTGCGGGGAAAATTTTAGTTGAGTAAAATTCTCATAACTGTTAGGTGCATAAATATACAACCGACGTAGGCACCGTATTACCTTTTAGACTAGTTTCTTTTAAAGGTAAATCTCTACAGTATAATTTTCAGTCATTTGATGCCAAATTTGTACTGCATTCTGATTATTTTCTCATAACTGGGACTATCTATAGCACTCCCGGGGGTTCGGATTTTCACTTTCTGCTCGCAGTCTGATAGCCGCTGCGCTCCCTCACATTGGCAGGAAGTAAGGCGTACAGAACACAAGGGGAGGAAACTTTTCCCATGAAGCCTCATAGTATTGACCATCTCTCGTCCAATTTGGAGATAATGAAGGCCATAGTGGCAATTAAACGAACAGCTCAGAATGAAATCAACACAGTTCCAAGGCAGGTAGGTAAAAAAATCCAAGTGACTTGCCCAAACCCAGCGATTATGTCCAGTACCTCCATGACACTTGATCATCAGCAGATCTGACACGAAACACTTTTCATCCTTTTTTCAACAAGGATTTCTGTACCGATCACCGCGACATTTACGTTTATGTTGAAGAACTGAAAGGTGTGCAATGAATTTGTTCCCCCCTTGGGATCGAATCCCAAGGTTGATTTATAAGGGAGTGTCCCAGCACACCGTGCTTACGTCCTCCCTCCCTCTTTGCATGCAAAGAAGAAAATCCCTGGTAAAATACCGTGGGAGACTGTCATACTCATAGTCGGGGGGGGGGGGGGGCTCACGTAGGTGTGAGTACCTGATTGCAAAGCACTACAGGTGGAGTTGCGTTTTCTAGCTCACCCTATCAACTATGCGGGTTGGTGCCCAAGTTATTTGCGTGCCGCATAACTCACATGCCGTTACTACCTTAGGAGACAAGTCTATCATGGGAGTGCCAACTCTCAGGCTTGGCCATCCAGAGGTGTGCAGAGTGAGTAAGTGCACTGGACAAATGTCGCAGGCGTACTCCTGCTGGGTGGATGGCATGAGCGCTCCCCAGAGCTGGGAGAAGAGTCAGGTCGAATTGTAAACTCTAATTGCCAAAAACTCTCTAACAGAGAGCAACCACTAATGGGCCCGTAGAACCTCTTCACAAAGCTCGGAGTTCGCGGGTGCCGATGAATTTGCCTCCTGACAACAGCAAGCAACGATGAAAGGGTGCCCCCAGACAGTCACCCGTTCTTAGAGGCCCACCGTCACAAGCCCCTCCCTTCTCACTCTGTCCAAAGTTAACAGGCTTCCTCCTTCAACTGGGTAGCATCCTCTGTTACTCGCGCTAGTCTCCTCCTAACAGGGCCCGTCAGATTCTGGCACCAAAAACACTCTAACAGGTAGGAGCGCTCCCATTTCGGTAGGAAGGCAGCAAACAACAATTGTATCAGCACTCCATCTTGAATCTGATTGTTTTCATGCGCTTTTCACTCTGCATTTCGTCTCAACTTTTGTGGCACTCATCTCAACATACACACATCATAAAAAGTTTTGCATCACCCTGATTCATTCAGAACTATGCACAGGAAAAATTTGGAGTTTGAATTTTTGAAAAGTGTATCTAATCACCAAATAGAAACAACGGAAAAAACTTTATTTGGATCATTTTCTTTATTTAAAAAAATTAAACTCCTTGTTTAAACTAACAACGATGAGCCCAAGTCAACAGAATGACACAAAAGGACCAACTTCGGTGCCTATTATCATTATTCTTCTCACTTGACTGGAATGTATTGCGTACTCCTTTAAAATATCGCTTATTGCTTCCCCTCTAGTTCCTTCGTGGCATGGGAGCGCTCGTACATACTAAACTGAGGTTGGGAGCGCTCCTACATATGCTGATTGAAAGGCCAGGATTACCACACTTTTATTGAAACAGTGCTCACTTTGGGAGTGCAGTGGCATCAGTTGGTACGGGGAGTGCAGTGGTCCCTTTTTCCCGACCTGGGAGTGCAATAGCTACACCCGTAAGTAACCACAGTAGAACCAAACAGCGTATCTACCTACATGTTTGGTCAAATTGGTTCACTTAGTATCTACTCATGTTTTCGATTCTTGGTTAGGTACCTACTGAATATTATTGCTGTTTAAGTGAACAGAGTTGAATTCGTGGTAATTAGGTGCCTACCTGTTTTCATTCAACGACAAAGAGCCCTATCACCATCTAACCGACAAAAAATAAGAGTTTCGAATAAACCAGATAGTGTTGAAATATGTAATCATTTTATGATCTGTAAATTTTCTTTTTGTTAAATTTGAAATACCTACTTATGGTGGTGCTGTGTAAATCATGACAGTGAATTGACAAAACCTATTTAATATTTTATATTTTGTTGGTAGAAAACTGTAGAGAGAAAAAAGAAGTGAATTCTTGAATGAATCTAAAAATAGGTACACCATTACGCATCTTTTGATGTTGTATGAATCATCAATATACCAGGGAAACCAATACCTTCAGATAGATGAGTTAATTGTTTCATCATTATAGTACGTTTTCTGAAGTTCACAAATGCTTCTTCTTTTCCTTCTCTGAAACATGGTAGGTACCTACTTACCATGGTGTGTGCTTTGTAGGTACCTAGGTAAGAGTCGCCGGCTGGTTATGGGCTGAAAATAACACGAATTGGTGCATAAAAAACTCTTTGCTCAATCACAAACAATAACAGAATTAGTTTGAAAGTTAGCCAGCAGTAAAACAATAGATAGTCATTCAAATTATTGTGTTCAGAGTAGCAGGTAGTCCACCTCTGTTCTAGGGATGCATATAATGAAACAAACAAACAGCAGTAAATTTTGTTGAGTAATTGCTGTAAGCTGTGATAATTTTTTTACATTCATTTTTTTTACATTTTGAAGCCAAATTTAATGTTTAATCATCTAAAATGTTTTATGTTTTTTTCGGTTTTTATCCATTCATTATTTAATTTTTTTATGTTGTTGCTGTATTTTCTCTATTGTTACACTTATCTATCCTAGTTTCCTCCTGTTGTCTGGGGATTTTGTTCATAGTTTCCCCGTCAAAGTGAAAAAGAAACTTTCACTTCCAATGCTAACTAGAAGGCCAAACTCATTTCATTATTTTTTATAGATTTTTGAAAATCATCCATACTTTGTGAATTAATATTCGTTATGAAGTTGTAATTGGCTACTTTTTATTTATCATCCTTACCTCCTCCGTGGCGTATTGGTGCAGATGGTACTCATCTAGTGGGTTTTTCATATTAAAGCAAGATTGATATTGATGTTGATCCAAATCCGTGTAAAAAGCCATAGGTGTATGTCCGTGTGTGTGTATGTGTGTGACAAAATCTTGTGTACTCTGCCCAGGCCTTAGTTTTGAACCGATTTTTGTGTTTCTTTATTCGACTCAGAATCCTCCCGAATTGCACACTATTATACCAGAGTATCAACATTAGCAAGGGGAGGGTGTGAGTGGGGGGATAATATTCACAAAACAAAATATCAGATTTTTCAATATCCGGTTCCTATTAGCTTACTAATTCTACCCAAGCTTTGAAATTGAGGAAAAATGCATTATACCACCGGATTTTCATGAATTATTCTCTCTACCACCATGGAACTAATAGTAGTGCCACCAGGGTGTCATGACACCATAAACCGCATATTTCGTGGGTTTTTTGTGTTTCGCCTCGAATACTTATGTGAACTTCGACGGACTGAATACCAAAACTAATAGATGAAAGTTCAACGTTACGATGTATTTCCGCTATGGCACCATTAGTGGAAGGGGGGGGGGGGGTGAACTCAAATTCGTATGTTGGGTATCGAAGATCGTGGATTTCAAAATGCTATTCAAATTCGAGGCTCCCGTGCCGCTAGAAATGTTGTGGTGGAGAAGGAGGAGACCACTATTTCTTTTTTCTTCGACTCGTGCGTCGAACCTGCAGTACTGTACCAACAGATGACCAAGTTAGGAATACCAGACCGCTTTGTTATAGCATGTATTTCACCACTTATTAACCGTAAGATAAAGGTAGAATTTCAGGGCCATATAATCAGAGAAAGAACAACTAGCAGAGGGTTAGCTCAAGGGGCTGTTATGTCACCAATCAGCTTCTCCATGTATACATCTTCAATAAAAACGGTGTTTGGACCACGAATTCGAACGCTGCAATATGCAGATGACATCACTATATATACTACTGCAGATACAGACATTGAGACAGTCAACTATCTCGTAGAGGCTATCAATCAACTGAATCAGTGGATATCGAAACTGAGCCTCACATTATCTCCAAATAAGAGTAATACTATAGTGTTCACTCGGAAAGTAAAAGCAAATATTTAACTTGGAGAGCCCAAATATCGCACCTAGAGGGATCTTGTGAGATAGGGATCAACTTATTGAGAGCAGTAGCACACACCACTTTCGGAGCGGATCCACAAATAGCTATCATATTGTACAAGCAATTAATAAGATCGAAAATGGATTATGGTAGTTTTTTGTTTGCCGATGCAGCAGCATCCCACTTGAAGAGGTTGGATATAATTCAAAATGAAGCTCTACGATTATTTATAACTGTAATGAATTCAACCCCAATAAATGCGTTGGAAGCAGAGACAAGAATACCTCCTCTACAGTTCCGTCGAAGACTTCTAGCCGACACTTTTCTGATACCAAGAATTCAGGTGGAGTCATCAACCGTCATAAAATCCATCACATCTTTTAGTACTTCGGTTCTAACAGAGCCATATTGGGAGGTGAAACCAACACCCATAATTTTTAATGCCTTTTGCGAAATCACGGATTATACTACACTACTGCACAAAATTCCGCACGAGCCGTTATACTCATTTCCTATGAACTTCCAAATGAAAAAGCAATTTCGAGTAGACATTTCAGAACCAAAAAACATCAATCCAAGGCAGTTTTTCTCAGATAGAATCAACACTAGATACGGAAGAACATACAATTTATTTACAGATGGTTCAAAGCAGTATACAGGCACCGGAGCGGCAATTTACGATCCCCAAACACAAGAAAAACTCATGTACCAGCTGCCCAAATCAACCTCAGTTTTTACAGCCGAATTAATAGCCATAAAATTATCTCTGGAATATTCAAATCCCTTACCAATTACATCCTTGGCTATATTTTCTGATAGTCAATCAGCCATCAAACACCTGCAGACTTTAAGAAATCACAAAGATAGACTTACTATAGAGACGGTGAATTGTATAAGAGGAATGAAAGAGAGGGGAGTCGAGGTAAACCTAGTCTGGGTGAAAAGCCACGTAAATATAGAACCGAATGAAAAGGCTGACCGAGCTGCAGCATTGGCTCCGACACAAGGCATCCCGCACAATTTCCATTCTACAGAAGATTTGAAGAGTAGAGCCAAACGCAACATGTTCAAACGATGGAATGAATCATACCGACAAAATACAAAGAATAAAGGAAAATTTAATTTATCAATCCAACCGTATGTACCTAGAACTTGGTTCAAACGGATAGAAATTTTATTAAAATTATCTCTAGGCTTCGATTCAATCACCACAGGCTCCCCCCCCCCCCCCAACTCTACAATGTAAGAATTTTGGACAACCCTATTTGCTTAAGCTGCGACGAACCAGAGGGAGACTCAAATCACATTCTCTTCAAATGCCCCAGTTTCCAGCAGCCAAGAATACAATTAATGGAGGAGCTCATCCAAAAAAAAAACATTGAATTTCCTACAAGAGTGCAGTGCTTACTGAACAATAAAAATACGTTTAAAGCTATGGTTAAATTCATTAAAATCTCGAACATTGAACTCTAGAAAATATACATTATGATGGCTAATTACAGTTTACATGTGAGGCCAATAAAGGAAAAAAAACTATTTCTAAAATACTAAATAATAAATTATATCGAGTGAAAAAGTTTTATCGCTTACCAACTGGTTTAAATTTACCTAATGCTTATCGAATGGGACGTCCCCTGGAATACATGCATTACTAAACAATATGTTCACTTCCGTAAACAAACCTGGTTTAGGTAGGACACAGGTTATGTCAACAAATCTGGGAAGTTTTTTTTTTTTATAATGTTTTATGGCTGGGTATCATTCTCAAAGATTAGTCCTGGATGAAAATTTCAGAAGGGACCGTGTTAAGGCCGTATTTTTGAAATTAAAGTATCTACTGCGCAGTTGATAAATTTAAGCGCGTGATACTGAAGTTACAGTAAAGATAAGTAGATAAGTATGCGTGAATCGTCGTAACAGTATGACTATATGAGGGAATATTGGATTCGATTTTCGGATTCTGCGTGCCTACCTTGAAACGTAAACCATCAAATTTTGGAGAAACTTTTTTCTTGCTCGATTCCGAAGGTTCATTATTGAAAACAATTAACCAAAAATCGATACCAAATCAATACTCCCAAAAATTGTTTGACCAGAAAATAGACATTTTACAAATTTATCCTTCACCTAAGGTACTTTCTCACCTAGGTACCAATCAACTTGGGTGTTCGTAATTCGATTGACTCAATACCTATATTTTATTTATCCAAATTGAACCAAAACATTAGGAATTAAAACAAGTGGGTGTGGCACATAGCTTCCTCGTATCCATAACCCGATTGTATAGATGATTCGATGCATAGTAGTTAATCTCCAAACATCAAAACAAGTTAATCTGTAACATCTCTGAAAATTTCATTGAAATCGGATGGAAAATGTAGAAGTTATGGCCGTTACAAGGAATTCACGTTTGCGCATGCGCAGTGGCTACTATCAGTCTGAAGGTGGTGACTTTTATAGGGGACCATCTAAATACTAATCTGTAACATCCCTGAAAATTTTATTGAAATCGGATAGAAAATGTAGGAGTTATGGCCGTTACAAGGAATTCACGTTTGCGCATGCGCAGTCGCTTCTATCAGTCCGGGGATGATGATTTTCATAGGGGACCGTCTACACACCAACCCGCATGATCCCTGAAAATTTCATTGAAATCGGACAATAACTTGGTATAGTTATGCGCGTTACAAGGAATTCATGACAGACAGACAGACAGACAGACACACAGACACACAGACACTGAACCAAAATTGTTCAGAAAGGTCTAAAACGCAAAACGCGAGTGAAAATTTTGATTTTGGAGAACTTTTTTTTTCGACCTTGAAAAGTGAAAACAAAGCTTCCGCTACCTTGGTAGACTCGGAAGCAAAATACATGGTTTTTATAAGGTTTTTGCGTTAACACATGCACACAGGCTACTATTGATCCGGGGGCGATGATTTTCTCAGGGGACCATCCCAACAAATTTCCTGAAAATTTCATCGAATTCGAGTTATAAACAGGCCAAGTGGCACATTGCTTCCTCGTCACTATAACTACTGCATACATCATTGAGATGACATCCATGGTCTCGGCTTACATTGTTTTCTTATCTATCAGTGGTCATTCCACGATCCGGGCAGAACAATACGGAATCGTGGTTCGAATTTTATCAAAATTTCAGGTTCGCCACGTGACGTTCCTCTATAAATTTCCTCAACACCTGACTAAGAGCAGTAAAATATTTGATCGAATCTTTTATGGAGATTGAATAAGTTACTCGCATCTCTAGTCTCTCTCGATCTCTAGTTGGCGAATATTTCGGAAAGCCTGTACCAAAGATTGAGACTCCAAAAATTAAGTGAGCAAATTCTATCAGTGTACGCATTTGGAAGTAGTCATCCAAGACGAACCAATACTAGTCTTGTGGAAGTCACCATGAAATTGTCCAATGATACTAAAATGAAGTTAAAAGCAAATGTGGTAGCCTCGATCTTGGGAAATTTAAGAAGTAGAACAGACTTTGGGAAGATAGGAGTACCGAGACAATTTAATATGGCGGATAGTGATTTCAACCTTCCGATAGAAATACTAATAGGAAATTATTACTATTACGATGTAGTTTTAGAAGAGAGAAAGAAAATAAAGTCTCTTGTACGTTGTCAACACAAGATTCGGGTGGGTTATGAGTGGAAGAGACGAAGGGAACAGGAAGAGTGAAGTGACAGTGGGGTGGAGGGCCGTACCGGTTACTCGACATACCTCCATCACCAGTAGCAAAGGAACAAAGAAAATTTGGAAGAAACAAAGACGAAGAAATTTGATGAAACAAAGAAATTTTGAAGTTTCAGAAGAAGTGGAAGAGAGGCCACCCACAGGTCCGCGTTCCCTGGCACTTCCCAGGCCCCGAGTGTCGTCAGATTCGACGAGTTGTTATACTTCGAAACATTATTAGTTTGAAACAAATGTTTTAATTCCATATGTTCAACGTTTTGGTTGTGAAATAAATTGAGAATTAATTGATTGTGCTTAACAAGAAAGACGAGTTTAATTTTATAACAAAATGTGTAAAGAGAAAGACTAGAATGAAAGAATGAGTAACGAATGAGCTGGAATGGAATGAGAATAAGGAAGTAGATTTGTAAGAGAGTTGAGTGAGTTGAAGAGTTTAGGAAGTTGGTACAGGAATAGAAGGAAAGAGAATTTTGTCGACGAAAAGCCATCTACACCTCAATCAGCCCAATTTCTGATAATGTCATCTAATTCGGATAGAAAGTGAAGAAGTTATGGTTGTTATTGTTTGCGCATGATCAGTGGCTACTATAAGCCCATAGGTGATGATTTTACTAGGGGACCATCTTCACGACAACCCGCACAATCCTGAAAATTTCATCAAAATCGGACAAAATCTTACAGTTTTGCCTGATACAAGGATTTCATGACAAACACACAGACACGGAACCAAAACGCTGCAAATTGTTACACAAAGGTTTATTATTTTTCTATATAGATCAGTCGCCTGCGAAGAAAACGGCTTTGCCATTGTCACCATCCACTAGCCATAGATACTATCTACCTACCACATACCTACTTCACAATCAAGTTAATTTGGAAGAAATAAACGCTTCACGCTCAGTTCGAACAAACAGGGATTTAAGGTTGCCCTAATTATTAGGAAAGTCGATTACTGGTTGCTAAGGACGCAAAACTGAGTATAACTCGAAGAAACGAACAGCGATGGCATTTTGGTCAGCTAAAATTTGAACGGAGATTAGGCCTCATTTGGGATTCACAATCGTGCTTCTGATTTACTATCGTAAATTCAACCATTAAGTCTCGTAGGGAGCGAACGGTTTGTCTTACAGAGCTCTGGGTGGTCTCTAAACATTCTAAAAATTCAATACTATTTAAAATTGGTGAAAAAACGATACCTTTATGTCGAGAGTTTTCGAGCTAGGGCACTATTCAAAATTTCAACCCTTAATTTTCACCCCTTAGAAGTGACTGACATCACTAGTTGGGACACAAATGGAGCCCACATACCAAGTCTCATCAAAATACGGCGTACGGCGGACGGACTGGAAATTTTTATTCGATTTTTGGATTCTACGCACCTTGAAACGTAAACCAGCAAATGTTGAGGGGGTGAACGTAATTTAAATAAATTTTTTCTTGGTAGATTCCAAAGGTTCATTATTGAAAATAATAAATTAAAATGTTCAGGAAGGTCTAAAACGTAAAACGCGAGTGGACATTTTGATTTTGGAGAACTTTTTTTCAACCTTGAAAAGTGAAAACAAGGCATCTGCCACCTTGGTAGACTGGAAGCCAAATTAAGGAGTTATGGTTGATACAGGGATTTCACGTATGCGCATGTGTAGTGACTGATTAATCAGTCGGAGGGTGATGATTTATTTGAACCATTCACATGCCAACCCGCACAATTCCTGAATATTTCAGCGAAACCAGACAATAACTTTGAATACCTACTTACCAATGCCCGTTACAAGATTTCATGACACACACGCACGGAACCGAAATCGTTCAAGAAGGTCTAAAAAGTAAATCGCGAATGAAATTTTCGAATTTGGAGAACTTTTCTTTAAACCTTGAAAATAGTGAAAACGATGCTACCGCTACATTGGTAGTCTCGGAAGCAATATAATATATAATAAGCAATATAATATATTGCTTGTATATTATACAAGCAATTACAATTACAAGCAATATATAGTACCTAGCATATAGTACCTAGTATATAGCAAGTATATAGTACCTATCTATATAGTACCTATATAGTACCTATGTATATTGGTTCCGAATCTACCAAGGATCTGAAATGAAAATGTCCACTCGCGTTTTGCGTCTGTCAGTGTGTCTGTCATGGAATCCTTGCAAATGGCAAAACTATACACTGAAAGATTGCCGCTTAAGTCATCAAATTTGAACAATAATTGCCAGAGAAAAATGGGAAAAACAAAACTGAATAAACGGGTTTTCCCATTTTTCTCTGACAAATATTGTACGATTTTGATGATTCCAGCGGCAATATTTCAGTTTTTCAATTCCTAGGGCCGTGCACTAATGAATTTCTAAAATCCTTGAAAATTTAAAATTTAGCTACAACTTTTCAAGTTTTTGCCCAAATAATGAGCCGCAACGAGGAACGAAAGGCGACCGACTGAGACCCTGAGATTGGATTTATGGGCATGGATCCCGAATAGCAGAACCATATTGCAAAATACATTTTAAAAGCCTGGATAATCAATACAAAAAGTCTGCCAAGTGAGTGTGGCACATAGCTTCTTCGAATCCATAACCCGGCTGTATAGATGATCCGATGCATAGTAGCTAATCTCAAAACATCAATCGCATTTCGGTCTGCTGAAATTTGAATGGAGATTAGGCCTCTTTTGCGATTCACACTCGTGTTTCTGATTTATCGTAAGTCCAACCCTTAAGTTTTCGTAGGGAGCGAACGGTTTGTCTTACAGAGCTCCGGGTGGTCTCTAAACATTCTAAATATTCAATACTATTTAAAATTGGTGAAAAAACGATACCTATATGTCGAGAGTTTTCGAGCTAGGGCACTTTTGAAAATTTCAACCTTGCAAATTACCTTCAATATTGCCGCCGGAATCATCAGAATTGGACAATAATTGTCAGAGAAAAATTACTGAATAAACGGGTTTTCCCACGTTTTTCCCAAATTTCTCTGGCAATTATTGTTCGATTTTGATGATTCTGGCGGCAGTCTTTCAGTTTTTCAATTCCCAAGGGCCGTGCACTAATGAGTTTCTAAAATCCTTGAAAATTTCAAGTTTAGCTACATTTTATGGGAAAAACGTAACTGAATTAACGGGTTTTCCCATTTTTCTCAGGCAATTATTGTTCGATTTTGATGATTCCGGCGGCAATATTTTAGTTTTTCAACTCCCTAGGAAACTTTTCAAGTATTTGCGCCTTTGATTTCGTGAAATACTGACCCGGAACGAGGAACGAACGGCGACCGACTAAGACCCCCTTAAGGGTAGAGCTAACGATAAATCGTAAACACGAGTGTGAATCGCAAGAGGCCCAATCTCCGTTGAAATTTCAGCCGATCAAAATTCGATCGTTGTTGTTTCTTTGAGTTGTACTCAGTTTTGCGTCCTTAGCAACCAGTAGGTAGGTACTATTATAATTTCCATTTGAATGAACCCCACTCCCTATTTCTTCGAATTGAGTGTGAAGCGTTTATTTTATCCAAATAAACTTGATTGTCAAGTAGGCAAGAGTAGGTAGGTAGTGTAATTAGCTGAAAATCTCTACTCTTCACACAAACTTCTTCCATGCGCCTTCCATACAGCAACCGCCAACAGCTGTCCGCCACCACCGATGAGGACACGCGAGTGCGCCACCATCGCGGCCCTTCCAGCAACCAGCCGCAAGATGGCCGAGGGGATATAGGGGCCTGCCCCCTCCCTCGACCCTTCAGTCTGAAGTCACGCGTCTCGCAGTTGTCGAACCCAGCTCCAGTACTCAATCCCCTCTAAACGTAGTGTCGCGGAACGAACTGAGAATCGTAGTGAAGTGCAACCCACGGGACATTTCCAATAGCCGTTCCAAGAATCCCGCCAGTCTTCGTTCTTGAGACATCCGCAAGCTAAGGCCCGGACTCAAGACGTTGCCGCCAACTCTCCATTTTCGCCGACCCGAACTGGTACGCCGTTCGAACCCCGGAACGAGGCAAGTTTGCCCCGGTCCCAGGCATCCCCCTTCAGCACTGCAGGAAGAAGAGGCCCTGAAGCAACATACCGCCACGGAGATCAACACTGATCCAAGCTAGGCCAAGGGTGAGCAACATTCCCTCATAATTTCTGTAAGCGCTTACAAATTACTCAAAATCTGGCAAAACCTCCCCCTCATAATTTAACGTCCTGTAAAAGAAATAGGAAAGTAAAGAGAAACGCATATTGTAAAGATAGTTCAGTTGTAACGAGAAACCGTAACCTAAGAAGTTTTTGTAGTGAAGAACAATTGTATTTTCAGTAGTAAAGTCAGAAGACTAAGTCATAATTTGTATAAGTAGAATCAAGTTCCTACATAAATATTATTTTCTTATAAGTATAATATTGCAAGTAACAACAAAGTACAATTATTTTTAGTAGCATACTTATTGCAAAATTCCGTACATAATTTCTTAAAGCCAAGTGTGATTTCATTGATCGTTATCAAATACATTGTCAATCATATTGATATATTTTCAAGTATCTTTTCGAATATATTACTGATTATTCTTGTCGACGGTTCCATCAGAACCCTCGTAAATCCGCTTCACGGAAATCAACTTATAATTTTCTGAATAAAAACCCTACGTGTTTTTAACCTTTGCAGTACTTATTTCAGAGTCTTGACCCTTTCCAATTCCGTTGGACTCAGGTATTTTGCACTTAAATAATTTGGGTTTTTCCTGAGGTCAATACTCGACCCAGGTGGTGGCAGCAACCCTAGGAACTTCTCAGGTAGAATCTTTTATCCTCTGGGCTCTAGTTCAAGATACCTTTCTACCTAGGATTTCCTAGCCTCACTTAGTTGGGATTTTTGTACCAGCTTTTAAAGGATTAGGATCAGTTCATAAAGTAACTCTTCATTCTGAAGTCAATATTTAATTTAGCATCACAAAGTTTTCAAGTAAACCTTTCGCCTTTTTGCTTTGGTCATCACGCACTACCATAATAGTAAAGCCATTTTCACCCTCGGAGATCTCGAAGCAGTCGTAGACTCAGGTAAGCAGAATCACCTAATCCCTTGTTGTACAATTATATATGTTTACTGGGGTAAGATAATTCAAGTTTTAAGAATCAAAATCATAAACCCTTTTAAATTCATAAATCCCAAATCATTAGATTGATAATTTCTCATAACCCTAACTCCAAGTTAGATACCCAAATTCTAAAGATTACATCTGGTGACCAGCGGTAGGATCAACGAAAGTTACGATTTTCAGAACCCACAAACAAAAGCAAATACCAGTCCTGGAATTGAGAGGTGGTTGAACCACTGAAATTTGGAACATTAAAATAAGAATCATCAGTAATTTTGCATATATTTTGATATCTTATTTTCTTCATATTAACGCATTATCACACTTTTAGTACACGCACAAATTGTACAAACAAAAGATTCAGCCGGAGAGTGAGAGGAGCGCAGAGAGTTCAATTCAGTACGCAATTCGTACTAATTATTGTGCATATTGTCAACTATTACCACTCCACAATCCGCCTATTCCGTTTCGTACAAATATTTCATTCGAACCACCACGTGTTTGAGAACCATCGTGTCGCAAACCGTTCGAACCACCACGTGTTTGAGAACCATCGTATCGCAAACCGTTCGAACCACCACGTGTTTGAGAACCATCGTGTCGCAAACCGTTCGAACCACCACGTGTTTGAGAACCTTAGTATTTTGTTCGGACCAGAACTCAGTCCGACCCGACTTCAAACCATAACCATACCTCGTTCGAACCAGTTCCTAGTTCGAACCGAGTCAGTACGCGGACCAGACCCATATCATACCAATCGTAGAACGAACCGCTTCACGGTTCGAGCCAAGTCTTCGTTCGTACCGAATCGAATTTCGTACCGATTCGCGACCCGAACCATTAGTTTTGTTTTGTAAATTAGTATAGGGAACGAACCGCTTCACGGTTCGAACTAAATTCAGTATTCCAGTGGTACGTAGGTCGACCCAGTCACGGTTCGAACTTACACATTTAAGTAAATTTAAATAAAATTTTGAGCAATTAACCACATTTTTTTTTTTTTTCTTGCATAGTAAATTTCAGTAGAAAAGTTAATAGTAAAATTCGTCGATTACCCTACATTTTGACATTATTCAGGAAAAGTCTTTTTTTTTTGGGTAAAAAGGATTGGATCAAATTCGCCAAACCCCCTCGACTACCGATTCAGTGTTGCGGGAAAGTGAAGTGAATTTTTTTTTTCATATATTGCCGGGCTTTTCTTGTATACTCTTTAATTGTGACGAATTCAAACAACGACATCATGGCTTCTGGAGATGACAAAGTAACTGCAGAATTGGCCGATGCCATGACGGAGGCTATGAACAGGATGGGAGAATTCTTCCGAACCGCACAAACCCCAGCTCAAGGTCAAAACCAACAACCACGAGACCTGCCACGATCCTTGTTTCTAGAAATAGAACCTTGGAATCCGGACGACTCCGATGCCATCTCAGCAGCCTCATTTTTCGCCGAGGTAGACCAAGCCACCCATGATTTGGATCAGGAGCAGAAACTCAGATTTCTTCGTACCCGACTCCGTGGAGGGGCTAAGCGATTCCTTCAAGAAGATTTAGGAGCCCAACCGTATACCAACCTCCGCGACGCTATTCTCCAGTGGTACGAGAGTGAAGACCCTGAAAAAGCCATGATACGCCTATGGACCACTAAACGACAACCTGAGGAAAGCATACGACGATTCGCCGAGAAGCTCATCGCAACCGCGAAGACCGCAGTCCGCAACGAGGTTAACCTTACCGCTGCACAACAACGGGAGTGGGTGAAGACGAAGACCCTTCGAGCTTTCGTACGAGGAATAAATAAGGAAATTAGTCCTTTCCTCCAGAGTAACCTACCCGACACACTGGAAGAAGCGGTCAAGCGTGCGGAAGACCTCGACGATGACCACCAAAGCGAGAAGGCTGCCGACTTCAAATGGGATATAGCCGGAGTTCTTAACAAAGATTCCCTCAAATGCTATACGTGCGGAGAAGCCGGACATTTCGCCGGAAAGTGCCCTCAGAAGACAACACCGCAGGGACCAAGTAGGAGTCAGATGACTACACCGCCTCATGCCGGACAAAGTAGACCCGGCTGGAAGCAACCCTCACCGAGCCCCCGATACCCGTGTCTGTACTGTGGAGACTATAGTCATTTCCCTGTAAACTGCCCGCACGGCATACAGAGTGCGATTTTCTGTGATTTTTGCGGAGCTCGAGAACATCTGGAGAACGAGTGCCTGCGAAAGAAGAAAATGATGCCAGTGTCGCAACCTCGAGGAAGTGTCACCAGTCCCACAGCCGCCGTAGTAACACTACCGTCCGAAGACATTCCGGAGGAAGAAATCCGCGGGGATGAGATAGTAGCCTTCCAAGCCACCGTAAACTGTACCACACGCCCGATGATCCGGATGAAAATTGGATTAGGCAAATACAACCGCGATGTCATCCTGGATACCGGCGCCGCCGTCTCCGCTTTGTCACACCCTGTACCGGGAGTTCCAGTTCAACCCACATCCACTGAACTTTGGGGAGCGGATGGTCAGAAAATACCCCTGCTGGGAACACAGGAACTAACTGTGCGCATCGGCGACAGACGTGCCTCGCATCGGTTTTATATTTTTGAGAGGCCGGATTCGCACCTGGATCTCGTGGGGCTCGACCTTCTGAAAAGATTTCCCATTGGAATTCGTACCGACACGAAACATGTCACAATGACAAACGCCGAGTCGGGGGTACCGATGGTCCTCGGAGCCGTGTGGGAGAACCCCAAGACCCTGACACGCTTACGTCAACTGAAAGCAAGAGCGGTAAAGGACAAAAATTCCCGACCAACCATTCCGGCGAGTTCCACAGTCAAAAGACGACCCCCGACGAACCCGAATCCACAATTTTTCGATCTACGAGAACCCTCAGTTAAGAAGCCCCGACCGACCGTTGACGGGATACCGGCGGAAATAGCGGTAGCAACGACGTCTGTGCAACACCTGGAGGTGCCGCCTACAGAAACCTGCGGCGATGAGCCTTATCACAACGACGCGGTAGCCCCCACTGGACAACTGCCAACCTATCCCAAGAGCGAATGTCGGAAGGAAATAGAGGGATTCCCTTCGCGAAACGCACATCCGCGCGGAGGAATGAAGGAAGAAGACGGCTGTACGAATAGGCCGCCGGGGACTGAACCGGTACAGACTGAACCAAACGGCCGTGTATCACACTCCGTACGGCGAGTCCCACCACCGTACCGCTGTAGCGTAGAAGAACACATACGGGACCTGTTAGCGAGGAGAACTGGAATAACCTCGGGAAACCAAGGGTCGGAAGCCCTCAAACCGGATAGAAGACTTACGGGAATGAAACCCGAATTGAAGGATGCCCTTTGGAGAGCGACTAGAGACCAACATAGTCGTCTGAAACCAGCTTCCGTTGGGAGAGCACCGGACGAAGCCATCAACCGGGAGGAGCCGCACTCGCGCGAGGCCCCCGCACCAGCTCCGTCGCCCGGACCCTCTCAACCCAGCCTGGATCCCTGGTTGGAGTCCGACGATGAGAGCGAGCCGGAACTCGTCGAGACCACCTGTGTGACTCCGGACGTCGAACGCCTGCTGCAGGACAGTACACCATCACAGGAGCACCCTACAACGGGAAACACATTGCCCACGACCACCACTGCCGGAACAACACCATACAACCTTCGACCCCGAAAGATCGTCGACTACAAAAGGTTACATACCGGCAGAATCTCCGTCGTCGACATTGGTCCCGAAGAGGAGGCTGGATAACCTGTAAAAATTAAAGAAATTATTATACGTGTAATTAAAAAAAAAAAAAAAAAAAAAAAAAAAAAAAAAAAAAAAAAACACAAAAGGGTCATCATTCAGTTATTTATAGTTTTACAATGTCATATGTCAAAATCAAAAGATATCACATAACGACTTAGCATTCTTCTTTCACTTACCTCAAAACCTGAATCCGGACGTCTAGGGGAAACCAAGGCACTTGATCCATCCAATACCTACCGTAGGAGGGGGGTCGAGAACTGTTGAGCCCTGAACATCTAGGAGGTTGCTAACGATGTCGCGAACGCGCACGGTTAGGCGGAGTTGTGGAGTGAGAGCATGCGAGGTCGGAGTAGTCAGTAAGACGGCTGGTTCTTTTGTTTCAGGACGATGGCGTTTCCGAAACCCCGACTAGAGCCAGTACCCGATATTGAGGTAGGAAGCGACGAATGGGTAGAACGCACGGTAACCTGCATTGCACAGCTACACACGTGGCTGGTCAAATTCGGGGAGATGCCGGAGCAACGTAAGGAGATCATGACCTGCATCGCAAACCTGTCGCACAACATGAGCAAAGCAGTTCGCTCCAGCGCAGCAAATCTCGCCCCAGCTGGGACGCCCAACCCCGTGGAGGAACTGCGATGCGAATTGCGTGGGCTACAGCAACGCGTCATGGCCATCCAGAGCAGCAACGAGCTCAACCAATCCACTGCTTCCCTGGAGAACGCTTGGGAGTCCGCAACTGGAGAGACTTCCACTCCGAAACGCCGAGCTCGTCAGTCCTCTTCCTCATCATCCTCCTCGTCTGATTCTGATGACGACGAGAAGACGAAGGGTGACACCAAGAAACCGGCAGCAAAACGTCTCGTAGAGGAGGAACCTTCACCAGCGTTCTCTCCTGTTACCCCAGCACGCAAAGAGGAGCCAGCTGAGCCGACAACCTCAGGAGCTGCACCCTGCCCCGTCTGTGATCGCATTCCGAAGGAGTTCCTCAAATTCCGGTGCTCAAGCTGTAAAAGTTTCTGGAATCGTCTAGTCGCCTCCTGCCAGAAATACGCCGTCGACCATCCCTCGTACCCACAGCCGTGTCTCCGCAAGGAACACGAGGAATCCAGACCACCAAAGTGCCCAGGCTGCAGACGCTGGCGCTACGAGGTAGCACTGCTGACCATCACCCCAGACACCAAGCTGCCAATCCCTTCGGTTACCAGAGCTGATAAGTAGCCGATGAGGGCATCGGCCGAGAGAGAAGGAGGGGGTGTAATTAGCTGAAAATCTCTACTCTTCACACAAACTTCTTCCATGCGCCTTCCATACAGCAACCGCCAACAGCTGTCCGCCACCACCGATGAGGACACGCGAGTGCGCCACCATCGCGGCCCTTCCAGCAACCAGCCGCAAGATGGCCGAGGGGATATAGGGGCCTGCCCCCTCCCTCGACCCTTCAGTCTGAAGTCACGCGTCTCGCAGTTGTCGAACCCAGCTCCAGTACTCAATCCCCTCTAAACGTAGTGTCGCGGAACGAACTGAGAATCGTAGTGAAGTGCAACCCACGGGACATTTCCAATAGCCGTTCCAAGAATCCCGCCAGTCTTCGTTCTTGAGACATCCGCAAGCTAAGGCCCGGACTCAAGACGTTGCCGCCAACTCTCCATTTTCGCCGACCCGAACTGGTACGCCGTTCGAACCCCGGAACGAGGCAAGTTTGCCCCGGTCCCAGGCATCCCCCTTCAGCACTGCAGGAAGAAGAGGCCCTGAAGCAACATACCGCCACGGAGATCAACACTGATCCAAGCTAGGCCAAGGGTGAGCAACATTCCCTCATAATTTCTGTAAGCGCTTACAAATTACTCAAAATCTGGCAAAACCTCCCCCTCATAATTTAACGTCCTGTAAAAGAAATAGGAAAGTAAAGAGAAACGCATATTGTAAAGATAGTTCAGTTGTAACGAGAAACCGTAACCTAAGAAGTTTTTGTAGTGAAGAACAATTGTATTTTCAGTAGTAAAGTCAGAAGACTAAGTCATAATTTGTATAAGTAGAATCAAGTTCCTACATAAATATTATTTTCTTATAAGTATAATATTGCAAGTAACAACAAAGTACAATTATTTTTAGTAGCATACTTATTGCAAAATTCCGTACATAATTTCTTAAAGCCAAGTGTGATTTCATTGATCGTTATCAAATACATTGTCAATCATATTGATATATTTTCAAGTATCTTTTCGAATATATTACTGATTATTCTTGTCGACGGTTCCATCAGAACCCTCGTAAATCCGCTTCACGGAAATCAACTTATAATTTTCTGAATAAAAACCCTACGTGTTTTTAACCTTTGCAGTACTTATTTCAGAGTCTTGACCCTTTCCAATTCCGTTGGACTCAGGTATTTTGCACTTAAATAATTTGGGTTTTTCCTGAGGTCAATACTCGACCCAGGTGGTGGCAGCAACCCTAGGAACTTCTCAGGTAGAATCTTTTATCCTCTGGGCTCTAGTTCAAGATACCTTTCTACCTAGGATTTCCTAGCCTCACTTAGTTGGGATTTTTGTACCAGCTTTTAAAGGATTAGGATCAGTTCATAAAGTAACTCTTCATTCTGAAGTCAATATTTAATTTAGCATCACAAAGTTTTCAAGTAAACCTTTCGCCTTTTTGCTTTGGTCATCACGCACTACCATAATAGTAAAGCCATTTTCACCCTCGGAGATCTCGAAGCAGTCGTAGACTCAGGTAAGCAGAATCACCTAATCCCTTGTTGTACAATTATATATGTTTACTGGGGTAAGATAATTCAAGTTTTAAGAATCAAAATCATAAACCCTTTTAAATTCATAAATCCCAAATCATTAGATTGATAATTTCTCATAACCCTAACTCCAAGTTAGATACCCAAATTCTAAAGATTACAGTAGTACCTAAGGTTGGTAGGTGGTGTCAATGGCAAAGCCGTGTTCTTTTCAGACGAGTAACCTATATATAGAAATAATAAACCTTTGTTTCATAATTTGCAGCGTTAAAAAAAATACGCATCACTAGAAATTTACTTTTTCCTCAGTATATTGCATTTTACACCTAGATATATATTTTTTTAAATCAGTGACGATGATCACAAGAAATCGAAGCAAAACCAAAAACGTCTGCCAAGTGGGTGTGGCACATAGATTCCTCGTATCCATAACCAGATTGTATAGATGATCCGATGCATAGTACTTAATCTCAAAACATCAAAACAATTTAATCTGGAACATCCCTGAAAATTTCATTGAAATCGGATGGAAAATGTGGAAGTTATGGCCGTTACAAGGAATTCACGTTTGCGCATGCGCAGTCGCTTCTATCAGTCCGGGGATGATGATTTCCATAGGGAACCGTCTACACACCAACCCGCACAATCCCTGGAAATTTCATAGAAATCGGACAATAACTTCGTATAGTTATGCCCGTTACAAGGATTTCATGACAGACACACAGACAGACAGACACGGAACCAAAATTGTTCAGGAAGGTCTGAAACGTAAAACGCGAGGGGAAATTTTAATTTTGGAGAACTTTTTTTTTCATCCTTGAAAAGTGAAAACAAAGCTCCCGCTACCTCGGTAGACTCGGAAGCAAAAATCAAAACTTGTAATTACTACTCTCTACAACTACTGAAAGTTGATTTCTCGAAATCCGCAGGTATAGCTTCGCCGGTGGTTTTGGAGCGCGCGCAATAGAGTTTTTCAAAATATGGGTTCAATACTGAGTGCTGCTTAGCACGCACATAAAGCCCGCTCCACACATTCAGCATTCGCCGAGCACCGATCCGATTTCCTAGTGGTGTGAATGGGCGCTCGGTGCTCGCCGAATATTGATGCTCGGGGATGCTCCGGCCAGAGTCGGAGACTAACATTCGCTAAGTAGCGAGCATCTGCCCCGCTCCACACATGCGGGGTCGCACGGGGTTGCTCGTAGGGGCATTTTTCTGTGACAAATCCTCCCGCCTCCCGACACTTGCTGAAGGTATCTGTGGTGGACGCCTCAGGGCGTCCCCACTACCGCCCCCAACTGGCCTGGAGTAGGTGCCCCTTCTCCAGCCAGCTGGGGGGTATAAATAGGGCCGGATGGCCCGGAATAAATCAGACTGTGTCTCAAACTTACTGCCTTTCCTTCCTAGCTCTTAAGAACCTTTTGTCCAATTGACCAACCATATTTAATTGTAAATCTGTCTCCATCTTAACTGTCGGCCATTATAGCAGCGCATCACACTGGTAACACCGACGTTTGCAGACCACTGCCCATCAGCTTCGGGATCACTTCTCTTCTCTTCTGGTCTCCACTTCGGCTCACCTCGACCTTCAGCTGCCATTCTCCTCCATCGAAGGATCGACCATCGGCTGCCTTCCTCCCGCTATCACTGCATCGAAGATCAATCTCTCATTCCTCGAAAATTTTTCTAAAAGATTATTAGAGGAATAGAGGCGCCATCATTCCGCCATCTTGCACGGCCAACTTCAAGTCTCGGCTGCCAACCTTCGAAGAACACTCTATTTTCCTCGAAAAATTTTTTTCTAAAATTTATTAGAGGAATAGAGGTGCCATCATTACGCCATTTTTCACGGCCAACATCGAGCCTCGTCTGTCGAACTTCGTAGATTACCCTACCTCCTCGAACATTTTTTAAAATTAATAGAGGGGTAGAGGCGCCATCATTACGACCCGCTCCCGACAGACCCCGCGGCCGCCACCGGCCCCAACTCCGCAAACAATCATCATGGCTGCACCTACCAAGCTTCCGCAATATGACCCTTCGCTTCCATCAGTATGGATTGCCCAGGTTCGACTCGCGTGCGCCAACGAGGACCTCAACACGGAACCCGAGCAATTTCGGAGAGCCTTCCTTGCCTTGGACGTCAAAACAGCAGAACTACTGGCGGACATCGACGCAAATTCACCTACCGCCTTCACTTCTCTCTGCAACCGACTCCTACAAGCTCACGGACCTCGTGACGGATCGGACCTCTCTTCAATCCTTCAGAACAACTCGCTGGACGGATCTACGGCCGCCGCACACGCACGCCTGCTTCGCAGAAAGCTACCTACTGACACACCGGCCTCCATACTTCGCTCCATATTCCTCCGGGCACTTCCTCCTGACATCCGCTTAAATGTCGCCGTCTCGACCGAAACGGACATTGACAAACTGGCCGCCATCGCCGACCGCCTACTGCCCCTTCGGGACAACTCGTCCTCTACGGCCGCCACTGCACTGCAGTCCACTTCTACCTACTCCTCCGACGACAATGGAGACTCAGCCGACGACGCTACACACATAGCCAGCGCTGCTAACAGAACACGCACCTTCAAAAAACCTTCACAGATGCCTCCCTCGCGACAACGTTCATCACAGATGCCCTCCTCGCGACCACGAAACTTCGCACGCCATCGCATCATGCCGCAACAGCGAGAACAACAGTACCCCCCAGACCGGCGCTCACCCTACTGCTACTACCATCAAAGATGGGGCCCTACCGCGATATACTGCCAATCACCATGCTCCTGGAGACAACACATGCCAACGGGAAACGCAAACGCACGGTCGCCAAGGTGGTAACGACTGTGCATAACCGACCCAACCACCAACGCCTGTTCATCAAATGCAAACGCTCAAATTACGACTTCTTAGTCGACACGGGAAGCGATCTCTCCATTCTACCCAACAACCATCTGAACCGCCGCCGAGAGACTCCATCTTCCACGCTACTGGCCGCCAATGGCTCCAAGATTACGACCTACGGCTCTCAAACTGCGACCGTCCATCTTCCCAAGTTACCTCCGTACGAATGGACCTTCACAGTCGCCAACGTCAGCACAGCCATCTTGGGAGCCGATTTCCTCAGCCACTATGGCCTCCTTGTAGACCTTCAAAACCTCCGGCTCATTGATTCAGCCTCCCAGTCGTTTCTTCCCGGCCACTGTCTCATCGCTTCACCACAGGAGTCCTACTGCTCCGCTGCCTGCGCTCCACCTCGCTTCCAACGTCTACTAGACGCCTATGAACCCTCATCGCATCCAAAATCGGCGCCCGTCTATCATCACATCGTGACCACCGGTCCTCCCTGCCATGCAAAACAACGTAGATTGGCTCCGCACCTCTACAACCAAACAAAGGCCCATTTCAACGAAATGCTGCGCTCCGGCATCGTCCGCCCTTCCAATTCACCTTGGTCAAGCCCACTCCACGTAGTTCTCAAACAAAATGGGGATATTCGACCCGTCGGAGACTACAGGGACCTCAACCGAGCTACAACTCCGGACCGCTACCCGATCGGCCACCTGCATGATTTCACACTCGCACTGCATGGTTCCACCATTTTCTCAACATTCGACTTATCGAGAGCCTTCTTTCACTGCCGTATAGCGCCCGAAGACATTAAAAAAACTGCTATCCTGACACCATTTGGACTCTACGAGTTCACAAGAATGAACTACGGCCTACGAAACGCCCCGCAGACATGGCAACGCTACATGGATTTTATACTCCGAGATCTCCCGTTCGCATACGTCTACTTAGACGACATTTTGATTGGATCGCCGGATGCCGAAACGCACTTCCACCACGTATCTCGCTTACTTCATGTCCTTGCTTCCTTCGGGCTTTCAATCAACAAGGCCAAGTGTCAACTCGCTCGAAGCCAAGTCAAGTTCTTAGGACACTTGGTGGACAAAGATGGCATCAAACCTCTACCATCGAAAACTGCGCTCATCCGGAACTTTCCTCTTCCTCAGTCAGTAAACGATCTCCGTACGTTCCTCGGGCTCATCAATTTCTACCGCAGGGCTATACCTCACGCCGCGCACTCGTTAATGCACCTCACGAAGCTGCTGCCATCAAACCCGAGAAAAAACGACAAGCGCCCAATTTCATGGCCTCCGGACGCTCTCCATCATTTCGAAAAAGCTAAGCAACTCCTCGAATCATCCGTCCAGCTAGCTCATCCTCATCCGTCCGCTCAACTCATCCTCCATACCGATGCATCTAATTTTGCCGTTGGAGCTGCCCTACATTACCAACACAACGGAACACTGTTCCCTCTCGGATTCTTCAGCAAAGCTCTCTCTCCCGCACAGCGGAACTATTCAACGTTCGACAAAGAACTTCTCGCAATATACTTAGCGATCATCCATTTCCGCCAAACCATCGAGGGTCGACCACTTACGATCTCCACGGATCACAAACCCCTCACTACGGCGTTGACCTCGCTTACAGACACCATGCCGCCCATCCGACTTCGTCATCTGCGCTTCATCTCTGAGTTTACTTCCGACATAATATATCGTCCCGGAGCCTCTAACCTTTCAGCGGACCTCTTCTCGCGAATCAACCACACATCGGCCGTCTCCATCGTACCTCCCACGGCTATCCGTGATGCCCAACTTAATGACCCACACATAGAGAACATGAATCTCACGCCGGTCACTCGGGACGGAATTACTCTCCTCTGCGACATGTCAGATTCGTCGCCCCGACCTTACATACCTTCTACACTTCGCCCTGACATTTTCAACATGATTCACGGCTTGTCACACCCGGGCATCAAAGCAACCACGGCACTCCTACGCGGACGATTCTTCTGGCCGAACATGTTGACTTCCGTAAAAACCATGACACGCGCCTGCCCTTCCTGTAATCGCGCAAAAGTGACGCGACATATTCGCGCCCCACTCGGCCGCTTTAACGACGTCGAACCGCTACTTCACATCCACGCAGACATTCTCGGGCCCCTTCCCAAAAGCGACAATTTTAAATTCTGCCTAACAATGATCGACAGAGGCACAGGATGGACCGAATGCGTCCCCGTCCGTAACATCCAGGCATCCACCATCATCCGCGCCATTTTCAATTCATGGATTTCACGTTTCGGGGCCCCTCGCAATATCACCACCGATCGAGGAACACAATTCATGTCACATGAATTCGCGAATTTCTGCCGCCAACATGGGATCACTCACAAGCCTACAAACGCTTATCACCCACAGGCCGACGGAATCATCGAACGTTGGCACAGAGTCCTTCAGGAAGCCATCATGTCCACCTCATCCCCATCATCATGGGCTCGGGACCTTCCCTCCATCATGCTCGGGCTACGCAATCGGCCCTCATTAGATGGTTTCTCTCCCGCTCAGCGTTTGTTTCATTTAAACCCTCGCCTTCCCGGCGATATTTTCACTCCCCTAACACCAAACGACATACCAGCGCTATCTCATGATTCCTATCGGAACTTCGCCCGCTCTTATTATCCGGCCTCAATGCGGAACGCTACTCACGTCTACGTCAGAGTGGACACGCCCAGAACAAAGCTTGCACCCCCCTACATCGGTCCTTTTTCGATACTGTCCAACGACGGGAAGACGCTTGTTTATCAAGACGACTCGGGGGCAAACAAACAAATCTCCATGGACAGATGTAAACCTGCAACGACACACGCTCAAATCGCCGGATCCCCTTCTACTGTTTCTTCCCCCTCTTCGCACACACTTGGTCATTTCTCCTCGGCAACGTCTTCACACCGAGATGAGCAGCCAAACATTGCGCAACGATTTGAGGCTAACGCCGTCACCACCGCCTCCGCCGCCGCCTCCCCGCCTCTCGAGCACCACCGCAATGGCCGTCCTACCCACCGTCCGAAAACCGACGAGACCACTGCCTCCCGGCTCATCAAAAAAACCGGAAGCTACGGCACAATCAAAAGAGTCGGCCACCAAACCACTCCCACTGCCCCCACGACAAATCATGTCCATAACCGCGGCGATGGATCCGCCGAGGCCGCCCCTACCGTCACTCTCGTTCTCGATTCCGCCCTACAAAGGGAACTGCACGGACTGTTGCATTCATGGGTGGCACATGCCTCGGACATCTTCAATCACAACGCAAACACCAATCCGGACTTCACCTCCGACGCCGCCGCCATACACACCCACCCCCATCACGGATTTGAGGGCCGCATCACAGAGATCGACATCTCCAAAACCGCCGCCTCCGAAATCACGCCCCAAGTCTTCGGTTATAATTCCTCGCCGCCGCCGCTCGCCCAGCCGCCGCCGCCCACTCAGTCCGGCCTCCCGACGCCGAGCCCGCCGCTGAAAATTAAAAATTAACATTGTATATATATCGTTTTCTTAAATAAACATTAAAAAAAAAAAAAATAAAAAAAAATAAAGGAGAAAAAAGATACAAAAAAATGGATGGAAAAAAATATCTCCTCCACCATTCTTCTCCAACCCTTTCCTTAAAAAAAAAAAAAAAATATATATATATATATATATATATACTCACCCTGCTGGTGTGCCGCCGCTGCTGCCGCCGTGCCGCCGCTGGTGCCGCCGTGCCGTCGCTGGTCCTGCCGCACCGCCGCCACGATCCGCTGCCGCCTTCCGTCGCCGCTTCCGCCGCTATCCCGGACCCGCCAGCATCGCCAGCCAGAGACCTCCAGCCTGCGCCTTCCGGCCCTTAACCACTGTCCCCCCACAGCAAGATATTTTTTTCATTTTTCCATTATTATTTTGTATCTGGGGGGGGGAAGTGTGGTGGACGCCTCAGGGCGTCCCCACTACCGCCCCCAACTGGCCTGGAGTAGGTGCCCCTTCTCCAGCCAGCTGGGGGGTATAAATAGGGCCGGATGGCCCGGAATAAATCAGACTGTGTCTCAAACTTACTGCCTTTCCTTCCTAGCTCTCAAGAACCTTTTGTCCAATTGACCAACCATATTTAATTGTAAATCTGTCTCCATCTTAACTGTCGGCCATTATAGCAGCGCATCACAGTATCTAATTGAAATGTTGCCTAAGTTTTGCAGATCGCAAGGTTTCCTATTTGGGAATTTTGATCAGTAGGTAACAATCTCCTTGGTTGGTGCATTTTTTATGAAAACCTGTAATGCCCATCCCACTCGGAGGCGTGATGTAGGTATTATTGATCCCTTGAAAATGGGGATTCTCTGTTTTTCAGAAGTTTACATCTCACGTTTGATCGCCTTGCACGTATTGATTGTTATGGATTACAAGCTGATGTAGCAACTCCGAGTAGCTCGTTTCTCTCCCGAGGCGAGCACTGCGAGGGACGATCTCCGAATGTGTGCAGCAATAAGCTCGCCACTCGCCAACCTAGGCGAGTAGCTCGGTTTTCGCCGAGTTGCTCGGTGGATGCCGAATGTGTGGAACCGGACCTTTTAAATTTAGGTACAACTTTTTAAGTTTTTGCGCCTTCAATTTCGTGAAATACTGACCCAGAACGAGGTCCCCCTTAAGGGGGTCTCAGTCGGTCTCCGTTCGTTCCTCGTTCCGGGTCAGTATTTCACGAAATTAAAGGCGCAAAAACTTGAAAAGTTGTAACTAAATTTTAAAGGATTTCAGAAATTCATTAGTGCATGGCCCTAGGGAATTGAAAAACTGAAATATTGCCGCCAGAATCATCAAAATTTAACAATAATTGCCAGAGACAAATGGGAAAAACTGTTAATTCAGTTATGTTTTTTCCCATAAAATGTAGCTTAATTTGAAATTTTCAAGGATTTTAGTACCTAATTGATTAGTGCATGGGCCTTGGGGATATAAAACTGAAAGGTTTCTGCTGGAATCATCAAAATCGAACAATAATTGCCAGAGAAACATGGGAAAAACCGTTTACTCAGTAGTTTTTCCCATTTTGGTTTATTATTTTCAATAATGAACCTTTGGAATCGACCAAGAAAAAAAAAATTTTAACACCCCCTCAAAATTTGATGGTTTACGTTCCAATGTACGTAGAATCCAAAAATCGAATAAATATTTGGCCGTCCGTCCGCCGTACGCGGCACTTTTGCCACTTAGCATTGACCGATTTTGATGAAATTTGGTATGTAGGCTCCATTTGGGGTCTAGTTGTGCCCCGAAGCTTTTGGTTGAGGTAGGTCACTTCTAAGGGTTCCAAAATCAATTTTGAAATTTTGAAAACGGCCTAACTCAAAAAATTTCGATTTAAAGGTATTGTTTTCCCTTCAATTTAAGATTCTATAGAATTTTTTGAGACCACGCGGAGCTCTGTAGGACAAACCGTTCGCTTCCTACGAAAATTTAAGTGTTTATTTTGAAATATATACATATATAAATCAAAAATAATCGCAAAAGAGGCCTAATCTCCGTTCAAATTAGAGCTGATCGAAATGTAATCGATAGTTGGTGATTTTGATTTTTTTTTTTTTTATTCATTTATTTTTTTTTCTTTCATATTGGATGGTTGGTGATTTTGTAGACGAGTGATCTATATAGAAAAATAATAAACCATTGTGTAATAATTTGCAGCGTTTTCTTTGGCAATAGGGTGTGAGCCTGGGTAGGAAAAACTGTTTATTGTTATTTTTAATCTAAGGTAGACCTCATTCTGAGAATTTTGGTACCAACCGCGACCTCCTAGCGTCTGTAAATCTTTTCCTATGAATTTTTAAAGTTTCGACCGTTTAAGACGTCACAGTGGGCTGGGGTGTCCCGCCCAGGCGAGAGGGGCGCGTGACGTCATAAACGGTCGAAACTTTGAAAAATCATAGAAACAGATCTACCCACGCTAGAAGGTGGCGGTTGGTGCCAAAATTCTCCAGATGTAGTCTACTTTCGATTAAAAATCTTTAAAAAAAATCAAGGCGCACCCCCATTATTGTTCGATTTAGATGATTCCGGCGGCAATATTTTAGTTTGTCAATTCCCTAGAGCCGTGCACTAATGAATTTCTAAAATCCTTTAAAACTTCAAATTTACGTACAACTTTTCAAGTTCGTGCGCCTTTAATTTCACGAAATACTAAGAACGAATGGCGACCGACTGAGACCCCCTTAAAAGGTACCTACGCTTCTCTTTGAGCTGAGCAAGTGATTCCTACCCTGTAATTGTTCACATGCGTAAAAATGTTATCCCCCCTCCCCCCACCAGCTGAAATGAAAAAAAGTCTGCCAAGTGGGTGTGGCACATAGCTTTCTCGTATCCATAACCCGATTATATAAGTAGATGATCCGATGCATAGTAGCTAATCTCAAAACACCAATCTATAAGTACCTTTCACTACCCTCATAGGGGACCATCTACACGCTAATCTGGACAATCCTAGAAAATTTCATCAAATTCGGATGAAAAATGTGAGTAGTGATTGGATCAAAAAATTTCTCAGTAAGGCTGGGAGTCGAACCCAGGACACCTGGGTGGGAGTCAAAAGCGCTACGTCTGAGCTATTGGGGCCTGGTGATAGCTTGTATAGGATTTGAGATCCTGACGTCACGCGGGAGGGCGATAAATGCACGGCTGTTACAAGGATTTTACGTTCGCGCATGCGAATCGGCTACTATCAGTCCGGGGGTGATGATTTTCATAGGGGACCGTCTAAATACTAATCTGCAACATTCCTGAAATTTTCATTGAAATCAGATGGAAAATGTAGAAGTTATGGCCGTTACAAGGAATTCACGTTTGCGCAGTCGCATCTATCAGTCCGGGGGTGATGATTTTCATAGGGGAACGTCTACACACCAACCCGCACAATCCCTGAAAATTTCATAGAAATCGGACAATAACTTCGCGTTACAAGGATTTCATGACAGACACAGACACGGAACCAAAATTCTTCAGGAAGGTCTAAAACGTAAAACGCGAGTGAAAATTTTGATTTTGGAGAACTTTTTTTTTTCATCCTTGAAAATTGAAAACAATGCTTCCGCTACCTTGGTAGACTCGAAGCAAAACAAGGACTAATAACCTCTATAATTTTGCCATAGTCTTTTTCAGTAGGTGGGTGTACTTACCAACCGAGCTGTCTTGTTAGTACATAATAGGGGTATCAAAATAAAGGGTTGGGCACCTAACAAAGAAATAAAAAGTTAACTTTGTGTCGAGATATGACATTTTTTAATAACTGAAATCACAGTAAAATGCTTAGTCTCATACATTAATTGAAATTATATAAGCTAACATGAACAGTACGTGGGATGAAAAAGAAAATTCGGAACAAGCAATTAATATTCCCACAGTGAGATCATTATCGAGAGAGTACAAATTCGAGAATTTAGGAGCAAGTAGTTCAAAAATTATTACATTCAAATCAATTCAACTCACGAAAAGACATGCACGAATTAGGAAAATAATGAAGCTCTTCGGTAATAAGAATAATGATCAACGCACTTAACTTACGAGTAAGTAGATAATTATTAAAATTCGAATTACGTACATTATGTAATTATCATAAAAACCCACCACTTATTTTTATACATTTCAAGTATTGAGCTTTCAAGAAAACGGTAGAATTGAAGTTCCAAGCCATTAACTGTTACGTCCTAGAGATGTATAATAATGATCGTATCAACTTTTAGGGTTACCAATACCAAGATTTGCATCACAGAGCAAAATATGAAAGCCAGGCAAGCAATAATCGAGGCACTATTTTTACTTCTTCTCACTGTCAGCCTCCATTAGCTATTTCATTAATAGGTTTTGTTAGAAAGGAAATATTTGACAGGTTTAATTCTAATCTCATAGTACATGCTGGTATATACTCGTATAGTAAATCTAATGAAAAATCCTGATACTTTTGACTAGAAAAAAAAAAACAACCGAAGACATTTACTTTTAAATTGGAATACCAACGGAATTTGACATCAAGTTGGTTTACATATTAATTGGAGTTGATCTAAGAAGTACCTATGCAGATCATGTTAACCAATTGGAGTTTAAGAATCAGAGGTAAGTAACTATATGTACGAGGGTCGTCTCAAAAGTAAGTTACACTATTTTTTAATACCCGCGTACGAGGTGGGAAAAGCCTGGGATTCCTAGGGAGCTTTGGTCTGGGTGTAGTGGCAGCCCTGTAAAATTCCTATGCGTCCGCCATTATCCATTCGTCAGTTACAAGCAAGCCACTATGGAGCTACCACTCACTCCTACCGCCGATTGCGAAATACGTAGTGTCATCCGTTTTTTAACGGGAAAGAATAAAAGTGCGACTGAAATTCATTCGCAACTCTCCCCAAATGTTGAAATTAGCCGTGCATCACTTCACAGAATCATTTCTGACGATCTGAATCTGTCCAAAGTGTGTGCAAGGTGGGTTCCACGTCTCCTTTCAGATCAGCACAAAGAGCAAAGGGTTGACACTGCACTTCAATTTCTCCAGTTTGTTGATGATGAAGGAGATGGTTTATTCAACCGAATAGTGACTGGTGATGAAACATGGATCCATCACTGGACACCTGAATCAAAAAAACAGAGCATGGTGTGGAAAGGAAACATAGGAAGAAGTTGAAACATGGCTAAACAGTATGGCGGCAGAATGGTATGAAGCTGGGTTGAAAAAACTGTTGCCACGATACCAAAAATGTATTGATATTCAAGGCGATTATGTAGAAAAATAACTAATACATGTAATTTTCAAAATAAAACCTTTTTAACGAATTTTGAGGGTTTTAAAATTTATTTTTGTCATGGTGTAACTTACTTTTGAGACGACCCTCGTAAATAGGTAGGCACTCCTATAATCAGTATTGAAATGCTCTGGACCAGAGACAGCTGTCTCTCACGTTAGTTCACCTCTAGAGATTGGGACCAGTACAAGCCACACCCTGTATAGTATGCAGGATTGCATATTAACAATGCTCGGCAGCCTCCAGTCCAGGGCATTCCATCATCTAATCATTATTTTACTCAATGATGTTGGGGAAGTGACTACAATTTCAGATGAAGCCGAATTCATTGCTCTCTGCAGCACGTGACTTGAATGTTGTGATTCATAATGAAACATGCTGTTCAGTAATGCATGCATTCCAGCGGACGTCCCATTGGATAAGGATTATGTTGTTGAATTTCAACCAGTAAGTGATGAAACATACATTCTTATTTATCTTTCTACTCCGCAAAATAGATTTACCGATTTGACCCACGGTGGAACAAAGAATATTTGAAGAAAATCCGGAAGTATATTGATTATGATCCTTGTATTTCAATGCTTGGGTATTAGTAAGCCTTTATAGGAACCAATGAAAAATGTATATTTTGTGAATATCATCCCTACTAGCCCCCTCCCTATGATAATTTCGATACTTTGATGCAACTGGTAAGTTGAGTGAGAATTGAGGACTCGGCAGCGTGCTTAATGTATCGTCAGAATGCACCTTATTTTCAGTAATTAACCACCTTTCTTCCCCCTCAAACTCCCAATTTCGAAATTCCGGCAACCTAGGGCACAACTAGATAGATTTTCGCGTCAAACAAAAAAAGAATCACGCGAACTGGTTGGAAACAGAGGTCTGGGTAGAGTACACAACACTTTGTCACTCACACACATACATACCTACACACAGACATACGCCTATGGTTTTTTCGCGGAATTAAATTCAGATTGGACTTCAACGGATTTGTGCGAGATATTTTTTTCTCCGTTGAGTGTTGTCCTCCTGTACCTCAGATTAAATGCATAAGCCCGAAGTTTTACTGTGCAATGTCCTAAAAACCACTGAAATCTTAAGAGAGGGATTATTAGTCCAATGAAATAAGTAGGCATGATCCTTCAGCAGCTCTGCCTCACTTTCAACAATCCTCACCTCCATATACCTAGACATAGTCAACTAGATAGATGGGAACGTACGTTCAGGAACATCAATCACATCGGTACTACATCTGCAAAATCCCATTTTCGAAAAATGTATAAAAAATATGAACCCTAGTTGTTGTGATCAGCGACCTCTTCGCATTTCTGACCATTCGCTTCCTTAGCTCAGTGGTAACGAGCTCCGACACAGAAGTGTAAATATAGTTCAGTCGGACGATACGAGATCGATCCCCGGTCGAGGGAAGTTAATTTTTGATGATTCAACAATGTGGCGCAGTCATACTGGACACGAATAGTCTCCTCAGCATTTATCAGAGAAACAATAATTCATTAAGATCGGGTCATCAAAACAACTCCCTCCCAAGACACGAGTCGAGCCACCGCCTATTCAGACAAACGTTGAGGTCAGCAGATCCCCCACCCTGTCAATAACGAACAATAACAAAAAACTCCAAATCCAGTCAAAAATAGCGCGTTCTCACTGGGTTGGAAAATGCCGGCCAAAGCTGCCTCTCACCTCCCTGACTAGGTAACGGAGTACCTAAGATTTCCTAAGGGGGGGAGGGGGGAGAGATGTTGTGATCAGCAACCTCTTCGCATTTCTGTCCATTCGCTTCCTTAGCTCAGTGGTAACGAGCTCAGACTCAGAAGTGTAAATATAGTTTAGTTGGACGATAGGAGATCAATCCCTGGTCGAGGGAAGTTAATTTTTGATGATTCAACATAGTTACATGACAACTATAACTTCCATTTTCCAAGAATTCCTATGAGGATTCATTAGAATTACAGGAGCAATCTTGCATACTAGATAGATAGAATTACAAGAGCAATCTTGCATACTAGGGAGTATCATCATTGATCTAACTTCCGAAAACTTAACGTCACTTTACGCTACTTTACAGAAATTAGGTAGTTTTGGACATGTAAGGTTTTGCAGATTTACTATCGATATACTAGATGACAGACCG
The DNA here is from genome assembly GCA_009739505.2 of Apolygus lucorum. Classification (NCBI taxonomy): domain Eukaryota; kingdom Metazoa; phylum Arthropoda; class Insecta; order Hemiptera; family Miridae; genus Apolygus; species Apolygus lucorum. The sequence continues at coordinate 28,061,492 of CM019167.2, forward strand.
ATATATTCTCATCGAACAACGATGTTACAAGTCGTACCACCATTACATATTGGCTTTTCACGTGCTTCTCATCTCTATGTTGCCCGCTAGGACTTCAGTACAAGGGACACCTTCGTAGGTGTAGTCACTTCAACAACACCAATTAGGTACCAACATACAAGGAAAATATTATACATTGAAACTTGAAAGCTAACAATTTAAATACAACATTTTTGTATCATTCAAGAATCCAGATAAATTGACAATACGGCTATACAAAGTGGGGTAAAACTATGACTATTTGCAAGATAATGTACAGGGTTTCTACAACAATTCAGGCCTGTATTTTCCAATTTTTCAATCCAAGTTATGACTAATTTACAAAACACTACAATAAAGACTATGGCGATAAAATCTAAGCATACTTGGGACTTCATTTAAGATCTAGTGAAACAGATTTTGTCTGGGAGGAATTTTCACATGATTTGGGAATTTTCGTAAGGGCAGTCAGTAAGGAGTTTCTTATGGGTAATCTTTAATCATACTAGAGCTGATAGTCACTGAAATTTCCCTAATTTGGTCAAAAATTGTACTCTGTACATATTAGAGCCCACCTGAGTAGCATAGTATATCAGATAATTTTCAAGAAGTATCGAACCGAGGTAAGGTAGGGTCATTAGATAGGAATGTACATACCTTTTAAGCACAGCACAACACATCATACAGGACTTACAACGTAGGCAGGTACTAAATTATTGCCAATTTACGAATGAAGAATGCAGTTTTTGAAGTTGTGGAATAGGTGACGAAATACTATTCGTCAGATAATCTAAGGTAACCAATAACTCAAAGATTTACTCTTTTTCCCGTCACATATAAACGATTTTTTTAAATAATTTGGTTTCTTGGCTGTAAGTATGTGATCTCTGGGTACTTCGTTACAGTTAAATATCGAATGTCCAACATTTTGTTAATAACCACATTATTCGAATACACCAACAATGGTCATCATTGATCTACATGCAACGCACTTGGCATAGGCAGAGGCATAACACTGAATAACTTCCGAGCCAACTTCATTTTGAAACCTGGTAAGTACCATTTGGGTAAAAACACGAGAATTCCAGTATACATACTCCGGTATTCGAGTGTCTTTGCGTTTGGCTAATTAGATGGTCGATCCTAATCTATAGCTAGTTAACTACCTAACTTACAATTTCTAAATCGTCTGGAAGCTTGTTATTTATTATACTTGCACTCGATTAAATTTAACAGGGACTCCCTTCATAGAGATTGGTTTGTTACAACAGAACCACTCAAGAAATGTTGAATAACATGGAAGACACCATAGGTAATTCTTAAAACGCCATTGTACAAAAAACGTGTTGAGCCTGATCGCATGTCAAATGATAATCCAACAGAATAACTAGGTAATACTACATAAATTAATTTCCAATGTTTTCTTCCAACGTTCATAAATTATTTCACAATAACTATGAACGATGAAAAATTTGCTAAGAAAATATGAAATATCTGACCTCCACATACTGAATTTCAAAAAACCATCAGTCGAAGAACAAATACTGAACCAACGTAAAATCTCAATCACAACAGCATTTCAATTCAATAATAAAGTCAAGAAAAAGGCACCTGTAGGTAGTACATACTTAAAACTTAAAGTGGGTGTTTTCAAAAATTCTTTCCTAACGGGTCCACGATTCTATTGACATTATTTTTCGTCCATTATACAGGGTGTAGCGGTTGAGGTCGTACCACCGGCCAGGGTTCGATTCTACAAATAATTTGTCACTTTTCTTGTCTCTTGACTTTTTTTCGTAACCCCCTTAAAATCGGACTTTTTCACTTTTAAGATTTTTTCGTATTTTCGACCTTACGCCATTAAAACAGCCATAACTCCCTTGTTTTTCAGTCAAAATTCAAATGTAATTATACCGTTGGAAAGAGCGTTAAATTCTCTATTTCCCTAGTGTTAAATGAAACTTTTTAAAGAAGACTAAGATGTTGAAAAATGGGCCCGAAATGTACAGTTTTTTTCAAACGTTTGAAACTGCCGGTTAATTTCCCACTGTAACCCCAAAAGTTGACTCAAAATCTCAGCTTTCCAACGGTATGGTCAGAATTGTTTTAAATATTTTTATTAGTGGAGAAAACCGCGCTTGAATGCGAAAAAACGTGATTTTCTAAAACGAAATCGAGGTTTCAGCATGACTTTTTCGTGACTTGAGGGTTGGGTGCTAAATTGCTAATGGTGGCACACTCCTGAGACACCACAACTACGTAAAAACCGATTTGTTGGCCCATTGAGCCTATTGTAGACGTAAAATTCGGTTGTTTAGCAGTTGTCATATTAAATTTGGATAAACCGTGGTAGGCTTAATGGATCAACAAGGCTGTTGTCACCTGGCTGGGACTTCTTACCCGTAAGACGATGATTTGGAGAAATTGACGAAAAAATGAAATAATACTGTATTAGGTAAGTAACTATTTTGTGTAAAATAGTTATAAAAAATAAAAATAATAATTACTCAGAAACGGCTCCTGCGTCGAATGCAAAGAAAGAGCTGCCATCATACGAGTAGATGTGTAGGCACGTCACGAACTGATCACTGATCAGATAACTAATCTGATGTTCGGAACCTAGTGTTATTATGAACAGGGTGGTTTGATTGCGTGGTAAAAATGTCGATTTTTACTGGAAGATCCACGGTTTTTGGCACGGGAACGAGGATTTAACACCATTAGTCCACTGTAAACAATTTCATGACCATACCGTTGGAAAGCTGAGATTTTGGGTCAACTTTTGGTGTTACAGTGAGAACTTAACCGGCAGTTTCAGTTGGTGTTATAAACGTTTGAAAAAACGAAAAATTTCCGAGATTTTACTATTCGGGCTCATTTTTCAACATCTTTGTCTTCTTTAAAAAGGTTTATTGAACACTAGGAAGATAGAAAATTTAACGCTCTTTCTAACGGTATAATTACATTTGAATTTTGAATGAAAAACAAGGGAGTTATGGCTGTTTTAATGGCGTAAGGTCGAAAATACGAAAAAAATACGAACCCTGGCCGGTGGTACGACCATAACCGTTACACCGTATAAATATGTATAAATCAGTGTTCGGAAAATACATGTCAACCAATACCATACCATAGTTTTAAGAAATTGTACCATTCAGAACAGCAATTCCAAGAATGTTTCAATGAAAGTTTGATTTTGATTTTCGATTACCTACGAAGGTACATACTTGATATCCGTGGGACATTCAGAACTTACCAACATAGGAAAATCATTCCTGCACCTGGTATTGTTTTTTTTTTTTTTTTTTTGTTTTTTGTTTTTTTAACATGAAATGTTTTGATGAGCCTACCTACATGAAGGTACACTACCTAACCTAATCAACGTTCAAACAATAATACGAAATAAAAATTCACCCTGTTTCATACCATGAGAGACTTTTCCCCACATTTTTGGAGAATGAAGCCAAAAAAATGATTAGGTAGTTGCATTCTACTCGTATTATGACAATTAATCAACGGATATTCCATCTTAACCAGATAAGAACTTGATAAGAACTGACTTGAGAAATTCTTAATGAAAAACAAAAAAAAAAGCCACAGCACTCAAGGTCAGCGATTAAGTTGAGGGAACACACAAGCTTCAATAAACCCAATTTGACTACGTATTTTCATGCTTCTATCATCATAATCATTTGTGGTTTATAACAAATTTGAAAACATTTACCATTTTCACAGAAAAGCAAAGTACGAAACACCAAAACACTTCCGACTAAACGATGATTGACTTTAACAAGCAACTTCAAACAAGAAGGTCCAACTCCACCCAAGTATGATTAATTAAACTTTTCACTTGAAGAAATACAGAAACAAAACAAACAATAATTTAATCACTCAATGATGAGTTCTAGAACGAAAATTGATCATTGAAAAACAACCCATTGACACAACTAGGGCTACTTTGGCTTTATTACAGCTTATAAGGTAATTAAGTCTAGAATGGTGGGACAAAGCATACTATAATTAACAGAAAAAGGTCATCAGGGTCCAACTATCATTATTCAAAAGGGATTCAAACAATAGGTATTGAAAATAAGATACCTAGTAAGGACTACCCCGTTACTATAAAATAAGTAGGTATAATATTGTAAAGCAAACGAACTAGGTACCTATGTAGACTAATACTCAAAGAAGTAGCGCAAACAATGATCATTTGTAATTAAGATAGGTAGGTGTAATATTTTGGAATGCTCAGTATCAGACAATCAATGATTGAACATATGCGAAACTAACAAACATGCTATGAAGGAATTATTCACTCGAAGCATCGCTTTCATTTCACGTCAGTAAAAAAGGATGAATTCAAAAATAGAACTATACTTATGAAATTAGCATATCACAGATTCAGATTTAGGCAGCATACGCTCAAGATCTTTATACCACGACATTCCCTATCCTATAATCTCAAAACTACCATTATTCTGAAATCGTGAACTCAAGATCCTCTTCATTTTCATAGAGCAGCTGTTGGAGCAAATCGTGGACACCTTCAAAAGCCTTTCTATAGCCTGCATCGCTGAGATGCAAAAAATCAGGCATATCATGACGGGATATAGTGCCATCTGGTAGCACCAATCCTGACTCTCCACTCACCGTTTCAACTTTTGCAACGCCGGTCAGCTTCAGTTTCAACAATTTATTGACTTGGTGGTTCTTGTCCCTCAAGGGGTTTGGGTATTGGCCGCGTGGCAACAACTCCTGGAAAAAAAAACTGCTTGTTAGAGGCAAGAAGGAGCAATAATTTGAGCAGGCGACGGACTAATCGTGAGCTAAAAATAACTCAAAGCCTGAGTTTTCACCAATATTTTGGAAACATCTTTTCTGGATTGATATTTTGACACAATGGGGAACGCGCCATGTCAATAATACATCATGACAAACATGACAATAAGAGTAGGCAGAAGTAATGGTACTTCACAAAACAGCTGACACCATGGGAGGATGAAGAAACGAGGGGTCATTGGATCCTCTAAACTTGTTCTAACTTATCCACCAGACACCAGTTGTACCCCTTGCAACTTCAGGCGCTACTAGCAAGTTTGGTCACGTCAGGCCTGAGCTCTACAGGCCTGACTCCTCCAAGTCCCAGTCTTCACCTTTCCCAGTCCATAGCCTGTGATCTCCGCATGCCCACGGTATGCAGGTCTTGCGTGACGTCATCAAGCCATTGGTTCTCAGTCTCCCTCTTCTCCTTCCCGACTAAATTCTCGCCCTCAGCAATGATCTTGGCCTCTGATCCGTTCTCATCCTATTCACGTGTCCAAGCCACCTCATTCTATTAGTCTTTATAAATCTTGCAAAATCCTCGCTTTCCAGAATTCCCTCAATTTCACTCAATGATTTCATCATCTGCTCTCAGTGTCCAAGTTACCTTACCAAAACACAGTACAGGGCGAACAATCGATTTATTAATAGGAGTTTCTTGGTTCTTGAGAGTAAATGTGACGAGAATAACTTAATATTTGCGAAGTATTTTTTCTTCCATTAATCGCCCTTGAACAACGTTCATCTCAAATGAGGTGGAGTAGATACTAAAAGCTACCACACTTTCTCATTGCCCTTGAAGCCACAAGGCGTACTCATGGCGGGCTGACATCAGCATGGATATGTATAACGAGTGTAGAACACATAGAGGTAGAAGATAGAGAGGATACGGCTTATACCTGCCTACTTTGGGGTTTGGTCGGGAAATGAAAGTGAAAGTCCACCCCCTCCTTGCCCGAACCGAAAAATAGGAGGCACACTTGCCCTCTAATTCTGTGTTAAAATATAGGAGGAATGGTTTTGAAATACAATAGGTCGGAACGGGGGCCTCCAATCGAAAAACGCACCGAAATAAACGTGAAAAAAGCATTAAAAAATCTATTCAGTCATGGAGCTACGTTGGAATATGATGGCATTACAGGGGCCGGAAGTAAAAACGGATTTTTTGCAGCACAATATTTTGCCATGTCGGAATTCAACATTTCATTTTCAAATAAAGCACGACGTCATGCATCAAAAGAAGCGTCTAATTACTTCCTTCAACGCGTGCTTTGTGATATTTGAGGACATTCATGTTTAGAGAACAACCTGATCAAAAATTAATAAACTGTATTTTTTCCAATAGAAGCACACGTTAAAGGAAGTAATTAGAAGCTTCTTTTGATACACGAAGTCATGCTTAATTTGAAAATGAAATGTTGAATTCCAACAAGGAAAAATATTGTGCTGCACAAAATCCGTTTTTACTTCCAGCCCCTGTAATGCCATCATATTCCACATAGCTCCATGATGACTATAGATTTATTAATGCTCTTTCACGCTTATTTCTGTGGGTTTTTCGATTGGAGGCCCCCGCTCCGACCTATTGTATTTCAAAAACATTTCTCATATCTTTTAACACAGAATTAGAGGGCAAGTGTCCGGGTGAGAGGGGGGTGAACTCTCACTTTCACTGGCCGACCAGAATAGGACGCAGGCGTTTCCTCTCCACCTTCAACCTCTATGGTAGAACAAACAACTTTGCTTCATTCCCCTTGTCCTTTCTTGACATCAGCTGTTCTGTGATGAAATCTAAGCCTGGTGGTGCAGGGCCAATGAGGAATTTCACCATGTCGGAATTTCCTATTTTTTACCCCAAAATCGGATTCAGCACCTCGAAAAACCCCCTATGGCAAAGTTTCAGCCCGTACTTCCTAATTTACGAATAAACAAAACAGTGTAGAAAATATGAACGTTTAAAAAAACCGGGAGGATGACGTCATTCTGGAATAGTTCATTTACAGCCGCTTGAAGCACTGAGATCGAGAAATCTATAGTCCCCAGATGCAATATTTCACAAAACAAATAAAGTTCGAAATCGAAAAACTGAAGAAAAAAATAGAAAAAGCAAGATGGGAAAAATTAGGTTTCCCCTGTTTTGTTTGATAACTTTCCTTAGATAACACGATTTCGTCATACCAACGGGCAACACTGGGAGGAGACGGAGATCCAAACAGCCCAATCAGCGAGCGTTCCTGCTTCACTTTGAAGAGGTCCGTTTTCCCGGTAACTTTTGGAAATCATAAATTTTGATTGTCTCCCAAAAATAATAGGAGACTTATTTTCCGAAATCAACCCGATTTTCATCTATCCCACACCATTAACTATTCAGGAAAAATGCAAACAGAATTCGGTGAAATTCCTCATTTATGAGTTCAAATGTGTTCTGAGCACTACTTCACGATTACTTTGAAAGTCTAACATAAAAAATTAGCTAAAAATAACAAGTAAATGTAAGAGAGCCTTGATTTGGGGCATGGCTATATTTCTTGTTTTTGCACTAAATCTAGATTCTAAGTCTGTATTCCGCGATACCCTTCAATAAGTTAATCCCACAAGTATTGTTCTCCACAATATCCAATAAATATTTTGAAATAAGAAGAACTGACAGAAATCGCCATTCCAGTATACTAGCATTCTAACTTATTTGAAGCATTCAAAGTTAATAAAGCCTGACTTACCACAACTATGATGTACGCCTCAGGCAGTCGGGTTCTAATCTCGTTCACAATTCCAGCGATTGCATCAGCAACGTTTTCAGCAGAGTCATCAACATTGTTAGTACCAACATGAACGACGACAACCTACAGACAACCAAGGAACAATGTTGTACTTAATTCCATAAATGAATATGAGGAATTGACCTTTACAACTTGAAATAGGTACACAACTTTAGTACGGTGAGTATTTAAAAGAAGTTCAAAAACTTCATTTTTCTTCTCTCAGAGTTCTTCATATTTTCTTCATAGATTAAAGTATGACTTCACGAGAGAATTTTCGAAAAACAAGGTTCATCTTCTATCAATACTAACCAATTTCGAGTTTATAACTGATTTTCAACTATTTCACATGAATTTTGACGAACTTTTGAAGAAAACAAGTTTCCAGCATTTCAAACTAACAAGATGAAAATAGGTCTGCCACAGAAACTTTGCATCCCTTTGGCGCATTCTTCTGGAGAACAAAGAACTAATTATCTCTTATCATCAAGCAGATTCCCGCACCCACGATAATTTTTCAGGAATTTCTCCCCCCAAAAGTGACATGATTGAAATTTCGCGGCATTACACGAACACCAAATTTCTTACAGCTCCAATTTCCGTGTCAAGGTTTCACCATGGAAGGTTGACTCGATTGTTATAGTTCGCGGATACGCCACCTAGGGGGCGCCACACGGACGCAACGTTTCTGTGGTAGACCTATAGTATTCTTAATCGTGTATCATTCTATTTCAAGATTGATTTTAACCATTAATTGGTGGGATATTAACTAAATTGAGGGAACTTGATATGGTGGGAATATCCGTTCATTTTATTTGGATTAAGGGACACTGTGGGATTGGTTACAACGAGAAGGTAGACAAATTGGCCAGACAAGGAGGGGAAAGGGGGACTTGTGTTGACATGAAAATTCCAAAAGAAGATTTATTCTCTTCCATAAATAAACATCATCGGTCTCAATGGAATGATCAATGTGAATTATCAGAAAAAGGTTTTTTTAAATAAAATTGTTAACCCGGTTCCACCGTCGATACCTTGGTTCACTCACAAAGTATCGAACAGAAAACTTGTCGTCATGATGAACAGGCTCCGTTCCAATCATGGGATATGCTCCATGTATAAATTTAAAATACTAAAGCAAATTGACACCCCATTGTGCCAAGCTTGTGAGGAGGATGAGGGAACTCTAGAGCACATGATTATGATATGCCCAGCGTACAGTGATGTAGTTAGGAGCTGTTCAATATTATTACCCCGATTCTGTACCACCAGCTCATATGTAATACCGCTATATACAAGTTTATTTTTGATTTTTTCTCTACACTTAAGTAAATATTTAAGAGGTAAATTCAATGTTACTAGGTAATAGGATATGATACCGCCTTGTGGCAAAATGTATAATTGTACAATGCCAATAAAGAAAAAAAACCTTATAACAATCTAAAATGTAGCTAAAAAATCTCAATAAAGAAGAACATTGACGGCCAGCATATTCAGACGCAATTCAAAAATGATATTTACGAGACATTCCAAGTCTAATAAGTAATTTTTAAATATGGAATCAACACAGCGCTTTCCTTGAGAAAATTCCTTGAAGTTGATGTAGCAAGACTTTATAAATCAAGAAATGATTAATATTCATGCAGAAATATCAGAAAACATAGAGTAGTTCCTTTCACGTCAGATTTAGATCACATTCATTGGTACAGTTTCGATGTCTCTTTCAAAAACAAAAAATGTTACCATCCCTAAAGGTAACCTAACCTTAACTCTGAATAGATCAATGTAGGACACTTGTTTAGTTACCTTTGGTCGGATATTATCCAATTCTCCATTTTGTATTCTCCAAAGTACATGTTGAGTTTTGTCACCGGAAATACCAAAATTGAGACAGTGAAGTGGTTCATACAACTCCGCCCATACTGGTCTCAATTGGAGGTGATGAATGATCGAATCACCAATGAGTACAACGTCAGGCTCTCTTTCTTTGGTTTCAGAGAGGTGGTATTTATGCTGGAACAAAATTTTTAAAAATTGATATTGCATGAATATACAATGAGGAATTGCCACTTGGGCATAAAATCTTATCTCCAATTTTGGTGAAAATGAGGCTCCTCCAGTTTCATACAGATTTTTTCAAGTCTAACACGTCTGTAAGCTCCAAATTACTTTTTTTCTAATTAATTGAGGTATATTCTAGATTCAGCCATTTGACGAAATATAAATTGAAGGGGACTTCAGAGCGATTTGGGGCAAAATGAGAGGAAATCGTTTCCATTTTGTAGTCTGCAAGTAGCAGTAATCAGTAAATCAGTAATATTTTCTTTTTCTTCTAATATTTTTCTTTTAATATATCTTCTTCTTCTTTTCCTTTATTTTGAATGATCAATGGTATTTTTAAGAGTGAAGTAATTAACTTGCCGCCGCAATTAACGTAGCTAGATGACATTCAATTCAGCACCTACTTTTGGGTGCAATCAGGCTATTTTAAATCGAAAAATACAGTCTATCGACAGTGTGATGATATCAACGTTTAGCGACGATTACTTGGAGGTGAGTACATTTGTAGCTCCTGCCAAGGCAGGAGGCAGTGGCTAGGGTTGAACTTATAGTCTATTAACTACGTCTTCTCTATTTCACTGTAGTTAGCAAACACGCTGTAGGTAGTGAGTCAAGATATGCCCCAGTTTTTAACTTGGCTTGTATTCGAAGTATCAGTTTACTATGAGGGCGACGAAATTTTGGGTGGAAGTGTGACAATGAGTTTATAGGAACGTTTTTACCTGCTCCTGCTCCACACACGGAAGAGTTTAACATTTGGTCTGTTCGGAGAAGCAATCCGGAACCAGTTCAGAACCAAACAGGAGCTGAACAGGGGAGGGGATAGAGGCGCTTGGACTTCTCTGGGCTTCTCCAAACCCCTCCGAACTGTTCAGGACTGCTTCTCTGAACGAACATATTACTGAACTAGTTCCTCTAACCAATATGGAGGTTTGAGTATCTATTTCATCGATAGATCGCACCTAGTAGATCCAGCCCAGTTTAGATACAGTGAGAAGTATTGCTGATCCTGCGTCAGATCCTCGATACATCACCCTGTATCCCGTCCCAGTGCTGGATTCTGCAGCATTGATATGGTGATGGATTGCAAGTGGGGCGACGTAACAAGGATACAGTTTTATGGAAAAAGCGTTACAGCACTACTCGATCCTGGTATATTGTGTAGGTTGATACAGGGTGAAACGAAGTTCCTCCTTGCAAGAGCCAGCAGGCTAGTTGATCTACATGTCTAGGGTTCAGGTTTAAGTTGTGAGGTACGATGAAACTTCCATCGACAGGTTTGAAGCCATGTTCATAAGGTGAGCTATCACTAGATTAGATAGTTTGAAATTGACCAATATAGCTGTAGACCTTGGTAGGTACCTACGTATTAATAATAATAATAATAATGTTTATTTATTAGTGATATATAAATACAGGCAATATGCCTAATTACATTGATATCACAGGTCAAAAATTACAGATTAAAATAACAATAAAAGATAACAAGTAAGGTAACTATTTCAGACATACATGTATATACAATATGTATATTGTTATTAACTTTTCACTTCTTGCCTAGCTTCTCTGTCCATATCTGCTTCAACACGCGGATGCATCTCCCTTTAAATGTTCTAAATGTGTCATGGAAGACATCTAACTCCGAGTCAATCGTAGAGACCTGGTTGTAAGCAAATAGCGACCGTTGGTGCAATGAGTTGCGGTGCGCTACTGTACGGCTGATGGTTGGATCAAACAGATCTGTCTGCCGACTGCAAAACGAGCGCACTCGTATCGGGATGCTGGCCAGTGACTCTGGTGAGTCCATCCCACCTCTCAACACCTTGTACAGGAAGGCCAGATCCGACCATTGGCGACGAACTACCAAGGGAATCAACTCGTAGTTTTGACAGAGTACAGCGTAGTTTGCCCTGGAATTATATGTGCCCGAGTCCTTGTATTCCAGGTACCTCGCAAATCGTTTCTGGATTTTCTCAAGTTGAGAGATATATTTCTCTTGTGATGGGCTCCATATTTCACTTGAGAACTCCAGCTGAGAACGCACAAGCGAATAATACAAACATTTGATCGTAGCAACGTCATTCAGGTTCCTCGAGTTCCGTACCACGAATCCCAGCATACCAGAGGCCTTAAGGGCTACCTGGCTGACATGTTCTTTAAAGGTAAGGGCAGAGTCGAATATCACCCCCAGATCGCGCACTTTACGGACTCTAGCCAGCGAATGGCCCTCGATGTTGTAGTGGTAGGTGATCGTGGTTGGTTTCCGGGTAAATGACATTGCCACACATTTATCGATATTTAAAGGAAGTCGGTTTTTCCTGCTCCAGTCGCGAATCCGTTCCAGATCTCCTTGTAGAAGCAGCTGAGATGACAAATCCGTTATTCGTTGGAAAATTTTCACATCATCCGCATATATGAGGATTTTTGAATGATGGATGATATCTTTCATATCATCTATGAATATCAGAAAAAGTAACGGTCCAACATTCGAGCCCTGCGGTACTCCAGACGAACAGTCAAATAATTGCGACGATCTGCCATCCCACTGCACGAACTGTCGCCTGTTGCTCAGATATGATCCAAAGAACGTCACCAGCACTCTAGAGAAACCAAACCGACACATCTTCTGAAGCAACAATTCGTGGTCTATTCGATCAAATGCTTTACTAAAATCAGTGTAGATTGTGTCCACTTGATATCCGAGGTCCAAACTGTCCGAGACATATTTCAGATATACCGCGAGATTTGAACTCACTGATCTGCCTTTCATGAAACCATGCTGGTTCACCGATATTCTGGGGGATATGAATGAAGACAAATGCATAGATAAAACGCGATCAAATATGACTGCCGGGATTGATGAGATGGAGATAGGTCTGAAGCTGTCTGGCTTCAGTGTTTTGCTTCCAGATTTAGGGATTGCGACCACCTTACTCGTCTTCCACAGTGCTGGAAAGGATGCCTCCCGCAAACAAGCGTCAAATATTGCCGCCAAGGGGCTCGCCAGTGTGCCAATATTATCCTTGAAGATGCTACTGGGAAGCTTGTCGGGGCCTACCGATCTGTTGTACTGCAATGTTGACACAGCCGCAACCACATCTCGCTCCAATACCCCTGGCAGGGACACATCATCACAACCAACATTCGCCAGATCACAATCCACTCCAGAGTCAGTGAGTGTAGTGCCAGTATCTGCATAAACCGAAGAAAACTGCTCAGCAAGAGCCTCACAGATCTCTGAGGAATCCGAGCTGGGCCCTCCATCAATCTCCACTGTCTTACTACTGAGACTTTTGCGCTGGCTTCTAATGTAGGACCAAAAACTTCGAGGTTGTATTTTCAATTCCTTTTCAATTTCTGTCAAATGCTGTTTTAGACAATGCCGGATTTCTCGCTTTATTTCAGTTCGTAGGGAAGCAAATCTAACGTAATCATTAGGAGAATGAGATCGAGTGAATTTGCGATGCATTCGAGATTTCAACTTGATTTTCTTAACTAACTCTTTTGGGTACCAGGGTGGGTATCGGGTCTCGTTTCTTTTACACGATGATTTTGGCACAAATTGATCCATTAAAGCATATATCTTACTGTAAAAGATCTGAACTTTATCATCAGCTGTTTGAGCTTTACTCAGTTCTGCCCAGTCGATTGATTGTACGGCAACGTTCAGACCCAATACATTTGCTTTCCTGATATTGTAGAACCATTCACCTTGATCATGGTTTTCTTTAGGCCGCTTTTTTACACATTTTTTTCCATTTTCGTACGAGACTGAAATGGCCAAAGGAGGATGATGCGGATCCAAATTAATCAAAGGGTCACAGCTGCGAGTGGCTACCACATTTTTGTTGCTCAGTACCAGATCCAAGGTTCGGCAGTTTTCGTTCTGCACGTCATTATAGGACTCCAAATCATAGAAGGCCATGAAATTGGCTAAATGCTTCTCCAAATTGTTGCCAGTAGTAAAGTCAAATCCCTTCCCAACTACATTCGGCATGTTGAAGTCTCCGATAATTAAAAGATCGCCCAAAAAATGTTGGCTGCACAACACGTCGTATGCTTCTTCATAGCTTTGTGACTTCATACCAGGAGGGACGTAGAGAACACAGACGTTCAAGTTGAGTCCACGCTTATCAAGCACTTCAACAGCGAGAAGTTCCACACCATTAATGTTGGGCAGTGCGTATTGGCGAGCTTTGAACGTCTTGCGAATCGCCAACAATACTCCTCCACCATCGCACTTTTTTGTAGAGGAAAGATCTCTATCATTGCGAAACACAATGTACTCATTGCTAAATAGCTCTGCGTCTTGAACAGAGGACTGAAGAAAGGTCTCTGTTAGAGCTATAAGGTCGTTATTTGTAGCTAAAACGTTCGAATAAAATCGATGAGTTTTTGATCTGAGCCCCCTGCAGTTCTGGTAGTACACATTCAAACGATAAGGAGGTTTTAGAGAATGCAGCTTAGGCTCCCGCCTCGTTGATAGATTCCGGGGCTCTAATTGCGACTGACTAGGCCCGGAAAGGGTTCTAAAAAACTTTGATGCAAATCCGAGGGAAGATTGAGTTCGCTTCCGAAGGTCTTATCAAGAGTGATAAATGAGCACTGCCCATGTCCATCATTCCCGTCGTCAATAGATGCATTGTTGAAATCAGGAGGCAACAAAATGTGCGGCAAAATTAAGGAGATCAAGGCTGATTTTCCCTTCATATTGAGAAAGCCTCTACTAAAGCAAGACTGAGGAAAAGAAAACAAATCGAGGACACTCATGTTATAGCATGGGATTAGATTTTCCAATTCACAGTTAACTCTAAATACTTCATACTTTGTGAATCTACGACGTTTTTCAACAAACTTGGAAAAATTGCAAATAAGCAAATTAATGCCAGCTTCACTCAAATCCGACAGAAGAGACTCCAACTGGGAGACGGAACCGCCACCAATAAAAATTGAGGGTAAAGATAGGATTAAGGTATCACCCTCCGTCAGATTCGCGGCAAGTTCCCTGGCTGAAGAGATAACCATCGATGACGAAACACCGCCAGTCAGACAGTGACAGTTCACAGATGAACCAGGAGAAACCAAAGGGTTCAACTCTGCAGCCACGTCACGGAGATTTTCATTCCCCACCAGTAAGACATGTTGGGAATGGCTAACAGCTCCGTTCGATGAGGGGGTCCTGCATGGCGGAATACTCGGGATATGCCCGTTGTCTTGAATTACCTCAGAGATTTCTTCCTGGAGAGACGTCGTAACCCCAAAGTGGGACTGGTTGGAAAGGAACGAGGAGAGCGTGTGAATCCGTTCTACAAGCAGGGATTTTTCCAACAATACGTTCTGCATGGATCCCTCTAATCTCATTATGTCGGCCTCAAGCCTGAGCAGCCTAGCACCTGAGTCTGAAGCTGCACTGGGGCCCTCCAAAAGTGAAGTTGAAAGAACCGGATACTGAGCTTGGGGCAATGTGAGATCTTGTTGTACGATGCCTACAGGTGCAGCAACCATCTCATTATCGGTTTGTTGATGAGCATCCACTAAATTAATTTTAGAAGGAATTGAAGAGCGAAGTTCTGCGAGAGCAGAAACTGATTTTTCCGTCTGCGTTCCAATAACTCTTGTGTCAACGAAAGCTGATCTCGTGATAAACTTGCTTTCCAGTGTTCTAAACCTTTTCTTCCACTCTATAAGGGAGGCTTTAAGTTTTTCAGTTTCATCAGCCCAAGCATCCTCATACTTTAGATGGTCGTGCACAGCTGAATCCATTTGCTCCCGCAATGAGCGATAAGCTTTTTCAAGGGATAAAACCTCGGTTTTCACACCATCCAACTCGTCAAGGCGATCACCTATAGAACTGAACAACCTTTGTAATAATTGTAAGAGAAAGAGCGATTTTACGTCCGCAGGATCAAGGCCAATATTAAACAGAGACATTATGAGATTGTTCTTTATTTCTGAAATTTCTACGTCTTCCAAGGCCAGAGAATCCAATCCAGCTAACACGTTCTCAAAGGAAGCCATATCGGGGCAAAAATAGATGCAGGTATTCCGCCTAGAACCCGCAATACCTATATGTCTTGAGGGTTGGTGTGATCTGGTCAGCCACACTGCCCAACTCGAGAGTGTACAAGAAAGTTACGCACGTGTCAAGGTCATATCGGCTGGTTCAAGACACGTGTCAAGGTCGTGACAGATGGATAATAATACTATTATGGTCGAGGTCCCAATAAGCGGGTCCAAACAAGGAGCGAATAAGGCCAATTAGTGAACACGAGAATTTGTAATAATGAAGCTGAAGTCATGTACATACCAACTTGAAACTTCGATATGTGGCCAAGAGTAGGTATATAGATGTCCGTGCCAAAACTCAAATACTAATTCACTTTTAAAACTATAAAAAAACTTGTCGATACACAGAGAGTGACCAGTTACATGTTGTCGACACGAAGTCTCGAACGCGAAATTCTAGGTATTCTAAGTATTCTAGATATAAGACCGACTGACCGTAACTGTATGACAGATTGCGTGAAATCAGCTGATTTCTTGAGAAAAGGCTATGAGCTGAATGTCGCAAGTTTTGTACATCCATCCAATGTGTGAGTAGAAGTACACAAATGTTGGTATTACTTATCGATAACCCCAGGAAAAGTTTCTAAAAACAATGGGGAATTTGCCTCAATTTTAGATTCTGGAATTTCAAGTCAAATCCTATAATAGGGCCCTAGAATAACGTTTAACACTAGGAATAACCAAGGGGGAAAAATTACCGTAAGAGAAAATGCCTAGACAAGTGAAGCCTCTGTTACAAAACACCACAAAAATCGAGGAATATTGTTGATGTCATACGAAGAAAAAAAACGACGCGAAAACAACTCCGACAACAGACAGAGTTCTAGCACCGCCACACAAAACGATCCAGTGAAATGGCTACTCGAATAATGTGATTCAAATCTTGAAACTAAATAATAGAAGATGAAGACTAATAATGCTTGATAAACTAGTAGGTAGAATCGTATTGTAAAAAAGTGAGTAATATTGTTTCTTTTGGTCACTTTTGTGTCTGGGTTCTTCCTGCCAGTTCGTGGCGCACTCTTGTGTTAATGCTTGTAAGCTAAAAGTTCGTGTATGTTCCGCTTCTGTGGTAAGCGCCACAGAACCTCCTTTGAAGTCAGATTGGTAGATTATCCGTTACGTTTCAAACATGGCTGCCTCTTACACATTGCCACCACATTTTAAATTCCATCTTCCTTAAATTCTCTAAATTTTTTGGATGCGTTTTCGAGCAGCTCACTATGGTTTTATTCTATAAAAATAAACCCTCATTCAAAAAAAAAAATGTGAGGCAAATCCCCCATTGTACAACATACAGGATGGAACCCATTAGAGATGAGGGTTTAAGATCAAACTCCCAGAACCAGCACCACAAATACTCACCCTGCACCAGTTTCCCTCTGATCACCAAAATGGGACATATTCTCATAGTGGAACCAGTACAGGGATGTTACTGAAGGAGTTTGGAAGCCTGCAGCTTAAATAGCTTTGACCAGAAGAGGACTATTCCAAGTCCTTTTCAGGCTCCTTCAGTAACATCAGTCCTGTAATGGTTCCACTTTGAATTAGGTTCCATTTTTTTGATCAAAGAGGATCTGGTGCAGGGTAAATAGGTTTTTTTGTTCTTGTTCTGCCCTGACCTCTAATTGGTTCTATCCTATTTGTTAGATAATAGCTTTTACAAACTTTTTCTGGAGTTTTAGAAATAGACCGCTTCTTCCCAAAAGCTAATAGATCGAACAAAACTTCAACATTCAGCTCCCAGCTTTATCTCATGAAATCAGCTGATTTAACGCAATCGGTCGGTCGATCTTAAACCTACAAATAAACGTACTCACTACAAAAATGTACGTAGGTACCCACGAATAATCTATCTATTCCAATGACTGCTCGCCTTATGAACAAGACTTCATCAAATCTCACAACTTGAACCTGAACCAAGACATCATCAACTAGTCTGCCGGCTCTTGCGCGAAGCAAATTTTCATTTCACCCAGTATCAATCCAGGTACACGTTAGACCGAAATCGAGTGGTGCTGTCACTGCCCTTCACGCGTATAAAACCGCGCTTGTTCTATTCTATAGAACCGTGAAAACGAGACGAGCCTTGAAGGACGTCCATGTCCAAACGTTTCGCCCGAATCAAATTTAAGATTGGATTCCTATTGAAAGGAATAGGACGAACGAACAGTTCGGTTGCTAGACAGGTAAGAATATGAATACCACAGTAGGTAGGTACTCATTAGATAAGTAAGAATACTTTACATCGAATTACATGCTAGCAGATGAAATCCAAGTTAGATAACTACCAAGTTTCAACCAAGTCGATTGATATGACATCGAAGTAAAAAATGTAATGGTGCCGAACACATCTAAGGTTTCGCGAACCAACTTAATTAATAATGTATAACGAAAAGAATAATAATCATACCTGACTGATCCATCTCCCATCCTTCTCGTCACAACGCATTTCTGGGGTAGCGCACGGATTCATTGTATGTCTCCGGAGATAAATTTTGAGAAAACGAACTCTTGCGATTAACAAACTTCAATTATTTTTCAAACACTGAAGCACTCGGTTCACTCTTTGGCCTCATCATCCAATCACCGCTGCTTTATTCGCTTTCCATCAAAAACAGGACACTTGACACCAAAGAGCAATCCTGACGAATCGGATTCGTTCTACTCAAACTCGTGACAAGCAGACGAGGAGGTTACATTTCAGGTCATCCGACACCGCGACGACCATGGAACTACTTCCATGGCTACAGGCAAGGAGTAGAGGAGAAAAATGTTCTCTTCCATGGAGGTAGAAAATAACCAAGGAAGTTACAATGGAAGCGCCCTCAACGCAGGGGATTCGGCGTAGCGATCGGTAGGTATCGAAGTGAAAAAATTGTTTGGTGATATAATGATGGTGATATCATTATACATTCTAGACAAGTTTATCGATACTTTCGTAGAAATTATCTACTTTATATTTCGTGGAAATATCGATACGTAGAAAATATCGATAAATCGAGAAAACATCGATAAGTTGAGGAAAGATTTTAGACCCTTTTCCTGGCAAAAATAAAAATTATGATTTTTATCTCAAACTTTTCTGTCAGGAATCAATATTTCTAGCCCTACCTAATGCTGAAAAGACACTTGAATTGGACATTCACTCATTTCCATGGGTTTTCTATTCTTGTGGAAAACCACATTATTAATTCAACTCCCCATATGGTTTTTAAAATATCATTTGAAGTTGATAAAAACTTGTCACTCGTTCATCAGAACTACAATCGAATTTTCTTTGTAGAAAATAATTTCAGAAATATCACGAAAACACAGGTTGTTTCCACCAGGAAAAGTAGGAATCCTCGACATCTATGGTCTGAAAAAAAACCTGGAGTAGTAACCCATATTCATAAGGTGCCACTAGGATGACTGAGATACGCCATGCCAGGTTACTGTAACGTTTGTTTGGTTGCCAAATAAATAAAAACAAACCTTTAAAATGTGAACTTTATTAGGTAGGTACTTAATAAACTTGAAACGAGTTTAAAAGATTCACCAGCCTTTAAAAATTTTACTCTTAGCAATCAGTCTCTAAATATTGCAGTCTCATTGCAAAATCACAATTTCCTTTACTTTGTTGAAAAAGAAATCAATTAAAACCGATTCAACTAGAATTTTTTAATTTAACTTAGAACTCCTTCTGAATCACAAATAGTGACTACAAATGAAATGGTACATACGTAGCTGTAAAAAAACCTATCAATTGTAACCACTAAAACTACTTACTTTAAGTTTTTTTAAATATGTTTTTGGCACTGAAGTACCTATCGATACTCGATATTTCGAAACATCGATACCTTCTAGTACCAATCGATACTTGAGATATCGAAATCTACATGCCAGATGTCGTTTTCTGCGGTTGTACTTTAAAGCACAAACTGTAAAATTACCGTTGTAGCAGTAGCACTCAAATGTGAGTAGGTACTCCCAACATGGAAGAAGATATTTACCTTCTTCCATGACTCCCAACTTGGCAGCTCTATCTTGCTTTACATGCCCAGTAACACAGAGTGCAGGAGACAAGTGAAGACATGTAAATAATTTTACTTGTCGAATGTTAGTGAGGAATATTAGTGTGAATTACTTTACGTAAAGCTCAGTGTAAAGTTTTTTTTGCTGTACAACGTTTATTTAAAGAATTATTCATTGAAATTGAAAGTAAGTAAATCTAATCAATTTGTGTGTTACCATTGTACCAATGTTTCTAACCTAGGCATATTATCCGAAATTCCTTAGTAATTTTTTGATTTGTTTACACTTTGAGTAGGTAGGTAGGACCTTTTATTTATACTGACACATTCTAGTTTATTGCTTCTGAGTCTACCAAGGTAGCAGGATCATTGTTTTCATTTTTCAAGGTTAAAAAAAAAGTTCTTCAAAATGAAAATTTCCACTCGCGTTTTACGTTTTAGTCCTTCCTGAACAAGTCTGTCATGAAATCCTTGTAACGGGCATAACTATACGAAGTTATTGTCCGATTTTGTTGAAATTCAGACGGATTGTGCGGGTTGGCGTGTGGACAGTCCCTACAAAAATCACCCCCCCGGACCGATAGTATTTTCTTGTAACAGCCATACTTCCATATTTTCCATCCAGTTTCAACGTAATTTTCAGGGATCATAGGATATACCCGTACGTATTTAGGTGCAGATGGTCCCCTATGAAAATCATTGCCCTCAGACTGATAGTAGCCACTGCACTAGTGCTAACATTCATTTCCGTGTAACAGCCAAAAATAGTGGGATCATTGTTTTCCAAAATTCAAATCCAAAATTGTTCTCCAAGATCAAAATTTCCACTTTTATATTAGATTTTTTGGAACCATTTTGGTTTCGTGTCTGTGTCATGAAATCCTTCAACCGGCAAAACTTTGAGAAGTTATTGTCCAATTCTGCTGAAATATTTAGGGGTTTTGCTGGTTGCTATGTAGATTGAAGGTGGGTTCACATGAGTGCAGTTATGCGTTGGGGCATTTGATTGGTGCGCCTAACTACGTACAAATACCTTAATTTTTAGATTGTGGCAGTCCACTTCAAAAGAGTTCGGGTGGCTGAACACGACCAATGAAATGCCCCATCGCATGTCAACTGTGCTCATGTGAACTCAGCTGGACTCACCACTCCTGGACTGACAGCTGCTGTGCATGCGTAGATTTAAAAGGCTTGTTAACAGCCATAACTTCTTTATTTCCCATAAAATTACCCGTGAGGTTCACCAGAAAGGTTTGAAAGGCTGTGAGTAGATTTTTCCTATCCTATAATAGAATTACCAACCTATCTGCCCACCAGTGGTCATGGTAACCTATTTCTGAGTAAAAGGTAATAATACTCATATATTATAGAAATAATGTAGACAATTTGATGGAATGAAGAAGTGCGGTAGGAGGAGAGTCAAGGAGGTAGGAAGAGGGGGAAGTCATTGCTGCCAACATGATAACAGTATGACTTGAGGTGTCCATACTTCTACAACCTACAATAATTTCCCCAAAAAAATAAATACATAAAAATAGCCTTCCGATGACATGAGTCTGAGTGATCTCATCCTCCT
Organism: Apolygus lucorum; assembly: GCA_009739505.2. Classification (NCBI taxonomy): domain Eukaryota; kingdom Metazoa; phylum Arthropoda; class Insecta; order Hemiptera; family Miridae; genus Apolygus; species Apolygus lucorum. Next base: position 28,082,809 of record CM019167.2, read on the forward strand.
GAAAATGTAATACGTAGGTACATTCATATTGTTGAAACTACAAGGAATAAGATAATTTCATTGTCCTACAATATCTGGATAGTGATATGTGGATGAATAAGGGCCAGCTCTTCCCCAGATGTCAACAGCTCGAACTCTGTATGTCCCACGAATATGCTCTTCATTGGATGCTGTTGACAGAACGATACAAACGAAATTTAGTAGGTCCAACGTGACTTGTGATGTAGTTCTTTGTACATTTTTATCATAGTAGATTAGATAAACAAATCTTGTGGTTAGTAAAGTAGGAAGGTACCTACCTACTTAGATTTCAGAATAATTTTAACTCACCAGAATAATCAGCGTGCTGGAACGAACACAGTATTATGTTGGCTTTATTAATTCTCCTAAAACAGTTAATTTCATTGGGCTCTTGAGGACAGAATTCCACTTCATACGTTGATATACACCTGCAAATTTACCATTTCCAATATGTGACATAATAATGCACATGGTAAATAATAGGTAGGAAGTAAAATAGATATAAGTCACGCTAAAATCATGTATGTGTAGAAACAGAGATTGGAGTTCAATATAACTGCCATCTACTCACGTATGTAGGTACATTGGTACATACCAACAACCCATTTAAATTTCGCATTTTAAAAAAAAAATTCTCCTCTTCCTCACTTTCGGGAAGGCAAAAGAAAACGCAAATTCGAATGACTCGTGGGTACATCAGTGGATAGTATAAGTGAATAGTACCGAATATTATTTGGTAGGTAACCTACCTTGAATCGTCTCTCCAGAACAAGAGAACCTCGTTGTAAGATATGTTGAGTGCATTCAAGTCAGATACCTGAGGAAAAATACGTGGATAATCACACCTGTATGACTGCATAAAAAGTTTTAGTTTTTTTTAAATCGAATTAGTTTAAATAATCACTCGTCTCGTCACCAGTATAGTGAATTCGTAACATACAATGGGAGGGGACTGTCGATGGTGTGTTATGAGGTTCTCCTCCACTTCTGCGATCATAGAATCCATGTGCATCACTAAGTACCACCTTCTCCCTTATGTACTCCTCTTGTTTACATTATCTCACTTGCTTAAAAGCCTAGGATGCTGAAGAAAGAAGGGGGGGGAGCCAGTGTTAGAGGAGCGGAGGATACCCAAGAACAGTAGCCCTCTGACTGTTTCCTGAATCTTGGCTTCTGTTTTGTTAAAGTTCACTTTATCAACCTATTTACATTAGTAGGTCGTAAGGGAAATAAGAATTGAAAAATATTAGTGACGTTCGTAGCAATGACCATTACCTACCATTTGAGGTTTATCCACCTGACGAGTACATACTTGAACCAGCCCGACTGAAGGGCTTGGGTATGAGAAACTCAAATTTATAAACTTGGAAGCCTCACTTAGTACAATGAGATGAGGTTCCTGCAAAAGTGATACAACACGATGTAGGCGAATGAGCAAATATAATAATTAGAAAGGTACGTTAGGTACATTCCAATCTAATTAACATTTATTATTCATGGAGAGTTATCTGTAGCTTCTACTGCTCACCTCAGACTGCCTTATGAGTTCTCGAATAAAACGATTCGGGAACTTTTGTTGCCCATATCTCTTCCAAATCTTCTTGGGATGATCGAGGGAATTACTCAATACGTGAAAACTGTACATGACTGGGAAATTGACAAAAATATTGATAATAAATAAATTAGTTGACACACATATAGGATTGAGGTTCACATGCATAAGTATTAGTACAAAATACAAAAAAAGGAGAGTTACATTTTCCAAGTTCTTGAGTAAAAACATATTGTTTAGTAATCCATGCATTCCAGGGCGTCCCATTTGAGAGGATTAGTTCACTTTCAACCAGTAAGAGATACAACGTTTGTGGAACCATATCATTTTTAGCATTATGAGAGCCCTAAGCTTGGTACTTTTAAATCGGAAAAAGTCTCACCCTTCTACTACCATGACATTTAATTGCAACATATGAGCCTCGAATTTGAACAGCATGATCCACAATAAACATGGTAATTCGATTCCACACCTCTTTAACAATGGTGCACCACAGTGGTAAATGCAAACACCGGTATCTGGTGCCCTGGCACCATGGTGATGCCACTGATTTAATCCAGTGGTACAAAGAATAGTTCATTTGTAGGTGTTGTGATTCTCATCACCATTTTTTAATATCTCATGTACATTTCATTACAATAAAGCACGGGTATCAGGAACTGGCTAGCTCACGGGAATCGGGCAACGCTCTCCTAGGAATTCCTCTCACCCTCCCTACTATACTTGGCATCAAATATTCATGCGGGTGACTCAGGCCTATGGAGGAATGGTGGGACAGTTTGAGGCAGTTAGGTAGGGGTTGGAGGGTGGTTGGGGAAGGGCACAGACGCCTGCTGCCTCCTTACAACATAACCAAGTATCGAAGTACAGGGTGTCAATCAACTTTAGCCATCACTGAGCCGTTCTGGTTTATTATCTTCAATAATGAACCTTCGGAACTGACCAAGAAGAAAAAGTGTTTAAACCCCCCCCCCCCCTCAAAATTTGTTGGTGTAAGTTTCAAAGTACTTAGAATCCGAAAATTGAATAAAAAAGAATAAACCTTTGTGCAATAATTTGCACTGTTTTGCTACATGAAAGTGGAATGAAAATAATTACACAAGTCAAGTTTGCTTTCATATAATTACAAGTATTGACTTACATAGGCAACACTAAAATAATTAACACATGAAATAAACAGTAAAACTAGACTAGAAACTTTTTCCTAGCTCTGATACCTGGTCAGGCTCATTGACTCAGATGAAAACAGATCAGGAGAATGGCAGGTAGTGAATTGGGCTATCTTAAGAGGGGGTAAGGTAAGGGTATGGAGTAGAGGGCCCCCCTCCTGAGGTTTCACCCGCACAAATATTTGACGCCAACTATAGGCATGGAGAGGTGGGGTCATCAGCCAGGGGCTGTTCACTCTATCCTCCCTCTCAGTGCTAACTGGTTGTTGTCTCGAACTAAACTCAAATAAGTCTCTTTGTTTTCACTTCCTTCCTGGATCAGTACATCAGATCCATCTCGACAAAAAACCCACTCAATAAGTCAAAAATAAGTACGGTAGATCCGTCTCGCTGAAAAGTTTTCATCCCTTAACCAAGTATGGCAGATCCGTCTCGCTGAAAAGGTAAATAAATCACTAACAAAATTATGCTCCCTGCCGAGTCCGTCAGATCCATCTCAACGAAAAGGCACCATTTTTAAATCATCACAAATTGGCCCTACTACATTCCAAAAACTAGGTAAATTCAAAAGATCGTTTAAGAGCCTAAAAACTCGTAACAGTAGGTAACTGGTATTTTTGTTCTCCGTTTCCTCCTTCACCCCAGATTAATCACATAAGGACGCCCCAAGCCTTACTGAGGGACGTCCTAAAAACGGCAGGATAATTCTGGATATGAATAGGTACCTATCTAATTCTGGTAGTTAATTTCCTATTAACTTATAAAATTGTTCACATGTGCTTACCAGGTCCCCAAGAGGAAGGTAAAACGATTTCAAGACTTTTAGCAAATGAATTGTCTCGACCCAAGTTCGTGAGGATGACAGTAGAGGAAGAAGCATTGTGGCAGCTGTTGATGCTAGGTATAACTGACAGACTGAGACAACAAATAAAATTGAATTAATGCATTTTATACACGGAAATATAGATCGGGGCGTACAGTCACCCAAATCAGGTGCCTATGTTGTTAGTTATTAATTTAAACCAATAATTATATACCTAATCATTTTCGTAATGAAATGAATTTTTGTAATAATAAATATAAGAATATGATTTAAACTGAATTATCTAGGTATCTTTAAGATCATTATTTCCCTATAGTATAGTGCATGTTTCAATACGACAGACAATATTCCATACCAACTAGTTATAACCCACCTTGAGTTGCACTCAGACCGTATGCTCAAAACATTGTTTTCCAGTTTACCGAGTAGAGCCGTTGCAACGTAAACCGGTTTTTTGAAAAATTGTGTAGAATTAGAAGAACTCATGTTGAACCTGAAAAATGTCACAGGATTGTCAATAGAGGAAGAAGCTATTTCTACTTATAATAAATTGTGAAAACAATGTCAACTTTGTTTTCATAGTAGGTAGGTGTGTGATTGGAAGTATGGATTAGGGCACCCCTATGCGATTAATGTGGGGTGAAGGAGGACAACACTCAAAATCATCGAAACTTGTTGGTTTACTCGAGAGAAATTACCACTTCAAAGGCTTGTTTTCACCTTCGATTGTTGAAAAAAGTCGAGAATGGACGTTAGGTAAAATCGTCGAAACTCGTTGGTTTACTCGAGAGAAACGGTTCTTCAAAGGTTTCAAACCACCATGGGAACAAATCTGTGGTGTCACCATGGTGCCAGGACCCCAGATACCGCCGTATTTCGTGGGTTTTTGGGTGTTTCACCTTGAACACGGATGTGATATACAGACTACCTACCATAATTAACGAATGAATGACTCGAACTGGCATGTTGAGTATCGTAGATCATGTATTTAAAAATTCTGTCCAAATTCGAGGATCGCATGCCGGTAGAAATATTATGGAGGTTAATGGTGAGGGGGGTCCACTATTTATGACTCAAAATACTACGATTTTGAGCAGGCGAGAGATAAATGAAAATGTATGTTTTGTCGCTCTCTGGTTGAAATTGAACTAATCCTTATCAAATGAGACGTCCCTTCGGAATTCATGAATTAGTAAACAATATGTTTTCAAAAAGTAGTTGTAGTAATAATTGTGGATTTAGATTTTCTGTTAGATTTAGTTTCAACTTTCTGAAATTTCTAACTGGATTTAATTGACTTACTAGCTTTATTAGAGTCTCTGACAGGTACCTCGTTAATAACGTCCTTTGGTCAAAAAAGAAGGGGCTCGTATTCAAAAATCCATTGTCATTGCTGATTCCCATGAAAAGGTTCTGTAAATTGTTGACTATAAAAAGATGAACTACTTGGACGATGGAAGCAGCATAAAACACATCACCTCTCCAACCTCGAGGCTTCCACCAACCTGTCATCAAATCAGCTTCACTAGAACAGGGAAACATCAATCTAAAGTGAATGACACTTGAATTTACAAGTAACTACCGACGATAAATTCATGTTTTCAGCTTAGGGCACAGGACCCTTATATGTTCGTACGTATCAACTTGTATCTACCTGTTGAAAAATGGAAGCTTCGATAAGGTGGGAAATTTTCTCTGTATTGTATGTGTAAGTTTCAAGCTTTCCGCCAATAAATCTTCAGGAAAGGCTTTCTTGTGAAATGATATAAAATTGATATTACACCTGAAAAGATTAATTAGGGATAGTTGGGTTTTCTCAAATTAGAGATTTAGAATCATTTGGTACCAATCTATAATAACATTCGGATGCAGTGAAATAGTAGGTACTCCATGTATGAGTGTGTTTCATAAGTAACGGACCACCCTTTCTATTCCCGTTATTTGTGTGAAAATCATAAAACCTGTCGAAGTAACCTCCCCTTATTGTTTGCAAAGCAGAACATCACATTTTCGCGCGTCGCGCATGTCCGCAGGGTGCACCGACTTTGTTTTTTCAAATGGAACCCCCCATTTCGAATTGCAGATCCGGATTCTACATAAAATTTTATGAACATTTTACTTCTACAACTTTTCTTTTTTAACGCGCGCAACCCGCTCAGCGAGCGCTCAAAGATGCGCGACCCTGGGATTGTGCCGCAATTGAGATGAAGGTGGACCTCAAGTGTGGCACATCACTTAGCAATGTTTTTCTACGCTGAATCTCGTGGGGATATCCCTTTCTTGATTTGGTTTCATTTTACCTCAATTGAAGCAGAAAAATTCACTTTTTGAGGAGTGAATCATCGATTTTCCGTGGAATCTTTTCCGAGTATCGTTTTCTTCACGAATTATTTCTCCTCTGACACAATTTTATAAATTTTACATTTAAAAAAAAAAAATACTTTATTGGGATTGATTCATTACCATTCAATGATTTCCACCTCAAAAAGTGACTTTTTGTGCTTTAAATGCGGCAAACTGAAACCAAGGAAGGGATAACACCACGAAATTCAGCGTAGAAAAACAGTACTGTGCCACACTTGAGGTCCACCTTCATCTCAATGGAGTGTGCGCCTTGATTTTTTTTAGATTTTTAATCGGAAGTAGACTACATCCTGAGAATTTTGGCACCAACCGCGACCTTCTAGTGTGGGTAGATCTGTTTCTATGATTTTTCAAAGTTTCGACCGTTTATGGCGTCACGCGCCCCTCTCGCCTGGGCGGGACCCCCCAGCCCACTATGACGTCATAAACGGTCGAAACTTTAAAAATTCATAGGAAAAGATTTACACATGCTATAAGGTCGCGGTTGGTACCAAAATTCTCATAATGAGGTCTACCTTAGATTAAAAATAACAACAAACAGTTTTTCCTACCCAGGCGCACACCCTATTGTGGCACAATCCCTGGCTCGCTGGGCGGGCTGCGCGCGTTCAAAAGAAAAAAAGTTGTTGAAGTAAAATGTTCATAAAATTTGACGTACAATCCGAATCTGTAAAACAAAATGGGGGGTTTCGTTTGAAAAAACAAAGTTGGTGCGCATTTGCGCGCATGCGTTTCCGAATTCTTTGCAAAAAAATAAGGGGTTATTATAAATATTTAAAGAAATATATTAAATATATACCTATATAAATATTTTGGTTATAATAAGAATTACTTATACAAGTTTTTTGATTTTCACGCGAATAACGGAAATTTCCGTTATTTAATTATTCCCTTCCTATTTATAGAAAGGGTGGTCCGTAACTTATGAAACACCCTTTTTATTATGTGAATTATCATCTATTATAAGTTGTCCTCTATAATGAATAATAACATTATACCTCAGACATGATTGTTCAATGAGCATGTAGGACTTATAGATACCTATACCTACCGATTACGCAATGAATTGCACTCTTCTAAGAATCCCCAGCAAAGTTTATGATTGGTGGTATTCTTAAACAAGCCAGCGGGTCCACCAATTACGGCATTAGGAATCTGACTTCTTATTCCATCGATACATGATTTGGAGTAATCGATATAGCCTAGAAGCAGAGACAGGTAGGTACCTGATTGAAATTGTTGACTATAAATTTGTTTGCTACTATATTGTTGAAATTTGCTACTATGCCATCAAATGGATTTACCATCCTCAAATTGTCAGAGTGGCAGTAGCGAGCTAGCGGAAAATATGAGATGTCATCTTTTAGGTAGGTTCGTCTCACTCAGTTCTCACCTGAGAGAGCGAGGAGGCAAAATTCTAGAGACAACCTCTCCATTGAAATAGGTCGACCACCATTCAGCCAAGAGTGAAAATCCTGAGGTGTACCTACAATGGAGTGGGAAAAGTGTGGCCCTGATCGACACCATCAGAAACATACAAATCCAAAAGGTGGGCGACCTTGGCTCTCATTCTACTTATTCTCGTCTTGATACCCTATACAGGGTGTAACACGAGTGGTTCACGACCTTTCTCCCACGTGTTCTACAACTAATTTCTGACGAAAAGTGCCTCGTGACATTTTTTGGTATCCCCACTCAAAATGCCTTTTTTTCACTTTGAATTTTTTTTTCTCGTGTTTTTGATCTTTGCTCAATAAATCTATCATAACTCCCTCAATTCAAGAGTTCCCTAAAATCTAAAAAATCCGTTGGAAAGAGCGTTAAATTGTCAATCATTTGATGGCCAATAACAGTTTTTAAAGTGTAGTTGAGATGTGCAAACGACGTATAAAAAGCAAAACTCGTCAAAATCTTGAAATCGCTTGTTTTTTCAGTCGCTTGATAACCATATCAATTCTTACAATTATTATCTACGTACTGGAGAATCCGTCGTAACCAGCAAGTCGAGTACAGGAGGCGAGAGAGTACTCTCTCGACAGCCTGAAGATGATGTCCTCACATCGAAAGCGCTCGACTTGCTGGTTACGACGGATTCTCCAATACGGTACGTAGATAATAATTGTATTCTTATAACTAGCGGAACTAACCCCATTCATTTAATACCATATCAATTCTTGACGGAGAAGTGTGAAACTTTCCTAAAAAGGTCGCCAAAATCTCAGCTGTCCAACGGTGTAATAAGAACATATTTTATAACCGAACTTAAGGGAGAAATTTCTGTTTGAACGCGGGAAAACGTACATTTTGCTTCCGAGTCTACCAAGGTAGCGGAAGCTTTGTTTTCACTTTTCAAGGACGAAAAAAAAAGTTCTCCAAAATCAAAATTTCCACTCGCGTTTTGCGTTTTAGACCTTTCTGAACAATTTTGGTTCCGTGTCTGTCTGTCTGTCTGTGTGTCTGTCATGAATTCCTTGTAACGCGCATAACTATACGAAGTTATTGTCCGATTTCAATGAAATTTTTATGGATTGTGTGGGTTGGTGTGTAGACGGTCGCCTATGAAAATCATCATCCTCGGACTGATAGAAGCGACTGCGCATGCGCAAACGTGAATTCCTTGTAACGGCCATAACTCCTACATTTTCCATCCGATTTCAACGAAATTTTCAGGGATGTTACAGACTAGTATTTAGATGGTCCCCTATGAAAATAACCACCTTCGGACTGATAGTAGCCACTGCGCATGCGCAAGCGTGAATTTCCTTGTAACGGCCATAACTTCCACATTTTCCACTCGATTTTGATGAAATTTTCAGGGATTATGTGGATCAGGTTGTAGATAGTCCCCTATGAAAATCATCATACCCGGACTGATAGAAGCGACTGCGCATGCGCAAACGTGAATTACTTGTAACAACCGTATCTTCAACTGTCCCCCCGGGGTCGCGGGTTCGAATCCCAGCCGAGGCTAAGTATTTTTTTGATCCAATCACATACATCTACTCACTTTTTCATCCGAATTTGATGAAATTTTCTAGGATTGTCCAGATTAGCGTGTAGATGGTCCCCTATGAGGGTAGTGCAAGGTACTTAGAGATTGGTGTTTTTAGGTCAACTACTATGCATCGGATCATCTATATAATCGGATTATGGATACGAGGAAGCTATGTGCCACACCCACTTGGCAGACTTTTTTTTTTTTACGAAATCGACGGTTAGACGGGAGTGCTTCGGAGGAGTAGCGGTGGCGAAGACCCCGGAGTCCTCCCGTCAAACCATCAATTTCGTTTAAAAAATGCACGTTGTTCTGCGACCAAACAGACATTTTTCACTCAAATTCGATTGTATTTTTTTTATATATTGAAAATTTGTTTTAAAGTTTTTTTATATAATTGAATTTTTTTATATAAATTGAAAATTTAACGCTCTTTCCAACGGATTTTTTAGATTTTAGCTAACTCTTGAATTGAGGGAGTTATGGTACCTGAAGTTATTCAGCAAAGAACAAAAACACGAAAAAAATTTCAAAATGAAAAAAACAAAACATTTTGAGTGGAGATACCTACTAAAAAAGTCAAGAGGCACTTTTGTCGGAAATTAGTTGTATAACACGTGGGAGAAATGTCGTGAACCACTGAATATTGCTGATATTGCACCTTTACAGGAATATTTCTCTTAAACGTACATAGAGAAGTGAAAGAAAATGTACGGTCCATTCCTATTATAAAAATTTACTTAGTGATTATGAATGTGCTTACTTGAAATAGTAAAGTTGGCTATGTTATACTGCTTCAAGTCTGGCTCATTCCACAATTCAAACATCCAATTTTCCACAACTTTTTGTCCGTACCTAGCTAGATTCGGTTGAATTAAAATGTAAATAAGTGTCAATAATAATGAAAATGAAAAATAAAATTGTGTAAGTGGGTAGGTACCTATTTAATAAGTAGTTAATTTAATCTAGATGCACCAATCGTGGAGTAATTTTCACAACTAATTTCTCTTAGGCTTTCGAATGCAACAATTTTTTTTTTTGAGACTGAGATGTCCAGAGAGAACGGCAGTAAAAGATGCAGATGCTGGAGACACTCCCCCTCCCCTCAAAGTAGATTACAATTAGCTTCAATTACAACGTTTCCAGACCACCCCTTCCCTTCCCTCCTAAAGACCTGTTGGTCAGATGCTGAGTAATCGACACACCTTGGGAGAAAAGCCCCATCTCCTTCCAGTCGGTGGAGTGGGCCTCGGAGGGCATTGGGACCCGCAATTAACAAAACTGTAACGCCATCTAGGTGGCATCTCTAGCCACCCTGGTGATTTGTACAAGAGGTAGTCGTGGAGGTGAAAATTCCCTTGGCCATGCCTGTTTCGAGAAAAATGGAAACCTCTGCCGTGTGGTGAAGCAATGTTTGCAAACTCATAGCAGCCGAAACCTACGACATGTTGCTCTGATCTAGCAGGCGCTTTGTCATTCATCGGCTGGGAAGTTAACAGAGATAGATAGAACCACATGCCGAGGGATCAGGGCAAAAATCTGGCTGCCATAAACAACAATGGGTGTTCAGGTTGTCAATGGCAGTATACAAATGGATAATACTTGGTGGGCTAATATAAGCATGCATGATTGAGAAAATTTCAAGCAAGCTATATCCGAACAAGAAGGAGTTGCAGCTAAAAAAAATCAAGGTCAGTGCGTGGTATGGTGAGGAAAAGTGCCACATAGCTAACCAAACTGGGGATTTCGGCAGGGGCGCTATGTGGTATCATTACCGACGTCCTCCAGAGCCCATATACTCGTATGAACTGGTGGTAATTTCACAGGGGCACTTGCATTCACCCATCACTCCCTCAACTACCCAAATTCTTAGAGTCGGCATGAAAGTAAGGTTTCAATAAGCTAACAGAAAAAACAAATAGCGGACCTATCTACTCACTAACTAGCACCTACCTAGGTACTCAATGAAAAGTCACTCTTATTTCAAATAATAACGAAAACAAACATAGCATCCCCAGACTAACGAAACTGAGAGACCTCCTCCTTGTTTTGAAGATGTTCAAAACTAAGTGATACCTAGGTACCTACAATCCTACTTTAATTCTACGTAACTTAAATATTTTCTATCGGAATGTAAAATCATACTACCAAGTAAATGATTGGCTATCTCGGAACAAAAATGTCTCCAATTCAGCGAATCAGGACTCGATTTAGATAGAGGCAGGCCCATGATTTCAAAAATCATGTTCAGTTTCAAAGTGACGATCCAATCTAGAATTTCATCCAATTTCGTCCAATTGTACTCCAAATTTCTGAAAACGAAGTACAGACAACGTAGTCCTTTCATTATAATCAATGATTATTGTAGTATAGAATGATTTAATTTCTTAATTTAAGTAGTAGATAGGTAGCCAATACTACAAGAAGAATATTATTGAGTAGCATCTCACTTCCTGTAAACAAGATTCAGGAGCCAGTGTATTCTAACGTGAGATATGGAACGGTTGGGTAAGGCAGATATGAGAGCTAGATTAATTTTCTCGTCCTTGGAAAGCAATAGAGACTCAGTGGCTTGATATGACGAATCTAGGGGACTGTAATACAGAACATTAGTAGGTGAAGAGCAGCACATAGAAGAAGAAAGCTGTATTCAGAGAGTAGATAGAAAATTCTACCCTTAGATACCAACTAAAAAAATGTCTATATTCATCGTAGGTAGATGGTGTGATTCTTTACTCACCTAAAACCTGTATGAGTCCAAAACCTATCTAGTTTCTTACACGAGGCATTAAGATCAATGACTAAAGGAGAGGCGCTGAGAGATTGTGCACCAAACACCATCAGTACAACTATAGAGAAGCCTGTACATTTTAAACAAAATTGAGATGAATCAGTAGAATTAAAATATGTTACCAGATATTTATATTTTCATAAACTTAACATGCCTCTAATTCCTTAAGTCACATTCGTCCTAAAAAATAGGAGACTAAGTAGAAGAATATGACTAGGTAAACGGAGTATGGGTGAGCGGGGGTGGAACCAGTTCCTGGTTCACATGATATGTAATTGAAAATAATAATATAATCACTCTATGAAAGACGTACATCCACCCAAAGTTTAAAATAATAATCATTTGTTGCAACTTTGAAGCGCTAAATGGAAAAAACGGATTGCGTACTTACCAAAAACACTTGATAACGTGAAGCTGCTTGAATACCAGAATCTAGAAGATACGAAGCAATCGCCCTAAAGAAGGAATCATGAGATTTATTGGTATACAGGAAAAAGCACAATGTGGGATACCCACTTAATTGTATTGTGTCTTAATAAAATTAGGTACCAAATGAATGTGGACTCTTGGACTCTAGCCTGGGTGCACTAGAAGCTTGGAATGAAAACGATCTATCACTAATTATGGAAGTGTGATACTTGACAGTCCTAGTACGAAACTTACTTTCATGCATCGACTAGCATACCTAGTATCTTCTGAACCGTGGGTGGGTTCATTACGGTATGAAAGGTGATCCCTGCTTGGTTCTTAATTTTTATAAACTCCTTCTACACATAGAAAATGTAACATTCTGGTGTATAATGCTTCACAATGATTTCTTCACTATAGATATAAGAAAAACGCTATTTTGTTTCAACACTGGAAAATAAAATTTCATTTTTAAATTTATTTTTGGATGCAAATAGGGTCTATACGGAGAATTTTGACATCAATCACGCGCTCTTTACCACTCGAGGCAACGGTATAGACCACTCAGGACACTGTTGACGCTAGCCTGCCTGCTATTTAGCCGAAATATTTGTTTTTCTATTTTTTGGATCATCTTGAAACATAAAACATCAAATTTCGAGTGGAGGTAAAGAATGTAGATTTCTTGGTCGATTTCAAAGGTTCGTTAATGAAAATAATAAACCAAAACGAAAACGAATGGAAAATCGCCCACTCAGTAAATAATGAACTGAGAAATGTAACTCAGAAGAGGAATCAATAGAAAACATCGAAAGTACTCAACTACCTAAAAATAAAGTTTAGTAAATTCACTCTAATCTACCCAATATAATTAAATCAGGCAAGACCTACCAAAATTAAATTATTTAAAAAAGTCCATCCATGCAGTATGAGTTATAGAGCGAATTAAAAAAAAAATCTTTCAGTTGAAGCTATGGTTAAAAAAATGGTGTTGGCAATCTCTTTCAAATAAGTTTTATTGGTAAATACTACCCACCAACACACGGTGTTCATCCTCTCTATAAATATGTAACTACCTTCTATCTATTCGATTATGAGGGATTGAGCTAACAAATGTACCTAACTTCTTAGGTGGGTCGGTTAAACATTTTCAATCCATTGGAATAGCGACATTTTCTTTGGAAATTCGCTAATGAAAGAAAATGTGAACCCTAATAAAATATAATGCTGCATGCATTGAACACGTTGAATAATGCATGTATTCTAGGGGACGTCCCATTGGATAAGCATTAGGTCAATTTAAAACAGTTGGTAAGCGATTAAACTGTTTCACTCGATGTAATTTATTTAGTACTTTAGGCAAAAATAGTGGTCCCCCCCACCATCATCCTTCTCCACCATAACATTTCTGGCGGCACGGGAGCCTAGGATTTGAAGAGCATTTTAAAATCCGGGATCTACGACACCCAACATGCGAATTCGAGTTCACCCCCCCCCCTCCACCCCGGAAATACGTCGTAACTTAGAACTTTCATCTAGAGACTCGAGGTCTTTCATCTGTTAGTTTTGGTTGGCAGTTCGTCGAAGTTCACGTCCGTATTCAAGGTGAAACACAAAAACGCTGCAAATTATTACACAGTGGTTTATTATTTTTCTGTATAGATCACTCGCCAGCAAAGAACACAGCTTTGCCATTGTCACTACCTACCAACTAAGTTTTCGCTTCATAATCGAGTTTATTTAGATGAAATAAAAGCTTCACACTCCATTCGAAGAAATAAACAAATCCTTCATTTAGAAATTTGATTACTGGTTACTAAGGTTTCAAAACTGAGTACAACTCGAAGAAACGAACAGTGATGGCATTTTGGTCAGATAAACTTTCAACGGAGATTAGGCCTCTTTTGCGATTCACATTCGTGTTTCTGATTTATCAAGTTCCGATTGGGAGCGAACGGATTGTCCTACAGAGCTCCGCGTGGTCTCTAAAAATTCAATACTATTTAAAATTGGTGAAAAAACGATGCCTTTCTTTCGAGAGTTTTCGAGCTGGGGCACTTTTGGAAATTTCAACCTTTAATTTTCACCCCTTAGAAGTGACTGACATTAACCAAAAGCTTCGGAGCAAAACTAGACCCCATATACCAAATTTCATCAATATCGATCCTTGGTAACTAAGGAAAGTGCCGCGTACGTCGGACGGACGGAAAAACTTTTTCCCGATTTTCGGAGTCTACGTACCTTGAAACGTAAACCAACAAATTTTGAGGGGGGTTAAAATTTTTTTTCTTGGTCGATTCCAAAGGTTCATTATTGAAAATAATAAAACCACGAAATATTCGGTTTATGTCGGCACCACTATTAGTTCCAGGGTGGTACAGAGAACAATTTATGGAAATCCGGAGGTATAATGTATGAAAATTCCTATGTTTACTTAAACATTAAGATCAAGAACGGTTTAGTTCGATAATCAAAAACGGAATGTGTATTTACCTACATCATGTGTTGGTAACACCTGCAAAGGTAATATTAATCAACAAGTGGAGGGATTTCAACTTGCATATTAATACGCCCCTTCAAGTTGACAAGACTTCCAATCCCAACGATTTCATACAGTACTCATGCTTGATCCTTGGTACTGGTTTTGTAAGAAAATCAGCAGGCATTTCTTCGGTCTGCAAGTACTTTACTTCCAGTAGTTCTTTCTTCATAGCATCGCGGATAAAATGTTGCCGTATGTCTATGTGCTTGGTGCGAGCATGATGTACAGGATTGTTGATCAATTTTTGCGCCCCTTGGTTGTCGTTGAAGACTGGAAGCGGTTTCCTGAGTTCAAATCCCAGTTCCTTTAGGAGTCTTCTCAGGTAAATCCCTTCTTTGAATCCTTCGGCGATACTGAGATATTCCGCTTCAGTGCTAGAAAGGGCGACTGTCCTTTGCTTTTTCGCCTCCCAACAGATGGCTGCTCCTGAAAATTTGAATGCTAGTCCACTGTAGGATCTCCTGTCTACTGCACAACTTCCCCAATCAGCATCCAGATAACCAACAAGAGGTTCATTTGATCTTCGGTAAGTGAGCTTGATGTCTTGAGTCCCCTTTAAGTACCTCAATACTCGTTTAGCAGCTTTCCAATGATCCTCATTGTATTTGGTACAGTATTGGCTCAGGTAGTTTGTGGCGAAAGCTATATCTGGTCTTGTACCTATTGCAAGGTACATCAATGATCCAATCAATGATCTGTACGGAAACTTTTTCATTTCCAGATCTGATGAATCTTTTTCTTCGAAATTTATGTTTGTTGGAAGTGGTGTAGAGATGGGTTTGCAGTCAGTCATTCCGAAACGGTCCAGAATTTCATTCAAATATTTCTTTTGAGATAAATGCATAACACCATTTTTCTCGTAAGCAAATTCTATACCGAGACAATAATGTAAACGACCCATATCCTTTGACTTAAACTCTTTCATAATCGCAATTTTCACTTCAGTCAATTTCTCAATATTCTTTGATGCTAAGGTCAGATCGTCTACATAAATAGCAACGTAAACTGAATCATTACCTTGATTTTTCGTGTAAATGCATGGGTCAGCCTTTGTTGGTTTCATTCCAATACTAAGCAGCCTTTCATCAAGTTTCTTGTACCATTGTCTTCCAGACTGCTTAAGTCCGTACAATGATTTCTTGAGTTGACAGGCTGTTTTCCCATCTTTCCAATCTTGTAACATTTGGACTGCAATTTCTCTCACTTTGCCTGTTTCTTTTTCAATTAGATCTTGTATTGTTTCTTCAAAACATTCAGGAGCTTGCATCAAGATATCCTCCTCAAGATCTCCATTCAGGTAAGCGGTTTCAATGTCCATTTGGATCACTTCCATGTCATTTTGGACAGCAAGTGCCATAAGAGTTCTTAAAGAACTCAGTCGAACAACGGGTGAATAGGTTTCGAAATAGTCGATTCCAGGTAACTGACTAAAACCTCTGGCAACTAAACGTGCTTTCCGCCTCTCTAATTCACCGTTGGCCTTATACTTATTACAAAGTATAAGTCGACATCCGACCAGTTTTCTATTTTCTGTTGGTTTCACCATTTTCCAAGTCCCGTTCAATAGAAGTGATGAATACTCTTTTCGAATAGCAGCTTGCCAACCATGTACGTCCTCGCTTGAAAGTGCTTCACGAACTGACACTTCGGTTGATAAAGCAATTTCACTACAATTTGCGTAGTTGCTATCCAAATCGCTTGCATCGTTTCCAGGGTTTGATTGTTTTGGTTTTGAAACAACATTGTAAATTTTCCTCGGTCGCCCCTTTGACCCTGTTCTCAAAATTTTCGGTCTTCCAACTCCGCGGATCATCGTATTTCCTGCCGAAGTTGAGGGTTTCTCCGAGTTTGCAGATCGTTCATCTTCTTCTATTTCATCAACTTCACTCCAATCAAATTCGTGTTCATTTACTTGGATCCGTTCATCATGAGATTGATCAGTTTCTACGATGCTCTCCAACATAATTTGTGTTGGATTGTTTTCTTGCTCATCAGAATTGTCGAAATTTATCAATATTTGATCTGACTCCTGACAAATTATATCTCTTCGAGTTTGATTAGGGAACAGAGAATTTATTTCTTCCAAATTTGTTTTAATTTGTAAATCTTCTTGTTCATTTACAAATTTCAAGTCTCGTGTTATCAATACTTTTCTATCTTTAGGTACCCAAACTCGATAGGCTTTGGATGTATCAGAGTACCCCAGAAAAGTACATTCCTTTGATCTTGGTTCCAATTTTCCTTTCTGATTTTTATCAAGCATGTACCCTTTTGAACCAAAAGTACGAAAATGTGCCACGACTGGAGCTCGTCCTAACCACAATTGAAACGGCGTTTTCCCACTGATAGCTGCAGATGGACACCTGTTTCGGATATGCACTGCGGTAGCAACAGCTTCTGCCCAGAATTGAGATGGCAAACCAGATTCTATCAAGAAGCACCTCACCATGTCAAGAATTGTTCTATGCATTCTTTCAGCAACAGAATTTTGCTGAGGTGTTCTTGGTACTGTGAGTCTTCGAGTGATTCCAGAATTCTTCAAATATTCATCGAATTCTTTACTGATGTACTCCCCACCGTTATCAGACTGTAAACATTTGATTTTTACATCTTTTTGATTTTCCACATACTTTTTGAATTCTTTAAACGTGTTCAATGCTTCAGATTTCTTCCTCAGAAATCGCACTTCACACCATCTTGTGGCGTCATCCACAAAGATCATGTAGTATGCTGCACCTCCTCGTGAATTTGTCTTCACAGGTCCCCAGATATCCGAATGAATGATTTCGAGTACTTTGGTTTCCCTTTCTGACTTTTTAGGAAATGGAGATTGACTCATTTTCCCTTGAAGGCATATTTCACACGGTGGTAGGTTTTCTGATTCATTCAATTCTATCCCTAAAACACTTTTTGTTTTAGATAATTTCTTCAGGTCATTCACATTCAAATGTCCGAAACGTCTATGCCACATTTTCAATTTTGAAAATTTATTTTCATCTACTGCATACGAACGTTGTTTTTCTTCTTGAACATAATACAGTCCATTTTCACGTTTTGCGCTGAATAGCACCTTTTCATTTCCATTCATGACCTCAGCTTTATGTTTCGTGAATACAACCTTGTATCCATTATCCGTTATTTTTGGTACAGATAACAAATTGCTCCTTAGGTCAGGTACGTATAGTGTGTTGTTGAGAGTGACAACTCTATTCTTTCCCTCGTCCATGAAAAGATTAATTGCACCTTTTCCCTTCACACTCGTTGTTGAAGAGTTCGCTAGGTTTAAATTTATATCTTTCAGTGGAACTAAAGATTTGAATTTCTTTTCATCCCCACACATATGCGACGAACACCCACTATCAAGACACCATTTCGAGTTGTTTGAATTGATTCCATTAGCCATCAATGCTACGTGATACGATGTGTCATCAGATTCAGATACTATTCTCGCTTTTTCCTTTTTCTTGTTTGGGCAATCCGGTGATTTATGCCCAAATCCTTTACAATTGTAACATTTGACAACTTTTCCTTTTGGTTTTACCTTCGTCACTTGCCTATTCTTCGCGTAAAGTGCATTCGAATCTTCATCGAATCCTTTGTTCTTCCTTGCATCATGTTCTTCGATGATTTTTGCTCTCAGAGCATCAGGCTTAGGTAGATCGTCTCTAGATTCGATTGCCACACGAAAATTTTCATATTCCCCCGGCAAACTATATAATAACATTATAGTCAACAAGTCCTCATTTATAGTAATGTCCATATCATTTAATTTATCCACTGTGTCGAAAAATCCGGCAACATGGTCCCTAATATCATCTCCAGATTGCATTTTGTGGAGCATCAGGCGTTTCAACAACGTTGCTTTCCGTGCAGGACCCTTGGATTGGTAGATTGATTTCAGTTTTGACCAAACTTCATGCGAAGTTGAACAACCCTTGATCAGCTTTAACTCTGAAGCACTTATCGTCAAGATAAGTTCAGATTTTGCCTTCAAGTCCTTCTTTCTCCAATCTGCACTTCCAGCTTCGTCTAATGGAGTCGTCAGTGGAAGCGTGCTGGGCCCATAACCTATGAAAATTCCTATGTTTACTTAAACATTAAGATCAAGAACGGTTTAGTTCGATAATCAAAAACGGAATGTGTATTTACCTACATCATGTGTTGGTAACACCTGCAAAGGTAATATTAATCAACAAGTGGAGGGATTTCAACTTGCATATTAATATAATGAATATGTTTCCTTAATTTCAAAGCTTAGGTACATTTAGTAAGCTATAAAGGAACCAAAATATTGAAAAATCGGATATTTTCTGAATTTTATCCCCCACACTCGCCTCCTCCTCATGTAATTTTGATACTCTGCTGAAATAGTGTGCAATTCGGAAGATTTCCGAGTCGAATAAAAAAATGAACACGAAAATCGGTTGGAAATTAAGGCTTATGCAGAGTTTATAAGATTATACCCGAAAACGTACGTTGTCTAAGCATTAACCCCCCCTTTCCGCCCCTTAAAAGGCCAAATTCGAAATTCCGGTGACGTAGTGCACAACTAGATAGTTTTCCGCGTCGAACAAAAAAAGAACCACAAAAATCGGTTAAAAACTAAGGCCTGGGCAGAGTGTTTAAGTTTTTGTCACACAGACACACACACACACAGGTTCCTGAATCTTTCCTAGGTGCAATTATGAGTACCCTATATTTTGAAATATAAATCAATATACATAAACCGCCAACCGTATGTACGTACGTATGCACATCACTGGTTGGGAGGGGTCGTGGGAGTGGGGCGAGTCAGCGGGATAAGAGATGCTAGGACTGGGGGGGCGGGAGGAGTCGGAGGAAGTGGGTGGCGGAGAGAGTCGGAGGAATCGTTTTTGCCTACTTTTAGTAGGCTTTTCAGCTAGTCTTTAATAATGCCCTTAATACTAATCCTTTTGACTAGGTACTTGACAATGGGGTATTTCGATGGGTCGGAAATTCAGGTTTTTAACCTCAAATTTGGATTCAGCACCCTTGAAAACCTATATACTCCAACTTTAAGCCCAATGATACTATAACATGTGGTAGAAAAATTAATTAAAGAGACCACACGTTTGAAAAAAAGGCAGGCCTCCCTTAACGCACACACGCTTATGCCACGCGTGTGTGTGAGTAGTATTTTGTAGTATCCAAGAGGTCCTCCAAGGGGTTCATCGCTTCTCTGTGTAAGGATACTTTTTTCAAAGACAGTTGGCTAGCTATGTCATGATTGGCTAGCTACGTTACACCGTTCAAATCTTCAACTTTCCTTAGCTTCTCTGATTTTTTAAAAACATTTTCTCGACGAACTTACCCGATTACCGTCATTCCTGAGCCATACTCTTTTGAAAAAAAAATTTTAAAAAATTGTTTGAAATACCCCATTGGGCTTGAGCAATTGGCCTGATCAGATTTTAGTTTCATCAAAAGATAGTAAATGAATTTACCCTGGTCTGTACAAGGACCAAAATTGCTGCATCCCAAGTATTTCACCCTAAATCTATCAATTTACAAAATGAATGATGAAATGGAGAAAAATAAAAAAACGGTAGGTCGGTGGGTACTTGACAAACGATATTTATTGTGGACGAAATTATCTCACATGTATGTACAAAGTAGTTGAAAATCACAAATTTGCATCATATCATCAAAGTACAGTTGGTAATATTCAGCAGTCTGACCTTGTAAAAACTATTGGCTAAGTGGTCAACACAATAGTAGTTGGTACAACTTCGATTGGGGTCTTATCTGAATTAATACACAAATTAAATAGAGAAATTCAGTAGTGAAGCTAGTGTGACGATTGTACCCACATTATCAAGACAATTTATGTGATTGCTGATACAAGAATATGCATTTAAAAGACATATCAGGGACACATAAGAAAACCCATTCAATGGACGTGTACACATAAGAAAATTACTCATTTGGTAGGTATTGGGTTTTCAATTTGTCTTCGCCAACTCGAGGGGAAAAGTGAAAAGTGAGAAATTTTGAAATACCTTCTCGAAGTTACAGAATTTCGAAATGCCTTCTCGAAGATACAGAATTTTAAAATACCTTCTCGAAGATACAGAATTTTAAAATACCTTCTCGAAGATACAGAATTTCGAAATGCCTTCTCGAAGATACAGAATTTTGATATACCTTCTCGAAGATACAGAATTTTAAAATACCATCTCGAAGATACAGAGCCATGAACTAAGCCGAGCTTGCAACAATCACAACTTCTCCTAGTTTTCCCTGTTTTTAGGAGGAGGATACTTTGGTTCTCATTTTCTCCACCATCGATTAAATTACTGCTCATAAAGGGAATACATGCTCTAATGATCAATAATTGATTTACTATATTCATGTAGTTTAGGTACCTATTGAGCGCTTTTTCGGAGACAATAACAGAAAGCCCACTTGCTGAAAAAATCAACAAAACTAATTTGAACACATTTTTTCAGTTCACACATGCAAGAATACAATATACGAAACTAAAATAATGGTTCTTTGAACGTGGACAGTGTAACTGCCTATTTAATTAGAAAATAACCTTATCGATACAATCACTAGGTTGAGCGCAATTGGAGACACAGCTGACGCAGCTCAAAGCCGTGCTGCAAAAGGCATAACTCATTATATAGGAACGCACACAGAAGAGTGCTGCACATTGCACACAGCACAGATCTGCGTGACACACACAGTTTTTGTAGATGAGTCACGTAGTTTGAACCGATTTTGCGTAGTGGCTGCGGGATCCCTACGTTTGGCACCTAGGCCCTTGAAAGTGTTACTCTCGGCACCCGCTCTAGCCAAAAACGAGATTTGCGTTTGGCTCCCAGATTACGGCTGCTTGAAGCGCTGAGATCGTGAAATCTAACCTCGTATAGTCCTCAGAGGCAACATTTCACAAAACCAGTAAAGATCGAAATCGAAGAACTGAAGATAAAAAATATAAAAAGCAAAATGGAGAAAATTGATAACTTTCCTCTTAGATAACACAATTTATTGTTCCATCGGGCAACAAGGGGAGGGGACAGCAATCCGAACAGCCAATCAGCGAGCTTTTCTGCTTCACGTTGAAGAGGTCCATTTTCCCGGTTATTTTTTGAAATCATAAATATTGAATGTCTCCCGAAAATAACAGGAGACTTATTTTCCAAAATCAACCCGATTTTCATCTATCCCACTCCATTAACTATTCAGGAAAAATGCAAACAGAATTCGATGAAATTCCTCATTGTTGTTGCCCTTACTGCCAGTGGTTCAAATGTTCAATCAACAACACTGCCACCCATAGAAACGTTTGAAACCCAGTATATTGTTGATAATCAGCTCGAATTTAGTCATAAATATCGAGAAAATAACTGT
Source organism: Apolygus lucorum (assembly GCA_009739505.2). Classification (NCBI taxonomy): domain Eukaryota; kingdom Metazoa; phylum Arthropoda; class Insecta; order Hemiptera; family Miridae; genus Apolygus; species Apolygus lucorum. The sequence goes on from CM019167.2 coordinate 28,104,851, forward strand.
GTTATCAAATAAATTACTTCGATGCGGCTGGTAACGCCCCAAGGAGAAAAATATGTGTTAACAAGGTGACTTGTTGTGATGATGTTGAGAGAACGCAATATGTTGCCGTCAGCTATAACTACGTCCTGAAGCTCCTCCACTGGGCTGAAAGCTGAATCTGGGAGCCCGAGAAGCATTCTGATTGGTGGAGCTCCAGGACGTAGTTAAAGATGAGTGCAACAGATCGCGTTCATGATCGTTTGTTCCCAACCTCATCACAAAAATGTTATCACATATTTTTCTCCTAATTAATTAAGTAGTTATATTAGCATTAAGTAGTTATATTCTCGATATGTACGAAAAAATCGAGCGATTTTCAATAATACACTGGGTTTCAAACGTTTCTATGGGTGGCAGTTGTCGATTGAACATTTGAACTACTGGCGATAGGGACAACAATAATTGTATGAGCAACTTGGAAAATACCTTTCTCCTCGATTGGTTTTTCTGAGTAATGCTTGCAAATCTAAATGACGATGAGAAGAAAAGTTATCAATTTTTGGCCATTCGTAAGGATTTGAAAAGAAGCGGCATGAAGAGAGTGTGGCCTCTCCCCACCACTTCAGTTTCCGTGGTAATTCTTTAGCTGAAAGTAGATGGCGCAACTGAGGCAGCCTCAAAAATGCTTGCACGCCATTTTAACATTAGCTTTCTCCTCTGTTAACTTGTCTCCAGTACTCTGTGAGCTCCTCAAATCAGAACGCTTCTAGGTCTCCCAGCTTTAGCTTTCGGCCCAGTGTATCATGAACATACCCAGCAAACTCGATCGTATAATAGCGATATAGCGAAGTGATGTAGCAATACTGACAAGAAAGGAAAGGAATTCCAGCGATTCCGTTTCTAATCTGCTGGGTGCCGAAGGCAACAGGTCACTTAGTCATTCTGGCTCACTCCGGGTGCCAAACATAAACACGCGAAAGGGCCCTTCACTCTTTATTTTGACTGTGGTTGCCGAACGTAGGCTGCATGGGTATCTACTGCCTTCACCGAACAACCAAACGAAAATGCACCCAACAGTGAGAATAAAACTGTGCGACCCAGTGTTCATTTTTCCAGCATCTTTGTGCTCCGCTGACTGTATGATGCAGCTCATGTGGACCTCAGTTTCAGGATGGCATTGAAGACTAATCACATTGTTTTTTGTACACAGCAAGAACAAATTGCAAAAACATATCCACTTGTGGGACATGTTGAGACCCCTTGAAAAGTATAATACAAACTTATTGGCCGTCCCAATAACAAACTGACATTGCTAGACTTATGGAAGCATGTGGTTTGTGTAACCTATATTAATATACTTAAATCATATTCTTAGAAACAGTGCTTTCATTGAAGTAAAAATTAATTTCAAAGCTCCTTTACCTATAGGTCAAATACGGCTAAAAGGCCACTTGTTTGCAAGTATCAAAAGTGTAGAAAACTCATGTGGGTAGAAAAGTGCATTTACCGTTTTCCAAATATTTGTGGAACATTTCCAAACAACTTTAAAAAGAAGACTAAGAACGGAAAATATGCCGATAGTCGATGTAACAGCTGCAGGCAAATGATTAGACTAGACAATTTCATAAGGAAGACAGCATGTTATCACACGTTGTACTCTTCGTCAAATTAGTTTTATACTTCAATTTAAGGAGTTGAGCTACTAATTCAGAGTTAGCTGAATCTAATAAAGCCATTTTTCTTTGTACTATCGATAGTTCCCTCGCTTCTTCTCTTTGATAAGATTCTGCACTCAATAACCTGAAACGAATACAGTTAATTTATAGTTATATGTATTTGAATTGCATTTTATAAATCTCTTTGTGAGACTAGAACCAATATTCAAAAAATTTGGTAGGTTCACGAGTATACAGCATGTAAAAAGTAAGTAAGTAAGTCAAGTAAACAACTAGTTCAGGTTGGATTTTCGTCAGACTGCCATTCCTCGCATTGTGGATGTCATCAGCTGTCTGCTAAAGGGAAGATCAGAATTGTTCACCGCCCTGGGTTGGGACAAGGCCCCTGGATGAGAGCCCTGGCTGCCAAAAAACGCACGCTGCCGGCGATGAGCCTTGAACCCAAGATCCCCGCAGAGGTCGGTCCAAAGTCCACCGCCTAACAACGACCGCATCCACACCACTGTCCCTATACAGGGTGTAACACCTATGTTCCTGCCAAAGCCTAGGGATTGATTCTACAAGTAATTTGTGACTTTTTTGTCTCTTGACTTTTTTTAACCCCCTTAAAATCCGACTTTTTTTCACTTTTAAGATTTTTTCGTGTTTTCGAGCTTGTATCATTAAAATGTTAATAACTCCTTTAATTTACTAGATAAACTCAAATTTGACGATACCATTGGAAAGAGCGTTAAATTGTGTATCTTCCTGATGGAGAACCAAAGTTTTTTTTTCAGGCGAAACTGGTGAAAAATGAACTTCAAGAAAAAAATTGTCAAATCTTGAAAAACTCATAAATCTCATAAGTCCCTGCTTTCCAGTGTGTAAATGCTTACCTGTAAGCCTAAAAGTTGCACCAAAAGCTCACCTTTCCAACGGTTTAGTTATTTTTATTTTTAAAGTAGGATTTCTTACAGAAATTTGTGTTTGAACGCGAAAAACGTGAATTTTTTCAGGGACTTATGATTGGTTGGAAAAGTTGAGATTTTCAAGATTTGACAATTTTTCCTCTTCAAGTTCATTTTTCACCCGTTTCGCCTATTTAAAAAACTTTGGTTCTCCATCAGGAAATTTAACGCTCTTTCCAAAGGTATCGTCAAATTTGAGTTTATCTAGTAAATTAAAGGAGTTATTAACATTTTAATGATACAAGGTCGAAAACACGAAAATAATCTTAAAAATGAAACAAGTCGGATTTTAAGGGGGTTAAAAAAGTCAAAAGACAAGAAAAGCCACAAATTACTTGTAGAATCAATCCCTAGGCTTTGGCAGGAACATAGGTGTTACACCCTGTATACAGTATGTTTGTCAAAAAGGAACAGGCTATCAGAGAACATTGTACACAGTGCGCAACTGCGTGCAATTTTCAAACTACTAGGTCATTCAATCAAACTTTGAAGCGAATTTTTGCAACGTGCTCATTACTCTCTCCAATATAGGATATTTGGGAAGCAATTAGTGCCAAATAGCTCTACTGATCACCACCAAAATTGATGCGTGTAAGAGCCTGTATGATCACGGGAAGGGTGAAGGCGATTTTGGGACATTGGTGCTCAATTTTCAAACGGCTGGGCTGATTTTGATGGGACGTTCGGCAATGTGCTCATTACTCTTTTTTATGAGGAAATGCACGAGATTCATAATTTATTGTAATCTGCGAGACTACAACCTCTCGAGATAACAAACTCGCTAGTCTTAAATCCCCAAGGGGACGCAAGATACTTCAAATCACAACCATTTGCTTGAGCAATTCCATTATTGGTACACATACTGCAATTTTTATAAATTTTCCATGAAAGTATGAATACCAAAGAAATAGGAATTTCACGAACAATCCACTAAGTTTAACTCATGATGCCGAAGTTGTTGAGAGGTGACTCAAGGAGACTTTACTACTAGTTTCAATGCAGCACAGTCTTTATTTAATTTATTAAAACAATTAATTGATTTTAATATTCGAGTTGAATGCTAATTACCTTGCAGCAATCGATCTTCTATCTTCCTGCAGTCGACGGTAGTCAGCCTCGACTTGTTTCCGGAAAATTTCTTCAGCCCTTAACCGTTGTCTTTGGACACTTAGTTGAGTTTGTAACGTCTCAGCTCTACACTCACAAGCTTGCAACCTCTCTCTGAAATTCAAATAGCAAGTAAGATATTGGATTCCAATGAAGGTTGAGTTTCTATCAACAAACTTAAACAATAAATCACTTTCATACCTCAATTCTTCCATTTGAAATCTTCTTTTGGATTTGTAGTGAATATGCTTAAGAGCCAGGGCATTGTACTTCTCTCCCAGAAGTGTTAGTTGTGATCTAAGACTCTCACTTTCATGCTGAAAACAAAGCAAAAAAGTTGTTTGATCAATAAACTAAAATGAATTTATCGAAATTATTTATTAAAAGAGCACCGTTTTGAAAAGTAATAACGATTGTTAACATTTTATTTAAAAGATTCATGTATGTCATTATGTGTGGAATATTACATGTTAATATGACCGCCTCGATTTTTCACAGTGGCACGGATCCAAGAGGTCCAATTTACAATTACTCCGCCGCATAAATCTTGCTGAATTTGAACGAAGGCTTGGTTTATGTTGAATTGAAGGGCATCGAATGATTGCAGCTTATTGGTATAGACCAGAAAATTCATGAAACTCCGTAGGAAAAAGTCCAACGGGGTCAAATTGCACGATCTTGGTGACCAAGTCACGTCACTACAGCTGTAAAATGGGTGTAACGTTCATAATGTATCCACAAACGAACACTCATTTTGATAATAAAGTTTCATCATTGTGACGCGCTACTCAATTGTGTAACTTGCCATGGTGATGAGGCATCAGTGACTGAATAGTAAACAACAGAGAAGGTAGTTTGGCGATTCATATTCCGAATGTAGATGCAACAGTGTTCCTAGCATCACAATACTTTCTTTTTCTACTTATGTCTACTGTCTAGCGGAGGTTTTATGATCTAGTTTGAGCGAGTGAGAAGGTTTGGGAAAACGGATACCTGCAGCCATCATGCTATATCACAAAACTACCGCTATTTTCAATTTTTTAAAACAAATTTTTATTTGGCAGTACCTACGGTCCTTGAAGAACCAGGGCCCTTTCCACAACAGACGACCACTCCTTACGATCCATGGCCTTCTCTCTCCATCTTCTCACACCAAGCCTAGAAAGATCCTCCTCCACGTCGTTGCGCCAACACTTCCTAGGTCTACCTCTCTGCCTTCTTCCCCCAGGTGTCTCATAAATTAATCTACGAGGAGATCGCTCTGAAGGCATTCTCTCCACATGACCGAGCCATCTTAGTCTTCCACGTCTAATGGATGCTAACAGGTCTGGTTGCGCATACAGCCTTCTCAACTCCTCATTTTTCCTGATCCTCCATTGCCCATCCTCGTACACTGGCCCAAATACCTTACGGAGAATCTTCCACTCCCAGCAGTTGAGCAAACGCTCGTTCGTGATTGACAGGATCCAGGATTCTCTGCTATATGTCACTACTGGTGATATACTCACTAGAATGACTCATCACCGACCAGTCGAAGGCGCCTGTCAAATCTAGACAGTAGTTTTTTTCAAAACTGCGAGGGTAGGCCGGACTCTTGAGATAATTTCAGCCGGCCTAAGGGAGGGAAACCCTGATTAAAAATGACCTGGTCCTCCAGGTTGGGGGTTGGGCATAGCGCTAACAACCTACCCCGTAAAACAAATACTGTTACGAGTTCGCTATTTTCAATGCTAGATCGGAAATAATTTTTTATACTTATATCAAGTTTTTAATATTATAGTATTTATTTAAAAGAAGCTTGTTGATATGCCAGACAGAGTTTTTATCGCGTTACCTGGAGTTTTCTTATTTCTTCTACTCTGGCCAGCTCATTGCACGATTCTAGAAGGCTTGAGAGTTTTTTGGGAGATCCTATGCTGGCAAGCTCACTCATGAGCAAAGAAGGAGGTGTAGAATCGGCTCTAATAAAATGAAATAACAAAATGGTATCATACAAATTTTCATTCGCAAATCAGAATATACTCTTCCCTCCACGATATGGTTTGGTACCCAAGAAACAATGTTTAATTACTCACCCATAACTCTGGGAGAATTCTTTATGAAATGAGTTGGAAAGTTGCTCTTTGGATGAGAGCTCTCTACTCTCATTTTCACATGCATCAACAGAGCCTTTAGATTGATCACTGTAAAGTAGATACACGGTTTGCAAATGTAGAGGAATTGAAGCATATTAGCTAACAAGATAGGTAAAGTACTATTGACCAAAATAATTACCTTTGTTTATTTCTGTGGTCGCAGTGCCAGACACTAGGCCGTTCACCTGTAGATACAATAATAAGCATGAGCATGATAATTGCCGAAACACAAGGAAATTAAGTTTAAACATAGACTGTATACAGCTAATCATTAATACGATCATAAACATACTCAAGATTTATATTAAAATATTATAGCACAACATAAATTTTCCAAATACAATATTATTCTTTGCTCTGAAAGATTAGTTTAACTTATAATACTAAGCACAGACGCGTGATGGCACCACAAAATTGCTTTCAAACATGCATGCATAAAATATTCAACTCACAGTTATCAATTAGCAACTCTCATTGGCAAGTTAGCAACTCTCAGTTATCATCATTTCGATACATTAGGTAATTATCCAAAATTTATCTCACATCAAACGAATTATTTTACGTTTATCAGTACCAATTTTATGAACAATGCTGATAAGAAAGTAGAGCCCCAGGTTGAAAGGAAGACTTACCAGAGTTGTTTCCAATCTCATATTGAGATAGCATGAAATACAAAATATATGGGGCGCAAGGACCTACCTTCTAAGATTGAACATGAGTTCAGTGAAAACAGGATTATATGGTTTCCAAATTTTGTAAGAACTTCTCATAATCAGCAGTGAGACTCATAATACAATGGTTTGAAGAAAGGAGGAGACTGAATTACAGACACTGTATAACTAATTCAATAAAACATGCAAGGATGTGTGTGGAAAGCAAGTGGTTGGAACGCCTGGTGTATCTGATCGACCTATTGCTAAGAGTTTTTTTTTTCCTGTTGCTCTCAGTTCATGCACTTATCCAATGGTGAACACATGTGAGGAGTTCAAGTGTTCTTTCCAAACTGCACAGTCTAAAGCTGTTGATTGATGAAGGAAGTTGGACCTTGGCAATTCTGTTCACACAAACAGCTCAACAGTCTGAAAGATTTGAGAAGTCATTAAACCTGCTTGAGTTAACAAACGGAACGTTTTCGACACAGTTCTAGCAGTTGGAAAAACTCCTATAAACAATCGAATTCGAAATGTTCCACTACTTTTGGGAATTTATTGGAATAAACAGGGTGTCCCACATGTTATCCACCAAACTTCGCGAGTAGTTTCTACAACTAATTTGCAACAAAAAATGCCTCTTGGAGTTTTTTTTAACCCCCTTAAAATCCGACTTTTTTGACTTTCAAGATTTTTTTCGTATTTTCGACCTTACACCATTAAAACGGTCATAACTCCCTTAAATTACACTAAAAAATTAAAAATAAGGATAGCAGTTGAAAAGAGCTTAAAATTTCTCAATAGATGAGCCCCGTTGACCAGTCGAGAAAAACTGAACACTAGAGTAGTATTTTCACCTCAAACTTGAAAAAATTTCAATTTCTGTTTTGTTTTTTTGAAAATATTGATGATTTTTTCTCATTACAACAAGGTATTTGCCAGAGGGGCTCAAAAGCTTAAAATCTCAGATTTCCAACGGTGTAATCAAAAAATATTTTACAATCGAATTTGAGGTAGAAATTTCTGTTAGAACGCGGAAAAACGTGTATTTTTTTTCAACAAAATCGACGGTTTGACGGGGAGACTCTCTGCTTGGGAGGAGCTGCGGCGGAGCAGACCCTGGAGTCCTTCCGTCAAACCGTCGATTTCGTTTAAAAAATGCACGTTTTTCCGCGTTCAAACTGAAATTTCTCCCTTAAATTCGATTGTAAAATATTTTTTATTATACCGTTGGAAAGCTGATGAAATGGAGCAGTTTTTAAACTTTTGAGCTCCTATGGCAAATACCTTGTTTTAATGAGCAAAAATCATCGAAATTGTCTAAAAAAACAGAAATAGACAATTTTTTAAGTATGAGGTAAAAATACTACTCTAGCGTTCAGTTTTTCTCGACTGATCAACGGCTCATCTATTGAAACATTTTACGCTCTTTCCAACGGTATCCTTATTTTTAATTTTTAATTGTACTTTAAGGGAATTATGACAGTTTCATTGGTGTAAGGTCGAAAACACGAAAAAAATCTTAAAAGTAAAAAAAAAAAAATCGGATTTTAAGGGAGTTAAAAAAACTCCAGGACGCATTTTTTGTTGCAAATTAGTTGTGGAAACTACTCGCTAAGTTTGGTGGGTAACTTATGGGACACCCTCTATAGAAATTGAACAAATGTAATCGTATTCACTACATAATTAGTGCAGAGTAACAGATGTAATTGCAAGGATGTAATGTAAGGTGATCTTCACATCATACAAAATTCGTTTACAGTTGATTTGGATGGAAGTTTCTACAGGCACTCCCTAAAACTAATTTTAATGGACTTGTGTACCACAAACCAACTTTCCAACCACTTTGCAGACCTAGATGCAATTTCTGTAATTTCAAAAAAAGGAATTTATGGTGCACTTACTCATTACAAGCTGTGTCTCTTTTTCTTCTATTTCTGCTAAAGCCTCTGATAGCTATCCCAAGAGCATTATCAAAGTCACAACAAATGATTGGAATACTTCAATAAACAGTGTAACAAATGTAGAACTTTCACTGCCCATTGAGTGTGCTTATATGATACATTATTTCGCGGTAGAATTAATTTCCAAGTAATCAAACTGTTTTGTAGAAGTTAATGATGTGAAATTAAACACAACTGCTGTAAAATAGCGACTTTTTAGAGAAAATCGATACCAACATTTTACATTTATAATCCAATCTCTGTTGAATTGAAGAAAAGAAAATGAGCCATCGGTTTCAGTGCCGACCAAACCATGTTATAATTTCTTAAGTTCAAAATTTTCAGTCGAGTTTAATAATCTATTCAGTATTCAATCCTCAATGAATTATATAGGGTGTCTACACTTGAGATGGGCATAACTCCAAGGTTCGATTCTACAAGGTATTTCCAACAAAAAATATCTCTTAGCAATTTTCTTTTAACCCACTCAAAATTCCCTTTTTTCACGTTTTTATTGAGTAGAATGGTGTTACTTTATGCTCACTACCACATCTACGTATTTCATATACAAAACTAAGGTTTTCTTCGAAAAATCCCCTTTCTAGCAGTCAGAATTATTCGGAACTATCACAATTGGATTCAGCGCTAAACATTACATAGGAAATAATACCAAACTCGTCAAGCCATCTTGAGATCGAGGGGGGCCATAAACCGCTTGAAACACTGGATTTTCCTGTAAAACACACGTTTTTTGACATTCAAACTTCATTTACTCTTCCAATTTGAATGTTAAAAAGAAAAATTGATAGACCGTTGGAAAGCTGAAAATTTGAACATGTTTTTTCCGAAGAGCGCCCATCGAAATAGCCCAGGATTCATAGTGAAAATTTGATTTAAAAAGAGTCGTATTTCGAAAAAAGATTTGAAGTTTGCTTTTTGACTTGATTTTTTAGAAATGGTTTATTGCTGAAAGATTTTGGTTTTACACTAGGTAGCTTGTAAATTAAACGCTTTTTCCAACGACATCTTCAAATTTGAATTTACTTCGTAAATAACAGGAGTTATGACATTTAGGGTCGAAAACGCGAAAAAAAACTTCGAAGTGAAAAAAAGGCATTTTGAGTGGGTTAAAAGAAAATTGCCGAGACATTTTTTGTTGGAAATACCTTGTAGAATCGAACCCTCAAGTTACGCTCAAGTGTAGACACCCTGTATAAATTATGAAATAATTGTTTGGTTCCGTTTCAAACTAACAAATCCTTTCCAACAATGTGCAAAAGTAGGAGGAACCTAAGGAAAATAGAAGAACTCATACTCTCGAATAATATGTACTTAGCCGTTGGGGTACCATCAAAAACATCTGTTTTAAAACGACCAATATCATGGGTATCTGCTAAGATCGTAAAGAACACCTACTTCAGTGGTCATGAGGGGTTAAATTCCACCCATTTTCTGTTGAACTGCAATGAATCTTAATTCCTACTGAAAAATTATAGCCTAAGGTTTTATATGGCTTTGACTCCACTATGAGGTAGAAAAAATAGTTATTTCATTAGTAAGGTACCAACGAAAAAGTATTGAGAGAGTTGCCTTTATGTTTAGGGAAAGCGTGATGAATTCTAATTCGTGAAAAATGCGATACGTTGTTGAGTGAACTTGTAGTTAATATAAAACCCAGTAGTACGAGGGTGTTTTCAAAAGTATCACGGATTTTTAAAAAATCAAAAAAAGATTAAATTAAAAAAAGGTATATTTCCCATCGCTAACATGTTGACTATTTTCCCACATAGTCTCCATGGACTTGGTACCTGGTTTTCACTTTTGTAATCCCCTCTTTATACCACTCCCCGCCATTCCAGCCAACCAGTTCCGACCTCCTGCGTGAGCTCTGTGTCGTTAGGAAAGCGATCATCTTCCAAGAGGAACCACAATAAACGAGGCAAGATATTGTGATGATCTCAACAAACTTCGACGGGCGATTCAAAACAAACGGAGGGGCATGTTGACAAAAACCGTATTCTTGTTTCACGACAATGCTCGCCCCCACTCCATCCACGAAACCCAAGATTTGTTGAAACAGTTTCGCTGGGATGTTTTTGGCCATCCACCGTATTCTCGGGACCTGGCACCTTCAGACTACCACCTGTTCCCCGAACTGAAGAAACATCTTGGAGGTCGGCGCTCTGCTAACACAAAGCTCATGCAGGAGGTCGAAACTTGGTTGGCTGGAATGGCGGGGGAGTGGTATGAAGAGGGGATTAAAAAAAGTGAAAACCAGGTACCAAAAATGTTTGGAAGTTCATGGGGACTATGTGGAAAAATAATCAACATGTTAACGATGGACAATTTTTTAAAAATTTAACATAAAGTTTTTTTTTGATTTTTTAAAAATCCGTGATACTTTGAAAACAAAGTATGCTTAAGCAGTATGTTATCAAATCAAGCATGCTGTAAGTTTCAAATAGTTCCAATTATTGGAATATAATACTGACATGATGAGCGTGTTAGTTGTGTTAATGAATCATCTGAACTTCAGGTGAAAATAGAATGCAGCCCCGATAGTTTAATTTCAAAAACGCTGCAAATTATTACACAATGGTTTATTATTTTTTATTTTTCTATATATATCACTCGTCTGCAAAGCCACCAACCATCCAACATGAAGAAAAACATCGATCGCATTTCGGTCAGCTTTAATTTGAACGGAGATTAGGCCTCTTTTGCGATTCACACTCGTGTTTCTGATTTATCGTACGTAAAACCCTTAAATTCTCGTAGTGAGCGAACGGTTTGTCCTAGAGAGCTCCGGGTGGTCTCAAAAAATTCTAAAAATTCTATAGAATCATAAATTGAAGGAAAAACAATACCTTTACATCAAAATTTTTTGAGTTAGGGCGTTTTCAAAATTTCAAAATTGATTTTGGAACCCTTAGAAGTGACCTACCTCAACCAAAATCTTCGGGGCACAACTAGACCCCAGAAGGAGCCTACATACCAAATTTCATCAAAATCGGTCAATGCTAAGTGGCAAAAGTGCCGCGTACGGCGGACGGACGGCCAAATTTTTATTCGATTTTTGGATTCTACGTACCTTGAAACGTAAACCATCAAATTTTGAGGGGGTGTTAAAATTTTTTTTCTTGGTCGATTCCAAAGGTTCATTATTGAAAATAATAAACCAAAAGGAGATCGGATCAAATCTTTTTGTGCAAGAAGAAGCACAATTGAAAGACAATTACAAGACTTGTATGCCAGAGATCATCCCTCGATTGTATCAAGCGAATAATAGTGGTCTGCTGGGTGGCGGTCTCTTTTTCTACTAGTGTTATGTGCAATTACATGATGCTTCGTGGTTCCCAAATTAACACATAGGAATTACAAACAAATCAATAAGTACAAATCGATGTCAATAACCCATATTGACGAAATATTCTTTTAGTGGTAACTATCAACACTGAGCATATCAGTTTATAAAAACTAATCCTTAATCCTTTTACCTTAGGAACACTAATCAAACAATGTGAAGAAAATATAATGCTTAGGATAATGGTGGGTAACATTGCTTTGACATCATAATGACACTAAAAGTAGGGGCCTAAAGCGACCAACTACACCCTTTCAAAATATTTTTAAAAAATAAAATAAATAAATAAAATAATAGATAATTACGTTTTTCTATTCTAGTGACTCTCAAGTGTCTTGTTGATGTAACATACCTTGAACGAAAGTCTATCATTATCAATTTCAAGCTGCCTTGAAGATTTTTCAAGAAGGTGTACTCTTTCCCTCATTTCGGTTACTTCCCGTTTGAGTGATTCTTTTTCCGAAGAAACCTGTGAATCAATGAAGATGAAATTGCAGAGTTGCGTAACAAAACTCCTACACGTTGGGCGAATTTGATGATTTCAGTTTTATTTGTGAACGTCTACCGTATAGCTATGAAAGATACGTTTCATTATTAAATAGTGAATTGCATTCAATTAATTTATTATAAGTCTCGTCTTTAGCTCATCATACTCGAGTTATACTTTCACATCGATTCGCAATAGATATTCAAAAAATTTCGGAGTATAATATGTGCATGTCATTCGTGCGTTGAATGGTTGCCAAGTTAAAGGGCCGGCGGAGGTCGCCAGGGAGATGGTCTGTTAGGGTTGATCTGTCTTCTTCGAATCTCATACAATCCAGAACGACGAGTATGTGGATCAACGTTTTGGGGCTCTTGGCGAACGTCGCAGAGCTCGGATGTGATCACTCCAATTCTGAATAAATATGGGTTTCTAATCCATTGTCTGGTTTGCACTCTAATTATGCTTTTGAAGAACTCTTTGCTTGTTCCACTACAGCCAGTGTACCAAGGTCTCAGCGACACTTTTGGAAACATACTCATGTAGATTTCACTAGTTTCATAAGGATTGAAAACTTGTTGTCACTGTTGGGTCATTTCCTATCTGGAGGGTCTACGGAGGTCGATTGGGGGATATCGTGTTGCGAAGATATCTATGGAAGGACTTTTCGATGCTTGTTTTGCATTCCTGTCAGCTTCCTCATTTCCTGAGATGCCAATGTAGCTTTTCACCGACATCAACCTACATTGCCACCCCAATGTTTGCAGATTTGGGTCTTCTTCAAGGATTTCGCCTTCCAAGAAGTTGATATCCGAGCTGGGATTAATATTTTGCAGCTTCTTCGAGGCACTTAGTGCGTCTGATAGCAGCATTACCTGTCTTCCTGTATCCGGATTAAGTTGTGCAACATATTTCATTTACGTATTTTCACATATTTGCTCGAGAAGCGCAACCAATTCTGCGGTGTAGATTGAAGTGGAATCTGTTAAATTAAATACGGCACTGGTACGGTGTCAACTGTCATAATATGCCACCCCAACCTTACCATCAAATACAGATCCACGAGTCAACACATGGTAAGGTTTGGGATACTTGTGGGATGAAAGAAAGGTAATTAAATATTTCATAGAAAGAATTGCAAAGGAGGAGGCTGGGTTTCTTGGTCCAATACTTGTCTGTAAATTTCAGGATTGATAAATCTCTGGGGAGGGAGAAGTGACTGGGATGGTGTTGGAGCATTGCCAGTGGGAATCTTTGGCAAGCATTTTGCTGTAAGCATCAACAGGGGGTTCTCCAGCCTTTGCAACGAGTGCATCTAAAGGGCCCATCCACGTGTATGCCTGGAGTTGCTGCCGCGTCCCTAGCCGCCGTCAAAGGGGAAAACTACCCGTGAATGGTTAACAAAATCTTGAGGTCTGGCGGTCGTCCGCCACTCGGCAGGTAATCGAACATGCTCGAAAATTGCGGCTAGGTTGATCCTCGGCAGCCCTGTGAATGGTTGAAGTGAGGCCGACGCCCAGTCGCACCCCCACCAGTACAGTATGTAGCCCTACCGTTTTCCTCACTTCTGGTCATCTTTTGAACACAGTCCGTGAACTTGAGTCATTTTTCATTTTATTCAAATCTATACAAAAATATGGATGCAGATAAGGGATTTTTCGCCCCTGACTTTCTTGCAGAGTTCATCAAGTGTGCCTATAGGTCGCATCCTGCAGTGTGGAAGGTGAGATCTGCTTAGTATTCCAATAATATTGAAAGAAGCAGATCGTGGGACGCGCTACAGAATTTTTGCAACAACAAATTTCCGAGCGTTGACAGGGAATGGGGGAATGACAGGGAAACTCAGAGAAGGAACTGAGCAAGCGGTAGTTGGTAGCAGGTCCGCCATTCGGCGGAGTCAGGTAGTTATGGTAGCCAGGTGAATGGACTACTGCGGTGGCTTTGGGGAGTACCTGGAGGGACGCAGCGGCGACTCTGGACATACACGTGAATGGGTCCCTTAAGGGTGTAGAGGTCAAAGCTCTCAATGCTACTCTCAAACATTTTGAAATCAACCTCTCAATTTTTGATGTGGGACGCACATACAGACCCATAGAAGCATGGACTACGGATTGTAGCTCGGAAATACATCAAACTAATTTGTGGATCCGCACCCCAATGCGCGCTGACTGAATAAAATGAAAATGAAATGCAAATAATGGTGTCAATTTGGGGATTCCTTGTGAGGCTAATTACAAGAAATTCAACATTTTCTGACACACAGAAGCTTTCTCCCGCCAGCCTTAATTTGTTTCCTAGTGGTATCTTTTGCCTTCTACTAAATGGGCAAATCAGGGTCTTTGATGTCCAAGCGCTCAGGATAACTAGAGTCCCAGTTCAGAAAGGAATTTGAGTCCACTAGCGCTTCATTAAGGCGTTTCATGCATGTGCCCAACTCTTTCTCAGTAACGTATACACAGGTTTTCCTTTCCTTTGATTTAGTTGATGAGTATTGGTGGATTGGATTAAGGTGTCCGCCCCTTTTTCTTTTAAGGCTTCCGCATAGTCATTTAGAGCTGAAAATCGGTTTTTGGTGACGGTTGAGAATGATTCTGCCATCACCGAATTCCTTTCACGTTTAGACCTTTCTTGAAATAGGGCAGTTTTTATCTGCTGTTAAATGAGTTTTTAGCTTGCATTTAACACAGAAGTTGTAGTTTACTGTTTCTGTACAATCGCTAGTAAGATGTTTACTGTTTGAAAAAATTCTTTGTTTATCTTTACTGAAATATTGTGTTGCCTTTGAAACAGTAAGTGCAGTATTAGTTGTTTTTTCAAATATTTGTAGGTCAAATATCCGGTAGTTTATTGGGTGGGTCTCCCTCAGGACTATCCATGACTTACTTGAATAGGTAACTATCCGCCACCTAGAGACGCGCTTTCAAGGGGTTACAGGCTCCCCCAAGAGAAAAAGTGAGAGAATTTGCTTATCTTGTTGGCCTGGGGTGCTGATGCGAGAAGATCAAATGTAAACGCAGGATGCCTACATTTTGACCAACTCCGAAGCTCATGACTCTATCGAGCAGCGGTTGATTTTATGAGAACAAATGTGTAGCAAACAGTATTCCTCAGGAAAAACCATCACCACGAACTTGTAACAACGATTTGGATAATTTTGCCGACTTGAAAAGCAACTTGTGTTCCAAAATCTAGTTTTTGACGAAATTTTTAGGAGGCACCATTTCAACAATTATTTTCTTAACCACTAGGTACTTTAAAATTCGATCAATCATTGTCTAATTGGTATTCATAAAAATTATTCGTACACAAACCTTTATCATCTCAGTGAGTATGTCAGAGTTGACACCATTGGAGGGAAGTTTCAAGTTCTTGAGGATTTCAAGATCTTCTGCAGCTTTAACCTTCTCTTCTCCCAAGAAAAGCACCTATAACGTAAATGAAAAATGTTACAACTAAATCAAGTCCGTTGGTCAAGAAAATTGATACATACGTTTTGAATTAAAAGTGTTTGAATTAAAAGCTAACATTATTTCTTACGCTATGTGCTTTTATTACTACGTTGCGTAGGTACCAATGAAATTGTTAAGTGGGATAAATAATTTGATTAGGTTTCTGTATCTCTGGTCGTCTAAGATGGTATGTCATGCAAACAGTGAGAGAGTTATACTGCACATTTTCATTTATTTTCATTGGTGAGTTAGCCCACGAAACTCTGCTACATTGATCTAGATACCAATTTGTTGAGGCCAAAGGCGTTTCCTTCCGTATTGAAAGACATCTGAATGTGACAGAAATGTGAATGATCGAAAAGAACATTAACCTTGCGTCGGTCACGCCTGCAGTGTCCGCACTAGAAGAAAACTCTTGCCCTTTGACCAAATTTCCGAAAATGCACCCAAACCTCCTGTGTATTTTTTGTTTAGGATCCCACTCCCTAGATTGTGTATGAGTCGCCACCTTGTGAGCGACGTAAAAGTTGCTATTCAGTTTTCCTTCAGGCGTTGTCGAGTAAGGCTTGTGCTGAGTACATATACATATATAGCGATTGTTATGTCGGCGTGTCATCGTGTGAATGCGATGGTCTTCACGTCGGCTAGTCGATTTCTATTGGTCCCTACTCAACGAAGGTGAAGGATGGGACAGCACTTTCTGACCGGGGGGGGTTACCGCCTACCGCATGCAGGAGTGCTTAAGGAATTCAGCTCAACTGCGTACCTCGGCGCGATTGCTCGCCAACCGGAGGGAGACAGTACATTTACCTAGTTGGGGGCAGACAGCTACTAGGTGAAATGGGAGCGAAGGCCGGCGAGATGTGCTTACCGAGACCTCCGAGGAACTTTGGGCTTCTAAGAAAAGGCGAGGTAGAGCGAGAAATAATCAAGTCGATTGTTAGAAGACGAATGCATGAATGTCTCAGGTGAAGCCCTGAGCCCTCCTTTTATACTACTTTAACAAGGTAAAGGGAGAGTGGAGGAAGGTGACGTCAAGTGACGTGTTTGTCCCCCATACCTCACTTTACCTACCTGGCATGATGAGTCACTCAGGGTTTCCCTTGTGTCCTTTATTGGAGAACTAACATATTGGAGTATATGAGTCATTACAGCGATGTTTGAACAGCTGCACGACGAGACTTTCTGAGGTTTTATTGTTTTGTTCAAGTTTACATATTCTACCCAATATTTTGCAATTGTAAAAATAAAAATGTTAACTAGAGCAAGCGTACCTCAATTTATTGTCTCTCAGATTGTCAAATTCTAAAATGAGCAAAATACACAACAAGAATGACTGCGGTGTGTACACAGCAGCGCGACCTACTTTGCGTGTGGGAAAGCTCTACCAATGGAAGGTTAAACAAAAATTGTAGGTATCCTAAACATTCATTTTACAAATAAGGTCCATTCAGTAGAATTCAAAGTACCTAAAAGTCATAGGTTGAAATGTATACCTTCTCATAAATGGAGTCTCCCAAGGCGCCGAAACCATCCAGAAGCTCAAGGAGTTCAGTTTTCTCGTGTTTCAACCCACTACATTCAGCTTCAATGTCAGTGGCCCGTTTTTCAGCCAATTTTTTCATTTTACCGACATAATTTTCCATTTCCTGAAATAGCAAGGATGTTAATTTAATCTCAACTGATCTTCAACCTAAATCGCCTCAAATGCTTTTGGGAAAAGTCATACAACTACTACAATTTAAGAAGTTTTTCCTTAATAATATGCGACACAAGAACTGAACAGTTCGACGAAAATCTCACTTTTAGACCTGTTACGGTTGGTACTAATATTTCACCACAATAAGTCCATCCTTATGGATCAGTGCGGGTTTCATGACCACAGGAGTTGTATAAAAATTGATTCTAGGATAGAAGAGAGCTTACATAATTGAATCGATCCAACTTTGATAATATTATCTGCCAGTGGGATCTTCTAAAATAAAAGTCTGAGGGGAAGTTTTAGGGAAGGAGTTCATAATTGAATACAGAGATTTTGGTTATAATGCCAATGGTTGCTCCTGCAAAGGTATGAACTGGGTGCTCCAGTAAAAGGTACATTCTGAAAAATGGCCGCCCCAAATTTCGAACCGTGTTATGGAATTTTCCACACTGCAAACACTTCTATGAGTCAGAACCTGTTACCTTCGAATGGGGAAGAGGAGCGAGTGGAGGGGATGACGCAAAGGCGGCAAAGTATCCACGGTATGATATGACGTTTTTGCTCTTGGAGCAAAAGTCTGCCACAGAACATATAGGATGTGCCCCGCCTTGTGGTTGCTTCCCCACGTAATTACACAGAAGTGAAAAACGTTGACCCATGTTGTTCTGGCTCCTTAAAGTTCCACACTGCACGATCAGACTGTTCTATTATTGTCCCAGACAGCACTACGAACAAAGCTGACTCGTTATTGAGTCACAGCAGCGCCTGATGAACAATACAGTTAAAACGGGAGCCTCCAGTACCCTCGCTGCTCATGGAACACGCTTCACTAAGCTCTCAACCAGGTCCTGTGAGAGAGGTGGAAATTCCATATATGAGGATAACACCTACTCAAGTGCAACCTTGATTTTTGAGCTCTGTTCAGTTAATTTTAGCATGGAACATGCATTAGCCTTGGGCTAACTACCTGAAAAACGTCACGCTGGAGGGGTGACGCAAAAATGTCACTGAGGGGGGGGGGGGGGGTTATCCACCCATCCACCCCATTCCTACTCCGCCGAAAAGCGCGGCTAAAGCATGATCTATGTTTCAGGAATTTTAGCCAAAGGCTCTAAGCAGTAAGCATCCTGGCGAGGCCTGAGTTTTTGCGAGTTCCTCGTACATAGGGTCGCGGCAAAATGAATGTAGGTAAGCAATTATCCACCGTACAATTTGGTCTGTTGCCACGTCTGAGGTGTGCATGATGCTCGCCCTAGCAAATAGATACGGAACGTTAGTTCCAACCAGCTATAACCATCCTGTAACATCCGATGACCTGTCCCATGGTGGAATAACTGCAATAAGATTCTTCCACGCTGCACACTTCAAGATATAAGAACAACGTCACCGATATAATGGAAATTACCTCGATTTCCTCATGTTGTTGCTCGTACAGCTTGTCCAACATCCTCCTTGAATTTCGAAGATTACTCTCTGCATCAACAAGCCATCGCCAAACTTGAAGAAGACGATCTTCTAATTTCAATGTATCAGCATCCAAACCTTCTTTTTTGAACCTTTGGCGCATCTCGGACCATTCATCCTCACACTGGAAAAAAAAAATCAATCAGTTTGTTTAAAATTTCGAGCAAACATTGTTTCCTATTTACTCGATTTATTTTTGCAGACAAAATTCTAATGATGTGGACAAATTAGGAGCTATTGTAGCTGCGGAGAGATTTTGAACGGAGATCAACATCGAAACCCATTTTGGGTTCACAACCATTTCAATCCAGTAGTTTCGTAAAATTTGAATTAATTCACTGAATCCAGTTCGAAAACGAGCTCGACTAAAGTGACTTCAACCTACTTATCATCATGCAAACCATTGTAACTTGCATCACGAGAAGCGGATGTTTTCAAATTCCATACATGTTGGCGCGACACGATACCATGTTAATCACGATACAGTTGAAATTATTATTGAACATTCGATAAAATTGGAAAGGAGCGATTTGCGAGAAAATTTAATTACTTATTCATATTGCACCACTCGTAACGCCATGTAACTTGTGGGCCTAACTCCATGAAAAAATACGTACATAGGATATACTGCAAAAGGTGGAACAAGAACAAAAACGATATCGAAAAATAGCTAAATTCAAGCAGTTTGGTTTTTATACACCCTACTCATTTTACGCAACTGTCATATTATGCGAAGTTAGTGACTTAGATAGAATAGACACTGTCTCACCTGCATTGTAGTCTACACATTAGTTCATTCAATCAATAGACTACTTCTCCGCCAACAATAAATTATTACTCAATAATGAGAAAGATAGATTGGTGAAGTTAAAATATACAACAGCATCATGACAGCATCCCCATTCTCCCATCAAAACTATAAGCAGGGAATCTTGTACACTTCGTCTTCTTCTCGATGCATGCTGTAGTCACAAGTTTGTATTCGTGGAGGAAGACGCTTTTCAATTACTGATTCCTGAGCCCTCCACTCATATTTCCTTCTCTGCAGAAGCTCAATCTTCCTAAAAACACATAACTCAGAACCATAAAATCATGAAACTTCGCGTTTTTCCATTCAAACGCAAAGAAAACTACTGCTAATCATTGATAAGATGAAACTGATAACTTATCATTATCACCTTGTTATCATGGTAAACACTCCGGCTCTCTCGGACCGATAAGAGTGAACCACCTCATCTTTAGTGATTATTAGTTGTAATTTTATTGAGTTCCGGGTTCCGAGATTTCTGCTATTGATATTCCAACGTTATTCATTTCTCAATTCGAAGTCACCAATATAGTTTTACTGAACGACCACAGAGTGCTAAAGATGACTTTTACCATATTATGTGCGATTTTCGTTTTTCAGTTTTTATCAGCAGAAGGTAAAACTTCATTATAGTTGTGTAGTTCTTGATATTGGTATTGCTGTGAGTACTTAATTTATAATTCCAACAGTTTGTAAGAGTGGTTCTGCAGGGTAAGAATGTCTTGCTGATGAAGGTAGGTAAACTTTACATGCTGGGTCGTTATATCGATACATTTCAAGAATCTTGCTAGCTAGATCTTGCAGTCGAACAGAATGCGACTGAAGTCGAACAGAATACGACTGAGTCACAAACCGTTGTTCCGACGGGGTGTGCTTTCTGACGGAGTAAACTATTGCTGTTCCAACAGGATAATTCAGTAAACCGCTGTCGAACAGAAGTTGACAACGTCAAGGGTTTCTGTTAATATGCTGTAGGGATGGGTATCGATATTCGATATTTTAGTATCGATACTGCACTATCCGATATTTCTGGATATCGATACTTAGGATCCGATATTTCTAAATATCGAATATTGATACAGTTCTCACGGAAAATTCAACATAATGGCTAAAAAATGAAGAAGGTAGAGAGGCTTTTGGGTCATTACTCCTTGGTTGCACAAATAACGTTAATATCTTGGAGAAACCACTCTGCTTGGACTCTTGATAGTGAAAAATGAGAAAAAATGTTGAAAAAAATTATTTTTCTTGGGAATATTTGATAATATTGATAGTTTGCGACACAAAAGTATCGATACTCGATATTTTAAAATATCGATACTCACGCCCAACGATACTTGGATACGAACAGTATCGATACAAAATATCGATACTTTGTAACGATACCCAACCCTAATATGCTGTCGGAAAGGAAACCACTCCCATCTGTAACCTCTTCCATAGCCTGAGTTCTGACTCCAAGGGAACCTTGAACATAGAATAACATTTGCTTTTTTTCGCACTCAAGAATATTTTCACTACTGCATGATTTTACTTCCTAGCTATAGTGTTTCAAATTGGTTGGGATAGTTGGTGTACGTCTCTACACCAATTTGGAACAATTTAGAATTTGACTATCGACCGTTGAGAGAACATGTTATTGGACGTCGCATACAAAAATTTACCAGTAGGATAGTTATCAGTCAATGGACGTTCAAATTTCCTTCTGATAAGTTGCAAATTGAAAATTTCAACTATCAATTAGCAGAACAGGTTTTGAGTTTAGAGAAGGCAAACTGATTGGGATACATAAGAATAAACATTTCAAAGTTTTGGAATATATAATTTGCAGATAGGCAGACCAAGGGTGAGAAGTTTAGTCAAACTACCTAGTAAGCAAGTGCCTTTCATGGCCCAGGACTTGTCCTTATAAGGGAAGGACGTCGAGGTGGGAGACGAGTCCCCACTCAGCAGGCGTCTCCCCACAGTCCTCGTTTTCTGTCGTACTGGGGGTGAAGTTTCGTCTGACTATCTTTTGAGCGTTCATTAGGATAACTAATTATGAATATTCAGTATGGTTCGCCACATCCGGCTAATGAGGAATTTCACCATGTCGGAATTTCCTATTTTTGACCCCAAAATCGGATTCAGCACCTCGAAAAATCTCCTAAAGCAAACTTTCAGCCCGAACTTCCTAATTTACGAATAAACAAAACAGTGTAGAAAATAAGAATGTTAAAAAAAACCGGGAAAATTACTTCATGCTGGAATAGTTCATTTATGGCTGCTTGAAGCGCTGAGATCGAGAAATCCATAGTCCCCAGATGCAAAATTTCATGAAACAGTAAAGTTCGAAATCGAAAAACTGAAGAAAAAAAATAGAAAAAGCAAGATGGGGAAAATTAGGTTTCCCCTGTTTTTGTTTGATAACTTTTCTCTTAGAAAACACAATTTCGTCGTCCCAATGGGCAACACTGGGAGGAGACGGCGATCCGAACAGTCCAATCAGCGAGCGTTCCCGCTTCACGTCCATTTTCCCGGTTAGTTTTGAAATTAAAAATTTTGATTGTCTCCCAAAAATAACAGGAGACTTATTTTCCGAAATCAGCCCGATTTTCATCTATCCCACACCATTAACTATTCAGGAAAAATGCAAACAAAATTCGGTGAAATTCCTCATTCTAAAACTGATCAATTTGCCTCACCTACTCCAACTACAAATCCAATTTACTTAAGTTTTTTCATAGCCTATTCTTTTACCAAATTTTCATTTTTAGTACTGCAAATTTTGAAAATTTTCTTCACTGAACTCAGTTTTGGAACATTCTAAAAAGATTCCTGAAGTTTAACACTTTTTGAATACCTACGTATTATGCATACAATATTAATACGTACAAAATACACATAAAACAATAAATGAATGAATAATAAAAATAAATATAAAGAAATAAATATAAATATTTAAAAATAATATTAAAATTATGATAATAAATAAATATATTATTATTTATATTAATACATATAAAATTGTGAGCTTCAAGGCTCATAAGAAGTCATCTTCGCTTTGTGTTTTACTGCGGTTCCTATTGGAACGAACCTAATAGGTCAAGAATGGTGTTGAATAGAACAATAACAGTACTGAAATAGGAATTAATTAACAGAGGCTGTAGGTCTGCCACAGAAACTCTGCATCCCTTAGGTGCATTCTGCTAGAGAAGGCTACTTATCTCTTATCATCATGCAAATCCACATGCATACAATCTTTATTCGGGAATTCCTCGACTCACAAGTAGACAGTTCGTTTGCTTTGCTGTGTAGCCATTGCACGAACATAAAACTTCACACCACTCCAGTTACCCTGTGAAGGTTTCACCATGAAAGGTAGAGTCGATCGTTAGTTTGCGAATCTGCCACCTAGGGGGCGTCACACGGATCCAGAGTTTCTGTGTAGATCTATCGCCGACAACCTAGGGTTTTGCTAGTGATATAAAATGTATCAGTAGAGACTTACACTAATTCATGTATGTGGCTATGAAATACTGAAGCAGTTTATTTTTCAGGACGAAATGATGAATATTTGACTTGTGGCAGTGTACTAAAGTTGTTAAATGTGGATTATAATGTGCGCCTACATTCACACGAAGTCAAGTATGGCACAGGGTCTGGCCAGCAGTCAGTCACAGCTACCACTCGACAAGAAGATGTCAATTCTCATTGGCTCATCAAAGGGACACCAAAAAAGCCATGTCCTAGAGGGTGAGTTCGAAAGTTAGATAACTATACTCGGCACACTACCTAATTTTATTTGGCGAACCTACCCTTCAAATTTGGAATTACTCGTCGCTTTCTTCATTGAATGGTTTAGCATCTCAACGATTTTCTATCTTCAGCTTTTGCATAGGCTGCATGAATACTGAATGAATTCAGTAAATGAGAAAAGCTAAGAATGTAGGACACTATTTGCAGTTTCGGGTTTTGGTTTTGATTCTTCCAATGGCTTCTGAATTATTATTAAAGTGTCTATACAGGGTGTCACCCTTTCGGACGCACCACCGGGAAGGGTTCGATTCTACTACTAATTTGCAACAAAAAATGTCGTCTAGCATTTTTTTTAGAGGCTTCGTTTTCGAGTTATTTCACTTTTAAGATTTTGGTTTATTATTTTCAATAATGAACATTTGGAATCGACCAAGAAATTTTTTTTTAACACCCCCTCAAAATTTGTTGGTTTACGTTTCAAGGTACGTAGAATCCAAAAATCTAATAAAAATTTGGCTGTCCGTCCGCCGTACGCGGCACTTTCCCCACTTAGCATTGACCGATTTTGATGAAATTTGCTATGTAGGCTCCATCTGGGGTCTAGTTGAGCCCCGTAGATTTTGGTTGATGTAGGATCTTTCTAAGGGTTGAAAAATGAATTTTGAAAACACCCTAACTCAAAAAATGTTGATATAAAGGTATTGTTTTTCCATCAATTTAAGATAGTATAGAATTTTTAGAATTTTTTGACACCACGCGGAGCTCTGTAGGACAAACCGTTCGTTCCCTACGAGAATTTAAGGGTTGAACGTACGATAAATCAGAAACACGAGTGTGAATCGCAAAAGAGGCCTAATCTCCGTTCAAATTTTAGCTGACCGAAATGCGATCGATGTTTTTCTTCATGTTGGATGGTTGGTGGCTTTGCAGACGTAGTGATCAGTATAGAAAAATAATAAACCATCGTGTAATAATTTGCAGCGTTTTTTCCTTGTTTTCGACCCTATCTCTGTAAAACAGTAGTAAGCTATAAATCATCGAATTTTCATGGACATTTAAATTAATCATAAGAAATGTATGATTAATCTAATAAATCCGTAATTAATCACAGAAGTTCGTGAGTAATCATGGAAAAATCATGATAAATTACAAGAACCAGCGTTTAATCATAGATTTATCACATATTTCCTGTGATCAAGAATTTAATCCTATTCATACATTGATTAAGATTTTAATCATACTCTTTTCAGTGAATAAAAATTCAATCATATTTTTAGCCATAGAAAAACAATTTATTTTTGTCATTACAAATCTTAAACATACTCATGAGTAGATTTTTGCCCAACTCTGCCACCCCCTCCCATCGTCCAATCCTTTAGATTGTCTTAGCCGGAGCGCTGATTTCTTGTGCATGTTGTAGGCCTAAAGGTAATAATTAACATGTCGGATTACACAACCTATGAGCGATTGAAAAAATATGATGTTTCCAAGTTTTGACCAATTTTCACCCGTTTTTCCGATTAAAAAAAAAATGCTTTTTTCCATCAAGGAGGCAGGAAATGTTTTCGCTTTTTCCAACGGTGTAATCAGATTTAATTTTTCATGAAAATTAGAAGAGCTACAGCCGTTTTACTGTGATAAGATTGATAACACGAAAAAATCTTAAAAGTTTAATAACTCAAAAACGAAGCCTCTAAAAAAATTGCTAGATGACATTTTTTGTTCCAAATTAGTAGTAGAATCGAACCCTGCCCGGTGTGCGCCCGAAAGGGTGACACCCTGTACATGTACTAAAAGTGAGCTGTGATTCGCCAAAGAAAGCCTGATTTAATCGATATTATTTTTCAAGTTAGAACTATAACATAATAAATTTGATATTGGCTCTACTATAATTAAGTATTGTAATCAAAATATAGTGAGTTTATATAAGAACCTGCTTCAAATAGGTTCCTCCAATCACTATGACACCTGTCGACAACTGATACGAATTCCTTGTCGACTACTAGCACACCTATGCCGACCACTGACGCAGACCGCTGTCGACTTCTGAAGAAATCTTCTTTCCCACTGTCGACTACTAGTGCAAAATTTTACCCTGTGAAGCTCAAATTTTGACAAAATTGCCCGTTGTATCGTATGGGGGAGCGCGTTTTTTTTGTCCACTTTAAGCCGGTAATAACTTGGAAAAACTAACTTTTGAAGGTGGCAGCAAAGAATACCTGTCGAAATTTCTTAAAGGTGTCGACTACTAGTGGATTTACCTTATGTGGAACATTCCTTACAGTACTTAGATGTTCTGCCAACGTGAATATAATATGAATATAGCAAAAGTAGTAGTTGTAAATATGTAGGTGTTTTGGGAAGCTCATTATTGATTTTGAGTTACCTACATTATTTCCAGGTTTTTGAATTTATTCATTTTTATTGAACAAAATTGTTCAGAGGGCTATTTTCCTGCATAGAATACCATGTAGAAGATTTTATGCTGACGATTTTGAGAAGGGATGCTCATGAATGAGTCTAGCCAGTCAGCTTTGCATCGAGAATAAACAAACTTTGAGGTTTATATATAACATAAAATTTGTTTCTTGTACATAACAATATAATCTTATTATATGCATTGTTTTACAGTCACCCCTTGAAGTGTGGAGATGTGATTAGAGTTCAACACGTTTCGACAGGTAAAAATCTCCACTCGCACCATTTCCCTGCTCCACTATCTGATAGCAACCAGGAGGTTTCTGCTTACGGAAGTAATGGTGAGTTCATACAAAGTTCATGAATCAAGTTTGTTTCAAACAGCGTTGGAGACTATGAAGTATATGGTCGAAAAGTGTTGGAGACTATGTAGTACATGGTAATGGGGTATTTTGGTGGGTAGGAAATTCAGGTTTTTGACCTCAAATTTGGATTCAGCACCCTTGAAAACCTATATACTCAAACTTTTTGCCCAATGATACTATAACATGTGGTAGAAAAATTAATGAAAGAGATCACACGTTTGAAAAAAAGGCGGGCTGCCATAAATGCACACACACTACGCCACGCGCGTGTGTGTGAGTAGTATTTTGTAGTATCCAAGAGATTCTCATTTCGGATAGCGTTATTTTATGGTTCAATCGTAAGCGTTACCTACGTCTGCCGTCTGTAATCGGTTGTTTTCTGTTCGCTTCATTTGTGTTTTCGACTTATCAAATTTTCAGCTAGTGTATCGCCCACAATTTCTTTTCTTTCTTTCGTTTTAAATATGACGGAAAAGAAGAGGAATATCAACGTTCTGGAGCCTCAATTTGAACCTGCTACCAGTGAGAACACTCCAATCTCTTCTCTATGCATGGATACTTTTTTTAAAGACAGTTTTGTCTAGCTACGCCACGATTGGCTAGCTACGTCACACCATTCAAATCTTCAACTTTCCTTAGCTTCTCTGATTTTTTAAAAACATTTTCTCGACGAACAGACCCGATTACCGTTATTCCTGAGCCATACTCTTTTGAAAAAAATTTTTAAAAAATTGACTGAAATACCCTGTTGTACAAGGATGCTCCTAGATGGGTTTTTCGTCCACGTGATTATGAAGAAAATGAAGCAATTGCAATAGCTTAAGAATTTTGGTTCATTTTTCAAACACGAACCTTTGGAATCGAGCAAGAAATGCTCTGTCTGTTGTATGCGCCACTTTCCTTTCATTTTATCCAGGAGGTGGTCTACCTAACTCCACCCTGTTGAGTTCTTAATTACTGATGTACTTTAGGTAGTTTATATTAGTTCTATTCAACTTATTTTTTAGTCAAATCCGAGTTCTTGAACTCAGTTCATTGTATTTATTGTACTTTTGCATCAATTTTGCAGGTGAAGGCGATAGTGGTGATTATTGGATGGTTATTTGTGATGGAGAATATTGGGAAAGAAATGAAGAAGTTATGCTGAAACATGTTGACACAGATGTGTGAGTATCTGGAAGAGAATATCATTATTTTACTTCTTCTTCATTAACATTTTGGAACATTCTTATTTTCAATTCAGGCTGAAAGAGAAGTAAATTAAAAAGCGCGGGTTTTCTGACAAATTCTGTATTTATTAATTTTCAATACGGTTCAACCGATCCAGTACAAATCGTGGGTGCACTGAGGATTTATCCTTTTTTCATTGATTATTTATTGAAAAAATAATTAACATTTGTTTTTCTTTTCCTTTTAATGGGCCTTTTTGGCGACAAAATTGGCATTTTCCATGTTTTTTCTTCGCCTTTTTAAAAGTTTTTCAATAACTGTTTTGAGTAACAGGTGTAGTCGTTGGAGTAATGCCCGCTTTAAACTTCTACAGTTTCATTAGGTTTGCTTTCGGTTCCGATCTGATGAAAATTTCGAAGTGTAAAGCTAGAAAACGGGGCACAAGCCTAGTCTGTAGCATTTTCGGTGCTAATAGAAACTGTACAACACCGAACGCCTCCTCAACACGAATAAGTTCCATCCGGTTTCAAGTCGAGGATGTCATCAGCTGTCTTCCAAAGGGAAGATCAGAATTTGTTCTGATGATTTCGTTCATGGCTTTCCATTGCCTCACCCCCTCGGGTTGGGACGAGGGGGGGGGGGGGTGATGAGAGCCCCGGACGCATAAAATCTCACGCTGCCGGCGATGAGACCTGGACCCACGACCCCTGCAAAATTCGGTCCAAATTCTATCGCCTCAGCGACCATAGCTACACCGGACCCCCGGTTCAGTGGAAGTTGGAAGTTTTGTTAAGGTTTTGTATGAAGTAAAGAGTTCCTCGAAAGAGGTGGTTGACACACGTAAATAATTGAAGAATGTTTTTCATTTTCTCTCAACTCCCAGAAAAGCCCATGAAACGCTCCGCATTCCATGCGTTTGTTGAGAATAAGATGGGTCAAATTATTTCTATTACTTACCTTCCTACCCTTGATCCGCCAGTGCAGCGCAAGCTTAGAAATTACGTACTTGTTTTCTTTCCATGGCCATTTGCGAACTGGTGAGGTTTGAATGGAAACTGAAAGCAAACCTGATGGAAGCGGAAAGATGTGAAGACGTCTGAAGGGTTTTCCATTTATCGCAGTCTTTCAATTTAGATTGCGATAAACACTCTTGGTGTTCACAACGTAGATATTTAGAGTGGGATGAGCTCTTAATTAATACTTAATTAATTAAGAAAGGGTTGAATTCAGGAACTACTCGAAAAATTAGAGATTGGTCTAAGCATATATAGGGTGTCCCATGTTAAGAACCACAAAACTTGGAGAGTCGAATCATCAACTAAAAAGAAACAACTGAGTAAGAAAATGCCACCTAGAAATTTTATATTAACTTGTAGGTTCATGGTTTCCTGGGGATTTCTCGAAATTAATAAAACGCACTTGGGGTCAAATACTTATATTCTTTTTGAAACTCACTGGAGGAAAACTACTTTCTTAAGGTGTGGACACACGCGGTACTCGCCCGGTAACGAGTAAATGCCCGTCGATTTCCTACTTGTGTAGCCTGGACGCCTACTCGTGAATCGTGAGTACCGAGTATTTGGGTGCCTCGGTGGCGGTTTTTTCGCCAAGTCAAAGGAGACGAGTAGTGAGCCAAGTAACGAGCATCTGCCCCGGCTCCAAATTCGTCCAAGTATTCGTGATATAAACGGGGAAGTTTTTCGGGTCTTGTCTATACAAACTGATGGAACCGCCTCTCAGTTTAATAATTTGCTTCACATTTTTCGCTGTAGGACGTTTCTGTCCATTTCTCCACAAACACTATTCTAGATTTTATTTTGAGTATTGTGAATGCTCGGGGTTGTACTCGCTATCTACTTGGCGAACTACACATGTGTGACCAGGGTACCTAAGGACGAATATTCGGCACTGGGCGAGTATACACAAGTATACTCGGTACTTGGTGAAATGTTTGTTACTCGCCGAGTTCCGCTTCTGTATCTGCACCTTTAGGTACGTCACCAGAATCAGAATCCATTCAAAATTTAATTGTTTACAAAAACAAACTAAAGGAGTTGAGAGTGGAACTCTCGAACATGCGACAGCCGAAATGGCGAAAAGTCAAACTGGGGACACCCGCTCTGTTTAAAATGTACATTACATACGTTTACTCCTTGTTTTTCAATTTTAAGAATTTTTTGGTGTTTTTGATCTTGTCACTAAAATTGCCATAATACCTTAGGTAATTATCGTAAAACGAGGTCATTGTTGGAAAGGGCGTGAAATTTTCCATCCTTATAGTGCTTAAAAAACCATTTTTGGGGTCTTGATGGGTAAAAAAATCATATAGTAAAATAATTGTTGTCAAATGGCCAACATTTCTTACGTTTTCTTTTGGTTGTTAAGGTTTTACTTCTGCATAGTTTTCCACGTACCTCAACACTAAAAACTGTGCAAAAAGTTCTCAGCTTTCCAACGGTATAATCAAAACATTTTTACAATCCAATTTAGGGGAGAAATTTGTGTTTGAACGGGAAAAAACGTGATTTTTTTAAGAAACGAAGTGGACTCCGTGGTTGGAGCCCTGGCAGAGTGGAGCCCGGAGTCCCCTATCAAAGCGTGGATTTCATATTTGCTGAATTCAAATCAAAGATCTAAATTTAGATTAGTCTAGTAATTACACACGGAGTAATTATACTGTGACTTCTGATGGGTGATTACATATTTAAAAAAAATCAGTTTTGCCTCTGCCAAGGTCTATTAGAAGAAAAAGAAAAAAGATCTCATGAACACTATACCATCCTTTAAAAAAAATCATGGTTCAACAGTCCGCAGGGGATCAGGCTGGTTGGTTGGCCCTGTATACCCTTTTAGCTAGACCTGACCTTCATCCGCTCGCATTCTCTTGAGTCACACTAGCAATCGCAGGGTGGCTAATAGCCGCCCGTCATATTTTTCCCTATTCCAATGGTTTTTTTCGGTACTTCAACTCGATAACGACAAGGGTTTGGATTGGTCATCTTGTGAGTGTCATACACATTATTTAGAATGGAAAACCGTTAGTAAAAATAATTATAAACTTTGGTAAAAAAAAACAAACAAGTAACGTCATACTAATATTCTTCCTGAGCTTACTGCCTAGTGACTAAACTATCACATTCTGTTCAATAAATCAAAATGTTCTTCATAGCATCTTGTGGAAAAGTGTCCAACTAGAGAATACATCTATCGCTCTCTTGAGTGCCAGTTATGTTTTGGAGCACAACATTCATCGCAGGCAGCAGTTTGATGCTCACGCGATCGGATGAAGGTTAAAGGTGGCTGTGAACTACGAGGGATGTCTGGAAAAAAAGGGGACAATTGTCGTAGGGGGATGGGAATTTTTTTTTTCAAAGTTGGCATACCTGCGTGTAGGGGAACTCCTAACGGTCACAATGAGCGCTCGCCCGTCTCAGTTCGTTCAAAAATGTCGTCGCAGGAGCCTGTCGCGTCAACCTCTGCAGGTGTCGTTCACTCCACCTACCGCAGGTGCGAGATTCGGGCAGTGATCAAGTTCCTCACTTTGCGCCGAAATTCAGCTGCCGAAATCCATCGTCAGCTAATGGAAACCTATAGACCTGATGTGATGACACGTTCGATGGTTTTCAAGTGGGTTAAGGAGTTTAAAGAAGGTCGCACAGACACGCACGATGAAGAAAGAAGTGGGAGGCCGCCTGTCGTTTCAGAAGAACTTGTGCAGCAAGTCAATGAAAAAATTCGCAGCGATCGTCGTGTGACCCTCGACTCCCTTCATGTAATGTTCCCACACATCTTGCAGAGCGTTATGGGTGAAATCATTTCTGAAAAACTTGACTACAGGAAGTTGTGTGCCAGATGGGTGCCGAAAATGTTGACTCCAGAACATCGCCAATGACGTGTTGTGGCTGCAAACGAATTTCTGCAGCAGTATGTATCGGAGGGAGAAGCGTTCCTGGACTCTATAGTGACTGGGGACGAGACTTGGGTATGCCACTATACCCGAGTCCAAACGACAGTCCCTACAGTGGCGCCATACCCACTCCCCCAGTGCCAAAAAAGTTAAGGTGCAATTTTCGGAACGCAAAATCATGGCATCTGTGTTCTGGGACAGGAAGGGAGTGTTATTGGTTGATTTCATGGTCAGAGGGACCACCATCAACGCCGATGCCTATTGTGAAACCTTAACAAAATTGAAAAAAAAAATTAAGGACATAAGGAGGGGAATGCTGACTCGAGGCGTGAGCCTCCTTCATGACAACGCCAGGCCCCACACCACGCGTGTGACCCAGGACCTCCTTGTGAGATTTGGATGGGATGTCATTAACCACCCACCATATTCCCCTGACCTGGCGCCCTCGGATTTTCATCTGTTCACAAAACTGAAGGAGTTCCTGGGTGGAAAACGGTTTTCCAGCGACGAGGAGGTCAAGGAGACTGTGGAGAAGTGGCTGTTGGAGGTGGAGTGGAGCGTCTATGACTAAGGCATAAAAAAGTTCGTGCCTAGGATGCAGAAGTGTGTGGAACTTGCCGGGGACTATGTTGAAAAATAAAGGATTAAATTTTGAACATATCCTGAAAATTTCATTAAAATATATGCATTTTTCTAATTTTAACAGCATTTGTCCCCTTTTTTCCGGATGTCCCTCGTACTTGCCTAGAATTTCAAAAATAGGCAAACAAACGTAATTTTAGTTCTCTTCCTGTTGAAAATTTCCATGGAAATATTGATGAAATTGACGTGATTTCTTCTTCGTGCGTGAATAAGTCTTTAATGCTCCTCTTCTTCGTAACAAATATGGAACCCTTTGTAGATAGAAAAAAATTAGTGAACCGTTTTTGAGTTACACCACTTGTTTTCATGAAGGTCAGCTACATTCTGTGCATTGATTTACGTAAATGTAATCTGTGATACACTCGATTTTCAGATATTTGAGCGTCAGTGGACATAAATACGGGTCACCCATCGGTGGACAGCTTGAAGTTGTGGGATCCACCCGTATGAGTTCGGTTCATTGGAAAGCAGCTGAAGGGATTTATGTTCACACGAGCGACCTGAACAGCCAACTGAATTCTCACAGCCATGTCCATAGTGAACTGTGAATGAAAACTTAAGAGATTGGAACTATTTGATTTCAAGTGAGATTGTGTGACTAACTTGTGATTGAACAGTTGTCTACCAGTGAAATTGGATTGGAATGCAATAATTGGCACTTCTTCGATGTTGAGTTGAAGATTGTTGCTTAAATGAACCAAAGCTCACGGTTCTAATAACTTTCTTTTCAAGAAATAGTTAATGAAATTTTCTTTGCTCTAGAGCTGAATGTGAAACTCTTGTTTTCTCTGATATTCCAAGTCTCGATCGAGCTCATCCCTCGTCCTCGATACCTAATTGAAATTTTGATTGGTGAAGGTTCTCCTTATTTGGTCGTTAGTTGTTTCTGCGAACTTTGTATACAGCATTATTTATTAGCAACATTACGTTTTATGATTTTGTACTTGTATTGCATAACAAACTACGTATCGATGTCTACTGACGCAATTCTATGAATTGTAGCAGTGTATTTGAATTGTCCAGCCACATTAGTACTTATAGTCGTACCTCTTAGATTATTATTTCTTAGTGATGATGCGAGAAACCATGACCTTGTGATGGTATGTGAGAAATTAAGGCTCCTAAAATATTTATTCTCCGTCTTCAGTAGTACAATACTTTATTTACTCGTTATTTCTCGTAGGTTGTCGCGGGAAAAGGTTCTGTCGCTGATTAACTGGATTTATGTAACTGATTTTCTCTTAATTGGAACAGGTTATTGTCGGATATCCCAATTCGTTTGAATAACGGGGATCTTCCGTTATTTCTACTCCTTCGATACTTTTCAAAATGAATGAGCAATTATCAATAGTTGTGAACTTGATGAAACTGTTTGCTTGGCTAATTAAAAAATATGCACCAAAATAGGGTGGAATCGATTTTTGTGAAATCGGAGTTCCAATTAATGTGGAGAACATCAGTTGAACTTTTTTGAAGTTGTAGAGCAGGTGACAGCCAATTTAAATTACAAGCTTATATATTCCTTCCTCGTTCATAGTTAACTCCAACTAACAGGATCCAGTTAATCAGCACCCTTTTACCGCCACTGCGGCCATTTCTAAGCAAATTCTGCAGATGACACGGTTCTGTCTAACAAAAATGTTCCCTAATTGTTGAGGAAGATTATTTATAGAAGTCCAATGTTGAGTAATAAGTTATTTTCATTCGACTTCATTCTCATACATAAGTAGCTTACTGAGCATTGAATTACTGAGGGGAAAAAGTTAAGTCAACCTATCAACACCGTTTAAGACAGGTACATCTATTTATATGTGTACCTGGATGTATTTATGAGTGAAATACACAACTTTCAAGCAGCAGCCTCTGCAGACACTTTTTTACGCAAAATATACACAATGCATAGGTACTACCGTAAAATATGTACATGGAAGTCCTGCTCAACCTAACTATAATTTTTGTAACTAGGATACACTAAATCTCCTGTTCAGTTGTGTACGAATAGATGTAATCTTCCCGCAATTTTTCATAAAAATGCCTTCTCGATAAATAGCTCTTTTTCGTGGATAATTGGGGAACTGCTTATTTCTCTAATGAATCGGCCGAAGTAAAATAAATTTCACCAACTGCATCCTTTCATGTTGTCACAACAAGGAGAAAGTATTAAAGGCACTTGAAAATACCTACTTAGTTGAAAATACTCAAATTGACATTAATGCTGGGATGCGTCTCGAAAAATAACTGGCAATCATGGTTTCTGAATATCACAATATCCTGTAGGTACCATTTAGGTAGTTTCTTTATGTTAATTGATGATTACCTATTTTGCGAGTATGATAGTTATTGTAATATCCAAATAATAATTTATTCCGACCATTTTTATAATTTATTTTGTATCAATATCTGAGGTTTTTTCATTCAGTTGTAATAAACATGATTATGTATGATGTTATCTTAATATGGTCATTATACAAGTTGAAGTGATTCAAAGGTGTCTCTGAATTTGGTTTTTGTCATGCTATTTCTTTCTGATTATCTCTTGGAAAAATGTTGTTTCACAGTAACTGAAATGTGCACTAGAATAAAGTGATAGTGAGATTAATTGCGGTTTTCTTCAGTCATTTCATAGACAGTCAACGGCTCATTAAATTTAGGTGCTTTTCTACCAAGAATAATTACGTTGTATTTCGTGTAACCTCGTTTTTATTACTACTCACCAACTTAACGCTTCGGCCGGGACATACGCCTTTTAGGCATGCTTGATTCACATTTCTGTCACTTGGGGCGGTTCTACTGCAACCGTCCTCTCTCCTCCTAGGACATTGTCAGTTGGCTAGACAATTGTTAGTTACTAGAACATACCCTGCCTTTTTGGCATACATCCCGCTGTGTGTACATGGCAGTGGCGGCTCCTGCCCCGAAACTAGGGAGTGCCCAGAGATCAGGAAAAGCTATCGAGAAGGGACAGAATAGGTGCTTTTCTCTTCCAAATAGAAATTTCAACGGTATGCAAATGGGATAAATATTTTGGTAAATTTATCATCTTAAAATTGCAAACGGTACTAAATACGTACAATAGGCCCGAAAAATGTTCTCTAGTGGTTAACAGAAATTCTGAAATACGCATGGCTAGCTCGAAAACACCACAGAACTTGATACAATCAATGATTCGAGATAGGATGTACCTATTTTTCTTAACCGTTTCGTTTTTTTGCATCAGATTAAGACGATATGCACTGTAGAGTTGTTGCATTATATTTTGACGACCCAGTATACGCAAATCTACCAGAGCGTTCTTATGGGAGACAGCCAATGCTTTTTTCAATTTTTTTTTTTTGGCTAAATGGGCCAGATCACTTATGCCGTCTCTAACCCAAGCCTCATTTCTGGCAGTAGAACAAAGAAGGCAAGCAAAGCAAAATAATTTCTTAGTCACTTCATACCCACAAAGCCAATCTACCTTCTTATAATATTCGAAGTCAAACTTACGGTACGAATCTCTTCCACCACCAACAAACGCGGATAGTTTACTTTAATGTAATGCACCGAATTATTCATTGTACCTACAACACTCCTAAATAATCACAATACTTTGAAAAAAAAAACTGAGCCAAAAACGAAAATCCCTTATTAGTTTTGTTTGTTCACTTATTACTCGATAAGGAAACCTGGTCTCTGGCAGGGGCGCAATGATTCAACTCTGCTCCCTAAGGTCACATTTCGTGCTCTCTGGTTGGTCAATCTCATGTGCCAGCCTCTCTTGAAACATGTCACCCTCCCCAAAAATGGAGCAGGGAGAATGTGTTGCTCCAACCGCCGCTGATTGGTCAGGAAAGAGGGAGCTCCCGCCTTGGTTTTCGCGCGTAGATTCAACTAGCACAGTACCTATGATCGTGTCTTCTGTCACTAACCAACTTGCTCTTCAAACGAAGAGGAACGAATTTTGACATTTTTTATTTACTAATTGGCTGGGGGTGCTTATGCGCCAATGCTCTTATCCTAGTAGCTGCCCTTGGTACATGGATTTCCTGCTTTTTAGGCGAGTGACCACATCTTTCATGCCTAAAAGGCAGATGTCCTTTGGAGTGTAGGTTTAGTGTATGCCTTACAGACAGGTATCCCTCTGAACCGTAATTTCATTCATGTCCCGACCAAAGTGTTAATTTAATCTCACTTTAAAATCAGTTTTAGAACAATTTAAATTACTCAAAGAACAATTAAATCCTTGAGTGTTGAAAAACGATTTGGAATAAACACAGCATAGAAATATATTGTGCGTTATTACGAATCAACAACCTCTTCTGACGAGGTTGTGGAAATCCATTTCAATAAAAACGAGTCAAGTAGAACGTAGTCTATTTCTTTACTTCCGGAAAAAAAACTGCCTTCTATTTGACTCCGTTCTTATTTTGCGTTGATTGAAACGAACCAGTTTTTAACCTAGTACCTAGTTATGCATTCACTCTGATGCTCCAAAGTTTGAAGAATTCCAAAATCTATGAAGGTTAAACTAATAAAAAAATGTCTAGCTTAATTTTTGTGGAGAATTTTCATCCGAAAGATTTTCAGGGATTTTTAAATTATGAAATGTCCAACTTGTTCGCACTAAAACAACGAGAAAACGTGGAAAAAATCACGGATGAGGCCTACTCCTGATCAATGTGACATTTCAAGTAAAAACCTCAAAGTGCCTGGATTTAGGAAGGTGGAGAGAAAACCACAACTTTTAAGAAAAATATTCTTTACTTTAGAGAGCTGACATAGGTATGAATCGTAGCAATAATAGGTAAACATTGATATGCGAGAAGTAGTAGAAATATCACTTCTCCCTTCGGTTGGCTTTTTTTTTTTTTGTAAAAGTAATCACAAATTTGTAAAAGTAAGCGAAATTAACTGATCTTAATTTTCAATATTCAATATTCATAAATCAAGGTTGTCTTCGGATCATTTTGTCGAATAATAATTACATCGGTACACACTTGTCTGCTTAGTATTACGTAGGAAATTTAAAAATCGGAAATATTAGATGAGGGTAATAGGTACTATTTTGCATTCTTCTGCAGGTCTTTGATGATCATATCATTACATTCTTTCAGTAAAGACTGGGCATCTGCGTAGGATACTAGCTCAAAAGCTTGGTCATAGTCAGCCCATTTGTAATCTTGGTGTTCATGCGACAATTTAACGGTGGTACATTCATCTATTAGTTCTGCGATCCAGTATGTAACTACTTTCGGCTTCCCGTTTGCGGTATACTGCAACAAAGAATAGTAGAATGGAAGTGTTAATATCACGAAAGTAAAAACCCTTTGCAATAAATGAGGACACCAGTGCCATTCACATATTCACCATTCACTCCATGTTTGCAAAATTATATGGAAAGTCTGCTTCAGGTAATGGGGCAGTTGCATTAGCAGACTTGAAAACGTTTGAGAACTAGTTTTGAACTCGAAATTCCTTTTAGATTAGCCTTTTTTTTTGTATACGCTCTATAATAATAGAGCGTTTTTGGCAACCACTAACGGGCCTGTGGAACCTCTTCACAAAGCTCGGATGATGAATGTGCCTCCCAACAACAGCGGGCGATGATGAAAGGGTTCCCCAGACAGTCACCCGTCCCTATAGGCCCCCCCCCCCTCCGTCACAAGCGCCTCCCCCTTCAACTGGGTAGCTTCCTCTGTTGCTCGCGCTAGTCTCCTCCTAACAGGGCTCGTTAGGACCACTAACGTGCCGGTTGAACCTTTTCACAAAACGCAGTATTCACAGAACATGTGAACTTGTCAAAACGTTGACAATTGTTGACGATCAAGCTGCCAATTTTAACTAGACTAACCTCTCTATTCATAACAGTACATTTTTTATTGCCAATTGTCATAATTTGCCATCCGTTACCAAGGCAACATAGAATAAACAAAGCACTTCACGTCACTTGGGACGCCAATTACAACGGACCAACATCTTTTCCAGCTGATTGCGCGTTCTAGGTAGACATTCCTGGGCTCATTGAGCTGAAGTTGCCCGTTGGCTGCAAAAACTCTCTAACGTATTCACTTGTGTTGGTGTTGTTATTTTTCGATCTCTACATATTTGAATTTCTCTTCATATTGGAGTAATGAACCATATTTTAGTTTCTCTCCCTTGAGTTGTGTCTTGCCCACCACAACTCTGTCGTATTCCTCACTGTGTGGGGGTTTTTCCACTTCAACCCGACAATCCCGTTTTTTTAAAGTCACCACAATTTTGTAGGAAGTGTTTCTGGGAGTATTACTAGCATCATGTCCATGACGTAATTCGCGAAATCTGAGCTGGTGGCTGTTGCAACATCTTCCAGAGGCAGCAGCTGGGAACGATTTGGATTGAAATGACAGGAAAACTCGAATTAGAGTTCTTACAATTTGCTCTCTAGTCTACCGAGGTAGCGAAAACATTGCTTTCACTTTTCTAGGTTGAAAAAAAAAATTTCTCTAAAATAAAAATTTCTAGTTGAGTAAAAAGTTTTAGGCCTTCCGGACAATTTTGGTTCCGTGTCTGTTTGTCATGAAATCCTTGTAACTGGCAAAACTATACAAAATTATTGTCCGATTTCGATGAAATTTTCAGGGATTGTGCGAGTTGTCGTGCAGATGGTCCCTTATGAAAATCAACATAACGGATCAACAGTAGCCACTGCACACATGTAAAATCCTAACAGCCATAACTTGTACATTTTACATCCGAATTTGATGACATTTGCAGGGATTGTTCAGATTGGCGTGTAGATGGTCCCCTATGAAAATCATGGCCCCCGGATTGACAGTAGCCATTGCAAATGCGCGAACGTAGAATTCTTGTAACAGCCATATTTTCTACTTTGTCCTCCCGATTTTGATGACATTTTCAGGGATTGTATGGGTTGCAATGTAGATGGTCCCCTAAGAGGGTAGTGCACGGCAACCCATACAATCCCTGAAATTGTCATCAAATACGGATGAAAACTGTATAAGTTATGGCTGTTACAAGAAATTCACATTTGCGAAATTTTCAAAGAAATCGATCAATAACTTCGAATAGTTTTGTCCGTTACAAGGCTTTCATGACACACATACACATAACGAAAAACGTAAAACAAGAGTAGAAATGTTGATTTTGGAGAACTTGTTTTTTCAACCTTGAAAAGTGAAAACAATGTTTCCGCTGCCTTGGTAGACTCGGAAGCAAAACTGAAAAAACATCAAGAAACTACCCCATTGGAAGGCCTAGCTTCAAGAGGCCGATACCTACCTGGATCAGCAACACGCTGCTGAAACGCTACCGTCTGACTATCGGTAATGAAATTCATACGGGACCCTCTTCGGGTTAACCCACATCAACCCTTTAAAATGATTCATTATGGTTTTCCAATATCTGATGTACTATGGATTTATGGTAGGTACCTCTACTTTTATAGATAACAGTGGAGTGATGGCTACATTATAATTTTTCTTAAGCTCGATGGAGGCCATAATAATTATTGCCTCCATCGAGCTTAAGAAAAATTATAATTTATAACTAATTATTAGTTTCGGTGAAAAGGGTGAAATGCAGTGTACCTCGTATTGTAATAT
Organism: Apolygus lucorum; assembly: GCA_009739505.2. Taxonomy (NCBI): domain Eukaryota; kingdom Metazoa; phylum Arthropoda; class Insecta; order Hemiptera; family Miridae; genus Apolygus; species Apolygus lucorum. Next base: position 28,144,379 of record CM019167.2, read on the forward strand.
AGGTGCCTAATTGATAATAATATAAACATTGGCAAGTCGGTAGTGTTATGTCACAAGAGTAAAATTAATTACTCCTCTTCATATAATATCCAACATTCCTCTATTTCAGGGTACTAAATAGGTGGCATACATCGCAAAATATTCGACTCGCAACTAGCAACTTGACAGGTACCGTCTTCAATAGGTTCTTTCCAAATAAGTAAATACTCGTACATAATAACAGCAAATATACAATAGCTTGATTTTGTACGGCAATCGGTCAAAAAATAAATAAAATATTACCTTTAGAGGAATTTGACTATCGATTAAGCGTAATTGGTCTCTCAAAAGCCCAGCTTCTTCGTATGTCTCGCGGATTGCAGCATCTAGGTCGTTTTCATCGTCTTCAAGGTGACCTTGAACACAAATGGTAATGATATATATAACTATGGGATTGAGCTAATTTACCAATAACACTGATCAATAAACAGATTCAGGAGTTTTATCGAAATAGAACATCGAGTAGAATCCCCAAGTTCATTAATCAATTTTGAACACTCGCGTTTTCAGATTGACGAAAAGTTGAAATAGTAAGTAGAAATTTGTTAACACTTTTGACCCATCACCATCTATGTTTTGAGAATCACGATCATCAAGGGAGCACCTACCGGGTAGATTCAGTTTTTCTCAGCCAATTTCCGGTTCTTGTTTCTCTAATTTCATATTGACATTTTTAAATTCGAAACTTCCAATTTGATTAGGTGCCAATTCGAATTTTGATATGTGAATAACTGATGGCCTTACAGAATTTAAAAGTATAAAAAATGCTCCAACCCCAATTGAAATCGAGCAAAATTTGACTGAAAAAATGCTAATCTTGAACATGAGGTTATTTTTGTGGACCAACTTCACCTGAAACGGAAAAGGATGCCGAACCAGGTGTTTGTGCACCTCAAAAGCAACAAAAAAGTTCCTCTTGACCCGTGTCTGATTCTCAAATGATAGAGAAAAACGCTGCAAAACATTAAACAAAGGTTTATTATTTTTCTGTATAGAGCACTCGCTTGTAAAGATCACATATTTGCAATTGTCACTACCTACGTACCATATTTTCGCTTCACAATCAAGTTTATTTTGAAGAAATAATCGCTTCACCCTCAATCCGAAAAATAGGGAGTTGTGGGTGCCTTCATTAGATTACTGGTTGCTAAGGACGCAAATCTTAGTACAAGTCGAAGAAACGAACAGCCATCGCATTTTGGTCAGCTAATATTTGAACGGAGATTAGGCCTCTTTCGCGATTCACACTCGTGTTTCTGATTTGTCGTAAGTCCTACCCTTAAGTGCTCATAGGGAGCGAACGGATGGTTGTACAGAACTGTGTGTGGTCTCATTCGATTCCAAAAAGTCAATACTATTTTACATTGATGAAAAAACAGTATCTTTATATCGAAAGTTTTTGAGCTGGGACGTTTTGAAAATTTCAGCCCTTAGAAGTGACTGGCATCAACTAAAAGCTTCGGGCACAACTAGACCCCAAATTGAGCCCAACCAAATTTCATCAAAATCGGTCCATGGTAACTGAGGTAAGTGCCGCGCACGGCGGCGAAATTTTAATTCGGTTTTTGGAGTCTACGTACCTTGAAACGTAAACCAACAAATTCTGAGGGAGTGTAAATTTTTTTTCTTGATCGATTCCAAACGTTCATTATTGAAAATAATAAACCAAAATTGCAGAATTTGTAAGTTTTGCCAGAAACTAACCGTATCTTCCACACTATTGATCCTACAACAAATTTTTAAAAAACCCACTGAGAGGCTCAATAAATATCCTTATGCAAACACAACTACCCAAGATTCCCATTCAATTCTTTCAAACACAGAATCAATTAGAAAATGTCTACAATTTAGAAAATTTGTCTAGGAGCAAACAAATCTATGTTTCCACTCTTGAACTGTGCAGTTTTCACACGAACTTCATAACTTTTCCAACGGTACAATTAAAAACATCTCCATAATCAAATTTAGGGGAGACAATTCTGTTTGAACGCTGAAAAACATGAATTTTTCTTATAACGAAATCAACATTTCGGCGTTGGACGAAGCGGGGCTACCTACCTAGGGGTGCTGCTCCCGCCCCTTCGGAACGTTGATTTCGGTAAAAAAAAAAAAAAAAAAAAAAAAAAACACGCTTTTCTGAGTTCAAACAAACATTTTTAAGAAACACCCTGTACAAGAGCAGATTCAAATAAAACAAAATTTTCTTGAGGTAATAACCAATAAATTCCACTAGGTATGTATACAACTCGGTAATTCAACTTGTGATCCGAATTGTGGAATAAATAACCGCAAAATTGTACATAAGTGGTACATTATCCCAAATTTACTTCGAAGAACGAGCATATTGTTTCAACAACGCCCAACGAAAAACGAGAAAATGCAAATTGCCGACTATAATCGGGACATTTTGTTGAGCATAAGCTAGGATGAACACGTAAACTAACCGACTTCCAGAAATCGTTTGCAGGTAGATTGCATAAATACAGATAAACAATTGGTTAAAATAGTTCTTTGAAAATTCGCTCATCCACTCATGCTGCTCGAATGAGATTTGTTTATGATTTTTCAAATTCGTAAAGGAAATGATGATTTTTGTAGTCAACTAATTGTGAAAACATTATAATGTGCGTACCTTTATCAAAATCAATAACTGGATAACATTCATTTTAGCCTATTCTTAACGAGGAGTTCATGCTTGACATTTGTAATACAACTGAAACCAAAAACAAGAACATCAACAAATATCTTTAATATTTTGAATCACGACGTTTTGTTTATTAACTTGTAGATTGTAGGCATTATCTGACTTTTTAAGACTAGTTTGTTTGGGGGACACAACAAAGCGATCTGTCGGCGACATCAAAACGAACTTACCTTTAGGTGGAGTCCAATGATGCGGCTTCTTAGAAGACTGAAGAAGAAGATAATGTATCTTCTCATTCAGCATTTTATACACGATAAAGCCGGCGGCTCTGACAACGCTAGTCTCCGCCATAATATTTCCTTCTAAAACAAAGGAAAAATATCGAACATGTATACGGATTGCGAGCGGGGGTTCCGACGAGAGGTTGTACTAATCAATGGATCATGTAACTACAGATTTAAGATTTACCCTGGTAAGTAAAGCCACAAAAGAACGTTGTAACAGTGGCCAGGGACAAGGGATTCTAAACCCAGCAGTTTGGATCTCGAGACTCACGAGTTACACCAACCTCCCCAAAACAAGTGCCGGCAACCTGACGTCGAAAGGTTACACTCTTGTTATCAAGAACCGAGATATTTTTCCGTAAATATATATATTCCCCGTGGTCCCAATAATTGAGAAATAGTTTTAATTGAGCAAAAAACACAAAATAACTATATTTCAGAGTACATCGATTTAGCCTACTTTCGAAAGTGGCGGACGAAGGGGCGCTTGTGCAGCGATATCGATTCAGAGCGGGAGAAGCAGTCCTCGCGGGTTGCAAGCGAGCAGACCCACACTCTATCGAGAGAGAGTTGCAGACTGTGAAAATGGCCCCAGTGACCCTGACCACGCTCGCTTTCCTTCTAACCGTAGCCCTACTCGTACAACCTAGTTTGCAGGAAAATAATATCACTGAGTGCCATGCGAATAACGCCACGGAAGTAACTCCCCTGTTCCCCGAAGACCTGTTTACGATGGAACAGCGGCGAAAGGGAGCGGTGGTACTCCACATACTTGGCGTAGTCTATATGTTCGTAGCATTAGCTATAGTGTGCGATGAGTTTTTCGTGCCGTCGCTCGACGTGGTGATTGAGAAATTCGGGATTGCAGAAGACGTGGCGGGCGCGACTTTTATGGCAGCCGGCGGTTCTGCTCCAGAACTATTTACAAGCGTGATTGGTGTATTCGTATCCTTCGACGACGTTGGGATCGGCACCATCGTAGGTTCGGCCGTTTTCAATATCCTTTTCGTCATAGGGATGTGTGCTATATTCTCAAGAACTGTCCTATCCCTCACTTGGTGGCCCCTATTCAGGGATTGCACGTTTTATTCCGCGTCCCTCATCATTCTCATCATATTCTTCAGGGACAATCACATATATTGGTACGAAGCGGCGGTTCTATTTGCGATTTATATACTGTACGTTTCGTTTATGAAATGGAATCAAACATTAGAACGGTTTGTGAAAAAACATCTTTACAAAAACAAAGTGACACGGGTGAGGAGCACAGACCACCTAATGCCTGTGGTAAGTTATATAGCTAGCCAAATGCCTTGCACCCACTTTTGCATGTCAATTCATGTTTACACACTCGTAGAATGTAAGCTAGTATCTTGATAAAAGGTTGACACTTCGCAGATATCAATATTTTCAGCAGAATTCCAGACCGACTCCGAGGTCTCCCAGTGCCTTGCCCCTAATCCTGTTTTGTTCTAGAACCTAGCTGCACCGAGGGAATCTCAACGCCAAGAACTGGATTCGTTGCAACTTTATGTAAATTTGATGATATCCACTTTTTTTTTCTTCGTTTTTATTAATTTTTTATCCCTTAGGACATTTTAAGTCACGTTTTCAGATTGATACAATGCAACTCCTCAATCGTTCAAACCTACTCGTATTAGAGTACAAATTCAAAGACACAAAAAAAGATCCTATCCATGGTTGACTTGAAGTATAAAGATTAGGTTCGTATACTTGAACAATCCAGAACGGCTAGTTCCTCAGGTCAACTTGAAGTACTGGAGTGGGTACGTGTATATTAATACTCTCACGGGTACCTACTTCCTCCAATATCGGTTTATGGACACCGTAATAACAAAGAAAAGATGTGTGAGAAATTGGTATGGTGACCGATGCGAATAGGATACTCATAGTACGTTACTTGCAGGTTGGTTGTATCTACCTATTAATCCGGTGTTCAAACTTCCGGACATAATAATGTAGATTCATTCATTTTCCTCACAATTGATGACGATCTAGCGTTATTTGTTGAACTCGAATGCAATCGTTCGTCTAAAAATAAATCCAATCTAAACGAAGAGACGTAACCACGACATCGCACGTCAAAAAAGACTATCCTATGCTTATAAATGTATAATCGGACTCACTGAAATTGGATGCTCCCATGGAACCAGGGAATGTTTACAAGGTACGCTCCTCCAGGGCAAATTCAGTCTAACGAAATGAAATTATTTGCAGACCTAATTCAAATTTCTACAGTCAAAATGATACCTACTTGTCAGGCAACGAAACTTGAAATAATTCTGGAAGGTGGAACATCCTTACTCCAAAATTCAACTAGCTATCACACAATGGTCAACAAACTCAATGGTTAACAAATTTTGAGGCTCATTTCCTGATAGTTTTGAGCCGTTACTCTAGAGCCTCGCATTCTCCAGATCACGGATGTCAGTCAAGCGATTTTTAAAGAACGTTACTAGGTACACAGGATAAGTTTGATCAGTGTCTTCCTCTAAGTGGTCGATAATCAGAAAATCCCTTCTAATAACGGCAACACATTAAAACTCGTGGGGCTATACGTGTAAGGTGTAACCGGATATTCAGCGGATTTGTAGAATTTTTTTTAGAAATACAGAGTAATAAGATAGCTAATATCGGAACGTCGCGCCATCACTTGAGGCAAAAGCTGTGGAACGTCAACCCAAGAAAAATATCTTAAAACAAGGAGGCTTTCATAAAAATTAAAAGAACAGTTGTTCATCATAAGAACTATTTCTTCGAACGAAATTTACAGCACACAGTTTCACGTAATACTTCTATGGCTCTTAAAAATGTGTTTTTTGGGGGGCTTCATCCTCAAAATATCCGTTCTGAAGAGAACAAAGTTGTCAAACATAAACTTTTCGTGTTTACGATTCTATTGATGAAACGTAAAAATAACAAACACGCTCGCGTTTGTTCAAACCAGCAAAAAAAATTGTTTAAAAATGTCTAAAAAAGTGGTGAGATGAACGAAGCTGAAAATCACGACTAATTTTATGAGGGATTTATTCATACGTTGTTCTATCAAAATCTCTCTAGAAATGTCGATTTTTCGGTGACAGAACATTCGGGTCCAATCTTTTGCTGCACGTGAAATAATCACAATGCAGCTGAAAATCGGTTAAAACAGGAGAGAAATCTTAATAATCACACCAACTCATCACTGTTCATCCCGCATTTGATATGAATTCAAAACGACTATCAGTGTGACGGTTAGAGTCTGTGAGTCTTTTTCACATCGAGTTCCTTCAGTTGTCAATTCAACGATGGAAATTCTTTCCTACATCCCAAAAAATGCAGCATCTGTACGTACCTACTACTTGAGAATCCAGTAATTCGTAGAGGTAATGGCAGCTATCAATTAAGTCTTGTTCATCAACCTATTGATCCACTCAACTATGACACGTTGAGTGTCAAACCCTACACGGGCAATTACTGAGGATTCTAGAATTCCAGATATTGTCCCCTGTGAGTCAAGAGTCGAAAAAAAACCAACATTACAAAAAAGTTAATGACATTTCAAATAAGAAGTTGGAGGATAAAATAAACAAAACCAGCAAGATTGAAGAGTCTGTTGTTGTCGCAGGTATGTAAAGATAATTCAATTTTTAGCACTTACCTGCAACAGACTCAATGGTACTGTTAATTATCAGGGACAGTACCATGTAAGTTACCTTCGAGTACAGTTCAAAATTAGGTAGTAGGTACTTGAAAGAAAGTTAGGAATACAAATTGGTACTTGAAGGATCTGTTTGGTAAATCGTAGAATGAATCCAACAATTTCCCGAATTGTCGGGCTCTTAGCAATTCGTACACTTGACTCCGCAATAGTGCTAATCTCATCTTAACAACCACCACTTCAACTCTAGGCTAATACTCGTTTTTTTCTTCCAAATAATCTGACCGACCAACCTACTATTTAGCCCGATGTCCAGGCCAAGACAAATGAAAATATAAACAGTATAGCGTGTATTTGGACCTTGTTGAACGATAGACACCTGCTCGATAATTTAAAGTATTTTTAGAACAATACTGCTCTCGTCTGAGCATGCTCAAGAAAAGTGACGATTTTCCAAAATAAATATTGCAATATCATGGTTCCAAGTTAGGGCGAACGGTCAAGGACAGTCACGGTTTAGTTTGTATTGGCCATCGGTCGATCCCCATTATCCTCTTTATTTTCTGTGTTGGATCTAGTTTATTGACTAAAGTCAGTGAGTTCTACTGGAGGACTTGACTACTAGGTATAAGTCATTCTGTCAGTTGCTCTTCCAAAGATTCTAATAACAAAATTCTTAATAGGAAATTTTGCTGTTTTCGGCGGCTAACTCTGCTTTTGAAAGATTGATATGTGGGGGAGTATTTGAGATTACCCGGGGTCATAATGCATATTCTATTATACCAAATTACGACGATTGAATTTTACCTTGAACCTCACTCCCATTTCGAAGGAGAAAAAAAGTAAAACACGTTGACAAAAGCAATCATTTGAAGGTATCCTCCATTTTTAAACTCTTTCATTGACAGCTTTCGTTATTCCACTAGACAAAAATAGTCATTAACATCTCCATACCGTTTTAATTGGGTTCACAAGTAAGAATTTTCTAGTTTTGGCCTCAAATTCTGATTATCACCTACGAAAAGCCTTGTTCGCGCAACACTTCCAAAATTGACCAAATAGCCAGCAACCTTCCAAAATTGCAATTCAGCGTTTAGAGCTAACAGAACAAGTTTGTTTCCTTGTTTGTCAGTCCGAGGAGAAACCTTTTTTTTAGAAATACCACACAAAGACGTACTCGATTTTCATGAAATTGCCGGAAATCAAGAATACTCCTTAACCCTTGATCACTTACCCATTTGATTGAACTTTGATATAATTCCTATCATGATGGTTTCCCAGTATTCCATTGGCGTCAAATCCATTCGGAAAGTGATGCTTGTTCATCCAAAAACTCACAGAAGGGGTCGACTAAAGACATGAATATGGCGTCTTACCTTCCACAAAGAAAAGGGAACGTTGTAGTAGTTTTTATCTGCAATGGAATCCGGTAAGGATATTGATGACTCCGAAGGAAACAAAAAGAAGCCAAAGGTGACCTACATAGCAACGACCAATTATGTGCAAATTACCAAGTTGAGAGACGCACAAAGAGGTTACCGTTGGTTATTATTATTTTTTTTTCAATTTCATTAGCACAAGTGGAATAAATGTGCTAGTTGTACACAGGATTTTCAAAATGGAAGAATGTTTTTGAATGAATTGGGCCACCAATAGGTGGGTGAATTGGGCCAAACATAGGTAGTAGTTTGCACATCGCAGATTACTTCTGTTTAAAGGAATCTTAGACTGAGGACCAGGGATTACTTAGAAAGAGTAATGGTAATTCAATCAAGTAATTTAGAGGAGAAACAGGCGAGGGAACCAAGAGGAAGAGGTGGTTCTTTGACCATCCAGCATCGACCGAAAATTATCGACTTTTTGCAGTGAATAATGTGTTGGTAAGTTGCGTTCGTGAATACTGTGCTGTGATTCCATCTAGGAGGGAGTAATTCATTTAATATTTCATTAAATTGGATTTATAAAAAATGGGTCTCAGAGGACATACGGGGTTGAACAGTCACCTATATGTATCATTTACAGCCGGACTAATGGGAGCAAGAGCCTACGGTTCGTCAATATTCAAACGTCCAAAATCGCTAAAATTTGAAGGAACCTCAAGATATTGCATTTAAATTTCATTGCAATTGGATCAGGATTTGGTCATGGCGCTCGGGAAAGAGCGAAAAAACTTACAATGCCTCGTCCCGGTTGAAATGTATGAAAATGAAGTGCGATTTTGACGAAATCAAGGCATTACGCGGATTAGGCTCTAGACAACTTTCATATTATATTCTTCAAGTATTCGAGCGCAATAATAACAAACTTGATTTTCCTAAAGCATCGATTTCTCACGATGAAATCGTACAAATTTTCTCGAAATCAAAGCTAGAAGTTGAGCCCAGAATGACTGCTCACATATTTAATCTGATCAGTAGGCTCTAGAGCATAAATTAATCATGACAAAAAGACATAAATGAAAAATAATTCGCAATAGTAATAATATGTCTAACTTTAGAATGCTATCAACTTGTTCGTGAAGTTTATGTTTCATATTATTGGTGCTCTGATAGATTCTATCATTTTCACGGCAATTCAATAAGTTCCTGTTATTCTTTGTAATGGAGCTATACCGTTCTCCGAACTCGGCATCACTACATTATAATACATTGAACTTGTATAATTTTCTTTCGAATAAATCTTGCACAACAGTGCAAGTGCCACGAAACACACCTTGACAACGAATAAGAAATCGTACAAAAAGATGCGATCAAAGAAGATGCGTGATTCCGATTTCAAGGCACTCTTTCACTGCACGGAACTGCTAACCAACAGGTGAGTTTTTCGCCTACTTTGTCTATTCTTTTTGATGTCTTTGGCCACATCCGTCTAATCACCGTTAAAGCTCAGGACAGGGAAAGACAGTTCCGGATCTCTAAATCCAATTCGGAAGTTATTGTTTACACGCCACTTTTGGACCTCCGTCCTTGTCTTCTGAGATGAAGTACGTGGAATTATTCCTACTTTAGAATCTTCTCAATGAATAGTAACTGTGATATTATGATCTTGGAGCTGTCTTAGACTGTGAGCGAGAACACTCACATTGGCTCATTGCCAGGGCAAGAATGAGTTCTACTCTACATCACAGGATCACTACAATAACCATTGAATTATAACAACCAACTATGGGGTTAAATAGATTATAATACTAGTAAAAATTCTAAATTTCTTCCTGTAAGGCCGGTTTCGCCAACGCGGGTCAACCACGGTTTAGCTAGGCCTTATTACGATCACCTCGATTTAAATCACCTTTCCAGGTTGTCTAACTTTCTGATCTGTGGATTATCTTCGAATAGAAAGCTGTCACCACATAGTACTCGTATTACCTTCAGTAACAACCACTCTATAAAGGGTACTTTTCTGGTAGCTAGATTGTTGTTACACCCTCTATTCTGCACCCCTTAGGAGAGACAGACACTAACCAAAAGCTTCGCGGCTCAACTAGGCCCCAAATGGAGCCTATGCAAGGTAGTCTATGCTTCTGAGGTAGTTTGTGTGTGGAGAAGAAGTGAAAAATAGTGGTGAGCGGGAGGAGATTTGTGGTACTCGAACAGTTATCTTTGATAGCGGCGATTAAGAGTTATCTTTGAGTTATGAAAGAGAGTAAGATCGGCTGAGCTCCGACGCTCCTCGAGTGATCCAAGTTGGTTCGGCTGAAGGCATACCCATCATGATGGCCATAAACCTTCAGAACCCGTTCTGAACATGCTCCAATTGGTGCTTGTGTATAACTTAGGACGATTAACAAACAGGTGATCCATACTCCAATAACAGGAGTACAAGCGCCTTGTAGAGATTCACTATGGCAGTTATTCGATCCTCTTCAAGAAATCATGACTGCGCATTGCTATACTTGCAATATTACTTCAGTGTGCTTGGAGAAACTCAACCGTTCATCACAGTGCACTCCCAGATCGTACCTCGCAACCTCGCACCTCGTACCTTTGCAGTAGGGCACCTCTTAGGCTAAAGCCCTGCGATGAAAGTGACCACCGAGCATTTCGAGGGATTTATGAAAAGGTGATTTTCCTTGAATAGCTGACTTTTTTGATAAGTTCCTCACTTCTCCGACCTCCCAGGATCAATGAATAAAAAAACAAATTGTGCAGTAGTGCATAAATTTTAGGGGATGTTCTTTGATGGGACGTAGAAAACTTACTTCCCACTAGGAAGCTATGTGAATTACTCCATTCCAAAATAGTGGTGCAAAACATCATTTCTTTGACTGTAAGTTTGTTTTTCTGTCCGAAATCGAAGATATTAGAACCCACTCACTAAAATTGGTTTGTACTTACAGTGGCCATTCGATATAAAATTGACTATCTTAGACCTGTGTGTGCCACTTTTATTCGGCTGGGACGATTGTGGTGAAAATGTCGAATCGTGCATATTGGGTATTGAACAAGTTTCGCCAAAAATGTTCTAAGATTTTGTTACACTCACTACCTATAGAATTATGGATTCAGCGTGGAATGGAACAGATTCGTACGGGTTCATCTTAACCGATTCCAAAAAAGGAAGTAGGTTTACAATCCTTCGGAGTGTTTGCGAACCACTTAGTTTAAAAATAAATTCAGTATTGTCTAGTTCTAAACTAGCTAATTTACTCGAAGAACTCAAAGTACAACTATCAGAAGTGGACGACCTAAAGTGGGCATCTAACATATTATGAAAGGTGTGAGTCTATAATGAGACATGCTTTTGTGTGTTTGGAATGACGGTCCTATATAATAGACGGACTAGCACGATGTTGTACTACTTGAAGCCTCCACGCTCTGAACATCAAGAGAAGTTCCATTGTCAAAGCCGCACCAACGTTGATGAGCGTCTCTCATATTGCGGTCGAGTTATCATCGTTTCCGCTTTCAATGAGCAGTCGCTGCCATTAGTCACAAACAGAAATGAGAATGAAAATTCTGCGAGATATTTTCAAGCACAGTCTAAGGGGGTTCTTCCAGAGGGTACCCATACCCACCCGAAAGTTGCTCAGACAACTTGGACCGATAAATCGCACCTAATTACTTGCCTGGAGAGTTTTTGCTAGATCTTAGCGCCTCAGTTACCCTCATTGTTCAACCTGGGGATGCTATTTCGCGAGATAGAATGTGATAGGCATGATGAATTTCTTCTATGTAACTTTCACGCAGAATATAAGCCCTTCATTACCATAAGTATCCAACTAAACTCATCACAAATGTTTGCAGCCAAGAGTATCAAGGAAATTCGATGTTCTCCACAAGTGATCGTATTGCTGAATAGGAGCGATGTGAGAGTGTTTATCAGATGTGATTTTGAGTATGTGGCCTCAAAGACTGTTTCAATCTACATACTAAAATATCAGTAAAACGGAAGACTTCCCAGGACGATACCCACCATACGCTCCTTATTAGCATCATGAGTTAAGCCATGTTCCCATTAGATAAGTGATATCCTGCCATAAGATCTGTTACAAATTCCCATCTAACTGTGAGGTTTGAATGAGTGCACCTGTCTTCCTATGAGGTGTTAGATCTAGAAATTACTGCTCAGTCTTGTCTGTTAGTCGTACTTGTGAGATGGAGAATTGTCACCATCATTGCTCTCCACAAGACAGGTATATCGAATTCCGAAATTATCCAAGCCCTCAAGTCGGTGGGAATCAATCGTACGATTATGTTTGTGTGGGGGACATATCAGCAGATCTGATCGAAAAATGAAGAGGCACAGGAAAAAATACTGGGGTAAGATATGGTGGATAACAAAGGAAAACAACACAAGATTGTCAGTCATACCTGAACCAAACATAGCAGCGAAAAACCCAGAAATGTCAACTACTAATGGTTAGAGTTGGCCGCGCTTTGAAAAGTCCGAGTACGAGAAGAACTTGAAAGTGAAGGATCCCAAACTCTACAAACAAATTCTGGACCGGAGAAAATGGTACGTAGAAAAATATGGAAAAGTTGTTCCAAAAAACTCCGAATCAAATGTAGCGCAGAATAGTTGGACCATGGTCTCTTGAAAATGGGTTGAATTGATGGCATCATTGAAGACAAGAATTGTTAGTAAGCTGGCCTATCAATATTACAGGTGGATATCGAATTCCAGACAGAAGAAGAGGGGGAATAGTGTTAAGGATTAAGATACATCCAAATGTTATTGTCATTATAATGAGAAATCCAAGGCGATCTATATTGTTTAGGATCTGATCAATAAAAAGTTCAGTTCAGTGTTTGACTCCGATCGTCTTGTTCACAGTAGAATATTACTCGTAGTAGTAGTTGTTGTATTCACAACAATAACTTAGGAAGGGGAACTTTTTATATAACTGACAATCTTACGAATCTCCTCGTTTAACAAAGCTGACAAGAAGGACCTGGACGGTCTAGTAGCACAGCCTTTCAGAATGTCTGTTGGATCATCTAGTCAACTATGGCCAGTCCCCCTACAGTTGTTGATAATATGGCCTCGCCGTTTAGCTTCCGAGTCCACCAAGCTGGCGGAAGCTTTGTTTCCACTTTTCAAGGTAGAAAAAATAAATTCTCCAAAATCAAAATTTCCACTCGAGTTTTACGTTTTAGGTCTTCCTGAACAATTTTGGTTTCGTGTCTGTCTGTCATGAATCCTAGTCACACCCATAACTTCTACATTTTCTATCCCATTTCGATGATAATTTCAGTTATTAAGCGGATTGGCGTGTAGATAATTCCCTATGAAAATCATCGCCCGGAACTGATGGTAGCCACTGCGCATGCGCAAACGTGAATTCCCTTGTAACAGCCATAACTTCTACATTTTCCATCCGATTTCGAAGACATTTTCAGGGATTGTACGGATTGGCGTGTAAATGGTTCCCAATGAAAATCGTCGCCCGGAACTGATGGTAGCCACTGCGCATGCGCAAATGTAGATTCCTAATTACAGTCATAACTTCCACATTTTCCATTCGATTTCGAAGAAATTTGATACAAGGTAGATAGAGATTAATGTTTTGAAATTAGCTACGACGCATCGGATCATCTATACAGTCGGGTTATTGATACGAGGGATTGGATACGATTGATATTGATGTGCCACACACACTTGGCAGACATTTTGTTTTGTTATGGCAAAGATACTCTGGAATTCCCTATTCTGGGATATACGAACAAGTCTAGATAGGTGACAGTGTAGGCAGAACTCTTGATTCCGTCGAAGGTGACCGCTCCACGAGAGGCCGAACGTTGATAGCCGGTGCCGCCCGCAGATTTCAATCATTACGAGGGCAACCGCATTAGCTGCTCTGAGGCTAACAAGAAATCTGTCTCGTAACATCGTTAGCCTCGATGCATAAAACCGGAACTTTGTTAATGGGAACGGGCTTTGGTGGAATTGGGGCGAATGGAACTACCAGGCAACGTGTGGAACTATGTAAATGGCCGAACGAAAAGTTAGCGTCGCCCCGCGACTCCCCGGAATGTTAGTTGACGGGGGAGGGCGAAAGGGTCTAACTAATTACGGAGGCTACAGGCCAGTGACAACAGAACACTCCAGCCACGGAAGCTTATGAGAGAGAACCTGATAGTTTACTCAAGAATCGGTCGGCATTCATTTTGGTTTATTATTTACAATAATGAACCTTTAGAATCGAGCAAGAAAAACTTCTAACCCCCCTTAAAAAACGCTGCAAATTATTACACAATGGTTTATTATTTTTCAATATTGATCACTCGTCTGCAAAGTCACCAACAATCCAACATGACGAAAAACATCGATCGCATTTCGGTTAGCTAAAATTTGAACGGAGATAAGGCCTCTTTTGCGATTCACACTCGTGTTTCTGATTTATCGTAAGTCCAACCCTTAAATTCTCGTAGGGAGCGAAAGGTTTGTCCCACCGAGCTCCGCGTGGTCTCAAAAAATTCTAAAGATTGTATAGAATCTTAAATTGAAGGAAAAACAATACCTTTATATCAAAATTTTTTGAATTAGGGCGTTTTGAAAATTAATTTTTGAACCCTTAGAAGTGACCTACATCAACCAAAATCTTCGGGGCACAACTAGACCCCAAATGGAGCCTACATACCAAATTTAATCAAAATCGGTCAATGCTAAGTGGGGAAAGTGCCGCGTACGGTGGACGGACGGCCAAATTTTTATTCGATTTTTGGATTCTACGTACCTTGAAACGTAAACCATCAAATTTTGAGGGGGTGTTAAATTTTTTTTTCTTGGACGATTCCAAAGGTTCATCATTGAAAATAATAAACCAAAATTTGATGGTTGCAAGGTACGTAGAATCTAAAAGTCGAATCTGCAGTACAGTGGGGCCAAATGACCAGAATTCGGAAAAAGTCATCATCCTTGAAACGAATTAGTATATTGTCTTGGAAATGGTTTCATTAGATTCAGAATACAAAATTATACATTACAATAATATGTTTTCTGAAGTTTGAAATTGATATTTAAGCACTAGATCTTCTAAATTGAGAAAAAATTACGCTGCAAAATGGCTTATTATTTTTCTATTCAGATCACTCGTCTACAAAATCACCAACCATACAATATGAAGGAAAAAAAAAAAAATTTAAAAGAAAAAAAAAAATCAAAATCACCAACCATCGATCGCATTTTGGTCAGCTCTAATTTGAACGGAGATTAGGCCTCTTTTGCGATTCACACTCGTGTTTTGATTTATGTATTTATATATTTCAATATAAACCCTTAAATTTTCGTAGGGAACGGACGGTTTGTCCTACAGGGCTCCGCGTGGTCTCAAAAAATTCTAAAAATTCCATAGAATCTTAAATTGAAGGAAAAACAATACCTTTATATCGAAATTTTTTGAGTCAGGGCGTTTTCAAAATTTCAAAATTGATTTTGGAACCCTTAGAAGTGACCTACATCAACCAAAAGCTTCGGAGCACAACTAGACCACAAATGGAGCCTACATACCAAATTTCATCAAAATCGGTCAATGCTAAGTGGCAAAAGTGCCGCGTACGGCGGACGGACGGCCAAATTTTTATTCGATTTTTGGATTCTACGTACCTTGAAACGTAAACCATCAAATTTTGAGGGGGTGTTAAAATTTTTTTTTTCTTGGTCGATTCCAAAGGTTCATTATTGAAAATAATAAACCAAAATTATTTTAATAAAAGTGGGAAAGGGCGGGAAAAATTTTTCGTAGACAAGGGGTTTTACAGGCGATGGGTCAGTGGAAGTAAGGGAGGGATGGGGTTTTTCGTTGTTTTTGCCTTGGAATACTATGATTGAATAAGTTTTCTTTTTATATATGTATGTATATATCGGTATTGGGGGTCAGCTGAGACCGAGCGAGCTACGGCATGTGTCTCTGGGAACGAGACTCGGACCGGTTGCAGGGGCCGTGAGTTCGGGGCTCGCCTCGGGAGCATATTTTCGGCCAAGTCGGTCGCAGTTCCCCCTCGTCCCAACCCAGGGCCAATGGGAAGCCATGAGCGAAATAATCAGAACAAATTCTGATCTTCCCTTAGGAAGACAGTAGATGACGACCGCAACGCCAGGAATGGCAGTCGGACGAAAATCCAACCTGAAATGGTTGTTCAGTTTACTTTTACTTACTTTTGGTTTATTATTTTCAATAATGAACCATTGGAATCGACCAAGAAAAAAAAAATTTTAACACTCCCTCAAATTTTGATGGTTTACGTTTCAAGGTACGTAGAATCCAAAAATCGAATAAAAATTTGGCCGTCCGTCCGCGGCACTTTAGCCACTTAGCATTGACCGATTTTGATGAAATTTGGTATATAGGCTCCATTTAGGGTCTAGTTGTGCCCCGAAGATTTTGGTTGATGTAGGTCAGTTCCAAGGGTTCCAAAATCAATTTTGAAATTTGAAAACGCCCTAACTCAAAAAATTTTGATATAAAGGTACCTATTGTTTTTCCTTCAATTTGAGATTCTATAGAATTTTTAGAATTTTTTGAGACCACCCGGAGCTGTGTAGGACAAACCGTTCGCTCACTACGAGAATTTAAAGTTTGGACGTACGATAAATCAGAAACACGAGTGTGAATCGCAAAAGAGGCCTAATCTCCGTTCAAATTAAAGCTGACCGAAATGCGATCGATGTTTTTCTTCATGTTGGATTGTTGGTGGTTGGGGATTGTGGGTGATCTATAAAGAAAGATAATAAACCATTGTGTAATAATTTGCAGCGTTTTTATTTTCGTTTACTGCTGCACGACGTTTCTACCCAGGGGATCTGGGTCCTATTCATGTACATAAAGGTATTAGTGAACATGGTGCTTCTTGGTTTTTGTATGACCAACAGCTTCACCAACAACAACAGTTTCTGTAATCTTCTGAAACGAAGAAGTTCTACATTACCATACAAAAACCAAGAAGCACCATTTTCAGAAATACCTATATGCAGTATGTGATCAAATAATGGAACGAGTTCAAAATAAACGTTTGCTAAATCTGAATAAGCAATTTTCAACGATGACATGTTCCCGGTGTAGCACGTAGAATGAACTGACAAACGATACCATAAAGCGAATGACAATCCGAAGAACCTAGTTTTTGGTTTATTATTTTCAATAATGAACCTTTGGAATCGACCAAGAAAAAAAAAAATTTAACACCCCCTCAAAATTTGATGGTTTACGTTTCAAGGTACGTAGAATCCAAAAATCGAATAAAAATTTGGCCGTCCGTCCGCCGTACGCGGCACTTTTGCCACTTAGCATTGACCGATTTTGATGAAATTTGGTATGTAGGCTCCATTTGGGGTCTAGTTGTGCCCCGAAGCTTTTGGTTGATGTAGGTCACTCCTAAGGGTTCATAAATCAATTTTGAAAACGCCCTAACTCAAAAAATTTCGATATAAAGGTATTGTTTTTCCTTCAATTTAAGATTTTATAGAATTTTTTGAGACCACGCGGAGCTCTGTTGGACAAACCGTTCGCTCCCTACGAAAATTTAAGGGTTTATATTGAAATATATATGTATATAAATCAAAACACGAGTGTGAATCGCAAAAGAGGCCTAATCTCCGTTCAAATTAGAGCTGACCGAAATGCGATCGATGGTTGGTGATTTTGATTTTTTGGATTTTTTTTTGATTTTTTTTTTTTGATTTTTTTTTTCTTTTTCTCTGCATATTGGATGGTTGGTGATTTTGTAGACGAGTGATCTATATAAAAATAATAAACCGTTGTGTAATAATTTGCAGTGTTTTTACAAACAGAACCTTGTTGATCCTTGAACGTCGCGGAAAAAGTTTTCGAACAACATCGCTATACGTGCATAGTTAAGGTTTCCCATGACAAAGAAAACAATCAAATGAGTGGGGTGAAGGCAAAGACGGCGGTCTCGCTCTATCTTTCATCTCACCTTTATTCACTACGCCTGAATACGGTGGAATAAGGCGATGACATTTTTACAGCTTCTTGATATTTGTCAGAACTTCCAGGAAAAATATGAGGCAAACCAAAGGAAGGCGAAGATTGTTTTTCCCACTGTATTTCGCTATGAAAACCCAAATTTGAAGTTAATGTTCAAGCCAAAATGTTTTGAAAAAATAATTAGTATTTCTTAGCGATACTACATGAATATATTGCCAAAATAATATCATTTAGAATTTTTTTTTCAATCACAGAACCTGGTAGGAAATTTTCAAATTAGCATGCTCACTGCAGCATCACTCAACCGTCCTTCGAGCCCTGAAGAAAGTAATACATAACCGAAAGCTCTAATATACAGGGTGTCCCCGAAAACGTCCCCCCCCCCCCCCTGCTAAAATCGTCCAGGTAGTGGTAAAAATTTTTTTTTTTGAATTTGTGAATCGCAAAAGAGGCCTAATCTCCGTTCAAATTAGAGCTGACCGAAATGCGATCAATAGTTGGTGATTTTAATTTTTTTTTTTTTCTTCATATTGGATGGTTGGTGATTTTGCAGACGAGTGATCTATATAAAAATAATAAACCGTTGTGTAATAATTTTCAGCGTTTTTTTCACGATAAATTACAAGTAGAGAGTCCTTGTGAAATTACTAGTGAAGAGTCCAGTGTGATAAACAATCGTTTTGACATGGACATGTCTTTTGGTTGGGGATCAAGGAATTTTTCGCGGCACTTTTTTTTATCACAAAAAATGCAACGCTGCAACCAGTAAACAAAATCATAGCTACATATCGGTAGCTATGAAGCAAGGTTCTCTAGAATACTGCAAGAAATTACGTGCGATCGGAGAGTTTTTTTTAAATGTCAAAACATAAATTTCAACATGTCCCACAATTTATTAACAAGGATGAAGTTAACGGATGGACACAGAAGATGCGTAATGAGTAAAAATGCAATTTTCCTTTTTCATAAGTTCATTTTTCGTCGATAATTTGATAAAAATGCAGTAAAATCAAGAAACTAACATCACCACGTGATTCAGCGTAAAAAAATACTAAAATATCATGTGACACACTTAGGTACTTCGTACATGCACATTTTGACACAACCTTGCGGTTGCGCATCTTTGAGCGCGCACTGAGCGGGTTGCGCGCAACAAAAAAAATCGGTTGAGGGGTGAAATGTTCATGAAATTTCACGTAGAATCCGAATCTGCAATAAAAAATGGGGGGGGGTCTCATTTGAAAAAACGAAGTTGGTGTGCGTTGCGCACGATTGCGCATGTGCGCAATGCGCACCGTGCTCATATTTGAGATCCTTGGGAAAAGCTCGGCGAAGAATGAGTTAATCATTCAGTGGACCCCATTCCCATCCGTTTGACGTATTAGTTCAAAATATAATGATTTTTTCCTATTTTTGGCCATTTGGTTCCACTCCTCATCAATTTAGGTATGAATATAATGTAGTTCTTAGTTTGCTAGTTTTCTTGGTACAGCAACAATAGGAGACGACCACTTTGAAGAGGTCGCAGACTTTATAATCTCCTGTTTCCCCATTGAACGGAAGTCCTGTTCGACCTGATCTCTGATTGCATAAAGGACTCTCAATTATAAATATACTCGGTGAAGAACTGGCGTAACATCGTCGTTTAACGTAATTGACACTGATGTAATCCGAATGGGAAGGTGGGGACATCACTTGGGAACACATCGGGGAGAAGCCTACGAATTTTAAGTAAAATTGAAGAATTTCAAGTAAGAATCTCAAGTAAGAAGAATTTCGGTCATCCAGTAATCATTTTATGTCAATGTTGATTACTCCAATGAGGATTCATAACATTTAACCAACATCTATCTGGCAACGGAATTTTTACTGAATCGTTCGTAACAATAGCATAAATGTGTGGAATTTCACGTCCATTGTAAGAAATAGGCAGCTAATCAACATCAAAAGCACAAATGGGATATCCTTTCCCACTATCTCGAAGGGCAAATTTAGAATTATCAACTGTGATAATATCGCACCCGTCCAAAAATAGGGACACAACTCAAAAAAACGTGATTTTTGGGAAATTGCGTTTGAAGTTTCAAGCCCATTGGCTTGCGGTTCCACTCAATAGAAACGCACCGCCAACATTTACTATTGCATAACTGTGTACTGTAACATCTGTGCTAATGTTACATGGCGAATAGAAGATAATTTGTTGTTTAGGGGCCAAGAGGGGGGTAAATTTTGGTCAAATTTCGATATTTCGAGTTGTTACCTTTTTAACCGAACATTCTCTAAGATATTTTGAAATATTACCTTACCCAACGATACCAAATTATAATTTCCTGAGCCACTAGTAAAGATAATTGCTTACTCACTTATGTTTCCCAACGGAAAATTATTACCCTTTCGTCAACAATAATAATGAACATAACACGAAATGGTTTCGAATCTTTTATGGCCTCTGGTGGACTGTACTTGGGGCAGGAATAGTTGGCTGTCTAGAAGTTTGAACCTAATGAAGAATTTTAATAGGTATAATTTCGTCTTCATTAGATTGATTCTTAAAGAGCCATAGCATAATTATCATGCAAGTTTGGCACTCTAACAATCAATCACGACTTTTCTTTTAAAATCCTTTAAAATCCTAAAATGTTTGGGGCTATAATCTATGAGACATTTCAGTTTTTAGAATAGCCAATTTTACTCTAATAACACAATTTTATTAAACCTCAAATTTTTCAATATCTTTGCTGGACGATTTTTGTATTAGTGTGTGTGAATTGGCCCCCTGAATCTCATTCAAAGTAGCTGTCAGGATTGGTACCCCAAAGAAGATGTCAGGGTTGGCACAGGAATATTTAGCTTATCTCTTACCACGTCAATGTTCTCATAAGTGACTAGGTCAAAACTAGCGTGTTCAAATGGCACAGGCTTCCAAATCTTATTGACAGTCAGCCACCCCAAGAGCCTTCCAGGAGAGCTCCACCATGAGTTTTTGATAAAAAAAAGAAAAAATCTCACCTGATCTGTTCGAAGAAAAAGTTGCAACTCAAATTTCACGATACTTTCAGGCGAGTTTTTGAGTTGGCTCTACGTTCCAAACGTCTACCCCTCCTCCGTCGAACAAAGAAACTAGTGCTCCCTGAATAAGACAGCAAAATGCCTGACATCTACGAATGTAGTAGACACCTTCAGCAATGCTTTCCCGGTCATAACTCAAAAACCCCATTTTTAGGACGTCCCACAGTAAGACTTGGGCGTCCTTATGCGATCGATCTGGGGTGAAGGAGGACAACACTCAACAGAAAAAAAAATAACCACACAGTAATCCGTTTTAGACCATTCTGAATCCAAATCCGCGGAAAAAAACCATAGGTGTATGTCTGTGTGTGTGTGTGTGTGTGTAACAAAATCTTGTGTACTCTGCCCAGGCCTTAGTTCTCAACCGATTTTCCTGGTTCTTTTTTTGTTCGTCGCGAAAAACTATCTAGTTCTGCACTACGTCGCCGGAATTTCGAATTTTGCCTTTTAAGGGGGGGAAAGGGGGGGTTAATGCTCGAAAAACGTGCGTTTTTGGGCATAATCTTGTGTACTCTGCACAGGCCTTAGTTCTCAAACGATTTTCGTGGTTCTTTTTTCGTTTGACGCGAAATACTATCTAGTTGTGCACTACGGCGCCGGAATTTTGGATTTTGCTTTTTAAGAGGGGGAAAGGAGGGGTTATTGCTTAAAAAACGTGCGTTTGCGTGCATAATCTTGTAAACTCTGCCCAGGCCTCAATTTCCAACCGATTTGCGTGTTTCTTTTTTTGTTTGACTCAAATAACTTCCGAGTTGTACATGATTTTACCAGAGTACCAAAATTCGCAAGGGGAGGGGGTGAGTGGGGGGATAATATTCACAAAATATCCGATTTTTCAATATTTTGGTTCCTTTACTGCTTACTAATTGTACCCAAGCTTTGAAATTGAGGAAAAATTCTCATTATACCTCCGGGTTTTCATGAATTATTCTCTGTACCACCATGGAACTAATAGTGGTGCCACCATGGTGCCATGATGCCATAAACCACTTATTTCGTGTTTTTTTTTTTGTGTTTCACATTGAATACGGATGTGAACTCCGACGGACTGCCTACCAAAACTAACAGATGAAAGTTCAATGTTACGACGTATTTCTGCTTTAGTGTCAGACTGGCACCATTGTTGGCGTTGGGGAGGTGGTGGTGTGGGGGGGGGGTGAACTCGAATTCGCATGTTGGGTATCGTAGATCATGGATTTTAAAATGCTCTTCAGATTCGAGGCTCCCATGCCGCTAGAAATGTTAAGGTGGATAATGGTGGGGGGGGGGGGGTCAGTATTTCTTGCCTAAAGTAATAAATAAATTACATCGAGCGAAACAGTTTTATCACTTAACAACTGGTTAAACTGATCTAATGCTTATCCAATGGGACGTCCCCTGGAATGCATGCATTACTAAACAATATGTTTTGAGTTGTGCCTTTACTCTAGGACGGGTGCGATATATTGAATTTGACAACCATTGATAGATAAATCATAAAGAAGTAACTCACCGTCTCGATCTGGCCATCGCAACACTTTTCATTCTTGACCATTGCACTAACACCACTAGTATCACAATTTACTGACAATTGGCACAACACAATGAAAACGGGAGGAGGACGATACAAAAGACTCCACTGCAACACCATCTTCAGACGAGGGGACGCACATTCAACGATAACACATTCGTGGATTACGACGTGGAGCTGTTCTTCATTCAAAACAAAGCCAACTCAGCAATGCAGGACACAGCAAACTATCATGCGATTTCCTGCCACAACGTACACAAGACGAAATCCGAAATAAAATAGATTGACCAAAGCCAAAGCCACGATTTGAACGTACCTAATACATTGTACTTATTTGGCTGATAAGAGATTCATCATCACTCACAAACCCTCGATTTATGTTACCTGAACTTCCACCCCGCCCGCGTTGGAAAATGTAGTTCCGATTGCACATGCGTTCATCCACCAACACTTTTTCATCTTCGATAGCACACGCGACATCTTGCGGTGTAGCTGACGAACTACCAACAACTTTTTTCGCCTTCCGCCCATAGAGCTTGCAGCTTGATCAATTGCGACTTGCGACCACGTTCCTTACCACTTTACTAGCTTCCTCGAAGGATTATCACCTTCTTCCAACAAACAACGAGTTAATTTATAATCGTTCGTTTCTTAAACCACTCACTAAACGATCGCGCAAAGCTGATGAATTCACAACAAAGTGACAAGTAGATACCGTCAGCCGGGGTGATATGGATACTCTGGAGGCAGCAACGCTTTTAGCGATTGCAGCGCTACCTGGTGACGTTTTTATGTGATCTGGTAGCAGAATATTGAACTAGGTATTTTGCTTCACCACCTTCATCCATGATTCAGTCGATCCAAGGATGTTAGAAGGTCATCCATGAAGATTATCAGATCCATAGAAACGCCTCACTTTTGTGTTGTTTGTTTACGTTCATCTGTGTAGCCAACCTATGACCAGAAAACTTGATCTGCGTATTTTGCTTCCTCACTACCGAAGGTAGGGAAGCTTTGTATTCGTGAAAGAAGTGAAAAAAAATGTCCTCCAAAATCAAAATTTCCACTTGCTTTTTGCGTTTTAGAGCTTCCCGAACAATTTTGGTTCCGTGTCTGTCGGTCTGTCTGTGGTCAATCCTTGTCCTGGGCAAAACTATACTAACCTGTGGTCCGATTTTGATGAAATTTTCAGGGATTGTGCGGGTTAGGTCCTAGACGGTCCCCTATCAATTTCAGCACCTTCGGACCAATAGGAGCGAGTGCGCATGCGCAAACATGAATTTCCTGGAACCTCGGTTTCTAATGAACCGATTTTGCTCAAATTTGGAGGTTAGTTAGGGTCTAACTTCTAAGAGACACCCTATAAGTTTCAATCAAATTGGTCAAGCAATAGCCGCTGCGCATGCGCGAACTTTAAATTTATTGTTACAACCAAAACTCCGCAACTATTCAACCAATTTCGGTGAAATTTTCAGGGATTGTGTGGGTTAGGTCCTAGACGGTGGACCGCTAAATAAAATAATAAAATTCTACGTTTAATTTTAAACAAAACTCAAATTACGAGTATATAACAAATTAATACCCATAATCCTAATACGTACACCTATTATAGTTTTAGTATTAATAATAATAATCATTATCGTCATAACTTCGTAGTTTTATTTTATACCTACACTCTTTCGTTCTTTTATTCCAGTGGTTAATATACCACAACTATTTACAACACTATTATAAACATTAATACCTGCAACCCTATCCCGCATATTATCGCCAATATTTTGGTATTCAATAACTCTTTGAATCATAATTTTTTCGCCAACTGATTCGTATAGAATCAGAACGCCAAGAACGTCCCGTTACAATGAGTGAGGAAGCTATACTGCCCACCCAACTTGGCAGACGTTTTTATCACATCAACAACTTCTCATGAAAAGAGATCGATTTTGTGTTTTGTTTCAACTTAGAACCCCCCTTGTCAATGATTGATTTTGTGAATTTCGGAGTTTTCGAGGGATGGAGTGGATCGGGAGAAAATGCCTCGAAATTACCAGGTCATTGGGCATCTCAAAAGAGCACGAGCACTTATTACTTGGGACACTGTCAATGATTATTTTACTGAACTGAAGAACAGTCAAAAAAGAAAATGAAAGGTTAAAAAAAAGAAAAGGGCTTTGAAATGAGGAAGTTGACGGTGCATTCAGGCTTCGATGGAGTGAAGCCTGAATGCACCGTCAATTTCCTAATTTGAAAGCCCTTTTCTTTTTTTAACCTTTCATTTATTCGATCTTCTATTTTAAAAAATAATTTTAGTGATTCATTTCACCTCGTTACTGGATTGGAGTGAATTTTACATCGGTTTTTGGCTTTGATCCATATCACCCCGACTAACGGAGTGATACATATGGATAATGTTTCATTAAAAAAATTAAAGTGAAAAAAGGTGCAAATCACAAAAATTGACATGGGACCGTCTTCTTGACATCTCAGAGAATCTATATTCGGAAAGCCAGCTCGCTCTAAAAACAGTGGGGTCTAATTTTTCGAAAAAAACTGCAAAAAATGATCCATACCTATCACCCCGGTTGACGATACTTGATTGCAACGTACTCACCCGGAGTTTCAGTGGTTCGACGAACTTGTTGATTGAAGGAGTACTTTCCAGACTTCAAAGTAACGGAAGGGAAGAAATGATCCGCTAATTGTTATACCAGCCTCATAGCGTGCTTCAAGTGGTGTTCAATAAATCCTTGACGGTGGTAAACCCGTTCGGAGGAAGGAGACAAATGATGGCGGCAACTCTCTTCTCCTTTTCTGTACCCTTCAGACTGGTTCTCTCTGTAAAGTTGTCCATCGAATTACTCTCTGGTTCGTAGAACAATATTCCGATGAATGAAGACATTGTGGTTGAACTTTCAGTCCCGGACGGAGTCGGTAGGTAATTAGCCCTCCATAGGTAAGTTCATCAAAAAGGTGATTTCGGGTAAGTATCGTGAAAATTACGACTCGTCCACAATTTGCTCTGAAAAATAACTTTATTAATTTTCTTCTTAGTTAAAATCACTTTTGACTCATAGCTGACTAGTTACTGAATTATTCGAAATATAAAAAACATCAAAATACAACAACGGTAGTATTTTAGGCAAAATCAAAAGTTGATCTATAAATCAAGAGTTAAGGCTCTTCTGTAGCCTTGAAAAAGCATTTTATTATCAAAATTTTCAGTTCGTGCTTGAGAGTTACTCATTTTAGGACTCTAGAAACAAAATGTAAGTGAAATTTGCGGAATCCTACAATAATTCGAGGCAGGACGAGCGAAGTTGGGTGAGGTAAAGTTCGTAAATATCACGACTGATACACTGTTTCGGGAAGTTCTACGCACATTGCCGGCTTGGAAACAACTGGCTATTGTCACGTGGAAGAGTTAGGAAGGTAGCAGGACGATCGCCCCTCCATCATTAAGGTTTCTGTGAATTACAGCAAATCGTTTCTGAGGCCGTCGTGATTTTTACGATACTTACCTACGGAGGGTTAAAATTGAACCAATGCGGAATTGACTGACCGAAGGCACGGATAGACGGCTACCCGGGCTCTGCACTTCAACGATGTGGTTGAGTTGAGACCACTTTACAACAAATTCCAAGGTAGAAACGATCCTCGTCGTCATTGTTATGTCACGACGATGCCAACGGATTGATACAATGGACTACTGATGATTGCACTTGAACACATACACCGAAATTACTCGCACTGGGGAACACACGAACCACGAAGACGAATCTCGACTTGGGATGGAACATCGATATCGATACTATCGAATCATCGATGTTTCTGATATATCGATTATTTCGCCGATGTTATCGATGTGTCGTTGGACTTGGTGTGATAAGATCGTTTGATAAATTTGAACTATTATTAGAGGTATTAAAGTAACTACAAGGAAACCAGAAAAAAACCAAACTCCAGACCAGATAATTTCATTGAATTTACATGGAATTAGAAAAACAACTCCTACCTATCATTCAACATCTTATATAACAAGATAATGATTATGGAAAACATTAAGAAAACAATTCTATGCGTGAAAGGATAATTGAAATGGGAAAGGTACTTACGGGATATCGAAATGAACAAATAATATGAATAAGCGGAAAAATTATTTCGAATGGAAAAAAAAAAAATTAGAAAACATTCTCATCTAATGAATGGAGCAGCTTCTTCAGGCTTTTCCCTTTGATTCTATGTCGTTGCGAAGTGGGAATTAATTTCCGCATGCAAAAATATCGTGTTCTTCACACGATGTTTCATCGGTATCGATGTTGCTAAGAAATCGACATCGATGTTTTCCGTTCGATGTCGCATCTCTAATCTCGATTGGGGAAGCAATTCAACATGGCTCCCATGAAGAGAGGGTAACATTGGGAATGCGCATGCGCCACACTTCTCTACAGATACATTGAAAGTTGAGTTTTGTTATTAACCCTAGGGCTGCACACCATGTTTTGGATTATTATTTTCAATAATGAACCTTTGGAATCGACCAAGAAAAACAAATGGTACGTAGAATCCAAAAATCGAATAAAAATTTGGCCATCAGTCCGCTGTACGTGGCACTTATGCCACTTAGCATTGACCAATTTTGATGAAATTTGGTATTTAGGCTCCATTCGAGGTCTAGTTGTGCCCCGAAGATTTTGGTTTATGTAGGTTACTTCTAAGGGTTCAAAAATCAATTTTGAAATTTTGAAAACGCCCTTACTCAAAAAAGTTTGATATAAAGGTATTGTTTTTCCTTCAATAATGTCAAAATTGACCCCACAACTCTCAAGTGCTATTGAAATTCAAAAAAATACCAAAATATAAATATCCAAACTCATCCCAGTCATTGAATACAAAAAAGGGGGAATTTGACAACTTGCATCCCCTATCTTTAATTTTGAGAAAATTTCTAAAACTTCAACACCTGAAAATTGCTAAAAACTCTTCAAATAACGAAATGACATCACGTGAATCCGCCTTGAAAAAAATGGAAATAAACGTGGTTTACTAGAATCCATATTCTGCGCAATATTGGTTGTTAGGCAACTTTGCGCGCCCGCTGAATGTGTTGCGCGTGCTATAATCAAGAAATGAGGAATAAAAAATTGATAGAATTTCGCCTAGAATCCAAATTTGCATTTAAAAAAAAGATTCCCATTTGAAAAAACAAAGTTGGTATGCGTTGAGCAACACATAATCAACAACGTTATCATACATGAAATCTTCGGAAAAACAAAAAAAAAAAAAAAAAAACACGGAGAAAAAATTACCACAGAAATTACGGTTTTGCACTGGCGCAGTCGGTAGGAAGTGCAAGCAACCGATTTGCTTGTACAAAAATGTATTCTATTATTTGCATTTTCACAGATATAAAATGAGATGTACTAGGTGAGAAAACCAACTCAACTCTTTATTCTAACATTTTTCTAGGAGCTTCTTTCAAAACTCCTTGGTTATTATGAAATAGCATATGGTATGATACTACACTGAAGAAGTGAAAATCATTATTCAACTAAGTAGTAACATTCCCCTTGTTAGAGAGATCATTGCTCCTGCTCCTGATTTTTTCCTTTTTTCCCCAAAGTCAAGATGTATACAATCAAATGGTGCTTGAGCTTTGATTGGAATGATCATTGAATCTTGGCGCGATATGTAAATTTGGTGGTTTGACATATATTCTAGTGTGTATTGAGAACTTCAATTTATTATTCTAAGAGTCGAAAATCGCAGTCGAGAATCCGCCATAAATTCGCCAAAAACGCACTCACCCCGTACTTTTGTTACTCCTGGTGGCAAGTGCGTTCGTCGAAACAGGGCAAGTGTGTTCTCTCAATTTCCTCTTCAATACCTACTTGAACAGTCCTTGCCTGGTATACGAGGGTATACGTATTATCAATGATGAAGTACTTTCGCTGCGTTCTACGGTATTATCTTCTCGTAAAATGCAAGTGAGGAGTTTTCTTTCAAACGAGCTTGTATCAACTTTTTGTGTTTCCATTCAAAGTTTTGTGGAAAATTGAAAAAAAAACTAATTTTAAGGCGAAGGAAGTTGTCCAGGGTTCCCAAATTTTGCAAATAGTTTGTTTATAGAGCTTTTGATTGTAAGACATTTCGAAATTAATTTTGGCATGCGTTTTGAGGGAGACACGGCCATTTCTTATTTGGATATAAACCCATTTGATAAAAAATGAAGGATATGATCCACTTTAAAAAAAATCGAGTTTTTGGTTGTCTGAAGAAAAGTCTCATTTTCATTTTATTTTTTTTGTTTACCCATTATTTTCAATAATGAACCTTCGGAATCGAGGAAGAAAAAATATTCTAACCCCCCCATTAAATTTGAAGGTTTACGTTTCAAGGTATCTAGAATCCGAAAACAAAACTTAAAAAAAAGTGTTTATTGAAAACAACGGGATGGATATAAGCCGTTTTGTCGGCCAACCCGATGTTTAGTAAGCTTTTAAAGCGGGATACAAACCATTTCGGAAGGAATTCAACTCGTGAGGTGATAGGCCTTGTCCCAAAGATTTAGAATCAGTGAAAAAAACAAAAAGTGTAACAAATGGATATAAGAAGAAGAAAAATGAAAGAAAGCTCTTCAAGTACTCTCACCTACTAGCATCATAAAGCCTACCTCAAGATCTTTCACCATAGAATAGAGAAATTTCTGTTACAAATGTATGGTTTTCATATGCACGGGTCTGTAGTTTGGATAGTTGTAGTTTTGCACTTGTACGGGGTTGTCTGCCTTTCCAGGATGGTATTTCTATCATCTGATCCTGAACAGTTCGATTCCCATGAACATCCAGAGGTCGTTCAAGATGTTTTTCAAGGGGTGCAGTATGAAGACGCCCTCTCCGAGGAATCTCTGAATAATTTCAACTAGGAGTTCAAGGTCAGCGGGTTTCAAGGGATGCCGAACGTTTAATTTTTCACAACTTCAAGCAATTTCAGGCGAAATACCTGTTGGTTCGACTAATTTAGTGTTCTGCCGCAATATTAAAGTTCCTTTCATGCTGCCATTTCACTTCAAATTGCCGTTCTTTTTAAATAACGTGAGGAGGATGCATTTTTATAAGGAAAACCCAATTTTTATAGGCAAAAACTATAGGTTGGCGGAAAAAGTGCGTTTCCCAGAGATTTTTAGAAATTAGCGTTTCTTTCTCTTTCGGTGGGTACTAACATACAAATCACTTTACCTCCTGATCAGACATTAAATACAAATCATCACGATGAAAACCTTTTTAAGACGAACAAGTTTCAAGTTTTGTGGTCTACCACAGTGGAACAATCCCCACCTCACCCTACCAAATATCATCAAAATCGGTTCATGTTAACTGAGGAATGTGCCGCAAAACGGCGGACGGACGGAAAAACTTTATTCGAATTTTAGATTCTACGTAGAAACGTAAACCGGCAAATTTTCAGAGGGGAAGGGTTAATAAAAATGTTTTCTTGTTCAATTCCGAAGGTTTATTATTTCAATAATAAACCAAAATTTTATGTCCAGTCTACGTTACATTGATGTACTTGAATATATTTCACTTGAATAATAACCTTCTATTTCATGAATACTCACCAACTGAGTACCTGCAAGTATATTTCATAACAATAATGATTAATCTCCAAATACGTATTTCGGATGTTATGCTCGGATTTTATCCATCATCTTTTTCATTTCAATGTAACATAATGATCTGGTTGATGTAGAAATAAAAACGCGAAATACTCGTCTGGAGTACTGAAAGGGTTAACAACCAAAAGAGTACATTGATGCAGCATGAGTTAATGAGCGAATTTTTAGAGAAATTTTCCAAGCTATTGTTAAGAAAATCTAAATGTTAGCTACATAAGAGTGTAGTAACTTGTGGGTGTGGCACATAGCACGAATCGTTAAAATTATACAATCAACCGCTTAGTTACTTATTCTTAAAAAGCCCCAAAAAATACTCTTCTTGTCACCCCGAACTTAGAGTACCCACTACCCACACGTACAATATGGCCAACGATTGTATATTGTTGTTTTTTTTTGGATTTTCAGTATACCATACCAACATACTGTAAGCACAGGGTCTATTATGAAGATATTATGAGTCCATTTTCATGTTATACTCGTCTCGCCGAACTCAGGGTGCCCACTAGGCTATTGCGTTTGTGGGTACAACGAATGTACGCAGGTTTTTGTTATTTATATAAATTGTTTATATACGTATATACTTAAACTTTTTCGACAACTTTTGACCTCCGAAATGTAATTTATATTAGCAATTTTATGCTATCATTATGATAATAATATGCACAACAATTATAAGAACACGATTTTTGGCCTATTGTTTTGAAATTTTGATCCCTTAGGGTTGTCCAAAATTCCTGGCTTACGATTTCGTCTTTTAATTTGATATTATGAACATTTTGGTAAAAATCTAAAATTTTTGGGAAACAATTACTTGAGTTACCCCCGGTTGACAAATTAAGGGTGTAAGCCAAATAGGTCTGCCACACTAAAGGAATCCATTCTATAACTAATTTGCAACAAAAACTGCATCTAGATTTTTTTTCTAGAGGCTTTGTTTCCGAGTTATTTCAATTTTAAATTTTTTTCATGATTTTCACCTCACGTGATTAAAATGGTCGTAACTCCCTAAATCTGCTGGGTAAATTAAAAATTGAGGATACCGTTGAAAAGACCAATGCATTTCCTATCGGATAGATGCCTTACCTTTTTTTGAGTCAAGGTTTAATGCCCTCTGAAAAAAAAATTTTACCTAATTTGGGAAACCTCAAACCTTTTCAATAGGACAATAAACTACAAAAACCATTATTTTTTCAAGATGCAAGAACGGTAAAAACTGCGCCAACATCTCATTATTCCAACGGTTTAGTCATTTTTATTTTCAAAGTGGGTCTTCTTACAGAAATGAAGATTTTTAATCACAGGAATATGTTTCTATGATTAAGAATAAGATTAAATTCGTATTCACCCTTCAAAAGTATGATTAAAATCATAATCACTGTTTGAATTTTTCAAAAGCTTTTATTGCACCGAGTAGACTCATTAACAATATAAATCTGACTTATATTACTACAATACATTTTTCAGGACCTAAGATACGTAAGTTAGTCCCGTGTCTCTTGAAACTATCACATTCACTTCTTACACAAGTTCATGCGGTTGTAGACGCTTAACACGTCGACTGCGAGTCACGCGCCTGGCGCGTCAGAGTAGTTTTTCCTGGGGTGCTGATCACGCGCCTGGCGCGTCAAAGACTTCATGAATTCCGGTTCAAAGAACAGCTATACCATAGGATGTTTGTGTTATTTTAAAAAGACGTTCAGGTTGGTAGGAAAAATTGGTAGATTTGATTCCACAGTGAACGTGTTAAGACGTGGAGTTAGATCTTGCACAACTTGGAGCTTTACAGCTTCCTCATTCACATGATCTTTCAGTCTGGCAAGATGAGCCGTTGCTCGCTTTTCAATAACTTCATCCACACTGTCCACTTGAAGTTGGCGGAGGAGAGCATCATTTCGGAAGTACCACGGCGCATTAGTGATACATCGTAGTGCAGAGTTCTGGAAACGTTGGATGATCTGTCTATATTGGTTGGAGCTGTGCAGCCCTACAACTGCACCCCTTACATCCAAACTGGCTTGAGTGCTTGACTGTACATAAGCAGCTTGTTACCGATGGTCATGGTGGAACGTAGGCCGATCAGCCTGTACATGTTTCTAAATTTCAATGCGAGCTCAGTCCTCTTCTTTTTGACATGTTCCTTCCACGATGGAAGGAAGAAAAGAAGAAAAGGAGGAAGACTGTGATGTTGGGAAACTGTCGTCATTCTAGCAACATGCTTTCCGTCGTTAGATACATCAAAAAAGCGTCTACCAAGTGGGTGTCGCACATAGCTTCCTCGTATCCATAACCCGATTATACAGATGATCCGATGCATAGTAGTTAATCTCAAAATACCAATTTCAAGTACCTTTCACTACCCTCATAGGGGACCATCTACACGCTAATCTGGACAATCCTGGAAAATGTCATCAAATTCGGACGAAAAATGTAAGTGTTATGGCTATTACAAGGATTTTACGTATGCGCATGCGCAGAGGCTTCTGTAAATTTTAAGGCCTTGATTATCATTGGGGACCATCTACAACCTAATCCGCGTAATCCCTAAAAATGTCATCGAAATCGGGTAGAAAATGTGGAAATTACGTCTGTTACAAGGAATTCACGTTTGCGCATGCGCAGTCACTTCTATCAGTCCGAGGATGATGATTTTCTTAGGGGACTGTCTGCACCCCAACCCGCACAATCCCTGAAAATTTCATCGACATCGGACAATAACTTCGTATAGTTATGCGCGTTACAAGGAATTCATGACAGACGCACAGACAGACAGACACGGAACCAAAATTGCTCAGAAAGGCCTAAAACACAAAACGCGAGTGAAAATTTCGATTTTGGAGAACTTTTTTTTTCGTCCTTGAAAAGTGAAGACAAAGCTATCTTGGTAGACTCGGATGCAAAATCCCGGAAGATGTAAAAGAGGAAGAAGAAAGAAAGGAAGAATGTGGAAGAAGGAAGATAAAAAGGAAAATGTGATGTTGGGAAAATGAAGAGGGAAGAACGTGATGTTGAGAAACTGTCGTCATTCTAGCAGTATGCTTTCAGTTGTTAGATACATAAAAAAAAATCCCGTAGCTGTTTCAGTTCTGGTTCTGATAAACACCTAATTGTGCTGTCTTTTGAAACTTCACACAAAAAGTAGTGAAATATATAGTTGTTTTCTAAATCATTGTCTCTCTTTCCAACAATATTATCGCTTCGGTGATTTTGAACACCCGCTCAAGTGTTGACGTATCACGTTGGAGTAGTCGAGTGACGGAGCTCAGTCTGCGTTGACACGACGAGCGGCCACCTGAAGGGAACTGCCGTCGGGGTGTCGCGTAAACACTCTGGAAGCGCCGTTTATGCAAACCGCCCGTCGCCTCCTCCGCCGAGGATCTCGGGATGGACGGGTGGGACACTCAGGTAGACGAGGTGGCGGGGGAGGCGTGGGCTCAGGAGGCATCCCTATCATAACGATGTTATCTTCATCTCCCCCTTGACAGATACGCCTCCCTGATTTATGTCACGGCGACTCCGCTCTGACTGGCGATAGCGGCTGAGATGACGACGATCTGGTCGATCTCTAGACCTACTCCTCGCAGTCACCGATCATCGACAGTCATCCAATAATGAAACTCATTGTGGAAGAACTGAAGAATGCACTATGCAGTGTGCCCCAGTTAAGAACTGCAAAACGTAGGTAGTCGATTCCAGAGATGGGCGAATTCTAATTCATAAATAAAATAATAATCGTATCTGCGATTTTATGAATATGAATACGAATACAATCTTATTCACACCTTGAATACGATTTTCCCCCGTATTCGTATTTTGAATACGATTTTATGATTTTTTCTATGATTTCCCTAAAAATCTAATTTTTTTAACGATTTTTCCTGAAAATCATAAGTTTTTTATGATTTTCACCCGAACTCTGGACATATTTATTACCTAACATTGTCA
This sequence comes from Apolygus lucorum, assembly GCA_009739505.2. Lineage (NCBI taxonomy): Eukaryota > Metazoa > Arthropoda > Insecta > Hemiptera > Miridae > Apolygus > Apolygus lucorum. The sequence continues at coordinate 28,178,586 of CM019167.2, forward strand.
AAATAATCAATCAAAATTCGAAACGCTCACAAATTCTTTTAGGATTTTTCACGCAGAATCGAATGAGACCAACCCCAGGTCGCTACGACTAACATTATTGAAACTACTACGAAATTTCCGCTGAAAATCGTAAATTTTTTTACAATTTGCAGTGAAAATCATAAAAAATTATGATTTTTATTGGAATTTTGGTCGTGTCCATTCCCTAAAATTGTCAAAATAATCAATAAAAATTCGAAACGCTCACCAATTTTTATAGGATTTTTCACGCAGAATGGAATGAGACCAACACCAGGTCGCTACGACCAACTGAATAGAAAGTACGTCGAAATTTCTGGTAAACATTTTTTGATGATTTTCAGTGCAAAGCGTTAAAAAACACGATTTTCAGCGGAATTTTCGTCGTAGTTTCTATACGGTTGGTCGTAGCGACCTGGGGTTGGTCTCATTCGATTCAGCGTGAAAAATCCTATTCGGAAATTGTGAGCATTCGAATTTTGATTGATTATTTTGACAATGTTAGGTTAGAAATATGTCAAGAGTTCGGGAGAGAATCATAAACAAAGTATGATTTTCAGGGAAAATCGTAAAAAAAATTAGATTTTTAGGAAAATCATAGAAAAAATCATCAAATTGTATTCAAAATACGAATACGGGGGAAAATCGTATTCAAAGTGTGAATACAATCGTATTCGTATTCATATTCATGTTCATATTCATACCTGTTTTCGTATTCATAATAATAAAATCGCAGATATGATTTGTATTCATAATCGTATTTATGAATAAGAATTCGCCCATCTCCGGTCGATTCTACAACTACTTCAAGACTTAGTAAAATATTGTCTCCAATTTTTTATTTTTTTTTTAATTTTAATAGTTTTTTCTTGTTTTTGACCTTATGTAACTAAAATTACCATTTATAACAACCTTAATTTACCGCTAAAATGTAAGAAAGTCTGCCAAGTGGAAGTGGCTCATAACTTCGCTCGATTGCATGGATGATCCGATGCATAGTAGTTAAACTCAAAATATGAGTCTCTAAGAACCTCGCACTGCCCTCCATATTGTAATGTAACAAATTGGCACTACAAGACAGTTTTTGAATATTTTGTGAATAATATATTTTACACTTATTGATCATCACAACCCAAGTAAGAAATTAAAGTGAAAACATTTTCCCGTACACCACCTGTTGATTAAAAATACTGACGGGTGTTGAACAAAAAAGTAATGAACAACAATAAAAAATTATTATGTTGATGCAAGTTGATAGTTTGATTAGTTGAGTTGATGAACGATAAATCGCATGACTCACTTTGTTTGATGTGATACAGAGGAGGTGGAAATTTAATGCTCTTTCCGAGGGTATCCTCAAGTTGTAGTTATCACGCCAATTAAAGGAGTTAAAATCAATCAAATGACGTAAAGGTCAAAATCACGAAACAATTAAAATCGAAATAACTCGGAAACGAAGCCTCTAAAAGAGAATTCCTAATTGAAACATTTTGTTGCAAATTAGTTGTACTATGGCAGAACAGTTAGGCTTACACCCTGTATGTTCTCAGGTGAAAGGGAGCTTGAATCGCATAGGTCGAGGAAGTGAAAGTCATACCCAATCAGATTGAAGCAGATATAAGTGAATGGAGAACTTGAATCCTATTGGCTCAGAGGAGTCGTAGGAGTCTGGGAGGGTCAACAACAGCTAACAGATTTATATTTTCTCAAACCAATCATGAGTCAGCCGCGTAAAAAGCTTTTTGTCTGTGCAGTTCATCATCGGTTTTTCATTACGGTCGTTTTCACAGCCAATTTTGTGTCAGCTGCGAAAATAACCAATCATGTCTCCCAGAAATATTGATTTGTGGTAGAGCAATTGTTCATTAGAATACCAGTGCTTTCTACAGTGTTACTGGTTCTGTATAATGAATACCAACAGTTTTCGGAGTCCAGAACAAACAAAAAACGCTGCAAATTATTACACAATGGTTTATTATTTTTTATTTTTCTATATAGATCACTCGTCTGCAAAGCCACCAAACCATCCAAAATGAAGAAAAACATCGATCGCATTTCGGTCAGCTATAATTTGAACGGAGATTAGGTCTCTTTTGCGATTCACACTCGTGTTTCTGATTTATCGTACGTCCAAACTTTAAATTCTGTAAGTGAGCGAACGGTTTGTCCTACAGATCTCCGGATGGTCTCAAAAAATTCTAAAAATTCTATAGAATCTTAAATTGAAGGAAAACAATACCTTTATATCAAAATGTTTTGAGTTAGGGCGTTTTCAAAATTTCAAAATTCGTTTGAGAACCCTTAGAACTGATGTACATCAACCAAAATCTTCGGGGCACAACTAGACCCCAAATGAAGCCTACATACCAAATTTCATCAAAATCGGACTATGCTGAGTGGCAAAAGTGCCGTATAAGGCGTACGGCGGACGGACGGCCAAATTTTTATTCGATTTTTGGATTTTACGTACCTTGAAACGTTAACCATCAAATTTTGAGGGGTTGTTAAAATTTTTTTTTTCTTGGTCGATTCCAAAGGTTTGTTATTGAAAATAATAAACCAAAACGGGTTTTTGTTTCAAACGTCAGATTGATATTTGTGTTCCCTGCAAAATATTCAGTGACGACCCAATAGAATTGCCTATCACGCACAACTGAATCAGTTTTGCATCACTTTGAGGAGGGAAGATTGAACGACTCCAGTAGGAGCACGTTTTGCAGCACTGTGGTACACCAGCAATGCAGTCCCATAATGTTGCCACAGGGCGGGTAAAGCGTGAAATATAGTTTTTCCCGACACGTCCAGCTGGTGAACGGGCGTTCGGCTGGTTCTTGCGTTACACTTGGAATTAGAAACGATTTATCGTACCGAGAGAACGTAAACACCACCAGTCCCTCCCACTTCACTCTAGGTCATGTACCATTGTTTCGAAGGAAACTCACAACTGGCGAGCAATCTGTTCGTTTTCATAGTCATCTGTAGGCAGAACAGTCGAGAAAAGGGAATCATGAAGTACTTCAACAACAATGGGGACGGCACGATACTCCAAAATATCGATACTCCTTACGGTACGATACTTTTCAAAAACAATCGATACCAGATATATTTTTGATGCCGATATCTTAAGATATCGATACTTCGATATACATTGGCTCAAAGCATCGATACCACCAACCACCGATATTGCAAAATAAAAGTCCCCTGTAATTAAGAAGTAAAAATTGGAAAATTATAGGTATAGTAGAAGTTAACAATTTAAAACTTAACAATACATAATAATTTTATTTTGGTTCATTATTTTCAATAATGAACCTTTGGAATCGACCAAGGAAACATTTTTTTTTCACTCCCTCTCAAAATTTGTTGGTTTACATTTCAAGGTACGTAGAATCCTAGAATCGAATAGACATTTTTCCGTCCGTCTGCCGTCCGTCGTACGCGGCACTTTCCTTAGTTCACATGGACCGATTTTGATGAAATTTGGTATATGGGCTCCATTTGGGGTCTAGTTGTGCCCCGAAGCTTTTGGTTGATTTCAGTGACTTCTAAGAGTTGAAAAATAAGGGTAGAAATTTTGAAAATTTGAAAGATTGAAATTCAATTTAAGATACTTCAGGAACACGAGTGTGAATCACAAAAGCGGCCTAATCTCCTTTCAAATTTTATTTAACCAAAATGCGATCGCTGTTCGTTTGCGGAATGGAATGATTTTTTTTTCAACTAAAAATGTTATGGATCAAGTAATAAATCAGTTACATTTCAAATACGTTTTTAAAATTCATTAACAAATTTACGAAAAGTTTCAGTAAACCAAAATGATTGGTTAAACAAAAAAAAAAAAAACTTCATAGGGCACACGCGAGATTTCTAATTTGAGAAAAGTTATCAATTGCGCAGTGTTTGGTGTTGAGGTACGTGAAAAACCACGCGGAAGGAGAACCCTAACAACCAAAAGAAACGTCTGCCAAGTGGGTGTGGCACATAGCTTCCTCGTATCTATAACCAGACTGTATAGATGATCCGATGCATAGTAATTAATATCAAAACATATGAGGGTAGTTCACTGCACCCCAATCCGCATAATCGCTGAATAACGTTGGGAAATGTAGAAATTATGGCTGATTTCACGTTTGCGTATGCGCACAAAATACTTTCAATTGGGTGCTGTAATTTCAATAGGGGACCATCTCTACCCCAACCCCAATAATTCCTGAAAATTTCATCGAAATCAGATGGAAAATGTAGAAGTTATGGCTGTAACAAGGAAATAAACGTTTGCGCATGCTCAATGGCAACTATCAATCTGGGGGGCAATGATTTTCATAGGGGACCATCTACACACCAACCTGCACAATCCCTGAAAATTTCATCGAAATCGGATGAGAATTGTAAAATTTATGGCTGTGGCAAGGATTTCATGACAGACACCGAACCAAAATTGTTCAGAAAGGTCTGAAAGGTAAAACGCGAGTGGAAATTTTGATTTTGGCAAACATTTTTTCTCAACCTTGAAAAGTGAAAACAAAGCTACCGCTATCTTGGTAGACTCGGAAGCAAAAGAATAGGAAATTTTGCCAATTTTACAAAAAGTCTTGATTTTTCGCCCATCAGGACCTCGAAAATAGTTTGTTGTAGGCAATAGAAAGATGGAAAATTTGACGCCCTTTCCAACGTTTCCCTTATTTTTTACATGTTTACGGTAAATTAAGGTAGGTAAGGTAATTTTAGTAGACATAACTGAAACACAAGAAAAAATCTTAAGATGGGAAATACTTGGAAAAAACAAGGGGTTGAAACAAAATTGCTAGGAGACATTTTCTCACTTAAATTAGTGGAAGAATCGACTCCAGAAGTTTTCCGGTCCTCAACATAGGACGCCTTAGAGTTTTTATAATCGCCGTTGTATCATCACCGATTGGAGTGGAGAGACCGCTCGGATATTTGTGCTGGTAGATAGTAGGTACCTACTCAGGCATCATTCCATGTTTTGAGTCAATATTTGCCATTTCGTCCGAATACTCACTTGGTAATAATGGACCGTCACAACTCATTTTTTTTAAAAGAAAATATCTAAAATTTTCGTACTTAAGTGAACTCATCTCAAGTTATTTACTGGTCGAACTAATTTCCCCACTACTCGTCACGTATGTTAGTTGACGTATGCATTTGCAATCTGTCCATGAATATTATCAATATCACGTTATTAGTTTGAGAGGGAAGGGGGAGATGATTGGGGTACTAATGAGGCTTCCGTCCGCGAGCGTTTCACCCGCAGCGGGACCATCGATTGCCCGCCGAACTTGTACCGTCGTGGGAGGTTGGAGTTCGTGAAGTTGATTCGTTTTCCTCTCCCTCTGCTTCGCCCACGTTGTCATGACATCGGTTTTGACAAGATAAAACACCGTCGGTTCATTATGTATTGTGACCGAAAATGATGGATGACGTTTAAATGTAATTCATGGGCTTTTGTTGAGCATCTTCGCCCCGGAAATCAATTTCGTTTCGGCGTCGGAATCACAAAGGCCGAGCTGGCTGTTGGGACTGAGAAGAAAAGAAGAAACATCGTGGCAACAAGCGAAATCGCGGGTCGATACATTTCTATCTGGTTTTTCGAATCTATAAATGCAGTTTTTCATGTCACTTTCTCCCCATTTTCTTTAGCCCAGGGCGAATCGACCATCAGGTTCCGAAACTCACAAACCACTTTGATCTTCACGCCACTTGAAAATCTCGTGTCTTGATAGAATGCTATTTTCCACGAAATCATAATGCAAGAAAACCACATTCTTTTCTATTGTAAATAAATAAGCTACAGTTTATATTTCATGTAATCTAAATAGGATGTATAAATCAGGTCGGTATTTTCCACGTCTTCCAGTAACAAGTCATGACTACATCAATTAAAAATTATTATTAAATATAAAAACATAATGTTTAGTAATGCATGCATTTCAGGGGATGTCCCAATGGATTTGGGAATACCAAACAGTAAGGGTTAAAACGTAAAGTTTTATTTATTTTTTACTTCGCTCAGAACAGTTTTCCCCACTGTAATTTCAGTTAGTGTGTTTGATTGAACAGAGAAAAGGTTCAGTGATAGAAACAAATTTTCAAAGTCAACCACTTTAATAAGATGATTATGTCCAGACACATTCCGGATTTCGATATGAAATGAATTATTTCTGGGTATACGTAATATACCCATCTGATGGTATGGTAGGTATCTATCGGAAAACTTGGTACAACCACCAAAAAATGAACAGTTTAACTAAGAATATGTTGTTGCTAAAGGAGCTCCTCCTACCTCTATAATTGTCAGTGACAAATCTAAAATTGGTAATAGGGTGACTGACCAGGACGATGTCTCACACGGTCAACGCAATGGCGTTCTGCGGGGGGATTCGTGTCGTTAACGAAGGTCTTGAAGGTATTCCAACTACTTCGGAAATGGTTACTTGGAAACCCAACAGAAAAACCTCGGCGAAGAAACGATGAGAGCGGCGAGAGCGATGCAGAGTGTTGCAGTGGAAGCTAAACAGAAGAAAATAATGCACTTCCGTCAGAACACTGTCGTGCAAGTGAAGGACACGTGGGGAATCTGGCAATACGAGTAGGTACTTCGTACTTACAGACAAATCCGATTATATGAAGCGCAGTTGTGATGGTAGCAGCTCTCCAGGAACAGAGGACCGGGATACGGAGACCCAGAACTGACCTTCAAGTGAATTTGAGGATATTTCGGAGGATTCAGAGACTTCCGAAAAATATTGAGAAATTGTTGGCGCTTGGCTGATGAAGACGAGAAGAGACAGGGCGATGGACTGACCTTCTGGTGGGAGGGAGAGAATTGAATTGAAAACAACTTTATTTATAAATCTGGCGAGATTAGGAGAGAGAGAGAGAGAGAGAGAGAGAGAGAGAGAGAGAGAGAGAGAGAGAGAGAGAGAGAGGGAGTATATTTGTGGAGATACATTGTAAATCACAATTGTCAAACATGTAAATAATGGAAATTAGGAAATAATAACAATTTTTCCTTGTCATGAGTATTCATTGTGTGAAAATGAAATGTTCGCCAGGTGTGAGGGGGCTCTTACGACTCCCCCCCGTGCCGGCCGGGGTCTACCCAACCGGCCACGGGTCCCACCCACCATGGCGGCTTCCTACCCAAACAGAGGGAAGACAACCCACCCAAGCAATAAATAAATACATCAAAATAATTCATATAAACAATCACTCAATAAATTACAGACACACTAGCTCACGTACACAAACACAAAGACTACAACTAAGTTATCTACAAAAAAAAAAAAAAAAAAAAAAAAAACATTGATGAGGGACAAAACTTTATCTCGTAAATATATCACAATAGCCTGGACGGAGTACTTTTTAAAGAATATTCCCCTGCCAGCTTTACATAGCAATTAGAAAGCACACAAAAATAGGGTAAGTAATCAATATGCCCATAAAATACTCCAGTACTACGTATACAAAATTCCTTGATTCGTCTACTAGCATTACTATTTACACGAGAGGGCTTTCTTATCAGACACTATAAAATCATTCACATTATAAAAAGCTTTTTGACATAGAAATGTTTTTATTCCGCTCTCAGTTTTCCATAATCTTATTCCATGCAATTAGGCGGCAAGCAGTGAAATAATTGTATGCCCCAATAATTCTTAGCATTATCACATCTTTTTATCCAATTTCTTTTGATTTCCAACAAATTGGACCCTCTGGTATTGTAATAATCGATATCATTTCTGATTCGATATTCAATAAAATGTTTCTTAATGCAGTATATACTTTCGAGGATGTACATTGACGACAATGTGAGAATGTTAAGCGATCTAAATTGTTGAATATATGATTCCGTAGTTTATTACACTATCCATCTCCACTTAATTTTTGTTTCAACATTCTCAGAAGGAACAGTAAGGAATCGCATTTTTTGCTATTTGTGAACAATGTTCACTGGAGACTGGGGAATGAGATTGGCGAATTGCGCAGGCGCGTATTCGACTGGGCGACTATTTCTGTCCCTCAAAGACGTCGACGATAAGGAAAGCAGAGTACGAAAGATAAAGGAGCAGTGGTTCTTCTTGTCTTGCCCTAACAGTGTTTGTATGTACATACTTGAAAGCATTTTGAAAACGGAGATCGTCGGTACTCAACACGTGTATTCGACCCCCCTCTTCACCCAGGGCCACCACAATGTTTTGGAATGCTATGAGAACCCCGAATTTTAACAGCATCCGAAAATGCATTATCTATGATACCCAACAAGCAGAATTCGAGTGTATTCAAGGTGAAACACCCAAAAACTGACGCCTTGACGTTTTCGATGTCCCGACGCCACTGCTTCTAAGCAGTAGACTAAACTGCCACGATGGCATAGAGAATAGATTATGAAAACCCAAGGCTTTATTGATTATGTTTCTGTTTGATTGTTAAATGAGCTTGAATGCAATTAGTAAGTCCCATTGGGAACCACTCGCATATTTCCCTTGCAAATTTTGACATCTGGGGAAAGTAATGTATAATTTTAAAGTTTCCGAGTAAAAAAAAATCGTGCAACATGCCAATATCGATATACGGAATGTTTTCCAGGGAAGCCACCTCGAAACTCCAGTCGATGGCTCTCCTTTTTGGCATATTGACATTTTATTTCAATACTTTGGCACATAAACGAAAAACGCTGCAAATTATTACACAATGGTTTATTATTTTTCTATAGATCACTCGTCTGCAAAGCCACCAACCATCCAACATTAAGAAAAACATCGATCGAATTTCGGTCAGCTTTAATTTGAACGGAGATTAGGCCTCTTTTGCGATTCACACTCGTGTTTCTGATCGTACGTCCAAACTTTAAATTCTCGTAGTGAGCGAACGGTTTGTTCTACAGAGCTCCGGGTGGTCTCAAAAAATTTTAAAAATTCTATAGAATCTTAAATTGAAGGAAAAACAATACCTTTATATCAAAATTTTTTGAGTTAGGGCGTTTTCAAAATTTCAAAATTGATTTTGGAACCCTTAGAAGTGACCTACATCAACCAAAATCTTCGGGGCACAACTAGACCCCAAATGGAGCCTACATACCAAATTTCATCAAAATCGGTCAATGCTAAGTGGCAAAAGTGCCGTAGTACGGCGGACGGCGGACGGACGGCCAAATTTTTATTCGATTTTTGGATTCTACGTACCTTGAAACGTAAACCATCAAATTTTGAGGGGGTGTTAAAATTTTTTTTTCTTGGTCGATTCCAAAGGTTCATTATTGAAAATAATAAATCAAAATGGGACATCCAAATCGGTGACTTGAACTATTAACTAAATCGATGGTTTTCCAGACAAGCAATACTTAACCTTCCTAAACTTTTTGGCAATAGTTTTTCAACAGATTTTCAGTATTTGTGGATTCTAAATTCTGAAGCGGCTATTTCCAATATTGTCTACATACATTTTCAGTGAAACTACCTCTGTTTACGTGTCTTAACTGATCGACAGTATCTCCTTACTTCTCTTTTTTGTGGGTATTTTTGTAGTTATTTCAACTTTTTCTATAAAAGAGTGACTTTTCTAGTCGAATCTGTATTTTAGAATTATTTATTTAATGTATGTTTCCTGGATATAAACCTCGTTTCGTAGTAACTCGAGTACAACCAACAAATTTTACCTTCGCGTTCGCGACATCATGTCCTGTCCGCACTATTTAGGGTTAGGATGGCCCGCCGTGGTTTCGATTTCGGTAGCGATTCATGATTTCGTACAGTTTCTCACGGTTTTCCTTTCTTTTAAAGGACCTCTGGTGATAGATACCAGGGGTTCCCAAACTTTTCTGTACTACGCCCCCCTCTGGTTATTTGGAGACCCCCCACGCCCCCCTCTAGTTATTTGGAGACCCCCCACGCCCCCCTACACATATCAGCTTTCCATTTTGCAATACCCTATTTCCACGGAACCGTACATACCAACTCCTACTTGTACAAGTATGTGCCTACTTGATACGGTGAGTAGGTAGATTTTTCGATCACTGTTGAATGCGGTAACGCAGAATGGAAAGATTCAATAATTGTACGTATGGTGAAAATTAAAACAAGTATTACATGAAAAACGAATATAATTACTGACACAAAATTTCGCATTGTAACACAGATACATTTTCAATTTAAGGAAGGTGAAACTTAGAAAGACTTTATTTCAAAAATCTGAGGAAATTATTTTTGTAATTTTTTTCATTTATTTCATTTGGGTGTCACGCCCCCCCTGGACTTTCTCCACGCCCCCCCAGGGGGGCGCGCCCCCCAGTTTGGGAACCACTGGTGTAGTAGGTAATTGTGGAGGCAAAACCAAGGAGAATGCTCGGCAGTGGCCACGCGAACGGCGCTGCAGGTTATACTTCTCTTTAAAACCGCTCGGTCTTGAGGGTCAGGTATAACCAGAACTCCGTGCCGTTCGGTCTTCTCGTTACAACAATCAATACACGGATCAGGGAGATATCTGTACACGGTTTATGTTGAATACGTTCGTAGTAGGACTATTGTTGTTTTACAATAATTTGTAGCATGAAAGGAAATACAATTTAAAAACGCTGCAAATTATTATACAATGGTTTATTATTTTTCTATAGATTACTCGTCTGCAAAGCCACCAACCATCCAACATGAAAAAAACATCGATCGTATTTCGGTCAGCTATAATTTGAATGGAGATTAGGCCTCTTTTGCGATTCACACGTGAATTCTGATTTATCGTACGTCCAACCTTTAAATTTTCGTATTGAGCGAACGGTTTGTCCTACAGAGCTCCGGGTGGCCTCAAAAAATTTTAAAAATTCTATAGAATCTTAAATTGAAGGAAAAACAATACCTTTATATCAAAAAGTTTTGAGTTAGGGCATTTTCAAAATTTCAAAATTCATTTTTGAACCCTTAGAAGTGACCTACATCAACCAAAATCTTCGGGGCACAACTAGACCCCAAATGAAGCTTACATACCAAATTTCATCAAAATCGGTCAATGTTAAGTGGGAAAAGTGCTGCGTACGGCACTTTCGGATGGCCAAATTTTTATTCGATTTTTGGATTCTACGTACCTTGAAACGTAAAACATCAAATTTGGAGGGGGTGTTAAAACATTTTTTTTTTCTTGGTCGATTCCAAAGGTTCATTATTGAAAATAATAAACCAAAACTCATCATGAGCCAGGGAACAGTTCGTGTTGGCAACCAAACAGACTTAAAGTCAACGTAAATTTCTTGCTACTTAATGGGCCATTCTTCTATGAGATTTCACGCTGATTAATAGTTATACCGTATTTACGTTGCTTACAACTGAAACCATAATCTTCACCAAAATCTTTGATAATAGCCCCTAATAGTTACTTAATAGAGTCAATCAATTGGAGGGGCAGAACTATGCAAACCTCATACTATTTGAAATAAAACCTGCAGGATGTTGAAACATGGGATTGCAAGAAGTACATCTTCATTATAAAAGTTGCAAAAAATCTTTATGGGCCCATTTCAAAAGCTTGACTACAATTCACTCATTTATTGAACGTTCTATTCGATGCAGAAGAACAGAGGATGGAACGATTGCGCTCTCGAACCTTAGGATCGGGCTGGAGGAGTTAATGACCTCTTACGCAGGCAACTCCCCGCAGGATTTAATCGTTTCAAGAATCCTCAAGTGGAAGATGAGATTCTTCGCTTTGTCAAGGATGGCCTCTTTCGTACAGTGCAAAGATTCACTGCTTTACTCGGGTAACTCGTGACTGAAATGCACAATTGATTTTCCGCAACTCCTGATGTCCAACCTCCATGTCGATCTATCTGCTTGCAATTATTATCTACGTACCGTATTGGAGAATCCGTCGTAACCAGCAAGTCGAGTACAGGAGGCGAGCGCTTTGAGGCTACGTAAATTTGACGGACGTATAATAAACAAAAACCTACTTGACACCACTTCAGACACTATATTCAAACCACTGGACAAACTCATTCGAAAACGAAAAACACCCACAGACGGATTTACTGACAACCTGAACAACAAAAGACAACGAACAGAACACACTACCATATCTCCTTACAAACGCAAACAGCACCCTCACGACTCCACTAACTTCCAGACAACCAAACGACCTAGGATATCATAATTTCTAACAATAAATAAAAATAATCAAGTAACCAAAAATAACAATTTGAAAAAGAAAAAATTAAGCTAGAAATAGATATAGATATAAGTTAATAATTTTAGCAATAAGTTAGTTATGTAAGCTAGTTTATAATATATTCATAATTTAGAATAGAAGACCACGTGGTTACCATGAGGTCACCATGTGGTGAAAGTACAATCAGCTAATAGGATTAGTTTTATCTCTCCCTTTCACTTGATATGACAGACAAACAACCTTTCACCACGTGGTCTCGTTACTAGGTGGTCCCCCTTTCCTTTCTAATCCTTTTACCAACCTCCCTTTCACCAAGACCATATAAATAGAACGACGGACTGACAAACTTTAGTACTCTCTCGACGGCCTGAAGATGATGTCTTTACATCGAAAGCGCTCGCCTCCTGTACTCGACTTGCTGGTTACGACGGATTCTCCAATACGGTACGTAGATTCTTATAACTTATTCTTATAACTAGCGGAACTAACCCCATTCATTTAATATCTGCTTGCAGATGGAGGGGGTAGCGAAATCCTGTTTGGATTGGCTCTCCTTAAAACCAAATAGTAGTTATTTGTCCAACCTCTTACGAGTAGCATTTTATCATTGAATGAAAATGAAACAATCAGTTACCTACTTTATCATGGAAACCCAGACAATGGAAATGTCACGAATTGTCCTGGAGGTTTCTAAACTCCTGAACCACACCAAAAGACTGAACCAACCACGCCAAAACGGATGTACTCGTCACGGTCAAACGACTGCAAACCTCGCTGAAACGGCGAAACCTATCATACCTTAACGGCTCATACATCCCAACTCAAACGCCTGAACCTCAGTAGAACTCAAGGACCAGGATACCCGAACGGCTGAACCACGTCCAAACTATGATTTAGTGGTAACAGAAGAATACTGAAAAGGAGAGACTTGAGACATATCCCTGTTCCAATGAACTTTCTTGAAGTGGAGGTTCCTTTGTATCATTTTGTTGAATAAACTGTCTGTATTATGTGACTTCTGACATGAAATAAGTTGAGCCAGCGGATCGACAGCCACTTTTCTCATTCGTCTTCCTCCTCGCCCCCAACAGGGAAGACAGCCGGAAGACTCCGTTTTGCTTTGATAACTAGTGCATCTAAACTTGATGGTTCTGGATATTTCATGGGAACAATTCACATTAGGCACAACTTACAGGTAGAGAGAAGGTGTTGGGACAAATGTGTGAGTTTACTTGGCCATGATGTTCAATTAATATTCACCACATACAATATCACCAAAACTTTTCCATTATTGATTAGTAATAAAGTATAGTTCATCAACTACAAATCTACAGTTTTGAACTTTACGTCGGAGAAGCCTTAGTGATTTTCCCCAACTGATGTGTTTTTTCAGTCGCAGTCATCCCTTTTGATTTATTGGTTTATTATTTCCAATAATGAACCTTTGGAATCGACCAAGAAAAACAATTTTTTAACACCCCCTCAAAATTTGTCGGTTCACGTTTCAAGATACGTAGAATCCAAAAATCGAATAAAAATTTGGCCGATTAGCATTGACCGATTTTGATGAGGCTCCATTTGGGGTCTAATTGTGCCCCGAAGATTTTGGTTGATGTAGGTCACTTCTAAGGGTTGAAAAATGAATTTTGAAATTCTGAAAACGCCCTAACTCAAAAAATGTTGATATATAGGTACTGTTTTTCCTTCAATTTAAGATTTTATAGAATTTTTAGAATTTTTTGAGACCACGCGGAGCTCTGTAGGACAAAGTGTTGGACGAACGATAAATCAGAAAAACGAGTGTGAATCACAAAAGAGGCCTAATCTCCGTTCAAATTTTAGCTGACCGAAGTGCAATCGATGTTTTTCTTCATGTTGGATGGTTGGTGGCTTTGCAGACGAGTGATCTATACAGAAAAATATTAAACCATTGTGTAATAATTTGCAGCGTTTTTTTAACAGTAGCCCAGATCGAACTCACACGCCTCGTGTAACTGAGAGATTATTCTTGTCTGAGCTTGGTTCCCAGAGGTTTTATTCTTTGATAGATGGGTTCTAACTTTGGTTATCCCAACACACATACCACAGTGAGTATCCGTAGCTACTCTTCTTTCATGGCCCAATGTGACTTTAACACGAAAATACCTGCCTCACCTGTGGAATTTATACCCTCCCCCCTGCTTCGGCGCTAGATGTACGGTCGTATTCCCAAGAGTGATGTAACCTTAAAAACTAATAGGTGCTTCACTACTGTGCCTTCACAGTAAAGGAAAATAAGGAGAAAGAACGGCGAAATTGAGACCTATGCTATGGGCTTTGAACTATTGATTGGCCCACCGGAGTCCAATAATGACAGTCATTACACCTACAACATGCGTGAACTTCTATGTCGGTTTGAAATTTTAAATATGTTGATTGACTCCTTTGCAAGAAATATAGAACAGAAGCATTTTCACCTTATCGACTGTACAGCAGTCGTAATTTATTCGGTTCAATGGATTATGAATGCACTTCGAAGGTAAAAAAGCCGACGTTGTTTCTAGTTTAAAAAGCGATGATACTACCAACAGTTTGCAGTCAGGGTGGCCTCTCGATTTTACATCTTAATTTACTTACATTTCCTTATATTTCTCTCTGAAGAAAATGATCGTTCAATATTGCATGCATTTCCTTTAGACGGACGGGGGGGGGGGGGGTGTTAACAATTTTTTTTCTTGGTCGATTCCAAAGAAAATAATAAACCTAAAGGAGCCCCTCAAGAGGTCTTCTTTCTTTTGAGTCGTTTTGATCATTCAATCGTACTTCTTATTGCAATTTCCACTTTTCTACTTTACTTACCTTTCAGAGTATCGTCGTTAGCTCAATCAGCGCCCTACCTAATTAGCCCTTCCTATAATTCTATTAAACATCTGTGGCTCAATCGGCGCCGATTAGGTTATTATCTATCTTGTATCTGTCCATATCGATATCGGTAGCTTAAGAGGCGCCGGTCGATGACCTTTGCTTCTTATTAGCATTCGTTTCCAATTCAATTGAGTAGTTGTCAAAGAAAAGCTAGATAGGTCGCGGAAGTAATTTCATAGGTCTATGAACGAACACTCGCGAGTCAAAATCATAGCAGTAGTGGGATGTTATTGACGCATGCGCATTCCCTGCCCCCATAGTACCCCTCATAATGTACAGTACAGGCAAACAAACTATTCCATGAATAAATAAGCGTTCTCCGTTCACGCAAGTGAAGATGTTATTGTAGGACTCAAACAACAAATATATTTCCACATGGGAGTTAACAGCCTAAGGGATCAAGGTCATGGACGCACCGTTGAAAATTCCAAACTGGATTCGACACTTATCGTTGACGAACGTAGAAATCAATGAGGCGTTACTCACCCTTTTTAGCTATCACACAGAATACCTTTCATTGTCTGCTACACCGCAGACAACAATAGTATCACAATCGACCAAGGAGACGAGACTAGTTGCTCCCTAACCTCTATTACAGGCCCCACGCATTTCAAATTTCTTTTCGTTCCTGTGATCGATCGCTCAAACCAATCGGGATTTCAACCATCTGAGATCATTTTCAGGATATTTTTCCTCTTTTTAGGACGTCCCACAGTAAGACTTGGGCGTCCTTATGCGATCGATCTGGGGTAAAGTTGGACAACACTCAACAGAAAAAAAAAATAACCACACAGTAATCCGTTTTAGACCATTCTGAATCAAAATTCGCGAAAAAAAAACCATAGGTGTATGTCTGTGTGTGTGTGTAACAAAACCTTGTGTACTCTGCACAGGCCTTAGTTCTCAACCGATTTTCCTGGTTCTTTTTTTGTTCGTCGCGGAAAACTATCTAGTTGTGCACTACGTCGCCGGAATTTCGAATTTTGCCTTTTAAGGGGAGGAAAGGGGGGGGGGGGTTAATGCTTAAAAAACGTGCGTTTGTGTGCATAATCTTGTAAAATCTGCCCAGGCCTCAATTTCCAACCGATTTGCGTGTTTCTTTTTTAGTTTGACTCAAATAACTTCCGAGTTGTACATAATTTTACCAGAGTACCAAAATTCGCAAGGGGAGGGGGTGAGTGGGGGATAATATTCACAAAATATCCGATTTTTCAATATTTCGATTCCTTTACTGCTTACTAATTGTACCCAAGCTTTGAAATTGAGGAAAAATTCTCATTATACCTCCGGGTTTTCATGAATTATTCTCTGTACCACCATGGAACTAATAGTGGTGCCACCATGGTGCCATGATGCCATAAACCGCTTATTTCGTGTTTTTTTTTGTGTTTCAACTTGAATACGGATGTGAACTTCGACGGACTGCCTACCAAAACTAACTGATGATAGTTCAATGTTACGACGTATTTCCGCTCTGGTGCCAGACTGGCACCATTGTTGGCGTTGGGGAGGTGGTTGGGGGGGGGTGAACTCGAATTGGCATGTTGGGTATCGTAGATCATGGATTTTAAAATGCTCTTCAGATTCGAGGCTC
This sequence comes from Apolygus lucorum, assembly GCA_009739505.2. NCBI lineage: Eukaryota > Metazoa > Arthropoda > Insecta > Hemiptera > Miridae > Apolygus > Apolygus lucorum. The sequence continues at coordinate 28,195,276 of CM019167.2, forward strand.
CCATGCCGCTAGAAATGTTGTGGTCGATAAGAGTGAAGGGGGGGGGGGTGGATCACTATTTCTTGCCTAAAGTAATAAATAAATTACATCGAGTGGAACAGTTTTATCACTTAACAACTGGTTAAACTGATCTAATGCTTATCCAATGGGACGTCCCCTGGAATGCATGCATTACTAAACAATATGTTTTTAATTACAGGAGTGAAAAATAAATTTTAAACTACGCATTTTCAAGGATACTGATTAAATTAATAAATCAAGCTCCTATTCTTGTTATTTTGCAATAATCTAATTCTTTTGACGCCATTATCAGGATATTCTAAATTATAATTAACTTTGATAATAATGATTAAAAATAAATTGAACCGATTAGTATTCCGTTTTCTGGAGTTGGAATAAGTACCAATCTCGATTAATTATTATCAATGTTATTAATTGATAAATAAATTATTAATATTTACTGGTTAAGTCGAATAAACATTATTTAGCAATGTTCATCTTCGATAGTTTTCACTACGAATCATCGTATGAAAAATTTGCTGCAATTATCATACAGTTTAAGTACCTACTCTGCCGATTAATTATCTCCTTTCACCAACCAGTTTTATATCGTCGGTCTCACAGCAACACCACGTAGGTACCATACATTTTTGTCGAAAATGAGTTTTTGGTATCGCTGGACGTGCTATCTCGCGACGAATCGATTGAATGACACAGTTACAAAATTCTCCACAATGAGATCGCTCAAATCGCCATTCAAGCGATATCACCAAATATCAGGAATCCAAAGGCAACAGCACTTATCATCACTAGTTACTATTGAGAAGTGACTGACGCTAATGGTGATCCTCAGTGATGCGAGTGTAACTTAATGTTATAATCATAATTAATTAGTGAACCTAATTGATACATAACCGGAAAAAAAATCACAAAATAAGTTGAATAAGTTATCGTTCAGCTCCATGAGTCTGATATATTGAGTTGCAGGATGTATGGTGAGTTGAGTTGCCCGCATGAACCCTTCTGTACGAAAATTAGTTTCTTTGCTCTCTTGTAAAATTGGGGAAATGTATGATACGTGGTGTTGCTGTGAGACCTACGATATATCACCAGGCACCTGATAACTTCTCTAGATTCTTGAAATACACCAACCTGCTTAGGCCAATAAATTTAAGTATTTTTGATAGCAATATAATATATTTTCTTTAATTTTCCATGAATTGAAGACTTTTCTAATTGAATAATAGAAATGTCGAAAATTGGCCGAAAAAAGTTTAATGCCCACGAAACAAATATTGGACAATTTATATTCTAATTATTTATCCTAACACCTTTTATTTTGTTACAGGTCAGTTTTATGAATTAATAATTTGTACGAATATTATTAGTTCAAATGAACAACTTCACTTGTCAGTGTAGATAAATTTGTAATTCGAAATCGACTTGAGTAATCTGAAACTTATTTTTAAAATATAGCAGGAGGTGAAGGTTGGAGATAGTTGAAGTGTTTTTCCTTGTTCTATTCTACTAGTTGAATATAAAGTCATTAAACTAGTAGTTATGGGGAATTTAGTTGAATTATAAACACAATGAATCAGAATCGGGCAGATCCAAGAAGTACCTTCACTTATCTAGGGTTTTCTTTTTCTTTCTAGCCATCATTGTTACAATAAATTATCATTTACACTATTATTATCCATTATAATAATGATCTCAAATGGTTAAAATGACAGGTGGTAAGTGAAATTGATCAAAAAGACTTGAAGGGAGAATTTACAATGTCGATACAGTATCCATAAAAATACGTGATTTAACTCCCACAAGTTCCACTTGACAAGCCTCCTCGAAGGTGACTTCACCTTCATCCAACAAACGATGGATTATTCCTTCATTTCAACCTACTCAGTAAACGATAGCGATAAGTATTGATCAGGTGATGCTCAAGTTAGGCAGTACAATGACAAATGTTCGATGGCAACAATGTACCCACCCAGAGTTCCTTACCAGTAGATGTGTTAGTCAACTTTCGGCACTTCGAATATCGTATTATGTGAGCAGTTTGTGCCTAATTTTCCATACATTTATTCATTCTTTTACATCACTATGAAAAATAACTTGCATATGATTCTTCTTCTATTGGATTCTTCTTTCTATCAATTTCGTCGTAATCGTATAATTGGGAGGCACGTTGTTAACGCAAATTTAAAATCCTTTCAACTATCGTAACTCCGACCACTTTCCATCCAAATTCCATGTCATTTCCAGGGATTGTGTGGTTGGGAATTACCTGAGGCTTTAGAATCCGATAGAATTTGTGGGAAAGGGATTAAACATGCGGAACTAGTAAAATATACTTAAATGTGATATTAAATAGTAAAAGCCTTGTTCAAAACAAAAGTCAAAAATGAACTAAAAACTCCGCAAATTATTACACAAAGGTTTATTATTTTTCTGTATGGATCGCTCGTCTGCGAAGAACACAGCTTTGCCATTGTCACTACCTACCAACCATATTTTTGCTTCCCAATTAACGTTATTTCGAATAAATAACGCTTCACACTCAATTCGAAGAAAAAGGGAATTGTGGGTGCCTTCATTAGGAAATCTGATTACTGGTTGCTAAGGATGCAAAACTGAGTTCAACTCGGAAATACGAACAACGATCGCATTTGGGTCAGCTAAAATCAAATTTACAAATTTTGTACGGAGCTTAGGCCTCTTTTACGATTCACACTCGTGTTTCTGATTTATCATAAGTCCAACCCTTAAGTTCTCATGGGGAGCAAACGGTCGGTCCTGCAGAGCTCTGGGTGGTCTCATTCGATTCTAAAAATTCAATACAATGCGTTTTCAAAATTTCAGCCCTTATGTTTCAACCCTTAGAAGTGACTGACATCAACCAACAGCTTCGGGGCACAACCAAACCCCAAATGGACCCCGTATACCAAATTTCATCAAAATCGGTTTTTGATAACTAAGGAAAGTGCCGCATGTAGCGGACGGCAAAATTTTTATTCGATTACACTAGATTACAAAATTTAGGGGTGGTCTGGCTGCCTTGTTCTTTCACCACTTTTCTTATGGTATTTGGTGCGCTGAATCCGAATCTGACGTCAGTTTTTTTTTCCACGTCGGATTTTCAAGATATAGCTAGTTTTACGATTTTTCTAGTTCTCAATTTCCTTCATTTTTTAGTGAGCACTCATCTTGCTCAAATCCCCTCAAAAAGTACTCAGACTTATAGGAAATTTTATGTAGAATCCGAATATGTACTTAGTTTTTAAGTAAAGTTGTGTTAAACCCCCTATTTTCCACAAAACGTATCAAAAAACACCGGTTCTCAACGTTTTTCTTCGGGTTTTTCCTTACACTTTGCCACTTGAAAAAAAAATTAAGGCTAAAAAAAATGTTCTCGGGCTTTTACTTTGTAGGGGGGACACCTCAGAGGAGAATGAGACCAATCGCAGCCTCCTAAACCCATTAATATCGAAGGAATGAGCTTTTTTTTCATGGCACTGAGATGAAAATTCACAAAAACCGTTAATTAATTTTTCGAGATAAGTATGAGCGTTCCTAAATCTGTTTTCCTCAAATGGATTTTTCTTTCTTCTACATTTTTTATACTTGTCACCTAATAAGAGTAAGATCGAAAATAGGTAGTCATAGGGGGAGTAAATCATAATTGGGAAACTCTTGTGATTTTAATTCAGATTTACAACACATTAACTGCAGAAAAGTTGACGGTGTAAATCTGTTGCATGAAGGCTCAGATGAATCAATAGTTGGTACAATGTTTGGTTATTCCTCCACCTCAGAGGATATGAAAACCATGGAAGAACGGTACAAAGGGTATTGGGACGTTCACATGATGGCGGACTATTGTTGGACCTTAAAAGGAGATTTACCTCAGGCGGCGAAGTTTTCTCTACATAGATTCCGGCGATGAAACCTCTGAAATGGAGGAATAACCAAACATTGTACCAACTATTGATTCATCTGAGCCTTCATGCAACAGATTTACACCGTCAACTTTTCTGCAGTTAATTGTGTTGTAAATCTGAATTAAAATCACAAGAGTTTCCCAATTATGATTTACTCCCCCTATGACTACCTATTTTCGATCTTACTCTTATTAGGTGACAAGTATAAAAAATGTAGAAGAAAGAAAAATCCATTTGAGGAAAACAGATTTAGGAACGCTCATACTTATCTCGAAAAATTAATTAACGGTTTTTGTGAATTTTCATCTCAGTGCCATGAAAAAAAAGCTCATTCCTTCGATATTAATGGGTTTAGGAGGCTGCGATTGGTCTCATTCTCCTCTGGGGTGTCCCCCCTACAAAGTAAAAGCCCGAGAACATTTTTTTTAGCCTTAATTTTTTTTTCAAGTGGCAAAGTGTAAGGAAAAACCCGAAGAAAAACGTTGAGAACCGGTGTTTTTTGATACGTTTTGTGGAAAATAGGGGGTTTAACACAACTTTACTTAAAAACTAAGTACATATTCGGATTCTACATAAAATTTCCTATAAGTCTGAGTACTTTTTGAGGGGATTTGAGCAAGATGAGTGCTCACTAAAAAATGAAGGAAATTGAGAACTAGAAAAATCGTAAAACTAGCTATATCTTGAAAATCCGACGTGGAAAAAAAAACTGACGTCAGATTCGGATTCAGCGCACCAAATACCATAAGAAAAGTGGTGAAAGAACAAGGCAGCCAGACCACCCCTAAATTTTGTAATCTAGTGTTATCGGTTTCCTCGTACATTTAAACGTAAACCATCAAATTTTGAGATGGGGCTATACAATCTTCTTTCTTGGTCAATTCCAAAGGTTCATTATTGAAAATAATAAACCAAAATAGTCGCTGCCCAATTCTGCTCCACAAGGATATTGTAAGATGCAGACCTATTTCTTTAGTATTTTACTTGTAATTGGTTCCTCCTTTTTCTCGTATTGGAGTGATAAACAGTCCTGAGACCCGAAATGATGTTGACACATACCTCAAAGACCTGAAGTCGTGATAACGGTAACGATGGAGACTACCCTCGTCATGAATTCTTGAGATCCATTTCGACTTAGAAATTAATCGTCCAGTCCCCTCTTCACAGTCCAATTCCATCGACAATAACTATTATAAGGGCGGAATTACAAGAGGCATATCGACCTGATTTCGAATTAATGTTCTCACTGGATTGTCAGAATCGGAGCTCTATTGATTCTACGACGTGAACCGAAGTTACCGACATTAGGGCTGCGGCCGTACAATCGCGTGTCTCTTGACCCGAACAGCGCGTGGCCACCTATTCCAACGCATACTCAATGGCTTATTAGAGAGACAGGCAAAAGCTGAATATGGTAATCCACCTATGTCGTTAACTAACCAACTGTTTGATTGTATGAATTACGCACAGTACGGGCACCAGAGGGTTAATCACGTGATTTATGAGGCGATACTGAGAAGTAAGGACTTCAAGATCATTTATAGATCGTGAATAGCCCATAGAATTGAACACTAATTTACACAACAAAGGGTTTTGAGTAGGTGTAGGGTGTACAGGATTGGTTCCATTTGATTATACAGGGGGGCGGTTTTGAAATTGATAGTCTTCGCGGCAACGGAGCGTCTATCCTTAGCTCATCCCATAACGTCAATTCCTCCGAGCCTTGTTCAGATATTTTTTCAAACTTGGAGCGTAGTTGGTGATTGATTTTTTGTTTATAGCCGGAGGGCTTCATCGCCCCAAGACAACAGGTAGCTTACTACACCTATTCAATTGTAAAATAGATGAGTAACTAACAACCAAGAATAACTCGAACAGTCGTTACTGTTACTCAAGTTTCACAGAATTTTCAGGGATTCTGAGGGTGGGGTAAACGTAAAATTCTTCAATACTAATTATCTCTATTTCCAACTGTATGATTTTGAGATGTCTGGAAAGTGGTTTGGAATTGAAACTTTAGTGATGTCATTGTTCACACATTGTTCACTTAAATAACCCTTGCCGTGGCTGTCAGGGTAAAAATGAAAACCTTTACCACCTGATGCAGCAATGTCCGCGAGCTCATGGACATGATGCGATTGCCAAGCAGCTTACAGGCTCTTCGTCATCCAGCGGCTGGGATGATGAGAGAGAATGATTGTATCAAGCCTGACGTGTCAACTATATTGCTGGATGTTCAAGTTATCAATGACAGGCCGAACATAGAACAGACTGAAGTGAGCAAATGAATCCATTTTTTTAAAGGGGCTATGTGACATTTTAGGCAATTTTCACTTTCTTTTATTTTCTGGGTCTCCATACTTGGTTGCATCGATTGCGATTAAAAGGAACCTCGTATCATTGACGCTTCCCATTGAAAAACGCTGCAAATTATTACACAATGGTTTGTTAGTTTTCAATATAGATCACTCGTCTACAAAATCACCAACCATCCAATATGAAGGATAAAAAAAATAATTTAAAAAAAAAAAAATCAAAAAAAACATTGTTTAGTAATGCATGCATTCCAGGGGACGTCCCATTGGATAAGCATTAGATCAGTTAAACCAGTTGGTAAGCGATAAAACTGTTTCACTCGATGTAATTTATTCATTACTTTAGGCAAGAAATAGTGACCCCCCCCCCTTACCTTTATCCACCATAACATTTCTAGCGGCATGGAAGCCTCGAATCTGCAGAGCATTTTTAAATCCATGATCTACGACACCCAACATGCGAATTCGAGTTCACCCCCCCCCCCCACCACCACCTCCCCAACGCCAACAATGGTGCCAGTCTGGCACCAAAGCGGAAATACGTCGTAACATTGATCCTTCATCTATTAGTTTTAGTAGGTAGTCCGTCGAGGTTCACATCCGTATTCTAGGTGAAATAAAACTGTTTCACTTGATGTAATTTATTTATTACTTTAGGGAAGAAATAGTGACCCCCCCACCATTATAAACCATAGCACTTCTAGCGGCATGGGAGCCTCGAATCTGAAGAGCATTTTAAAATCCATGATCTACGATACCCAACGTGCGAATTCGAGTTCACCCCCCCCCACCACCCCCCTCCTCCTCCTCCAATGGTGCCGGTCTGGCACCAAAGCGGAAATACGTCGTAACATTGAACTTTCATCTGTTAGTTTTGGTAGGCAGTCCGTCGAAGTTCACATCCGTATTCAAGGTGAAACACAAAAAAAAACCACGAAATAAGCGGTTTATGGCATCATGGCACCATGGTGGCACCACTATTAGTTCCATGGTGGTACAGAGAATAATTCATGAAAATTCGGAGGTATAATGAGAATTTTTCCTCAATTTCAAAGCTTGGGTACAATTAGTAAGCAGTAAAGGAACCAAAATATTGAAAAATCGGATATTTTGTGAATATTATCCCCCCACTCACCCCCTCCCCTTGCGAATTTTGGTACTCTGGTAAAATCATGTACAACTCGGAAGTTATTTGAGTCAAACAAAAAAAGAAACACGCAAATCGGTTGGAAATTGAGGCCTGGGCAGAGTTTATAAGATTATGCAAGCAAACGCACGTTTTTTAAGCATTAACCCCCCCTTTCCCCCCCTTAAAAGGCAAAATTCGAAATTCCGGCGACGTAGTGCACAACTAGATAGTTTTCCGCGACGAACAAAAAAAGAACCAGGAAAAACGGTTGAGAACTAAGGCCTGTGCAGAGTACACAAGATTTTGTTACACACACACATACACACACACATACACACATACACACACACACACACAGACATACACCTATGGTTTTCTTCGCGTATTTGGATTCAGAATGGTCTAAAACGGATTACTGTGTGGTTATTTTTTTTTCTGTTGAGTGTTGTCTTCCTTCACCCCAGATCGATCGCATAAGGACGCCCAAGTCTTACTGTGGGACGTCCTAAAAATCAAAATCACCAATCATCGATCGCATTTCGGTCAGCTCTAATTTGAACGGAGATTAGGCCTCTTTTGCGATTCACACTCGTGTTTTGATTTATATATACATATATATTTCAATGTAAACCCTTAAATTTTCGTAGGGAGCGAACGGTTTGTCCTAGACAGCTCTGCGTGGTCTCAAAAAATTCTAAAAATTCTATAGAATCCTGAATTGAAGGAAAAACAATACCTTTATATCGAAATTTTTTGAGTTAGGGCGTTTTCAAAATTTCAAAATTGATTTTGGAACCCTTAGAAGTGACCTACATCAACCAAAAGCTTCGGGGCACAACTAGACCCCAAATGGAGCCTACATACCAAATTTCATCAAAATCGGTCAATCCACCCGCACAATCCCTGAAAATGTCATCAAAATCGGATGAGCAATGTAGAAGTTATGGCTATGGAAAAGATTTCATGACAGACAGACAAAAACGGAACCAAAATTGTTCAGGAAGGTCTGAAACGTAAAAGTCTAAAACGAGTGGAAATTTTGATTTTGGTTGATTGGATTTTAATTTTGAATAAACTGATCATATACATATTTTATGTTATGACGTTTTATGTACATATTTTCATCAAAATATGTTTAATTCAATGAATAAAGCTGTTTATTCAATTGATTTCAGTCCTGAAAAATCGATTTTTTTAAAGGGGGTATGTGAGAGCATTTCAAATTGCAATTTGATAGACTTCCCCTTGCTGAAAAAATCTGAAACATTCTGGAGGATTGCAGAGTATTTAACTGTATTGGAATATTTCAAAAAATGGGATGTTTTGATCGTTTTGACGAATTGGGATAGTTTTTTGCGTTATCCCGAAAGTTTCACAAATGACACATAACCCCTTTAAAAAAAAAAACGGGTTCAAATATAATGAACAAAATCTTTGGCAAGAAGTTAAGAAATATAAGAAATTCGAGTTAGAAGGAGTGGCAGCAAATACAATCGAGATCATGGCCGCGACCTTGTCATAGCGAGGACAGTGGTGTGGAAAGACTTCCACGGAGTTACTCGTGCTGGGGATCTCGGTGGGAGTGCTCCATGGCATCACCACCTGCGTCCTCCGGGACTCATACATGAACTGGTCGTCATTTCCATCCTTCCTTCTCTCCCGCCCCCACTGTAAGTGATTTACTGTAAGTTTAACGTCGAATATTATAAGAAGGTAGATTGGTTTTGTGGGTGTGAAGTGACTAACAAATTATTTTGCTTTGCTTGCCTACTTTGTTCTACTAACCGAAATAAGGCTTGGGTTAAAGACTGCATAAGTGATCTGGCCCATTTAGCCAAAAAAATTGAAAAACGCATTGATTGTCTCCCATAAGAACGCTCTGGTAGATTTGCGTACATTGGGTCGTCAAAATATAATGCAACAACTCGACAGTGCATATCGTCTTAATCTGATGCAAAAAAACGAAACGGTTAAGAAAAATAGGTACATTTTTATCTCGAATCATTTATTGTATCAAGTTCTGTGGTGTTTTCGAGCTAGCCATGCGTGGGCATGATGAGAGGGAAGATTCTTCGAATCCCGGAGTCTTCAAGGGGCTCGTTAATTTTTCTTCCGAATTGGACAATGTTTGGAATCGTCACGGGAAAATATACATTTCAGCTATTGCAATAAGATGGTTGCATTTCTTGGGTTTAGACCTTTGATGATCAAGTATTTCAGAATTTCTGTTAACCACTAGAGAACATTATTTTTCGTGTCTATTGTACCTACGTATTTAGTACCGTTTGAATTTTAAGATGAAAAAGTTACCAAGATTTATCCCATTTGTATATCGTTGAAATTTCTATTTGGCAGAGAAAAGCACCTATTCTATCCCTTCTCGATAGCTTCTGATCTCTGCGCACCCCCTGAGTTTCGGGGCAGGAGCCACCACTCAACCACGGATATCGGCTTATTCCACTTCTCTGCCAGTGTGTGGGTGAGACGTTTTTCAAAAGATTCGAACTCTTTTTGCGGCACAACCATCGCATGAACAAATTAAAGGGGTAAAAGAACCACGAAGGTCTTCTGCTGCCTGGTCATATTTTCGGTGTTTGGCTCGAGCTGCATCCTTTGAAATTGAAACCCAGTCCTGAGAAGAGCAAGAGGTGGCGTCGGCGTTTATTATGCGGTTGTCCGAGTACGCCACTCTCTCTCCCCGTTGAATCTTCTATGAGTTACCACTGTTTTTCTGCGTCACATTTTGTGAAAATGAAGCGAGCGAATCGTCAGGACGGATTCGGATATTAATTTTGGAGTGGGTATTGATAGCGTGACATGCAGTCGTTGTAGCGTTTTGGGGTGTGAAACACCAGGCCCTGAATGTAGAAAACTTTCCTACTGATTTGTTCTTTTTAACAATGCATACGAGTAGATCCAGTAAGAACTCACTATTGACCCTTACACCAGAATCTAAAATTTGCATTGATAGGTTTGAAGACATGCTGATATTTGATATTTCTGAGAGTTTATAATAGGAACCAAAAGTTGTCATTGAAATTCCCGAGGAGCCTCCGGCACTACTAAGGGCGTTTGATTTACGAGCGTCTAAATCAAACCGACAGCAATAGTTCATGAATCCTCCGCTAGGGATAATAAAGCGTTTTTCCTTTGAATCAGATGAGATAAGCTCAGTTACCTATGTTGGTAAAGCTTGAGATAATGCGATGCAGCTGATTCAAGGGAAAAATGCGTTACAATCCCTAGCGGAGGAAATATGAACTAATGCTGTAGGTGTGATTTAGACGTTTGTGTTTGATTTTGGTTTATTATCGTTTCTTCGAGTTATATTCAGCTTTGGTTCCTCAGCAACCAATAATCAAATTTCCATATGAAGCTCCCTATATCTTCGAATCGAGTGTCAAGCGTTTAGTTCTGCCTGATAAACTAGATTGTGAAGGTGCGAAGGCAAGTACCTATGGTTGGTAGGTTAAAAAAATTGACAATGGCAAAGCTGAGATTTTTGCAGACGATGTAGCTATACAGAAAAATGATAAATCTTTGTGTAAAAATTTTACAGCGTTTTGTAAATTTGTTTGCTTGATGAAACATCTGCATGTCTGCAGGTGGAAATCATTTCAATTCTCAATCGACGAAAGAAAGGTATATTTTTGTATACTGTACATTCTTGTATTCTTGCTAACAAAGCTAGTAAATTATTGGTTAGCCGTGTTTGAAAATGTTGTCAATAGTTTTGAGATAAATATGAAATATGAGGTTTATCTCTCTTTTTTTTCCAACTTCTCGGAGTTTTTGGGGTGCCTCATCTCTATCATCTGTGAATTTCTTTGCGACTTACAAGAAAGTATTCTTCATCTCACTCGGCTGACTACTATTGAATAACTCAGTGCCTCAAGTTTCAAATCCCATCTTAAATGTTCTGGAATGTAGGACCATTGGCTACCCGAACTGGTCCCAAAGTTTTCTCCGACATCATGTTCGCTGGCTTCTGTCGCACTATGCATTTCTGATCATCTTCATTAGTTACTGGTAATAACTTGTTAGGATAGGGACTGAAATCTGGGATGCAACTTTTTAAATACATTGTATAAATTTTGGGTAACCTTGAATAATGTCTCAACTTTTAAGGCTCATCATTGTCTTCGCTAAAGTCTCTTGCTTTCTAAACTCGATGTACATGAGATTTACTTTTTTTTTTAGAACTGATTAACCTCGTTCTTCCTCCTCGAATTCCTTCGATCTCAAAACTTAATAGTCTGATTGCCACTTTGTCTTTTTCTTCGTCCATCTTCTCATTATCTACCAATCTTTGAACTCCCTCTCTCTTCAATTTCTTTCTTGATTAGCTCAATTTCTAGATCCATTTCCTTGGACTAGACATTAGTCTGCCTCTAGTTTTGTCCGAGACAAAATTAGGTACTTCCATCTCTTCCTATTATTCTTTTAGAATGTCATTACCTATATTATCGTACTCCTACACCTTTTGTACTTTCAGTTGTGTGTCCCGTGAATAACTTCGTACATTTCCCAACAATAATTTCTCAACACAATTACCAAATGCAATAATAAAAATCACAAGTGAGTAGATAAAACTCGCTCAATCTGGCAACATCAAAGGGCTCAACATAAAAAAAAGCTTAGGCTTAGGCGTTTTGGTTTGTTCACTTCGGAAAAACGCTGCAAATTATTACACAATGGTTTATTATTTTTCTATATTGATCACTCATCTGCAAAGCCACCAACCATCCAACATGAAGAAAAACATCGATCGAATTTCGGTCAGCTAAAATTTGAACAGAGATTAAGCCTCTTTTGCGATTTACACTCGTGTTTCTGATTTATCGTACGTCCAACTCTTAAATTCTCTTAGGGAGCGAACGGTTTGTCCTACAGAGCTCCCCGTGGTCTCAAAAATTCTAAAAACTCTATTGAATCTTAAATTGAAGGAAAAACAATACCTTTACATCGAAATTTTTTGAGTTAGGGAGTTTTCAAAATTTCGAAATTCATTTTTGAACCCTTAGAAGTGACCTACATCAACCAAAATCTTCGGGGCACAACTAGACCCGAAATGGAGCCTACATACCAAATTTCATCAAAATCGGTCAATGCTAAGTGGGGAAAGTGCCGCGTACGGCGGACGGACGGCCAAATTTGTATTCGATTTTTGGATTCTACGTACCTTGAAACGTAAACCATCAAATTTTGAGTGAAAATTGTTTTCTTGGTCGATTCCAAAGGTTCATTATTGAAAGTAATAAAACAAAACAAGCGGCTGAAAACAAGTAAAAATCCGCAATAGTAGGAAGGGAGTTTTTACCTGTAAAACGAATGAATGATATTTCCACTGTATTCCGCCCAAAAACGTTATTGGGTAATTTAAAATGTATGTGACGCTTTATAATGCCTGCACTAAACTGCTTTCGATTCGATAAATAATTCAATTGATCTTGTCGGTGCCAAGTTTACTTGAGAATAAAAAGTCTACCAATTTGAATGGGCAATATAATGTCCCCACGTAAAATATCTTCGACGTATGGATATTCATGTAAAATAATTGATTTACATTAATCATCAGTCACCGATAAACTTGATTTGCACGATGATGTTGCTGGTTTGTGAATGACAAACTGCAACATGTTTAGAAAGAGCTCAACCAGTCAATCCTACTCAATAGTCCCAGAAAGGTTTCTCTTGTGGTGTCAACAAGAGCGAATTGGCATACTCAGCTTATGTTCAGGGAGACGTTTAGCAAGTTCTTTGCTGATATGTAGCCTCTCCATTGAGGCTCTTAGTGAAATTTCTGCTTCAAAAACAAATTAGGCTTACCTACTCAGCTGATCAGGAGGCTCAATTTGTCATTCGTACTTGGTAATCTCTGAAAGGCTCCCTTTGAGATTTCATTTCGGGCCACCCGAGCAATAAGCTGACAAACAGCAACAGGATTGAGAAGTTGTTCCCGATTATGTTGAAATATTTTCACCTAACCGTGGCTCCTACAGATTGAATTGTCATGGAATCAATGTGTATTCTTTCTGGACTCACCCGGAACTACTTTTTACATTCTTAGAGAAATCGACGAGGGACGCGATTTCGGGTAGTTGTGCACTGTACAAGGCTTGATAACAAAAAGACATAGAATCACAGTCCTCAGAAATCTCTAAAACGCTTAGGTAATATGAGTAGAAATTTTGATTTTGGAGGATTTTATCAGCTGCATTAACAATTTACAACTATTTAGAAAAATATTTCACCGCTACAATAGAAGGTATTGCACATAAAACATAAACATCCAAATAATATTACATCAGCATTTTAGCACTCTGCAGCAATCTGAGCTTGGTTATAGGGTCCGAGATCCGTCCAAGGATATTAGGGGTGAGGGTTACGATTAGATTCGCATGTCCCCGAGGATGGAGGGAGGATTGTGCCAATTCCGGCTCTGCCATCAGTCGACGGTTCTCTTCCCCATGAGGTTTGAGTTCAGCTCCAAGCCTCACGGGGCCCACTTGCACAAGCCGTGGAAGTCTTTAATTAGCCGTAGCCTTGAATGCAGACCAGATAAATGTTCCTCCCATCAGGACTCGGGAGGTCATCCCCTCCAGGATGAACCATGGTTAGCAACTCAATGATGAAGGCTTCTTTTGGTGTTACCACCAAGAGATCAGGACGATAACCTTGTTGTTCCACGTTGAAGTGCGGCTCATGCCATACTGGCCATCCTTTACGATCACAGCTATCTTATAGGTTAAGGCAACAGTTATGGAGGGTAAACCTAGATGGACATGGATGAGCAAATCTGGAGCACATGTGTGGCTGTTGCGGGTATTTGATATCCCTTTTCTCATTGATGAATGTCGCCGACACGCCTGCCCCTCGTCCTTCTCACTCCTGTTGGTAGAGAACCCGAGTGAATAGGTGGTAACACCAAGAGGAGCCTGCATTATTGATGTCTCAATGCTCTCTGGCTCTGGCCAGAATCACTGGCGGAGATAAATGCTGCCAAAATTCAGAAGTATGAAGTTGACGCACTACTTGCCAACATACAACGAAATCAATTAAAGGTGATTGGATCGACTATTACCTGGCCAGGGATACGGCATGGCAAGTCAGCCAAGGATCTGATTTAGGTTCGTTACCCACTGTCCAACCTGGAGTGGATGACCACCCGAGTCCTGACGGGAGGAACGTTTATCTAGCCTTTATTCAGGGCTACGACCACTCGACAGCGTGCCACGGCTCGAGCAAGTGGGCCTCGTGGGACTTAGAGCATGGCCAGAAGAGGCACAATCCTCCCTCCATCATCTCCGGGACAAGGTGATTCAATCTTGTCAATCTTGACCCTGAAACCAAGCAGCCAGATGGACATGACTGCTGAGTGCTGAAACAATATTGTGATGTAATTATTTATGTACAATACCATCGATTGTAGTGAAGAAGTATTTTTTTCCAAATATAAATTGTTAATTCGCCATACCCTACGACCTCCATACCTGCAATTTCGCCGAAGAGTTCCTGATACCCGTCTTACAAGGCTTTCCTATCTTTGATGGTCAGGAAGGAAAAAATATAACATTATTCCGTGAAGAGACACGTCCTGAGTAACCGAGTTCCATCAAATTTGCCTTCACTCGCTTCACTGGGTATCACTCGAGATCATTTCCCCGGGTTCGGTTTCCACTCAGAAACCGCCAGAACTCAAGACTTTGGAGTAGTTCCGTGTTAATATGCGGCTCTCGTTACCTTAAATTTAACATCGGGAGCGATCCGAGGTGGATCACCACCGAGGGAGGAGTTACCCTGATGGCGGTCTGCTGGGGGGTATCTTTTACTACGCTATCAAACCCTGCAATATTCAGGGCGTTCCCTCGAGCACCTCAGACTCAGTATCTTAGGGACGGTAATTTATAATCCGACGGGGTTGAGAGACGAGGAATCCGTCTTTCTCCTCTGCTGGTGATTCTATATTAATACGGGTGGTTTGGTCGATCAGTAGCTAACACATCGATCAGTTGTAAATTCATGAGCACCCTAGTTTTGTGGTTCTAATAATGTCACACACCAATTTGAATAAGCAATATTGGGTTAAGAATTCATGACGACTTGGACAAGTCTCGTCGTTTCATCATCAGGGGTGTGTGATACGATCACATGAGCGAACTTTCGAGATGAAAATGCTTACTGTGCAGCCTGGAAGAATTATCGACGTGACAATATCTACTTTACAGTATAACTACATGAGAAAAGTATCCAATATACAGTATAACAATGCGTGCGAATTCCCGAGATAAATGCTTCAACTGTGCGGATATGACTATATGAGAAAATTTTCAAGATTATCTACAAGTGCATGATAACCATGTCATCGAATTTTTATTTTTGAAGTATTTTTAAAACGCTGCAAATTATTACAAAAAGGTTTAATATTTTTCTATTTAGATCACTCGTCAGCAAAGAACACGGTTGCTAAGGACGCAAAACTGAGTACAATTCGAAGAAATGAACAGCGATCGCATTTTGGTCAGCTGAAATTTGAACGGAGATTAGGCCTCTTTTGCGATTCACACTCGTGTTTCTGATTTATCTTAACCCATTTCCGGCCACTGATGCGTTTTCGCATCGACGTTTTTTTAAATATTGAAAATAGTGGAAAATCTTCGTAGACAATTTTTTTCTCGTTCATGCTGTTCCTAAACTCGTCAAAAAAAATTTTTCGACGTTCGGGAGCTCGATGCAATTTTGGATTTTTTTTTGAAAAGGAGGCCTTTTGGCCGAAAGCGTAATTATGGTAGTTCAAATTCGATCCTGGGCGATGGAGCGTTCTGGGCCACGAGTCGAAACGGATTCCGGTCCATAAAATAGATTTTTACATTTTACCAACAACAATGAATTGTGTAAGTCATATCGATTTGGAAGACTGAGGGCTCTTGAAACCCATTAAAATGTAAAATTCATAAAATTTGGAGTATTTTCGCTCTCAATTGGTGAGCAAATTATGCCTTATTTCGGCCGCCATCCTGTAAAACAGTTCATCCTCTTCCTCTCAGTACTCTGTTATTTCTACCCTTGGCTCGAAATGGGTTAATTCCAACCCTTAACTTCTCAAGGGAGCGAACGGTCGGTCCTACAAAGATCCGGGTGTTCTCATTCGATTCTAAAAATTTAATGCTATCTTAATTTGATGAAAAATCAATACCTTTATATCAAAATTTTTTGAGATAGAGCGTTTTCAAAATTTCAACTCTTATAGGTGACTGACATCAACCAAAAGCTGCGGGACGCAACTTGACCCCAAATGAAGCCCATATACAAAATTTCATCAAAATCGGTCCATAGGAACTAAGGAAAGTGCTGCATACCGCGTACGGACAAAAAAATTGTATTCAATTTTTGGATTCTACGTACGTTGAAACGTAAACCAACCAATTTTAAGGTTGGGGTTTAATGAGGATTACATTTTTTTTCTTGGTCGATTCCAAAGGTTCATTATTGAAAATAATGAACGAAAATCCATCCCAGGACCCCAATGACCTCCAATCCTAGGAATATTACTCAAGGAATAATTAGATATAATTTTGGTTTATTATTTTCTATAATGAACCTTTGGAATCGACCAAGAAAAAAATGGTTATCACCACCTCAAAATTTGATGGTTTACGTTTCAAAGTACGTAGAATCCAAAAATCGAATAAAAATTTGGCCGTCCGTCCGCCATACGCGGCACTTTTGCCACTTAACATTGACCGATTTTGATGAAATTTGGTATATAGGCTCCATTTAGGGTCTAGTTGTGCCCCGAAGATTTTGGTTGATGTAGGTTACGTCTAAGGGTTCCAAAATCAATTTTGAAATTTTGAGAACGCCCTTACTATAGAAATTTTGATATAAGGGTATTGTTTTTCCATCAATTTACGATAGTATAGAATTTTTTGAGACCACGCGGAGCTCTGTAGGACAAACCGTTCGCTCGCTACAAGAATTTAATGTTTGGATGTACGGTAAGACAGAAACACGAGTGTGAATCGCTAAAGAGGCCTACTCTCCGTTCAAATTTTAGCTGACCGAAATACGATCGATGTTTTTCTTCATGTTGGATGGTTGGTGGCTTTACAGACGAGTGATCTATATAGAAAAATAAAAAATAATAAACCATTGTGTAATAATTTGCAGCGTTTTGGATACAGAAACGACTACTTATATTTTATTCTTAATTCAACCAGGACATTGAACAGAGGAACTCCATTGTGAATCGGGTTGGTTCTTAGGCAGGTTGATTGATGAGTAGTGAGGTCGCAGGTGATTCCAGAATCTTCTTCCATAGTTATGGTAGCCCGAAGCACGCGGGACCAAAAATAAGTTGCCATGCATAAAATATACTTCATGCTGTTATACCTACCCGAAGAGGCTAGGGATCTTTAGACAGCAACTTGCTGAAGTAACTTCAGCTTTCGGTGTATCCCAACTTGTATATGATTCTAACGGCTGCTTTTTGACCGACTTCAAAACCACCGTAGGCGCGAAGGAGGAGTTTCTTTTGGTTTATTATTTTCAATAATGAACCTTTGGAATCGTCCAAGAAAAAAAATTTTTTAACACCCCCTCAAAATTTGATGGTTTACGTTCAAGGTACGTAGAATCCAAAAAATTGAATAAAACGCTGCAAATTATTACACAATGGTTTATTATTTTTTATTTTTCTATATAGATCACTCGTCTGCAAAGCCACCAACAATCCAACATGAAGAAAAACATCGATCGAATTTCGGTTAGCTAAAATTTGAACGGAGATCAGGCCTCTTTTGCGATTCACACTCGTGTTTCTGATTTATTGTAAGTCCAACCCTTAAATTTTCGTAGGGAGCGAACGGTTTGTCTTACAAGGCTCCATGTGGTCTCAAAAAATTCTAAACATTTTATACTATCTTAAATTGATGGAAAAACAATACCTTTAAGTATATCAAAATTTCGGTCAATGCTAAGTGGCAAAAGTGCCACATACGGCGTACGGCGGACGGACGGCCAAATTTTTATTCGATTTTTGGATTCTACGTACCTTGAAACGTAAACCATCAAATTTTGAGGGGATGTTAAATTTTTTTTTTGAATCCAAAGGTTCATTATTGAAAATAATAAACCAAAAGCAAGATGGGAAAAATTAGGTTTTCCCTGTTTTTGTTTGATAACTTTCCTCTTAGATAACACGATTTCGTCGTACGTTCAATTACATTGTATCTGTTTGAATATCTACGACATGAAGGTACCTTGACAGCACCTCTATCTCTACGTAGATTGTTGGGAGACCAACCACTTCAACAAATTAAACAAAGGTGATGTACCACCACCTCCAGCTCTCTATGATAACCTGCTGTCCTCCATCATCGAAAGAACCACCAAAATGTTAACCCAACCAAATGCAATACAAAAACAAGTGCCTAAAAAAATTAAATTAAATTAAGAAATGAGTGATTTATTGTTTTGTCCATTCTGTATTAATTTTTATCTTCGCGATGGAGAGATGTCAAACTGATGGAGAGAAACATTTTCACCCGTCTTTTTGAAAGTATCGGAAAATATCGATACTTCAAAATATCGATACTTTTTAAAAGTATCGTATCAATAATTGTTGATACTTTCTACATGTATCGATACGATAGTATATCGATACTTTTGAAGTATCGGACATCGCTAGTCCCCCTCGTACTGAAGCGTTGTGAATCCCGGCGTATCCGCTATTGTGGAGCGCGTGGAAGCAGCTCATAGTAGAAGGCAGTCAACAAAAAAGAGGGTGAAACAGAAGGAGGGGAGACATTATTCAACACCGATAAGATGGGTTCGTGAAAGAGGGAAATGGAGGTCAATGGGCCAGGCCTCTCTCTCGCTCCTCCTCCCCTCCCGCTCCCACGTCACAGCTGTGCCCCCGAGGCTCACCCTGTTACTATTCCATTCCTCCTATCGATCTGCGACGGCCTGGGGGTAGTGCGTGGATAGTGCGGGGGAGTAGCTGCCGTAGCGGGTACGAGCGAGCGAGAGTGAGAACTAGAGAGGGTGCTACTCTCCACGCACGATTGGGCAAATCTGCTCGCTCTCCAAACACCCCCTCCTTCTTCCTCTTCCCCTTCACTCTCTCTCTTCAAACACTCCTCTCCAACCTTCCACTTCGCCCTGCCGTCCGTGTTACCTCACACCATCAACAACATCCATTATCAGTTTTTTCCTCGAGAGGTGGTGGTAGGGGGGGGGGGGGGGCTACACCAACAGCTAACATATTTCAATCGATTCGTTTCTTTTTTTCCCCAATTCCTGCGACCAGAGAAGGTGGATGACGAGGCAACACACATATTATCAGATAATACAGAAATATTTCGATGATTCGAAACTGAATAATTCGCGATTCTTGTCTCCAAATGGTGATAAGATACAATATAGGGTGGAAAGGCTGGAACGGAGGAAGGAGGAAAAGTGAGGAAGAGGGACACAGTCCGAAAAAGGTCTGGCTCGGTGCTTCGGTTGAGTTACCCCCTTTAAAAGAAACCATAAAATTCGGTCGGATTATCGGCGAGTTATATCCATTTCGGCATCCTAATTAAGGTCCAAACTTTAATTAGGTTATCTCGACTCCCAAGTTCGGTATTATATTCCTTCCATAATAATATAAAATGCTCAGGTGCAAAATACCTCCAAAGGTGAGAACCAATCTCGAATGCACCTGATATCACACTGTATTATTTCGGTTCGGCTCGGCATAAACCTCCAAAGGTAAAGCAATATCAATTTATATTGTGGAAGTAATAATCGGTTTTATTCAGGTGAGGTTGATAGCGACTATTGGGGAAGGAGGAGGTCACAGGGATCCAAATCCCACATTTGGGAGCCGAGAACAAAGATTTATCTTATTTACATATTTATGTATGTATCTTTAACTAAATCTAGAATGACTTCAAATAAAGTATCGGTGAGTAATTCTCATAAAATTCCATATTTTAGAACAATTCTTATAGTGAAAAAACGCTGAAAATCATTACACAAAGGTTTAGTTTGGAATAAATCACTCGTCTGCAGCGAACACGGCTTTGCCATCGCCACTGCCTACCATCCATATTTTCCCTCCACAATCAAGTATTTGGAAGAAAGAAACGCTTCACACTCAGTTCAACAAAATAAAGAGTTGTGGGGGCCTTCATTACGGGATTTGTTTACTAGTTGCTAAGGACGCTGTGACAGTCCGCTACTCGACGAATTAGGAACCTTACACCATCTGTCGGTAGATGGTAGAATAGAGTGTGCGCCTGGGTAGGAAAAACTGTTTATTTTTATTTTTGATTGAAAGTAGACTACATCCAGAGAATTTTGGCATCAACTGCGACCTTCTAGCGTGTGTACATCTTTTCCTATGAATTTTCAAAGTTTCGACCGTTTATGACGTCACAGTG
The DNA here is from genome assembly GCA_009739505.2 of Apolygus lucorum. Taxonomy (NCBI): domain Eukaryota; kingdom Metazoa; phylum Arthropoda; class Insecta; order Hemiptera; family Miridae; genus Apolygus; species Apolygus lucorum. The sequence continues at coordinate 28,216,091 of CM019167.2, forward strand.
GGCTGGGGGGTCCCGCCCAGGCGAGAGGGGAGTCATAAACGGTTGAAACTTTGAAAAATCATAGAAACAGATCTAATCACGCTAGAAGGTCGCGGTTGGTGCCAAAATTCTCAGGATGTAGTCACTTTTGATTAAAAATCTTAAAAAAATCAAGGCGCACACCCCATTAGTTCAACTCTCTGGAGGGGGCTACCCTCTCTCTAGCTATTTCCCTAGTTCATTTGACTAACTAAGATTTTCACCACTCAGCTCTGTCCTGATAGACTGTTTGCATCTCGCGCAGTATTTCTCTCTCTTTCTCTTTTTCTCCATTCTGGATTTCTTCCAAGATCCCTCGTGGTCTCAGTTTTCCTTTTTTCAGTTCGATTTTCTACTTTTCATTGTTTTCATCCAATCCAGTTGATCAGGTTCGTTATTTTCATTCTTTCGTTTTTTCCATTTTTCATTACCTCAGTAGGAGTTTTCATTTTTTGTCTTTAAATTTTTTCTCATTTTCGTTGAGTACATTTCGTTTTCCCTTATTTGGTTTTTATTCATCATTTCTTTTTGCCCTTTTTTATTTGGGCTCTATTTTGGGTGTTTTTCCCCCGAGAACTGGGGTAGTAGCAGAGATTTTGCTTAGAACGATTTATTTCTTTCATTTTCTCCTTTTTCGAAAGTCTTAAGTCGTTACAACGCAAAACTGAGGACAGCTCGAAAAAAACGAACAGCAATCGCATTTTGGTCAGCTAAAATTTGAACGGAGATTAGGCCTCATTTGCAATTCACACTCGTGTTTCTGATTTATCGTAAGTCCAACCCCAAAGTTCTCATAGGGGGCGAACGGTTGGTTCTACAGAGCTCCGGGTGGTCTCATTCGATTCCAAAAATTCAATACTATTTTACATTGATGAAAAAACAATATCTTTATATCAATAGTTTTTGAGATTGGGCGTTTTGAAAATTTCAGTCCTTATTTTTCAACCCTTAGAATTGACTGACATCAACCAAAAGCTTCAAATTCAATATGATATCCCAACAATATTGTAAGAGTGACAAAACACTTTTCGCACGAAGACTGTATATTTTGGTTCACAGTCTAACAAAGAATGAATATTTTTAGTATCACGGGTAATCAAATACATCCTAACTTCCATATGCTAATTCTTATGCAGTGGCATTACAATATGATATTCGCTACCTATATCACTTCAAAGGACAACCACGAAGCTGATGCTTCATCACGGGTCCTTCCTCCTGAAACGGAATGGTCCCTCAGCAGTAGATTTTTCCAAGAAATCTTAACAACTTTTGGGGAACCAGAAGTTGATTTGCTTGCATCCCCTACAAATACTAATTCTACCCAACTGGAAAGTTCAGAACGGTAGAAACCACGAAAACCATTGTCTGTGGAAGGGAGGAAAGGAACGACATAGATTCAATCCAGAGTCACTAGACATGAATCGAATAATGGAATTTACTAGTCACTGGTACCAACCCAAAAGATGGATGGAACCAGAGCACTGGGAATACTTGAGAGCGAGTAAGGTTGTTTCATGGAAAGATGTTTTGTTACCCGAGAGATGTGGAAAAGCCAGAACGGACGCTGGCAAGAGGGGCAAACCCAAGACCTCATGCTGGATCAAAATTGTCTGTGGAACGTATGGCCTTTCTTTTGTGAAGAGGAATTAGATTGGTGAGGGAGAAAAATCTTAAAAACACTGAGGAAAACGGAGGAGGTAGTGTTGGGATTCTTGGTTACATTGGTAACTTGGTTATGATAAATGAAATATTTCAATAAAAGTTTCAGTCTCAGTTTGTACTACCAAGTGAGCGTTCCTGATTTTGTAGATTCATTACAAACATATTATGTTTCTTTGCTTGGATCCAAAATGGCTTTACTCGAGTTCTTGCATCCTTCGCTCTAGTCTAGCCATCATGCACGCCAACTCGTCGTAGTCCACATCTTGATGGTCTAGCATCTGCTCAATTTCATCTGCTGTTCTACTAACCATTCGCAAACGCACAGAAACAGGCATTGTGAAAAAACTTAGGGAAAGTGGGTGCCTTCAGAGAGTCCTGTCACGGTCGCCACTGAAAACTCGTACCTATGAAACTTTTTCCCTAAGACGGAATATTCAAATGCCTATTTTTAGAGATTTTCAGTTACTTTTGTCAAAAGACTGTTCGTCAAAAGACTGTTTGTCATACGACGTTTAGTCAAACGACTTTTAGTCGAACGACTTTCGTCAACCTTGTAAACTCAACTTTGTCCTAAGCTAGTGCTTAGCCTGAAGAGGCTAGGTTTGCACACGCTTAGCTGAAGAGATCCGAAAGATCGAAACAAAGAACCAAACAAAACCATCACCACTGAAAGTGGGAAATTTGAAACGTGTAACTGCAACCAAACTCCTCTTCAGGCTGAGCACTAGCTTAGGACAAAGTTGAGTTTGCAAGGTTGACGAAAGTCGTTTGACTAAACGTCGTATGACAAACAGTCTTTTGACGAACAGTCTTTTGACAAAAGTCGTAAACTCTTCGGAAACAAGCTTTTAGCTTACAACAAGCAGTTTGCTAAACAAGCTTTTTAGCTTTCAGTTACTTGTTTGTGCTACTCACAATTCCATGAAATGGGGGGTGCGCCTTGATTTTTTTTAGATTTTTAATCGAAAGTAGACTACATCCTGAGAATTTTGGCACCAACCGCGACCTCCTAGCGTGAGTAGATCTGTTTCTAGGATTTTTCAAAGTTTCGACCGTTTATGACGTCACGCGCCCCTCTCGCCTGGGCGGAACCCCCCAGCCCACTATGACGTCATAAACGGTCGAAACTTTAAAAATTCATAGGAAAAGATTTACACACGCTAGAAGGTCACTGTTGGTACCAAAATTCTCAGAATGAGGTCTACCTTAGATTAAAAATAACAATAAACAGTTTTTCCTACCCAGGCGCATACCCCATTAGAACAGTTTTCTTGCACTTGCAAAAATTCAATGTTTTTATTTTATAGAAATCGATAATTCGAGAAAAAGACCAAATATATATATTATAGTTATAGTGGAGTAGATTCCCCACAATAGCGATAACCTCCTTACAGCGACAATTTGTCTATTCCGTCATAATTAAATACAAATTGATGTTACTCCTTTTCCGAATTACTTCTTGTCCAAAATGTATCGAGGAACAAAAACAAGCAAACTGAAAGGGCTCTGGTGTCTGCTCAAGCGTCAGAGAATTGGGGACTAAGGAAACTCTTCATTATTTATTTCCGCCGGTAGGTACCTCAAGCGAGTTGAAGATTTATTTTATTACTCTCCGAGCTCGGACAAATTGTCTTTGTGAGACTTAAGGGAAAAAGCCAGGCGTCCTTTGGGTCTTGAGATATAAAAATATTTTTTGCAATGGAAATAGCCCAACTAGTAAAAATGTGCTTTGAATAAAAAACTTCCTACGTGAGAGGTAAATATGATGAAATGTGCTTTGGGATGGTGAAAGAGTTCCGCTCTCGACTAGCGTGTAGCCTTTATATGTGAACTTGTCCCTCATGGAGATTTGGAAGGTTGTGGGAAATAAACGAGTTAGCTTCAATTTTTTGCTCAAAAATGAACAACTGGTCAATTCGATTTAGATGAAATTTCCATTATTGGAAATTTGGGCCTGTAAGAACCTAGTTTTTATGAGGTTTTTTTTTCCTATTCTGTCAGGTACTTCTTCTTCTTTGGTGGCGTTACAGCCCGGGATGGGCCCTAGCCTGTCCAACAATATTTTTCCATTCCTCTCGTCTCTTGGCCAACATTCTCCAACATGTATGTCCCGTGCGCGCCACATCATCCTTGACTTCGTCAGTCCATCGAAGCCTCGGTCTTCCACGGGCCCTACTACCTCCTGGATGTCCATCGAATATTCTTTTAACGGGATTACCATCGTCCGTTCAAACTACGTGTCCTGCCCACCTGTCCTGGCGACCTAGCTTGGCAAACTTCACGACATCTATATCATTGTATAGGTCGTACAGCTCGTCATTTCTTCTTCTTCTCCAGACCCCAATCTCACAAACAGCTCCAAAAATCTTTCTGAGGACTCTTCTTTCGAAAGTTCTGAGAAGAGTCTCTCCTTGCCTCCCCATAGTTCATGCCTCTGAGCCTTAAGTTAATACTTTGTGGATCAGGGTCCTATGCAGCAAACATTTTACTTGGGGAGTGAGAAGCTTTGAGCGGAGGTGTTTTATCAAGCCCCAATAGCAGCGGTTTGCAGCTGCCAGCCTAGTCTCGATTTAGAGAGTGGAGTCCCCATCAGCGGATTTATCCTCTTATAAGAGGGATCCCACGTAGACAAAGCTGTCTACGACTTCGAAGCGAAAATCTCCGATAGTGACTTGGGAACCCGATCTACAGACGGTATTTGTGGGCGTCGTTGTCGTGATGAGGTACTTGGTCTTTTCCTCGTTGATGCACAGCCCCATATCGCCCGCACTCTTGACCAATGAGGCAAACTCTCTCTTCATATCACCTTCTGTGCGGGCTATTATGTCTATGTCATCAGTACAGGCTAGGATTTGCACTGACTTGAAGAAAATTGTTCCCCTAGTTTGTATTCCAGCATCTCTAACAACTTTTTCAAGAGCCAGATTGAAAAGCAGGCACGAAAGTGCGTCTCCTTGCCTTAAACCAGACAGAGTTGACAAATTAGGGGTTTGTGAGTTATGGATCCTGGTAGTGCATGTAGAGTGACTTGGGGACAATTCCACCATTCTCACGAGCTTATTCGGAATCTCAAATTCTCTCATTGCACTATATAGCCTATATTCTGTTAGGTACTAGCTTTCAGAATTGATTATTGAATTTGATCGGACGTGGAAGGAGACCTGCGTCACCAGGGGTTTGCCCTGCACCACCAGGTCGGGAAGAAGGTTCTTGTCAACCAGCGTTACCGTTTACACCTACCGTTACCTATGACTAGTTGCAGAGGTGTACATTTTGAGGGAGAGCTAAATATTGATTGTCGTTACCAATCCAATAATATTGGCTGCACCACACGGCTCACAATAATTCTTAAAAAGGGGATTTTCCATGACCAAAACAGACCAATTTTAGATCCTAAAAGTTTCAGGTATAAATTCGGCAGAGTGAGGGTTTTTGGTTTATCATCTTCAATAATGAACCTTTGGAATCGGCCACGAAAAAAAAATTACCCCACCCCCTTTCCACAAAATTTGTTGGTTTACGTTTCAAGGTACGTAGAATCCGAAAATCGAATACAAATTTTTCCGTCCGTCCGTCACTTTTCTCGCCGACTTTTCTTAGCAACCATGGACTGATCTGGTTGAAATTGGGTATGTGGGCTCCATTTGGGGTCTAGTTGTGCCACGAAGCTTTTGGTTGATGTTAGTCACTTCTAAGGGCTGAAAATGAAGGGTTGAAAATTTCAAGAGTGCCCTGGCTTGAAAACTCTCGGAATAAAGGTACCTATTGTTTTTTTACCAATTTGAAATAGCATTGAATTTTTAGAATTTTCAGAGACCACGCGGAGCTCTGTAGGACAAACTGTTCGCTCCCTACGAGAGCGATTTACGATAAATAAGAAACACGAGTGTGAATCACCGAAGAGGTCTAATCTCCGTTGAAATTTTAGCTAACCAAAATGCGATCGTTACCTAGGTTACCTATGGTTAATGGTGGAGAATTAAATCTAGAAGTCCGCTCTGCTGTGCGCTTTTGGCTGAAGTTCCCACCTGGTGTCCCAAGTGCCTATGTTCACGCACCGGTCAGATCCGGTAGGCTCGACATTGTGTCTCTCTCAGCATGTATCCCTTCACTGCTCCGCCAGCGCCTGCTATTCCTTCAAGGGTCGAGCTTGGAGGTCGCCCGTGCTGCTGCTGATCTTGATTTTGTCAGGAAGCAGTTAGCATGGTGTGACCGAGCAACACCATCTGCTCCAAAACCCAGTTCGTCTGCTGAGTTCGCTGCTGCGCTGCATGAGTCAGTGGATGGTAAAGAACTCCGACAGTGCTCCGAAAGCCCTATCTCTTCCCAATGGGTAGATTGGGCTTCGGAGGGCATTGGGGCCCGCGACTACCGACACTTCCACGCCGTCCCCATGGCAACTCTGCCAACTGCCGTGACGTGTTCGAGAGGTAGTCGTGGGACAACTCTACCCCTTTGCCTTTTCTGTCGGAGTAGAAATGGATGGATCTTCTGAATGGATCTTTATCATGTAGAGTAGCAGCGTGCTCGGACTCATGGGGGCCGCATTCTACGTCATGATGCGGTCGCCAAGCAGATAGCAGGTGCTTTGTCATCTGTCGGCTGGGATGTTAAGAGGGAGAGTATCACATGCCAAGTGACCAGGGTAAGAAGCCCGACATCGTTGCCGTCAAGCCCGACCAGTCTTGCATTATCCTGGATGTCCAAGTTGTCAATGGTAGCTTGGGCATGGAGCAGACTTGACGGGCTAAGATAAGGAAATATGACACAAATGATTTACGGTAAGCGGTGTCAGAGCTAAAGGGAGTGGCACCCAACAACATCAGGGTGATGGCTGCAACCTTGTCATGGCGCGGGGTGCGGTGCGGGAAAATGTCACGGAGTTGGGCGAGTAGGGCATCTCGGTAGGCGTACTCCGTGGTATCACCACCCGTGTTCTTATCGGCTCATATTTGGACTGTTGGTCCTTTTATAGAGGCATTTCCCTCCATCCCTCTCTCCCACCCCCTCCCTCATCTTCCCTCATCCCTAGGACCGGTGTCGGATGAATCTTGGACGTCCTCCCCATTACATTTGATTTATTTATTTATTTTTATTTATCGCGTGCCCCCTGCGTTTTTCTGGAGAGTTTAGGAAAAAAAGAAATATATAATGACAATGGTAAAGCTGTGCTTTGCAGACGAGTGATCTATACAGGAAAATAATGAACCTTTGTTAAATAATTTGCAGCGTTTTTAAAATGAGAACGCTTTTGGATAGAGATTACTGTCCCTTAAGAGCTTCCACCAGACTACCACGATTGGGCCTGGCCCAGCGGTTATGTACGAGGGGCTTCTCCTTCCTCCTGTTGATTCTCTGGAGGTTTCCTGGGGGATTCTAGGTGTGCTGCTCTCGTTGGGAGTTTTGTTGTTCATTATTATTACAATTTGGTGGTTTACCACAGGGCCCAAGGTAGGAATTATCATAATAATTTCATAGCTCCTGGATCGATGGTAGCTCTTTCGTATAAACACACTTTAAACCCTCCATATTTACCTATTTCCCTCCATTATCAACGTCCTGATTTCAATTCAGAATTGGATGGTGGATGGAAGCAGAGATGGTCGTGATCGTATCGTCGCAACTTCCCACAACTTTCAGTTTTCAACCGATTTTGAAGGCAGTTTGTTTCAAGTGTTGCCCTGCTTAGTAGAGCTACTAGTAGTGCTATATGGTCCCCTATGAATTTCATCACAGCCTGAGTGATCAGGATAGGGTGATTTATAAAATCATGTTTGAGATTCTAGAAAGTTTAGAGTCTCACTCTGATGAGGATGTTGAAAGAATCGTACCTACTTCCACTACTGTTACTGTTTCTATAAGTATTTAAAGTAGATGCAGGACAGATTTTAATTGTACATACCTAGGCTTTACGGGTCAATGACTCGTAAGTTTCAACCGCATCCAAGAGACTCTTTTTCAAAATATAAACGAACCCTTTCATACACAAAGATTAATTAATACCGCCGTAGACCGGCTTAACGAAAGACGAATGAACTGACGAAAGAGGCGAGAAACCTACGAAATTTTTATCAATTATTTAGTTAGTTAACGTTATCAATTATGAGTTTTTAAACACAGCAGGCGTAGAGCCCTTTGTCACGGCACGGGGAGAGACTCACTCACGGCTAATTACCACTTGTAAGATTTCATTTCGGCGGATAAAAATTTAATCGAGCAGGTGTATCTCCATTTTCTTAATTATCCGTGTCAGATCGAAAAGGCAGCTCACGTAATACACGTCGGACACGAAAAATGTGCCGTGCGTTTTCCACATTAATTCGAACCTTTCTGATTACGACGGGGTTTTGATAAGTAGTGCCCGACTGAAGACGGAAACCTCACTCCTGACTTACTCCATTCAACAGTTGGAATCTCGAAAAGGATCTTCGAGCGTGTGCGATGCACAATGCTGCCTCCCGTAGACAAAAGCCGAGAAAGGGATAGTTCTAGATAAATTGGCTGGAATCTTCTAGGTTCATTTTACAGGTAGAAAAAGATGTTTTGTTGGGAAATCTGAAGATTTACCGGCATCCATGTCGCTCTGAGTCTTCCATATTTGAATGTTGTAGAGCAGACTTTCATTAAGTTTGCTGGACAGTTCCGAGATTCTTAATTACTGTTGAAACGCTCTTCTTCTGGAATAGGTCGGCACAAGTATTAAAAGAATGGAGTTAGTTCTGCTAGTTATAAAAATACAATTATCAATCTCGTCGAGACTTCCTTTTCTCTCGTACACATCCAAAAATAGGGGATAGCCGTGGTCGCTCGGGCGCGCGTTCTTTGGTTGCGAGTCACGAACCGACTACTGCGGGGAGTCGTACGTTCAAATCTCGTTGGCGTGTTTTCATGCGTCCGGGGCTCACCGCCCCCCTCGTCGCAGCCCAGGGCGGTGAGGCAATGGGAAGTCAATAGCGAAATCATCGAAAAAATTCTGATCTTTCGTTTTTTTTTTCGTAGGGGGTGAGGAAATTTTTAAGATCCAGGGGTGGAAATTAGATCTCGTAAGACACCCGAGGGAACCGCTAGCACGGGTTATGTGGGATTCAAACCCACTAAAACCTCACCTCTTTTTCCCACGTTGGATCTCACTCAGCCTGGAACTGTTCAACACATTACTTCACGCTGAGTCCTGGGAATCTTCTTAGTTCTCTGCTAGGGGCCGGTCCATGGTTCTCCTTCGCTGCCTCTCCCGTTCTTGAACGATTTTTGTTCATTATTTTTTTCCGCATAATCTGCCAAACTTAAAAAATAGTCAATTTATGTTTTATTTATTTATTTATTATTAAAACAAGGTATTTGCCAGGGAGGCTCAAAAGCTTAAAAACTGCTCTACTTCATCAGCTTTCCAACGGTCGCCCAATTTTGGTCATTATTTTCAATAATGAACCTTTGGAATCGACCAAGATAAATTTTTTTTTAACACCCCCTCAAAATTTGATGGTTTACGTTTCAAGGTACGTAGAATCCAAAAATCGAATAAAAATTTGGCCGGTATTTTGCCACTTAGCATTGACCGATTTTGATGAAATTTGATATTTAGGCTCCATTTGGGGTCTAGTTGTGCCCGGAAGATTTTGGTTGATGTAGGTCACTTCTAAGGGTTCCAAAATAAATTTGGAAATTTTGAAAACGCCCTAACTCAAGAAATTTTGATATAAAGGTATTATTTTTCCTTCAATTTAGGATTCTATAAAATTTTTAGCATTTTTTGAGACCACGCGGAGCTCTGTAGGACAAACCATCCGCTCCCTACGAGAATTTAAGTGTTGGACGTACGATAAATCAGAAACACGAGTGTGAATCACAAAAGAGGCATAATCTCCGTTCAAATTTTAGCTGAACGAAATGCGATCGATGTTTTTCTTCATGTTGGATGGTTGGTGGCTTCGCAGACGAGTTTTTTTATTTTATTTAATTGAAATTTACAACATGCTCCACTTCTACTGTACTGCATGTTATTTGTTTCTTAATTAAAAACTAATCACACATTCCTTTTAAATATAACGAGGAAAATAAAGATAGCAAAATAAGAAAAGAAACAGAAATTACGAAATAAAATATAGCTCATTAGGGATTTCCAATCCATCTAAATGTACCAAAAACTTCCGCAGGGGCCTGATATACAGATCGATGAGGTCGGAATCCGACGGAGGCCACACTCCACCCCTGACAACCACATCCCAGACGAGTGATCAATATAGAAAAACAATAAACCATTGTGTAATAATTTGCAGCGTTTTAGTTTTACTGTGGAATTTGTGGGAGAAAATGGTGTTTCAATGCGAAAAAACATGAATTTTTTCAACCAAAATTCATGTTTTTTGACGGGAGGACTCCGGGTTGCTCCGCCGCCGCTCCTCCCAAGCACCAAGTCAACCCGTCGATTTCGCTGAAAAAAATGCACGTTTTTTTGGATTGAAACAACATTTTCTCCCTCAAATTCCACAGTAAAACTTAAAATTGGGTAACCGTTGGAAAGCTGATGAAATGAAGCAGTTTTTAAGCTTTTGTGCCCCTCTGCCAAATACCTTGTTTTAACGAGGAAAAATCATCAACATAAAAAAAAAACATAAATTGACTATTTCTTAAGTTTGAGGTAAAAATACTACCCTAGCGTTTTGTTTTTCTCTACTGGTCAACGGCTCATCTATTGAGAAATTTTACGCTTTTTCCAACGGTATCCTTTTTTCTAATTTTTGAGTGTAATTCAAGGGATTTATGACCATTTGAATGGTGTAAGGTCAAAACACAAAACAAAAGTCTTAAAAATAAAAAACTCGGATTTTAAGAGTTTTAAGAGTTTAAAAGAAAATTGCTAGGAGGAATTTTTTGTTACAAAAACTACTCCCGAAGTTTGGTGGATACTTAACTTATGGGACACCCTGTGTAGCTCTTGTAGTTATAGTACTTCCAACCATCATAATATGTTAGGATTCTCTAAATTTTCTATAGTACGTCTGGCATTTCTCTTCTACACCGGGAGCGAACGAGCGTTTGGATCTACATATTTAATTCAAATTCCGATTGAATATTATAATAATGATTCACAAAAATAGGGAATAGAGAAGCTCGTAGAAGTCGCGTTTCATTATAAGGCAGACTATGAGAAAGGCCAAAGACGGTTGACCCGTTGACTTGTCAGAGGAAATCGGCTCCATCGGCTGCCTCTAGAAGAGCGGGGCTGGGAGAGTGTCGGGTTGGTGCGGTTTCCGTAATAAGCCGCCTCAAACCCATCGCCTAATCTCCAATGTAAACTCACCCCGAAATATTGTCGGGGGACGAGGGAGTAGTAGATAATGTAAGCCCTTCACAAGACGCTAAGAGAGCGAAAATGTAAACACACTCCCCCAAGGTTATCAAAGTCGACAATTTACCGGATCTGCTACGCCTGGTGACAACGTTGACTGTTCTGTAGGTCCTCAACGAGTCAAAAAGGAGATCTCTCTATATGCATTCCACATCTTCATATAGTGTGAAATGTTTATCTGGAAAATGTACTTGATTGTGAAGCGAAAATACTCGTATGTTTGGAAGATCTTTGCAGCCGAGTGATCTATACAAAAAAATATAAAAAACCTTTGTGTAATAGTTTGCAGCTTTTTTGTGAAGATTTTAAATTAGTGGACATTTTTGGTTTTATTATATTGTTATACTCCTCTGAATCTCACACCGGATCCAGCTCATGATAGGTGGGTATCTGATTATTCATGAGTATGACCTCTTCTCGACACAAATTTCGGTATGAATCCGTCCTAGTAAATATTCAGTATTTTCTTGCACTTCTCTGCTACTTCCGCAGTTGCACTGACGAGTGATGTCTATTCTATGTGAGCATTCTGGACTTCCAGATGGTGCAGATAGTGCCTTGGCACGACGACGCATAGTAATATTCTATATCTCCGTTGTTAAAGAGTGAAGTCGTGCTTGTGAGCTTCTGTACCTAGCACATTCCAATTCCATCTTAGTTCTCCGCGGACATGATCACCAGAGGAACTCGAGACGGCTCTTCTTTATCTAAACACCGGAGAACATCCGCAGAATGCTGAACAGCGAGTGGGGGGTGATAGCAGCGCCGCCAACAACAGCCGAGCTTCTCATGGCAGCTTTCTTTCATCCGACGTTCCACGGGAATATCGCGTTTCGTGGATCTGCTGACCTCAGAAAGGCTCTTTCCGCCAATTAAAATTAATCTCGAGCTCCAGCTTTTGTGCCGTCCGGTGCGAAATAAGACTATTTTTCCTCAGTGCGGGGCCGAGGTTCTTCAGCAGAGCCCTTCCGTTCGTTGCCCGATTATTTTGAACCTTCCTTTCACGCAACGAACAAAGGGCGTCCGCCCCCTCCAGAGTTCCGCACTAGCCGTGGCCTGAAAGGAGTTAGCCGACGCTTCATCTTGGACTTTACTTAACCTCAGAGTAGATAACTGGGCCTCGTTCTCTCCCCTTCAAGATAGTTGGGAGAAAAATGAGGTTCTGACTACCTCCTATGGAGGAAGTAGTTACCTATCAACTCGTATACAATGGGTTCATTGGAAAATCTCTATGATAATTAACGAACGTTTGGCTGTTAGGGCCCAAGTTTTATACGTGGCAATGTTGATATGCCATCTGTGGAACAAACACTTTATTTAGAGTCAACCCCAAAGATTTGACATCGTGTTGCCTTTAGTCCGTAAATCTCCAAAATATAAACATTCAATATCAATACCAATATCTTTTGCTTCCGCGTCGACCAAGGTTCACTTTTCAAGGTTGAAAAAAAAGTTCTCCAAAATCGAAATTTCCACTCGCGTGTTACGTTTTAGACCTTCCTGAACGATTTTGGATCTATACGGAGTTATTGTCCGATTTCGATGAAGTTTTCAGGAATTATGTGGATTAGGTTGTAGATGGCCCCCCTATGAAAATCAAGGCTTCAAAATTTACAGTAGTCTCTACGCATGCGCAGATGTAAAATCCTTGTAACAGCCATAACACTTACATTAAATGTCATGTAAATGACTTATGTACTTATGTACTTACAGTAAATGACAAATTTTGTCATCCGACTTTGATGAATTTTCTAGGATTGTTTGGATTGGGGTGCAGACAGTTCCCTATGAAAATCATCACCTCCAGACGAGTAGTAGCTGCTGCGCATGCGCAAACGCAAATGGGGTATTTCAGTCAATTTTTTTATTTTTTTTTTCAAAAGAGTATGGCTCAGGAATAACGGTAATCGGATCTGTTCGTCGAGAAAATGTTTTTAAAAAATCAGAGAAGCTAAGGAAAGTTGAAGATTTGAATGGTGTGACCTAGCTAGGCTAGCCAATCGTGACGTAGCTAGCCAACTGTCTTTGAAAAAGTATCCGTGCACAGAAACCCTTGGAGGACCTCTTGGATACTACAAAATACTACTCACACACGCGTGCGGCGTAGTCCTTGCCTAGTGTGTGTGCATTTATGGCGGCCCGCCTTTTTCAAACGTGTGATCTCTTTAATTAATTTTTCTACCACATGTTATAGTATCATTGGGCTTAAAGTTGTAGTCTATAGGTTTTCAAGGGTGCTGAATCCAAATTTGAGGTCAAAAACCTGAATTTCCGACCCACCGAAATACCCCATTCCTTGTAACAGCCATAACTTCTACATTTCTCATCCGATTCTGATGACATTTCTTAGGAGTGTTCAGGCGAGATGGTCCCCTATGAGGGTAGTGGAAGGTACTTAGAGATTGATATTTTGAGATTAACTAACATGCATCGGATCATCTATACAATTGGGTTATGAATACGAGGAAACTATGTGCCACACCCGCTTGGCTGACTTTTTTATTGTTATAATACAGTCGAGTACAAAACAATCGTCAAATCAGGGTTGGTTATAATCTAATTAATAAAAACATACATAAATCAAGAAGTAAAAAAGAAACGCATTTAACACTGTGAAAATGAAATGTCGTGTAACAGGAACATAAATATGTGAAATAGGAACTAAGTGACTGGATTGTTTAGGAACATAGGCGTGTCCGGACCGGGATGTCCCGACAGGTCCGAACCCACCCACCATGGCGCCTCCCAGGGCTACCTATCCTTTTCTGGAAAGGCATCGTTGACGAACAGCTCGGTCTACCATGAAGGCAGACCCCCAGGCTGGCCAAGAACCCCGGGCCAACGCCCGAAAGCTTTCAGCACAACAGGCGCGCACACACACACATACATACACATCCTCAATATCTCAATGTATGTAAGTTTCAAGTCATCCATATGAAAGACTGCTTATACGTAGCTGATTCTGTTAACCCTAATTTGAATATGGTGTCATAAGTGTCACCGAAAATATCTTAGGTATTCCACTGCTGCCCGAAGGTATCACTTGAGAAACCAAAAATTAAATTGCAATTTTAAAATTGATAGACATTGTTGAATTTTTGAAACATTTTTGTGAACTATTGGAAGTCTAAAAATGAAATTATGACAAAAATATCCAATGAATCAATGAATTGTTCAAAATCGTCATTAATAATTTCTAGACTTTTAATAGCTCACGAAAATATGTTCAAAAATTCAACTCTGCCTATTAGGTTTGAAATTTATTGTAATTAAAATCTAGTTACATAGGTGATACATGGGTCAGATGTAGAATTCCTAAGATGTTTTCGGTGACACCATGGTCCAATTAGGGTTAAGAATATAACCCTAATTGGTCTTTGTTGGTTACGAGGCGAGCTAGGCCTGTCATTGACGCGGACGTGGTAAGGTAATTTCATGTGGTTCATAGCTTGTTCCAATCATTCTCTTCTATGGCTTCTGATTGACTCACCGGTCCATTATTCGGTAGATAACAGGGCTTCCAATACAACGAGGATCCAGCTAAATTGCCTCGTGTATCAATTCCTCTAGATGAGATGATTTATTTTCGGAAGCCAGAATATATGTTTGCTAAGGTAGGGTATATTGTGAATGTAATAGCCGGGAGCGGAATTCAGGGTTTTGGTTTATTATTTTCAATAATGAACCTTTGGAATCGACCAAGAAAAAAAAATTTAACACCCCCTCAAAATTTGATGGTTTACGTTTCAAGGTACGTAGAATCCAAAAATCGAATAAAAATTTGGCCGTCCGTCCGCCGTCTGCTGTACGCCGTACGCTGTACGCGGCACTTTTGCCACTTAGCATTGACCGATTTTGATGAAATTTGGTATGTAGGCTCCATTTGGGGTCTAATTGTGCCCCGAAGCTTTTGGTTGATGTAAGTCACTTCTAAGGGTTCCAAAATCAATTTTGAAATATTGAAAACGCCCTAACTCAAAAAATGTCGATATAAAGGTATTGTTTTTCCTTCAATTTTAGATTCTATAGAATTTTTAAAATTTTTTGAGACCACCCGGAGCTTTGTAGGACAAACCGTTCGCTCCCTACAAAAATTTAAGGGTTTAAATTGAAATATATATATATATAAATCAAAACACGAGTGTGAATCGCAAAAGA
Source organism: Apolygus lucorum (assembly GCA_009739505.2). Classification (NCBI taxonomy): domain Eukaryota; kingdom Metazoa; phylum Arthropoda; class Insecta; order Hemiptera; family Miridae; genus Apolygus; species Apolygus lucorum. The sequence continues at coordinate 28,231,281 of CM019167.2, forward strand.
GGCCTAATCTCCGTTCAAATTAGAGCTGACCGAAATGCGATCGATAGTTGGTGATTTTGATTTTTTTTTTTATTTTTTTTTATTTTATTTTTTTTTTCATATTGGATGGTTTGTGATTTTGTAGACGAGTGATCTATATAGAAAAATAGTAAACCATTGTGTAATAATTTGCAGCGTTTTTCAGTCGCAATCATGATTGTATACAAACGAGTTGCCTGCATGTGAATAATATTACTCCACCATAATACTACTTACAACTCACCACTGACGTCATATGAGTCTTCCGAAAGCAGAAAATGTCGTAAAAATTTGACTATATTCAGGCATACAAACATTACTCTGCTCTTTTATAAATAAATGGGATTTTTTGACAATGAAAGTCCTCTTTTTGGTTTCCTATCACTTTATTCCTGGAGAGCTTTTAACAACGCTCTGGTTGTCATTTTCAATCCTAGACAAACAGAGTGGAAAGATGTAACAATGGTAACAGATATTTGAAATTATGGAGTATAATGAAAACTGAGAGATGGTTTTTTTCCCTAAACAATGGATATGGATGAAGAGAAGAATCAGCAGGTACTTACCATCAGCAAGAGGATGAGTTTTCTGTGACGAGCGCAAGTAGGCACTACTGCACATGACTAACAAAATGGTGGTTTGTTGTCACCTGTAGGGTCGCCATTGTCCTCCCCACTTCAGGACTTATCCAGAAGCCGCTGGTAAATACAAACGGCGTTACCAACATCTGATTTGAAATATACTGTATTACTATCTTGATTAGTATGGAATGCTTCTAATATTTTTCTTTTTCTAACACCGTTTGTATTTACCAGCAGCTTCTGGATAAGTCCTGAAGTGGGGAGGACAATGGCGTCCCTGCAGGTGACAACAAACCACCATTTTGTTTGTCATCTGCAGTAGTGCCTACTTGCGCTCGTCACAGAAAACTCATCCACTTGCTGATGGTAAGTACCTGCTGATTCTTCTCTTCATCCATAACTATTGTTTAGGGAAAAAACCATCTCTCAGTTTTGATTATACTCCATAATTTCAAATATTTGTTACCATTGTTACATTTTTCCACTCTGTTTGTCTAGGATTGAAAATGACAACCAGAGGGTTGTTGAAAGCTTTTGCTAACCTCGCCGTTGGAGAACTGATGGAAGTGCCTTACGATAACTGTCTCCAAAACTGCAATAATCTAGAGATGGGCAAAACGGCTCACCAAGAAGAATGGCTCTGAGCGTTCCGCTCATTCAAAAGAGCTGGATCTTTTAAACGGATCAGTGGCTCTTTTTGGCTCTTTTGCGCTCGTATTTATTGTAGAGGTGAACATGCGTTGAAAAAAGCTGCAAATTATTACACAACGGATTATTTTAGTTGTGCCTGGAAATTTTTATTCGATTATTGGATTCTACATAAACTTAAATCATCAATTATTATCTACGTACCGTATTGGAGAATCCGTCGTAACCGGCAAGTCGAGTACAGGAGGCGAGCGCTTTCGATGTAAGGACATCATCTTCAGGCCGTCGAGAGAGTACTCCTCCTTGAATCATCAAATAAACCATCAAATTTTGAGAGCGGGAGGGGATAATTTTTCTGTTGCTCGATTCCAATGGTTCATTATTGAAAATAATAACCCAAAAAGAGCTGTTGTTCAATAAAGATGTTCAATAAATTCTTTAAAAAACCAAGGAAAAACAATGTAATGAACACGATTAAAGCAATGAATGAGTAAGACATAAAAATATAGTTTTTCCAGTAAAACATTTGTCTATTTATGAAGTCTGCATTTTTTATGCCTCCAATGACTAAACCACAATTTAAAAAAAATTCTCAGTGCAACATTTTTATAATATAACCAACTTGAAAGATAATAAACAAACCAATATGTAAACTTCAATATTATTAATAATGGAAAGATGAGGATGTGCTTTTGCTTGCCTTTTGAACTTGTATCAAAAAGCTCCTCACAAGAAATCATGACGTAAAAATCAAACAGGGAGAAAAAACAACGGAGAGTCAGAAAGAGGATCACAGAAAACACTGGGAAAATACGGTAAAGTTTACGAACAAATACAATACCTTATGTATAAGAGGTGGTACGATACAACTCTTCAAAATTGTATTATTTGATCGACTTATATATATGTTATGGTGGGTTCCTCCTCCCGAAGCTGATCTTCTTTTCGTCGGAAGACATGGTATTTGCAAAGGAACAACACTTCCGAATTGCAAACTAATTTTATTACCTAAAGAAACTATATTATTTCAGAAACGGAACTCGAGTTAGCGATACTCCCCCTCGGACAGCATTTACTACAAATTTGATATCAAAATGATCACATGACACCTCGAAGGTTCACACTCAAGCGAGCTACAACAATAACTGTTCGAACAGAACTAGAGGAGGGCTAACAGGTGCCCCCTTTCTTCTCTCAATAGTTTCAAAACCTGTCACGAGGGGATTTTTGAGCAGCTAGTGACGACACTACTGTGTTTCTCGAGTTTAAAATAATAACGATTGTTTAAAATAACAATGTCAGTAAATCTGATGATATTGCAAGTAAAATGGTAAACGTTCGGGTTCGATCAGGGTTTGAGCCTTCGTTTTCATCAATACATCATACGGCGATCCTGACAATGCTTCCGTCCTCGGGAGCTCAGTTCACCTAGGGGACTAGACACAGCCCATTAGTGAAGAGAATATCAGCCTACTCCCGTCTCCATAAGTGAAGGGTTTCCCCTTCAGGCGAACAATTCAAAATAACAGCATAGAACTGGCAAGTAAATTAATGCTCATGCACAGTGGAGGTTGGAGGCACGAGGAAAATTTCAATGAACAAACAATTCCAAGTAACAAACAAATTGTGCAAGGAGGTACAGGAATTATCCTTTGATCAATATATTTGAGCCAGAGGTGAATCCAGTCGTTAGGAATCATTAAAAGCAACTCGTTCAAAAGGAATTCATTCAAAAGAACTGCTTGGGAAGGTTGTCTATCTCACTTGGGCTTGACAGTCACACTATCAGAAAAGTAATGACTGTAAGACGTAGACCACGTAAAGGGAAGGACATAGAACAAGGGTCCAACTATGACGCAGCCAACGTAAGGGTGTCAAGTAAGGTAGAGACTCTAGCCCAGAATCCAAAATTAGACTCATACTTGACTGAGAAAATGATTATGATGATCACTGAGAAGACTTGGGGATCCAAAGTCAACATAGCGACAGTGAACTTGCAAAACCTTGTAAGTCGTTTTCCAGAAATTTTACAGGATAACGAGAAAGACTGTTAGACTTGCTTCGATCGTGGAAGGTTCTAGACTTACAGGTTATTACTTTGGTGCATAGAGAAGAGATAGTCGAGTTTTTGCCAGTTTGGCTCCGTAATAAGGGGTTCTCATTCTATCCAAATAGCTAATAACCTTATTTTCGAAAAAAATCGGACTTACATGGTTTTGCAAGTTCACTGTCGATAGGTGGGATAGTCCACATTCAACATTCAACATAGGTGGGATAGTCCACATTCAACATGATGATCACTGAGAAGACTTGGGGATCCAAAGTCAACATAGGTGGAATAATGGTAAAATGGTAAACGTTCAATCGGGTTCAATACGGGTTTGAGTCTTCGTTTTCATCAATCCGTCACATATATTTTCACTCTGAATTATCGTACGGGTTGGCAACAGTGAGCTGAAGAAAAGGAAGTCCGAATTTTCCCGAACACTACCGATCTCAAAAGAACTGAAGATCGAAGCGCCGTCGTTCATTTATTTTTACTAGATCTCAAAAGATCCAAAGATCGAAGAACCGCGATTCATTTATCATTTTTACTGATCCGCTGTTCACTCGCTCTTTTGAAAAACCGATCTTCACCAAACACTACAAAAGAACCACTGATTACCCCGCAAAAGAACCAATGTTCCCAACAGCTACCGACCTATCAGTTTGGTTACCATTTTCTCAAAACTATTTGAACGCCTTATGCTACCAAAACTAATGCCTTATCTCGCTGATGTAATCCCTGCCTCTCAATTTGGCTTCCGCCCATCGCACTCCTGCCCACAACAACTGCACAGACTCGTAGAGGAGATCCTCAATACTTTCGAAAATCAAGAAATATGTCAAGGAATTTTCCTTGACACCGAAAAGGCATTTGACAGGGTATGGCACCCAGGCCTTCTCTATAAACTAAAACTGTTATTACCGGATTCGTACTACCGTATAATCCTATCGTTCATCACCAATCGAACATTTCATGTGAAATGCAAACATGCAAGCTCCGATAGTAAGTGCATTATCTCCTCAGTGCCTCAAGGTAGTGTTTGGGGGCCAATCCTCTACCTCATCTACGTGAGTGATGTACCAACCACCCTGACACCATATTAGCCATGTTTGCAGATGACCAAGCCGTACTATCGCGAGGAAGCAGCGGGAACGTTACACCAAGCCTTCAACGGCATGTATCAGAAATTGAGGACTGGAACCGAAAATGGCGTACTACCGTGAACCCACAAAAATCTACCGCTGTCACATTTACGTACAAACGAAATTTCCTGGTTGACCCCGTCTCACTGAACAATGTCGTCGTGCCGCACAACGACACCGTCAGATATTTTGGTATCATATTAGATAAAAAGCTAACGTTCAACGCCCATACCTCCGATCTGACTCAACGATTAAGACAACGTATTCAACTCTTGAGACCATTAATAGGACCGAAATCACCTCTAACATTAAATTATAAAAGACTGCTCTACATAACAATGATACGCCCTATATGGCAGTACGGATGTTCAATATGGGATGCAGCCAGCGCATGTCAAATTCGCAAGATCCAGGTACAGCAAAACCGAGCTCTGCGATTAATAACAAATGCGGAATGGTACGTTAGGAATTCCGTTATCCATCGCGATTTAGACATACCCGAGGTAAAAACAGTAAAAGGATCGACATTTGTCCGACAGTTCAACACGTACTTATCTCACCCCAACACAATATTCGACGGATTCACCAATCAACTATTAAGTCAACAAACTGGAAGGCGACTCAAAAGAAGATGACCCATCGACCTACTTGATGAGAACTAATCACTCTACTCCTCAACACCAACCTACCTAGTGATGGACCCTAGAAACCCCGCTTTTCTCTGAACCTATATTGTTATTTATTTGTTTATTTTTATTATCTTTATTGTTGTTTAACGAATATAATCTAGTCTACACATAACAGTTAGAAGGGACTGCCGCAGGGCAACTACCCTTACACACGTGCCATTGTATATCTACAGATAAAAACCGTAAAAAAAAACTGAGCTCAAAGATCCGAAGAGCCGCGGTTCATTTTTGCTGACGCGTGGTTCACTCGCTCTTCTGAAAGAGTCGGTTGAAAGAGCCGGTTCTTTATTGAGCGACCCATCTCTACAATTATCTTCTCTGAGCTCATAGTTTCACAACAGTCCACTAGAATGATCTGCTTGCACCAAATGACCCTTGGAAAATGTCTGAAAACCGTTAGTAACTCTTATTTTGCTGATGTGAAGTTGAAAGTGTCTGATACTGGACCAGTGTCTAAAACTGGTGCCTTCACCCTAGGAGAACTAAATCGCAATACCTGCGGCCGTATCTCACGTGAACATTTACCCCCTTGCAAATCCAACGATCTCTTGACGGCTCGGATAATTCGCGAGACACTCTCCGTTCGCCTTCAACTTTAGGATCAAACTTGCAAATTGTAACGTAGAAAACTGAAAAGGTGAACCAGGGGGGTTGATAATTTACCTCATAGCCGGACCTGAGAGGGAGCCCATTATTCAGCTGAGCACGCGCTTGTGAGCGGTGGTCCGGTGTGTAGTTGGCGTTAACGGTCCGGCAACCGGCTTAACTGGGTTTGCGTTGAAGAGTCGAGGAAGGGGGTATCTTTTTCCACCTCTCTTCTCTCTAAACTAAACTCTGAAAAAAAAGGAAGAAAAAAAAAACTCGACCAAACCCGCTTTGCTTCTATTATTCATTTAGCGGCTGCCAACGGGATTTTTTTGTGCCCTCCAATAAATCTCAATGGCGAACCTCTCCCTCTATCACACTTCCATTCTACTAAACCAACCTTCGTTCTACCAATCTTCTATCAATACCAATAACCGTATAGTTTGACCGTCGCTTCGGCGGGACGTTGATTTTGGGCGACGACGATGGGAAACAAAATTGATGTTTAGGCTGCTCATGGCAACCGAGTTGATGGAGAGTTTCACGTATTGTTCGCAATCCCTTCTCACTTTCATTCAATGTTACGCAAACGATGACGGCTATGAATGTTATTATTATGACGGAATCGACCTGGACTCATGATCTAATGAATGTAATAGGAACTAGTTCTTTGTGAAGACAACTTTTTTTTTTTGTATTTACGTGCAGGTTGTGGTCAGTGGAAATCTAGAATAACGAAAGAAACTTGAAACAACAAGAAAATCTTGTTAAAAATCGAAAGCTGAGTGTATAACAATGCTATGTTCTTAGACAGAATGTCATTCATATGCAAGAACTGTTTAAAATGACAGAGCAACATTTGCTTTGACACCTGATTGGTGATTAGATGGTACAGTTCCTCTGTTCCCCCAAATCACAACTCAGGGATTGCTCCCCAGTCTCATTCCAGACATCGATCTTAAAGTACCTACTTTCATACAAGATCACTTCCCTTACCCTCGTGGTTCAGATCGATATAATAGGTAAACTCTATTGATACTTCTCCCTCCTCATATACAGGGTGTAAGCCTAACTGGTCTGCCATACTGTACGAGTCGATTCAACAACTAATTTGCAACAAAAAGTGTCTCCTAGCAATTTCGTTTAAAAGACTTCGTTTTCGAGTTATTTTAATTATTTTAATTTTCTATTAACTTTTTTTCGTGATTTTGACCTTACGTCATTAAATCGGTCATAACTCCTTTAATTAGCTATGATAATTTACAATTCGAGGATACCGTTGGAAAGGGCACTAAATTTCCTATCGGATAGGTTTCTTACCTCTTCTTTCAGAAAGATGAAAATATTGCCATTCTCTTGTATGATGGACGTTAGTTGCATATCGCAAATGCTGCGGGAAAATGCTTTAGCACCTCCTGATCATCAACTTTAGACGAGATCAAAGGAGTCATGTGTAATAAATTTACCTCACTACCGAACTACATTAGCACAACTGAATTACATAATATGTAATTAAAATATGTAAGTAAAATAACATACACTTCTCTATAGTTTATTAAGATAGATATTTTTAAAGTAATAATTTTTGTTTTCTCGGTCAACAATAGTTTTTTTCGTTTCTTCATGATTTAACTTATTAAAACATATTATACCGTTATATAATATATAACTATATATAATAATATGTTTTAATAATATATAAATTTATAATATATAAATAAATTTATAATATATAATATGTTTTAATAAGTTAAATTATGAAGAAACGAAAAAAACTATTGTTGACCGAGAAAACAAAAATTATTACTTTAAAAATATCTATCTTAATAAACTATAGAGAAGTGTATGTTATTTTACTTTCTATTATATAAATGGATTAGAACATAAATAGTATTTACAGCAATAAGTGAATCAGGAGCTTGCAGCAACTCATTTCCCAACACGAGCTAATGCAGCTCATATGGGAATATTAACTTTTCCTATTTATGTTATGTGCCTATTTAAAATGTTCTGTACCCAAATGGAAATAAATAAATTAAAAAAAAAGTGTCTCAAAAACAACTTTACAGTTGCTGCGTGTCTGTCAGACACTTTATACACTAATATTCCGTTTAAAGTTTAACCTCACCAGAGGTTAAAGTTTGAGCGCCTGCAATTAAGTGAAATACTGACTCAGAACGAGGAACGAACGGCGACCGACTGAGACCCTCTTTAAGGATACGAGGAAGCTATGTGGCACACCCAGTTGTTTTTTTCTCGTTCGACTTCAAAGGATCATTGTTGAAAATAATAAACCGAAATACGACAATTTCTGAAATGGTGATCCAATTGTGCTTCAGCAATCACAAACAGTTTGGAATCTCAACTCTGTCGAGGTCAGAGGGAAAAATATCAGATTCAGTTTCAGTCCTTGGAGAGTAATCACGCGAATGCTTGACCGAGTCTCGAAGGAAGGAGAAATGACTGCACTTCTGGTTGCTCCAGGGTGATGAGATACATGAAAACGAACGAAGAAACGTGAATGGCGTCGAATCGCTCGCACGACACAATATTTGATATCACTCTAGCACGCCTCGAAATGTACATTCCGTGGCCTCATTATGACGGGGGAAATCGATATTCTCGAATCCGCCAGATACAGTGATTGGTATCGCGGGGGGTTTGGGAACCTACAGATCAGCTTATTTGCCTCTCGGATCGCTTGCCTAATCAGGAGATAACTTGCGTTGATGTCCCGCGAGTCAACAACCGCCGGTGATCAACTCTACCTTCATTCCCCAGCTGTGTCGAGGCCTGAGGCTTTCCTCGTTTTCGACGACCGCCGTGCGGCATTAATAACTAACCTCGTTAAGACGCCGTTTGCGCCGAGTACAGCTTATTCTTGGAGATCCTTTGAGCGGGTGTCACAACGGAATTAATTTGTATTTTATTTTATCCACTAATAGAGTGTTTTTGTACGTCTCGTATTGGTTCATTATTGTCAATAATAAATCATTGGAATCGACCAAAAAAAATTTCTTCGCCCCCCTTCAAAATTTATTGCTTTACGTTTCAAGGTACATAAAATCCGAAAATCGAAAAAAATTTATGGAAAAACAATACCTTTATACCAAAATTTTTTGAGTTAGGGCGTTTTAAAAATTTCAAAATCCATTTTGGAACCCTTAGAACTGATCTACATCAACCAAAATCTTGGAGGCATAACTAGACCCCAAATGGAGCCTACATACCAAATTTCATCAAAATCGGTCAATGCTAAGTGGGGAAAGTGCAGCGTACGACGGACGGACGGCCACAGTTTGGTTTATTATTTTCAATAATGAACCTTTGGAATCGACCAAGAAAAAAAAATTTTAACGCCCCCTCAAAATTTTATGGTTTACATTTCAAGGTACCTACGTAGAATCCAAAAATCGAATAAAAATTTGGCCGTCCATCCGCCGTAAGCGGCACTTTCCTCACTTAGCATTGTCCGATTTTGATGAAATTTGGAGAGTAGGCTCCATTTGGGGTCTAGTAACTAGACCCCAAATGGAGCCTACTCACAACTGTTGTGCCCCGAAGATTTTGGTTGATGTAGGTCACTTCTAAGGGTTCAGAAATGAATTTTGAAAAATTTTGAAAACGCCCAAACTCAAACAATTTTGATATAAAGGTATTGTTTTTCTTTCAATTTAAATTCTATAGAATTTTTAGAATTTTTTTAGGCCACGCGGAGCCCAGTAGGACAAACCGTTCGCTCCCTACGAGAATTTAAAGGTTGGACGTACGATAAATCAGAAACACGAGTGTGAATCGCAAAAGAGGCCTAATCTCCGTTCAAATTTTAGCTGACCGAAATACGAGTACGATCGATGTTTTTCTTCATGTTGGTTGGTGGTAACAGGTAGAGCCTGATCTTTTCAGACGAGTGATCTACAGGGTGTCTACACTCAAGATGGGCATAACTTCAGGGTTCGGTTCTACAAGGTATTTCCAACAAAAAATATCTCACAGCAATTTTCTTTTAACCCACTCAAAGTTTCTTTTTTTCACTTTAAAGTTTTTTTCGCATTTACGACCTTACGGCACTGATATGGTCATAACTCCCTTATTTCTCCTGAAAATTCGAATCTGACTACACCGTTAGAAAGAACGTTAAATTCCCAAGCTACCTAGTGCAAAATCAAAATCTTTCAGCAATAAAATAGTTCAAAAAAATCAAGTCAAAAAGCAAACTTTAAATTTTTTTCGAAACGACTTTTTTTCGACCAAAGTTTTCACTCTAAATCCCTGCCCATTTCGATGTGCGCTCAACGGAGAAAACATGCTCAAATTGTCAGCTTTCTAATGGTCTACTAATTTTTCTTTTTATCGTTTGGATTGGAAGAGTAAATGAAGTTTGAATGTCAAAAAACGTGTGTTTGACATGAAAATCCAGTGTTTTAAGCGGTTTCTGGTCCCCCTCGACCTCAAGATGGCTTGACGATTATGGCATCATTTCCTATGTAATTTTTTACGCTGAATCCAATGGTGATACTTCCAAATGATTTTGATTTTTAGAAAGTGGATTTTTTGAAGAAAACCTTCGTTTTCCGTACATAAAATATGCATTATTCGTAGATATGGTAGTGAACATAAAGTAACACCTTTCTACTCAATCCGAACTTCAATTAGTTAGAAATTTGGTGTTTTTATTGAGTAGAAAGGTTTTACATTGTGCAATAATAATATAATAATAATAATGCATATTTTATGTACGGAAAACGAAGGTTTTCTTCGAAAAATCCACTTTCTAACAATCAAAATCATTTGGAAGTATCACCATTGGATTCAGCGTAAAAAACTACATAGGAAATGATACCAAACTCGTCAAGCCATCTTGAGATCGAGGGGGACCAGAAACCGCTTAAAACACTGGATTTTCATGTCAAACACACGTTTTTTGACATTCAAACTTCATTTACTCTTCCAATTCAAACGATAAAAAGAAAAATTAATAGACCATTGGAAAGCTGACAATTTGAGCATGTTTTCTCCGAAGATCGCCCATCGAAATGGGCAGGAATTTAGAGTGAAAACTTTGGTCGAAAAAAGCCAAGTTTCGAAAAAAAATTTAAAGTTTGCTTTAAGACTTATTTTTTGAAATGATTTATTCCTGAAAGATTTTTATTTTGAACTAGGTAGCTTAGGAATTTAACGCACTTTCTAACGGTGTAGTCAGATTCGAATTTTCAGGAGAAATAAGGGAGTTATGACCATATCAGTGCCGTAAGGTCGAAAACGCGAAAAAAACTTTAAAGTGAAATAAAAGGAATTTTTAGTGGGTTACAAGAAAATTGCTATAAGACATTTTTTGTTGGAAATACCTTGTAAAATCGAACCCTGAAGTTATGCCCATCTTTAGTGTAGACACGCTGTATACAGGGTGTAACGGTTAAGGTCGTACCACCGGCCAGGGTTCGATTCTACAACTAATTTGTGATTTTTTTTCTTAACCCCCTTAAAATCGGACTTTTTTCACGTATAGGATTTTTTACGTATTTTCCACCTTACGCCATTAAAACAGCCATAACTCCCTTGTTTTTCAGTCAAAATTCAAATGTAATTATACCGTTGGAAAGAGCGTTAAATTCTTTATCTCCCTAGTGTTAAATAAAACTTTTAAAAGAAGACTAAGATGTTGAAAAATGAGCCTGACTAGTAAAATCTCGAGAATCTCGGAAAATTTTCGTTTTTTCAAACGTTTGTAACACTAACTGAAACTGCCGGTTAAGTTCTCACTGTAACCCCGAAAGTTGACTCAAAATCTCAGCTTTCCAACGGTATGGTCATACAATTGTTTACAGTGGACTAGTGGTGTAAAATCCTCGTTCCCGTGCCAAAAACCGTGGATCTTCCAGTACAAATCGATGTTTTTCGCGAAAATCGACAATTTTTACCCTAAAATGAGTTAGGCAGCCATCTTTTCGTACTTTGTCTCACTGAGTCAAATGATGACACAAGGCTTATCGAAAAAGCAGTCACTGATATCTTGTCCAATTCACTTTTCAAAAATTGTCTTAATTTCTGTTAATTTGTATGCCGATTTTTTTATTAATAGATCGGCCAAGTTTAACGTTACTATCGTTGACAAGGTCGATCGTTGATAAGGTCAAAGGTATGTTTTTAATGTCCATCCTCCTCCCCACATCGCAAGTAATCACACCACCCTGTTCATAATAACACTAGGTTCCGAACATCAGATTAGTCATCTGATCAGTGATCAGTTCGTGACTTGCCTACAGATCTACTTGTATCATGGCAACTCTTTCCAATCAAGAGTATGCCGATATGCTGCTGGTTTATGGTTTTACAAACCAAAACGCCAGTGAAGCTGTACGCGAATACCAACGCGTAGCCTCCAAAAACGTGTTTTCAAGTGTATGTAACCGGCTGACTGTGCTGTTCATGTTTTGTGTTCTGTGCGCGTCACTAACAAAGGGGATTTGTGTCATTTCGCTCACCGGATTTCAATTGTATGTATTGAATCCTTCCTTCAATAATAATTGTGTCTTCCATCTACTTGCAAGGCTTAACTGTGACGAAGTGATTGTACTCGTAGGTCCCGGGCAATAGGCTTTCAGACGTTTTGAATCTTATTTCTGATGCACGAGAAGTTGAGGGCGAGTAGGGAATAATGGACATCCAAGATGGAGTTGCGGTTAGTATTTTATTGGAGTCAGTGTGATTGTAGAGTTATAGGGCGAGAAAGTAGCTGTTACAGATCCTCCAACAGGACGGCAATGGAGGTTGGAAGAAGTGGCTGATAACCTGCAATGCAATCTTCAGTCAGATTTTTTCAGAAGCCACTTGCCTTCCTTCTTGAAAAGGGCAGATTCTGAGAGTTGGAGGCACCTCAATCAGAATTTTCAATGCAGATAAACTTACCAGGGCCCCCTATCCTCCTCCATTAATAACTTTTGGCCATCACAGGCCTTCCAACAGGACGGCAATGGAGGTTGGAAAAAGTGGCTGATAACCTGCAATGCAATCTTCAGTCATATTTTTTCAGAAGCCACTTGCCTTCCTTCTTGCGATGGGCAGTTTCTGAGAGTTGGAGGCACCTCAATCAGAATTTTCAATGCAGATAAACTTACCAGGGCCCCCTATCCTCCTCCATTAATAACTTTTGGCCATCACAGGTCTTCCAACAGGACGGCAATGGAGGTTGGAAGAAGTGGCTGATAACCTGCAGTGCAATCTTCAGTCAGATTTTTTCAGAAGCCACTTGCCTTCCTTCTTGAAAAGGGCAGATTCTGAGAGTTGGAGGCACCTCAATCAGAACTTTCAATGCTGATAACCTTACCAGGGCCCCCTATCCTCCTCCATTAATAACTTTTGGCCGTCACAGGTCTTCCAACAGGACGGCAATGGAGGTTGGAAGAAGTGGCTGATAACCTGCAATGCAATCTTCAGTCATATTTTTTCAGAAGCCACTTGCCTTCCTTCTTGCGATGGGCAGTTTCTGAGAGTTGGAGGCACCTCAATCAGAACTTTCAATGCTGATAACCTTACCAGGGCCCCCTATCCTCCTCCATTAATAACTTTTGGCCATCACAGGTCTTCCAACAGGACGGCAATGGAGGTTGGAAGAAGTGGCTGATAACCTGCAATGCAATCTTCAGTCATATTTTTTCAGAATCCACTTGCCTTCCTTCTTGCGATGGGCAGTTTCTGAGAGTTGGAGGCACCTTAATCTGACCTACCAATGCTGATAACCTTACCAGGGCCCCCTATCCTCCTCCAATAATAACTTTTGGCCATCACAGGCCTTCCAACAGGACGGCAATGGAGGTTGGAAGAAGTGGCTGATAACCTGCGATGCAATCTTCAGTCATATTTTTTCAGAATCCACTTGCCTTCCTTCTTGCGATGGGCAGTTTCTGAGAGTTGGAGGCACCTTAATCTGACCTACCAATGCTGATAACCTTACCAGGGCCCCCTATCCTCCTCCATTAATAACTTTTGGCCATCACAGGCCTTCCAACAGGACGGCAATGGAGGTTGGAAGAAGTGGCTGATAACCTGCAATGCAATCTTCAGTCATATTTTTTCAGAATCCACTTGCCTTCCTTCTTGCGATGGGCAGTTTCTGAGAGTTGGAGGCACCTTAATCTGACCTACCAATGCTGATAACCTTACCAGGGCCCCCTATCCTCCTCCATTAATAACTTTTGGCCATCACAGGCCTTCCAACAGGACGGCAATGGAGGTTGGAAGAAGTGGCTGATAACCTGCAATGCAATCTTCAGTCATATTTTTTCAGAATCCACTTGCCTTCCTTCTTGCGATGGGCAGTTTCTGAGAGTTGGAGGCACCTTAATCTGACCTACCAATGCTGATAACCTTACCAGGGCCCCCTATCCTCCTCCAATAATAACTTTTGGCCATCACAGGCCTTCCAACAGGACGGCAATGGAGGTTGGAAGAAGTGGCTGATAACCTGCGATGCAATCTTCAGTCATATTTTTTCAGAATCCACTTGCCTTCCTTCTTGCGATGGGCAGTTTCTGAGAGTTGGAGGCACCTTAATCTGACCTACCAATGCTGATAACCTTACCAGGGCCCCCTATCCTCCTCCATTAATAACTTTTGGCCATCACAGGCCTTCCAACAGGACGGCAATGGAGGTTGGAAGAAGTGGCTGATAACCTGCAATGCAATCTTCAGTCATATTTTTTCAGAATCCACTTGCCTTCCTTCTTGCGATGGGCAGTTTCTGAGAGTTGGAGGCACCTTAATCTGACCTACCAATGCTGATAACCTTACCAGGGCCCCCTATCCTCCTCCATTAATAACTTTTGGCCATCACAGGCCTTCCAACAGGACGGCAATGGAGGTTGGAAGAAGTGGCTGATAACCTGCAATGCAATCTTCAGTCATATTTTTTCAGAATCCACTTGCCTTCCTTCTTGCGATGGGCAGTTTCTGAGAGTTGGAGGCACCTTAATCTGACCTACCAATGCTGATAACCTTACCAGGGCCCCCTATCCTCCTCCATTAATAACTTTTGGCCATCACAGGTCTTCCAACAGGACGGCAATGGAGGTTGGAAGAAGTGGCTGATAACCTGCAGTGCAATCTTCAGTCAGATTTTTTCAGAAGCCACTTGCCTTCCTTCTTGCGATGGGCAGTTTCTGAGAGTTGGAGGTACCTCAATCAGAACTTTCAATGCTGATAACCTTACCAGGGCCCCCTATCCTCCTCCATTAATAACTTTTGGCCATCACAGGTCTTCCAACAGGACGGCAATGGAGGTTGGAAGAAGTGGCTGATAACCTGCAATGCAATCTTCAGTCATATTTTTTCAGAAGCCACTTGCCTTCCTTCTTGCGATGGGCAGTTTCTGAGAGTTGGAGGTACCTCAATCAGAACTTTCAATGCTGATAACCTTACCAGGGCCCCCTATCCTCCTCCATTAATAACTTTTGGCCATCACAGGTCTTCCAACAGGACGGCAATGGAGGTTGGAAGAAGTGGCTGATAACCTGCACTGCAATCTTCAGTCAGATTTTTTCAGAAGCCACTTGCCTTCCTTCTTGAAAAGGGCAGATTCTGAGAGTTGGAGGCACCTTAATCTGAACTACCAATGCAGATAAACTTACCAGGGCCCCCTCTCCTCCTCCATTAATAACTTTTGGCCGTCACAGGCCTTCCAACAGGACGTCAATGGAGGTTGGAAGAAGTGGCTGATAACCTGCAATGCAATCTTCAGTCATATTTTTTCAGAAGCCACTTGCCTTCCTTCTTGCGATGGGCAGTTTCTGAGAGTTGGAGGCACCTCAACCAGGACTTTCAATGCAGAAAAACTTACCTGGGTCCCCTCTGCCATCACAAGCCTCCCAACTGAACAGCAAAGGAATATGTTTGTTATTGATATCTTCCAGTTTTATGGACTGCTAATTTGTTTTAGACAGGTTATTATGAACAGGGTGGTTTGATTACTCGCGATGTGGGGAGGAGGATGGACATTAAAAACATACCTTTGACCTTATTGTCAACGATAGTAACGTTTAATTGGCCGATCTAGTAATAAAAAAATTGGCATATAAATTAATAGAACATAAGACAATTTTCGAAAAGTGGATTGGACAAGATATCAGTGACTGCTATTTCGATAAGTCTTGTGTCATCATTTGACTCAGTGAGACAAAGTATGAAAAGATGGCTGCCTAACTCATTTTAGGGTAAAAATGTCGATTTTCGCGAAAAAAATCGATTTGTACTGGAAGATCCACGGTTTTTGGCACGGGAACGAGGATTTTACACCATTAGTAACACTGTAAACAATTTTATGACCATACCGTTGGAAAGCTGAGATTTTGGGTCAACTTTTGGTGTTACAATGAGAACTTAACCGGCAGTTTCAGTTAGCGTTACAAGCGTTTGAAAAAACGAAAAATTTCCGAGATTTTACTATACGGGTTCATTTTTCAACATCTTAGTCTTCTTGAAAAGTTTTGTCTAACAGTAGGGGGATAGAAAATTTAACGCTCTTTCCAACGATATAATTACATTTGAATTTTGACTGAAAAACAAGGGAGTTATGGCTGTTTTAATGGCGTAAGGTCGAAAATACGAAAAAAATCTTAAATGTGAAAAAAGTCCGATTTTAAGGGGGTTACGAAAAAAAGTCACGAGACAAAAAAAGTCACAAATTAGTTGTAAAATCGAACCCTGGCCGGTGGTACGACCTTAACCGTTACACCCTGTGTAGAAAAATATTAAACCTCTGTGTAATAATTTGTAGCGTTTTGTCATTTCCCTGAGCCCTTCAGCACCTTTTCAGTAAGTGCTGAGCAGTTGGAGGGAATTATTTATCAGCGCTGGAGGAGATTGCGGCCTCCAAATTCGAGATAAAGGAGGTGAGTGTTGCGCTGTTATTGCAAAAGGGCGATGGAGAGTCCTGCAATTGGCTGCAGAATGCTATGGGGGGAGGAGGGGAGGGGATTTAGGCGGAAACTGGGCAGCGAGCTAACTGAAGCTCAGCCAAGTGTAGATAAGAAGCGCGTGGGTGGCGGTTGAGGGGGGGGGGCAGAAGTGGACTCCCCAAGTGCAAGGTTAACATGGACGGGCGGATGGGAGTTTTAGGAGGAGGAGGAGATCGATAGCCCACCCGGGCCATTGTCGTAGTCCCCACGTGCTCTCTCTCATGGGCTGTCTCCTGCAGACTCTGATGGGGGGGGGGGGGGGGCTCCCCCTCGAAAACTCCCTTTTACCCCCTCCTTCACCACCCCTCGCCGTATCACTCCAAATCTCGCCCTCCCTCTCACATTCAACTCCACGAGGAAGTTGTCTTCTAATTGGGTCTTGTTTATCTCGCTCTCACTCTCTTTACCCCCCATCACCCCCTTTATCCCCCCATCAGCACCCCCCCCCCCCTGAGGTGGACCTCGCCAAGGCTCGAGTTGCTGTTTACTAGACTCGCCGGACTAATTAAATCCCTCCGCGCTGCCGCCAACAGCCTCAACGAGCTGCAGGTCCAGCAGACGCCCAGAATTGCAAATCCGACTGAACGCAAGTTTTCAACTCCAAATTCATCCTCTGAAGACCCAAAATTCTGCCAAAACAACAATAAAACGACGAAGAGAACGAATTCATCACCCAGCAATATTGAGCCACCCATATAACATTAATTTATTTATTTATTTATTAAACATTACGGGATTTTATTCCCAATTACATATTAAGAATTTTTCAACAATTCTCAGCTACAGTGAGTGAAAAACAAAATGAAAGTTAAATTTACTCCAAAACATTTCCAAATAAAATTTCTCCCACTTGAAATGGCTTAAATTGATTTTGGTTTATTATTTTCAATAATGAACCTTTGGAATCGACCAAGAAAAAAAAATTTTAACACCCCCTCAAAATTTGATGGTTTACGTTTCAAGGTACGTAGAATCCAAAAATCGAATAAAAATTTGGCCGTCCGTCCACCGTACGCCGTACGCGGCACTTTTGCCACTTAGCATTGACCGATTCTGATGAAATTTGGTATGTAGGCTCCATTTGGGGCCTAGTTGTGCCCCGAAGCTTTTGGTTGATGTAGGTCACTCCTAAGGGTTCCAAAATCAATTTTGAAATTTTGAAAACGCCCTAACTCAAAAAATTTCGATATAAAGGTATTGTTTTTCCTTCAATTTAAGATTCTATGGAATTTTTAAAATTTTTTGAGACCACGCGGAGCTCTGTAGGACAAATCGTTCGCTCACTACGAAAATTTAAGGGTTTATATTGAAATATATATATATAAATCAAAACACGAGTGTGAATCGCAAAAGAGGCCTAATCTCCGTTCAAATTTTAGCTGACCAAAATGCGATCGATGGTTGGTGATTTTGATTTTTTTTTATTTAAAAAAAAAAAAAATTTTGATTTTTTTTGATTTTTTTTTTCTCCATATTGGATGGTTGGTGATTTTGTAGACGAGTGATCTATATAAAAATAATAAACCGTTGTGTAATAATTTGCAGCGTTTTTTTTTATTAAGTGAATTGATCTTCAGGGCTTCCTGAACATTTTGAGTGGTCGAGCTCATTGATTAGATAGTTGTAACCCCTCTATTTAATTGTTTAAATGTTGGAATAAAGTTACCTACGAGTGCGTCTATCTTTACTCCACTCTGAAAAACTCACAGTTATCGCTACAGAAACGGGCGGTGGTGCAATGTTACTAGTCGGGATTGAATTCATTACCCCAGAAATACGTGATAATATCAGGTATTTATAATATTATTATAAAATATATTCTGAAAAATTGAACTTTTTAGCTTGAAAAATACAAGTTATACCCAAGAAACATATAAATTCCAATGATCATTTATTTCAACGAATTTGCTTGAAATGCAATATTTCTGGTTAAGAGATCACAATTTCAGTCTTCCAGTATAGATAGAATTATGTTGGTAATCGAGCAAAACTTTCTAAAAGTAAAGAAATATTAAAGGAAAATAAACGATAAACGAACGACTTAACAAAATCACAGAAAAAGTCTGTTTCACATTCGATAACCTTCAAATGAATTGCAATGGTAAATTTCAAATTTAACCCACGAGTAAATAATATTGTAAATCACAACTTATGAGACCAAAGCACGTTTATGTTCATATCATTATCATTGTTGTAAAGTTTCGGTAGGGGCGCGTACCAAGCTTTTTCTCATTTCTTCTCCCCATCTCTTACTTCTGCAACATGAGATACCCTAGAAACCTTACATTCAACACCGCGAAAATTATAAAACTCAAATATTTTTCGAGATTAAATAAGAAAAACATGAGTGAGGCTACCTTTGTCCCAAACTTTATAGTGGAGTAAAGATACCCGGTTTTTGGAGTAAAGTTACCATCAAATTTTTGGTAAACGAAAGCATAACTAAGAAAACACTTTTTTGAGAATTTGATTAGTGTATTTTGTTCAGAATAAGATATTGAAAGTGATATGATGAGGGCTTGCCTGGTAAATCCACTCCAAACACCTGATATGGAAGAAATTTTGGAGCACGAGAAACAGGACAAAAACAGCTGAACAGGAAACAATGACTGATAACAGCTGATAACATGGATAAAGGCGCCATCACAAGCCGCATCGATTCTCTGGGATGTGGAGAATAATGAAAACACAATAGCTAACTTTTATCTAAGTTCTACCACGCTTACGTCACAATTGAAGATTCTCACTTTTTGGGGTAAAGTTACCTCTGGTGGGGTAAAGTTTGACGGTTTTACGGTAATTAAATTTGTCACAAGTAAACTAATTTAATGCTGCAGGTAAAATTTAGATAGCATTGACTTAATGTTATTCACACTGTCGAAAAACGGATCAATGTCGACTGGTGACTCGTTCGCTGTCCGTTGAAACCGTGTGAGAGGGCGATTCATAGCGTAGTTGGTTCCCTCAAAAGATGGTGAGAAAAAGTCTCTTGACCTAGTCGAGTAAGATGGAACCCTTATATTCACAAGGTTGAGCAAGGAGTCGTATGAGCCATTTAACAATTTCACTAGGAAAACAATATCAGCTATTTTCCTCCTCTCCTTAAAAGAAGCAAGTCCAAGAGACACCCGCACAGCAACATTGTGATACTCTAAAGAATTAGAACTCTAAGTCCGTAGAAAATTAAGATGGATTCGTGTTCACTGGAAGACCGTGGAGGTGGTAGAGAGAGGACTCACAAGTTTCAAGGAGAAACTTATATTAACTAGAATTACACATTACAAGTTGAAACTCGAGACTGTCTTAATTCTATGCTACAACATACTATTATACTGCCCTCCTTAGTAAAAACGTCCTATGTCCATTTTTCAAGTTTCGAGAAAATCGCGTTTTAGTTTCGGCTTCTGCGCCACCCAAACCATTGAAGCTTGAGATTTAGTTTTAAAACCCCTCATCATTTAGTTTTAGAACCCCAGAGAAATGAAAACCGCAAAAAATGGGCGGTTACAGGGAGACAACCTGTAGAAAGTTTTAGAATATCGATGAAGGATTACAGAAGCGGTATATCGTTTCGATTGATACTGTTCTGAGTATAATTCTGTGGCTGATTTAGTATGGTATTTTTTCAGAGTACTTGATATTAGGAGATTTTTTTACCATTTTACTTTGGCAAAAATATTGATAATATCGTCAAGAAAGTATCGATACCTTCGATATTATAGGCTTAAGTATGTATGAGTTTTCTATCAAAAGTATCGATACAAACATCGGTATCGATACTCCGATATATCGGTGGTATCGTGCCGTCCCTATGAGGCAGTTGAGCTATCGGTTCGACCTCCTGGGGCCCAACGGCTTTACAATAGGAGAGGATAAGATAGTATGTGATTCCCTAGGAAACTAGGTTTTGGGCTTCAGTTTGATTACAAATACGTCAAGATAAAGATACCAACCCATTCGTACAGAATTGAGCTGGAACCAATGACCGCGCGACTTTGTTTGTAAAAGCAGATATAGACAAGGCTGACATACTTTTCGTATTGAGTCATTGATATGAAAATACCGTCTGGAAAAAACCTCAAGTTGATCAGGCTTGTAGGAAATTATTCAGAAAGGCATTCCATCGGAAACAATTAATTATTAATAAATCCCAAGTATATCACAACATTTTCAAGGTAACATTTTCAAGAGATCTATAATTTTATTATTTTCATTAATCATCCTTTGGAAACAGAAGAACGCTGCAAATTATTACACAAACGTTTATTATTTTTCTAAATAGATCACTCGTCTGCAAAGAACACGGAGTGCGGCTCTCCCTCGACCCATTTTAATTATTATTAAAAGTTTTTATTTAGTTTCTCCTGTCTGTTAGTCTGTCATTAATCAAATCTTGCAAGGTAATTTTATCCACTTCCCTGTATCCGATTGAGCTGAAATTTTGCATGCATGTGTAAATCGCATGACGATGCAATAATAATAACTTTCTGAGACCAACTTCCTATTCATAGGGGACCATCCTCCATCAGACAGATTTCGCACTCGTCTTGGATAGCATGACGGACACTGACCTAGAAAAAATCTTGATATCTATGAAGGGAAATTCAGCTCCCGGAATAGATGGAATCCAGTTAGGGCTGATAAAAAACCATATTAGTATTCTTAAAGAACCTTTCCTTCACATATACGAGTACAATCTTAGTCTTTCAACATCCACATTTCCCGAAGCCTTCAAAGCTGCAAAAGTAATCCCTCTCTCAAAGGGGGAGAATTGGGTGATTTTGGGAATTGCAGACCCATCTCCATGTTGAGCACGCTATCAAAAATATTAGAAAAATTTGTCACAAACCAGATGTATTCATGCCTTGAAGGAAATAAATTATTAAACCCCAATCAATTCGGTTTTCGTAAAAATATGGGAGTAAATGATGCACTATTTTCCTTAACTACTGACCTCTACAAAATAAGAGATAACAACCAGAAAGGTGTACTAATACTGCTTGATATAGCAAAAGCTTTTGACGCAATTCCTAGGGAATCACTAATGTACAAATTGGAGAGTCTTGGAATCATGGGGCCTACCTTGAAATGGTTCAGAAGCTACTTGACAGACAGAAGGCAGTCCGAAGATGTTGATTTTCATAGGGGACCATCTAAACACTAATATGTAACATCCCTGAAAATGTCATTGAAATCGGATGGAAAATGTGGAAGTTATGGCCATTACAATGAATTCACGTTTGCGCATGCGCAGTCGGTTCTATCAGTCCGGGGGTGATGATTTTCATAGGGGAACGTCTACACACCAACCTTCACAATCCCTGAAAATTTTATAGAAATCGGACAATAACTTCGTATAGTTATGCGCGTTACAAGGATTTCATGACAGACACACAGACACGGAACCAAAATTGTTCAGAAAGGTCTAAAACGCAAAACGCGAGTGAAAATTTTGATTTTGGAGAACTTTTTTTCCATCCTTGAAAAGTGAAAACAAAGCTTCCGCTACCTTGGTACCTAGACTCGGAAGCAATAACATCATTGGTTTATAGCATTTTTTCAAGTCGCTGTGGTTGTTTGGACTTCCTGCCTATTTGAGGCGGGAGACCAAAAGGTAGTGCTGCCAACCCTTACGAACTTAGTACCTAGTTCTGCCGCTTGGTGGCGGAGTGCACAATTACATTCATTAGTTCCAATCATGCAACCGTTAGGTGGTCCTATTTAGTAATAATGAGCCAGAACTAGAACAAGAGAATAATAATAAGAAATAGATCATGAATTGAACAATTAGGTCTTTCAATGTGCAGAATAGTTCTATGCAGCTGCTGCCATTCAAATTGTTGGGGTAACCTCCGCTGCCAACGACGCCCGCCATGTTGCCTTGTGCTTCTATGCCGATTAGATCATTATAAAACTTTATCGTATTTCATCCTCTGTAGTTCAATATATTTCGTTGTGAAATCTGAAAATAGTGCTAGTTCATTTGTTCACAATCCCGAGGTAATAAACAGTGGTTCTTCGCGTTTTTCTCACGTTTGACCTTTTAGAATCAAGCTCCTAAATTTAAAAAATTTCAAAATCCCTTTTTTTTGGTTTTGGGAATCGATTATCTTGATATTCCTTCGAGCGATGTGAAACCCATCACGGATCAAGTGACGTATATTAGTTGTGAGCTTAAAGTCTCCCTCATTACGGTGGCGGTAGGGAGAGACAAAAACGAGACAATAATGGAGACGACGGTAAAATAGAGGTAAACCCTCGTTATGGCGTGATTTGACACATTTCCCTGATGCCGGGGAAAGGTAATACTAAACGTTGTGACGCCCATCACTCCGCGTCGAGTGTGAAGGGCGGAGTGGGGATAAAACCGTCTGAGAGGCGAGAGCTCTGATGAGACAGCCCCCAACTTCCCCTCGCCCTTTTTCCAAGGAGCTTACTTTATATCGGCTCCAAGGAGATCAACTCCCTCCAGAAATAAACTATAATCCCGGATATCCACCCTCGCCCGTGTTTTCTAGAAAAACCTCCTGTTACCTATAAACGGCACAAGGTGTTTCGAAGGAGAGCTCTAAACGCGTAACAGCACTACTAACGACCTATTTGACGGAATTTTTTGTATCTTCCTGTATTATCATATCATCAAAACAACAATGAAAACATTGGTGGGTATATGGAGTGGCCATATTGATGATTACGGGTGGAGTCTCATTTTCATTGGTTTATTGCCTCAAAGGTACATGTTTTGGCGAAACTTCATCGCCTTCATCAGCCTAAAATACATTACATAAGTTAGTTATAGTTAAAATGAAATAAAAATAAAATAATATAAATATAAATAAAATTATATACATTATATTGTGATGGACGTGAAGGTTTACGAGGATCAATAATTACCAGAAGAATTTTCCTGAAAACAAAATGGGTGGCGGCAGTTACTGATATCAAAACGATGATCCCCTAACTTGATCACTGACTACAATTCCCGGCGAAGTCACTACCTACAATAGTGGCTATCGAAAGGACAGAATTGACTTTACCCTTGTGATAAACTGTAATATTATTAAAAGCCGTAGATTTTGCAATAAACTCGAAGAATAATGCAGAAGAAAAAAAATTTGACGTCAACAAGCCACAAGAATGGATGGATGGATGGATGGATGCTCCAATTTTATGCCAAGGTGTTAACCGTGACAGGCATTAATGGTGGGTGCGCCCTTGTAACAATATAACATATAGTATAATAATTAGGACAAATTTATATTGTGGTAACTGTATAATTAAACGTGTTATAATCTTTATTTCTTCATTTTTTTTTAATTTTATTTCATTTTTTTTGTAACTTTTTTTTATAATACTTTTTTAAATTATTTAATATACTTTTTTTATTGTTATAATTTAGTGGAACTTGCAAATATAAAAGTAAGGCGCTGCACCTAGTGCTAAGACATGAAACGTTAAAAAAAGACATGAGACATTAAAGTAACAAGTTGACTGTACAATTGTAAAAACTGAAGAACAATACAAAAACTTATAAAATACAAAATGAAGGGGAAAATGGGACAGCCACTCATAACAATGGAAAACATCAAATTTTGACCTCAAACTGGTCGAGAACCCTAATAATTTCAGGGATCTAGTTCCCTGTCTCCCCAACTGTGGCCAGCACCTCTAGCAACGGTTTACGGCTTGCAGAATACTAAACCTAAGCCTTCTGCATTCCAACAGCAGGTGATGAATTGACTCCTCCTTTGATTCATCGTGACAGTATCTGCAATGAGGGGAGTTTACCAACTTCATGCGAAACTTGAATAGGCGATCGTTGGCATGGCCAATAAGAATGCGGTTGGTCATTGTAATGGTTCTGTTGGACAACTCCTTGCCCCGGTACCATGGAACCGGCGAGGGAGAGTTCAGGAAACCAGCTGTCCAGGACCCCCCAGTTGTCTGCCGTTGTCTATGGGTGGCCAGGTTGGTATCATGTGGGGCGGAGCTCGCTAATCGGCATGGAAATATTTGGATCTGCGGAATTTCTATTGCATGCTTCTTTGGTATAGTAATCCGCTAGTTCATTGGCCAATATACCTATATGTGAAGGGATCCACTGTATGTAAAGATTTTTGTTATTCCCTACTGTAAGTGATCGAATAAGCGAAACGATTTTCTGCATATGTGGAGATACAAGTGACCCTGGAGTTAAGTTATTGATTTCGGAGATGATATATTTTGAATCAGTCAAGATGAGAGCATAGTTGCAATCGGGGTGAAGGTTCGCTAGATGCTCAAGGGTTTTTAGGAGAGCTAAAGACTCAGCAAAGTACGAGGAGGCCGCAAGAATACAAACTGTTGACAAAAATTCAGGTTACAAACACCGGTGATAACAGTGATTAGAGATTACATAACGAACGTTGCTCTAGGAACGATTCAGTCGAAGGCTAACTTCTTTCCCGCTCATCTGGCGGAGATTAACAATGAATACAATGATTGATTACAACCGACAACACAAAGTTCATTCCAACTCAGAATTACAAAGAGTTGAGGACAAGATGAGTGTGATTCTGACTAAAGTACAACAGATTACAGTTACAGCTAGCAGAATCGTGGAACTGAACAATCCTGAACACTGAATTGACATTCTTGCTGCAATTTGACCCCTTTGAGCTCCTTTTTCGAGCCCCACGTTGCACGCGCCAAAATGTGATATTAATTTAGATATTTCAATGAATTACTCAGAGAATGGGGGCGTCCTCGCCTTTAAGTAGCTCTAGGGGAATGATTGACAATAAAAACAAAATAAATTGTAGCACAATTTTGAAAGATTTATTAGGTATAGCCTCAACCAAGTTCCCTAAGGGCCTCAAAATTTTGGAAATTGAAATTAAACTAGGTGAGAATGTTCGTGACTCGAGAGAGAGGAAGAAGGAGAGTGCCACTCACCGCGGATGCCCACCAAGTTGGTAATGGCATCAAGGAATCAATTGGAGCTTTTGGGGTTCCCAGTAGGTAGATACTAGGGTGGAAGACCAGGAAGTGTAGTTTCTCCTACGATCCAAATCCTCTTGATGTGTAGGCCTCGGCTACGATAGAAGCGTCGAGCGTCAAGCGAAAAGGTGGCTTCAGTACGAGCAGAAGGGGAGCGAAAAGTGACTAACTAGATGGGGAGTTCCGGTCAGCGAATATGCAACATTGGCTCCTTGCACTAAGTGGCAATTCAGCTGTTTCAAAAAGTTCTTTACTGATAAACCGTGTGTGTAGAAGTTTTGGAGTTCACTCTATTACTTAATGTGCTTAGGAATTGTGATGGAGAATACTACAAACTTTTTCACAAACTCGAAGAAGATCCGAAAAGATTTTTCGAATACACCAGAATGTCCATTGTTGCTGCTATTTTATCATTCTTGTTTTGGTTTATTATTTCCAATAATGAACCTTTGGAATCGACAAAGAAAAAAAATGTTACCCCCCCCCCCCCTCAAAATTTGTTGGTTTACGTTTCAGGGGAACCTAGAATCCAAAAACGCTGCAAATTATTACACAAAGGTTTATTATATTTCTATATAGATCACTCGTCTGCAAAGAACACGGCTTTGCCATTGTTACCACCAACCAACTTGAAGAAAGACTTCAATCGTATTTCGGTCAGCTAAGATTTGAACGGATGTTAAGCTTCTTTTGCGATTCACACTCGTGTTTCTGATTTATCGTAAGTCCGACCCTTAAATTCTCGTAGGGAGCGAACGGTTTGTTCTACAGAGCTCCGCGTGGTCTCAAAAAATTTTAAAAATTCTCTAGAATCTTAAATTGAAGGAAAAACAATACCTTTATATCGAAATTTTTTGAGTTAGGGCGTTTTCAAACTTTCAAAATTCATTTTTCGACCCTTAGAAGTGACCTACGTCAACCAAAATCTTCGGGGCACAACTAGACCTCAAATGGAGCATACATACCAAATTTCATCAAAATCGGTCAATACTAACATTAGATAAAGAAGTGGACAGGGAACGTTAGAAGCTGAGCGTCAAGCGAAAATATTACTCGGGACTGAGCGTCGAGCGTTGACCATTTTTGGTTTATTATTTTTAATAATGAACCTTTGTAATCGACGAAGAAAAAAAAATTTAACACCCCCTCAAAATTTGATGGTTTACGTTTCAAAGTACGTAGAATCCAAAAATCGAATAAAAATTTGGCCGTCCGTCAACCGTACGCCGTACGCGGCACTTTTGCCACTTAGCATTGACCGATTTTGATGAAATTTGGTATGTAGGCTCCATTTGGGGTCTAGTTGTGCCCCGAAGCTTTTGGTTGATGTAGGTCACTTCTAAGGGTTCCAAAATAAAGGTTATAAAGGGATATAAAGGTATTGTTTTTCCTTCAATTTAAGAATCTATAGAATTTTTAGAATTTTTTGAGACCACGCGGAGCTCTGTAGGACAAACCGTTCCCTCCCTACGAAAATTTAAGGGTTGACTTAAATTTATATATAAATCAAAACACGAGTGTGAATCGCTAAAGAGGCCTAATCTCCGTTCAAATTAGAGCTGACCGAAATGCGATCGATGGTTGGTGATTTTAATTTTTTTTTTTTTTTGATTTTTTTTTTCTTCATATTGGATGGTTGGTGATTTTGTAGACGAGTGATCTACATAAAAAAATAATAAACCATTGTGTAATAATTTGCAAGGTTTTTCGCCCAAGCGTCAATGACGCTCACCTCTCCCACCGTAGCCACCCTTACATGAACAAAGGTAAACTAGGAGTATTTTTAGAGCGTAGATACCTGACCCTTTTCGCTCGCTCGACGCTCCTGTCGTAGCCGCGGCCTAAGTCTCCAGACGGCGATCCACTTGTTTGACGAGGAGCCAAAAAAATTGAAGATATGATGAGGTGGTTAAAAAGCTCAGAAAATGCACCACTTGCGGGTAGACTTGTTGGCTCTCCCATGCAGACTGCTCGAGGAAGTAGAGGGCTGGGGCACCCTCCTCACCCAGCGTCCAGGATCAGCTGACCACTCTGCCATCATTGTGATTCCCGAACATCACAATAATATTGTGATCACAATAATATTGTGATAATAATAATAATAATAATAATAATAATAATAATAATAATAATAATAATAATAATAATAATAATAATAATAATAATAATAATAATAATAATAATAATAATAATAATAATAATAATAATAATAATAATAATCAAAATAATATCACAATAATATTATTATATATCATATAATAATAATAACACATATATAATCTAATTCTAAACTGCAAAGCAGTTTTCGTCAATGTTTCATTATTTGTATATATTTCAACTGACCTTTGAACATCATTCTGGGGATATAACATATTGCATCTATAATACCTCGTCCATTGTTATTCATGGAGGGCTCACCGGTTCTTCAACCCTAAAAAGTCATGTTTTTATTTTATTCTACCAATTTTTAAAAAAATATTATATATCAAATCTAGTTATTAATAGAAATCAGTATCTGCATTTTTATTATAGATCAACCTTCTTGTTTTTTGAATATTCATTTCATGCCCTCTCCCTTCACTCCACTAGCCACGCTAATTGTGTTGTACAACAGCTGAAAACATAGTGCAAATTTAGAGATGGATGAAATAATTTTCGTTTAGGGAATTTACTTGGTTTTCATACCTGGAATTGAATTACGTGAAATTGTTACTTACGTGTGGAGTAATCGGTGAATATAAGTTAATTAATATTGAAAAATGTGAAGCACTGGATCACCAGTCTAGTGGTTTGAGATAACTAAAATGCAATCATTCTAATCAGAATAATTTTATTTGAATGGATAGTCGGTGCGGCTCGCGTCATGGCAGACATTGGCGTTGTTGTTCATGATCCCATTTTTCTTTTTGAACATTAGAGTTTATGGGGTATTCGATTTACTATTTGTAAAAAGAGGGTAGAAGCTTCCACTGAGTGAGTACAAGTCTGTCTTTAAGTTGAGCGAACTGCTGCCAGCTTTAACAATCTTTATGTTCTCTCTGATTTTTCTCTTTCTAGTGTTTGCTTCTTTCCCTATTATTTTGACATTAGTGAAATCTGGAGTATGTTGCTTTTCAATCATATGTCTAGATACTCCAGTTGTTGTTCTTTTGTGTTCTATATCTTTTGCATGTGCTTTCATTCTTTTATGGAGGTTGACACCTGATTCGCCTATGTATGCTTGACACATTCAGTACAGCTAAGTTGGTATATATTGTATCTAGTATCCATAATTCCTATGTTATCTTTGGTCTTACTTAGTAAGTTTTCAATTTTATTATTATACTTCCACGTTACTCGATATTTTGGCTCATATGTACGATAAATATTTTCTAGGGGTTTTTGTATGCTAGGGTGGTAGTTATAAGATATATACTTATATTGCTTTTTGCTTTG
Organism: Apolygus lucorum; assembly: GCA_009739505.2. Lineage (NCBI taxonomy): Eukaryota > Metazoa > Arthropoda > Insecta > Hemiptera > Miridae > Apolygus > Apolygus lucorum. The sequence goes on from CM019167.2 coordinate 28,260,357, forward strand.
TTACTATCTGTTTCTCTGTGTAGCTGTTGTAAATACAGATGCAGTGTTATATCCCCTCAATGATGTTCAAAGGTCAGTTGAAATAAATAAATAATGAAACATTGACGAAAACTGCTATGCAGTTTAGAATTAGATTGTATATATATGTTATAATTATTATATAATAATATTATATAATGTTGTATTCATATTCATATTATGTTGTATGTTGTATTCATATTATGAATACAATTTTATTTATTATAAAAATTATTTTTTATTATAGAATTATTTTTATTTTTATTTCATTTTAACTGTAAGTAACGTATATAATGTATTTTAGGCTGATGAAGGCGACGAAGTTTCACCGAAACATGTACCTTTGAGGCAATTGAAAAAGATACTCCACCCGTAATCAACAATGAATACAACAATACAACTTTAAAATATCACCGAAATCCTGAGTCTAATTCAGTAGGTACACGGTCCAGGCTGAAATAAAGTTGGACATATTTTGAAGTAATCACTTTCTCGCATTTCTACCTGCAAAGGAAATACGAATATCACTCCTTCATGGTACATCCGTGCTGTTGTGTTGGCGGAACTGAAAAACCGTTGCGGGTCGATCATCTGATGGATTCGCGCTCTTCTCGAAGCCCTGTTGCTGCTATAGCACTTCCAAGTCAAATGAAACCTTTTCCAAACCAAATGAAACCTTTTCCAAACCAAATGAAACTTTTTCCAAGTCAAATAAAACTTTTTCCAAATCAAATGCAACCTTTTCCAAGTCAAATGAAACCTTTTCCAAATCAAATGAAAACTTTTCCAAGTGAAATGAAACTTTTTCCAAGTCAAATGAAACTTTTTCCAAGTGAAATGAAACCTTTTCCAAGTCAAATGAAACCTTTTCCAAGTCAAATGAAACCTTTTCCAAGTCAAATGAAAGCTTTTCCAAGTCAAATGAAACCTTTTCCAAGTCAAATGAAACCTTTTCCAAGTCAAATGAAACTTTTTCCAAATCAAATGAAACTTTTTCCAAGTCAAATGAAAGCTTTTCCAAGTCAAATGTAACCTTTTCCAAGTCAAATGTAACCTTTTCCAAGTCAAATGAAACCTTTTCCCAAGTCAAATGAAACTTTTTCCAAGTCAAATGAAACTTTTTCCAAATCAAATGAAACCTTTTCCAAGTCAAATGAAACCTTTTCCAAGTCAAATGAAACCTTTTCCAAGTCAAATGAAACTTTTTCCAAGTCAAATGAAACCTTTTCCAAGTCAAATGAAAGCTTTTCCAAGTCAAATGAAACCTTTTCCAAGTCAAATGAAAGCTTTTCAAAGTCAAATGAAACCTTTTCCAAGTCAAATGAAACCTTTTCCAAGTCAAATGAAATCTTTTCCAAGTCAAATGAAAGCTTTTCCAAGTCAAATGAAACCTTTTCCAAGTCAAATGAAACTTTTTCCAAGTCAAATGAAACCTTTTCCAAGTCAAATGAAACCTTTTCCAAGTCAAATGAAATCTTTTCCAAGTCAAATGAAAGCTTTTCCAAGTCAAATGAAACCTTTTCCAAGTCAAATGAAACTTTTTCCAAGTCAAATGAAACTTTTTCCAAACATGGTTGTTTTTGTAAAGTTAACAATCGTAGATTTCAGAAATTCAGTCTTAGAGGTAAGTATTTATCGTATCAGTATCAGTCAATATAAGTATTTAATTTATCCGATTGCGATTTATTTTGCGCTGAGTTTAATTTATTTTATTGGGACTCTCCTTAATTATCGGTTTCTCCGTGTAGGCGTGGCGAGTAGGTACCCACTCACATTCAACAGTCAAAAATTTCTCAAACTTACTTGTTTCCTATTCTACTAAGGTGAGATCTACTTCGATAATCCTATGTCTAAAATTCATTGAATTTTCATTTTGGCAACTTCTTTGAAAGATAGGTACAATTGCATCGATCTGAAATTTGCAGAGTATCTACCTATCTAGGTACCTCATTTCACTCATTTTCTCAATAGGTTTCATTTGACTTGGAAAAAGTTTCATTTGACTTGGAAAAGGTTTCATTTGACTTGGAAAAGGTTTCATTTGGTTTGGAAAAGGTTTCATTTGGCTTGGAAATGCTATGCAACTCGATTCTACTTGGATTTCTATGATGTACGGATGTTGAACTGTATTTTATTCGTGCAGTTGGTTAAATATGAAGCTACGATTAAGATTGATGTTATTCTCCGCTTTCCACAATTGTAAGATAAACTGCCGAGTAAGTTATGTAAGTAGCATTTTATCCCAATCATCCGATACTACCCAATGATTTAAACATAATTTAAAGTTATTAATTACCTAAAATATTTATATGTGAGTTGGGTATGGTTACAAATCGGATAGTGGTTTATACATCGATACCTTAAAGCACAAAAGCGCTATGTCCATCCATCTTCCACAATTTAAATTTTTCTAAATTTCAGAAAAACTCAAATTCAACAAAACTAATATAATCTTGACGATTATAGCTTGAACATTTCTCGAAGAAATTAAAGAGTTTACTGTAATAAGCCTGGATAAAAATGCGATCTAAGCACCATTAATTTGGTTGACTTAATCATCTCATTTTAAAGAAAAGAAAGAATGATAGGTTATAAGAACAGTGAACTGAATGAAATCGTTGTTGTATTAAAACAAAATGAAAATGAGAGAAAATTAAATGACAAATAAATCGATTGATTATAGTGCTTCTTTTGTCTGTGAACGAAAAGATGAGTAATGCTGAGGTCAAAATAATTCGTGTAAGTTCTGAGAATTGGATCGGCGATCTTTAGAATTGAAGTCCGATTCTCTATCCACTACACCAGGCGTTTCCAGATGACACAAGTAGGTTTGGTTGTTACCATCAATCAGAAGCGTTTGAGATGAGTGTACGTACTGGTGGTGGAGCAAACTGATTGAAAATAGGTTTCTGTTCAATTTAGTCGTAAAGAAACTTACAGTTTTTGCCGAATGGAATCGTGAAAGGGTTCACAGGTGTCTCCTGGTTGCAACCAAGGGAGAAGCTGGCCAGCTTGCAGCAAATCCTTCTCAGGGCGTCCACTGGCACTGATGTGAAACTGGAACCTCGCAGAGGCCACCAATTCAACTTTACTGAGAATCACTCGCGGAATTTCAAAACGACCTTCACTTCCGAAAATTGTCCATTTCATGAAGGAAACATGTAGAGAGGAAAAAGTTGGTCGTACAAAGGACTCAGAAATACTGACCTTGTGGGCGAAGGTGATGGAAGGACTGGAGATGACCTTGAACAGCCGACCTTTGCTTATTATTAACTATTTATTCATCACTGTTGGGTCACTGTTTCACTTCACTTCTTAATGACAACTTTCAGTGATGTAGGTAGGTACCTACCTAATTTGTGGTTTGCATCTTCAAGAGTTTAAATAAAATTAAAATACGTATCAATTGGCTAAGTGCCAATTTCAAAAAATAAATTGATACTTGCTGGAACAAAGCCATTGTTTTAGGAAGTGTGCACTGGTGATAACTTCTTTTGCGCTTTTCTCAAAACTCCTTTTTTGGACATTGCGCCTTTGTGCTTTAAGGTTGACTCTTTAATATTCTGTAGGTCCGAAATGGAATGAAAATGGATTTTGGGCACCAAAGGAAACCGCAAAATATTTGATATTGTGGAGAAATCACTTACCAGGGGAAAGACAGGGAAGTGGCTGACTCAGCTCGTTTCCAGTCTAGGAGCGTAGAGTAGCCTCCACGGGCATCGTTCACGGAACTGCTACAAGATACCAGTGGTGTATTCAGAACGAAGGCAAATTTTCCTATAATTATAGTAAATAACGTCGCCTCAGTCCAGGAAAACTGCATTCTGCCCCACTGTACGAGCAGGTGACGGATAATACCTGCCATTTCCAGCAGGATCATTCGAAAGATGGTGTTTTCTACTCACCTCATCTTGTATGTACAAACGAGCAGTTTCAATTCTCGCTTTTACAGGAAATAAATTATTTACGCCTGTTTGCCCTTGGATGTAATAAAATATTCATGTGCATGTATTTGCGTGCAATCTGACAGGAGGGAGAAAATAGAGCAGAGGACGGCATTTACAGGACGTAATTTCCAGTTACGCCGCTGCCTCGGGCGCATAATGGATCAAATTGACCGAATAACGAACGAACAACTGCATAAAACTTTTAGCTAGCGAAACTGAGGAAAACCTTACGCCAAATTGCAACCGTAGTAACTAAATCGCTTACGGAATATGCAAGAATTATACGGAAATAGCGCGACCATTAAAAATTAACGCGTAGCAACAGGGAGGTGACATGCCAGTTCGTAACTTCAATAATAACTCGCCTGTTTTATTCAGGACTTCCTCTCTTGAGACTTGTCTCTCAACTTTGAGTCTTTTGTGTCGTTGTTCCTTCATTCGCGCTCGCTTATTTAATATTCGCATCATTAGAGGAGGTTTGCTATTCTACCTAAATGATGACCGCCTTCATGATGGCCGTAGAACGTTGTCTTTCTTGTTGTGTGGGCCTTACAATGCTCCCTCGTATAAAGGACCGTAAATACGAATAAGCGTGTAATCTACGTGCGTGTCTAGAAATTCTCATTCTCAGGCTTCGGGTAGTAATATCTGATTTTCTCCCCGTCTCTCACAGAGGTCCACAAGAGACTGAGTGGTGGCGAAACGATCTATGACCTCGAGCAAGGTAAACAATAGGAAGCGCAGATGGACTGCTCGAGCCATAAATCCAACTTCCCTTGCAATGTGTCATCGTGAAGCGTTTTGGAGGCGGGTGAGCGATGAGCCGAATCCTTTCCTGTTCTAGACTGCTGTTTGTAGGCCAGTAAAAGGGGTTGGGAGAATGTCAAATCAGCTATTTGAGCTTTGAACTATCTTCTCACTCGTTTATCATGAAAAGCTGACATTGGGAGCACAAAGTTTCGTTTGGATCATAGGGATTGTCTGCGGAAAGGAATTGGGTCAGTTGTGAGCTATGGATCCACTCATCTCCTGTTCATATAAAGAAGAAAAATTACTTTATTTTGAAATTAAAATTTACAGAAAAAAAACACTTTGAAATTAAGATTGGCTTTTTTTTTGGCAGGCAGGTGAGAAAATCTCTAAGATCCAAAGGTGGAGTTGGATTTCGTAAGATACCTGGAAGGGTCTGCGCCCTCCAGGTTATGTGGGATTCAAACCCACTAAAAAAAACTCCTCCTTTTTCCCCCCATGTTGGAGCTCAGCAGAGTCCTGGGGCGTTTAATCAGTTCTGGGTGAGGGGGCGGACCAGATTCTCCCTCCTCTCTCTTTCTCGTTCTAAGAGCATCTTCCTTGTCAGGATGCTCTCCGTGTATTCTGCCACAGCAGTCCAGCTCCTTTCACCTTCCAGCATCCTGCTGACAACAGCCTCTGGTGTTGAACTCTGGGGAGCTATCTCCAGGTCTGCCATCACCTGATTTCTTTCAGGTGCCCATTTGGTGCATTTAAAGAAGGTGTGGAGCACATCATCATCTTCTTTGTTCTGGCAATGTAAACATGTTGGGGCAGATACCTTTCCCATTTTATGCATAGGCATAAAACAGTCCATGTCCCGTAAAGAACTGCGTAAGGAAGAAGTTCACTTCTCCCTGTTTTCTTTCCATCCACGTCTGAATGTTTGGCACCAACCGTGCAGTCCACCTTCCTCTATGTTTTCCCGTCCATATATCTTGCCAATTTGAGATTGTGCGCTCCCTTTCTTCCTTGGCTAAGCGGGCCCCGTCTCCTTCATCCCTTCTTTCAAAGATTCTTTTCCTCTCTGAAGCCATCAGCTGAATGGGTATGACCCTCGTGAGGACAAAGATAGCGGGTTCTGATACTGTTCGGTGGGCACAGGCGATTCGTAGGGCCCCTCTTCGCTGTACAGCTATTAATCTCTGTCGGAGATACGCCACATTCAATGCGTCTGCCCATACCTCCGCTCCATACAAGAGGATTGACTGCACGACTGTCATCATTAGGCGTCTCTTGCAAGGTCTAGGGCCGTTTATATTCCTCATATGGTGACAAAGAGCTGCAGTTTTTTCTGCTGCTCTATCTGCAGTTCTCCTTATATGTTCACCAAATGTGATTTTGGTGTCCAGTATGACTCCTAAATATCTGGCTGCTGGTTTAGTTGTTATTTCGACATTTGCAATCCGCATTGGGATGATGGTAGGTATGCGCTTACGCGTGAAGATGACTACCGCAGTCTTTGCTGTAGCTAGTGCCAGGCTATGGTCTTCCATGCACTCCATTACTCGTGACATGATCTGCTCCAGCTTGACTTGGGCTGAATCCATTGTCCTTGCCAGTATTACTGCAAGATAGGCTTAGCCATAGGGTGTCTGCCGGAGTTGGCCCAATAGGGGAACTTCGAGGTGAAATAATACCTATTCTATCTACACTTTTCTTCAATTTTATTTTTTTAATTAACTGCAATCTAATTACATCTAATTTACTAATATCTTATATCGAATTACCAATTAAATTCTTCTATCAGTACCTTGCGATACGACCACGCATCGCGAGCATAATTAGCCAGCTTATGCCAGTTGAATCTATTTTCTATAATTTGCACAAAATCATCCTCCGAGATAGCACAAGTTCCTAAATACTTGATTCTGTATTCTACTAAAATAGGGCAAACTGAAACAAAATGAAAAATATCTTCCTTGACACCATAATTACAGAGAGAGAGCAATCTATACGCTCACGATTCCAACCAGGGCGATAGTTCAACGCGAGCATCTCGCATCTAATCTTTAAGATCCATCTCAGATTGGGCAGAGTCAGATCAGAGACTTCTGGTCCATTGAACAGATCGACTACAGGGATTGTATGGTCCAATCGTGACCCCCACATACGGGAGGAAGAGGACGTGGCGCTTGATAACCAGTTACATCTGGTTTCAGCGTTAATTTTCTCTAGGAGAATCTGGCTCAGCTCCTTAGAGATGGTCCCATCAATCCTAAAAAGAGGACAGTCGTACTTCACCTCCAGCCTTCGCCAAGCACTACACCATGAGATCCTCAGAGCAAGTATCTCCTTAGCCACCAACCTCAGAAATCTATGAGCTGGTAGTTTGAACATCTTGTCAATATAACAAAAGTGTAGCTCCAGGCAGTGAAGAAAGAGAGGGAATACACCCGTCGACAAATATACAAAATAATTTGGGGTTGCAGTTGGTAACCAAAACAACTTTTTGAGGTACTACCTCAAGAACTTCTCCAAATCTTCATTCTCATTAATTCCCCATACCTGAGCGCAATACTTTGGAATAGTCCTCGCTCCTGCAAGAAACACAGTCCATTTGGAGGAGAGTGACACTGCATTATGGGCTAACAAATTGGGCCAGACACAGTTTAAGCTGCCGCGGTAACTTTATTTCATACGTGGGGGGGGGGGGGGGTGTATGTCAAACGAGGTGTCAGCAGAATTCCAAGGTACGTGAAACGGTTGACCACTTCAATCGGTTGTTCCTTACACGACCTCATTTCGTTGGATCCCAATTTTCCGCCCTTTCGGAACACCAAGATCTTTGACTTTTGCAGATTTATAGTCAGGTTCCATCTATCACTAAACTGCTCAAGCCAATCAATCTGGGATTGCAGCCCTTCAGGTGAGTCGGAAAACAGTGCCAAATCTTCAGCGTACATCAGTACACCGATCTTCCGGTCTCCAATTTTTACACCTACCTCAAGGCCATCAACAAAATCATTAAGGAAAAGTGCAAAAAGTAAAGGAGACAACACACAACCCTGTTTCAAACCATTTTCAACGTTGAAAAACTCGGACATGCCTTTGCCTGCCCAGACGCCTACATACAGCAGCACCGACATACAGCCCACGGATCGCAGTTATCAGTTTGCTCGAAAACCCCATTGAAAATAATTTCTGATAAAGTGCATCTCTTACAATCGTATCAAAAACGAATTTTTAGAGACCACGCGGAGCTCTGTTGGACAAACCGTTCGCTCCCTACGAGAATATAAGGGTTGGACGTACGATAAATCAGAAACACGAGTGTGAATCGCAAAAGAGGCCTAATTTCCGTTCTGATTATAGCTGACCGAAATGCGATCGATGTTTTTCTTCATGTTGGATGGTTGGTGGCTTTGCAGACGAGTGATCTATATACAAAAATATCAAACTGCTCTCAAATATAAAAATTTTTTGTGGTTTAAAAATTAACATCTCGTGAGATGCCCCAAAACTAGCGACAAAGTGGCGAATAGAGGTAGTGCAATTAACTTTTTCGGTTATCAAAATCGTCGTACATATCATTAAATTTTGAACTACTGCAGAAAGATAAAACGTAGCAAATGAATACTCGAAGGTTTATTATTTTCCGTACAGATCACTCGCCTGCAAAGAACTCAGCTTTGCCATTGCCACTACCTATTATCCGTATTTTCGCTTCACAATCAAGTATTTGGAAGAAATAAACGCTCCACACTCAATTCGAAGAAATAAAGAGTTGTAGGTGCCTTCATTACAGAATTTGATTACTGTTTGCTAAAGACTCAAATCTGAAAACAACTCGAAGAAACGAACGACGTTCGCATCTTGGTCAGCTAAAATCTGAACGGAGATTATCGATTTACACTCGTAATTCTGATTTATGATAAGTCCAACACTTAAGTTCTCATGGCGATACGGAGCTCTGGTTGGTCTTATTCGATTCTAAAAATTCAATAACATTTGAAATTGATAAGAGAACAATATCTTTACTGCAGAAGTTTTCAAACTACGGCATTTTGAACATTTCAGCCCTTATTTTCCAACCCTTAGAAGTGACCTACATCAACCAAAATCTTCGGGGCACAACTAGACCCTAAATGGAGCCTACATAGCAAATTTCAACTCAAAGCGCCGCGTACTTTGAAACGTTAACCGACGTAAAATTTTGTATTTTTTGGTTTATTATTTTCAATAATGAACCTTTGGAATCGACCAAAAAAATTTTTTTTAACACCCCCTCAAAATTTGTTGGTTTACGTTTCAAGGTACGTAGAATCCAAAAATCGAATAAAAATTTGGCCGTCCGTCCGCCGTACGCGGCACTTTTGCCACTTATCATTGACCGATTTTGATGAAATTTGGTATGTAGGCTCCATTTGGGGTCTAGTTGTGCCCCGAAGCTTTTGGATGATGTAGGTCAATTCTAAGGGTTCCAAAATCAATTTTGAAATTTTGAAAACGCCCTAACTCAAAAAATTTTGATATAAAGGTATTGTTTTCCCTTCAATTTAAGATTCTATAGAATTTTTAGAATTTTTTGAGACCACGCGGAGCTTTGTAGGACAAACCGTTCGCTCCCTACGAAAATTTAAGGATTTATATTGAAATATATATAATATATTGCGATTCACACTCGTGTTTTGATTTGTATATTATATATAAATCAAAACACGAGTGTGAATCGCAAAAGAGGCATAATCTCCGTTGAAATTAGAGCTGATCGAAATGCGATCGATGGTTGGTGATTTTGATTTTTTTTTCCCCCTTCATATTGGATGGTTGGTGATTTTGTTGACGAGTGATCTATATAGAAAAATAATGAACCATTGTGTAATAATTTGCAGCTTTTTTGTGGTTGGGGGTAACAATTTTTTTCTTGGTTCTTGTTTCATGGAAAAAAAAAAAGTTTTTCTGGAAGATCACGTTAATAACAATAATAATAATAAGTAAAATAACAATAAGTAAAATAATAATTTACCAATAGTTAAAAAATAAATTCACAAAGTTTCTCATGGTTGAGTCAAATTAAACAAACACTTAATAATCCAGTTCGTACGTGAACGTCGAATTATCCATTGATAGAATTCTTACATCATCCGTATTCTTTTTCCAGTACACGTTTGTCTCCAATTTTCTCTTCATGTTTATTTAATGTTTTCGGTCGTTTCCTTACAGAGAGCTCGGTTGTTCCATAAGTTGACCTCTTCGTGCGTTTAATTGGGTATATTATTTGTTCCGGTACCCAACTTTGGCGGTACTGTAATTTAAGACCGTCATTCGCACAGAACGTTGTAGTTGTAGACAGTTCTAAATTGTTTAGCAGGCTCCCGGGTGCTTTTTAGAAGTTCATTGCTTATTATTTTTATGGTGGAGTTAAGATGTGACTTGAAACGATCAAGTTACTGAAATTCAGTGTTGCATGTATCGTCGCTTAACCTTGCGTCGGTCGCGCCATCCCACAAGCAAAGTAGGTCGCACTTCTGCGTACTCACCGCAGTCATTCTCGTTGCGTATTTTTTTCAAAATTGGAGAATTTGTCTATCTGAGAGACAATAAATTGAAGTAAGCTTGCTTCAGTTAACTTTTTTTTTGGGTAGAATATGTAAACTTGAACAAAACAATAAACCTCAGAAAGTCGCGCAGCTGTCCAGACACCGATGTTCCTGCCATAGCCTAGGGATTGATTCTACAACTAATTTGTGACTTTTATTTGGGTTGGATGGAGGCTGAGAGGAGCGGTGGCAGAGGAGACCCCCCGACTCGATTTCGTTGACAAAAAATCACGTTTTTTTTCTCATTCGAACGCGATTTTCTCCACTAATAAAAATATTGGAAACAATTCTGATCATACCGTTGGAAAGTTGAGTTTTTCGGTAAACTTTTAGGCTTACAGGCAAGCATTTTCACACTGGAAAGCAGGGACTTACGAGCGATTGAAAACGAAGTGCACAACAGGATAGTTTTCCGCGTCGAACAAAAAAAGAAAGCTCAAATCGGGTGGAAACTAAGGGCTGGGCAGAGTACACAAGATTTTGTCACACACACACACACACAGACATACATCTATGGTTTTTTTGTGGATTTGGATTAAGAATGGTGTGAAACGGATTTGTGTGTGGTTAATTTTCTTTTTCGTTGGGTGTTGTCCCGTTTCACCCCGGATTAATTGCATAAGGACGCCCAAGTCTTACTGCGAGACTTCCTAAAAACCCAATTATTATCATCAAACTGTAGTGTGGTAGAATGGTCATACCGTACCTATGGACAGGCTGTACCTAAGGACATTACGCTGCCCTCAGGTACAACAGGGTAGTGTGTTCGCAGGTACATATGCCCCTCATCATTGTTTTCCAAGCCGATTACAACTCAACTGAACAAGCCACGTTGGAGGAAAAATCGGAAATGGCACCCTGACACCATAATATGTGATGGAGATGGGATACCTCTTATTCCATTCTCCGGTATTTCATCTTCTTCCTGTTGGTTGTCAGGATCATAAATCACTCGCGTATAAAGAAACAACTGTATTCTACAATAACTTGGTTCAAAACGGATTGTAAATCGATTACATAGCTCTAGACCGTCAAACTCCCCTTGCGGTCAGTTCACTGGCTCGTCCTGAACCCGACTGACGATTGAAGAAGTGTATCTAGGGAGAACCCAGGGTCCTCACCACTCTTCTTCCAGGGTGCTTGGCATGGAGATCCCTACTTGGGATAGGTCTAGACTATCTGGTGGGCGGCTACATATGTATATATAGCTTCTATACATATATCATATAGCCTCAATCTATCATATGTAGTGTAGGACAACGTAAAAACGAAAACTTGCATCACTTTTGTTTTAATTTTTGCTTCCGAGTCTACCAAGGTAGCGGAAGCTTTGTTTTCACTTTTCAAGGTCGAAAAAAAAAAGTTCTCCAAAATCAAAATTTCCACTCGCGTTTTACGTTTTAGACCTTTCTGAACAATTTTTGTTCAGTGTCTGTGTGTCTGTGTGTCTGTCTGTCTGTCTGTCTGTCATGAATTCCTTGTAACGCGCATAACTATACGAAGTTATTGTCCGATTTCAATGAAATTTTCAGGGATTGTGCGGGTTGGTGTGTAGACGGTCCCCTATGAAAATCATCATCCCCGGACTGATAGAAGCGACTGCGCATGCGCAAACATGAATTCCTTGTAACGGCCATAACTTCTACATTTTCCATCCGATTTCAATGAAATTTTCAGGAATGTTACAGATTAGTATTTAGATGGTCCCCTATGAAAATAATCACCTTCGGACTGATAGTAGCCACTGCGCATGCGCAAACGTGAATTTCCTTGTAACGGCCATAACTTCCACTTTTTCTACCCGATTTCGATGAAATTTTCAGGGATGTTACAAATTAGTATTTGAATGGTCCTCTATGAAAATCACCACCTTCGGACTGATAGTAGCCACTGCGCATGCGCAAACGTGAATTCCTTCTAACGGCCATAACTTCTACATTTTCCATCCGATTTCAATGAAATTCTCAGGAATGTTACAGATTAGTATTTAAATGGTCCCCTATGAAAATCATCACCTTCGGACTGATAGTAGCCACTGCGCATGCGCAAACGTGAATTCCTTCTACCGGCCATAACATTTTCCATCCGATTTCAATGAAATTTTCAGGGATGTTACAGATTAACTTGTTTTGATGTTTTGAGATTAACTACTAGCATCGGATCATCTATACAATCGGGTTATGGATACGAGGAAGCTATGTGCCACACCCACTTGGCAGACTTTTTTTTACTTTCACCCTCTAAAAATGGAAAATTTGAAATGAAAACTTGCGTCTTTTGACCCCCCCCCCCCCTCCGAGCCTTCCAGAGTGTACCCGAATTTTCACGAGCTATGTCCGCAGGTACAGCAGCTTCCCCTATCTTTAAGGTTCTTCATGTTTGTTCAGAGTTTCAAATTGCTAATATTATGACTAAGTCATTGTCAGGTAGTCGGCGTGCTATGCTGAGAGATAAATTGGGACTTGCCCTGCCTCAATGTCTGTTTCCTGTAACACTTTTTTCAGTCATGTGTTTTTGAATAATGTATTCCGTTTTTATTGCAATGTTTGCTCACTTGAGGGTGTTGAGTTAGCTTCTAGTTTTCTGCATAGGCTAGGTAGATGGATTATCTGTTTCCCTCAAAGTTAGTTCTGTTCAGTTAGTCAAGTTGTGCGGTCCGTAAATAAACGTTTTAAAATCAAATACCTATGTCTTTTTTCACATCCGGTTGATTTCAGTTACTGCCCAGTAAATACATTCATGCTGAGAGTTTGCTTACATGGTCACACAAGCCTCATAACTCTTCGAACAAAAACAAGCTTCCACATCAAAATTCAGACAGTTGAGGAGAGTGTGGTACAAAAAGTAGAGACGCAGTCAGGAAAAAGCAAGAAGGCGCTCGTAACCTCATTTGTCGTTTCTTGGTGTTTCGAATGAAGTTAGAAGCATCTTCTCACTGTTTCCTGGCCGCATCGCGTCTATTTGTAACACAATAATACTCTCGGCGACAAATTGTTCGACCAGTTGAGAGGGAGTTGAATTTCGGTTTCATGGCAGTCACGAACACGAACAGAAAACGGAAACGCTTTCATCAAATTTATCGATGATACTGTAGAAGAAATAGAGTAACATCACGATCGTTCCATCCTTTCTGGTAAAACGTCGAATTACTTCTCCTATTATCTACTTGACAAATAACTTCTAGTTTTTAATCAGTTTGTTGTTTGGCTTTCAGTTTGGTTTTTCGAAGTATCAATAATGAAACTTTGTTGTTTTGTTTCAGGTGAGCAACTTATCCTTACTGATGATGTCTATGCATGCTAAACAAAGAGGTATGTTCGAACATGGCGTCTTAGATACCGATACTGTATCACTGATCCTTAGAAGATTATCATTATCATCACTACTATCACTTTTCCGAATATTACGACCCCGATGGAGCCCCCACATGTGATAGTCGAGGACTGGTGAGAGTGGAAGCCTAGGGTCTACACTCTGAGAACACTAGGCTACCCTCCTTCAACACCGAGAAATTGGATGTGCCGGAAGATGGATTTGGTTCGCCCGATGCTCACTTTCCGCTCTACTTTCCCACTTACTTACCTCGCCGGAAAAAGTCTGGTTTTGACAGTAATGACGAGGGTTTCATGGATGCAATGCAAATCGAAGCGGCATCTTCATTGTCACGTTGGACGGATGTCAATACAAACAAATTAGCACTAAGGGGGTCTCAGTCGGTCGCTGTTCATTCCTCGTTCCGGGTTAGTATTTTACGAAATCGAAGGCGCAAAACTTAAAAAGTTTTACCTAAATTTGAAATTCTAAAGGATTTTAGAAATTCATTAGTGCGCTAGGGAATTGAAAAACTGAAATATTTCCGCCGGAATCATCAAAACCGAACAATAATTGCCAGAGAAAAAAGGGGAAAACCATTGATTCAGTTATGTTTTTCCCATGAAATGTAGCTAAACTTGAAATTTTCAAGGATTTTAGAGATGCATTAGTGCATGGGCCTTGTGAATTGAAAAACTGAAAGATTGCCGCTGGAATCATCAAGATCGAAAGATAATTCCCAGAGAAATATGGGAAAAACCCGTTTATTCAATGGTTTTTCCCATTTTCCTATGGCAATTGTTGTTCGATTTTGATGATTCCGGCGGCAATATTTCAGTGTTTCAATTCCCTAGGGTCGTACACGAATGGATTTCTAAAATCCAAAAATTTAGGTACAAATTTTTACGTTTTTGCGCCTTCAATTTCGCTAAATACTACAAAAAACGAACGGCGACCGACTGAGACCCCCCCTAAGAATATCTTACCTCGACGTTTCATCTATCTCAAAACCAGTAACGGATAATCGAAACTTCAATCTCCAAGTATCTACCAGTTCCATCAAAATTTGATGATCAGGTGACAATTAAATTTGTAATGAACTATCCAGGGTCCGAACACACAACCACTTAAAATTCAATCCAATACGAATGGAAACTGTAGAAGTTATTCAGAGCGTTGATTGTGCGTTGAAAATCATCACCCACGGACTGATAGTAGCCGCTGCACATGCGCACTCGTGAATTTCTTGTAACAGCCATAACTTCTACATTTTCTATCTGATTTCGATGACATTTTCATGAATTATGCTGATTAGGTTGTAGATGGTCCCCTATGAAAATCATTGTCCCCAGACTGATGGTAGCCACTGCGTATGCACAAACGTAAAATCCTTGTAACAGCCATAAAACTTACATTTTGGTTTATTATTTTCAATAATGAACCTTTGGAATCGACCAAGAAAAAAAATTGTTTACACCCCCTCAAAATTTGATGGTTTACGTTTCAAGGTACGTAGAATCCAAAAATCGAATACAAATTTGGCCGTCCGTCCGCCGTACGCGGCACTTTTGCCACTTAGCATTGACTGATTTTGATGAAATTTCGTATGTAGGCTCCATTTGGGGTCTAGTTGAGCCTCGAAGATTTCGGTTGATGTAAGTCACTTCTAAGGGTTCAAAAATGAATTTTGAAATTTTAAAAACGCCCTAACTCAAAACATTTTGATATAAAGGTATTGTTTTTCCTTCAATTTTAGATTCAATCGAATTTTCAGAATTTTTTGAGACTACGTGGAGCTCTCTAGAACAAACCGTTCGCTCCATACGAGAATTTAAGGGTTGGACTTACGATAAATCAGAAACACGAGTGTGAATCGCAAAAGAGGCCTAATATCTGTTCAAATTATAGCTGACCGAAATACTATCGATGTTTTTCTTCATGTTGGATGGTTGGTGGCTTTGCAGACGAGTGATCAATATAGAAAAATAATAAACCATTGTGTAATAATTTGCAGCGTTTTCATCCGATTTCGACGAAATTTCTCAGGATTGTCCAGATTAGCGTGTAGATGGTCCCCTATGAGGGTAGTGGAAGGTACTTAGAGATTGGTGTTGTGAGGCCTACTATGCATCGGATCATGCATAAAGCCTTTGTCAATACACAGTTTGTGCAATGGCAAATAAAAAACATTCATTCATTCATTCAGAACCAAACCTATAATTTTAGGATGCAAATACCTATAACATTAATTTAATTAATAAACATAATTGCCAAGTTTCGTTAGGTTTGGAAAACAAGAGATATCTCATCATTGAAAACGAGTTTTTCGATCTGCCATAGGAAGAAGCCCGGGTTGCCTGGTTACGCAAGAGTGATATCGTTTTACTAAAAATTATTGTTGAAATAAAAATATTTCCAACGATTGCGATTTCTTGAACGTCGCATCCGCCCGTCTGAGGGAGGTTTCCGGTTTCGCCGTAATGGGTTCGGCTTCTGCGACCGCTAATGGGTTAAAGTGGGGGGAACTAGACGGTCATCTATACATCAATTATCCAGAACCGCTGCGCCGCCTGTTAACACCCGCTCGAGTCAGATAACCCAATTGTTGAGGGCCGGAAATTGATAACACGGGTAGCGGGTAGTCGACGAGTTGTTCCATCATTCACCGTCGGATCATACTCAACGTGTTCCAAGTAACAATTTACAAGGGGAGAGAGAACTTGAAACCGGACACAAGAATTGGGGGTACAATGTGCACAACATGGTTGAATATGGCAATGGGGTATTTCGGTGGGTCGGAAATTCAGGCTTTTGACCTCAAATTTGGATTCAGCACCATTGAAAACCTCTTTACTCCTACTTTTTGCCCATTGATACTGTAACATGTGGTAGAAAAATTAAATAAAGAGATTACGCATTTGAAAAAAAAGGCGGGCCTCCATGAACGCACATACACTACGTGTGTGCGTAGTATTTTGTAGTATCCAAGGCCACGAGGCGTTCGAGACCGCACGGGATTGGTGGAATGTCTCGTCACAACAAGTTACTACGTCACATCATTCAGATCTTCAACTTTCATTAGCTTCCCCAATTTCTTCCAAACATTTTCTCGACGAACAGACCCGATTACCGTTATTCCTGACCCATGCTCTTTTGAAAAAAAAACTTTGAAAAATTGACTGAAATACCCCATCATGCAGTGAGAAAAATAGGTTTGAAGGATATACATTTACATGTTGACGTGCAGAGGCTATGAAATATAATCCCAAGAGTGAAAATCTAATTTATTGCTTCCGAGTCTATCAAGGTAGCGATAGCTTTGTTTACACTTTTCAAGGTTGAAAAGAAAAATGTTCTTCAAAATCAAAATTTCCAGTCGCGTTTTACGTTTCAGACCTTCCTGAACAATTTTGGTTCCGTATCTGTCTGTCTGTGTATCTGTCATGAAATCCTTGTAACCGGCATAACTATACCAAGTTATTGTCCGATTCCGATGAAATTTTCAGGGATTTTGCTACGAAAATCATCACCCACGGACTGATAGTAGCTGCTGCTCATGCGCAGTCGTGAATTCCTTGTAACAGCCATAACATTCACATTTTCCATCCGATTTCGATGACATTTTCAGGGAATATGCGGTTAGGGGTGTAGATGGTCCCCTGTGAAAATCACTGCTCCCAAATTGACAGTAGCCTCTGCGCATGCGCAAACGTAACCTTGTAACAGCTATAACTTCTACATTTTTCATCCGATTTCGACGAAATTTTCAAAGTTCATTTTTGATGACAATTGTTCACCCTAGAAAAGTGAAAATAATGCTTTCTATCTTGGTAGACTCGGAAGCAAAATGCGACAACTAAGTATGTATCTGCAGGTATTCGAAGAAGATAACAAATTCGTGAAAAGGTGAAAATGGAGAATAAATGTGCGAGAAAAATCCTTTTAGAATTCTGGAAGAAAAGCTCCTTGGTGATATTGGCACCCAACTAGTAGAACAACGAAACAATGCCGAGGTGCTCCTGAGGGTGGGGACTTGGCTGGACTCCACGTCTGGTGGTCTTGAATCGATGCGGAAACGAAAATCTGAGAAAGTATGGTCGGTGGTTTCCAACGGACCAGACAATCCCCGTAAATTATGGATTCACCGGATATTCGTCTTTCCACGAGAGAAATGAGTTTCATTGGAGCGGAACCAGCGCAATCCCAGAAAATACACTGAGAGTTTGTTCGTTGTTAACAAAATGTACGTGTGAAGTCGGTTTCGACTTTGGAATTTAAGCGCATGAATTTAACCCATTTTTTCCTGCAAATTATTACATAGAGGTTTATTATTCTTCTGTATAGATCACTCGCCTGCAAAAGTTCTCATAGGTTGGTCCTGCAGAGTTCTGGGTGGCCTCAATCGATTTTATCAATTCAATACTATTTTAAATAAATGAAAAAAAAAACGCCGCAAATTATTACACATTGGTTTATTATTTTCTATATAGATCACTCGTCTACAAAATCACCATCCATCCAATATTAAAAAAAAAAAAAAAAATTAAAGGAAAAAAAATCAAAAAAATCAAAAAAAAAAATCCAAATCACCAACCATCGATCGCATTTCGGTCAGCTCTAATTTGAACGGAGATTAGGCCTCTTTTGCGAATCACACTCGTGTTTTGATTTATATACATATTTCAATTTAAACCCTTAAATTTTCGTAGGGAGCGAACGGCTTGTCCTACAGAGCTCCGCGTGGTCTCAAAAAATTCTAAAAATTCTATAGAATCTTAAATTGAAAGAAAAACAATACCTTTATATCGAAATTTTTTGAGTTAGGGCGTTTTCAAAATTTCAAAATAGATTTTGGAACCGTTAGAAGTGACCTACATCAACCAAAAGGTTCGGGGCACAACCAGACCCCAAATGGAGCCTACATACCAAATTTCATCAAAATCGGTCAATGCTAAGTGGCAAAAGTGCTACGGCGGACGGACGGCCGGCCAAATTTTTATTCGATTTTGGTTTATTATTTTCAATAATAAACCTTTGGAATCGACCAAGAAAAAAAAATTTTAACACCCCCTCAAAATTTGATGGTTTACGTTTCAAGGTACGTAGAATCCAAAAATCGAATAAAAATTTGGCCGTCCGTCCGCCGTACGCCGTACGCGGCACTTTTGCCACTTAGCATCGACCGATTTTGATGAAATTTGGTATGTAGGCTCCATTTGGGGTCTGGTTGTGCCCCGAAGCTTTTAGTTGATGTAGGTCACTTCTAATGGTTCCAAAATCTATTTTGAAATTTTAAAAACGCCCTAACTCAAAAAATTTCGATACAAAGGTATTGTTTTTCTTTCAATTTAAGATTCTATAGAATTTTTAGAATTTTTTGAGACCACGCGGAGCTCTGTATGACAAGCCGTTCGCTCCTCACGAAAATTTAAGGGTTTATATTGAAATATATATATATAAATCAAAACACGAGTGTGAATCGCAAAAGAGGCATAATCTCCGTTCAAATTAGAGCTGACCGAAATGCGATCGATGGTTGGTGATTTTGATTTTTTTTCCCCCCTCTTCATATTGGATGGTTGGTGATTTTGTAGACGAGTGATCTATATAAAAAAATAATAAACCATTGTGTAATAATTTGCAGCGTTTCATTCGATTTCTGGATTCTACGTACCTTGAAACGTAAACTAACAAATTTTGAGGGGGAGTGAAAAAGAAAAATCTTGGTCGATTCCAAAGTTTCATTATTGAAAATAATAAACCAAAAGCATTTCCATTCAATCCCGGCCGTTCGTCAGAACTGACAGGCTAGCCCATACACGAACTGGTTACCGGTCGTCGGCTAAAGTGGCAGGAGCAACTGTACGTGTAGGCCTACGCCTGGCTTTAGAGTCGACTTAGTTTTAGATGTGTTAAACTGTGGATAGCTGTAGATACACTAATCGAAATGAAATGAATCGATTCTCAAACATTAATTGAGTATAAAAAAACTAAGTCGATTCTAACAAAACGAATGTGTGCCAAATATAAACGTGAAGTAATACAGAAAATGTAATTATGGGAAGCCTAAGAAATGGCGTCTTCAGCGAACGGAATAGAACTGACTCGTATGCAAGTTTTAACGTGTGATAACTACGACAATCTTAGCGAGTTAGTAAATACGGGTCAAAGCGCAAACGATTAGAAGTTAAAGACAAGATGCAAGAACTACTATAGAATATTACAAAGAATATATTCTGATTTGGTCGATTCGACTCAGGTTCGGGTTCTCTTATTGATTATGAAAAGGAAACGTAGGTTTTACTTTTGGTTTATTATTTTCAACAATGAACCTTTGGAGTCGACCAAGAAATTTTTTTGTTTAATCCCCACTCAAAATTTGTTGGTTTACGTTTCAAGGTACGAAGGATCCAAAAATCGATTAAAAATTTGGCCGTCCCTCCACCGTACGCGGCACTTTTCTCAGTTAGCATTGACCGATTTTGATGAAATTTGGTACCTATGTGGCCTATGTGGTACCTATTTGGTAGTAGTGCCCCGAAGCTTTTGGTTGATGTATATCACTTCTAAGAGTTGAAAAATGAATTTTGAAATTAAGAAAACGCCCTAACTCGAAAAATTTCCATATACAGGTATTGTTTTTCCATCAATTTAAGATAGTATAGAATTTTTAGGATTTTTTGAGACCTCGCGGAGCTCTGTAGAACAAACCGTTCGCTCCCTAAGACAATTTAAGGGGTGGACTTACTATAAATCAGAAACACGAGTGAGAATCGCAAAAGAGGCCTGATCTCCGTGCAAATTTTAGCTGACCGAAATTCGATCGATGTTTTTCTTCATGTTGGATGGTTGGTGGCTTGGCAGACGAGTGATCTATATAGAAAAATAATAAACCTTTGTGTAATAATTTACTGCGTTTTTTAATCATGAGGAGGACCCGAACCTGAGTCGAATCGACCAAATCAGAATATCATTAAAGTTGACAATCTAGGAGGTAGTGAAATCATAATTTCAGAAATTACTTGTTCCATCAGGGAAAAAACACTGCAAATGAACACTCAACGGTTAATTAATCACGTGATTAGTTTACCTATCTGCGAAGATATAGTCGTTAAATAACGTTTCTTCCGGAAGTGATTTTCAGGAGTTAAGATCCAATCGTCATCACTATTATTGTGCGAGGTAAACTATCATGTTATTTCGACAGAGAGAACCCACCCAACTGCAATATCATTATTATTAGAGAGATGTGAGGACCTCCATTCAACTTGCAAAACGTTATGAAATTACAATCCGATTTCGAAAAAAATGTACAAGGATTGTGCGGGTGGGAAGGTGGATGGTTCCCTACGAATTTTGTCGCTTCCGGATTGATAGGAGTCTCTGCTAGTTTCCGTTTGATTTTGATGTGGGCTCGAACTCAACTTCTCCTGATGGGATCCTGAACTTCCATCAGTAGGCAAGATCCCCAAGGCCCTCTCGTCGTCCATGTCCCATCATCGTTTTATGGACTAGGTCCTAACTCCCCTCTCCGGACTTGACCCCAACTTCCCTTTCGATATGAGTGCGTCTTTTATGACTGAGGGCCGTTCCCAAAAGTTAGGAATATGGTGATGGATCCCCATTCACTTCATCAGACGTAACTGTGTTCTTATTGGTTGTAAGGCCTTTTTTCTTTCGAAGTGGTTTTGTCGTGGGGTGGAGGGGGGTTGATTTCGGCAATATCCTCGTAATTCATTGTTTATTGGACGTTAAGCGCACTTTCGCTGGGATAGCATCGTCAGAACTGTATTGAAGAACAATAGGTGTACACATAAAACATAAACTAATTCTTGAAATTCCAAGTTGAGATACTTAGTGTCATAGTGGTAGTTATGACTTGTAGGTAGAAACTCACTCTGGCTAGTTTATACTCAATAGGCAGATCTCCAATCTTTGATATATCTTGCTTGTAGATAGGAAGGTAGTTATTTATTATTGACCTCGGTGACTGCAAATGAATACTCCATAAGGTAAGAATACCTTTAGCATTATGTTTGTATTTTCTATGTTGCTATTCTTACAAAAATTGGGATGACAATAAATGCATTTGTGGTAGGTTCCAAGTACCCAGGTATTCTTATATTTGCTGAACAAGATTTCGTAGAGTTAGTAGGTCTGCAAAGGAGGAGCAAAGGCTGACTTTTTTTTTCAAGGTTATCAAGTTGGGGAAAAATTATAAAACTGTAATTTGTGCATTAACATCAGCTTGCAATTTGTGAATAAAATTTGTTTATTGGGTGATTATTTTGGATTCTTGTTTTTTTTTTTTTTTGTAGTTTCTATAATTTCTAACGAGGCACATGTTTCGACCCTTCTGTGGAGTCTTCTTCAGCCTCTATGGCAGTTGTGTTTGGATGCATTCCAGTTTTTGTACTCTTTGGTTCTTAGTTTGATAGTGAAGCAGTCATACCACTACGCAGATACATACCTGTTATGTCGGCGTGGGTCGATTTATATTGGTCCCTACTCAACGAAGGTGAAGGATGGGACCGCACTTTCTGCCCGGCGCGTTACCGCCTACTGCACGCAGGGAGTGCTTAAGGATTTCAGCTCAGCCGCGATCCTCGGCGCGATTGCTCCGAGGAGGGAGGCAGTACATTTACCTAGTTCCAATTTGGGGAAGACAACTACTTACTAGGTAAAATGGGAGCGGAGGTCTGCGCGATGTGCTTACTGAGACCTCTGAGGAACTTTGGGTTTCCAAGAGATGGCGAGGTAGAATGAGAAATAATCAAGTCGATTGTTAGAAGACGAATGCCTGAAGGTGAAGCCCTGAGTTTATACTACTTTAACAGGGTAAAGGGAGAGTGGAGGAAGGTGACGTCAAGTGACGTGTTCGTCCCCCGTACCTCACTTTACCAACCTGGCTTGATGAGTCACGCAGGGTATCCCTTGTGTCCTTTATTTTAGAACTAAATATTTGAGAGTATGAGTCATTATAATACCTGTTATTTTTAGTGTGGGAATTCATCATCACCTGGTTCATTCTTCCGTAAATTGCAGCAGTTTCATTATGAGAAACTGTGGAGTTTGATGTTATTATGAGAGTGAATGATCCAGAACACATCCATTTTTGTGAAATCTTTTACTGTTGGTAGTTAATCTCTTATAAATTTTCGAATTTAGCATACATTTAGACGAGGGTGGGCAATATATTAGAGAAAAACTGCTCAAATTGAGTTCTTAAAAGCATGGGATTTCTGAAATTCCATGAGAAAGAACTTCAAGAACTCAATTTGAGCAGTTTTTCTCTAATATATTGCCCACTCTCGTCCAAATTTATGCTAAATTCAAGAAGTTATGAGAGATACACTATCTACAGTAAACGATTTTTACAAAAATGGATGTGTTCTGGACCAGGGCTTCACTCGCATAATAACACCAAACTCAACAGTTTCTCAAAATGAAACTGCTGCAATTTACGAAAGAACGAACCAGGTGATGATGAATTCCTACACTATGAATAGCAAGTGTATATCTGCGTAGTGGTATGACTGCTTCACTTTCAAACTGAGAACCAAAGAGTACAAAAACTGGAATGCGCCCAAACACAAGTGCCATAGAGGCTGAAGAAGACTCCACGGAAGGGTCGAAACATGTACCTCTTTAAAAATTAAATAAACTACAAAAAAGCAAGACTCTAAAATAATCACCAACCCAAACCATGGAAACGGTCCCTCCTTACTAACCAAAAAGTAAATTTGTTTGTACAGCTCCAGTGTCTTGAGAAAGGTAGGAATCAATAATGAGAATCCTTTCCTGATAAGAGGGATGTTAGTAAGAATAGATGAGAGCAAAAGTTTTTCTTTGTTAATGATGCATCTCTGCATGGGCTTGGTAGGAGTGATAAGAAGGACGAAATAATTAACAAAACCAAGTTCATTGTATAATTAAAATTAATAAGTCACAGTGTAGAAACTGTTTAATATTAAATTTCAGAGTCGATTTACCTACCTACGGAGCTCCAAATTAAATGTGAAGGAATTATAATGACTAAATGTAGAAATAAATTGTTCTTCTTCATATAACGGAACGGACTGACCGAGTTGGAATGTGGAATAAAGTTGGATTCTGGAAATCGCCAGAGCGGGAGGCGAGCCAAATGGTGCGCATATACGATGCTTCGAGATTTTGAGAGGAAGTTCTGATGAAGCCTGTACGAAGTTCGTTTGACTGATTGAAGACTTTCGATTGTTTGAAGAAGTTCGCTTGATTGATTGTTGCCTCTAGATGCCCTGGAACTGAAATGAAGGCATCTATGAGCATCTTGTCGGTGTGAAATTTGCCCAAGGCGATCGAATTTATTTTCATGAAACTTACCTACACATATTTCGATGTAGTAGTGGAGTACAACGCAGTGGAACATCCATCCATTCAGGAATGTAGTCCTGTTTTTCTCAAAATATACGATTTTTGGAAGAGAGAAAGATAAAAACGCTACAAATTATTACACAATGATTTATCATTCTTCTATATAGATCACTCGTCTGCAAAGCCACCAACCATCCAACATGAAGAAAAACATCGATCGTATTTCGGTCAGCTATAATTTGAACGTAGATTCGGCCTCTTTTGCGATTCACACTCGTGTTTCTGATTTATCGTACGTCCAACCCTCAAATTCTCGTAGGGAGCGAACGGTTTGTCCTATAGGGCTCCGCGTGGTCTCAAAAAATTCTATACAATACCTTTTTATCGAAATTTTTTGAGTTAGGGCGTTTTCAAATTTCAAAATTCATTTTTGAACCCTTAGAACTACACTTACTTAGATCTACATCAACCAAAATCTTCGGGACCCAAATGGAGCCAATATACCAAATTTAATCCAAATTGGTCCATCGTAACTAAGTAAAGAGTCGCGTAGGTACTAAAATACTTATTATTTTCGATAAAGAACCTTTGGAATCGACCAAAAAAACAAGTGGGTGTGGCACATAGCTTCCTCGTATCCATAACCCGATTATATAGATGATCCGATGCATAGTAGTTAATCTCAAAGCATCAATCTCTAAGTACCTTTCACTACCCTCATAGGGGACCATCTACACGCTAATCTGGACAATCCTAGAAAATTTCATCAAATTCGGATTAAAAATGTAAATGTTATGGCTGATACAAGGATTTTACGTATACGCATGCGCAGTGGCTACTATCAGTCCGAAGGTGGTGATTTTCATAGGGGACCATCTAAATACCAATCTGTAACATCCCTGAAATTTTCATTGAAATCGGATGGAAAATGTAGAAGTTATGGCCGTAACAAGGAATTCAGGTTTGCGCATGCGCATCGGCTACTATAAGTTCGGGGGTGATGATCTTCATTGGGGACCATCTGCAACCTAATCCGCATAATTCCTGAAAGTTTCATCCAAATCGGGTAGAAAATGTGGGAGTTATGGCCGTTACAAGGAAATTCACGTTTGCGCAAGCGCAGTGGCTACTATCAGTCGGAAGGTGATGATTTTTATAGGAGACCATCTAAATACTAATCTGTAATATCCCTGAAAATTTCATCGGAATCTGATGGAAAATGTAGAAGTTATGGCCGTTACAAGGAATTCACGTTTGCGCATGCGCAGTCGCTTCCATCAGTCCGAGGATGATGATTTTCATAGAGGACCGTCTACACACCAACCCGCACAATCCCTGAAAATTTCATCGAAATCGGACAATAACTTCGTATAGTTATGCGCGTTACAAGGAATTCATGACAGACAGACAGACAGACAGACAGACAGACGGACAGACAGACAGACAGACAGACAGACAGATAGACAGACACACAGACACGGAACCAAAATTGTTCAGAAAGCTCTAAAACGCAAAACGCGAGTGAAAATTTTGATTTTGGAGAACTTTTTTTTTTCGTCCTTGAAAAGTGAAAACAAAGCTTCCGCTACCTTGGTAGACTCGGAAGCAATATTGTTTTTAACACCCTCTCAAAATTTGTAGGTTTACGTTTCAAGGTACGACGAATCCAAAAATCGAATAAAAATTTGGCCGTCCATCCACCGTACGCCGTACGCGGCTCTTTCCCCACTTAGCGTTCACCGATTTTGATGAAATTTGGTATGTAGGCTCTATTTGGGGTCCATGTTGTTATAGGCGTGCCAACAGTCTTTCGATATTATTTCCCGAGTTTGCACAGGTTAGGTTACGATTGCTCGGAAATTCGTCGAACTATTGAGCTGATTCGCAATGGGCAAAAGTAGAAAAGCTATGATACAAGTGGACTGTAGATCCATAGGTCGCTGGTTCAGATCCGGCTCGAAGGACCACTTTACTGTTTCGCAAGGCTAACAGTTTAGATAGCTCAGAAATTCGTCGAACTATTGAGCTGATCCGCAATGGACAAAAGTAGAAAAGCTATGAGACAAGTGGACTGTGAAAAGAGGAAGCTGCTTATTCCAAATTAATTAGGAATAAGCAAGGATTCTGAATTTTGCTTCTTGTGGAATTAAACTCGCCGATGACGTAGAGGATTTCCCAGGCCTGGTACTATCGCTTGTGGAAGACAGAGCGGGCGGCGATGAGGATGGCAGTACTCAGGATCCGTGATCAATTTATAGTTTTACTCGTGGATTAACACCAAAGGTTTCAAATTAATAAGGGAGTAACTCGAATCTACTTCGGAAAGGTCCTAACGACTTTTCAGGTTTCTCAACAAAGAAAAACTACTCAAAACTAGGAGCGGGGCGCGAGAGACGTTCATGCGTTAGGGAACCAAACTGAACACTGAACTTCATGCACTGGAGGGCACACAGAGTGCAGCACTCCTCAGGCCATTCGGCACCAACAGCCTCTACACATGAGATTACATAAAATTGTCAGGAGTCCGGTACAGCCGCAATCGCTGGGTGCAAGACCCGAACCGACTACTGCGGGAGGTTGTGCTTCTAAATTTCGGTCCTGGGGCGTGTTTTCGTGCGTGTGATGCTCGCCGCCCTAGGGCGGTGAGGCAATGGGAAGCCATGAGCGAAATCATCAGACAAAATTCTGATCTTCCCCTTGGAAGACAGCTGATGACGTCCGCGACGCCAGGAATGGCAGTCGGACGAAAATCCAAACTGAAATGGATTTTTACTTTACTTTTCTTTTTCAAAATCATCATTAAGCCTTTCCTGCGAAATGGAAAATCATCATTATTTTAGAACTTCATAGACTATTTCTCCTCGTAGCCCACAAACTCATAGAGTACCCACTCGGCTACTGCATTTATGGCTACATCGAATATACGCACGTTTTCATTATTCATAAAAATTGTTTATACAGGGTGTCTCACGAGTTCCCCCCCCCCCACCCACCGCGCTAAAATCGTCAAGATAGTGGTAATTTTTTTTTTAATCTTCATGATTTTTCCCGTAGATTTTAAATATGATCACGGTGCGCATTGCGCACGTGCGTAATCATGCGCAACGAACACCAACTTTCTTTTTTTCAAATGAGACCCACCCCTTTTTCATTGCAGACTGGGATTCTAAGCAAAATTCCATAAAATTTAGACCCCTCAACCGATTTTTTTTTTTTTGGCTGCGCACAACCCGTCCAGTGAGCGCGCAAATATGCGCCACCTTGTGCCAAAATTGAGATGAAGGTAGACCCCAAGTGTGATACATGTTTTTTCATTAAAATTAGGTAGCTGAGTCCATATATACCATATAGTACTATAATTATGATGGTAATATCCACAAAAATCCTTAAAAACATTTTTAGCCGTTTTTTTACTGATTTTTTGAAATTAAATTTCTTAGTGTGGTCCAAAATTTCTGGTTAACAAACTCGTATTTCCGTTTGTTACTATGAACATTTTAGCAAAACTTTGAAATTTTTGCAAAAGAATATTACTAGAGCTATCGTCCGGAGTGACAACATATCAATAGCTTCATTTTCTTTGAAAACTCAATCACAGCTAGAGATAGCTCAGTCGAATGCGCTTGTTTGAAAGAGGAATCGCTATTGCATTGGATACCTTACGTATAGAGTGACCCTCCTGGTAAACCACAATCAAAGTTAAAGAAGTATTCGATGATGAAGTTGAATCGGTAAGGCTTTATCGATCTTGGGAGGATAGATAGATAGATAGATAGATAACATGCTTCATTCGACAAGGATTAATATTTTTATCACAAAAATATAGCACTTAGATATACAACCACTTAGATAGACAAAAATATAGCGATTTTAAATAACAAATACAGCTATGCTGCTATAGTTAGCAGTTAGCAGTAATAGTTAGTTATGATAAGGCTGTGGTAAGTTTACCGTGAGTTCATCAACGATCTCACTGACTGTTTGGGGGGTGGCTTGTGGTTGGACGACTTTAATGTACCCGCGTTGTTGTTTGCGGACGACGTGGTGTTGCTGTCCTCTAGTGTGGTAGAATTACAGCGAATGATCAACCAACTGGAGCAGTATTGCAGTGCCTGGGATCTGGACATTAATATTGCCAAGTCTAAAATCATGGTGTTTAGAAATGGAGGGAGACCAGCGCGAGGGGAGAAGTGGACATACCAAGGTCAGAATGTTGATGTTGTAAATAAGTTTAAATACCTGGGTATGACGCTAACCCCAACTCTTTCGTATGCGGCACACATCGAGGACAGAGTTGCAGCTGCTAAACTTGCAGTTGGTTCCTTGTGGAGAGTCTTCATCTCGCACAGCCATGTATCGTTCGCTGATAAAAAGAGAGTGTTTGAGGCAGTGGTTAGATCCATCCTCTGTTACGGTGCACAAGTCTGGGGGCATCTGCATAGTGATAGGATAGAATCCATGCAGCGTTCCTTTCTCAAAATGGTATTCTCCCTGCCGCGCAGTACTCCAAATTATTTACTTCATCTAGAGATCGGTATGGAGCCTGTTTATATGCATACATTGGGGATACATCTGAAGTATATTCAAAAAGCTTTAAAAATGCCGGAGCACCGTTTACCCCATATGTTGGCAAGAAAATGTTTGAGTTTACGAGCTTATTTTGTCGAGGACTGGGATCGCCTGAAGACTCGTTATGGTATTCCGTTTGACCGAAACGACGAACTGAATTTGTGGACTGCAAAAATTGAACGATCGCTCGAAATTATCGCTGAGAACATTGGAGAGCAGTTTGAACGAAGGTTGTTAGAGTCGACGAGACACCCGCTATACCGGGGGCTACGGTCGGGAGGCGATGAAATAAAACCAGCTCTGGGCATCAAGAATTTTATTGCATGTAGGTGGATGATTAAGTTGAGAGGGGACCTTCTGGCTTTAAGGTATAGGCACTACGACGAGAGGGATCAGAACTGTCCACTGTGCAGCACCCGTGCAGTGGAAGACGCACATCATTTTGTGGGTCAGTGTACAGCCCTAGTTGGTGTGCGAAGAAAATGTTTTAACCTTCTGTCCGGACCCACGTCCCTGGGACGGGTGGGTGGGGCTTTTCCCCACCCTGAGCCTACCCCTTTCCTCTGTGTGGGCTCATATTCTCAGTACCCTCCTGTCAGAGATAGAAGACTGAAAAGAATACAAAAGGCTGCTTGGAAAATGTTCCCTAAAAATGTGAAAACTTTTTATTCCTAGTTTTTATGTTCTTGGTACCTACGTAGTAGACTCTTAATGATTCTAGAGGTTTTGAATTGGAATGTTTCCTCCAATTCTACGTAGAACACGTCATTTTGAGCGTGAATTGAGACTGAATTTTTTATCTGAGTAGTCAAAATGATGTGATACCTAAGCTGGATGAAATCCAGGAAGTGAAAAATAAAAATAATGTGTAATCTTATTTTTTATATCGATAAATTGTGATAAAAACCAATTCATTTGATGTTATACACGAAGAAAGACGTTGCAATAAAGATGTTTTATGTTAGTTTGTGGTATTTACAACGAAATCCTGTCATATTTCAATAACAACCATGAAAAAAGCGAGTCGGTGCCCCACGGACGGGGGTCCTCATTGCAACGAGGGACAACGGTCCGGACAGAAGGTTAATGTTCAACAAATGTCGCACGCAAGGTTTGTAGACCTACTGAGAGAGGCGGATCCCTCGTTAGTAAAGTTTTGCTCCATAGCGTGGCCTCTGAGATATAGAGCAATTAAGGAATATGAACAGATTTAAGATAATAATCAAATTATATAAATCTAATAAGATCCTTTATTGCCTTATTTTTACTGCCTTTGTAATTATGTAGAAGTGGCAAGAATATGTTAATTGTTATCCTGTTCTTGTTAGTTTTATTTTGTATACTTGATATTTTTGCCTGGATTTTTGTTGTTGAATTGTTACATTGATACAAATAATTTAATAGTAATTTAATAAGACGTGAACTCGCCTGACGGTCCTTGTATAGGACCATGGCTATTGCATAGCTCCATACTCAATCCTGTAATATGATATTTTCTTAAATAAAAGCATGTTTAAAAAAAAAAAAAAAGTTTACCGTGAGCCTGGAGTTCACCCCTATAAGTTTAATAATCAGTTGTTAGGTTTTAAGTAGGTACTTATATCATATAGGTATTAATAAATTACTTAAATTGAATTACTTTTAAAAAATGTTTTTTTTTATAGATTTTACACAGTGTTCTATAAATTTTAAATGTAAATTGTAAGAGCTTACAAAGTTTTTACCAATATGTCAGGGGGATTCAATTCCAACATTATAGTTGTAGTGGGAAACTAAGAATCTCCGGTAGTCCCAAGCTGCCACCAAGTACCGAGAAAGCGCCCCCCAGTTCCCTCCTTTAACCCTCCAGCGCTCAATGCACCCTGTAGGGTGCACTCAGTTCTTCCTCGATAAAAATTTCCCATGGAGCCAGAAACGTTTGTTGCATTATCTGCGTCCATCTCAATTGTCTACTGAAGGATAATCAAGAAGAAAAAGTCGTATTTGAAATGTTCTGGCTTTGTTATAACTGTTCAACTACGACCCTGTACACGTTTGTTATGTCTAACACGACTGGCTGAAGTTATTCGTCAATCATGAGTAATAAAGGGTATACATCCAGTCACTTGTTACTTTTTTGTGTTACCAGATTGTTAACACAACGAGATAAATCAAAATCTGGTCGTCAATATTCGTTTTTATGTGGTTTGGGGTTCGTCAAAGTTGGGCGTCACCTGTAGGGTGCATTGGTCATTCGAGCAACTGAGATGGCTTCCGTTTGGATTTCATTTTTTGCAACAATTTTTCCGTATTTCAGAGGTTTTGCTTGTTTCTTTTTGTATTTGATTGTCTCGACACATTTGGTGGTTTAAAATATCATGTGTTTATAGTGTTTCATGTTCATGTGATAGATCAAAAATATGTGTGATCCATTTCTCTATGTGTCATCAATCAAGGTGCATAATCTTGACGATTTATATATGGTCAGATGGAGTGACAATAGCATCAAGGTGTGGCATCAAACTGCCATTGTGTTGAGATCCATGAGGATCCATATGGTTGAGAGAATTGGTTTTGTCAACTAAAAGAAACAGAAAATGACGGTAGATTGTCCAAATGTCATTCAGCGATACAACAGTTTCATGGGTCGCGTCGATCTGTTTGACGAGAACATTGGATTTTTGAGAGTCAGTTATAATGGAAAAAAATAGTGGTACCTAGTGTTTCAATTTGGAATCGGCACTGCCTGCAAAAATGCGTGGCAGCTTTATAAAGCCACCTCCAAGGTAGCAATCACATACTGTGAGTTCAGGAGAGGTGTGGTACACTACATCGTCACCCATAAAGTTCCTGCTAAAAAACCGTAAAGTTTGTCTTCGATCCACCGGATGAAGAGAAGGAATCAAAGTAAGACCTAAAAAACATGAAAAAGTTCCCTGCTAGCAAAGGAGATTTAGATAAATGCCACAAGAACGCAAGGTACATGGGTAAAGGCTGTGAAATTGGTCACACATCCATTGCTGGTATGACCACCATATTTCAGTTTAAAATTTTTTATATACATACTTTCAAGAACTGTCCCATTTTTCATTTTTTATTAGCATCCCAGTTTTCCATTCAAATAAAGCGTTTTCCAACTAATTTTATGGTACTATTCCATATAGTAACAGAGCCCTCTTAGTTGCGCTATTGCCCAACGCACCCTACAGGGTGCGGCCCTGCATCACGTAATCAGCAGCAGCAGAAATAGCGAAAACTGTGTGTATGCTTCAAATAAAGACCAACTAACACAAAAAAGAGAAAAAATTTCAAATTTTGACGGTAGGTCCCTTTTGGGCGCTGGAGGGTTAAGGAGTTTTATCACCTCTTCACGGTCTAGTGGACCTTTGGAAGTAAGTGCGCCTATAAGTGGACAAAATCGGACAGCGGCCTACAAAATGGATAACAGTCTCCTCTTCACCCAAGTTGCACAGAGAACAGAGGTTCATAGTGCCTTCGATCCACGCCTTATAATTGACATTAAGGACCTCACACCTAGCTTTAAAGATCATTTTCACGTAAAAGAACTTCCTTTTGTCTGAGATGTAGGGGGTAGTCGCACCTATATGTTGGTATAATAGGTGAAAAACCGCGGATTCCGCCTGTACCATCCTTCTTCTTCTTTGTGTGCCTTATCCGGCTAACCGGACGTTGGCAATCACTGCGGCGAGAGCGTCCCGGTCCTCTGCAGTTCTGAAAAGCTCCTCCGCACGCTGAATACCCGTCCACTTCCTCAAGTTATTCAGCCAGGAGAGCCGTCTTCTTCCAGCACCGCGCCGACCCTCGATCTTCCCTTTCATAATCAACTGTAGTAGCCGATACTTTTCTCCTCTCAATATATGTCCCAAGTATGCAATTTTACGGCATTTCACCGTAACCAGGAGCTTCCTCTGAACTTGAGCCCGCTGGAGAACTTCCTCGTTTGAAATGTGGGCTGTCCAAGGGATCCTAAACATCCTACGCAATAGCCACATCTCAAAGGCTCCCATTCTGCTCAGGGTGGCAGCCTTTAGGGTCCAAGCCTCCGCTCCGTACAACAAGACCGACCATACATAACATTTTACCATTCTCCATCGGAGAGAGAAGTTGAGGTTCTTATCACAGAAAAGATTTCTCATTTTCAAGAATACGGTACGAGCCTTCTCAATTCTACATTTGACCTCCATGTCCGGATCCATAGATTCATTGATGAGGCAGCCCAAGTACCTGAATCTCCTTACTCGTTCAACTCGGCGGCCATTGAGTGTCAACACAGCATCATCATGAGAGGAACGACTGAAAACCATCCATTTGGTCTTCATAATGTTGATTGTCAGACCCGCCCGTTGGCCAGCACTCGAGAGTCTATTCAAGAGAAGCTGAAGATCCTCTAGGCTCTCAGCCAACAGCACGGTATCATCAGCATATTTGATAGAGGTTATTCGCTCCCCGTTCACTCTGACCCCAACATCAATATCTTCAACCGCTTCCTTGAATATACGATCTGCGTAAAGGTTGAAAAGAAGAGGTGAAAGCAGGCATCCTTGCCTAACCCCTCTCTGGATGCTGAGCTCAGGCGTCACAATATCACCTGCTCGTACCTCGGCCACCTGCTTCCAGTACAGGTTGTGGATTATGCGAATATCCTTCCCATCTACTCCACACTCTTTCAGAACCTCAATAAGCTTTGAATGCAGGACACGGTCAAACGCCTTCTCATAGTCAATGAAGCAGGCAAAGACATCTCTACGCTGATCATGACACTTCTGCATTAGGCTGTACCATCCATTCTCTCTTAAATTTTGCCTTGACGAGGTCCTGGAGAGCCTTGAAGTGGCGCGGGAGCTCCGCTAAATCTTCAAAATTTAAGGTCACATCATGCTCTGCAGCCATTTCTCTCCACCTTCCCGCCCATCCATATCCCTTTGCTATCATTAGGTCCGCTGTAAATCTAGTCGTGGGAAGCTTTAGTGTCTTGGTCAAATAATCTGCGTTCAGCTTTAAGGTGTGGCAAAATACATAATCAAGCCTTGTCTCGAGATATATATATATCTATATATCTATATCTATGTCTATCTATATATGTGTGATATCACACATTACATGATTACATGATCTTAGGTTGATAAAGAGTCGTGTTAGTAGTGGTCCTGATATGCTTCGATATATGAAATCCAAGAGGTAGTAATGAGAAATCCATAACTGTGATCCTCTACAAGAATACGGCGCTACGCTTCTCTCTCGGCATTGCTTTTTCGTGCAACCCCGCAAGAAAACATCAGATATCGGTACAGCCGATTTTGCACTATAGTTCCATAGGTTTTCAGGTCAAAAATGAGGATGTGTCCTACCCAACATTTCCCGATAGTGGGGAATTGAGTGAACGTGTGGGTCGATGCGGCGGTTTGGGAAGGGGAACACAGCTTATCTTCATCTCTCCTAATTGTTTCGCTTCCGTGCACAGAATCACACCCGATTGCTTTGCAATGAACAGCGCTGTGTGACCGAAAATTGAAACGTTAGAGGTATTTTTTTCTCGTCTGGGCTCGGTTTAATTTCTTCATCAAACGAGCGATAAATAAACTGGTTTGCATCACATTAACTCAACCTGACACTTTCCGCTTTCTTAATTTTGTCGCTCATAATTTGTCGGCGGTTATCAACACGGAAAGACTAATTTCTGGGTGAACGACGTTGAACATTTTAATGGTGTCCTAAAAAATCTTCTAGGCGGGTAACTACAGGGGAGAGATATCGTCCCCTAAAAGGCAGGATATCGTTACCGTCACTTTTTGCGATTTTGAGTTTATGTAACCGTTGGATTCGTCTTGAAAAGGCTCATCTATCTAACCACTAATCGCAAGCGACGCGTGTCTCTAAACCCTTCAAAAACTGCATCAAAGTTTTCGAATTGTAACCACCAATTTTGTAAAATCCTCAGCGTTTTTTGGACCTTTTCAGGACGTCCCACAGTAAGACTTGGGCTTCCTTATGCGATCGATCTGAAGTGAAGGAGGACAACACTCAACAGAAAATAAAAAAAATAAAAAAATAACCACACAGCAATCCGCTTTAGACCATTCTGAATCCAAATCCGCGAAAAAAAACCATAGGTGGACGGTTACTATTTAACTCTGTCATCTATTTAACTCTGTTTCTTGATTGTGAAGTAGGTATTTGGTAGGTATGTGTTGCATTGTAATTTTCAGGCCCTGATGATGAAAAGATAAATTTTGAAATCTAGGCAATAGAAGCCTATTTTTAGATGCCCCCAGTTCCAATATTTGACAGTTAATCATACCGTGGGCCGATACACTCAACATTTTGTTCAAATGGAACTCTGCACATTTGGTACCTTGTGATTGATTAACTCTGTCCATTTGATGCCTATGTTATTGATACTCTCGATCTGGTACCCTTGGTATGAGTTACCCTGTCCATTTGTAACTCTGTACATTTGGTGCCTGTAGTACCTTGGGATTGATTAACTCTGTCCATTTGGTTCCAATTATTGATACTCCGATCATTTGGCACCTGTCGTATTTTTGGTACCTCGCTCATTTGGTGCCTATGTTATTGATACTCTCGATCTGGTACCCTTGGTATTAGTTCCCCTGTCCATTTGTAACTCTGTACATTTGGTGCCTGTAGTACCTTGGGATTGATTAACTCTGTCCATTTGGTGCCAATTATTGATACTCCGTTCATTTGGTGCTTGTCGTATTTTTGGTACTCTGCTCATTTGGTGCCTATGTTATTGATATTCTCGATCTGGTACCCTTGGTATTAGTTCCCCTGTCCATTTGTAACTCTGTACATTTGGTGACAGTTGTATAGATTTACTCTGTATTATTAGTAGTATGTTCAACTGAAACTCTGTTCATTTGGTTCTCCGTACATTGGTATTTGTATTATTGGTACACTCTTCCCAATGGTTTCGGTGTTATCGATTTGGTGCCTAACTTATTAATTGTACATATGGGGGCTATTTCATGGATTTATTCGTCGGTGAATTATCTCTTGAAGCAAGTGCTGTCAAACATGTAGGTGATTAGTAGCACTAACTAAAAGTGTGAGTTGTAGTTGTAGAAAGACAGATGGCATCATCCATTGAAAGATTAGAGAGCTACTCCTGGGACTGATTGGAGCTCTTGAAATTAGTGGTGAAAGTGCTCTCAAGGGAGTCGAGTCGAGAAAGGATACACGCGGAAGGAATCAATGCGAGAGGGGTCGATGACAAGGGGATCTTCTATTCATGGAACACGTACCTACTCCCTGAGTCTTCATTAATCCCCTGGGGACGACACCTACGACCGGTCGTTACCGTTAGCCTCTCCCTGGACAAAGGCTTCCACTAAAGTGGGCGGTTTATGGGAGTCTGAGCTTCTCGTGATTCAATCAGGACCAGCCGGTTGAGTCGACTGTAGGTGAATTCGTTGGTGCTTCCAGTCTTTCCAGAGTGATAAAGACTTGGGTGTTCATGAGTTCGACAATGAATCTCCTCGGTTAGATACTAAGGTAATGAAGTGGTCTTCGGTGACAAAGGGTTGCCCGAACTCAGTGGAAGCTATCAGGTACCGTTGGAATTGTCAAACAAAATTTTACTAGTATTGGTACACACTAGTATGAGTGAAACTAGCAAAACGTTCTCTATCAACGAACGTTACTTGATGAAGGTCACTAAGAAAGGCCAATTTCACGGTGAATGAGGAGTTTTTAGGACCCCTGTTTGAGCGAACAACCTCCCCGGGGCTTTGCCGCCGTATTTCAAAAATTTCCATCCAGTTGCTGTTCGAACATTATTGAGTAACAGGCAGACAATCGATAATCATTCAGGGTGTCCCGAAACCAATCAGCAACACTTCTGGAATCGATTCTACAAAAGGGTGTGCGCCTGGGTAGGAAAAACTGTTTATTGTTATTTTTAATCTAAGGTAGACCTCATTCTGAGAATTTTGGTACCAACCGTGACCTTCTAGCGTGGGTAAATCTTTTCCTATGAATTTTTAAAGTTTCGACCGTTTATGACGTCACAGTGGGCTGGGGGGTCCCGCCCAGGCGAGAAGGGCGCGTGACGTCATAAACGGTCGAAACTTTGCAAAATCATAGAAACAGATCTACTCATGCTAGAAGGTCGCGGTTGTTGCCAAAATTCTCAGGATGTAGTCTACTTTCGATTAAAAATCTAAAAAAAAAATCTAGTTGCACCCCCCATTAATTCGCAGCATTTTCCCTCTTTTTACCCAGGTTTAAATACCACCACCCTGAATTCTGATGATAACACTAAAATTTCCCCTTATATTACAAGTATTCACTGGATTCAAACACCCTATTCTCCTCCTGAACTTCATAGTAAACCTAATAAGTGGGTTAACGTTGGAAAGCTGATGTAATGAAACGTTCTAAGATTTGAAGGGCCCCCGAATAGGACTGTATTTTAGCAGGGAGAGGTCTCCAAAATGTTTGAATAAAACGGAAATTGACAAATTTGTAAGAGTGAGGTTTAAAGACTGCCCTGGTGTACAGTTTTTCTGAACTGCACGAGAGCTCATCGTACGGAAAATTTTACGATCTTTCCTACGGTGTAATCAGATTTGAATTTGCAAGGAAAATGAGGAAGTTATGGCCGTTTTAGTACCGCAAGGTTGAAGACACGAGAAAGAAAAAATTGAAAGTGAAATACGTGGCATTTTATATGGAGTAAGAAAAAGTGCTTGGAGAAAAAATTGTTACAAATTAGTTGAAGAACGCGGCCAAAAAACAGTCTGTTATAATTTTTTTCGAAAATGATCTATTGGCATCAAAAGATTCGTTAAGATCTACTCTATCAATTAGGAAGATAAAAACCCTAATATTATCACATGGTGGATGTTATGACGACGAAAATAGCTAGAAACGAGGTCCGCCATTGACAAGAAAAACAATCTATGTTACAGTTACCTAGTTACCGTAGAATCCAAAACTCTAATACAAATTTGGCCGTCCAAGGCACTTTCCCCACTTAGCATCCACCGATTTTGATGAAATTTTGTATGTGGGCTCCATTTGGGGTCTAGTTGTGCCCCGAAGATTTTGGTTGATGTAGGTCACTTCTAATTGTTGAAAAATAAAGTTTGAAATTTTGAAAACGCCCTAACTCACACAATTTTGATATGAAGGTATTGTTTTTCCGTCAATTTAAGATTCTATAGAATTTTTAGAATTTTTTGAGACCACCCAGAGCTCTGTAGGACAAACCGTTTGCTCACTACGAGAATGTAAACTTTGAACGTACGATAAATCAGAAACACGAGTGTGAATCGCAAAAGAGGCCTAATCTCCGTTCAAATTAAAGCTGACTGAAATGTGATCGATGTTTTTCTTCATGTTGGATGGTTGGTGGCTTGGCAGACGAGTGATCTATAAAAAATTATAAACCAATGTGTAATAATTTGCAGCGTTTTTAATGATACTGCTGTATGATTTGGGCACTTTGGTTTCACAGTCAAATTCTATGCAACTCCATGAGAAGGCATTCCCAGAAAAATGTATATTCCTTAGATTGAAAATTGTTGAATTTTCTGAGAAAAAAATTCTTTCCTGAAAAATTAGAAACACCCGAATTTCCCCTGTAGTCTTCATATAGAATAAAAAAAGTCTGCCAAGTGGGTGTGGCACATAGCTTCCTCGCATCCATAACCCGATTTTATAGATGATCCGATGCATAGTAGTTAATCTCAAAACACCAATCTCTAAGTACCTTTCACTACCCTCATAGGAGACCATCTACACGCTAATCCGGACAATCCTAGAAAATTTCATCAAATTCGGATGAAAAATTAAGTGAGTAGATGTAT
Source organism: Apolygus lucorum (assembly GCA_009739505.2). NCBI lineage: Eukaryota > Metazoa > Arthropoda > Insecta > Hemiptera > Miridae > Apolygus > Apolygus lucorum. Next base: position 28,298,721 of record CM019167.2, read on the forward strand.
GTGATTGGATCAAAAATATTCTTAGCCTCGACTGGGATTCGAACCCGCGATCCTAAGAGCACAAATCAAGACTCAATCCTCTGCGCTATTGAAGCCTCGTCTCTCTCACAGGAGACCGTTCCTCTATGAATGAATCCCTCTATGAAAAACCATTCTCTATGATTACCATAGGGGATCATCTAAACACTACTCTGTGACATCCCTGAAAATTTCATTGAAATCGGATTGAAAATGTAGAAGTTATGGCCGTTACAAGGAATTCACGTTTGCGCATGCGCAGTCGCTTCTATGAGTCCGGGGATGATCATTTTCATAGGGGACTATCTACAACCTAATCCACATAATCCCTGAAAATTTCATCGAAATCGAGTGGAAAATGTGGAAGTTATGGCCGTTACAAGGAATTTCACGTTTGCGCATGCGCAGTAGCTACTATCAATCCCAAGGTAGTGATTTTCATAGGGGACCATCTAAATACTAATCTGTAACATCCCTGAAAATTTCATTGAAATCGAATGGAAAATGTAGAAGTTATGGCCGTTACAAGGAATTCACGTTTGAGCATGCGCAGTCGCTTCTATCAGTCCGAGGATGATGATTTTCATAGGGGACCGTCTACACACCAACCCGCACAATCCCTGAAAATTTCATCGAAATAGTTATGCGCGTTACAAGGAATTGATGACAGACGGTCAGACAGACAGACACACAGACACACAGACAGACAGACACGGAACCAAAATTGTTCAGAAAGGTCTAAAACGCAAAACGCGAGTGAAAATTTTGATTTTGGAGAATTTTTTTTTCGTCCTTGAAAAGTGAAAACAAAGCTTCCGCTACCTTGGTAGACTCGGAAGCAATATATGAATATTTGAATTTATATGATACATGAATTATATGAATATATTTATAGGAATATTTATGAATAGGTGGGCGTTGGTGGTCTGGTGGACAGTGTACCCGACTGCGGTGATAGGATAAGAACCGTCTAGCGGGGATGCGAGTTCGAGTCTGGTCGCCAGCAGGAAGTTTTCTGTCTATTAGACGATCGGCAATCTCTCGTTCCAACCCAGGGCGGTGATGTTTGGGAAGCCATGAGCGAAATCATCAGAACAAATTCTGATCTCCCCTTAGGGAGACAGCTGATGACGTCCGCGACGCCAAGAATGGCAGTCGGACGAAAATTCAACCTGAAATGGTTGCTTACTTACTTTACTTACTTTATTTATGAATAGAAAATTATTCTTTATTGTAGAAAAATATTTTAATTGTGTAATAATTCGCAGCGTTTTTTGTGTGAAGTTCCGAATTTCGGTGTGCGGATTCGCGAAAATAGATTCTTTGGGTTATCGGGAAATGATGCGGATAGACTACGGTAGGATTCTTTAAAAAATCGTTGTTAGAAAACATAATACAGTTGCATACTTATAAAAAACTATTCTTGTACAGCACAGCTAAGTATCTATAATAAGCCAATGTGTTATAATTTACAGAATAGATATCCACCAAATCACAAAAATAGATTGCCAAATACCTCGGCATCACACTTGACGCCAAATTTAGATGGAAAACCCATGTCAAGAAAAAAAAAACTTCTTCTAAAAAAAAAAGAAAAAAAAATGCATTGGCTAATGGGGAAGTTGTCATTCCAGAACAAGCTTACATTGTACAACCAAGTCCTCAGACCAGTCTGGACTCATGAAGCTCAGCTTTGGGGATGTAGGGTAACGGGTCCAATAGTTGGACACTTGAGGTGGCTATCTCACTAAAATTCTCGCTGTAAAGTCAGCATATTAGTAAATCCTCCTAATTGTCCCCCTTATCTTCTCCGAATCTGTGGTAATATGATATAATAAATGCTTTTTTTATTGGATGAGAGTGGAGTTTTGAAGTAATTCATGAAAGTTGAAACTTAACTTGGCCCAGAAGTTGGACACTTGTTCCTAATCGTGGGCAGTGGTGGCCCAGTAGTTGGACACTACTTTTCCTCGCACTTTTCTTGTGAAATTATATTAAAATGTACTGAAACAGAAGATGACAATTGCCCAATTCTATCTTTAGGAGTTTCTTCTCAAACGAGCTTCCTTCAAAGAACCTCATGACTATTATAGTTGAGCTCCCATCCAAAAACCTGCTGGTATTATAATATTACCAGCAGGTTTTTGGATGGGAGCTCGTCTAATTTAACAAAAACTCCTAAAGTCAAGATGGAACAATGTTTTGTTTGACATTTTTGTTATTAAAATGCGAAGAAAAGTGGTGTCTAACTACTGCTTCATTATTGCTTCCTAAAATTATGAGATTCAGTGAAGGTAATCGTGAAAAAATTCCACATTAGTTTGATGCTTTCTCATCATTCAGTCTTTATTGTTTCAGTCTTATTGCTCACACTAATAACTCAAAAAATACCTTACTGATCTTCATTAACATGTACGTCAGTATAATATAAGTACTAAAATGCAATAAAAATAAATGTCGACTTATGAAAAGGAACATGAATTGAAAAAACCTTTCAAAAACCTCCTGAAGAGAGAAATAAGAAACAATCACGACTTATGAAATAAAATAAACAAAAGAAGATTCTAATAATGAAAATCAAAATTACAATTACAAAAGAATCATTCCAAGAATTCAGATGATGAAAATCACAATTAGAATATCAAAAGAATCTCATGAAAGCTGGAAAACCCACGGATGTCCAAGTATAGGACGACCGTCCAACTTCTGGGCCACCAGCAGATTTGGGTCACGCCTTGGGTGACTCGCCCAATGAATGAACACTTAACAACTTTAATGTCTATAGTTCTTAAAGTTGCAGTACTACACTACTTGAATTTGTCTGATGTTGTTTAAAATTATATAAGGAACAAGAGTAGCATGGGAGAAGACGAGAAAAGTTGATTTTTATAGCTAAGTTTCCACAATAAAGGAGTTAATGTATTTCACCCATGAATGAACACTATTCCCTAGTGAATGAACCCTGAAATTCCAGTGAATGAACATTATAGTTCATATAGTTCATTCACTGGATAGGATAGTTATTTAAACAAGTTGAGGCAAAAAATCAGCAGTTTAGTTGTTTCTTCACTTGGGAAGCCTCCATTCGATTTAAAACCGTAAAATAACCCTCCAGCCAGTGAATGAACAGTCGTTCATTTACTGGTTGGAGGTCATATTTTAGCTCCCACAGTGTGAACACCCAACAAAACATATCATAATCAAAAAAATTCCCTTCTACCCAATTAGTTCTCTCTAGAAAAACATATCAGCTACAATAATAAAGCATGACACTGACTAATTTAGCATTTTACTTACCTCTAAACACTAATCCCCACGTAATGGCCAACTCCAGTTGTTACCCCCAGAGACGTTCTTGGAGACTGACCTGTTGATAACATCAAAACCGAAGAAGATGGCAGACTTCTTTTTATCTACTGCTTCACCCTGCTATCTATGATATGTTGATGGAACTAATGAAAAACACAGTTATCACCAGGGTGCATCACAAGCCTTATTATTCCCAAATAACCTCGTACTGTTCCTTCACTGGGGGGTGTTCATTCACTGGGCGAGTCACTAAAACAAATATTTACTCTAATGGTCTACTTCCTAGATGGATACTTTAAAAAATAGCTCAACTTACGGAACAATAATTGAAATACACAAAAAAAACAATCGAAAATAATCAAAAAATATATTGTTTAGTAATGCATGCATTCCAGGAGACGTCCCATTGGATAAGCATTAGGTCAATTTAAACCAGTTGGTAAGCGGAAAAAAACTGTTCACTCGATATAATTTATTAAGTATTATAGGCAAGAAGTAGTGATCCCCCCCCCCCCTCACACTAGTATTTTAAAATTAATGATCCACGACACCCAACATGCGAATTCGAGTTCACCCCCCCCCCCCTCCAAACTACAACCACCACTAATGGTGCCAGTCTAACACCAAAGCGGTAATACTTCGTAACGTTGAAGTTTCATCTATTATTTTTGGTAAGCAGTCCGTCGAAGTTCACATCCGTATTCAAGGTGAAACACCAAAAAAACCCACGAAATATGCGGTTTATAGTGTCCTGGTGTCCTACAACTGATATCATCAGGAAATTGAAGCGTACCAAACCACTTGAACTAGCTTACTGGTGCAGTAGTGAAGTGAACCATCTGCCATATTAACAAAACTCGGTGATGCATCTTAGTTTTGAATACTCATCCATATTTTCAAATAACACTGATATTATAAATGTATTGATAAATTATCAAGTGCAATAAAGATTTTTAAAAAATATATGAACAAATAAGCGAATTTATCAAATTTATTTTGTATTTCTGTGCTGAAGATCTCCCTCAAACGGTAAAGTTTTCTTTATCTTTACCGGATAATAAACCCATTCGTATCCCAGCAGATGAAAAAAATGACCCACTCTCATGACTTGGTATTCATTCCTTCTCAGCTTAAAAAAGTGATTTGAATCCGGAAAAACGCAGATGGAATCCAATGAGAAAAGCAGAGGGAAAAGCGATCGAGGTCACGAAAAAATATTTATGACCGGCTATAGGGGCTGTCGAGTTGCTGGTAATCCGTTATTAGTCATTCTAATCATTTATCTCTCCCTGTCGTCCTTTTGCCGTTGTGAGATGGAGGAGAGATCTTCAGTAGGAGTGAGAGGAGAGGGATTCTCGCTCTCGGTCGTCGCCTTTTCAACTTTTCCTTCGCCACTCCAAGCACAAAAGATAAGAGATGTATACGGCCGACCTCAGATGACTCGCGCAGCTGCGACCTCGGTTTAACAACTATTCGCGGATATTTATGGCTCGGGACCTGATAACACAATTGGCACTATCAATGTCAAGGAGGTGGGAGAGGCTGCAGCTCTTCCTTTTGAAGGGTCCCGCGGGACTTTTTTCCCCCTTCAAGGACTTTGGTATTCAACTCGATAAAAATACCTGCAACCGAGTGGAAGGGAAGTAGGTATGGTAATCGGCATAACAAATTCAGGAGCTGGCCAGAGTTCGCTTCCTCTTATGCTGGGAGTGGAATAGTATAAAACCTTCGTACTGCCCACAGTCAGCATTCATACTTGGCGCCCTCGACAGTTTCATAATGACAGTCTTTACACCACCCATTGGCAGACCTTGGCCCATTGACAATCTTGAGTCTTTTGGTTTATTATTTTCAATAATAAACCTTTAGAATCGACCAAGAAAAAAAATTTTTAACACCCCCTCAAAATTTGATGGTTTACGTTTCAAGGTACGTAGAATCCAAAAATAACGAATAAAAATTTGGCCGTCCGTCCCCCGTCCGCGGCACTTTCCCCACTTAGCATTGACTAGGGAAGGGACATCGATATCGATAATATCGAAACATCAATGTTTTGCACGTAATATCGATGTTTTTAACATCGATGTTTTACATTTGATAATTTTAACATCGATGTTTTACATTTGATGTTTTTAACATCGATTTTTAGGACGTCCCACAGTAAGACTTGGGCGTCCTTATGCGATCGATCTGGGGTGAAGTTGGACAACACTCAACAGAAAAAAAAAATAACCACACAGTAATCCGTTTTAGACCATTCCGAATCCAAATCCGCGAAAAAAACCATAGGTGTATGTCTGTGTGTGTGTGTGTGTGTGTGTATGTGTGTGTGTGTGTGTGTGTGTGTGTGTAACAAAATCTTGTGTACTCTGCACAGGCCTTAGTTCTCAACCGATTTTCCTGGTTCTTTTTTTGTTCGACGCGGAAAACTATCTAGTTGTGCACTACGTCGCCGGAATTTCGAATTTTGCCTTTTAAGGGGGGGAAAGGGGGGGTTAATGCTCAAAAAACGTGCGTTTTTGGGCATAATCTTGTGTACTCTGCACAGCCCTTAGTTCTCAACCGATTTTTGTGGTTCATTTCTTCATCAACGCGGAAAACTATCTAGTTGTGCACTACGGCGCCGGAATTTTGAATTTTGCTTTTTAAGGGGGGGAAAGGGGGGGTTAATGCTTAAAAAACGTGCGTTTGCGGGCGTAATCTTGTAAACTCTGCCCAGGCCTCAATTTCCAACCGATTTGCGTGTTTCTTTTTTTGTTTGACTCAAATAACTTCCGAGTTGTACATAATTTCACCCGAGTACCAAAATTCGCATGGGGAGGGGGCGAGTGGGGGGGATAATATTCACAAAATATCCGATTTTCAATATTTCGGTTCTTTTACTACTTACTAACTGTCCCCAAGCTTTGAAATTGAGGAAAAATTCTCATTATACCTCCGGATTTTCATGAATTATTCTCTGTACCACCATGGAACTAATAGTGGTGCCACCATGGTGCCAGGACACCATAAACCGCATATTTCGTGTTTTTTTTTTTTTGTGTGTTTCACCTTGAATACGGATGTGAACCTCGACGGACCGCCTACTAAAACTAATAGATGAAAGTTCAATGTTACGACGTATTTCCGCTTTGGTGCCAGACTGGCACCATTGTTGGCGTTGGGGTGGTGGTTGTGGGGGGGGGGGGGAGGGAACTCGAATTCGCATGTTGGGTGTCGTAGATCATGGATTTTAAAATGCTCTGCAGATTCGAGGCTCCCATGCCACTAGAAATGTTAAGGTGGATAATGATTGGGGGGGGGGGGCAGTATTTCTTGCCTAAAGTAATAAATAAATTACATCGAGTGAAACAGTTTTATCACTTAACAACTGGTTAAACTGATCCAATGCTTATCCAATGGGACGTCCCCTGGAATGCATGCATTACTAAACAATATGTTTTACATTTGATGTTTTTCAGCTATATCGATATGTCGACGAGATGGTCTGATAACATCGTTTGATATATTTGATTTACTAGGTACTGCAAGGGAACCAGACAAAATCCAATTTCAGACCAGATAACTTCATTGAATTTACTTGGAATTTGAAGAAAACCTCCTACCTTCCAATTGTAGTGATCAGCTACCTCTTCGCATTTCTGTCCATTCACTTTCTTAGCTTAGTGGTAGCGAGGTCCGACTCAGAAGTGTAAATATAGTTTGGTCGGAACTATAGGAGGTCAATCCCCCGGTCGAGGGGCGTTAATTTTTGATGATTCAACACAATCATCACTTTATATAACAATATAATTACTGGAAAACAATAGAAAACATAAACTCAATTTTAAATGCTTGCATACCAGTCTGCAACACATTGGGGCATTTTCATGTGTGATTTCTTCCACAACACAACAAGGTAGTGAAGTAAGGTTGTTAGTTCATGTACTCAAGCATCAAAACAGTTGATTGTTCTCTACGCAACACAGTGAGTCTATTTTATTTATTGGTCGCGTGAGCAAGTTTTTGTGACGATTTTTCAGTTTATGTGCCAAAGCAAAGACATGAAAATGTCAAAAATATCCACATCATGTGAATGGAGGAAGAGCAGCCTCATCAGGTTTTCTCCCTTGATTCTAATTGGTTGACAAGTAAACTAAATTTCCTGCTTTGTACAATCATCGATTTTTCACCTAACGATGTTATCGATGTTATCGATGTTTTCTGTTCGATGTCCCATCCCTAGCATTGACCAATTTTTGATGAAATTGGTCAATGCTATTGAAACAATAGAAATAAACAAGACCCCCAAAATAACCACAGTGCAACGGAGTAGCAATCTAGCAGATAGGTTACAACGAGAATTTCCCCACGTGCTGACCAAAAATTTGGGACAAACTTCATGTATCATGCACGAGGTAAAACTGTTACCTGGCACAAGTTTGCCCCGACACCCTTCTGTGTATCAAACTTCCCCAGCACTTCAACAGATCATGAAAGATGAAATACATAAACTGTTGAAGACGGGAGTTCGAACGAACTACGGCACCAAGTGCAGCACCCTGTTTTTTTAGTACCAAAAAAACCAGATTCCCTTGACACTCCTCCTCGATACCGTCTGGTGACGGACTGTAGAGCTCTAAATCAATTACTCAAAGGAATTTATTTCCCACTTGCTACAATACAGTCGTTATTGACGCATTTGCATGGTGCAAAGTACTTCATCCTGATAGATCTGAATAGTGCATAACATCAAATTCCATTAACGGCATCTAGCAAAAAACTAGTTGCCTTCAAAACACCGGTTTTCAATGGTTCAGTTCTGGTTCTCACGGCGTCAACTGCTAATGCCAACGCTCCGTGTTAATTTGGCGAATTACCTCGGGTGATTTCTCTAAGTTTTAACTCAAAGTGGTACTCAACTAATCTGTTTTGTCCCGGGAACGATCATTTCGGCATGAAATTAAGGGTCGTGCCCTTCTAAGGGCGTTATTACGCAATTTAATTGCCGTCCGGAGTACACGAGGTGTACTAGTATTGAATTTTTAGAATCGAATGAGACCACCCAGAGCTCTGCAGGACTAACCGTTCGCCCCTACGAGAACTTAAGGGTTGGAATTACGATAAATCAGAAACACGAGCGTGAATTGCAATGGAGGACTAATCTCCATTCAAATTTAGCTGACCAAAATGCGATGGCTGTTCGCTTCTTCGAGTTGTTCTCAGTTCTGCGTTCTCAGCAACCAGTAGGTAATCAAATCAGATGTCCTAATGAAAGCAACCACAACTCCACATTTCTTCGAATTGAGTGTCAAGCGTCCATTTCTTCAAAATAAACTTGATTGTGAAGCGAAAATACGGTTGGTAGGTAGTGACAATAGCTAAGCGATGTTCTTTGCAGGCGAGTGATCTATACAGAAAACTAATAAACCTTTGTGTAATAATTTGCAATGTTTTCGTTTGGTGTTCAAGTCACTCATGAAGGCTTCTCGCCTCAGTCTATGTTTCAACTGACTAGTTGATACTTTGTAACACAAGTCCAATATCTGAGCTCCTTGTCATCTGCACCATTAAGGATTAGCTCTTGCTACGTATCAGTATATTCATAGATAGTAACTAAAAACGCTGCAAATTATCACACAAAGGTTTATTATTTTTCTATATAGATCACTCGTCTGCAAAGAACATGGCTTTGCCGTTGTCACCACCAACCAACATGAAGAAAAACATCGATCCCATTTCGTTCAGCTAACATTTGAACGGAGGTTAGGCCTCTTTTGCGATTCACACTCGTGTTTCTGATTTGTCGTAAGTACAAACCCTAAAGTCTCGTAAGGAGCGAACGGTTTGTCCTACAGAGCTCCGAGTGGTCTCTAAAAATTCTAAATATTCAATACTATCTTAATTTGATTAAAAACAATACCTTTATATCAAAATTTTTATGATTTAGGGCGTTTTCAAAATTTCAAAATTCATTTTTGAACCCTTAGAAGTGACCTACATCAACCAAAATCTTCGGGGCACAACTAGACCCCAAATGGAGCCTACATACCAAATTTAACACTACGTTGCTCGCATCAAAAAACCTGCAATAATGCTCGCGTTGTATCTGTGAGATACAAAATCGGTTTTTCACATTTAATAGTAGATAATTCGAATTTTTTGGAGAAAAAGGTACAAATAACTATAAAGAAATAGAACAAACAAGTTTATTAGATGAAAAATATCCAAAATATCAAAATGATTTGTAGGTATATACCTACTTCACAGCCCTCAAACAGCACCGAAGGAACATGAAACTTTTAAATCTCTTACAACTAAATCAGAGTTTTGAAACTGCAAACTAAAACTTTATAGCCTATCTTTGGCTCTATTTTGGCACAAACAAACATTTATTGTAGGAATGAAGTACTCTATGTACATAAAAATAGGACATATTGGTTGGTAACTATTTTTGGAACACGAGTTTCAGCATAGACACATTTGAAAATTACGATACTTGACCAACCAAATACAAAAATATAAAAGGTTTTTGTGGCTAAATGACTATTGCAGGGTCAGTAGGAGGAATAGAAATGGGGGCGGAGTCGATCCCCTCAAGCCCCTCCACAAAGTCACGAGCTAAGCGTGACATGTATCTGACAGATACAACGCGACTAACGGAGTGTTAATCAAAATCGGTCCATGCTAAGTGGGGAAAGTGCCGCGTACGGCGGCCAAATTTTTATTCGATTTTTGGATTCTACGTACGTTGAAACGTAAACCATAGAAATTTTGAGGCGGGGTTAGCAAATTTTTTTTCTTGGTCGATTCCAAAGGTTCATTATTGAAAATAATAAACCAAAATTGGATGAATCTTTATTGACCATGTCATGACACGTAATCTTGAAACTTGTCTCCACTGGCGTCCTGTTCAGTTCGTCGTACGAGGCTTTACGGTCAACACTAGCGAGTAGAGACGTACCAAATGAGGGCGAATAGCGGATGATGAATGAGCGGGTCAATTACGCATGGCGTGTGGAAGTAACGGTGGCTCCCGTCGGCTGCACGTCGACTACCTTTGAGAGCGGAAGTGGCAGAAGAGATACTGAAGAGCAGGAGACGGCAGAAATGAAAGAGGGTCGGTGGAACAAGGGGAATTTGCCAGTCAAGTTTATATAGACAGGAGCCGGTGAATGGAGCGGGAGGGACGTCGGGGGTATCGACTGGAGGAGCGACGCGTGTTGTGTTGGCGACTGAGTGGCCTCTGGTGGCGAACAATGAGGGCTCTTCTGGTCCCTCGAGGGTCGTCCCCCTCTTGTCGCCAGGTGGATTGCATCTTTCCAATTGACTCCACTTCCTTGACAAGTGGAGACGACGGGAAACTGTAATACTCCGGGGACTCGACATCGACCGTACTGTCTTCTTAGAGTCAGCGAGTTTATCCGACGGGGAATAGTTTGTCAAAGACTGGAGGAGTTGAAAGATGAGTAAACAAGGAGCAAAACAATAAGAGGGTTAACAAACATTTCGTCCTGACATTTCCGGCTGCTGCATTCTAGCAGGCAAACTATCAACCTTCTAATGATGATCGCAGCGAGAAACCAGTATTTATGTATCGGCTGTAAGCTTCAACAAGCGAGTCTAAATATTTGAGATCACCAAACTTGAGTGCAAACGGAAAATACCAATATATGCAATATATGCATTGTACATCATGAAACGAACTCACCGTTGAGCGAAGGTCTGCATTCGGGGATTCAAAAAGATTTAGACGAAACAGTGACTTTATGATTGATATTAGTTTATTCAATAAATATTGAATGACTCGAATTATGATTCAGAAGGTAAAAGCGAAACGGAAAGCAGTAAGAGAGCGTAACCAAGCAAAGTCGTAAGACAGCTGAAGAGCAAGTGGGGAGAGGCCAAGCTGAGAGCGCTAACTGCTGACCGCGTACAATGTTACCAACTACATGATTCGGCTTAAGCTAATCTTCATTGAATCTACATAATTCAAAGCTTATAAGCAAGAACAAGTTATGCGAATGGGTACATTGATTTATATAAATATTTTCCAAATAGAAAATATTCGGAGTCAGATTATACAATAATCATTTGAGAATGCAATGATACTCCATGTGGTATGGATCAAAATCAAAAATCAAAATCAAAAATGTTTTTATTTGTAAATGGCCTTATCAGGCAATACAAAAGTCGAAAACATACATATAAACAATAACAAATTATCAAATAATTACATAAATTTAAGTCTGACGGTTCTTGGAGAGCATTGTAAAAAACTCTGCAGGGTCATAGAGTTCCAGCTGAACGATTATTCTTCTGACCTTGATCTTGAACGATTTATAGGGTAGTTTCTTTGTTATGTCATCCAAGGAATTGAAGAAACGGCAACCCATTTGATGAGGGTTGGAGGTCATAGACGAGTTCAACCTGGCCTTAGGGGGACACAAGTTATGACGGGACCTCGTAAAGTGGTCGTGCGTTGTGAACCCAGTGGAGAAGGCGTCCAGTTCGCTCTTCACAAGCAGCAGGCAGTCGAGGACATACATACTAGGCAGAGTTAGAATGCCTTGAGCTTTGAAGTGTCCTCGACAGCTTTCACTCAAACCCAGCTTTAATATGGTGCGGAGAGCCCTTTTTTGCAGCCTGGAAGCCGCCTCAGCATGGCTGGAGCTACCCCACAGTGCGACGCAGTACGAGAGACGGCTGGCGAAACAAGCGTGATACACCATGAAAAGTACTTCGGGGGACACAGCATAAGCAAGTCTACGTAGGAGGAAATTGCAAGAGGACAGCTTCGAAGAGAGCCTCTCTATATGGCTGAGCCATGATAATCTATTGTCCACTGAGACACCCAGGACATCAACCGCATTCTCAAGTCGACCGTTGACTTTAAAAATCAACTCTTGGGTTTTGCTATCATTCAAAATTAAAGCGTTCGCAGCACACCACTTCTTTACTGTGTCTTCGGAGTTTGAAACATTTTGAGGATACTCGGTACATGACTACATAAACCGTATGACGTCACAGGGTAAGAGTCAATCATTGAAGACCTCTTATTTTCAAAATTATGATTCATTTTTCAATCAATCTAATGGAACCCAACCTGTATAAGATTGCGGAAAACCATTTAAACCTTATGCTGTTGTTGGAAATAATAAACCAAAATGGCACAAGTATTTTCATACCTGAGCCGGTGCAAATTTTTTCTCTTTTGATGATACAAGTTGGTAGGAGTTTTTCTATCGGGAATATTCACCTTCCACTCATCACTGTATAGAACTGAGACCATCCTTGAGAAGTTGAACAGTACTTACGCATTCTTGGTAGACCAGGAAGCAAAAACGCTGCAAATCATTACACAAGGGTACATTCTTTTTCTATATAGATCACTCGTCTGCAAAGAACACGGCTTTGCCATTATCACCATCTATTTTTTTTAACTCGCCTGAAAGACGGTGGGGCACGCCATAAATAAAAATAAATAAATAAATCAAATGTAATGGGGAGGACGCCCAGGACTCACCCGACGCCAGCTCTAAGAATGAGGGAAGAAGAGGAAGGGGGTGGGAGAGAGGGATGGAGGGATGTGCCTCTATAAAAGGACCACCAGTTCAAATATGAGCCGAGCAGGACACGGGTGGTGATACTACGGTCCTACCGAGTCCACCTACCGAGATGCCCAACTCACACAACTCCGTAGCACTTTTCCCCCATCACACCCCGCGCCCCGACAAGGTTCCAGCCATCACCCTGATGTTGTTGGGTGCCTCTCCTTTTAGCTCCGACACCGCTTGCCGTAAATCATTTCCATGACACAAAAGATGATTTTTTTTCTGTCATATAACCATAGATACAACCTACCTACCACATACCTACTTCACAATCAAGTTTATTTGGAAGAATAAAAAACGCTTCACACTTAGTTAGAAGAAAGAGCGAGTTAAGGTTGCCCTAATTATTAGGAAATTTGATTACCTACTGGTTGCTAAGGACGCAAAACTGAGTACAACTGGAAGAAACGAACAGCGATCACATTTTGGTCAGCAAAAATTTGAAACGAGATTAGACCTCTTTTGCGATTCACGGTCGTGTGTCTGATTTATCGCACCCGTAAGTTCTCGTTGGGAGCGAACGGTTTGTCTTACAGAGCTCCGCGTGGTCTCTGAAAATTTATTTCGAGTTTTCGAGCTAGGGCACTATTGAATTTTTCAACCCTTCATTTTCAACCCTTAGAAGTGACCTGTATCAACCAAGAGCTTCGGGGCACAACTAGACCTCAAATGGAGCCGACATACCGAATTTCATCAAAATCGGTCCATGGGAACTAAGGAAAGTGCCGGACAGAAAATTTTTCATTCGATTTTTGGATTCTACGTACCTTGAAACGTAAACCAACAAATTTTGTGGGACGGGGGGGAGGGGGGGTTAATTAATTTTCATGGTCGATTCCAGAAGTTTATTATTGAAAATTAAGAACCAAACGCAACAAACGTAGATTTGGTTTTATTTACGTTTTTAATCCTTCACTGATACATGGTATTTGGAAAAAAATTGTGGATAACGCAGCATCATTCAACTGACTCTGAGTGGGAAACTCGCGCTAAATATCAGCATGACAAACTGTTGGGAAGGCTAGAATGATGGGGGGGGGGGGGCGTCCCATGCATCTCTCCGCCTTTAAAATGTAAATAAGCCGATATTTATCGACCAATAAAACAGAGGGGGCCAAAAATGATTAGGTCCGCAATTACGACAGCAACGCCCCACCATAAATCACAACTTCATGGTAATTTGACAGCTTCATAACTTGGGATTGATAATGAACTCGAATTAGTCCCGTAACCTCGATTAATCGCTGAAGAGAAGGCGGGTGTACGTTTATTCGCAGTTGAGAGATGATGTCGTGATGGTGAACCCGATTTATTCGAATTTCGCGCCATCGAATGACACAAGAGAATACAAGTGGCTCTACGATACCTACGTGGAGATCAATTTTCTGGTGTTATCACATCCTCCATACTATCACTACCTATGAAACTTCAATTTCAGACTCTTTCCTCCCATTTCCATATTCTCCATTATCTCTAAGGATTCCATTATCCTAAGGAAAGCTATGAATATTACCAATAGAATGGTCAATTTTGGTTTTCTCGTATTTCCACTTTGCGCACAGGGAATAATACTGGTATAAATAGAAAACGCTGCAAATTATTACACAGTGGTTTATTACATATCTTCTTCTATGATTCTGTTATGATATTACGAAGAAATTGAGGTAATTTCTCCATTTAAGATCAATTCTGGAAATTAGTTTTAAAAAAAACCAGGTCCACCCAAAATAACAAGAAATTAAGGTAATTTCGCGAGATTTGCCTCCGAATATCCGAATTTGAACTACCATAACTTTTCGGGATTTTGTTTTATTATTTTCAATAATGAACCTTTGGAATCGACCAAGAAAAAAAAGTTTTAACACCCCCTCAAAATTTGATGGTTTAAGTTTCAAGGTGCGTAGAATCCAAAAATCGAATAAAACGCTGAAAATTATTACACAATGGTTTATTATTTTTCTATATTGACCACTCGTCTGCAAAGCCACCAACCATCCAACATGAAGAAAAACATCGATCGCATTTCAGTCAGCTTTAATTTGAACGGGGATTAGGCCTCTTTTGCGATTCAAACTCGTGTTTCTGATTTATCGTACGTCCAAACTTCAAATTCTCGTAGTGAGCGAACGGTTTGTCCTACAGAGCTCCGGGTAGTCTCAAAAAATTCTAAAAATTCTATAGAATCTTAAATTGAAGGAAAAACATTACCTTTATATCAAAGTTTTTTTTGTTTAGGGCGTTTTCAAAATTTCAAAATTTAATTTTTTACCCTTAGAAGTGACCTACATCAACCAAAATCTTCGGGGCACAACTACACCCCAAAGGGAGCCTACATACCAAATTTCATCAAAATCGGTCAATACTATGTGGGAAAAGTGCCGCGTACGGCGGACGGACGGCCACATTTTTATTCGTATTTTTCTACGTACCTTGAAACGTAAACCATCAAATTTTGAGGGGGTGTTAAAAAAAATTTTTTCTTG
Source organism: Apolygus lucorum (assembly GCA_009739505.2). Lineage (NCBI taxonomy): Eukaryota > Metazoa > Arthropoda > Insecta > Hemiptera > Miridae > Apolygus > Apolygus lucorum. The sequence goes on from CM019167.2 coordinate 28,314,124, forward strand.
GTCGATTCCAAAGGTTCATTATTGAAAAATAATAAACCAAAATTTGGCCGTCCGTCCGCCTTCCACCGTAAGCCGTACGCGGCACTTTTGCCACTTAGCTTTGATCGATTTTGATGAAATTTGGTATGGAGGCTCCATTTAGGGTGTAGTTGTGCCCCGAAGATGTTGGATGATGTAGGTCACTTCTAAAGGTTCCAAAATCAATTTTGAAATTTTGAAAACGCCCTAACTCAAAAAATTTTCATATAAAGGTATTGTTTTTCCTTCAATTTAAGATTCTATAGAATTTTTAAAATTTTTTGAGACCACCCGGAGCACTGTAGGACAAACCGTTCGCTCCCTACGAGATTTTAAGGGTTGGGCGTACGATAAATCAAAAACACGAGTGTGAATCGCAAAAGAGGCCTAATCTCCGTTCAAATTAAAGCAGACCGAAATGCGATCGATTTTGTTCTTTATGTTGGATGGTTGGTGGCTTTGCACACGAGTGATCTAGAATAATAAAAAAATAAACCATTGTGTAATATTTTGCAGCGTTTTTTAATCGACGTTGGAAGAGTGATGTTGCTGTAAAGCTACATTGCAAAGTGAAGGGTTAAGAGCGAAAAGGAGGCTGGTAGATCTTTCCAACAGTGTTGGACTCACCCTTGCTTGGGGATACCATCTAAAACCCCACTCCCTCTGCTTAGAACTCACCCCGGAACCGCTTTGTATTACGTCGCAGTTTTATTTCAGTGTGAGCCTTTTTTTCTAAAGGCAGCTTTAAATTCTGCTCTCCAGTCAGATATCCGGTCTCTCCATTCATCCTATTCCTCTTCTTTTTTCTCCAATCTTCCATCGAGCTTTTTTGCTTCAAGGACTGCTGCGACAAATCCTCATAGCTTCCCATTGTGGGCAAGTGAAGAAGGTGTGGCAGACATCATGCTCTTCTATCCACACTGACTCTCTGGGTTGTGACGAGGGGGGCTGAGCCCGGCTAAGACGAAAAACGCTGCAAATTATTACACAAAGGTTTATTATTTTTCTACATAGAGCACTCGTCTGCAAAGAACACGGCTTTGCCATTGTTACCACCAACCAACTTGAAGAAAAATATCGATTGTATTTCGGTCAGCTAACATTTGAACGGAGATTCGGCCTCTTTTGTGATTCACAGTTGTGTTTCTGATTTATCGTACGTCCAACCCTTAAATTCTCGTAGGGAACGAACGGTTTGTCCTACAGAGCTCCGCGTGGTCAGCTCTTGGTTGATTTCAGTCACTTCTAAGGGGTGAAAATTAAGGGTTGAAATTTTGAAAAAGGTATTGTTTGTCACACCCTATTATTGTATGCAAGGGTTGACAATCTAATACCGCCGGCTAGCTTGTAGTGGAGATGGGGTAGGTACCTGCGTTCAAATTATTGTTGAGCGCCAGTCCGCTTGTCGAAGTCTACAGAAATTTAATGTTAGGTACCTACTAAAAGTTGAAGCGGACGATTATACCTCTAGTAGTACCTATAGTTGTGCTCGTGCTTGGTGAAGGGTGAGAGCAAAATTATTTACGAGAGTAAATTCAATTTTCTGTTTAAAGTAGTTGTATTCCTCATGAATCAGTTGTATCATTCAAATATAATTAAAAAAAGAAAATATAACCGAGGACTTTGGGCTTCTCTCACAGTAGGTATGGTACAGGAAGTACCTACTCTATTGAAATTTGACTTGAAGTCCAAAAGAAAACCTAAGGTGATCACCTGATGGCCTTAATCCTAGCCTTAATTAAGCTTATCACCTAGTAACTATTACTATTTTTAAAATTACGTGGCCCGATCATCGATGATAGCGTTAAGCTCTCCATGACAAGTCGGTAGGTAGTACCCCAAAACCCCTAAACAGAAAAGAATTCCAAAATTCCTTACAGCTCAGGTAGCATAGATATAAAGTTAATAAAATAAATCATTGAGGTTCCATTGATTATTATAATTCATTCTTATTACTTGTAGAATTATTCGAATTTCCCCTTAGTACAGAAAAATAAGTATTAATTGCTAGCATCTACCAACAATGTGGGGTTTCTGTGAGTGGATGTTCAGCAAAATCAAGCAGGTTCTCGCTCAAATAAAGTAGGTGGGTATTAATAATAAGTACCCTCCCTGGAAAGAAATGAACTAATGGCTACCATAAAATTTTGATGATCGTACCAAATGAACTTTGAGTACATTGAACTGAGAATGAGAGGTACGTATTTTATTCTTACCCTGGTTCACAGGATGTTTATGGATTTTTAATTCGTCCACGGCAGCACAGTCGTAGTAAAAAATCCTGCCGAGCAGCAATAATCGAATTTATTGCGACTCGCGTAAAAAAAAGGATCCTGCCAAGCAGTATAGGTTCGATGTGAACTACGACGGGACACTGCACGTGTGCCGTGGCGATAAGTATGTGAAAAAGAAAGGAGAAGCCCAAAGAGGGGTTTGCAGGTTTCGATTTGAGGTGCGGGGAAGCGATAAGCTGCCGGGTACAGATGCACTCCGCGAACAAGCTCAAACACAACATGTTTTTCCATCAATTTAACATATGATTGAATTCTTAGAATCGAATGAGACCACCCAGAGCTCTGTAGGACCAACCACTTGAAGGTTGGGCTTACGATAAATTAGAACAACGACAAATTTCGACCGTTGTTCGTATCTTCGAGTTGTGTTCAGTTTCGCGTCCTTACAAACCAGTAATCAAATTTCCTCATGAAGGCGACCTCAACTCCCTGTTTCTTCGAACTGAGTGTGAAGCGTTTATTTCTTCCAAGTGAACTTGATTGTGAAGTAGGTACGTGGTAGGTAGGTAGTATTTATGGTTGGTAGATGGTGACAATGGCAAAGCAGTGTTCTTTGCAGACGACTGATCTATGTAGAAATAATAAACCATCGTTTCATAATTTGCAGCATTTTCTAAAGCAATTTTCTAAAGTTTGATTTTGGTGAGTCCAGCGTCAAACTTTCAGTTTTTCAATTCCCTAGGCCGATGCACTAGTAAATTTCTAAAATCCTTGAAAATGTCAAATCTAGCCATATTTTTCAAAGTTTTTGCCCCTGAAATTTAGGGAAATATTAACCCGGAACGAGGAACGAACGGCGACCGACTGAGGGTTTGAATGCAACTAGGGTTTGAAAAACTGGGCTATGGGTCATATTTTTACAATATGAGCAAATCGAGTCCACGCTTGTAAAATTATGCATGATGGAACCAGTAAATTTTTAACGAGATATAATTGTTGCGGGAATTCCCGCGCGGGAAAGCTGGATTTCCCGCAAGTTGTGGAATTCTAGCGCTGGAAACTCTGCAAAAGAAAATGCGGGAAATTGGCTGCCCTTGTGGGAAGACTGGTGCGCTCGGATGAAACGGCGCATGGATTCGAGGGTTCTGCGTCAGAAACGTGCGGGCGAGGAGGAGATTAGGAACAGCTTCCGGGTCATGATCCGTTTCCGGTGAAGGCGGAGGTGGAGGTGGAGGTGGAGGCGGCTGAGCCCCCGAAGTTGCCCTCCCGCCCGCGTTGGCTCCACGCGCTCGCGTCCCAGACCGCCAAACTGGGGTTTCCACCAGCCCAGGTCGGTCACGGGGGTGGGAAAACCGGGTCGATGACCTCCTGACACAAATTCACGCGTACCCCCCCCCCCCCCACCACTCTTCACCAAACCTCCGCCTCCACTCGTCGTCTCTCGCGGTGACCTCGCCATCGCATCTTGCAACGACCGCAGCTTTCGTCCTTTTGACGGCTGAATCCCTTTTCGCTCATTCCTACCTCCACCTCCACCACCACCTTCGCATCCACCTCCTGCCACCGCCGTGCTCCTCGTGGTCTTCTGCAACGGAAATGTCGCATCCCGGGGGCGGAGAGCGAGGCGCTCACGTCTCATGTTGCGCGTGGTAAAAATCGCCTCACAGTTCACGTACACATAGCTACTAAACGGCACATAGCTTCCGTACGCCTTACGCGGCACTTTCCCCACTTAGCATTGACCGATTTTGATGAAATTTGGTATGTCGGCCATTTGGGGTCTATTTGTGCCCCGAAGATTTTGGTTGATTAAGTCACTTCTAAGGGTTGAAAAATGAATTTTGGAAAATTTTGAAAATGCCCTAACTCAAAAAGTTTTGATACAAAGGTATTGTTTTTCCATCAATTTAAGATAGTATAGAATTTTTTGAGACCACGCGGAGCCCTGTAAGACAGACCGTTCGCTCCCTACGAGAACTTAAGGGTTGGACTTACGATAAATCAGAAACACGAGAGTGAATCGCAAAAGAGGCCTAATCTCCGTTCAAATATTGGCTGAGCGAAATACGATCGAAGTTTTTCTTCAAGTTGGTTGGTGGTAACAATGGCAAAGCCGTGTTCTTTTCAGACGAGTGATCTATATAGAAAAATAATAAACCTTTGTGTAATAATTTGCAGCGTTTTAACAACAGATTAGTTAATAACAAAAAAAGGTACATGATTAAGGGTTCCCATTCAGCAATGGTCCTCTCTTGGTATTTTTATACAATTGCCAGGTGATCATAAATTATAATACAAAAATAGTGTTAGCGAATGGAGTCATAATAATCGGGCCACACTGGATTTGCAGGTAGGTAGTATCGACTATTGTTCGTTTGAGCCAAGTCGCTATGCCATTTTCCTTATCAATCGGCGCTCGGTGGGTGCTGGAAGAGTTTCCAGAGCTATCGATGCTAGAATCTGATTATGGCGTTCGGTGATGTTGATGAAGAAGAATTTTCGTATGTGCGTTTATAGGTGAAGTAGCACTTCCTTGATTTTGTTGGATTCACTGTAACTCTCCATATTATGCACCGTTCACCAACGTCGTTGAAGAAGCTTTGTAACTTTTTCAACTTAGTTGAATGGAATGATTGAGAGAGAAAGAGAGAAGAAGAGAAAAAAGAAAGAGATAGATTTGATTTGATTTTTGGTTTATTTAACGGTCAGGGTTACATAGGGCCTTAGGGCCCTTCCTTACCGTGACCCTGAAGAGTTATAACAATAATTCGGCCTTGATCAATCAATTTTCTTAGCATTTATAGTTAACTCATAAAAAATTAATGGAAACATTTAATCTTCTTCATTTCTAAATGAGTACTTCAACATCGTTGAGTGGGTTTCAGTCGGTCGCCGTTATTCAACTCAGGTTTTCAGCAAAATCATCCTCAAAATCTCAGCTTTCCAACGGTATAATCAAAAAAATGTTTTACAATGGAACTTAGGGGATAAATTTGTGTTTGAACGCGGAAAAACGTGCATTTTTGGTTTATTATTTTCAATAATGAACCTTTGGAATCGACCAAGAAAAAAAAATTTTAACATCCCCTCAAAATTTGATGGCTTACGTTTCAAGGTACGTAGAATCCAAAAATCGAATAAAAATTTGGCCGTCCGTCCGCCGTCCGCCGTCCGCGGCACTTTTGCCACTTAGCATTGACCGATTTCGATGAAATTTGGTATGTAGGCTCCAATTGGGGTCTAGTTGTGCCCCGAAGATTTTGGTTGAGGTAGGTCACTTCTAAGGGTTCCAAAATCAATTTTGAAATTTTGAAAACGCCCTAACTCAAAAAAATTTGATATAAAGGTATTGTTTTTCCTTCAATTTAAGATTCTATAGAATTTTTAGAATTTTTTGAGACCACCCGGAGCTCTGTAGAACAAACCGTTCGCTCACTACGAGAATTTGAAGTTTGAACGTACGATAAATCAGAAACACGAGTGTGAATCGTAAAAGAGGCCTAATATCCGTTCAAATTTTAGGGCGGTATTCATAGTCATGACTCGAGTTGGAGGACTCCTCCAAAGTACGCTTTGAGGAGTCCTTTCCTCCTCGAGCTATTCATAGTTAAGCCTTAAGCCAAAGTCAAGGCCAGACTCATCCTCCAAGTCGAGGAAGGTCTCGAGGAAGCCTTAAGGAGGCCCGACGGCTCCTCAAGCTATTCATAGTCGCCACATTTCAAGGCGTCCTCGAACCGCTAAAGGCGTCCTCCAATGGCGGTATTCATAGACGACTTCGGAGGTGGAGTCGAGAAATTTGTAGGCCGAATCGAGATATTTCGAGTCGAGAAAGGGGCTTCGAGCTTCCTCAGCCCAAGGTAGGTGAAAAGGTACCTTGAGGAAAGATTTTGATGATATCTACCTACCTGTTATCACAAGCGTTGTCGTTATAAAATATTCTACGGATCTATTCTTCGGTTATTTCGTCCGAAAACATGGATTTCGAAGATATTGAAAGATTAGAGGAATTTGACGAGTATTTGTAGGAATCTTCGCGAGATCAGCGAAGGCCGAAATGTTACTTGCGGGATCAAGAAAACCCTTTGGAGGTAGGTACTCAAAAGTTATGATAATAATGATAAACACGGTGAATGCCAGTAATTTTGTTATGTTCTTATTTGTATAGGTATTGGGTGATCGAACATTTCGGAAGAAATTTCGTTTTACAAAAGAGACCGTGATAAACGTGCTGCTCCCGATTTTCTTCCTGCCCGAGAGTATTTCTGTGAACAGGAGAGAACAGAATCTATTTCTTCATCATCTAGGGCTGGGTACTTACGACTGAGTTAATTGCACCAAATTCTGGCATATGTTTCTTACATAACGAGTCGACAATATACTGAAATTTGGTCGATTCCGGTTCAGTGGAAGAAAAGTTATGACCGCCCGATATTTGATGATAGCTGATTTCAGTAGAAATGTCGAACATTTTCGCACTTTACAAAAAATTGACATCTTCAAATAGCTCTAAACTCTAGTGAATGTTCGAGCAACATGTACTCAACAATATACTAAAATATGGTGAGGGAATTTTGAATAAAAAGAAGTAATCGATCTTAGAAGTTGCTGAGCCATCTGTTTCAAAGCCGAGGTTCTGTAGTCATAAGCACTACAGAACGACATTTTCGCACTTTACAAAATAACGTCATCTTCAAATAACTCCAAACTCTAGTGAATGTTAGATCAACATATCCTCAACAATTTTCAAAATATGGTGGGTGGGAATTTCGAATAAAAAAAAGTAATCGACTATGTTCAACTCTTCATAGTACTGTACCTACCTTCCTTGTTGAAAGCACGTATTAATACCAATGGAAATTTGTTTCATATAGTTCTAAAGCCTTCATTTGTGTCACCCCATAGGGGGAAAAATAGAAATTGGTTTTTCTACTGATTTGAGAAGTATGAGGATGAGAAGTTCTGTTGTAACGGAATGACGCGGCCGCGGGACTCGGGAAGTGTTGCGAGTCAGTCTAGATGCGCTTTCAATCTATGGCCCGTTTCACTCAGGTGAAAAGCGCTTTGGTACTTTGTAAATTACAAAACAACGAACAAGCGCAAAGAAAAGGAGCACCAATATTAGTATAATATACTTATTGCATATAATACGCAACTTTGTGTTTGGTACTTTCCAATGAAATTAAAATCACTCGCGATTTTCTCCCAACACTTTTTTTTCGACAAACGAGACCGCATCTGTTTTTTTTCCACAATGTCCTTATTTTCAATTATGAGTTTCCTCAACGTAGTTTATTCAGCTTCGCTTAAAAACGGCTCTCTTCTTTTCTCTTTCCATTCGGAAACTAATATAAAAAATCGTCGTCCCATGACACACCGAACTGTATACCTCCTTCCTTCGGCGCATGAAGTCGGTCAAAAATTAAAAGGTAGCAAACACTATTTTATTGAAGAAGGAACGCGAACAACAGGAACTCTGATGGTCCAAATTCAAAGCCGAAAAACAACACCAACCATTCTGAAATAAACAACCGAACTTTCTCTATTGAAACCTTCACTGAGCTGTTACCTGAACAGGGCTGCCAATTCTTCCTCGACCGTCGTTTGGTAACTCGAGGTCTCCTCGAGTTGAGGATGAGCTGAGGTTGACCTCCAAATGCGTTCTGTTCGTCTATGAATAGGGTGAGGAATCCTCGAGAAAAGATAAGTTGAAGGAAACCTTAACTCGAGTCGAGGAAATCCGCGCCTTGAGGAATGACTATGAATACCGCCCTTACCTGACCGAAATGCGATCGATGTTTTCCTTCATGTTGGATGGTTGGTGGCTTTTTAGACGAGTGATCTATACAGAAAAATAAAAAATAATAAACCATTGTGTAATAATTTGCAGCGTTTTTATTTTTTTAAACGAAATAAAGCATCATTTGCTCTCCAATCGAAAGCAAAAATACTTGATATTTACCAGGAATGGCAGTCGGACGAAAATCAAACCTGAAATGGTTGTTTACTTTACTTTTACTTACTCGATATTTTATGAATTTTACTTTTTAATGAGATTTGAGAGGCCTCAGTTTTCCAAACCGATCTGATTTCACTTCATCCAGTTCATTGTTTTGGTAGAATGTAAATGTCTATTTATGGACCGGAATATGTTTCAACTCATCGCCCAGAAAGCTCACTCGTCCAGAATCGAATTTGAGCCCCCATACTCATGCCTTCGCACAAGAGACCTCCCTTTCAAAATAATTCCAAAATTGCATTGAGCTCGCGAACATAAAAAAAAACCTTTTTCTGAAAAGTTTAGGAACAGCATGATCGAGAAAAAATTCTTCCAGCGAAGATTAACTGCAAACGGAAATGGGTTAATCATACCTAAATGTATTGTTAGTAACATGTCTCAATAATTATATGTTCCATTATGTGTGCACTAGTAGTCGACACGTTTAGGAAATTTCGACAGTTATTCTTCGCTCTCACCTACAAAATTCAGTTTTTCCAAGTTATTACCGGTTTAAAGTTGACACTGAACCCTCCCCCATGCAATACAACTGGCAATTTTGATGAAATTTGAGTTTATTTGGGTAAAAAAAGGGTTTTTCCGAAGTCTAATTTTGGACTAGTAGTCGACATAGGTGTGCATTGGTAGTCGGCATACGTGGATGAATGAATGAATGAATGATATTTTATTCCTCAAAAGATATTTACAACATGTTAAAATAAGATAAATTGCATACTATTCACAATCTGTAAGATAATCGCTTATGCATGTTATTGGGATGTACTTCATAACCATAGGACAAAGTCCTGTGCGGCTGGGGGAGTTGAAAATAATTAATTTCTTAGTTTGAGTAAATGGGAAAATTAAAATGAATAAATTGACATATAAAAAAAAGAATCAAAATACAAAATTTTGTTATAATTATTTCTATTTTAGTGTATATATTCAAGTAGTGTGTAGTGTGCCATCAGTTGACGTAGACAGATGACAATAAATTTTTCCAAGAGGCCCCATTGAATCAGCCAGGTGAAAACTTTCTTCTTAAATGATGAGCGAGATTATATGGTGGGTGACTTGATATCTTCTGGGAGCGAGCGTATCAGGTATGGCATACTGTAACAGATATGCCTTGATGTGCACCATAGTCTGGTTATTGGAGCTGGTATGATCGCTTGAGTTGTGAGGTGTGCCAGTAGTCGACATGGGATTTGTATCAGTTACCGACAGGTGTCATGATTTATGATTTGAGCAACAAAATCGAACCAGGTTTTTATATAAACTCAGTTCATTTTGATAATAATTAATCAAAGTAAAATCAATGGAAAATATTACATTTAGGTACTTACATAATATTGATTTATGTACTAATATCGATTTAGGTACTTAGCATAATATCGATTAGTTCAGACTTTCTTTGGAAAATCACCGCTCTCTTTGAGTACGTGGGCGCTTTAATAATATTTTGTACTAAAGGTATGATTGTAATTATGTACTGTAAGTATAGGTTTAAATGTTGAAAATATTAAACCAAAAAAGGCAGGCACCTAAGTAGTTGAAAACATCTGCCATGTGGGTGTGGTACATAGCTCACTCGTAACGATAACTAAGTGACAGACATTAACTAGACTCAATACTAGACCCAAACTGGAGCCCATTTTCCAAATTTGATCGAAATCGGTTCATGGGAACCAGGGATAGAGTTGCAGAAACTTCTCTATTCAATTTTTGTATTCTGCGTACATTGAAACGTAAACCATCAAATTTTGTTGGTGTGGTTGGTGGGGGGGGGGGGGGGTTAAATGTGTTTTTCTTGCTCGATTACAACTCCATCCCTCACAAATCTTACCGAATTATCCCCCTACTAATGATCCGTATTTTCCCCGCTCCGAATGCCCGCCATTACGGAGAGCAGGTCTTCGCAGAAAAAAAACTCTTGATAAACGTGAAATGAAACAAAATTCTCTTGGCAGCGATCCAGAATCACATTAGAATGAAGGGCTGAAGCTGAACCTGCCTTAATTTCTTCTCCTCGCCTCGTCGCCTCGACGAATTGGGGACAGAATGATTGATTGAGATGGGGGTTAAATACACGGGTAGGATTAAATTCTTTTCTTGAGTACATTGCGATGGCTTACGGAGAGACGGGTTGGCCATGACCCGGGTATTAGCAATGGGATTATTGCAAAACTAAGCGATTCCCCCTGCTTGAAGGATTGACTGGAATAATATCACGAAATGAGAGGGAATTAAAGAAGAATCACTCTCAATTTACTTTGATATTTCATACTGTCATCAGAACACTCTCCTTCAGCTCCAAACAACATGCTTTTGTAACCAAAACGAGATTTGTACGGAATTTATTGGCGTTCTGGGAACACTCAGCCTCCTTGGTTGGTATAGGTTTTTGTAGGATCTCACTTGAATAGTGAGAAAGAGAGAGAAAAAACACTTTATTGAAGAAGGAATTCATTGTAGAAGGAATTAAGGTGGATAAGGACTCCAGTAGTTGTCGAAACGTAACGGTTTTGCCGAAAGTTCAAAATGAGTTGCCAAAAGTTCAAATTGGTATGCCAAAAGTTTACCAAAATTTGAAATTGATTTATGCCAAAGGGGCATAGTAACTATCACTTGAATCATTATTACTATGTTAATGATATTTTATTGCCATAGCAACGATATAATAAATTCATTCTGGTTTCGGAATCCGTGTTCTACAGTTTTTATCTCACTTATATTTGTAAATCCTTTAGTTTTGTCTGAAGAATCTTAAAATTCCCCAAAATTCAGGGTTTCAGTCAAAAGGGCACACATTAAAAATTAAAATGGCGATTTCTTCTCCATTTTTTAAAGTAAGCCAGTAATATTTTGGGTCAATATACTCTAGTGTTGTTAATATTAATACTATGCCTGGAAACCCTGAAACAATATGAACCTGGCTGAGCAATTCTTTTTTTTCTCCTCCTTACCGTTTTTTGAAAATGGATGTTCCCTTTTGAAAAAACGCTGCAAATTATTACACAATGGTTTATTATTTTTCTATACATATCAATCGTCTGCAAAGAACACGGCTTTGCCATTGTTACCACCAACCAACTTGAAGAAAAACATCGATCTCATTTCGGTCAGCTAAAATTTGAACAATAGGGAACAAACGCTTTTTCCTACAGGGCTCCGTGTGGTCTCAAAAAATTCTAAAATTCTATACTACCTTAAATTGATGGAAAAACAATATCTTTATACCAAAATTTTTTGAGGGCATTTTCAAAATTTCAACTCTTATTTTTGAACCCTTAGAAGTGACCTACATCAACCAAAATAATTGAGGCACAACTAGACCCCAAATGGAGCCTACATACCAAATTTCATCAAAATCGGTCAATGCTAAGTGGGGAAAGTGCCGCGTACGGCGGGCGGCGGACGGACGGCCAAATTTTTATTCGATTTTTGGATTCTACGTACCTTAAAACCAACAAATTTTGAGGAGGTATCAAACATTTTTTTTCCTTGGTCGATTCCAAAGGTTCATTATTGAAAATAATAAACGAAAAATGCTCCTTAATTGACGTGCCATAATTAATTCGGTGGTTCGCTTGTTTCAGGTGAGTTGATGCCATTGGCCTGCTGAATATTCATCGTCGCTGAGTCGTGAGTTCGCATATTGTATTTGGTGTCTGTAACCTTGTGTGTAACCGGTGTTGACTAGGGCGGCGGTTTTCTCCCCTTCAGTAATACGACAGCATGACTAAGTTTGCCTCTTTTACCTGAAATTTGAGGGTACTTTGTTGAGCTTATATTGAGAGTTTGTGATGTGCCGAGAGGGTTATGATCGTTCTTATAGTGAACATTGACGATTATTCGTGCAGACATTTATCATGAAGCGAATTCCTCGCTTTTATTTCGAAAGGAACGAGTTCGTAGAGTTGAATAATCGAGTATACGTGAATGAATAGTCTTGTTAATATCGGATATTCTGTCAGAATTCACTGTCAGAATCAGGTTTTCAGACAGATTCTGTCAGAAGGGTAGCGCATATGCAAGCCTAATATATAATTTACGTCGAAAGGTTGATTTAGTAAAAATGGTAATTGCATTTGGCACATGACATGTACCACATAACTATTCAATTACTTAGGCAGCAAAAATAACAGTTCATCTACCTATTAATATTAATTTAGATTGAAACTTACACGGGCAAGCCTATTAAACTTTAAATCAATTTTCTGTAGCGAGTCATGGTTAATTACATTGAAAAAGTCTGCCAAGTGGGTGTGGCACATAGCTTCCTCGTACCCATAACCCGATTGTATAGATCCGATGTATAGCGGCTGATCTCACAACATCAATTTCCAAGTAGGTACCTTCCACTACCCTCATAGGGGACCATCTACACGTCATTTGCATAGAAAATGTAGAAGTTACAGCTGTGACAAGGAATTCACATTTGCGCATGTGCAGTGGCTACTAACAGTCCGGGGGCGATGATTTTCATAGGGGACCATCAACAGTCTGTAGAGTCCCTGAAAAATTCATCAATTTCGAATGGAAAATGTAGAAAATATGGCTGTTACAAGGAAATTCACGTTCATGTATGCGCAGTCACTTCTATCAGTCCTGGTTGATGAATTTCATATGGGACCATCTATCCGACAACCCGCACAATCCATGGAAATGTTACTTCTCTGAGAATCTCATGAATTTCCAATTTTTTCCGATTCCCAATCCATTTTCCATCCAATTCATTTCCATGTCCATTTCCATTTCCATTTTGCTTTTCCCATTTTCCATTTCCATTTCCATCCAATTTTAATTATTTACATTCCACCCAATCCAATCAATTTTTCAATCGAATTTCCCTGATGATTTCATGAATTTCCCATTTTTTCCTATTTTCAATCCAATAATTTCATTTTCAACCCGCACAATCCCTAAAAATTTCATTTCCCTGAGGATTTCATGACAAACAGACGGACACGGAACCACAATTGTTCAGGAAGGCCTGAAACGTAAAACGCGGGTGGAAATTTTAATTTTGGAGAATTGTTTCTCAACCTTGAAAATTGAAACCAAAGCTTCCGCTACCTTGGTAGACTCGGAAGCAAAATGACGAAGAAACGAAGAAGCTACTTGTTACATCCGTTAACTGTCTAGATTATTATATTATGTAAACGTTATCATCATTCTGTACACACTTCCGACCTATATCAGGAACAATAGCTAAAATAAGTTCTTAACTCCGAGCGAGTCTTGTTGGTTTTTGTGGGTTTGTTTGGCCTCAAGCAATCAAAATTGCAGCGCCCGACAAACTGCGCGTAAGTTCCACACGTTTACCGACCGCAACCTCTGCACACTTTGCTCAGGGGAGGTTAGTCAGAAGGTTATTAAAATTTCAGCGGAGTAAGATCGAAGGAAACTCCGACCAAGGTGAGACCTGAGTCTGGGCGGTCGGGCTTGTTATACGGGTTTTTGAACCTCTTCCAGACAAGACGATTTAGCGTTAACCTAATTTTCATCAGTGGTACTTGTATTTGCCTTCATCAACATCCCATTATGATGTAAATACCCCGAAGGGAGTGGCGGTTGAGTTTGTTCTTGGAGGCGGTAATTACCTATTTAGAAGGCATTTGAAAGGGATCGTTGAATGGCGGGTGGGGAAAACTTTCAACGGCGTCTTTTTTCGACAGGCTGTTTTTCTCCGGTACTGCCAACGTCACTATACTGCCGGCAAGAAATTGTTGTTGATTCGCAACAGCTGCCTATCCATTTAAGATAGAATTCTTCTGTAGCGTTGAAGGTCTCTCGTCATTCGAGTTGAAGAGCAAAGTTTACGAGATATAACATAAAATAGTATAATAAAAACGTTTTTAACAAAGAAAAAAAAAAACGCTGCAAATTATTACACAATGGTTTATTATTTTTATTTTTCTATATAGAAAAAGATCACTCGTCTGCAAAACCACTAACCATCCAACATGAAGAAAAATATCGATCGCATTTCGGTCAGCTTTAATTTGAACGGAGATTAGGCCTCTTTTGCGATTCACACTCGTGTTTCTGATTTATCGTACGTCCAAACTTTGAATTCTCGTATTGAGCGAACGGTTTGTCCTACAGAGCTCCGGGTGGTCTCAAAAAATTCTAAAAATTCTATAGAATCTTAAATTAAAGAAAAAACAATACCTTTGTATCACAATTTTTTGAGTAAGGGCGTTTTCAAAATTTCAAAATTGATTTTGGAACCCTTAGAAGTGACCTACCTCAACCAAAATCTTTGGGGCATAACTAGACCCCAGAAGAAGCCTACATACCAAATTTCATCAAAAATCGGTCAATGCTAAGTGGCAAAAGTGCCGCGTACGGCGGACGGCGGACGGATGGCCTAATTTTTATTCGATTTTTGGATTCTACGTACCTTGAAACGTAAACCATCAAATTTTGAGGGGTGTTAAATTTTTCTTTTTCTTGGTCGATTCCAAAGGTTCATCATTGAAAATAATAAACCCATACGGACCAATCTCAAAACTGATGATGAAAAACCACTAAAAAGGAGAAAATAATAATTAAAATGTATTCTTAAGTGCCATCGAAATTCGTGACGATCTTCTTACTCCTGAAATTCAAGATGAATCTCGAAGAGGAAAGTATGTTGCAGACGCTAATGGCAAATATGGAATTTCTGAAAATGAAAATGGCAGTCTTTCCGTTTCCCTTCAAGTGTAATTCATTAACAATTTATACTTGGAAAAAATACTTCAACTCTACAATAGATGGTATGTACATAAATATGTATTTTATCAGCATTTTCAGCACTCAGCAGTCATGTCCATCTGGCTGCTTGGTTTCAGGGTCCGAGATCCGACCTCGGACTGTGGGTAAGGAACTAAATTGAATCTCCTTGTCCCAGGAATGGTGGAGGGAGGATTGTGCCTCTTCTGGCTACGTCACCAGCCGACGCTTCTCCTCCCCATAGAGTTGGAGTTTAGCTCCATGTCCCACGGGGCCCATTTGCTCGAGCCGTGGCACGCCGTCGAGTGGTCGTACCCCTGAATACAGACCAGATAAACGTTCCTCCCGTCAGGACTCGGGTGGTCATCCACTCTAGGATGAACAGTGGGTAACCAGCCCGAACAACATCCTTGGCTGATTGCGATGTTATACTCGTATACCCCAATAGATAATACGTAGTTGCTCCAATCACCGATGGTTTCGCTGTAAGTTAGCAAGTGCCGCTGCAGCCTCTGATAGTGCATCAACTTCATATTTTTGAATTTAGGCAGCATTGATCTCTGGCCGGACCCAGAGATCTCTGAGACATCAATAATGAAAGTTCCTCTTGGTGTTACCACGAAGAGGCCAGGACAATAACCTCGCTGTTCCAGGTTGAAGTGTGGCTCTAGCCGCACTGGCCGTCCTTTACGGCGAGCGTAGGCTTCTAGTAGGTTCAGGGCAGAATTGTGGCGGGCACACCTGGGTCTTTCCACGGCTGAGCAAGTCTGGAGCACATGCAAGGCTGTTTCGGGTTTCTGACATCCTATTCGGCATAGTTGGATGTCGCCGGTACGCCTGCCTCTTGCCCTCCTCACTCCTGTTGGCAGAGAACCAGAATGAACATACGAGGAGAGGTCCAAAAGTTCAAAGCCTAAGTGAGGAAAAGAAGGGTGAAAAAACAAAACCGTAAGCGTTTATTGATTCCGAGTCTACAAGGTGGCTGAGTTGTTGCTTTCACTCTTCAAGGTTGAAAAAAAAGGTTCATCAAAATAAAAAATTTTACTAGCGATTTTGGTTGACTAACAGTTTGGGTTTCGTGTCTGTCTGTCATGAAGTCCTTAAAACGGTCATACCTACACAAAGTTATTGTCCGGTTTCAATGAAGTTTTCAAAGATTGTACAGATGATGGTGCGCTATGAAAATCATCGCCCCCGGACTGATAGTAGCTACTGCGCATGCGTAAACGTGGATTCCTTGTAACAGCCATAACTTCTATATTTTCCACCCGATTTTGATGAAATTTTCAGAGAATGTGCGGGTTGATTTGTAGATGGTTCCCTATGAATGTAGGGCAAGGTACTTAGAGACTGATGTTATGAGAATAGCTACAATGCATCGGATTATCTTTACAACCGGGTTATGGATACGAGGAAACTATGTGCCATACCCACTTGGCATAATTTTTTCAATGTAATCACCTCTCGATTGAACACACTTATTGGCTCGTTCAATGAGGAAATTTACTCCTGATAAAAAATATTCCTCATTTTTACTTGAAAAATGTACAGAAAGTTCAATTTTCACATCTTCATTAGTGGAAGTCGGCGTCCTCCCAGGTCTTCTTTCAGGTTTTGGAACAGGAAATAGTCGCTCGGGGCTGTAAGGCGGGTGATTTATTTTTGTATAACCTGGCCAGGGAAGCCATTGCACACGACTCATGTAAACACGTGAATTGTGTGGAAGCAGCAGCACTCTTCAAGTCTTCCCCTCATCATCTCTTTGATGGCTTCCCTAAATTTGGCAGTAGGATTGCATAATATTGATCTTTTATGGCGGTTTTATTTCCTTTGTCAACAACCCAGAGCATCGTAGCCATGTTTGTTCTCATTGAGAGTGAAGTCTTGAACATGATCGGTGGTCGTTCTCCATTCCTTCGACACTCCATTGATTCTTGTTTCTATGTTGTTCATTAATTTCTGATTGATTCATATTTGTATGCATTTTGTAATCCATCTGTCTTTCTCGCTCCACTCGTTTAATACGCGCTTGCCTCGTTTCACCTCACTTTCTTGACGATAACAACATTGGGTACCTTTCGACCCATGAAAGGTCAACATTGCTACTTTATGCGCAATAAATCCTTATAGGAATTTGAAATGAGAAAAAACAATCTTCAAAGCTAGCCGCTGGTCTGTTAACTACAAGAGGTATCTACAAAATAAGTTCCGTTTTTTTAATCAATATTTTATTCAAAAATGATTAAATCTGAAGGAATTATTCTGTAGAATGACCATCATCTTCCTATAGAATCGCCGGTCACATCAATGCACTTCGAATGTACCTTCTAATGAGCTTCGAAATACCTTCTCCATAGAAATCTGCCGCCACCTAGTTGGTACATTCGATGACAGCGTCCATAACTTTCTAACCACTTCCAAAGCGTTTTCTGGCTAGCCGTTCCTTCATTTTAGTTGACATGTGGTCATCTTGCGAAAAAAGGTCTTGATTCAAAACAAAAGACGAGGAAAATTTACATCCGGTGTCAATCCTTACCTCCTTTATGTCAATGTTCTCCCTCATGACAGTCCACAACGGCCATTCTAACGCAGTTTGGTTGAGACCTTCCGAGTCACCCACTGTACAGTCCTGACTAGCCAAGAACAGCTAGCCGGAAACCCATTTGGGAGTGACAAGGAAGTTAAGGAAGCTGTCACCAAATGGAACAACTAAGTGGCGGCAGATTTCTATCCAGAGGGCATTTCAAAGCTCGTTACAAAGTATCCGATAAACATTGTGTATAACATTTCTGTGAGTTTCACAATTTTGGTTCATTATTTTCAATAAAACGTACGCGGGACTCTTCTTAGTAACCATGGACCGATTTTGATGAAATTTGGTATATGATTTCCATTTGGGGTCTACTTGTGCCCCAAATCTTATGGTTGATGTCAGTCACTTCTAAGAGTTCAAAATAAGGGCTGACATTTTCAAAACGCCCTCGCTCAAAAACTTTTGATTTAAAGATATTGTTTCTTCATCAATTTAAAATAGTATTGAATTTTTAGAATCGAATGACACCACCTAGAGTTCTGTAGGGCCAACCGTTCGCTCCCTACGAGAACTTAAGGGTTGGAATTACGATAAATCAGTGTGACCTAATCTCCGTTCAAATTTTAGCTGACCAAAATGCGATCGTTGTTCGTTTCTTCGAGTTGTACTCAGTTTAGCGTCCTCAGCAACCAGTAATCACATTTCCTAATTAAGGCACCTACAGCTCGAATTGAGTGTGAAGCGTTTATTGCTTCAAAATAAATCTGACTGTGACCCAAAAATATGGTAGTGATGAAGCTGTGTTTTTTGTGGGCGTGTGATCTATACAGAAAAGTAATAAACCTTTTTGTGAAAATTTGCAGCGTTTTTAAATGAAATTTCGATTTAAAAAAACATAACTATTTTCGTGAAAACTCCTCGTAGATTTCCAGTTGTCGCACTCTTCAACACTAAACTTCCCACACTCTTCAGCTGCTTTTGGTCACTCGACATATTGGCCTAGGATTTCTCATTTGACTGTTCCTTAGGTTCGATGCCGTCTGGAGTGACACGTGTGCTCAACACCCCTGTTATGGAGAAAATGATTCCAAGTTCAATCTCTGCATGCAGCAGCACAAATAAGCCAAGCTCAGAACCAATCTGAGTTCTTTCAGAGATCCAACGAACATACGCATTCGTTTCGTGATACCATTACTTCTTTCTATGGGATGATCAAAGGGAGGATTACTTACCTTTGTATAATAAAATCGGTAGGAGTAACTACGGGAAAAATTTTCCGGTTACACAGTTATTTTCCTTGAAAAATCTATCTCATCGTCTTCGGCACAGTATCAAAATACATCACGGGATCGGTCGTTGTTGTGGAGTTCTTTTCCCTCCCGATTTCTCAGTTTGAGGACCTGAGTTGCGCTCTCTAATTGTAGATTTGAGAGTACCCTATGGGTGAAAAAGTCTACCAAGTGGGTGAGGCACATAGCTTCCTCGTACCCTTAACCCGATTGTATAGATGATTCGAAGATTGTAAACATCAATCTCTAAGTACCTTGCACTACCCTGGAAGAAGACACGTCAACCCGCACAATCTCTCAAGATTTCACCAAATTCGGGGAGAAAATATGAAAATATGACTGTTACAAGGAATCCAGGGCAGTCGCTGTAATTAGTCGGAGGGTGATGATTTCCAAAGGGGATCGTCTACACGCCAACTCGCACAATCCCTGGAAATTTCATTTCATTGGATTGATTTCATCGAAATAGGACAATAACTTTGTGTAGCTATGTCCGTTACATGGATTTCATGACAGACACACAAACACGAAACTAAAATTGTTCAGGAAGACCTAAAACGTAAAACGCGAGCGGAAATTTTTATTTTGGAGAACATTTTTTTTTAAACCTTGAAAAGTGAAAACAAAGCTTCTACGACCTTGGTGGACTCGGAAGCAAAAAGTAAGAATGTAGTAAACAACCATCTTAGGTTTAATTTTCGTCCGACTGCCATTCCTGGTCAGAGAGTATCCTATGGTATTGTATGGTTGGGTGTATCAATAACACCATAAGGCACGGTATAAATATAGTTACATGGTTAAGAGTGTACCAACACACAGTATGGTAGTGTGGTGAATTAGTTGCACAAAAGTACAACCCTAACAATTTTCATTTTTGAGGCTTATCGGTTAGTGGAGAGAAATCATATAAATAAGACATATTGCTTATTAAGACATATTAGCTTTTATTTTTTAGACGTGCGTTTTTTTGGTTTATTATTTTCAATAATAAACCCTTGGAATCAACCAAGAAAAGAAAATTTCAAACCCCCCATTAAAATTTGTTGGTTTACGTTTCAAGGTGCGTAGAGTCCTAAAATTTAATAAAAAATGTGCCGTCCGTCCGCCGTACATCGTATTTTCCTTAGTTACCATGGACCGATATTGATGAAATTTGGTTTATGGGCTCCATTTGGGGTCTAGTTGTGCCCCAAAGCTTTTTGGTTGATGTCAGTCTTTTCTAAGGGATGAAAAATGAGGGTTGAAATGTTCGAAAATGCCCTAGTTCAAAAACTCTCGAATAAAAGGTATTGTTTCTGCATCAATTTAAAATGCTATTGAATTTTAAGGGCGGAATTCACAGTCCCTCCTCAGGACTGAGGCCGGCCTCAAGGTGGCTTTCGAGGAAAGTTTTTACTCATCCGTATTCAGAGTAGCAAGACTTTCGAGGAGAGTCGTGTTTGAGCCGAGGTGGGCCTCAAGGAGGGTTCCCGCCTCCTCAACCTATTCTGAGTTGTTAAATTACGAGGCCACCCTCAAGGCCAGCCTCGAATTTCCTATTCAGGAACGAATTTCGGAGATGAGTCAAGATTTTTCTCGACTTCAAAGAGCTTGAAACCCTCCTCCAGCTGAGGTAGCCTAGAACCTACCTTGAAGTGCTTTTTGTTTTCAAGGTGAGTAGTGTTTCGACTAGTGTTGACAATTGACTAGTGTTTTCGTACCGTTTTATTCAGTTTATTTACATTTTGTTTTTATTCAAACATTTCTGCGATAGGAAAAAGATGGATAATTGGTTAATTTTTGATTGGGACGACCAATAAATATTGTATTCTCTATTCTGCATTTTCAACACTTCTTCAACAAACTCTAGTTGTATAAGGGAAGTCGATGTTTTAAAAGAACTTTAACTTTGTTAAGAGAGAGAAAACCATTAATTTATTGAACATTTTAGGAGTACAGTTGGACTACAGTAGTTGTCGAAAATGTTTTTAAAGAACCATTTTTGATTTCAGTTTGCTATGTAGGTACCTACCTAAGTATGATTGATAAAGTTGTATTTTAATGTTCTTCAAGCCTCCATTTAGATTCAACGGGATTTTTAAAGTTTGTATAATAAATTATTGTAGTACCTACTAATCTCCTTTAAAAAAAAAATCTCCCTACAAATTCGACCAAACACGATTTTTTCAAATTTTCAACTTCAAAGGAAACTTTTCAACCGGCGTCAGGACAACGGCTCCAATTCTAGTGTACAAAATATTTTACTTATAATCAGAGAACAACAAAACAATCTCACTTATCAGAGATTGATCACAAAATAATAGTGTCTTCCCCAGGAACAATGCTCTTTTATCCAACTACGAAAAATTAAAGATTCGCCATTAAACTGTTTCGAATATATTGAAACATAGTTCGACTCACAATCAGTTACTTCATCATCCCATTTTATGATCAATATGTTGCAGAAGAGAGGGATGATGTGAACTTCCTCGAACCACCATCCAAATAACTGGACACAGTGGAATAAGTATTGCATAGGTACCTATTTGTGAAAAATGAAAGACCTAATGAAAAATGGCTTGTGTTCGAACGTAAATTCTAAGAATTTCGAATTTTTCACAACAAAGGTGAAAACGTTGAAACACATTGATTAACAAATTGCACGTCTTTGAACCAGCGCGCTTTGTACTTCAAGTAGGAAGAATAACAAAAGCAAATTATTTCACAACAGTTTATTAGGATAAAAATATGAAAATATGATTTTACAAAATCCACAATAAAAATATCTTTAAGGTCGGCATCATAAGCGGGATAAACGTCACTGTCTCTTCAAGATACCTTCTGAATTTGAGATGGTACAACTCCCTACACGGTACGATCACATAGAACACGGCAATCGCATATCAATATTTACCTCAAAAGAACTGGAGAACACGCACTGTAATAACAAAATTCGCACTAAATTTATCCGCAATCACATAAAACACGGCCTACAACAGCAAATAGGACAAAAAATGTTTCTACAGAAAAAGAAAAAAAAGTTGAATGCATTGAATTGAAAATGTGAAAAATGTTGAATGAATATCTCTTATTTTTCACATTTCATCTGTCTCTGTAGAAGCATGGCCAACAAAAACCATCACCATGGAACTACCAATGACCATGGAATAACGAAAAAACATGCTTTTTGCTCGCTCTAGAAGACAGTTCTCTCCCAACCCACCTCGAAGCCACCTTGAGAAAAGTTCGAGTCGAGGCCACCCTCGAGATATGACTGGTTCGACTGTGAATACGAAACCTTCTCCTCGAGATCGATGTCACCTCGACTCGAGTCAAGAAATTTCTTGACTTGAATCGCGACTGTGAATTCCGCCCTAAGAATTTTCAGAGACCACCTACAGCTCTGTAGGACAAACCGTTCGCTCCCTACGAGAACTTAAGTGTTGAACATATATGTTCAACGAAAAACGATCGCATTTTGGTCATTCACACTCTTGTTTCTGATTTATCGTATTTGATAAATCAGAAACAAGAGTGTGAATCGCAAAAGAGGCCTAATCTCCGTTCAAACTTTATCTGACCAGAATGCGATCGTTTTTCGTTTGCTCGAGTTGAACTCAGTTTTGCGTTCTCAGCAACCAGTAATCAAATTTCTTAATGAAGGCACCCACAACTCATATTTCTTCGAATTGAGTGTGAAGCTTTTATTTTTTTCCAAATAAAATTGATTGTGAAGTTGGTAAATAGTTGATAGGTAGAGGCAAAGATATGTTCTTTGCAGACGAGTGATCCATACAGAAAAATAAGAAACCTTTGTGTAATATTTGCAGCGTTTTCATAATATTATTGTGGGTTTTCAAATACGTGCCTATTTATTATAATACTTTCGGCCTTTCCCTTTCCTCAATTCACAAATATTTAATTAATTAAATCCATTTGGGTGCTGATTGAGTGAAGTCAGGTAGGCTATTGGGTTATAGATTTGGTCTGCAAATCTACTGTTCGATGCCATTACATAAATTGTATTTATCCTGTGAATCTACCTGTCGGAGAAATTGATACGGCTTTTGGCTAGATGAGAAGGGAAATCAATTTTAGCCTAAAGCTGTTGCCATCGATTGAAATAAAGTCTTCCATGAGGTGTTTAAGCTTCCTGTATTATTTTGCGGTAAGGACGGCTGTATATTCGTGTTCCTATTCACAATACTGCTCTACTTGACGTAAATATTTATCGGTATTGGTACAAATTCACTGTTTATTTGATAATGAACAATATCATTAGTTCCCCTATTGGCGAGAGGGGACGAATTATTCCTGCAAGGTTAGCCAGCCTGTACCTAGCGCGTCGAGCCTGCTGCCTGGAGAAGCTCCGGATCACTCTTGTCTACCTATCGGATGTTTGAATGCGCGAGTCGCCCCCGTCGATCTACCTTGAAGTTCTGCCGCCCCCGAGAAGTGTTTCCGAGTAATGCGTGCCCCCTGACACCCCTCACAGGTATGGCCAACTCAATTTCAACCCAAAAGAACCCCCGATCTAAATCAGTCCACTAATCTCGAAATATTTTCTTTGTACGAATTCCAGCCCATTGACACTTGATACTTGTCGAACTGGATTCTGGTATAATCATTCACCCTATTCAACCCACGGATAAGCGCATCCTATAAAAAATGGTGATACGAGTGGTGTATCATTTTCTAAACCGGTTTTTGAAAGAGGGAAAGGGTTATGAGAAATAGAAGAAAGATAATTTTCTGTCTATATTAAACTTTATAGTATAAGGGAAACCATGTTATATGAATAGGAACTGTGTAAAGTAAAGTCAATGAAGAACAAACACATGTCACTGATGAATGTCAATGATAAACAAAACTATGAAGTAGAAAAAATACCAAAAAAAAATGTATTTGTGTATACTTTATTTATGTTGAAAAATGAAAACTAGACACAGTAGGTATTTACTCATCATGCTAAATAATACATTGGCAACATTACTCATAGGAAAATTTCAATTTTTCTAAACATTAATAATTTGACAAGGAACCCCGCTTTATGAAGAAAATTTCGGAAGTTACATGGATGCGCGCGGTGTATTGATTTGATAAAAAATCAGCTGCAGGCCCTACAGGTGGTTCCTGTGACAGGCTATTAATAATATGAAGAGGATTCAAAGTTAGGAAAGTAACGATAAGAGTATACTCTCAAATTCACACGATAGGGGTTACAGCAATCTTTCAAAACTAGATTTTATCAATTTGATACCCCGCGTATCGGAGGGTTAAATAATTTATTTATTCTGAGCAGCCTGATACTACATGACCTTTCCTTATTTCACATTTTCTCTCAAGTCCCAGAAGCAGGACGAGGGAAGGGGTGAAGGTACCACCTTGGAGGGTAGAGATAAAAGTCTCTTTCATCCACAGGTACAACACCCTACTACTGCGCCTGCGCGGTTCTTCATCCCTCCTGAAGGAGCAAGCGCGTAGCGAGAGTAGGATTTAGTCAGTTCTGTAAAGACGATTCGATGTACCTTTCGATGCGATATTTAACATCGAAATAATATCGGAAAGCAGTATATATCAGCAGCCGATATCGATAAAATATCGGAAGAAAAATATCGATAGAATATCGAAAAAAATACTGATTTCACTGATATCGAATATGTTTTTGCATTTTATTTTCATCAATATCAGTTATCACGATAAATTATCGAAAGAAAAATATTGATTTCATTGATATTGAATATGAAAATTAATATTGTGATGATTAGTGCTTATTTTTATGTTATGTTATAAAAATATGACCGCGTTGTACGAAGTGGAAAACTGAAGTGAAGTTTTATTGATGCTAGTAACCAAAACTAGACACATGATAATAATTATGAATTACTAGGTTGATGTAGTGTCCTTTACATCATCCCCCTTCTCCTCCTTCGCGTATGGAACTAATCTGTCGGCATGAACAACTCGTGGACGGCCATTTGGAGGTCGAATCCGAAACACGACGTCAGAGATGGGTTTCATCACAATGCAGGGTCCAACCCATGGGCACTGCAGCTTTGGACAGCGTCCCACTGCACGTCGAGGCCAAAAAAACCAGACACGATCTCCAATCTTGTATCGTGGTGACACAGCTTTCACGTCGTACCTTCTTTTTGCTTCATTGGATGCAGCCAATAGCTTTTGCCTAGCTAACTCATGCGTTTGTACTAAATGTTCTTGGAGTTGCTTGGCATAGTCAGCTTTTGACTTCATTCCTGGGACATAGCCAGAGAGTAGATGGACTGGCAGTGTCAGTGCTCTACCGAAGTTCAGCTCGGCAGGAGTAAATCCCGTTGTTGAGTGTTCTGTAGCCCGATAGGCCAGCAGCACACAAGGAAGCCACTTGTCCCAGTCCCTTTGATTTTGACCAACCATTTTTGAGAGCATACTCCATAGCGTGCGGTTGAAACGTTCCACTAAACCATTGCTTTGTGGGTGCAGTGGGCTTGTCCGAGTCTTTTGTACCTGCAAAAGCGCCATGACCTCCTGGAAAACTGCAGCCTCGAACCCGGTCCCCTGATCACTGTGAATTTCTCGTGGGACTCCAAAACGAGAAATTACAGTTTCAACCAACCCTTGTGCAATGGTTTCTGCCTTGACATCCGGAACAGGAAACGCTTCCGGCCACTTAGTAAAATAGTCAATGGCTACAATAATAAACTTGTTTCCTCGATCAGTCTGTGGTAAGGGGCCCACTATGTCTATAGCTACCCGCTCAAAAGGTACTCCAGACACATAATTTTGAAGTGGTGCTTTCACCCGGGGACCTTTCCCTCCTCGCCTACCACAGACCTCACAAGTTAAACAGTGCAATTTGACATCCTTGTGTAGACCAGGCCAATAGTAGTGTTCCCTGATGGCACTAAGAGTTCGACGGCGACCAAAATGACCAAAGTCATGTGCCTTTTGCAAAATCTCCTTCCTTAGTGCCATAGGAACTACTACTTGATGAACTGTCTTCGTACCTCTATCATTTTCCCATATCCGCACAAGTACTCCATTTTTCAGTGAAAGAGCATCAAACGTAGTCCATAGAGCTTTTAAAGACGTGTTGTGAACAGCTACACTTTCCCAAGAAGGCCGCTTCTTGCTGAGCACCCAGGATCTTACCATACTCAGCTCTTGATCTGTTCCTTGGGCTTCTGCCCAATCAGGTCGGGAAGCATCCAACTGGACCCGCATGGCTAGCTGTTCTGGCAACCCCTGCTTCTGTTCTGCTCTTAAGCAGTAACGGCAGTCCTGATCCACACATGGTCTTCGTGACAAGGCATCGGCATTTTGATGCGTCTTTCCTGATCTGTAAACTATCTTGTAGTTGTAAGGAGACAAGAAATCAAGCCAACGGGCCAACTGGCCATCTGGGTCCTTGAAGTTCTGCAACCACTGAAGTGCAGAGTGATCAGTGCGCACAATGAACAACTCTCCACTGCCTATTCCGAATGAATGAAAATGTTTTACAGCCTTGATAATGCTCAGCAGTTCCTTCCTAGTAGCACAGTAATTTCGTTCGGGCTTTGATAGGCACTTACTAAAGTATGACAGTACTTTCTCCTGGCCATCATCGTGCACCTGTGACAAGACTGCTCCTACTGCTTTGTCACTTGCATCAGTATCAAGGATAAACTTACATCCGGGAATAGGGTGTCCCAACACAGGTGGTTCTGTTAATGCAGACTTTACGTCTTCAAATGATGCTGCACACGCTGGTGTCCATTCAAATGTAGCATTTTTATTCTGCAGAGCATAGAGTGGCGCCATCCTATCTGCAAAGTTACGAATGAAACACCGATAATACGAGCACATACCTACAAATGTTCGGACTTGCTTACAGTCTGTGGGGACTGGCCATTCCCTAACCTTGGCTGTCTTTGCAGGATCTGCTTCTATCCCTTGACCAGAGATGACAAAACCCAAATACGTCACTTTCGTCTCAAACAAGTGACATTTTTTAGGGTTCAATTTCACTCCCTTCTCCCGAAAAACTGTAAAGACCCGCCTTAACCACTCGACATGCTCATCAAATCTTTTGTTGTCAACTAAGACATCGTCCAGATAAACTTTTACCCTACCTAATCGAATTAGGTCTCTCAGTATTCCATGCATTGCACGCTGAAAGGTTGCTGGGGCATTGCAAAGCCCAAAGGGCATGGTTTTGAACTGCCATAATCCACGGGGTGTGCAAAAAGCAGTCTTTTCTTTGTCAGCTTCTGCCATGGGTATCTGCCAATACCCTGACTGCAAGTCTAGTGTGGAGAACCAATGGCTCCCTGCCAGGGCCCCTGTAAGCTCATCAATCTTCGGTAATGGGTGTGAATCTTTTTTTGTTACGTCATTCAAGCGCCGGAAGTCAATGCAAAACCTGGTTGACCCATCCTTCTTTGGAACCAGTACGATAGGACTTGCCCAAGGACTTTGAGATGACTCGATAACACCAGTTTCTTCCATATCTCGAACTAGTTTGTCAACCTCCTCGAGCCGGTGTGGAGCAATCCTACGGGGTGCCTGGCGTATTGGAGAATGGTCACCTACGTTCACAGTATGTGTGTAGCCAGAAATACAACCAAGGTCCTTTCCTCCTTTGGCAAAGACATCGCCGAACTCCTTGAGCAAATCAGAGACAACAATTCTTTCCGAATCTGTCAGGTTAGCGTTAGCTGCTATAGCTAGATTTTGGATATGGCCCGGCATTTCACCATCTTGTGGTGTTTCTCGCGTTGGTTCATCCAATGGACTGATTTCCTGAAAGCCATCCTCATCCTCAACTGAAACACTATAAGCCAACTCCATGGTTGTTCCTAGCGACTTTCCATCAACTACTACAACTTTTTCAGCTGGGTTAATCAGACACTTGTGTTCTTCTAGGAAGTCAAGTCCAAGAATACAGTCCTCGTGAATCTCAGCTACCAGAACAGAGTGTTGGCGGGAGATCCCATCCCCAAGGTTCAGTGAAATCACTGCCTGACCCTGTACTGGAATTAGCTCACCAGACACTGATCGTAACGACTGTGCTCGTTTCGAGGGTTTGACATTCAGTTTCATCACATTCGTGAGTGTTGAGTTTACTATGGTCTTTGTTGCTCCCGTATCAACAATAAAATCACATGGGACATCATTGGCCCGCCCTCTCAACACCAGAGACGTGTCAGTTGCGGTCCGGTATATCAGTAACTCTGTCTGATCATTTGAAGTCTGGGGCCAATTAGGATTAGTCGGAGTGTGCCCCTTCATTCCGACCTCCACAAGTTTCCCGACACTGAAGACATCGGAAGAGGATATGCTACTGGCTGTGGTGCCCGATTGGCCTTAGTATTGAGCATGTTCTGTGCCAATACGTTTATAGGTGGATAAGGACATTGCCAAGTAGCATGTCCAGGGATTGAGCACCTCCAACATAGCAACTTCTCGTTCGGATATATCTGACGTAGTCGAATCTTGCCTGACTGATGTTTTTGAACTTTCTTGGCTGTCTCATTTGGTTGCAACTGCCTGATAGTCCCAGATACCTCCAGGGCCTCAACAGGTTGAACTGGAATTGGCGCTTGGGAAACCTGAGCAGCAGTTTCAAACCGAAGGGCAACCTTCAATGCCTCGTCTAATGTTTTTGGCCATTCACCAAGAACCTTCTCTTTCAATGACTGGTCTCGTAGACCTTGAACGAAGTTGTAGACTACCATTTCTTCTACAGGACCTGCTCTGTAGTTTGTACCCCAAGAACGATGTGCGAGCACTTGAACAGCGTGGTGGTATGAAGGAACATCTTCCTTGGGTTGTTGTTTCCTGGTCATCAACATCGTCATATATCGTTGGGTTTGATTTCCGTGACCAAAACGTTTTTCAAGGGTTTCAATAATGTTGGAATACGTGCGGGGCTCTTGTATTAGCGGCAGGACTTCAAGAGCTGGACCAGTCAGGCTTTGCATAAGGGCCCGAGCCTTGGTTTCGTCATTCCAATCATTTCTCTGGGCAACGCACTCGAACTGCAGTTTATAGGCTTCCCAGTCAACTTTTCCATCATACAACTTTGGAGTAAATAATTTAGCCTCAACATAGTTTGACTTGAAACAATTACAAGAACCTCTATCTCTTGTTTGTAACTCCATCGAAGTCTTGAATTCATTCAAGTAATTGAGAAAATCCTCCCAAATTGTATGTCGAAATTCAGTAAGTGACATAAACCATTCTTCTCGAAGCTGTTCTATCAAATCAGCTTTCCCATCATTCAGGGTATCTCGAACACCTTCCCCCTCACCAAACTCTGCGGAGCGTGGGATGACCATTGCTGCCACCAGTGTGATGATTAGTGCTTATTTTTATGTTATGTTATAAAAATATGACCGCGTTGTACGAAGTGGAAAACTGAAGTGAAGTTTTATTGATGCTAGTAACCAAAACTAGACACATGATAATAATTATGAATTACTAGGTTGATGTAGTGTCCTTTACAATATCTACTAACATAATGCCAGTTCAAATTTCACTCGTAAGAAGTTGTATTAATACATAATGTAATAAATTAATACAAAACAGAAATGTCGAACGCGAAATCGAAATGAAAAGAAGTATGTCGGACATAGTGGGTTGTCGTGTTATTTCAACATTGTGTTGCGTTCATCTTCCGTTTCTATTTATTTTGGTTTTTTATTATTTTTTATAATTTTAGGAGAAATTGATAAATTACAGTGGAAAGGAATACATCCATCACAACCGAT
Source organism: Apolygus lucorum (assembly GCA_009739505.2). NCBI lineage: Eukaryota > Metazoa > Arthropoda > Insecta > Hemiptera > Miridae > Apolygus > Apolygus lucorum. The sequence goes on from CM019167.2 coordinate 28,343,643, forward strand.
AATTTTTTCTTCCGATATCAATATTTTCCTTTCGATATTCGATAATATCGCAAGAAAAATAGCGATGTTCTTGATATTTGATTTTTTCAAGAATCAGTTCTGAATCCTTGTACTTTTGCTCTAGTACTTTTTTCTCCTCCGAGTGTGCTATAGGAATTGATGCAAATGTAATTACTTCATGCAATAACACTGCATTAAGGTTAGTTTCGGAATAAGCCCCATTGAGAGGAAACCTATTCAAGTTCAAAGCACTCCATGTTCCCTTGACCATCTCTACAATTTACAAAAGCCCCTCTTTGGAGAGAACTGAGTGAACTATCTCTCTTTCTCTCGATACCAGTACCCTGAATATCTCAGCAATTCAGCTGCATCTCTTGAAAAGCAAGTTGAATCATGATCAGAACATGTTATAACCTGTGCACTATTATTCAGCTAGGCATCCTGACTTATCAGAAAATCAAGTAAACGACGAGTTATAACATGATTTTGGGCATCCTTACGCTTCTTCTTCTTCAAAAATATCCCACCCTCGATCGATGCACATATCGGAATTATTCTAATAAAACAAATAGATTTGTATGAAACTCTGTTTTGACAGAGATGAGATGGCCTATTGCTTTCGAAGTCACTTGTGAGTGGTTGTATTAATCTACTCGACAATATCGATTAAACGAGTCGCCAATCATAGAGTTGGTCCTTAGAAAGAGGCTTTGACGTGTTGAGCTATTACAGGACTCTGAAACTCCACTCCGTCTGGTTCCTTGATCCCTAGTACCTGGCACGTCTTTCAGCTTGAACTAGGCTTGAACGGCACGATACTCCAAAGTATCGATACTCCTTTCGATCCGATATTTCTCAGGAAGTATCGTTACTCGATATCTTTTCGATACCGATATTATAAAATATCGATACTTCGATAATATCGACTCAAAGTATCGATACCACCGATATTTCTAATTAACCCACCGATGATTTTTCAATCCAAATAAAAACCCTATTAATTGAGAAAATGCAATATATTTCTTTAAACAATAATTAAAAATTTAATAAAAGTGAATGTCAATTAAAATGTAATAAAAGCCAATGATTTTAAATTCAATAAAAATGAATAATCTTTTTTTTTTCATATAATCATTTTATTTCGATTCCAATTCTTATTTACAAGAAATCTCTTTTCAATGAAATGATGTTTTCCTTCCACTAGAAGTCGAAAGGATCGAGTAATAAATCAGTTACAATACAAATTATACTATTTATTATTCGAAAAAACCCGTTCACGCCTGACTGATGTCGCCATCACGATTCATATTTTGAATGCCTCCCTCTTCTTGTAAGTTCGAGAAAACGGGTTTAAATTCCTTCCAAACTCACTTTGGATATTGATACTATTTTGAGGCTATCGTGGCGATATATCGTTTCAATTGATAGTATTCTGAGTCTATTTTGAGTGTTATTCTGTGGCAGAAAACATATGGTATTATTTTCTAGTTACTTATTCGGTATTTTTTCACCAATTTACTTTGGCAAAATTTTTGATAATATCGTCAAGAAAGTATCGATACCTCCGATATTTTAGGCAAAAGTATCGATACCAATATATTGGTTTGAGTTTTGCATGAAAAGTATCGATATAAATATCGGTATCGATACCAAAAAAGTATCGATACTCCGTATATCGGTGGTATCGTGCCGTCCCTAGCTTGAACTCAACCTGGAAGTCGAGTTGCCAGCCGGTATCAGCTATGGGCTGCCATGATTTCTCAAACTGCCATTCAATATTTCCATTCAGAAACCTAAGAGACTCGTTATTGGTCCAATAAATAATAACAGCTCCTCTGGTGAATGTTCCATTGTGCACTGAAGTGACTCAAAACTCAACAGCTCGATCTGTGAAAGTGTTAAATTACGATGAGAAAACAAAGTGAAACGGACGGCCCTGATCCCCATCGGGGCTCAGTCGAACCTTGAAATGAAAAGTTTGGAAGTAACCTAGTTAAGGGATTTCATTAATGATGAATGCTAATCCGTTGCGGAGTAGTAACTCCTACCTCCCTCTCCTCGAAACTCCCTCGACGATCCTCAATTCTCCTCCTACTCATCTCTTTCCGCTTCATGCCAACGTCCACTTTTCTTCACGGTTTCACAACAGAAGGCGACCGTCTTATATTATATTATTCTCCATCGTTAACTCCAACGTTTTCCGAGTTCGGCCTCCTGAGTTGACGTTGAAACTTTCAGATGAACTAATTAAAATTAGTTTTTCTCACCCCCGCGAAGCTAAATTTTTCCCTTCCCTCAGTATTTATGCAGTTCAATGAACTTATAATGTTGATTCTTGATTCATGCCTTTGTCCCCAATGATAATGTTGAACTAACTTGTCCGAGTGCTGTTTCAATAAAAATCAAATAACATATTTTTATTCGTATTTACAAAAAGCTCTTTGAGGTCAAATACATGAAAAGATTGGATACTGTCCATATAAGTTCATAAAATAATCAACCATTGATTTTCTGGCATGTTTGTTAAGCCTGTCAACCGATACTAAACATTGCTTTGCTTTATTTCTTTCGAGTCGGCCAAGGTAGCGGAAGCTTTTCACTTTTCTAGGTTGAAAAAAGAAAGTTCAATCAAATCAAAATTTTCACTCGCGTTTTACGTTTCAGACCTTCCTGAACAATTTTGGTTCCGTGTCTGTGTGACTATCATGAAATCTTTGTAACGAGGATAACTATACGAAGACGGTTCCCTATGAGAATCATCACCCCCCTGACTATAGTAGCTGCTGCGCACGCGCAAGCGTGATTTCCTTGTGACAGCCATAACTTCCACATTTTCAATCCGATTTCGATGAAATTTTCAGGGATCATACGGTATGGGTGTAAATGGTCTCCTATGAAAATCACGGCCCCCAAATAGATAGTAGCCTCCACGCTTGCGCATGCGTAAAATCCTTGTAACATCTATAACACCTATATTGTTCATCCAAATTTGATGAAAGTATGTAGGATTGTTCTACCTAATTGACGTGTAGATGGTTCCCTACGAAAATCATTGCCCCAGACTGATGAATTCCTTGTAACAGCCATAACTCCTACATTTCACATCCGATTTCGACGACTTTTTTTTCAAGGATCATGCGGATTGGGGTGTAGATGGCCCCCTATAAAGGTAGTGGAAGGTACTTGGAGATTGATGTTTTGAGAAAACAGTACTATGCGTCGGATCATCTATACAATCGGGTTATGGATACTAGGGGGCTATGTGCCACACCCATTCGGCAGACATTTTTCGTTATTTCTTCACATAAACACTGACATGGGAGGGGGTCAGCTGTGGCCGCGCTCGTTACGGCATGTGTCTTTTAGCGACGTGTCTCGAACCGGTTACTGCGGGCAAGCCGTGAGTTCGAGGTTCGCCGCGGCGGCGTATGGGAAGTCATGAGCGAAATCATCAGAACAAATTCCGATCTTCCCTTTGGAAGACAGCTCGATGACGTCCGCGACGCTACGATTGGCAGTCGGACGAAAATCCAACCTGAAATAGTGGTTTACTTAACTTAAGTTTTTTTTACGATGACAATAACATGGCATACAATAGAATGTTATTACGATGGCATATTTCTATTTAACGTACGTTTAATCCGAACCTAACAGTATATACTAACATACATCAAAAGTACATACTTTCATCTTAGGATTCTCAATCAATTATTTTGATAACAACGACCTACTTCCGTTGAGATGACTCAACGGAGGACGTATCAACAAGTATGATAGAGATGATTCACGGCAAGCAGTGTCAGAGCTAAAAGAAGTGGAACCCAACAACATCAGGGTTATGGCTGCGACCTTGTCGTGGCGCGGAGTGTGGTGCGGGAAAAGTGCCATGGAGTTGCGCGAGTTGGGCATCTCAGTAGGTGTACTCCGTGGTGTCACCCGACGCGTACTGCTCGGCTCATATTTAAACTGGTGGTCATTTTATAGAGGCACTTCCCTTCATCCTTCTCTCCCACCCCCACCTTCCTCATCATCCCTCATCCCTAGGGCCGGCGTCGGGTGAGTCCTGGGCGTCCTCCCCATTATATTTGATTTATTTATTTATTTTGTTTTATGGCGTGCCCCCTCCGTCAAATAGACCTTTAGTCTTTGAGGGGAGATTTAGGAAAAAAATAAAAATAAAAAAATATAAAAAAATAATAATAAGACTAGGTACTAGGTTCAGGTACAGCTTTGGTTAAGGGTAGTTATAAATTTTTACCTTTCATTATGATTTCCCATAGTTTTGTAAGTAGATGTATGGTTGAATTTCATTTCAGCTTCAGCTACATATGTACGTCTATTGGCCCAAGCAGAGCGGTCCTCCTAAACCGCACCCGTTGTTGACAGTGTCCTGAAGATGCCCTTGGGCGAAAGCTAGCTTGACATGCAAAATAAACAACATAAGCACATACTGCGGATCCGCCGCAATTTATCCTCCCCTCACCAATAACCTTGTCGACAAGAAGGCAACAAACTATGAATACAAACATTGTATCTACATCCTTCTTTTTCGAATTACTTAATCTACTCCTTACTTCTTGGATCCCATCTACTTGTACCTTCAGCATTCTCAAAGTCTTCTTCGCATTTTCTTCGTCCATCTTCTCATCTTCCACGTCACTCCGTATTCCCTCTAACATTTCTCCAATCTCTTCTTTATTCAGTTCTATTTTTGGATTCATCGTCGTGGTCTCGATTTAAGTCTGCTACCAGTTTTGTCGTCGACAAAATTCTATTTACTTCTCTGCCTGTACCAACTTCCTTAACTCTTACAACTCACTCAACTCTCTTACAACTCTACTTCCTAATTCTCTTCCCATTCCAGCTCATTCGTTACTCATTCTTTTCATTCTAGTCTTTCTCTTTAAATATTCTTATAAAAGTAAACTCGTCTTTATCGTTAAGCACCAATGAATTAATTGCCAATTTATTTCGAATCCAAAACGTTGAAGAACTGGAATTAAAACATTTGGTTTAAACTAATAATGTTTCGAAGTATAATAACAACTCGTCGAATCTGACGACAACTAGTCAATTGTTCCACATGAACAATACTTCCTGCATGGAGGAATTACTTCTTAAGGCTACTTGGATGGAGAGACATCTATTTATTCATTGTCTTATTCTACCACTGTGCACTTAATCCCACGAATTGCTCATGCCCATGATAATTATGATGTGGTCGTACCAGGCGCTGTACATAGAGCCTTCGTTGACTAGTGAATTGTGATATTCGCGGTTTCGATTAACAAACTTAATCATACAAACTCAGGTTTCCCGAGGGTTTCTAACTTCACCCACGTACATACGAGTACCTTTCAAAACGAGTTTGACCAACCACCCTAATAACTGTCTGGCAGTACCACGAAAATATACCAATTGACTCTATGAATTATTTATTATTTTCATGGATTATATACCTAACTGTAAAGTTATTGTTTACATAATTTTGCAATAGATACTAGTTAAAAATCACTATAAATGTGGAACAGTTTATCCCAAAAGTTAACACCTAGTCCCAATGTAGGAGGATGCATGTAAATTATAATTTCTATAAACTTTACGAAATATAGACGTGTATTGTCAATGGAGGCTCATTTCAGCGTTCCTCCACTAGTTCCTAAAAAACACTTTATCTCAATCCCCAATGAAGGATAGCATTTAAACTAAATTTCAGAGGAAATAGGTAGTTTTGACGCAAAACTTGGCTGCAGGTGGTATTTTAAAAATGTTTTTCATGTTCCCCTTAGTGATGTACATTTACAAACCATATCCAACGAAGATAGTGAGTTGACCTGACAGAATATTTTAGTTCGGTTCAAGGAAAGTATTGTGAGAGGTCGGGCCGATTCCATTTTTTAAAAAGCGGCGAAAGCGCCTTATTTAACGACCGCCTTGTGTTATAAACGTGACTGCAAGAAAATGCACCTGAATTATTACGTTCCTGACGTTCCTTTTCTAGCCGCGTAATGCGCCGGAGGAATGCAGGGGATGAGCTGGGAAACTACAAGAGAGCGAGGAAATGAGAGTTGTAAAAAAAGCCTCAAGTTGGACTGGTGAGTTTTCTCATGGTAAATTCACTGCTTGACCTTAATATCTTATAAAGTTTACCCAGAAAATTTAGAAGGGAATCCAGTAATTCAGTGCTCGTTTATATTTGCACATTACTTACTGAATAAACTTCTTCTATTATTAATTGGGGCTGCGTGGTGTCCGACCACAACAATAAGAAGAAATTATGCCCAAGTCGAATCGACCATAAGCATGTACTACAGGTTTGAATAACCGTTTCCCATTAGCTATGCATTGATTGAGACGGACTTGCGATCGAATTTTCCACGAAATTGTTCGCGAAGCTCTTTTTGCTCATCTTGTGATAGTTACGAATGCAAAAAAATTGATTTTATGAAAGTATTCGAATATTTAATGTTTGCCGCTAGGGAAGAAACTCCAAAATTTTGAAACGCAGTCAACGGAGTTCACCTACCCAAAAACTGGTAGGTACCTCTGTTAGGTCGTAAATTAGAGACAATAGGGTGTGCGGATGGGTCGGAAAAACTGTTTATTGTTATTTTTATTCTAAACCGCGACCTTCTTGCGTGAGAAGACCTATTTCTATGATTTTTCAAAGTTTCGAATTTGTATGACGTCACAGTGGGATCCCGCCCAGGCGGGAGGGGCGCGGGACGTCAGAATAATTCGAAACTTTGAAAAATCATAGAAAAAGATCTTATCGATTCGATGAAATTTTCAGGGATTGTGTGGATTGTTGTGTAAATGGTCCCCTATGAGGGCAGTAAGGTACTTAGAGATTAATGTTTTCAGATTAGCTACTATGCATCAGATCATCAATACCACCGGGTTAGCTTCCACACGAGGAAGCTATGTGGTTAACCCAGATTTTTTCCAACTTCTCGTTTATAACTCATGAAAATCCAATGAACAGATAAAACAGATAAAAAAACAGAACAGAAACAGAACAATTGTTGCAATAAGCGATCTGTTTTATCTATTGGATAACAGATCAAATGTTGCAATATGCGTCTAGTCAAAATGTGGAATGAGACCATTATTATGAGTGGTCATGATTTCTACACAATCAAATTTCAGCAGTATTAAACTTGGAATAATACCATAATATCACGAGATTTTATGGGTGATTATTTGGAAGATCGAAAAAAAAAAAAACTTTGCCTGTGCTTACCCCAGTTGCTTACGACGGTTTGCCTGTGCGAACCCCAAACACGAGGGAGTTCAATCATCCCCTGCGCAACTATTTGATTCTCTCCTCCAGACCGTGTTCTTCCAGTTAGGCCACAACTAACATTCTCTCAACGTACCTAGTGCTTGAACCTCCAAATTTTCTCTCAGCTGAACTCAGGAAATACAGCGGGGACTCCATCTTGATATGAAAACGTTGGAAAAGTAACCGTCTCCGCACAGAAAGTGTATCCTTGCCTTGCAAAAATTCTTTAAGTGGTTCGATCTTCGGTGAGGCGTTCACTCAAATCCGGGAAACAATTTTCTGGTTTAGTTTCGTGGTTTAGCATCGTCAAGATAAACGGCCTGACTACCGTCCTCGGGCCACCACTCAATTGTATTTCCCTTCGTTCCCCTAATGAACTATTTACGGTGACTCCTATTGTATCATCTCGAATTCCCCTAGTTTTCTTCCTTTCCAGATGACTGCAAAATAAGGGGAAATAACAGACGTTTAAAAATAAATAGGCACGTGACAAAACATTGCTGTAAATTACAGTAACTTCAGTATTATGTTGCAAAATGAGTAGTAATCAAACAATCGACAAACGGAGTGTAAATACTTGATAGAGTATACGCACTTACTATCGTCTCACGAGTGAGAAAAACGTAGAACGTAAGATATTTTTTTTTTTTTTTTTTTTTTTTTTTTTTACAGAGGAAGAGAGAGAATGAATGAATGAATGATGGATTTTATTTTTTAAAAAATTGGGGGAGGTTAGGACCGAGTGATCCTCTCTTCCACCTCCCTTGGCAACATCAGATAAATACAATCCTCGATTAATCGTAATATACAATTGAAATTTATAACATAAACATCACTTGATGCACAAAAAAAATACAAAATGCAAAAATAATAGAACACTTCTAAATATTTTGTAAAAAAGAAATTTTACAGTATTTATCTAGTTAGTTATTTGATAAACGTAAATTACTATTGTTCGTAAGTTTTTAGGAGTATTTCTTTATACACATTGCGGAATCGGAGAACGGTTTCGCTCATATCAAACAGATCTTATTGAGTTATTCAAATCAATTGATTGTAGCATGAAAGATTTACTGAAGAGTATCGTGTTATGTCTAGGTATTTGTATAGTGGTGGTAGCGTTACGGGTTGAAATATTATGGATGACGGAGAGATATTTAAATTGATCGTAGAGGTAAGTTGGTTTGTGAAACTTTAATATTTTAAATAACCTTGTGACTACGGCAAGTTTTTTCCTTTCGGCAATTTTGAGCTAGCCTAGTTTGATGAAAACGGGGGTGACGTGGGCATCCAGCTTTATCCTACATGCAAATCGGACCACACAATTAAGGCTTTTTGCAATTTATTCGTTAGGTCGCAGTAAGCGAGTGGGGCATACTCGAAATACGGTGTGAGCAGGGACTGCGCTAGCTGGACCGTCACGTATGGAGGAAAGTCAAAGGCAACCCTCCGTAATTGTTACAGCCCCCTATACACTTTTTTGCAGATTTCTTTCACATGTACGTTCCAATTCAAGGTATCCGTCATACAAATACCAAGATTTTTGAACTCATGCACGATCTCTAGCGCGGCATCTTCTATCACGAATGGTGTCAGTACAGTCGAATTGACATTAGCAATAAACTTATTGTTACCAATAAACATGGCCTTACTTTTCAATGCATTTATGGCCATCCCATTGTAAAATTTCCAAACCATTGGAAAATCCCTGAAACATAACCTACCCAAGGTAGTTCAGCGGCGAGAACAATGGGCGGGGCTGACAAGGTTGGGTTCCGTTCGAGGGGTTAATTTAATTTTGTAGAGAGCAGAAATTTCTGAAAATTAGGCGCCACTCCTCAAAAAAATTAATTACCACTATCTAAGTGGCAACCTTACCTATTCAGTTGAGGAGGAACTGGATACAAATAGCAGGTTTTTGAAGACACATGAGGAAGGGGGAACCTGATAATTGTCACTCCACTACTCCTTGGCCCTAGCCTAAACTTAACTAACTAGCCCTAATTTCCTAAAAGTACCTATTAGTCTATCAACTAATTAAAACTACTTGGCCGCAGGAGAGATCCAGTTCCCAAATTGTTTTTATCGTCAGGCAAAAATGGCAATTTCGCAGGTCTACCCAGAAGTATTTTTTTTTTTTTTTTTTTTTTTTTTACGGAAGTGGGGAAACTCTTTAAGAGCGAAGGGGAAGTTCACCCCAACAGTGTTGGACTCCCCATGAATTAGGGCTACCAACTAAAACCCCACTCCCTCTGCTTAGGACTCACCCCGGGACCACTTGTACAGTATTACTTCAGGGTGAGCCCTTTTTTTGTGCCAAATGGCTGCTCCTACTTCTGGTCTCCTTCAATTGTATTCCTCATCTTCTTCCTCCCATCTTCCATCCAGCTTTTTTGCTTTGAGGACTGATGTGACGAATACTGCCATTGCGTCCCAGCTCGACTTGTTCTTAATCATCTCATGTATGATTGTCTGTGGACGCAATGTTCCAATGACCTCCTCAGCACACCCCCTCATACCCTCCCATTGAGGACATGTGAAGAAGGTGTGGCAGACATCATCCTCCTCTATCCCACAGTATCTGCACTCTGGGTCAGTGACTTTCCCGATCTTTACTAGGAAGGAGCGGAAGTATCCATGCCCTGAGAGGAATTGAGTCAGGTAATAGTTCACCTCTCCGTGTTTTCTCTCCAACCAAGACTTTAGATCGTCGATTATGAGGGCTGTCCACCTTCCACGGGTTTCACAGACAAGGTCTGCTTGCCACCTACGGATGGTCTCCTCCCGCTCTTCCCTCTTTACTATGGTAATTGTCTCTGCCTTCCTCATTCTTATTCCTTTGCGCTCCAGTGCCTGGTGGTATATTGGGATAGTTCCCGCTATCACTTGTGATGCTGGACCTGAGACAGTTCTAAATGCACTACTGATTCTCAGAGCTCCTCTCCTCTGTACAGCTTCCATACGTGCCCGGTACTTTTGGTACCTAAGGGAGTCTGCCCACACTTCTGCTCCATACAGCATAATTGAATCTGCAGTTCGTATAAGGAGTCTCCTCTTAGCGGGTGATGGGCCCCCTAGATTTGCCATCAGTCGGCTCAGCTTATTTACAATACCTGCAGCCTTATCTGCTGCTCCACTGATGTGCCTCCAGAAGCTTAGTTTCCCGTCCAGCATCACACCAAGGTAGCGAATGGCTGGAGAGGTGATGATTTCCTGTCCATCCACATTCATAGGTATAGATCTCTCAATTCTCGCTGTGGTTAGCAGTACAATTTCCGTTTTTTGGATCGCCAGTGACAGTGTGTGTGCTTCCATCCACTCCATCACTCTGCGCATTGCCTGATTCAGCTTAAACTGGAGGTGTTCCATCCTTCGAGCTCTTATCACCACCACCAAGTCATCAGCGTAGCCAATCAGTGTAATTCCTTCGGGCATCTCTACCCGAAGAATCCCATCATAGTTGATGTTCCACAGATCGGCTCCCAAGACTGAACCTTGTGCCGCTCCCGAGGTAATTCTTCTCTTTTTGATGCCCTCTTTTGTATCATAAATCAGCCAACGGTCAGCTAGGTAGTTCTGCAGGACTCGTAAGAGGTATGATGGAACATGAAACTGAACCATCAAAGCTTCCAAGATGTCTTTCCATCTGGCAGAATGGTCTACCCAGAAGTATAGAAGATTAGAATAGGAAAAGAAAAAGATCCCATTCATAGGATATTTCACAAAATTCCAGCTGCGTCAATATCAAAAAGGAAACCTCTTCCAATAATACGCAGAGAGAGAAAAAAACGTTTTTCAATGAGCCCAGAGGGCGAATAATACATGAGGATTTCAAATCCGGTTTGCCGAATATCTCAAAAATCGTATACCGCGAGAAGAAAACCTGCAGTGCAGTGCCGTGGACTGGCCTCCCAAGGAGCCTACACTTCGACTAATTATTAGACGATTACCAGGAAGAGATGTACCGTGATGGGAGAAGGAAGTGGGGAACAGTTGGCCGGCGAGTGGCTTATCGGACTGCCGATTAAGAGAACAGAGGTCGAAGACAGGTACTATTTGTTTATGTTCAAAGTAACACCATGCTAACTGCACCACTCGTCTAAGCGTTGCGGGTCAGAATTTACCTTACTGATGGAACTGTTCAATTCCGCTATTGTACATGACAGCTGAATGTCGGCGTACATCATATGACTTCAATATTGCAATACACTTGGCAAACAATTAACAAAAATCACGAAAAGGAGCCCCGATAATACAGACCCTTGAGGGATGCCTATTGTTACGTCACGCCATGCGGAAAGCAAACTGTCTGGAGCCCTTGTATCTGCAAGCGACCGGATAGGTATGAAGAGAACCATTTGTGGTGATAAACCGAGGAATTTGAGTACCGATAGCAAAATATCGTGCCGGATTAGGTCGAAGGCTCTACTAAAATCGATGCCGACAAATATGGTGATTTTTCGGTGGTCAATTGCAGACCTCACATCGTCAAGGACTTTTATAAGAGCAGTTTTCGCGCTATAGCCCTCCTTATATGCCGACTGCCTATCATTTGTGATACTCTAAAGAATTAGAACTCTAAGTCCGTAGAAAATAAAAATGGATTCGTGTTCACTGGAAGCCCGTGCAGGTGATAGAAAGAAAGGACTCACAAGTTTCAAGGAGAAACTTATATTAACAAGAATTACACTTTACAAGTTGAAACTCAAGACTTTCTTAATTCTATGCAACAACATACTATTATAGACATCAAGACATAGAGGGGGTACATTATGTGGTGGGGTGGAATGATAATTTCGGGAAAGGTCGATGTGGCAGTTGAGCTATCGGTTTGACCTCCTGGGGCCCGACGGCTTTACAATAAGGGAGGATAAGATAGTATGTGATTCCCTAGGAAACTAGGTTTTGAGCTTCAGTTTGATGACAAGTACGTCAAGATAAAGATACCAACCCATTCGTACAGAATTGAGCTGGAAACAATGACCGCGACTTTGTTTGTAAAAGCAGATATAGACAAGGCTGACATACTTTTCGTATTGAGTCATGGATATGAAAATACCGTCTGGAAAAATCCTCAAGTTGATCAGGCTTGTAGGAAATTATTCAGAAAGGCTTTCCATTGGAAACAATTAATTATTAATAAATCCCAAGTATATCACACATTGATTAAATTATTCGTAAATACATAACTATTCAACTCCAGGTAAATTATCTTATCGAAAACTTTACCTGGAGCACAAAGCAGGTTGATGGCTTTAAATTCATTTACGGCTTTAGGGTTCGCCACTTTCTTCAAAGGCATGACAATTGCTTTTTTCCATTGCGTAGGATAGGTGCCAAATTCTAGACACTTGTTGTAAATATGACACAAAGCAGGCGTAATAACATCCACGAGGATATGGAGAACATCGATTGATAACACAGGTACACGAAAAAAAAAAATTTCAACTGCCTCGAATATTATGACTGATTTTTATGTTTTTTGGTGCGCTGAATCCAAATCTGGTAGCCATTTAGCTCCATCTCGTACAGATTTTTTGCTACATTGGGTTATCCCTAGTCACTGGGTTATAAATAAGGCTCATTTCACTATGGCAAGCACTAGCAAAGATTTATTGCAATATTCCGTAAATCGAATTCTCGTAAATAGAAACAGAAGAAAACAACGCAGTTCACATGAAAATTCAAAGAATCTTTTTGTGGGCCCGTTTCTTCTTCCCCTGAATGCTCCTCTTGGTGCGTTGCTTGGCACATTTTTCATCAGGGGTTTCCCGTGGCAGCAACCAGCAGAAATCGGCCATCACATTAGAGTTCCATCTTCCTTGGTACCTTCTCTCTGTGTCCTTGATGTCCTGGTGGAACCGCTCACCCTGCTCTTCACTGTACGCCCCCAGGTTTTCGGGAAAGTATTTGACATGGGAGTGCATGTAATGCACTTTCAGGCTCATATTACAGCCTTGTTCTTTGAAGGCAGTAAGCATCCAGCAAGGAACTGAAATATGACAGGAACAGGCATGTCGCGACCGGCGTGTTTGAGCGGCCCAAGGGGGCGAGGCTTAGGCATACTGGATAGAACATGCACTAGCGCGAGTACTGGATTGAACATCGCTCAGTTTAATGTTTAAAATGAATACGAAACCTCTCAAAATATCATGAGGGAGTGTTTCAAGCATTACAACCTTCATTTTGGGCCTAATAAGCACTCACGTACTTTATTCTCCTTGACATTCGCCACTGTCAATTCAGCACGAGCCGGAAAAATAGAGTTATGTAGGACAAACCTCTTGTTCCCTACGAGAATTTAAGGGTTGGACTTACGATCAATCAGAAACACGAGTGTGAATCACAAAAGAGGCCAAATCTTCGTTTAAATTTTGGCTGACCGAAATACGATCGATGTTTTTCTTCAAGTTGGTGGTAACAATGACAAAGCCGTAGTCTTTACAGACGAGTTATCTATATAGAAAAAAATAAACCTTTGTGTAATAATTTGCAGCGTTTAGGATTTGTGATGCATTTACCAGCACCTTACATCGTTGATTGGAACGAATCGTTCATCTATATCTTTTCTAGTTCTTGTGTAATTTGAGTATCGAAACAAGAAAGCTCATTAAAGAGTGAGCAAATTTCATCAAAGTTAGATAGGGAATGAGTTGGCGTGAGGTGTTGGCGTGATGAGGTAGTTACGGGGCCTTCCTCCATTTTTTATATTGCAGTCCCACTGTTTTGTTTTCTGGGTGGTTAGACTCCCTTCAGGGGCGTTTGAATGGCTTCTCTAAACGCTAGAGATTAAATTAAAAGACAATCTCTGAAGGAGGCGGGGTCTGAGGAGGGAAGTGATTAGAAGTTTAGAACTGGTCGGTAGAGGCTCTGCTATCGGTTGGCTCCTGTGGTGGCTGGTCGAGGGAGAGGGTAATGCTGGGCTTACTTGCGGTTAATTGATCCCTTGGGTGAACACTGCTCATTAGATCCCCTCATCAACCGACTCGCAGCTACGATCAGGTATTACGGGTGTGTGGAGGGAGAACGGCTTGCTGGCGGGGAACACAAATCCATGGACGTAATATAAACCTCCACTATCTTATCTATAAGCAGAATAGACCGCCTGAACAGCGGCTTCTCAAACCGTTATGGGAGTTTCTATAGATGCAACAATATTGAACTTGAGCAATAGTTTGGTTAACACGAATGAGAATCTAAATGTGATCCTACAGAGGGAAGGAAACAATAAGCTGTTTTCAAGGTTTTCAGCGGTTGATCTGCAGAACTAAGCTGACTATACAGGGTGTCTACAAAACAGGTCTCATTCCCTCAAGGGATCGATTCTTCAACTAGTTTATAACAAAAAATGTCTCATAGAAATTTTCGGTTAAACCCTTCATTTCCGAGTTATTTTAAAGTTTTTTTTTCGTGATTTTGCCCTTATGTCATTCAATTGGTGATAACTCCATTAATTTCCTGTAGCAATTACAATTTGAGGATACCGTTGGAAATAAAATTAAATTTCCTATCTCCCGGATACAAAATCATTTTTTTCAGTTGAATTTTACGGGGAATAAAGCATCTTAAAAAGTGAACTTAGTAACTTTATTTAATAGCCCATAATTTCCATATAATTCGAAATAATAAACTGTTGCCGGAAAACCTAAAAACTGCGACAGAATCTTAGCTTTCCAACGGTTTAATAAAAAAATATTTTATAATCGAATTTGAGGGAGACATTTCTGTTTGAACGCGGAATAAAGTGCATTTTGGTTTATTATTTTCAAAAATGAACCTTTGGAACCGACCAAGAAAAAAAATTTTTAAACACCCCCTTATTTATAGAATTTTATTTAAGATTTTATAGAATTTTTAGAACTTTGCAGAAGAGTGATCTATATAGAAAAATAATAAACCATTGTGTAATAATTTGCAGCGTTTTCTCAACGAAATCGACGGTGTGACGGGGGGACTCCGGGGCCTTTACTGCCGCCGCTCCTCCCGAGCACCGAGACATTCGAACTACTTTCTACGAAATTGAGGATTCGCATTTGTTGTTGGCAGACCTTGGGAAGAACAGGCTAAGATATTGAAGTTTTCTAAGGAGCTCCACTCCTAATTGGTCTTGGATTTTACTAAGTTTTTCAAGGACACAAGGCGACCATCCCAAGTGTTCTACATCTCGTCAAATAAGAACTTGGTGCCTCCATGCAGTTTCGATTCCAGTTCGTTCCTATATTTAAATTTAATAATTACGACTGAGAACAGGGGGCTCATCGGAGCAGGTGAAGTCACAAGCCAGCTTAGGCCTGCTTGACCTAGTTTTTCCAAGCTCCTCTCCCAAAGTCGTTCTCCCAATTAGTTTGCGGTAGTGTGGCACCAGTATGGTTTATGCCACAAAGTTATCTTTTATTATAACAGTATTTTATTTGTTAGAAATTATTCAATCATAGCCTTGTCTTTGGTATTCATAGCATAGAATCGGTTTCTGAACTCCGCCTTCAAAATTGTACAGAACACTAATGTCACGCCGAATAAGTATGTTACTTGCTATGGGTTGTGAAACATTTTCCTAAGATTATATATTACAACTTATATGAACTTTTTATGCGTATAAAAGTAAATTATGTAGGAATGTGACAAGTACAAACACATGGGGGTATGTGCCATTTGGAAACTGGTACCTCAAGCATCATCACGTTGTGGCACTTCCAGGTACCTAATGTAAAAAAACTGAAACTCCGTGTAGGTATTCAAACGCGGTTAATTCAAAAGTTTGGGGACCACTATTTGAGATGAAGCTCGAGTTTCCAAGCTAAATTCCTTTCAAGATTGGAGAAATAAGAATTTGGTTTAGGATGATTAGTGGTTCAATGGGAACAACACCTACTTCGTCTGAGTGTTGTTGATTTTGTGTTTTCTACGTAGTTCAATATGTTCATTGTTTGTGACTAATTTAGTGTTCTTATTCAGTTGACGTAGCATATTGCTTCCGAGTCTACCAAGGTAGCGGAAGCTTTGTTTTCACTTTTCAAGGACGAAAAAAAAAGTTCTCCAAAATCAAAATTTCCACTCGCGTTTTGCGTTTTAGACCTTTCTGAACAATTTTGGTTCCGTGTCTGTGTGTCTGTGTGTCTGTCTGTCTGTCTGTCTGTCTGTCTGTCTGTCATGAATTCCTTGTAACGCGCATAACTATACGAAGTTATTGTCCGATTTCGATGAAATTTTCAGGGATTGTGCGGGTTGGTGTGTAGACGGTCCCCTATGAAAATCATCATCCCCGGACTGATAGAAGCGACTGCGCATGCGCAAACGTGAATTCCTTGTAACGGCCATAACTTCTACATTTTCCATCCGATTTCGATGAAATTTTCAGGGATGTTACAGACTAGTATTTAGATGTTTCCCCATGAAAATCATCCCCTTCGGACTGATAGTAGCCACTGCGCATGCGCAAACTAGAATTTCCACGTCCAGAGAGCGTTTCGGCCAGCGGATGGCACAGCGGAGAACCTTACAGTTCTCCAAACTGTCATCTCGCTGGCCCGTATTAAACGCCGGCAACTCCATCTCGCCGCTCTGGACGTCGCTAAGGCCTTTGACACAGTCAGTCACCTTGCCCTGACCGATTGCCTTCGTGGTGTCGGGGTCCCATCTCGATTAATTGAGTATGTGGCCTGTCTGTACCATGAAGGCGTGACGGTCCTCGAGGCAGGGGGCGAGGTATCAAGGGATATACGGATCGGGCGTGGGGTACGCCAGGGGGATCCCCTATCGCCACTCCTCTTCAACCTGGTCGTGGATACGGCCTTGGGTAAGCTGCCCACTGAAGTAGGGTTTGATCTCGCCCCTGGGGTGCGAGTAGGAGCATTGGCTTTTGCCGATGATGTTATCCTACTCGCAGAAACCCGTGAGGGCTTGCAGATCGCCCTCAATGCATTTGCTAAGCAGCTAGCCAGGTGTGGACTCGTGGTTAACCCCGATAAGTGTGGGTCGGTCTCCTTGGTCCCGTCGGGTCGCCAGCATAAGGTGAAAGTTGTGGATGGGGGTTTTGTCATAGGACAATCCCCCATTCCATCTCGATCCGTGCTGGAGGTTTGGCGGTACCTTGGAGTCGACTTCATGGGGGTGGCCACCATTACAACCAGCCGTGTGGACCTTGGTAGAGCGCTAGCTCGCGTTACCAAGGCTCCATTGAAGCCACAGCAGAAGCTGCGCCTCCTCCGCACGTACTTACTGCCAAAGCTGACCTATGGTTTAGTCTTTGGCAGGCTTACGGCGGGGAGGCTGCAAGAACTAGATCGAGAAATCCGCTCTGCTGTGCGCTCTTGGCTGAGGTTCCCACCTGGTGTCCCAAGTGCCTATTTTCACGCACCGGTCAAATCCGGTGGGCTTGGCATTGTGTCTCTCTCGGCATGTATCCCTTCCCTGCGCCGCCAGCGCCTGCTAGCCCTTCAAGGGTCGAGCTGGGAGGTCGCCCGTGCGGCTGCTGATCTTGATTTTGTCAGGCAGCAGTTAGCATGGTGCGACCGAGCAACACCATCTGCTCCAAAACCCAGCTCGTCTGCTGAGTTTGCTGCTGCCCTGCATGAGTCAGTAGATGGTAAAGAACTCCGACAGTGCTCCGAAAGCCTTGTCTCATCCCAATGGGTAGATTGGGCTTCGGAGGGCATTGGGGCCCGTGACTACCGACACTTTCACGCCGTCCGCATGGCAACTCTGCCAACTGCGGTACGGTGTTCGAGAGGTACCTAGTCGCGGGACAACCTTACCCCTTTGCCGTGCCTGTCGGAGTGGAAATGAACATCTTTATCATGTAGTGCAGCAGTGTCCTCGGACTCATGGGGGCCGTATTCTACGTCATGATGCGGTCGCCAAGCAGATAGCAGGTGCTTTGTCATCTAGCGGCTGGGATGTTGAGAGGGAGAGACTGTATCACATGCCAAGTGACCAGGGTAAGAAGCCCGACATCGTTGCCGTCAAGCCCGACCAGTCTTGCATTATCCTGGATGTCCAAGTCAGATGTCAATGGCAGCTTGGACATGGAGCAGACTTGGCGGGCTAAGATAAGAAAGTATGATAGAGATGATTTACGGCAAGCGGTGTCGGAGCTAAAAGGAGTGGCACCCAACAACATCAGGGTGATGGCTGCAACCTTGTCATGGCGCGGTGTGTGGTGCGGGAAAAGTGCCACGGAGTTGCGCGAGTTGGGCATCTCAGTAGGCGTACTCCGTGGTATCACCACCCGTGTCCTGCTCGGCTCGTATTTGAACTGGTGGTCGTTTTACAGAGGCACTTCCCTTCATCCATCTCTCCCACCCCCACCTTCCTCATCTTCCCTCATCCCTAGGGCCGGCGTCGGGTGAGTCCTGGGCGTCCTCCCCATTAGTTTATTTATTTATTTATTTTATTTTTTTATGGCGTGCCCCCTCCGTCAAAAAAGACATTTTGTCTTTGAGGGGAGTTCTTAAAAAAAAAAAAAAAAAAAAAAAAAAAAAATAACGGCCATAACTTCTACATTTTCAATCCGATTTCAATGAAATTTTCAGGGATGTTACAAATTAGTATTTAGATGGTCCCCTGTGAAAATCATCATCCCCGGACTGATAGAAGCGACTGCGCATGCGCAAACGTGAATTACTTGTAACAGCCGTAACTTCAACTGTCCCCCAGGGGTCGCGGGTTCGAATCCCAGGCGAGCCTAAGTATTTTTTTAATCCAATCACATACATCTACTCACTTAATTTTTCATCCGAATTTGATGAAATTTTCTAGGATTGTCCAGATTAGCGTGTAGATGGTCCCTTATGAGGGTAGTGGAAGGTACTTAGAGATTGGTGTTTTGAGATTAACTACTATGCATCGGATCATCTATATAATCGGGTTATGGATACGAGGAAGCTATGTGCCACACCCATTTGTTTTGTATTCAAGCCATTCCCACTATAAAGTAGTTGCTCAATACATAAATAAGGTAAAACAAATTAAATAAATAAGGCAATTTAAATCAAATAAAGTAGTAATACAAATTACATAACGTAATATAAATTACACAAATAAAGTAATAAAAAGTACATAAATAAGGTACCTAGTGTAAATTAAATAAAATAAGGTGATAATAATTACATAAAAATGTAATAGTTCAATACAGTAATAAGGTGATAGCTCAAGGAAAAACGTGGGTGTGGCACATAGCTTCCTCGTATACACAACCTGATTGTATAGAAGATACAATGCATAGTAGTTTATCTCGAAACATCAATTGCACTACCGTATTAGGGGACCGTCTATACTTAAACCCGAGCCATATATGAACATTCTACATTTTGGAAGGAAAATGTAGAAGTTATGGATGTTACAAGGAATACACGTTTGCGCAAGCGCAGTCGCTTCTATCAGTTCGGAGATGATAATTTTTATAGGAGATCGTCTACACGCCAACCTGCACAATCCCTGAAAATTTCATCGAAATCGGACAATAACTTCGTATGGTTATGCGCGTTCAAACGGACCCACAGACTCGAAACCAAAATTGTTCAGAAAGGTCTCAAACGTAAAACGCGAGTTATTTTTTTTTTTTTTTTTTTTCAACCTTGAAAAGTTAAAACAAACCTTCTACAACCTTCGTAGACTCGGAAGCGAAATCATAGACTATGCAGCACAACAATGTATAAAATTTTACCAATTTAGTACCGTGACGAACCATCGGACATGGTTAAAGAGGATGAAGACCATGAAAGTTATGCTTCACAGTACGAAATCTTTACAAATCTCAAGTTGTTAATATAAATCCAAGAAGAATGAAGAAATCGTGTGGTTTGAAACAAATAAACATAGCATCGATTTTTGTAAAGATCCAACTTGTGATTCTAGGTTTGAAATTGGTTCAAATTCATTTTAGATCATTCATTCGAAAATTCATGAAATAGAGTCAGGAACCTGGCAAACACGAAAATTGAAAGGACTGTTGATTGTCACTCAATCAAAAATGTTTCCTTTTCACCGTTGTAACAAACATTTCGGGCAAATGTAAAGGGATATCAAGATGGGTGGTCAAAGCTTTTCATTGAAAGTAATTCTACCACACAACTTTCAGTTATAGGTTCAGCTCGTTCTCTTCTCCAGTCTTATCTCAAACAAAATTTTGTTATCATAAGTTTAAAGCAGTTGGGCATTGGTTCCGGACAGGTATCAGTGAGAGTTTTATTGATTTCCTGGACAACTATCGTGTAGAAATTTTTCTTAATTATATAATATTTATTGCCATGATCATTGATGGGATCATATAAGAGAGCAAAAGGGGTGCAAAGGTGTGCAGTTGAAAAGAAAATCACTGTCGGCCACTATCTTGATTGCTTGTCATCGTGTAGAAATTGATTCTGAAGACGTGACTCAAGTGAGGGAAATGAGCACGATGCAAAAAATTCACCAAAATGTCTCCAGCAGCCAACAGTCTTACATACCCTTCAGTAGGTATTCCCTGAGGGCTCTGTGTATACTTTTGCGCCTTTTGCCGCTGAGGGTCGACCTCTCTTATGTCTTCCGAATGGATTCCAAGTCAGCAAAGGATCTTCAGTCTTGCTCTTTGTTTTCTGGTCAGCCTCTGGAACGGACGGCCCGCTTCAAGTTATAAGGGCAGTAGATTGCTGAGGACTGACGTTGACTGAAGATTGACGTTGCACGGCTACCTTCAATAACACGAGGAACTTTCTGTTCAGCAGAGGTTTGAGGTTTTCTCTTTACAGGATGGTAATTTCATTCTCTCTATTGTAAAGTATGGGGTTGAGTCGTGGACATCAACAGACCTGACGCTTTTGAGATGTGGGTGATTCGAAGGATGGCGAGGACCCCTTGGACAGCTCGCCTACAAAATGATTATATTCAGCAGCAGTAAGCTTTGAAAAGGGAACTCATTCTAACCATAAAAAAGAGGAAGGTTTCCATGTGGCACGGAACCCAAAATATGAGCTGATGTAGACTATCATGTTGGGGAAAGGAGAGCTTCATCACTGCTGAACCAGTGGACTAGTATCACAAGGGCTGCAGAGGTCGTCCACTCGCCAGTGATAGTGAGATCCAGGTAATGGTAGGCAACCTTCGTTAGCAGAAGAAGACTTCAAGACGAAGAAGAAGGGATCTTTGCAAAGCGTATATTTATATCCAAACAACTTCCACTTCTTTTTCCTAATCAGGACTTCGTATTTATTCATTTTTACTCGTATTTATAAAAATAGAGTTTATAGTAGGTGGAAAACCATACGGTAGAGTGCATATTACAGTACATAAGTACTTCAACAAATGACGGAAGAACAAGAAATGAATTATTATTCCAAAAATAATAAAGAAGACTTGAAACCTGAAGAGAGATGAAGGAATACGTAGCAAGTATAAATTTTCTTCGAGCTATTCTTCAGTTTTTTTAAACTGAAGGAATTCCCTCCGGAAGGTGAGAGGGAGGACCACAAGCCCTACTGACTCTGATAGATGAACCCATAAATCTTGTGGAATGAGAAAGGAGGTTTAGCAGGTGATGAAGACATGGGGTTTCAAGGATATAATTGAGATTTCTCCTGTTTTCCTCCAGATATTTTCGTTGGAGACGGAATGTGGCCAAAATGTGCGGAGTTCTTATTAGATATACTTACGTTCTTATATAATAAACTCCAGGAGCTTCTTTTTTAGGACGTCCCACAGTAAGACTTGGGCGTCTCATGCAATCAATCTGGGTTAGACAACACTCAACAAAAAAAAAAAAAAATAACCACACACTAATCCGTTTTAGAACATTCTGAATCCAAATCCGAGAGAAAAAACCACATGTGCATGTGTGTATGTGTGTGGAACAAAATATTGTGTATTCTGCCCAGGCAACCGATTTTCGTGGTTCTTTTGGTTTATTATTTTCAATAATGAACCTTTGGAATCGACCAAGAAAAATTTTTTTTAACACCCCCTCAAAATTTGTTGTTTTACGTTTCAAGGTACGTAGAATCCAAAAATCGAATAAAAATGTGGCCGTCCGTCCGCCGTACGCGGCACTTTCCTCTCTTAGCATTGACCGATTTTGATGAAATTTGGTAAGTAGGCTCCATTTAGGGTCTAGTTGTGCTCCGAAGATTTTGGTTGATAAAAGTCACTTCTAAGGGTTGAATTTTTGAAAACGCCCTAACTCAACAAATTCGTATATAAAGATATTGTTTTTCCTTCAATTTAAGATTCTATAGATTTTTTAGATTTTTTTGAAACCACGCGGTGCCCTGTAGGACAAGCCGTTCGCTCCCTTAGAGAATTTAAGGGTTGTACGTATGGTAAATCAGAAACACGAGTGTGAATCGGAAAAGAGGCCTGATTGAAAAATGAATTTTGAAAACGCCCTAACTCAAAAAATTTAGACATAAAGGTATTGTTTTTCCATCAATTTAAGATAGTATAGAATTTTTTGAGACCACGTGGAGCCCTGTAGGTCAAACCGTTCGCTCCCTACGAGAATTCAAGGGTTGGACGTACGATAAATCAGAAACACGAGTGTGAATCGCAAAAGAGGCCTAATCTCCGTTCAAATTTTAGCTGACCGAAATACGATCGATGTTTTTCTTCAAGTTGGTTGGTGGTTACAACGGCAAAGCCGTGTTCTTTGCAGACGAATGATCTATATACAAAAATAATAAACCAATTGTGTAATAATTAAATAAATATTAATAATATTAAATAATTAAATGAATAAAAATAATAAATAAATTGTGTAATAATTTGCAGCATTTTTTGTTAGACGCGGAAAACTATCTAGTTGTGCACTACGTCGCCGGAATTTCGAATTTTGCTTTTGAAGGGTGATGGTGGGGGGGGGGGATGCTGAAAAAACTTGCGTTTGCGGGCATAATCTTGTAAATTCTGGCCAGGCCTTAATTTCCAACCGATTTGAGTGTTTCTTTTTTTGTTCTACTCAGAAATCTTCCGAATCGCACACTGTTCCACCAGAGTATCGGAATTAGCAAGGGGAGGGGGCGAGTGGGGGGATCATATTTACATAACTATAGCATTACTTAACAATATGTTTTGTACTTGCGACGCATCAAGTTCCGCAATTGTATCGGAGGACAGCCTCCTCGTAAAAGTCGAAGATTGTCAGTTTGGTTTTAGCCATATTTCCTTACCGGAACATGAATTTCGTAAACAGAGAGAAGTTTTCAAAAGTTATTATTTTCCTTCATTTCTTACTCTGAATTCTACGATCGACGAGCTATTTCCTCTATGAGAGGGAAGTGTGATGGAAGCAAGGAGCCACGACTGTGCGTATCAGCGGCACTCGTTAATTGAATCGAAGTTGTTCTGATGGTGGATGGCTGTTCCGTCCATTACGTCGGTTATTACGTTACCCGATGGGTCCTCGTGAACAGGCTCTTTGTGTCGTCAAGATGACGCGATAGACACACGGAGCGAGTTTACGAGGCTTCTGAACCGTTTCGCCCTTCCTTCATCGCAACCCGTAGTGAACGAAGGGCTTTCAATTTATAACTAGCTTTCCCCCGTTTCGTTTAAACCCTCCTCCATTATTTGCAAACCTCCCATTAACCCATCAGGATTCTACCTTGCTAACATCATTGGAATAATTAACTTAGTTGGGTGTTCCATGCATCTATGACCAAACATTTAAACACCTTACGATAGAAACGCCATAATCCGTTTATACCTCGCTCTCAGTTTAGTATTCAATTTGAACATAGACGATCGTCTAATGAGGGTTTCCCATCGAAACGTTTAGTTGGAAAGCGTCGTATAGGCGAAAACATGAGTTTTTGATGAGAGAAACTCCATAAGTAACCATCTTAAGAAAGTACAGATGTGCTTCTTAAGTTAAAATGCTGCAAAGTATTACAGAAAGGTTTATGATTTTTTGTATAGATCGATCGCCTGCAAAGAACAAAGAACGGCAAATTTTGCCTTTGCCACTACCTACTGATCATATCTCCACCATCCCTTCACAATCAAGTTTATTTTGAATAAATAAACGCTTCAAACTCTATTCGAAGAAATAGGACGTTTTGGGTGCCTTCATTAGAAAATATGATTACTGGTTGCTAAGGACGCAAAACTGAGTACAACTCGAAGAAACAAACAGCGATCGCATGGTAAGCTAATATTTGAAGGAGATGAGGCCACTTTTGTGATTCGCACTCGTGTTTCTGATTTATCACAATACCAACGCTTAAGTTCTCATAGAGAGCGAACGGTTGGTCCCACGGGGTTCTGGGTGGTCTCATTCGATTCTAAAATTTCAATACTATTATTTTAACTTGAAGAAAAACAATACCTTTATATTGAAAGGTTTTGCGCTAAGGCGTTTTGAAATTTTCAGCCCTTAGTTTTCGACCCCCAAAAGTGACTGACATCAACCAAAAGCTTCAAGGCACAACTAGACCCCAAATGGAGCCTACATACCAAATTTCATCAAAATCGGTCCATGGTAAATAAGGTAGAGGAAGCTTTGTTTTCACTTTTCAAGGTTGATGAAAATGTTCTCCAAAATCAAAATTACCATTCGCGTTTTACGTTTTAGGCCTTCCTGAACAATTTTGGTTCCGTGTCTGTCTGTTTGTCTGTCGTGAAAACCTTGCCTCAGCCAAAACTTCTACAATTCTCATCCGATTTCGATGAAATAGAATAGGGGACCACAATTCTCATCCGTATTCGTTTCAAAGTATCGTTCCAATAGCTCGTTGAATAATGTCCAGCGATCACCTACATCAAATTTGGGTAACTCTCCTAGAGCAGTTTGAAACACCAATGTTCGAGAAGTTGTAGCGCCTTGTCACTCTGTCATGGTGACACGTGTAAATTTTCATGTACGATCCCGGCGCTGTAGTTGTTCCAACGTGAAGCAAGTGGACCAAGGGACACTTGCGTTCCTACTCTCGAGAGATATTCACAGAAAAAAAAAGTCCACAGTTCACTCGATCATCCCCTTGATTATCAGTGATAAAAAACTCCCCAAAAATAAATAAATGGAGCAATATAAAAACCAATTAATCCCGTCGCCAATTGTAATAGATGGGGAGAGTAATGAATCAGAACGGTAGAAGGTGTAGACTAATTTATTCACTAATAGGTAGGTAGGTATCGAAGAGGGGTGGCACCAGTGGTCAAATTAATAATTCCCTGTAACAAGATGGTTCAATGGGAAAATTATGGTCCCCAAATTTTTGAGTATTTTGTAGGTTATGGATACGACGAAGCTATGTGCCACACCCACTTGGCTGACTTTTTTTTGTCTTTTTGACCTATTTTCAAAGAAACAGGCAGATCTGTCAATTACTTGTATTAAACAAAAGTACAAATCTATTATTTAAGTTGATGGTACCGTTTTTACTGTATCAATATGCATCAAACCCATTCTTATTTCATATAAATAAGATACTATAAGGAAATTGTTGCCTGACAAGAGGCCATTGGACTTATCTTGGCACCAAGATCTCTCGAGAAAATGTTAACTGGTGAACCACCTGTCCTTAGGTACAAAGTAAGTTAGAGGAGAAAAACAGTCCTACCGACTACTTGAGTAACTTCGAGGGTGGTTAAGAAAACTGCGACAGCTTGATTTGCATTGAGGTCAAGAGACATAGGAGAATCGATACCTATGCTATCCTCGGGAAAACTACAAGATGTAGTCTTGAAGCGATGCCTTCGGGAATTCAGCGTATCATCGCGAAACGCAATCAAGAGGTTGCCTGATTTGATCAACGGGTATAATCTTGGTAGACGTGACGTGATCCTGCGCTGCGATGACAGAGTCGACCTGACCTCTCACAAGTGTCCAGTGATTCCCAAGTGTAATAACATTACACGGGATCATCAACTTTCTCCTTGAGAAAGGTCTCACAAATATCTCATTTTCTCTCGGTAATCATGACTGGCCTTGAATCATATTTGCTATCAGGCCCGTAGCCAGGATTTGGTTTCTGGGGGGGCACCTTTCTCCGATGGAAAACTCAAAATCGTGATCATTACCTATGAATGTCGAAATGATTAGGTTACCTTTCGAATAGAATTTGTGTACTATCGATAATAGGATGATTTTTAAATGTAACAAGACTTATTCTGAGAGAACCTTTGTACCTTGAGTGGTTCATCTTCACCAAAGACCGATATATGTTCCTCCTTCGTCTGTTGAGATGGGTTTTATCGATTTAATTCCCGCATTGAGGAAAGTAACTACTTAGGTGGTGGGTTACGTAATCTGTGGTGTATTCAACATAGCAAAATTGAAGAAAACAATTTTTTTTTAAGAACAAGCTTTTATCATTTGTTAATAAAATGAACTAAAAAGTGGAAAATAAATTACCCCTAATAAGAAACAACACTTTATCACAGTCCCCATTTTGGTTTATTATTTTCAATAATGAACCTTTGGAACCGACCAAGAAAACAATTTTTTTAACACCCCTCAAAATTTGTTGGTTTACGTTTCAAGGTACGTAGAATCCAAAACTCGAATAAAAATTTGGCCGTCCGTCCGCCGTTCGCGGCACTTTCCCCACTTAACATTGACCGATTTTGATGAAATTTGGTATGTAGGCTCCATTTGGAGTCTAGTTGTGCCCCGAAGGTTTTGGTTGATGTAGGTCACTTCCAAGGGTTGAAAAATAAATTTGGAAATTTTGAAAACGCCCTAACTCGAAAAATTTTGATAAAAAGGTATTGTTTTTCCATCAATTTAAGATAGTATAGAATTTTTAGAATTTTTTGAGTCCACACGGAGCCCTGTAGGTCAAACCATTCGCTCCCTACGAGAATTTAAGGGTTGGACGTACGATAAATCAGAAACACGAGTGTGAATCGCAGAAGAGGCCTAATCTCCGTTCAAATTTTAGCTGACCGAAATGCGATCGATGTTTTTCTTCATGTTGGTTGGTGGTAACAATGGCAAAGCCGTGTTCTTTGCAGATTAGTGATCTATGTAGAAAAATATTAAACCATTGTGTAATAATTTGCAGCTTTTGTTATTCAATGAGATGGACAGATAAAAAAAAATTCAGCTTATTGTATTGATTTTTTTCATGAAGATAATTTAGTTGTTTGTCAACTGATTGGGTCTTCATGAATAAAACTCCTCCTTTGCCGAGCTTTCGGTAAAGGAGGAGTTTCATTCCTGAAGACCTCATTCCCATTCAATTGACAAATAATTGTTTGTTGGGTCGATCATCATATTTGCTGTTCTGAATAAATTTAGTTGTCTTTCAGTTCCTGCCCATAGAATTATTATATCCTCAACGTACCTATACCAATACAAAAGGATGTTTGATTTACATTTTTCAAAAATTGGTTCTTCACGATGATCTTTGTTAATACGTATCTCAAGCAGGTATAGGAGCTCAATAGTTATCAGAACCTAAGCAAAGTGGGGCATTGGGAAACTACTATTTCAAAATGGTAGAATCGGTTTTCCGAAATTATGTGGACAGCAGGCACCCCCTTTTCAAAGCGGTATGTCTGGCTACTTTGTTTATATCTGATGCCAGAAATTAATTTTGTGTCGACGCCAATTGTCTGTTTGTGTCTCATGATTACATTTTCATTGTTCGAATCACATCACACGCACCTGGAGCCAACGCCAAGAGCCGATTTTAGCGCTAATGAAATTCGCAACATGGAATTTTACTCTATTCACGCTTGTTCGAAGAATTCGCCGAACGTGAAGGTCGAGCGAGAAGGGGAAAATGTAGTAATACTTCAGGTCGCTCTCAAGCTAGCCCCTCCAACTCGGATAAATTCCTGGCGTTCTTCGGCTATAGGGAAGGTTGCCCAGATGGAGAGAGTCGTGGTATCGTGGTTGGAATGGTTATAGCTGGAGATAGGGTTGAAGGGTCAGTAGCTTTACTATTGTTAGACGATGAAGGAATGGGAGGGGGATGGCATACTATTGGTTGAGGCTAGCCAAATACCCCGCACTGCGTTTCCACCTATTTGAAAGGGACCGATAAAACTGTAAATGAGAACGCCACATCGGTTAGTTTATTCCAGCTTAGAACTGTGAAAACTAATTATTAATCGATTGGATGGTAAATCAAACACAACGCGTTAGAGATTTGGTTGGATTCTATTGGAATCTGACGTGAAGGGTTTTTTCCTAACACTCCTCATCGTTATAGCAAGTTTTCTAAGAAAAAAATGAAGCTATTGCCATGGAATAAGTTGGAAATATTCAATCAGATTGAATTTCAAGACAGCTTAAAAACAATGATATGAATTATTTTACAATCGTGTTGCTGGTTATTGACAACGGAAACCAGCAACACGATTGTGAAAGTCATTTTTCGGGTCAGGAAATTTATCAAAAGTGCTGAAAATAATATATCAAATCATACAGTTAAACAATTATTGAATACTTAAGGATAAATGTTTCATGCTATTACAATGAACTAAAAATTATTAGCAAGGACTTTTTGATTTTTTTTTCCATTGAAATCGGTTTTGGATCATTTTGAAGTTTTTCCAAAAATCATATGAGTGTGTCTCTCCGGACGATAGCTTGAGCAATCATTTTACAAACATTTCAAGTTTTCTGCTAAAATGTGCTTAATAAAACACAAAAATATGAGCCAAAAAAAATTTAGCCGAGAATTTTAGACAACCCTGAGGGGCCAAAATTGCAAAAAGTAGAGTGTGAAACATCTTTCTAGGATATTTTGTGGAGATTGCCAAAAAAATCATAGTAATGTATTGTATTCTCGGAATCGGAAATAACATTTCTTAATATAATATTTACTATCATAATAATATTTCTTCATCAGATATTATTTGATGTACCCAAGTAAAATTTTAGAAGAAAAAGACCTGCGTATCTTTGTTGTACCCTGACATGGAATAGCCGTGTAGGTACCTACCCTATGAGTTCGTAGAGATGATTAGAACATGAATATGAACTATTACAATTTTAAATTTACAATTTTTCAATTTTTTTATTTTTACGGTATGGTGGTTTGGTTACCGTGATGGGACCGATAAAACTGTAAATGAGAACGCCACATCGGTTAGTTTATTCCAGCTTAGAACTGTGAAAACTAATTATTAATCGATTCAATAGTAAATCAAGACACAACGCGTTAGAGAGATGGTTGGATTATTCTATTGGAATCTGACGTGAAGGGTTTTTTCCTAACACTCCTCATCGTTATAGCAAGTTTTCTAAAAAAAAAAAAAAAAATGAAGCTATTGCCATGGAATAAGTATGGCAATATTCAATCAGATCAAAATTTGATCTTGAAATTTAATTTCAAGACTGCTTGAAAAAAAAAATTTATTTTAAAATCATGTTACTGGTTACTGACAACAGAAACCAGCAACACGATTGTGAAAGTCATGTTTGGTGTCAGGAAATTTATCAAAAGTACTGAAAATGATAATATCATTTTGATTACTGTATAATTTTATACATTATATCAAAATATACAGTTTTACACTTATTGCCTACTTAAGTATACTTGTTCCATGCTATTGCAATGAACTAAAAATTATTAGCAAGGACTTTTTGCTTTTTTTCCCATTGAAATCAGTTTTGGATTATTTTGAAGTTTTTCCGAAATTTCCGGACGAAAGCTTGAGCAATAATTTTACAAACATTTCAAGTTTGTGCTAAAATGTGCATAATAAAACACAAAAATATGAGCCAAAAAAAATTTAGCCACGAGTTTTAGACAACCCTGAGGGGCCAAAATTGCAAAAAGTATTTGTGAAACATGTTTCTAGGATATTTTGTGGAGATTACCAACAAAATCATAGTAATGTATGGTATTGTCGGAATCGGGAATACCTGATGTACCGAAGTAAAATTTTAGAAGAAAAAGACCTGCGTATCTTTGTTGTACCCTGAGATGGAATAGCCGTGTAGGTACCTACCCTATGAGTTCGTAGAGATGGGTAAAACATAAATATGAACTATTACAATTTTCAATACAATCAATTTAAATTTTATTTTATTTTTTTATTTTCTTTTTTTTTACGGTATGGTGGTACGGTATACCGTAAATCGAAAAATAATCAACAGTTAATGTGAGGGCATTCCACGTGTTCAGAGAGACAAGGAGAGTATTTTTTGAGGTTTTCGAAGTCTAAAACGGACACTTGGAAAATTCGCTCATCCACTCATTTTGGTTTATCACTATTGTTTTCAATAATAAACCTTTGGAATCGACCAAGAAATTTTTAAGTGGATGAAACAGGAGACGGGATTTTTTTAAACACGAATGAAAATTTCTCTATCAACCTTTAGGATCTGTTTGGACTAAAGATGCGTTCGTACGAAGAGAATTTTAACAAGATGTTCATTATTATGACCAAAATACTGGTGTACGTGCATATGTTTTTTTTTTATCGTTCGCCGGGTGGGGGCAATAAAGCCAACTCCTTCCGTGCTGCCCAGTAGAGTTTACTCCGCTTTTTCAGGGGAGAGTCATTAGTTGGATCAATGTAAGAAGTTAGTTTAGGGCATTCTTCAAGATGCCCGTCGTCCATGGCAGCTCTCATGTCACATAGTGGGCATATTGGTGAGCCGAAAACCCCTATTCTGCATAGGTGTGCCCGGAGAAAATCATGCCCAGTATGTGCATATGTGAGATTTTCGCATCAATAACTTGTAATTTAGAATCTCGTTCTTTATAATTTATTGTAAACCTGCTGCTGTATAGAGGAAAGCCTTGTTCTTGGTAAAATACATCAAGGAGCGTATATTGCCACAATTCATAAAATTGTGCATAAATTGGAAAGTCAAAATTGAATTGAAACATTTTCCAAACATTTAGTATTAGTAGTACCTAGTATTTTGTGAACGGCCCTAGGGAATTGAAATCTGAATTATTGCCGCCAGAATCATCAAAATTGAATAATAATTGTCAGAGAAAAACAGTGCAATTTAGTTCACAATGGTTTATTATTTTCTATCTAGTTCTCTCGTCTGCAACGAACACGGCTTTGCGATTGTTACCATCAACCAACATGAAGAAAAACATTGATCGCATTTCGGTCAGCTAAAATTTGAACGGAGAGTAGGACTCTTCTGCGATTCACACTCGTGTTTCTGATTTATCGTAAATCCATCCCTTAAATTCCCGTAGGGAGCGAACGGTTTGTCCTACAGGGCACCGCGTGGTCTCTAAAAATTCTAAAAATTCAAGATTATTTGAAATTGATGGAAAAACAATACCTTACATCAAAATTTTTCGAGTTAGGGCATTTTCAAAATGTCAACCCTTAGAAGTGACCTTCATCAACCAAAGTCTTCGGGGCACAACTAGACCCCAAATGGAGCCTACATACCAAATTTCATCAAAATCGGTCAATGGTAACTGGGGAAAGTGCCGCGTACGGCGGACGGACGGCCAAATTTTTATTCGATTTTTGGATTCTACGTACCTTGAAACGTAAACCAACAAATTTTGAGGAGGGTGTTAAACAATTTTTTTCTTCGTCGATTCCAAAGGTTCATCATTGAAAATAATAAACCAAAATTGGAAAAATCTCTGAATAAACGGTTTTTCCCCTGTTTTCCCCATATTTCTCTGGCAATTATTGTTCGATTTTGATGATTCCAGCGGCAATCTTTCAGTTTTCCAATTCCCAAGGCCCATGTACTAATGAATTTCTAAAATCCTTGAAAATTTTCAAGTTTAGGTAGAACTGAAGGTTTAGTGGTGACCTACAACGGTTTTAATTTAGTAATTTATAAATCTGACTCCAATAATATATGCAAAATGGCCAGAAATATTTGAGAGAGAAAATATATTTTTGTAACGCAAATTTGAAAATTATAACTGACAACTTTTGAATCTTGAATCTTGAAACTTGACTGACACTGACTGACAACGAAATTTCTTGAATTCAAAAACAGTAACCAAAACGCTGCAAATTATTACACATAGGTTTATTATTTTTCTATATAGATCACTCGTCTACCAAATCACCAACCATCCAATATGAAGGAAAAAAAAAAATAATAAAAAAAATATAATAAAAAAAAAATAAATAAATAAAAATCACCAACCATCAATCGCATTTCGGTCAACTCTAATTTGAACGGAGATTAGGCCTCTTTTGCGATTCATACTCGTGTTTTGATTTATATATATATATAAATTTCGATGTAAACCCTCAAATTTTCGTAGGAAGCGAACGGTTTGTCCTACAGAGCTCCGCGTGGTCTCAAAAAATTCTAAAAATTCTATAGAATCTTAAATGGAAGGAAAAACAATACCTTTATATCGAAATTTTTTGAGTTAGGGCGTTTTCAAAATTTCGAAATTGATTTTGGAACCCTTAGAAGTGACCTACATCAACCAAAAGCTTCGGGGCACAACTAGACCCCAAATGGAGCCTACATACCAAATTTCATCAAAATCGGTCAATGCTAAGTGGCAAAAGTGCCGCGTACGGCGGACGGACGGCCAAATTTTTATTCGATTTTTGGATTCTACGTACCTTGAAACGTAAACCATCAAATTTTGAGGGGGTGTTAAAAATTTTTTTTTTCTTGGTCGATTCCAAAGGTTCATTATTGAAAATAATAAACCAAAATCCAATAGGTGTAAAAACAGAAAAATAAACTGTAGTAACCGCTACAGAACTTTTCAAGTTTTTGCCGATTGAGACCCGTGGAGATTACGATTGCGGCCGATTGAGAGATCACGTAGAGTATCACTCCTGGTCTTCATCTATAATACGTGAAATTTTTTAAGAAATGTAGCAAAAAATACGATATTTATTTTAGAAACCGATTCAGAAAGCAGATTCCTTCGTTTATGCTTCCAAATACCTATTTAGAAAGTGTTATTTGTTAAACATTACTCTAAATGTGGTTGCCCTTGCAGCACTTTCATTGTTCTTCAATATGGTGAGTTGCTGAAAGGGCTTTCTCCAAGCATAGTCACCTGATTATGAAAGACATTTGATCCCGGGTATTTGATGCAGACGGTGAAGTGTGGTGACCTCACCTTTCATGATGCACTGCCTTTCAGCTCCAACGGGTTTTCGTTTA
Source organism: Apolygus lucorum (assembly GCA_009739505.2). Classification (NCBI taxonomy): domain Eukaryota; kingdom Metazoa; phylum Arthropoda; class Insecta; order Hemiptera; family Miridae; genus Apolygus; species Apolygus lucorum. The sequence continues at coordinate 28,376,933 of CM019167.2, forward strand.
CTTCAACCATCGAGCAATGAGGCGCGTCGTTGAGGCAGCAACCCTCGGAAAACTTTCATTATCCGCCCTGGCAAGTGAGATATCAATGAGGACCAGTTGTTGGTGGATCGACCGCGAGGAAAACTGATTTTCCACGGCTCAAAGCGTGCTGATATCGAAAGGTGGGGTTTCCATTACGGCTAAACCAATACCCAGCTGTGTACCTATTCGCAGATTAATCCATTAGGTGGTATGAAATCCAATTAAAATTGCACGGATGTACACAAGGGAATTGTGTCAAGAGCGCCACACTGTTGACCTAGAAATTCAATTTTTTCGAGCGAGCCGGGAAGATTAATGACAGCTATGGAATCTCACATTTTCAATCAAGAATAATAAAAATATACCTATACAGAGGAAATAGTTGATGACGGAATTTGTTAGAGTAGACAACCGTATGAAAATGAAATACTGACTTTATTTACACAAGTTTTTAATCACATTAGGATGTAATCAAAATACTCTCAAGAAAAGCTCAAGAAAAATAATAAACCATTGTGTAATAATTCGCAGCGTTTTACCTAGACCACGAATTTAAGGGTGAAAATAAATTTCCTGTTTAGAAATCTGTGTTTGGTGTTGAGCCCCTACGCTCTACATTTTTCAAGATTTTCAAACATTTCAGGTAAGAAAACATTCCTTACAGTGTTTTCTACAGTTTTAGCTAGTTGTTGGTGTTTATTTTTAAACTTTAGCGTTATTTATGACCCTGTCTCTTTAATGTTTGGCTATTTCGATGGTAAGACCTGTCTCATAACTTTTTTTTCGATTTTCAAAACCAGCCGGTTTTAATAAGTCACTGTAGAGTACTATTGATTATAAGATTGCGCGTATAAGAGACTTGAGTGTCGGAAGAGTACATTTAGAAATGCGCATAGGTGTCTCAGTACTGTATTTTGTACAGTCCCACTATACAAATTCTGTATTCCAACTTGTTTTTCATATTTTCAAGTATGTGCTCTATTGAAGGCAATTGAAGTTTTAAAAGAAGGCAAAGTTTGTGAACATGTGTCTACACTGCAATAAAGAAGAAGGGAGTAACAAAGACGATCATATTTTGAACACTTCGTTTAATAGTGGCACGAGTGATATTATGGGTGGAATTCACAGTCATTGCTCAAGGAAGCGTTGAGGAACTCCTCACCCGAGGAACTCCTCAGAGAGATAAGGAACTCCTCGAATTTTGGCATTCATAGTTCAGATGAGGAACTCCTCATCTTTCGAGGATCTCCTCGACTCGAGGATCTCCTCGACTCGAGGAACTCCTCGACATGAGGTATTATGTAATAAAAGTCCGATGACATTGATGATTCATATATTGTGGTTGGAAAGTTATAGGAGAACATTTTCTAACAAATTAGTGATGAAAATAGGCATTTGGAAAACTAGGTATTGGTTGGAAAAACGAGCTATCTGCAAACTTCAATTGCTTGCTGCGCTTCGAGTAAATAATTTTTAAAAATCAAATCATAACCACATGGTTTCTATCCGTCATTAGTCATAGTTAATTGTAGTATATTTGGATTTTTAAAATTTTGAAGCAGGAATTTCTGAAACTTTTTTCGATCCCCAAAAAAATTGTGAAAAATGCATAATTATAGCTCGTTTTTTGAGCAAGGCCTTCAATTATGAATATTGAAGCATTATGTACGGATTCTGACGACAGAAAATTGGAAGAAAGTATGTGACCCAACCAGATAGTTAACAAAAAAAAGTGTTGAGGAACTCCTTAAGGTACCTTTTCATGTACCTCGATATTCTGCTCCTTTTGAGCATTTCGTCGAGTTAGAATTGTGAATACGACGCTGAGGAAATGATCGATGACTCGAGGAACTCCTCAAGGATTTCCTCGACATGACGACTGTGAATAGCGTTGAGCATGCGACGGTTCCTCATCGCCTCCTTGAGGATTTCCTCGGCGTTGAGCAATGAGCTGTGAATTCCGCCCTTTGTCTATGGCATATCTTCTGAAATCATGTTCTTGTGTAATGAAAAGTTAGAATGCAACCAGAAGCTGGGAAGCTGAAGATTTATAGTTTATGCAATCCAATTTTGCAAAAACTTTATATTGAGGTTTTAGTTCAAGTTTTAATTCAGGCTTCATGAATACTTTTATTTGTTGATAAACTATTTTTTCCGTTATCCGAGACCTCATTTATGTTTTTAATAGGCAGGTACCAAATTGTTTTTCTTTTATTGTTAGAACGAAACGGTTCTAAATCGGGGCCTTATTTCGAGGTGTCCCATAACTGACTTGAAATGTCCCATAATAGAATGATGTGTCTCATTACTATATTTTTCGACCTTTCACAGGGATATGTACATATGACGTATATAACATGTCGGAAATGAAAAACATCATGGTTGATTGTTTAGAGAAGATCCTGGGGAATATCTTAGAGTATTAATAACCCTTAAAAAGTTGAAAATAACATACTAAATGAGTTTAAATTGCGTGAAAGTCCTTAACCGGTCCTTACTGTATGGTTTACCCTACGTTTTTTTACAGCAAATAAAGAGAGAGAAAGAAGGGAAGAAAAATGTTCCAGTTTTTCTTCATTTTTTGATTCATTGATCAATTGTAGAATATATAAACCAAAAGATGTAGAAGAGGCTTGGCTGAAGGACACAACGACCACCTCTTATACTTCTTCCTGTTCACTGAGCGTCTTCCAACACGCCTCATCAAACTTTCTCGCCTTGCCGGCTTTCGGTCTTCCTCAAGTAGACCTCTCCCGCCTTTCCGATCAAGACAAACCACGAGTTTCCAGGTTGCTACCGTCAATTGAACGGACAACGTTCTTCTCTCTTGAACTAAAAACAAACATCCGCGCAATAAGTGGATGCGGCAGACAGCTTTCTTGTATTCATAAGATGAATATAATTATAGATGATCTAATGCATGGAGAATCATCAGAACGTCAAATCCCTTCAAACTGCACAAAAACAGTAAACGTAATCATTGTTCCACAAAATCAAAATTTTCGCTGACATTTTTCGTTTTAAACCTTTTTGAACAACTTTGTTTCAGTGACTACCTATCTGTGTGTCATGAAATCCCAGTAACGGGCAAAACCCTATGAAAATCTTACTGAAAAAAAGGGGTTTCCTTTCTGAAATAACAAAGTTAGTTCTCGTTTCAGGCATTTTTGCGCATGGTGCTCGCATTTTGTGCTGATTCTGATGAATTCATTTCTTGTGAAAAACGCTGTTTATTACAGAAAGGTTTATTATTTCTATATAGATCACTCGTCTGCAAAGAACACGGCTTTGCCATTGTCACTACCTACCAACCATTGGTACTACATATCTACTACATTTCAACGGAGATTCCGCCTTTTTTGCGATTCACACACATGTTTCTGATTTATCGTAAGTACAACCCTTAAGTTCTCCTAAGGAGCAAACGGTTTTTCCTACAGAGCTCCGCATGGTCTCATTCGATTCTAAGAATTCAAATAACGGACATAAATATTCATATCCATTATTTAAGAAACATTCTGTACAGTCGGAGGTGAAAGGGGAGCTCGAATTTTATCGGTGTTGGGAAATCGCCTACTTTAGATTCTTACCGTACCTATCACTTCTAGTAATTTCGAATTTTGCAAGACCATCCTACGTACTTCTCTTTCTACTACATGAAAAATTTCCACGGAGAATAAAAAAAATGAGGTAATTCTGTACTGTTTACTTTTTCAGATCGAAACTAATGTTATGTATCGATTTAATCTGAAGACGAACCAAACAGAATCTCTTTTGTTATCCTTGAAATCCTTTTCACGCTCTTTTATTATTTTCCTGGATTATTAAATTAATTTCACCTCTGACTATATGCTGTACTTTCTGTGACGTATCTTCTGTTTTTTGTTATTGATGATGATCAAACGGTCGAAACCGATTTAACATTGTAACTCGTTTCTCGTGGTAATAGACTTTTTCTTTGACATGAATATATGTATTTTAGTTTGAGGTACAGGAAAAAGATGTGTAACCTTTTGTTAGCCCGAAAAGTGTACTTATCTACCCTTAGCAATATTGGAATGTCATTGATGCCAGTTGGATGTTGAATTTTGGAAATGTTCAATAGATGAATGGGCGGCCGCCTCGAAGGGCCAAACTTGACGTCTTGGAAGTCGCTTAAATGGATTGAAAACGGTTTGAATATTGCTTTGCTTGAGGGCAACCGAACTCTGAAAGACCATTCTCCTCAGGATTGAAGTGGGGCACCACTGAGTTGAGACTAGCGGTCAAAAGGCCACCTGGTCCTGATCTGATTACTGTAGTCGTCCAAACAATAACTGCCCCGTATTACAGAAGTTCGTTTAGGAAGAAACGTGTACCCACCTTTATTTATTTATTTACGGACACGCCCAATTTAAAAACAACATAATACATCATAAAATTAAATTACAAAACTTATAGGGACCTAGGTAGGGGGGAGCAAGAAAATACGATAACAGATTGAAAAGTGAATTTAACTTAACTTTCAACTTCAAGATGGGGAAAAAGAAATTAACCCGCCAATGCCGATGAATTTATTCGTTGAAATTGTTTTCATTTTCTACATGTTTACTCTCATTTACGCTCATATGTGCCCCAAGCAATAAAAATTATCGCCCACTGGAAGACGCCAGAACAGGGTGTTGCACATATATGTCACACGTATTACAGACATATGTTACATGTATGACGGCGGATAAGGTTGATTATCCTGAGTTTCCCCTTCTTCAGGACCAGAGTAATCACCCATGATGAGGAAGTCTCAGAATAATCGGAATTCTTCCATCAAACTATGGGCTATATATTTATAATGTTGTCAGGAATGAATTATTAAGAGGCTTTGTAATTGAATATTAGTATTGATTAGATTAATTCAGCTCATCAGAACCGGAACACTCCCCCCTCGATAAACATAGTACGAATGCAGTAGGTATGCGACCAACGAAATAGCTAGTACCTTCTCAAGGCAGAACTCTCATAAAACTGTGCCACCAAGGGCCTCGACGAAGGGTTTAGGGGCTGCACCCCCACCACGTGAATCCAAAATAATACTACCAGGGAGGTAGGTATTCTCTGAGGGGTTTTCTCGAGCGTCCACAGACGACACCTAATGTGTTTGCCTTCAGAGCTGAACTCAATCCAATCTTACAAATCAGTAATTAAATTATCAATCATATTGATATCATATTTGATGAAATATAACGAATGAAGCAACGTAGGAATTGATATTGAATATTGTAGGAACTCTCCGCCGACATGTATATGTCACAAAGGTGTTAGTATGTTCAAAACAGAAAGAAATTCAGTTCATTCATTCATGTTCAGATTTGGATTTCAAACATGGGTTTTGTAAATACAAGTACAAGAAGTTGAAAAACAGTTTCAGGTGTACCAACGTACATACGACATACTGATTGGTTATATTTGCTTATTGCACATGGTTGTCAATTCGGCTGTATCTATTAGTTGGCATTGGTTTTTCATAACTGGGTTATAGATGCAACAGTAACTATATTATTATCACGCAGCATGAATTAATGAGCGAATTTTCAAAGAAATCTTTCAGTTGAAGGTATGGTTAAGAAAAGGAACAATGGTGTTGCAATTTCTTAAAGAAAGTTTTTTTTTACACGGTTTTTGTTTTTTTTCAATTTTTAGTATAGCATACCAACATGCAGTATGCACCGGGTATGCTTTGAAGATGTTAGGAGTTCATATTCACGTTCTACTCGTCTCCACAAACTAATAGAGTACCCACATGGCTATTGTTGGTTTCTTTCGATTTTCAGTACACCATACCAACATACTGTATGCACTGGGTATGCTTTGAAGATCTTAGGTGTTCATATTCATGTTCTACTCGTCTCTACGAACTCATAGAGTACCCACACGGCTCCCTACTGCATTTTTGGGTACAACAAATATACGCACGTATTCATTATATATATAAATAGATACATACCTACTTTTGTTAATTTGGGACAATTTTCATTTTTGAAAAATGCATTGATATCAGAAATTTTGAGCTGAATCCGAATATACCATACATTACCATGATTTTGAAGGTAATAACCACAAAAAAAGGAAAAACCCATATACATATGATTTTTGGAAAAACTTCAGGGATCGTTTCAGAATGTTCCAAAACTGATTTCAGTGTAAAAATTTTTCTAAAAAGTCCATTCTAAAAATTTTGAGGCCATTGCAATAGCTTAATTTTCCTTGAAAATTCGCTAAAAAAGATATTTCCACTGTAAAGTATATGTCTCGAATACTCTGGAGTTTTAAGGATTTAAGTGATGATAAGAGACTATGAAATAAATCAAATTGTGGATAAGAAGGAGATATTATTATTATTATTATTATATTGGTAAAATAATCCTGGTTGAGTATTTTCATCGGAATTGCGCGATTCGCTCTGCTGTCTCGCAACATTTCCCAAACAATTCAGTCCCGACGGATGCAGGACTGAATTTCTTTATTTGGGGTTTCCATATTTTGAATGTGCCTTTTCTTGTCAATTTTTGCGTTGATTGAAACCCTCGTTTTCCTCTTTTTCAGCAACAAGTTGGTGGAGGAGGAGGGACCTCTAGCGAAACGAGCGTGGGCGGGGCGGGGAGCAGTTCTGTCTCGAGCAGCGCGGCGGCTCAACCACAAACCAACAAATTCAGGCACGGCCTGTTACAGCTCATGATCCACACCATTGACCCTCTTCACGATGGTAAGCCACATCGAATATCATTGAACAGCCAACATCCACTACCTTGCTGGTCCAAGTTATTGGCTCTTTTCACAACATCGGATTGCGAGACTTGGCTCTTTTTACATGCCACGCAAACTGAGCCCTTCATGACGTACCGCCCTAATGAGAAAGCGCTGCAAAGCATTACACAACGGTATTATTTTGGTTTGTTGTTTTCAATAATGAACCTTTGGAATCGACCAAGAAAAAAAAAATTACCCCCCTCAACAATTTGTTGATTTACGTTTCAAGGTACGTAGAATCCAAAAATCGAATAACAATTTTTCCGTCCGTCCGCCGTACGCGGCACTTTCCTCAGTTACCATGGACCGATTTGATGAAATTAGGTATGTGGGCTCCATTTGGGATCTAGTTGTGCCCCGAAGATTTTGGTTGACGTAGGTCACTTCTAAGGGTTGAAAAATAGGGGTAAAATTTTGAAAACGCCTTAACTCAAAAAAATTTTGATTAAAGGCATGTTTATTCCATCAATTTAAGATAGTATTGCATTTTTAGAATTTTTAGCAACACGCGGAGCTCTGTAGGACAAACCGTTCGCTCCCTACGAGAACTTAAGGGTTGGACTTACGATAAATCAGAAACACGAGTGTGAATCGGGCATTGTTGTGCCTCGAAGCTTAGTTGGTGTCAGTCAAGTAACACCAAACGTGAAAAAAATGGACCGACCTCAAAAATGATGTCCATAAACACCAAAAAGGGAAAAATAATAATCTTAGGGAATTCAGATGGGAAGGTGGGTAGGTACGGATTTAAGTCGCCGCCGAAATTACCTGATAAGAACAATGTCGTTCTTCAAGCTAGCAGATTTTTTTTTTTTTTTTTGGATTCTTGTCGAAAGGAACAAAAAAATCTCACTATTTTCCATAGTTTTCAGAATTATAGCGAAAAACTGCTAAATTTTACATTCGTCCGGAGAGAATAATTTATAAAGTAACTGAATCGAAAATGTCTATATTTGTTTCGTGATTAGCGCCCGTCAAATCATTCCGAAAAGTGTTTTCGTAATTCCAGTCAGGTTTTTTTCTCTTCACGATGGCAATGTAGTAAAACACCCAACTCAATCCTGTAAACAGTTAGACATTAGTTGTTAGACCTCGACAACGGAGTTCCAGCTCGCCTATTTATTTTCGCTATCTTTCATCGGGGGCCACAGGGCTTAGTAAATAGCCCACCCAGCCATCGCAAAGCCCTTCCTTTTTCGAAATCGGGGGAGAGGGGAAAGACCGTATGACGGAAATAAATGAAGAAAATTACAGTTAAAAGAACAATACGAGCGGGCCAGGGCCGAGCGCCGTGACCGGCCATTCAGGCAAATGGTGATGGATGAGATTGCTCCTTTGTGGTCCTCTGCGGGTTAAATCGGCGTATGGATGAATGAGGGACCGATGCTCGTTGTAGCCTAGGATTCTAGTTCTACTAAGGTCTGCTGGCTCTCAATGGCGGCCACTCAAACCTCATCAACTTTTTCATCAATATAAAATTGCGGAGGTCACGAAAAGATTAAATGACGAGATCATACATGATCATTTGCTATTTACCGACATTTCTGTTTGAAGTTATTCTCCCTCAGTTTTTTGACAACTTAATTCTTTATTTTCATCCACGTAAAATAAATTTCTCACGTGTGTTGCTTTTGTACACCGATAGCAAGGTGTCCCTGGCAATGATGGCTGACCAGAAGAATCATCCGGCGAATATAGAGAAGATACGTTCTTTGATCCGATGTCTACGAGAGGTTGGATGGAATATTCGAATAGAGTGGACGAGGGCTCACGCAGGCACTGAGGGTAATGAGGAAGCCGATCGTCTGGCCAAAGAGGCGGCAGCCGACTCCGGTAGGCCGGAAGCCTTTGCCAGGCCATCAAAAGGTCGACTTGAAAGTATGCTGAGTGCTGAGAGTGTCCATTGCTGGGAACGTGTATGGCAGGCGACCGACGATGGAAACCAGACGAGAAGCATATTCCCGACGATTGCTGATCGGATGCGGACCTCGTTCCCTGTTTCCTGGCGAATGACGTTGCTGATCTCAGGTCATGGGAGACTGAGGACGTACCTGCATCGGTTTCACTTGGCGGAGACGGATGTTTGTTCCTGCGGTTCCGGTGACGTCCAGGATTGGAATCATATTTTGTATGAATGCTCACATTTGGATGCTCCTCGAGCTCAACTTGAGCGGATGTGCGTCCTGCGAGGGGATGACTGGCCGTGTGATGTCATTTTGTTGCTCCAGAAACATACAAGAGACTTGGTTTTGTTTTTAGAAGCTATCAACTTTGAAGTTTTATGATCTTTAATTCAAGCAAGTACCTATTTATTTTGTATTGTAAGACACGAAATTTAGTTCAAGGAATATCTCAAACCATCATGTTAAATCAAATTATTCAAGCGTGTAATTAGCCTGTAATCATTTTTATGGAAGCAGGCTGCTGTATTTTTGATTAATAAAAAAAAAGTGAGTTGCTCTTAAAACTCTTTCTCTCTTAGGTTTTTTTTTTTTTACGGTTGCCTTCTTATTATATCTATTTACCGCTAGTTTTGGTTCTGACGATAATTATTCTATCTTGATTTTTTTTTTTTTCTCTCTTTTACTGGTAGGTACGTTAGTTGTACTCCTAACATTGTCAGTTGTTGTTCTATCAGCTAAACTCTGCTATTCATTGTAGTCGCTGCTGAGCCCATCTGTAGAGACAAACATACCCGATAATCTTCCACACATTCTTTTCTTTGCAAATATACCTTTAAATATTAAGAACCCACATCACGATCTCGATAGCCGTACATGCGACGTCAGTGCAATTCAGAACTCAATCAAACTTGATATACTCGTGGTGAGTAGGTTGAATATGTATCTGTATATGTATCACCCTCATATAGTCCTCATCATACGACACCAGTGACGTACAATAGTTTTGAAACACATAAATATCAACTCACAAGGGAAATTACCGTTATTCCTGTTTTGTATTGCACTATCGACGCATGTAATACTATCCGGATCATGTGAGTAAGGAAGTAGATTATACTTTCGTGTGTTTATGTCTGCAGGTGGGCACGGCGGCGAATTTTTTCATTCATTAAAAAAAATCTCCTCTCAATGACGGAGTCTTAAAATAAGAAGTAAATAAATGAAAGTTTAATGGGGAAAACGCTCAGGTCTCGGAGTAGTAGTGAAGGATGGGGGGAAGTGTCTTTATAAAATGACCATCAGTTTAAGTATGTGCCACGCTGGACACGGGTGGTGATACCACGGAGTACACTTGCTGAGATGCCTTTCTCGCGTAACTCCGTGGCACTTTTCCCCATCACGCACGGCGCCTCGACAAGGTTGCAGCCATCACCCTGATGTTGTTGGGTGCCTCTCCTTTTAGCAATAATTTCCATCGTGCATAGGTACTTTCTTATCCTAGCACGCCAGGTCTGCTCCGTGTCCAAGCTGCCATCGACCACTTGGACATCCAGGCCTATCGGGCTTCTTACTCTGGTCACTACACATGTGATACAATCTCTCCCTCTCAACATCCCAGCCGCTGGAAGACAAGGCACCTGCTATCTGCTTGACAACCGCATCATGACTTAGGATACGGCTCCCAATGAGTTCATTTCCACCCCGACAGACGCGCCAAAGGGAATCAGACACTAGGACTAGCTTATTCAATTGACGTAGAGAAATCACATACATTTTTTTCGAACAATAAATTAAGAACTAGAATGTCGAAAAAATAGTTTCATTTGAGGTAGGTAACTAGGTGAAAAGTGTTACCGATATTTATAACTATTGTGAAGAAAACTCATGTTTAAGTAGGCGGCTCGAGAGGTTTGTCTCTTGCTCACCCTGAATCCATCGTAATATGAATGACATTCGCAGGGCATCAATTTTAACATGGGACATGTTTTAGCCTTCACCTAACTAGCCGAAAAACGTTACGCTGGAAGGTGTCGCGGGAAGGTGACGTGGGAGTGTCACACGGTTTCTAATGCATTTTATAATTTTGCTAGGGACGATATAACTTTTTTATTACCCAACCCACTGAAATCGTTTACCACTCATTGAAAAGCTATTGATTTATCCAGCATTCTATTCTAACTCCCCTTACCATATTAATAAGGGCTGGAAAATGCGCTTAGTTACACGTCAACAATCAATTATTGAGGAAGCATATTATTATAGGTAGGTAGCGAAGGTTGTGGCGAAAGTAGGCTTTATTTTGTGATTAATGATTAAGTAGGCTTTGTTTCATGATTAATTAAGGAGGTATCTATTGATAGACTTAAGTATCTCTATACCTATACCTATCTACGACTAAAGGTCCTGCACTAAATTTGGCTGGACTATGATCCATGTTTTCATAATAAATTTACGCCGTAGGCTTAAGTAGAGCATCTGGGGTGCCCAAGGGGGCTTGCCGGCGCGAAGCGCCAATTTCGGTTTGTTATTTTCAATAATGAACCTTTGGAATCGACCGAGAAAAAAAATTGTTTAACACCCCCTCAAAATTTGATGGTTTAAGTTTCAAGGTACGTAGAATTCAAAAATCGAATAAAAATTTGGCCGTCCGTCCGCCGTCCGCCGTACGCGGCACTTTTTCCACTTAGCATTGACCGATTTTGATGAAATTTGGTATGTAGGCTCCATTTGGGGTCTAGTTGTGCCCCGAAGATTTTGGTTGATGTAGGTTACGTCTAAGGGTTCCAAAATCAATTTTGAAATTTTGAAAACGCCCTAACTCAAAAAAAATTTGATATAAAGGTATTGTTATTCCTTCAATTTATGATTCTATAGAATTTTTAGAATTTTTTGAGACCACTCGGAGCTCTGTAGGACAAACCGTTCGCTCGCTACAAGAATTTAATGTTTGGACGTACGATAAATCAGAAACACGAGTGTGAATCGCTAAAGAGGCCTAATCTCCGTTCAAATTGTAGATGACCGAAATACAATCGATGTTTTTCTTCATGTTGGATGGTTGGTGGCTTTACAGAAGAGTGATCTATATAGAAAAATGAAAAACAATAAACCATTGTGTGATAATTTGCAGCGTTTTTTAAATGTTGAAGGTCGTCCTATTTATCTTTTGTAATTAGAATAGGCCCATTGGGAGGAAGAGGAAATTCTTGAGGGAAGATGTCCTCCTTGGACGTCGTGGGAATTCATGAAACTTCTCATCAAGTTTAAGTTTGAAATGGATTTTCCCCTCAGAGAAGTACTTAATCCAACGGACATCAGTCACATAGAGATCATTTTTTTTATTGTCATCGTTATTTTTTTTATTACTCGTAACTCATGTCATTTCCTTGATGAGTGGTCAAGGAAGAAGTCGTGATGGAGCTGAAATGCTCGATCAGGGAATGGTTGGCATAATACTATGGGAATAGCATAACATCAACTCCATTTCTTGAGAATATTGCAGCGGTAAAAAACCATCTAGAAAGGAAAGTGATCCACTGAATCAAATCAGTGAAACCTATCGTATAATTGAAGAGTTTTCTTTCAAACGGGCTTATATCCATTTTTAACACTTTTTTTCGCGGATTCTGAATCTTTAGAATAAGGCCCATCACCTAACGAGTTGAATTCCTTCCGAAACCGTTTGTATCCTTCTTTAAAAGCTTGCTAAAAATCGTGTTTGCCGACAAAACGGCTTATATACATCCCATTGTTTTCAATTAACAATTTTTTATAATTTGGTTTTTGGATTCTACGTACCTTGAAACGTAAAACATCACATTTTGAGGTGGTTGGAACATTTTTACTTCCTCGATTCAAAGGTTCATAATTGAAAATAATGGGTAAACCAATAAAAGAAAATGAAAATTAAATTTTTCTTGGCACGTCCAAAAACTACTACTACTGTATTTAACTACTGTATTTTCTTTCAATGTGGCTCATATCCATCGTTTTTCATCAAATGGGCTCATATCCTAAAAAAATATATGACCGTGTCTCCCTCAAAACGCATTCAAAATTTGGTCTTACAATCAAAAGTTCTATATACGAACTATTTGGATAATCTGGGAACCCTAGACAACTTCCTTCGCTATGAAATTAGTTTTTCTCAATTTCCCACAAAAAATCCCAAGTGGATATAAGCCCGTATGAAAAAAAAAATTCCTCAGTTTGAAAGTGGATTAATGAAGAAAAAAAAACCGTAGGAAATAACGGGGGAACTTACTTCATTGGAGTCGGTTGAAACAAACTCAATAATAATGATCAACACTAGTAATAATTTTGCAATGCAGTGGGTTGGTGTCTGCAATAATCAGTCAAGGATTTCGAACACCTGCTCGATCTGATATTAATTTTGACTCACCTGTAATACCGTCGTAACCGCAGGAGTTTGGTGTAGTTCGTTATCTCTTGCAATTAGGTGGGCTCCCCTCATTTCCATCCATACCAAACCAAGCTCCAACGAAAAACTTCGCCCTAATTAGAATACTCAGGAAAATTTATTCCGCCTATTGGTGTTTAAATTGGGACCCAAAATCGCTATAGTTCGTTAAACCCCGAACAGATTTGTGGAGAACATTTCATAACAACGAAGACTGCGGAAGAAATAATGATATCGTGGTACCCACGAGTATATATATTTACACTGGGAATAAACGGCACGCCATTCATTCATCCATGTTGTAGAACTACTTGTTTTCCCGAACGATAAGAGTCGACGATTAAACGTGTTTGCATATCGAAAGGGGTTGAAACGGTGATTTTTCTCCTCTCAGGGCCGCTTGTTACTAAACTAGCTCACTAATGATTTATTTAGAAAATGGACCTATAGCCGCGATCTCGATAGGTATTGGGACTCGAAGCCTTCGGTGTCAACAGAAGCGAAGCGATAATATTGGTGCTTTCTTGCGACCTCTTGCCTGTATTTTGGAAACCATTTGATGTTCGGTGAAGCCCTCTTTATCTACATTCAATATTCGTGAGTATTTCTGTAGATTCTACGACATACGGCCACAGTAACCGATCAGTATTAGGAAGGTGAATAGAGAGAATGAGAGTCTAACCCCCAACAATCCTTGTCGGGTTTCAGCGCTACCTTCCGCCTCTTCAACTATGCAATACTATCTTAAAATTATGGAAAACAATAACTTTATATCAAAATTTTTTGAGCTAGGGCGTTTTCAAAATTTCAAGCCTTAGAAGTGACCGATATCAACCAAAACTTTGGGGCACAACTAGAACCCAATTGGAGCCCATATACCACATTTAAGAAGCACCTCAATAACATCTGAATTGGCTTTGCTCTATTTATTTATATGATGAGAACGTTTAGGAGTGTTCGTATCGAGTTACGAGCAGATCTGAACACGATAATGCAAAACCTAAGTGATACACAGGTGCACTGGGCTCTGCAGCCCTTTCTGTCACTTGCAAAGACCATTTTTGAGTTGCATTTCAACATTACTAACAGAATAAATATATTAGGAAGTTAATTTGGATCTTCTCCCCCCACCCCGGTCAATCAAATTTTATTTGGAATTTTGTGCTCCAGTCGCGGACCATGGGCGACTAGCCTGGTCATGACAAGCCTCAATGATTATGGTTCTACTGCAAATATTTAACCCATTTCACGCCGAGGGTAGAAATAACAGAGTAATGGGAGGAGGAGTATGAATTATTTTACAGAATTCCGGCCGAAATAAGGCATTATTTGCTCACCAATCGAGAGCAAAATTGCTCCAAATTTTATGAATTTAACATTTTATAGAATTTGAGAGGTCTCAGTTTTGTAAATGTGATTTTTTCTCAGGTATGATTTTTTAACTTATCCATTTCATTGTTAAAAATCTAAAAAAAAAATCTAGTTAAAATGTAGAAATCTATTTACGGACCAGAATCTGTTTCGACTCATGGCCCAGGACGCTCACTCGCCCTGGATCGAATTTGAGCCACCATAATCACGATTTCGGCCAAAAGGTCGCTTTTTCAACAAAATTTCTCAAATCTTATTTCTCAAATCTTATTGACGATGCAAAAATGCATCAGTGGCCGGAAATGGGTTAATAGACACAGTAAAAAGCGAGAATTTGAAGTAAAGAGGATCAAGAATGTAAAAAGAGAGAGGAGCAACGAAGTGGATGATTTTGGATCTCGCTTTTTTTTATCAATTCAGCGGTAGAAAAATTCAAGCGGTAGTGCCTGGCGAAAACAGTGGACACTGGAAATTGCATTCTATTCAGTGAGAGTTGAAAAATATTAGTGATTCATTGTACAAAAGTTCATCCAATAACTTCTAATTGGTGGGAAAAAAATCGTAGTCACGGAGCGGTCTCGACTTCCGGTTGAAGACATCCTCGGTCGTCGTTATTAGTCAACTAAATCGAATGGAGTCATCAGCCAGTGGAGAAGCGATGGGTTGAGTGGTAGGTTAGTATGATGGTGGTGGTGGGGGCTCTAATGGAAGCCGACCTAATGATTCGTGTAAGTCAAGTAATGTACGTGTTCGTGGAGAGCGGGCAGATGGAGAGATCCCCTCCTCTCGCTCAGTTTACACTACAACACTTTCTCTACAAGATATATTCTTGTACACTTTTGCTCGCACATCAAAAATCAGAACACGGGCTCATTTTGCGAAGTTTCACTACCTCTCTGGGAACGCATTTTCATTTTCACCCCCTACTTATAGGTACATATATCTAATATGTCTTAACACTCTCAGCGCGGTAGCATATTTATAGAATAACATCTCACGGGATTTTTAATAATTTTAAATTAAATATTAGTCTCCTAATTTTCAACCAGTTAGGTATTTAGATGCATGCAAGCTAGAAAAAAAACAAAATTTGATCAATTTACAAGAATGTCGCCATATACGTCCGTCAGGGGTATAAAACGTAGATAGGCTAACCCGCAACAATGCCAGTTTTCTGTTGAACTATTCCGAAATTTCTGGGGATTCTACTATTTCTCCAGGGGAAGTAACTTAGTACTGTATATTGCATAAGTCATCATGCACGTCATTGTTGATAATATATTATTGTCTAACTGTTGGAAAGAAAGAATACCTACATACTTACATGAAGTTTTAGTTTTCTACGATCTCGGAATCTTAGAAATGGAATGTAATGAAACGTTGACACAAATACTGCAAAATGTGTATAACTGTTTTGAATTTTCGTACCTCCATGAAATGGAATGTACGTAATACATACAGAATCTAACTTACACATGAAATGGAAAACATACCTTTATACATAAACAAAAACACTGCAAATTATTACACAATGGTTTATTATTTTTCTATATTGATCACTCGTCTACAAAGCCACCAACCATCCAACATGAATAAAAACCTCAATCGCATTTCGGTCAGCTTTAATTTGAACGGAGATTAGGACTCTTTTGCGATTCACACTCGTGTTTCTGATTTATCGGACGTAAATGCTTAAATTCTCGTAGGGAGCGAACAATTTGTCCTACACAGCTCCGCGTGGTCGCAAAAAATTCTAAAAATTCTACACCATTTTAAATTTATGGAAACACAATACCTTTATATCAAAATTTTTTGAGTTAGGGCGTTTTCAAATTTTCAAAATTTATTTTTTGACCCTCAGAAGTGACCTACATCAACCAAAATCTTTGGGGCACAACTAGACTCCAAATGGAGCCTACATACCAAATTTCATCAAAATCGGTCAATGCTAAGTGGCAAAAGTGCCGCGTACGGCGGACGGACGGCCAAATTTTTATTCGATTTTTGGATTCTACGTACCTTGAAATGTAAACTACCTGACACCACCACGATCAAGAATAACATGAGGATAGCCTCCAAACATTGCGTCGCCTTAACAGATTGTTAAGAACGTAGAAAATAAGAAGGCGTATTGCTTGGTATTCCGTAATTCAGCGTAGATTCTATGCAATTTGTTATCATACTTATCATAGATTTGGGTTTCATGTGAGAACCCAAATGGAGCCGATATACCAAATTACATCGGAATCGGTTTATGAGAACTGAGCGAAGAGCCATCTAATACCATAATGTTCCAAATTATGAGCCTATCCTAAAAATTTTCTTTTCCCTTAGCTAGCTAACGTGATACAGTAGTGGTACTGGATTCTGACATTGACGCGATGTGAGCCGTGAGAATCGGAACAGCATTTTGGTTGTCTGAGGCGGAATAATCGCAC
Organism: Apolygus lucorum; assembly: GCA_009739505.2. NCBI lineage: Eukaryota > Metazoa > Arthropoda > Insecta > Hemiptera > Miridae > Apolygus > Apolygus lucorum. The sequence goes on from CM019167.2 coordinate 28,393,870, forward strand.
GCGATGTGATAATTGGCAGCGCAGTAGTTTTTTCAGGTTCAGCCAACGAACGTTGTTAGTCCGTGGATGAGAGGACTGTGGCGTATTTGATGGTGTTTGGTGGAGATGGGAGAATAATACGTTTGATGAGGACGAAAGTGGAGTAGAGCAGCTGTCACGGAGAGTCTTTCTGTTTAAATGACGGAATTTGTAACGGGCACACTTGTGTAAGGCATATTGTTAGGCTGTGCAGGGCGGAGTGGGGGTAAAAAGAAAATTAAAAATTCCAACCTCCCTTCCCGCCTCCAACCACCCTCGACTGGCGCTTCTTTTCTCCGACGACATAACAAGCCCCTACAGGCACGATGACTCATTAGCAACAGAAATGTTATGAATGAGTTTCCCGACGGACAAAAGAACCAGTCGTCCACATTTCCCGCCTCCACTTCTGCGATGATGGAAGAAGAAAACATCCGTTGTCGTGTCGAAGAACATTAGAGGCATTTTGTTGTGTTTAAAGTTTGGCCGTCCGTATTTGTTTTCGTAAACCCATCGTGAGGAAAACAGTTCCCTTTCCTGTTCATTCAAGTTCACGTTAGTCACTCCAATTTGTGGATGAATTGAAACTAACTGCCTTAATTTTAACTATCACAAACTTCTTCTTCAATCATCAAAATCTAGGAGAAAACTGATTTTGGTTTAAAACCCAGTAGTGCTCAGCGTGCCATACATACAATGCCCGGTTTGAGAGTCGACTTCAGACGCCTAGATCCGGTAAAAAACGCTGAAAATTATTACACAAAGGTTTATTATTTTTCTATATAGATCACTCGTCTGCAAAGCCACCAACCATCCAACATGAAGAAAAACATCGATCGCATTTCGGTCAGCTTTAATTTGAACGGAGATTAGGCCTCTTTTGCTATTCACACTCGTGTTTCTGATTTATCCAACCCTTAAGTTCGCGTAGAGCGCAAACGGTTTGTCCTAAAGGGCTTCGCGTGGTCTCTAAAAATTCTAAAAATTCAATACTATCTTTAATTGATAGAAAAACATTGCCTTTATATCAAAATTTTTTGAGTTAGGGCGGTTACAAAATTTCAAACCTTATTTTTCAACCCTTAGAAGTGATCTACATCAACCAAAAGCTTCGGAGCACAACTAGACCCCAAATGGAGCCTACATACCAAATTTCATCAAAATCGGTCAATGCTAAGTGAGGAAAGTGCCGCGTACGGCGGAGGGCCAAAATTCTTATTCGATTTTTGGATTCTACGTACCTTGAAACGAAAACCAACAAATTTTGGAGGGGGCTAAAAAAAAAAAATTTTCTTGGTCGATTCCAAAGGTTCATTATTGAAAATAATAAATCAAAAAGGTGAACTTTGGAGTTACTATGGTCCCATAGAGGGTGGGCCTTTCTCTTGCTAGTAGGACTCAAACATATCCATATTGATCATCTCTTTGCCTATTACTGGGATTCAATCACAACTATCTGAGCCCAAATCCAATTTTCTTCTTTTTGTTGGACGAAAAGTAAGTAATTCTTAATACTGTTTCTCAGCAAAACTCTGATATAACGGTTTTTCGTTTTTGTAAAGATTTCTTCATAGGATTTTTACTCTCACATGATCAGTTGCAAGTCATTCGAAAACTCAGCTGATATTGAATAACGCCGTTCCATATATTATGACACAATGAGAACTACGAATGTTTCTTACATTTTGCGTCAGAGTCCGAAAGAAATTTTGTGCTGAATCCGAATATACCATATGATACCATGATTTTGAAGGTAATAACCACAAAAAACGGGAAAAGCCCATTTTTTGGACTTTTATAAAATTTTGGACCACTTTGGATTGTCCAAAATTGCTGGCTAACGAACTTGACCTATTGTTTGTGGTTACGAACATTTTGGCAGAAACTAAAAAAAATTTCCAAACATTTACTCAAGTTATCGTGCGGAATGACACATATATATAAATATATGTACACATGATTTTTGGAAAAACTTCAGGGATCGTTTAAGAATGTTCCAAAACGGATTTCAGGGTAAACATTTTTCGAAAAAGTCCATTCTAAAAATTTTGAGGCCATTGCAATAGCTCTATTTTCCTTGAAAATTTGCTAAAAGATATGTAAACAATCTTTTCTGGTCTGATTTTTGTATCTCACTGCTAATTAAACGAAAAAACGAAAGGGATTTGACGGGTGATCTGTTTGGAACTGCACATACATCGATATTTGTAGTATTGCGTACAAGAGTGTCCTGTTTTAGCTAACGAGTTTTTCATTTTGGCAGTAGATTGAATCAACGCCACTATGAGAGAGCTCCATTGCTTGATCTAAACCGCAACTGATTTTGTACTTACAGTTCTCTGTACTTACTTGTCTATTTACAGGCAGACAAGAACACCACTGTAGGTACTAACGCCTGGGTTGAGCTCTTGTCAAAGGCCCAATGCAGACTATGAGGTTTGATTAACAGTGAACAGGTGTTTTCAGCTCCCAACATTGACAGATATCAACCACAGGAGGCAGTGGTTTCCCTACTGCTGTGAAAGAATTTGGATGAGTTCTACTTATATTTGAAAGGACCAACCCTCAAGCCATATTAATTACCTTCGATCATCAGTTACTAGCAAGCCAACATGCAGGTACCTCCAACGCGTTGAATTTCAAGTTTCATGTACGAGTATTTTGAAGTATCGAAGTCACTGCGACCTCAAAATGAAAGTCAATGGGGTGTGCGCATGGGTCGAAAAAACTGTTTATTGCTATTTTTAATCTAAACTAGACCTCATTCTGAGAATTTTGACACCAACCGCGACCTTCTAGGGTGAGAAGGCCTTTTTCTGTGATTTTCAAAGTTTCGAATGTTTATGACGTCACAGTGGGCTGGGGGTCCCGCCCAGGCGGGAGGGGCGCGTGACGTCATAAATACTTAAAACTTTGAAAAATCATGGAAAAAGATCTACTCATACAAAAAGAGAACGGCCGGAGTCAAAATTCGCAGGATGATTTCTACTTTCCATTAAAATTTTTTTTTTTTAAATCAGGCGCACCCCCCATTATAACTTCTTTATAGTTCACCCCACAATGTATTGTTCATTCCACAATAACCGTGCATTTTTACCCGCAATGAAGTTCGGCCTCTTGGATGCGTGGAAGGCTGAAGAACATTGATTGGCACATTTTCACCTCAGTTCACGAAATAGGGCTGATTGCAGTTTATAATTACGACGGTACAGAGCAATTTAAAAGCAGTAAAAATGGGTCATCAGCTCAGAAAATATGACTGCAATGCTAGTTGACTCGGAAGCGATAATAAATCGTTGTATAGTAATTCTATATGCGCGCAGCATTGAGATGTTTGGTGAGTGAAGATAATAATTGAGCGAAGGATGCGAGATCCTAAGACGGTTGAAAGACACCCTGATGAAGGAAGCGTCAAGGAGCTTGAAGTTTAATTTGAAGGAACAACTTGGGTGAAGGAGGCGATCCAGGAATAGACGCCAATAGGGAAGTAGGTCGATTGCTTGCAGCTGAACATTCTGTTGTTGATTGGATCTAAGATCGTAGATAAAAGACATTCAGTCGATAGGCAACTAAAAATAATGATAAATATTCAAAGTTGTAACACATGCTATCCATATGTTGGTATTTTTATCTTGGAGGATAAAAACTGTCGTCGCTGCTTTCTACTGAATGCTGAGGTGTGTAGAAACGGTCGTCTTCCGTTAGGTAGTTGACGCACAGAATTTATGAAGGAGCGGTTGAAAAAACTTTTCCAAAAGTACGTTGTACGTTGCATTTATGGCATTGAAGAACGTCATATTTTACAACCGAAGGCAAGTTGAAGTACTGCGATAATGTTCAGTTGTCATTGGTCGCAACTTACAAGGAGTAATTTCAGTGAATTTTTTACATTTTTTCTGAATAGCTTACGGTGTGGGACGAATACCAATGGGGTTGATTGAGGAAAACAAGTCTCTTATTTTTGTCTCTTATTTATTATTCTAAAAAAACATATTGTTTAGTAATGCATGCATTCCAGGGGACGCACAGTACTGTGAGTTTATAGGTCAAGTGATCGAAAATCAATTTGTGGAGAGTTCTGTTAGAGAAGCTCTAACATGGCGCTCTGATCATGGATTTCACACTACTTCATATTTCAAGGAAAGAAAATTTCACGATAAATAATGTTAGAAGACGTTTATGAAAAATACTAAAATTTTAAATTCAAAACTAAAGTAACATTTCACCAATATTACAAAGGTTTAGGTACCGAAACATAGGTAATAATTAGATGTCTTTAGAAGTGCATTACACTGAATGATGAATCTAAATCGTCACTGTCATTAGCGCTGCTGGTGCTGGAGAGAGCGCTTCTACAACTCAGTTCCTTAGCGTTAGATGTGCTTGGTACAGCATTAGGTATCAGTTCTGTGGATGTTGGTCGTGTCAATGAAGTTATCCCTAATCACATACTGGTTGATGACTTCATAATCTTTTCTGTTCTATTCTGTTGATATGGAAAATACGAGGATGTGGTTTTTCCTCTCCACACTTTCCTGCGACTTGGGGAAATTCATACTTCAAAAATTATTAAAAAACGTGAATAATGCACATACTTATGCCGTGACTCGTCATGAAGAGCAATAAGACCCAACTTGTTGATATGACGGTATCCGCACTCATTCGTTAGCGTTTTGGGTGAAATGAGTTATTAACAGAAATGATCGCGGAACTTGCCCTCTGGTGATCCGTAAGAGGCTTGTGAGGTCAGGAAACCTATTTAAACGTGCTCAAAGACTATCTGGGGATAGGTTCTTGCACTCCTTTTCAATACTAATAGACGTTCGTCCTTTCGATTTTTTACACATACTCACAGTACTGTGGGACGTCCCATTGGATAAGCATTAGATCAGTTCAACCAGTTGGTAAGCGATTTAACTGTTTCACTCGATGTAATTTATTTATTACTTTAGGCAAGAAATAGTGCCCCCCCCCCCACCATTATCCACCTTAACATTTCTAGCGGCATGGGAGGCATCTGAAAAGCATCTGAAATCCATGATCTACGATACCCAACATGCGAATTCGAGTTCACCCCCCCCCCCGCCCCCCGCCAATGGTACCAGTCTGGCACCAAAGCGGTAATACGTCGTAACATTGAATCTATTAGTTTTAGTAGGCAGTCCGACGAGGTTCACATCCGTATTCAAGGTGAAACACACAAAAAACCCCACGAAATATGCGGTTTATGGTGTCCTGGCACCATGGTGGCACCACTATTAGTTCCATGGTGGTACAGAGAATAATTCACGAAAATCCGGAGGTATAATGAGAATTTTTTCTCAATTTCAAAGCTTGGGTACAATTAGTAAGCAGTAAAGGAATCGAAATATGAAAATATTTGTGAATATGATCCCCCCACTCATCCCCTCCCCTTGCAAATTTTGGTACTCTGGTGAAATCATGTACCACTCGGAAGTTATTTTAGTCAAACAAAAAAAGAAACACGCAAATCGGTTGGAAATTGAGGCCTGGTAGAGTTTACAAGATTACGCCCGCAAACGCACGTTTTTTAGGCATTAACCCCCCCCTTCCCCCCTTAAGAGGCAAATTTCGAAATTCCGGCGACGTAGTGCACAACTAGATAGTTTTTCGCGTCGAACAAAAAAAGAACCACAAAAATCGGTTGAGAACTAAGGCCTGGGCAGACGACACAAGATTTTGTCACACACACAAGATTATTATCATTTATTCGTTCTCTTTGTACATACATTTTATATAGTCAACCCAAGACCATACAAGGTCGCGCGGGTCGGGGGTGCAATATATAGATAATTATTCTCTATTAACTTTAGTGTTCTTGATGGTCCCATGGATCTCGACGTAGCAGCAATACAAATAAATATCAACATCAACAACTGAATATACAATAACATTCAGTGACATGCGATAATAATAGTATACAATAATAATAGTGACATGTGGAAGTTTTTTCAACTCTAAGAACAATAATACTCACAGATTGATATCATTAGGTTGGCATACGTATAATTGTTACAGTAGATTATTTTCAACATACAATATAGTATAGTAAATACCCCCAACAATTCATTGTTTAATAACTATACATTGTTTTTGTTAAATATTCCTTTAACTGTATTATTTTGATATTTTTAGGGTGCAGGCTATTCAATTAACTATTGAATAATTTATTAGTTCCATTAGTTTTTAATTATTTTTTATTATAATTGACAACCATGTGTCATTAAGCTCTCACCCCAACATCAAAACTAATTCTCGGTTTTGTTGAAAAAATTGTTTACACCTCTTTTTGGTGCTTTCGTAATTTTTGAAAGTGTGGTTATAGGACGTGGGGCAAATGTATCAATTCATTGTAAATACACGGTAGTAGGTAGGGTGATTGGTGCCGACTGTGTCTATGCTTGTAGTTAACTACTTTCAGTTCTACGTAGTGGGATCTACGGGTTCTTCCTTGTCGGTCATGGATAATATTTTCGTCATATTGGTCGAAGTGTTTGGCGACATACAAGAATACATATTTATAATATATCTGTCCTGAGAGTTGGAGAGTTCAGAATTTCTAGTTTTTCTATTCGGCTCGAAGAATGTCTAGGTCTTGAGGGGATTTTTATGTTTAATGTTTTGTTGAAAGCAGATTGACCTTCGCAGCATTCGCCGTAAATGACGTTTTCACTGGGTTTTGATTGTAACAACGTTTGTCGGACCATCCAGCCAATCATCAGCGCGGGATAGCAATACTGAAAACTTCCGTTATTATTGCATCCGAGTCTACTAAGGAAGCTTTGTTTTCACTTATCAAGGTTTAAAAAACAATTGTTCTCTAAAATCAAAATTTTCACTCGCGTTTAACGTATCAAACCTTTCTGAACCATTTTGGTTCCGTGTCTGTGTGTCATGAAATCCTTGCCTTCTACAATTCTCATCAGATTTCGATAGCATTTTCAGGGAATGTGCGAGTTGACGTGCAGATGGTCCCCTATGAATGTCATTGCCTCCGGACCAATAGTAGCAAGCGTGAAATCCTTGCCACAGCCATAACTTTCATTTCTCATTCGATTTCGATGAAATTTTCAGGGATTGTGTGGTTTGGCGTGTAGATGGTGCCCTATGAAAATCATGGCTCCCGAATTGAAAATATTTTGTGCGCATGCGCAAACGTGAAATCCTTGTAACAGCCATAACTTCTACATGTTTCAACAATATTCAGAGATTGTGCGTGTTGACGTGTAGAGTCCCCTACGCAAGGAACTTAGAGAATAATGTTTCGAGATTAACCACTATACATCGGATCATCTATACAATCGGGTTATGGATACGAGTAAGCTATGTGCCACACCCACTTGACAAACGGTTTTAGGTTATTTCGAGCTTATAGTCCTCAAATGCACGTTACACCGAAAAGAACGGGGCACAGGGTATACCTCACCTTCAAGACCCTGCGGTCGTGCGGTTGGGGTTTCAACCAAAAAGCCCACATTTTTGGTAGAAAGATATTTGGAGGAGTTTAAGGAAACTCTCTTCGAGATTTTTTAATTAGAATTAGAATTGATCAGAATATTGATATTAACATAAGTTTATAAATTGATTTATTGATATTCTTTCAATTACAATTGGCACAAATTTTCGATTTGTCACACACACTTCAGAACATAGGCCATATATTAATCCTGGTCGATTAATGTTTACTCTTCCTTGGTTTAGTAGACCTTTTTTAGCTGTCATTATTTGTGTATCAGCAATACCAGGTAGCCATATTTCATTTTTCTAGACTGATAGTAGCCACTGCGCATGACAATAGAAAAGCACCACAGTACCACACACACACACAAGCACATCGAGCAAATTTCCGGTGAGTTGCTGCCCTGCTGGTCGAAAGATTGATGCGACAATCACCATCTTCTTCTTCTTTCAAAGTCTTTATCCCCGTCAGACAATTAATATCTATTACCAAACAGTAGTTCAAAATGTCAATTTTATTTTTTTAATTACGAAAGGAGCTCATAGGTAGATAGGCTCTCCTTTTTTTCTAAAAATATGAAAACATTTAAGTTAATTGGTTTTATTCTTGTAAAATAAACCCCTACTCTGTCGCAACAATCAGGTTTCCAATTGTCGAAAGACCTGGTAACGCGGTTAAACTGGCACACATATTGAGGAAAATACCTCTAGAAAGGATATTCATGGTTCAACACGAGTCTGATGTCAACGAAAGACACCAGAACGCGACAGAGTCTGCAGCTGTGACATGTGTGTTAAGACCCAAATGGGTTAATTTCGGAGGGTAGTTGAGGAATGATCCCAGTATGTAGAGTTTGGCACAGTTAGAACAGTTATACTGGAAGCGCAAGCTCAAACGGTTTCTTTCAAGTGCTATGATCTTGTGATTAGGATGATATAGTTTGGTGATGGTGACGGTCATGCCTTCTAGAGGTGATGTTTTGAGTTATGAATTAAGAACCTGAGTTAAGTATTGGGTTGAGGACTTTATTTTAATTAGTTTATTTCCAATGAACAAAATGATCTCAGTAGTATACATCGATAGGGTTAAATACAACAGAAATCATGTATATACTACATAAAGTTAGACTTAACCCTTACATAGGTGGAAAACTATTCCCCAATATGGGCTACTGCCCGCAATAGGAAGAGTCAGTCCCACCTGCAGAAATTGATATGACTGATAACAGAATTGCAGAAGATTTCGCAATACATTTTTTAAAAAAAGAAAGAGAGAAAGAGAAAAACATATAGTTAAGTAATGCATGCATTCCAGGGGCCGTCCCATTGGATAAGCATTAGGCCAATTAATACCAGTTGGTAAGCGAAAAAAACTGTTCACTCGATGTAATTTATTTAGTATTATAGGCAAGAAATAGTGGTCCTCCCCCCCCCCCCTCGCATTATCTACCACAACATTTCTAGCGGCGTGGGAGCCTCGAATTTGAAGAGCATTTTAAAAAGCATGATCTACAACACCCAACATGCGAATTCGAGTTCATCCCCCCCCCCCAGGCAATGGTGCCATTCTGGCACCAAAGCGGTAATACTTCGTAACGTTGAACTTTCATCTATTTGTTCTGGTAGGCAGTCCGTTGAAGTTCAATTCCGTATTCAAAGTGAAATACAAAAAAAACTTTTAAAAACCCATGAAATATGCGGTTTATGGTGTCCTGGCACCTTGGTGGCACCACTATTAGTTCCATGGTGGGACAGAAAATAATTCATGAAAATCCGGAGGTGTAATGAGAATTTTTTCTCAATTTCAGAGCTTAGATACAATTAATAAGCTATAAAGGTACCGAAATATTGAAAAATCGGATATTTTGTGAACATCATCCCCCACTCTCCTCTCCTCTTGCGAATTTTGATACTCTGGTAAAATAGTGTGCAATTTGGAAGATTTATGAGTCGAACAAAAGAAACACTCAAAACAGTTGGAAATTGAGGCCTGGGCAAATGGGGGGTGCGCCTTAATTTTTTTTAGAATTTTAATCGAAAGTAGACAACATCCTGAAAATTTTGGCACCAACCGCGTTCTTCTAGCGTGAGTAGATCTATTTCTATGATTTTTCAAAGTTTCGACCGTTTATGACGTCACGCGCCCCTCTTGCCTGGGCGGGACCCCCCAGCCCACTGTGACGTCATAAACGGTCGAAACTTTAAAAATTCATAGGAAAAGATTTACACGCGCTAGAAGGTCGCGGTTGGTACCAAAATTCTCAGAATGAGGTCTACTTTAGATTAAAAATAACAATAAACAGTTTTTCCTACCCAGGCGCACACCCTATTTTACAGGATCATGCCCACAAACGCACGTTTTTTGAGCATTAACCCCCCCTTTCCACCCCTTAAAAAGCAAAATTCGAAATTCCGGCGACGTAGTGCACAACTAGATAGTTTTCCGCGTATTAATGATATTTATCGATTGATAAATAAAGAAGTTTTGCGCCAATATGGTGGGGTACCTTTTTTTTTTGCCTGGAACTGTTCAACACATTACTTCAGGCTGAGTCCTGGGAGTCTTCTTAGTTCTCTGCTAGGGGCCGGTCCATGGTTCCCCTTCGCTGCCTCTCCCGTTCTTGAAGGATTTTTTCGATCATTATTTTTTCCACATAATCTGCCAAGTGGTCCAGCTTTTCTCGCTTGCCAGCATCTTTCCTATGACCGCCTCGGGGGTTGTGTCCTGTGCTGCGAGATGCAACTTCTCCCTTTGGCAGTTCCTCTCCGCTGTCCATCGCATGCATTCAAAGAATGTATGGAATGAGTAAGAATTTTACCTCTCCATGCTTCCTCTGTAGCCATGTCTTGATTTGAGGGATCAGCCTCGCAGTCCATCTGCCTTTGGTTTCTCCTGTCCATATATCCTGCCATCTTTCCATGGTGAGCCCTCTCTCCTCTTCGGCAACACGGGATCGCTCTCCTTGCTCTCTCCTGTTGAACAATATCTTTCTTTCTGTGGCCATGAGATGAATGGGAATCACTCCTGCAAGGACTAGCATGGCCGGTTCTGAGACTGTTCTCATAGGCGTGTTCCTGTGTTCGCACAGGCGATGCGAAGTGCTCCTCGACGTTGAACTGTAACTCCGTGGCGTCCGCCTACACCTCCACCCCATACAAGAGAATTGATTGCACAACAGTCGTCTCTTGCATGGTTGTGGTGGGGAACCTCGGCATTGATACAGTCTTGGTTTGAGAAATACCAGTAAAAACATCATGTTCTGGAACTATGGGCTGGTATATTTTTGAATACAGTTTAACTGATCTCATGTTAACAGGAGAACAAACGGTAGGATACATCATTTCTGAAAGATAGGTCCAGTATGAGCGAGATAAAGGAGATAAAATTACTTCACGTCTATTTAAGGGCTATACTCAAACTAAGATATGGCGGTACACTGGGAATGAGGAGATGGACCATCATTCGTTTCACCCGACAAATCAGAATTCCTTCGAACTTCCGTGAAATGAAGTTACTTTTTGACCGACTTCAACGCGCCGAAGGCGCGCGAAAGAGGAGGTACTCAATTCGGGTTGTCGTGGGACGACGATTTTTTTTTTTTTTTGTATGTCTGAACACCTTGCATTTCTTTATTCTGGTACCAATCTGTCTGGTTCTTTTTGAAATTTGTTCTACCAGTATCCGTGGTGGTCCCATTTCAAACAGATTTCATTTCGCTTTGTTAGAAGTATCGAAAATTTGTGAAAGAAGTTGAAAAACGTGGTTCCCGTTTTCGGGAATATCGGTCCGCATTCACTCTTCTTGCCCTGTGACTTCCGACTGTGCCGATGACGGACTTTTTGTGTATAGTCAAATTGAAGGTCTGATTGTAAGCTTCAAAATGGTATGCTATATGAAGGGGGTTCCGATAACTAAAAGGTGCTGCGGGGGATGAGAAAGGGGGAAATTATAGTGGGCTATTCGCTCAGAACCTGCATGAGCCGTATCAAACGTGTTTATCAATGCTCGAATATGTGAGTTTTCCTACCATATACGTATGAGCGATAATTATAGTACTGTTAGTTAGGTATTCTACCAAGTGGGTATAGCACATAGCTCCCTCGTCATCCTAAACATGGTTCGGTAGGTAATGGTATAGAAGATCGTCGTAACTGCATAGTGCCGTACCAAATATGAGGGATTATGAGACAACTAGGTGATGAGAGGTATTCTACCAAGTTATAGGAGATTGTCGGAACTGAATAGTGCCTTACCAAATATGAGGGATTTTAGGACAACTAGGTGATGAGAGGGTATTCTACCAAGTGGGTGTAGCACATAGCTTCCTCGTCATCCATAATATAGTTAGGTAGGTAATCGTATAGGAGATTGTCGGAATTGAATAGTGCCCAACCAAATATGAGGGATTATAGGACAACTAGGTGATGACAGGTATTCTACCAAGTGGGTGTAGCACATAGCTTCCTCGTCATCCATAATACAGTTGGGTAGGTAATGTTATAGGAGATTGTCGGAACTGAATAGTGCTGTACCAAATATGAGGGATTTTAGGACAACTAGGTGATGAGAGGGTATTCTACCAAGTGGGTGTAGCACATAGCTTCCTCATCATCCATAATATAGTTGGGCAGGTAATGGTATAGAAGATTGTCGGAATTGAATTGTGCCCTACCAAATATGAGGGATTATAGGACAACTAGGTGATGAGAGGGTATTCTACCAAGTGGGTGTAGCACAAAGCTTCCTCGTCATTCATAAATAGTTGGGTAGGTAATGGTACACGTGATCGTCAGAACTGAATTGTGCCGTACCGTGAACTGGGGTAATACTGATATGCTGGGGTGATACTGATCAACACGCCTTTTTTCATATGCATGCGATTGCAGAACTCCACACAGTCCTAAATTGGAAAGTTAGGTCGTGTTATGTGTTCGTAACAATGTCTTCTCTGGGGAGATATCGTTCCCGCCCGATAGTCTAGGTTACCATGGTAGCTGATAAGGAAATAAACAAATCTCAAAATCGGGCCCAGCTGACATTGTGATTGTAACTTCTGTTGTGTCGGTGTCGGGTGTTGTGTGGTGAAGTTCTAGCAAAAAGATTTTGTTTCTACTAGAGGTAAGCATGAAATAGCTGCAATTAGTTTGTTCTTTCCGTGTTACTACAGTTGGTTATCTGTTAAAAACAAAAACAACTCATTTCCAGGGGGTGATAGTGATCACGGCCGAAAAGCCCCGAAACTATCAAAACGTGATTGGTCCATCATTATTTTTGGCAACAAGTGCTTTAAAATAAGTTGTTTCTTGTCAGTTACCAAGCATGTGCCACGAATTGTCTTATTATAATAAAAATACTGAAGAGGATATTACGAGTCTTGAATTTCGGCTTTATTCTGATTTTTATAAGTAAAGAGTTGGTTTTCATTAGTTTTTCAACAAAAATTGTTCTGAAATGAGTTGCTAGTGGTTTTTTTTACCTCAGGGTACTAAAAAACAATTTTTAATAGTTTAAGTTCGATTTTTAATTGTTTTTAATACGTTTAAGTTCGATTTTAAATTAGTGATCATTATCACCCCCTATGTGGGGGGTGATACTGATCAATTTAATTTTTTTTTAAATGAGCTTAATTGAACAAAATTTCAAAGTTTTATATAGGATACTGTTCGTAAGATGTGGGAGAATATAAACTATTTTTTTCAGATTTTTTTGAATTATTACACTGGTAGTTTTCAAGGAAAAACTGTAGAAATTGATCACTATCACCCCAGTCTACGGTACCAAATATGAGGTATATAGTACAGTTAGGTGATAAGTCCTCGTCAATCATGTCATGGTTGAGTTGTTGAATTGTGTTGTCAGAACTACCAAGTACCTATCAAATATGAGGGACGTCGAACAGTTAGGGGATATGAGAGTAGATTGCTAAGTAGCAAAGTGAACCAAATACCTCCTGAAACTGATCCAAAAACGGAAAGTCATCTATACATATGGAAACTGATCCGGATTACAGAATGTGGTCCACCCTACGGCGTCTGGTTCACCTTACTGAAATTATTCACAGTTTGGAAACAGATCCACATTAACAGATCGATAAACTGCGGGTAAATTAATTTCAGATTTAAATTGAAGACCACTAAAAAGTGAAAAGTAAAAAATAATATAAAATGGAAAAATAATAAAATAAAAAACCTTTTTAACAAAAAAATGGACCGACCTCAAAAATTATGTCCGTAAACACCAAAAAGGGAAAAATAATAATCTCAGTGAAAACGTATTTGATGTAGTAGGTTGTTGGACATAAATATCTAGTCAACAGATGGTATGTTGGAATAGATACTCATCTGTAGATTCTATCATCTAGATGCTATCTAGATAGATAGGTAGGTAGGTACGCATTGAAGTCGCCGCCGTGCCCATCTGTAGACACAAACGTCTTCAAGATCTTCTACTCACCAACATATTATTCTTTTTCGCAAATGTACATACCTCCCATACTACAAACATGCTTCCACACCGAGTATGAACGTAAATATTTGTAAAATTGTGGGAGATGTTAAATGTTAATTTGGTAACAACGCTTCCGACGGTACGTAGCTACATTAAAATATGTCCACCAATATAATAAACTGTCTCCTATAATAATAAAGTCTCAAATACTCGTCACAAACATTCCTAGGGAGGTTCACATTTACTATCATACTCATATGGGAGCAGAGACGTACTAGGTACCTGATAGTTTGGGGAGCACATTGTAACTCAATGGTATTCACTTTTGTAATGGTAACCAGATCATCGAGTAAGGAAGGTGGTTAGTTTGTGTCTGCAGATGGGCACGGCGGCGACTTCAATGCGTACCTACCTACCTATCTATCTAGATAGCATCTAGATGATAGAATCTACAGATGAGTATCTATTCCAACATACCATCTGTTGACTAGATATTTATGTCCAACAACCTACTACATCAAATACGTTTTCACTGAGATTATTATTTTTCCCTTTTTGGTGTTTACGGACATAATTTTTGAGGTCGGTCCATTTTTTTGTTAAAAAGGTTTTTTAAATGTTGGACGTTTTACTCTCTACCTCGTTTTGTTCATTCTCATCCAAATGAATGGAGAAACACAGTACGTCAAATTGCCACGTGCGTTTGCTAAAACCTCCTTTCTTTGTGTTGCACTCTTCAGAAGAACTCCGAAGATACAAAGTGCTTTTCTGTCAATAGTTTGTCGTTTTGATGTTGCGAAGTGCAGTGCTACGCTATTGAAAAGAAAAAAGTCGGAACAGAGGAGAGCAGGTGGAGACCGTGCGGTGTGCTCCTGTCCGAGCTCTTATCACCACTCACTCAAAGGCCCACACAGCAACTACTCAAGCGTGACCGAGAATCTCAATTTCCGCCAATTTTCTCAAATGGATCGAGGATTGGAGCGCAGCGTTTGAGTGAATTCGATGTCTATACCTGTCGGAACGAATTCTGACAAAGGGAAAAGGGAACAATTAGTAACCCGATGCCAACGTGGTTGACAACTCAATTTCGTGGATTCCGACAAAGCGTTTCGAGGTAAATCGGCGACGACGGAAATTCTAGGGCGCAGTCAGCCCCTTCCTCGCAGTTCCTACAATTAAAGACATGTTTCGTAGATTTGAGAGCCCCAGTTCGTCCAGTTTCCCCCAAAGTCCCAGTCCAAAATCATTTTCAGGGGGACCTCTTCAATACGTCCCAAAATACAGGATTTAATATTACTGGTACTTAACTGGAGGAAATCGGAATTCGTCACATGCCGATGAGTGGAAACTGTGGTAGGCGTTAGGGAATTGAGAGTCTGGGTTTGAAAGAGCCAAATAGCCTCTAGCCTTGTCCCACAATACTATTTAGATGCTACAATGTGTCCTGAAATTCATATGAAACCCTCAATGGGCTAATTTCCCTGAATTCATTTAAATCCGTATAGCTTGTACTGTACTACTCAACTATTGGTTCTAAAGAAAACGCAAAAAACCATTGAAAAGCTCATTGAATTCCCGTGAAGAAACATGACATTTGAAAATTCCCATTCAAGTCTTGAAAGCACAAAAACAATTCTAAAATTTTAAAATGACCAAAAATTTAAAATTTTTAGAATTTTTTTTTGAGCAAACAAATTAATTTTTTCACTCTAAACAGTGCGGATTCCAGGAAAACTTACTTAACAAGCTTTCCAACGGTATAATTTGGAAACGCTGCAGCTTTGCCATCGCCACTTCCTACCAACCATATTTTCGCTTCACAATCAAGTTTATTTTAAAATAAACGCTTCACATTCAATTCGAAGAAATAGGAGTTGTGGGTGCCTTCGCATTACTTTATTTGTATTTGTATTTTATTACTTGATTTAATAGAGGATTAGAAGCTTGATTCATAATAGCTGGGACACCCTGTATAGATGTTGAAGGGTTTACTAGATATTCAAGTCAAACTTTTATTTGATGATTCAGCTGTTTAAATACCTCTAGGACAAGTCGTGGAAGTTTAATATCAGATGAATGCTCAAAAAGTCCATTCATGCAGCATGAATTAATGAGCGAATTTTCAAAGAAATCATTCAGTTTAAGGTGTGGTTAAGAAAAGGACCAATGGTGTTGCAATTTGTTGTAGAAAGTTTTTTTTTCGATTCTTGGTTTATATATATGTATATTTTTTTTTACATGCTTTTACACCAATAATCGACGTCCCGGAAGACGTGAAATCACAGGGCTGAAAGCTTAATCTGGGAGCCCGAGAAGCGTTCTGATTGGGGAAGCTCCTGGACGTAGTTAAAGATGAGTGCGACAGATCGCGTTCATGATCATTTGTTCCCAACCTCATCACAACAAGTCACCTTGTTTATCACATATTTTTCTCCTTGGTGCGTTACCTGCTGCATCTAAGTAATTAATTTAATAACATTTAAATACATTCGCGATATGTACATTCGTGCGATTTTCAATAATACACACGGTTTTAAACGTTTCTATCGGTGGCAGTTGTCGATTAAATATTTGAACGAGGACTCTTTTTTTTTTTTTTTTTTTTGCACATGAACTCATAGAGTACCCACACGGCTACTGCATTTCTGGTTACAACAAATATACGCACGTATTCATTATATATATATTTAGCTACAAACTTTTCTTAATTTTGGACAATTTTCATTTTTGAAAAAAGCATTCATATCAGAAATTTTGTGCTGAATTCGAATATACCATAAATTACCATGATTTTCAATGTAAAAACCACAAAAAACGGGAAAAACCCATTTTTTTGGAGTTTTTTTGAATTTTGGACCACTTTGGATTGTCCAAAATTGCTGGTTAACGAACTTGACCTATGGTTTGTTGTTACAAACATTTTGGCAAAAACTAAAAAAATTTTTTTAAACAATTACTCAAGTTATCGTCCGGAATGACACATATATATATATACACATGATTTTTGGAAAAACTTCAGGGATCGTTTCAGAATGTTCCAAAACGGATTTCAGTGTGAAAATTTTTCGAAAAAGTCGATTCTAAAAATTTTGAGGCCATTGCAATAGCTTCATTTTCTTTGAAAATTCGCTAATAACACGCTGCAAATTATTGCTGGGTATGCTTTGAAGATCTTAGGAGTCCATATTCATGTTCTACTCGTCTCTACGAACTCATAGAGTACCCACACGGCTACTGCATTTCTGGTTACAACAAATATACGCACGTATTCATTATATATATATTTAGCTACAAACTTTTCTTAATTTTGGACAATTTTCATTTTTGAAAAAAGCATTCATATCAGAAATTTTGTGCTGAATTCGAATACACCATAAATTACCATGATTTTCAATGTAAAAACCACAAAAAACGGGAAAAACCCATTTTTTTGGAGTTTTTTTGAATTTTGGACCACTTTGGATTGTCCAAAATTGCTGGTTAACGAACTTGACCTATGGTTTGTTGTTACAAACATTTTGGCAAATACTAAAAAATTTTTTTTAAACAATTACTCAAGTTATCGTCCGGAATGACACATATATATATACATATGATTTTTGGAAAAACTTCAGGGGTCGTTTCAGAATGTTCCAAAACGGATTTCAGTGTGAAAATTTTTCGAAAAAGTCGATTCTAAAAATTTTGAGGCCATTGCAATAGCTTCATTTTCTTTGAAAATTCGCTAAAAACAACCATTTCAGGTTGGATCGTCCGACTGCCATTCCTGGCGTCGCGGACGTGATCAGCTGTCTTCCAAAGGGAAGATCAGAATTTGTTCTGATGATTTCGCTCATGGCTTCCCATTGCCTCACCGTCCTGGGTAGGGACGAGGGGGGCGATGAGAGCCCCGGACGCACAAAAAAACAGTCGTTCATTAACTGGTTGGAAGGTCATATTTTAGCTCCCACAGTATGAACACCCAACAAAACATATCATAATCAAAAAAAATCCCTTCTACCCAATTAGTTCTCTCTAGAAAAACATATCAGCTACAATAATAAAGCATGACGCTGACTAATTTACCATTTTACTTACCTCTAAACACTAATCCCCACGTAATGGCCAACTCCATTTGTTACCCCCAGAGACGTTTTTGGAGACTGACCTGTTGATAACATCAAAACCGAAGGAGATGGCAGATTTCTTTTTATCTACTGCTTCACCCTGCTATCTATGATATGTTGATGGAACTAATGAAAAACACCGTTATCACCAGGGTGCATCACAAGCCTTATTATTCCCAAATAACCTCGTACTGCTCCTTCACTGGGGGGGTGTTCATTCACTGGGCGAGTCACCCTACGCTGCCGCCGATGAGATTTGAACCCATCACCCACGCAGAAGTCGGTCCAAATTCCACGGCCAAACAACGCTCGCCCCAGCGACCGTGGCTACACCGGGCCCCAATTCTTTGGTGATTCTTTGGAATCACCTCATAGAACACATCCGTGTCAAAATTGAGGGAAGTTATCTTTCGAAGTTTTCTAGCCCACCAAGACACGAAGCAGAGAGCGGTCCATCCATTAGAGACCACCTAGCAGAGGCATCAATATGAAAGTATAAACCCACGGTAATATACATAATATCATACTGTTGTCGGGTGAACATGAGAATAATAAGAGAAATTTTATATACTATTATTTAAATTTTCGACATATTTCTTATTTTTCATTCATTCATTCATACTTTTGTCTACATTATGAAGATCCAGTTCTTTGTTAGCAATTTTTTACAGATTGCACAAAAACTATACATTGTTTTCCGGAAATCGGCTAAATCCAACCGACTGCTGGACCCCTAAGCCAGGATTGGACGGTTCTACCACTCCAGATGTCAGTTTAAACTCGTTGTTGCGACCTCCAGTACGAAATGCGGGTAAATGTCAGTATTGAGTGGCTCCGGCGATGGTTAATCGCATCACCCACACGGCCGGTCACTGACGGGTTGGGCGTAGCTTCGACAAATCCGTGCCGATTAAACATTCAATGCCTCCTTCCTCGCCCACACCACAACACCGGAGATCCGCATGGAAGTCAAACTTGGAGCCAACTCGTAATAATGTTATTAACTATTCTTGTCGTCATCATACACACTCGTCACATGACACCCCTTACTGATACCTCTACGATCTCCAGTCACGATAAATTACCATTTTGGTAATCAGACCAAAGTTCACTCGTCCTCCGATTTCTCACAATAAGAGCTCCAGGCTGCTTCCTCCAACCGTTGGGATTATTCAACTTTAAATATGTTTTGGACTGAAAGTTTTGCAGAACGTCAACCATAACACAAACGGAAGTGTGAGGTTAGGTAAACTATTTTAGGGCCATTATTCTTCTTATTAAACTTCAGGACCTTTATTATTTTGGACCTATTATTTGCAATACTAAACCTTTGAAATCGACCAAAAAAAACACCCCTCCCCCCTCAAAATTTGCTGGTTTACATTTCAAGGTACGTAAAATCCGAAAATCGAATTAAAATGTTGCCGATAGTACGCCGTACGCAGCACTTTCCTCAGTTCCCATGGACCGATTTTGATTTGAGGCTCCAAATATAATAAACGGGTTAAAATATAAGTGCTGAAGTTTTCAAAACACCCGAGCTCAAAAACGTTCAAAAAAATTCATTTCTTCGAGTTGAACTCAGTTTTGCGTCCTCCGCAACCAGCATCAAATTTTCTAATGAAGGCACCCACAACTCTTTATCTTTTCGAAGTGAATGTTTTTCTTAAATACTTGATTGTGAAGCAAAAGTATCGTTGGTAGGTAGTGGCAATGGCAAAGCTGTGTTCATTGTAGCCGAAAAGATCAATACAGAAAAAATAAATCTTTGAGTAATAATTTGCAGCGTTCATAATTGGGCGCCAATTTGACAGGGTGACTTCAATTTTGGTTTATTATTTTCAATAATGAACCTTTGGAATCGACCGAGAAAGAATTTGTTTAACACCCCCTCAAAATTTGTTGGTTTAAGTTACAAGGTACGTAGAAATCCAAAAATTGAATAAAAATTTGGCCGTCAACCGTACACGGCACTTTCCATGGCTCCTATGGACCGATTTTGATGAAATTTGGATAAGGGCTCCATTTGGGATCTAGTTGTGCCCCAAAGCTTATGATTGATGTGGGTCACTTCTAAGGGTTGAAAAATATGGGTTGATATTTTGAAAACGTCCTAGCCCAAATAATTTTGATATAAAGGTAATGTTTTTCCATCAATTTATGATAGTATTGAATTTTTAGAGACCACGCGAAGCCCTGTAGGACAAACCGTTCGTTCCCTACGAGAACTTAAGGGTTGGACTTACGATAAATCAGAAACACGAGTGTGAATCGCAAAATAGGCCTAATCTCCGTTCAAATTTTAGCTCACCAAAATGCGACCTCTGCAGGTACGTGGTTGGTAGGTAGTGACAATGGCAAAACCGAGTTCTTTGCAGTGATCAATATAGAAAAATAATGAACCTATATGTAATAATTTGCCGCGTTTTGACTTCAAAAGGATTGCTCGTCTTTATTTGTTATCGTGCGAGCAACAATATGGTAGACATGTTACTAGTCGGTAATTTAGATTAAAATTGGTAGTTACTTTTGAATCGAGGCTTGATAGAGTGTACGAGAATGGGAATAATCAAAAGCACAATAAAGATGAGAACTTCCGCATAACGACGTTGCAACGTCCGAGTACCTGCGGCGACTGGACCTTCAGAAACTAGGTCAAAAAGGCAGGGGCGAATAGCCCACTCAATTTACATTTTAAATCGCGTTACAGAACTTTTACATTATATTTCACGGTTCAATAAAAAATTTCCCAGAATCATTTTTCCTCTCCGCACTCCCACTTGGGTTATATTTATACATATTCGGGTGCACCCTCCCGTATCCTAACACTGGAAGGTAAATCCTGCCAAAGCTCTGAGCCATATACGTTGATAATCACCTGAGTAAAGAGGAAAGTAGGTTCATATTCTTTGAAACTTCGCTCATATTAATAAATACAGATAAATGTGTTGACATGAACTCTGATGGGCCGAATTAAAACGATCTATGTAACGCAAGAATTGAAATCCAAACGGAAACTGTTCTGTATTGTGTATGTTTAGGGGAGGAAATAAGCGGATAATCCTCAGTTTTCAGTTGATGTATTATGTCGAGTTAGCTTCCGCCATTGGCATCGTCAGGACGCTTGCTTAGGGTTTTCTGTTACATCGTATTATCGCTTGTTATCGTTCCTATTGTGCGTCTATAGGTCCATGAAGTGGAGTTACATTGTTGCAGTTGGTGAGAACAATTTTTAAATACACATTTAATATAACTTAGGAGGTATCCAGGACATTTAGTTTTAGGCATCTTCCATAGCTGAATTGCAAAGGTAAGTGATTCCTGTCTCCAGGTCATCCAACATGTACTATATAGGCTAGAGGGGTGTTGAGCTTTGAGGTCAGTAGAGTGTATGAGTGACATCCAGCTCCAGTTATTAAACGTGTTTAGTTCTCCCAATTATTTTTATTATTGTTATTTTGTACTCAATAAGTGAAGAGATACTTAAGAGTGATTTTCTGCTGAGCAATACCGTCTCACCTAACCTAGTAATTTGAGTCCCTGAATATGTGGCATCCCTTTAGAGTTAATTTGCTTAATAAATTATAATTATTAACAGTGGAAAAAACCCCTCAGGGGTTCACTTATTGAGTACAAAATAACAATAATCAAAACTATTTGGGAAACTAAACACCTTCAACAACTGGAGCTGGATGCCACTCATACACTCTACGACCCCAAAGCTCAACACCCCTCTAGCCCACATAGTATCTAGGCTGGTCTGTCAACTTTTGATATGTCAGTTTTTACCGTTTTTCGGTTTTTTTGCTGTATAAGTCGACTCTAGCAAGCTCTTTGGTCTGGCAAAAGATGAAACGCAGTTATGTGCAACCTGAAAAACACTACATCAGAGGACATCTTCGGGATCACAACACCAATAGTTAAGCACACGGCGTCACTTCTTGTTGAGCCTTTAACATTTTTAATCAACATGTTGTGATATTATTGCAACTCGATCTTATGTTAGTGGTTACTACGACGCTCCTCTCCTTAGTTTCACCAATTTCATATTTCCATTCATTGTTCGTTCTTTGTCGATTAAAGCCTAATTCAGGTTCAGAAATATATTCATTCATTTCAATTTAATCGACAAAGAACCGTCATGAAAAAGTTACTCCGCCCGGATAAGTTGCAAGCCGACCCAAATGCTCCCGACGCAGCACAGCAATGGGTTTACTGGTACAGGACGATGCAAAACTACATTACGTCCGTCGGAGATGAAGACGACGGGGACGAGGTAAAACTTTCAGTCCTAATCAATCACTTGGCACCTAGCCTATACATGCACGTTGCTGAATGTCTGACCTATCAGGAAGCAATTGAGACCCTGAAAGCCCTCTTCGTCAAACCGAAAAGCGTGATATTTGCTCGTCACCAGCTCGCAATTCGTAAACAACGATCCGACGAGACAGTCGTCCAATATTTTGTTGCGCTTCAGGAGTTAAGCAGGGATTGCGACTTTAAAGCGGTCAGTGCGGAGGAACACAGGGCGCAGTATATGCGCGACGCCTTTATCAGGGGGTTGCTAAATCATCAAATGAGACAAAGGCTCTTAGAAAATAAGACTCTCTCGTTGGATGATGCAAAATCCCAAGCAGTGACTCTGGAATCGGCATTATCACAAGCCAAGTCGTACGAGCAAGCATCAGACATAAGTCAGGCCATGTCGGACCTTACCCTCAATGCAGTCCCTAAAATCCTCAAACGTGATGGTACAAGCCGAGTCAAATGTTATTTTTGTGGGTTAGCACGTCATCCTCGACCTGAATGCCCAGCTCAAGCCGCCAAATGTAGGAACTGTGGCAAGATTGGCCACTATGCAGCGGTGTGTCGATCAGGAAGTAAGGAGCTCCAAGCTTCCGCTGTTCAGCAACGAGAGAGTGACGTGGACTACCCGACCTCGGCGTCAGTGATTGCTGCGGTCGCTTCAGGACTGAGAAAGACGACGGTAGTTGCTACTGTCAACAAGATCCGAGCTGACTGCTTGATTGACACGGGAAGCTCCGACAGTTACATCAACCAGACTTTTGCCGCAACCAACAAGTTGCAGTTTCGGCCTGCAAAAAGCTCGGTATCGATGGCAGCCACATCCCTACAAGCAGTCGTACACAAATGTTGTGTTGTTATCTTAGAGCTCCTGGACAACACCTATACAGACGTCAAGCTTATGGTACTTCCAAATTTGTGCTCAGATATCCTAATAGGCCATGACATCCTTCAACAACATTCCAAAGTGGATATTGCATTTGGAGGAGAACGAGGAACTCTTTCGGTGTGTGCGCTCACTCCAGCATCAGTTCCCTTCGCAGAACTTTTCTCTAACTTGAGTGAAAATTGCAAGCCAATAGCTATCAAGTCAAGAAAGCGTCCCGAGTGCGAAGAGGAGTTCATTGCACGCGAAACTCAACAGCTACTGGCGGAGGGCATCATTGAACCCAGTCACTCGCCCTGGAGAGCACAAGTAATCATCGTAGATGGAGCTCATAGAAAGAAAAGGATGTGCATAGACTATTCGAGAACTATTAATCGTTTCACACTCCCAGATGCCTATCCGGTTCCAAATATTGATACTCTGGTAAGGAAAATAGCTCGTTATTCATATTTCAGTACTGTAGACCTAAAGAGTGCATACCATCAAATTCCGATTCGTGACCAAGATAAGCCATTCACAGCGTTTGAAGCAGCAGGACAGCTTTATCAGTTCTGTAGGATTCCTTTTGGAGTCACGAATCCGCTCCTTACTGTGCACAGCCACAAACGCTACGCCTCACGAACGTATGTTCGTACATCAGAGACGGTCACATTATGGGACAGCATTAGCTTCTTGGTTGTTAACACCTGGCCCAGTTCTAATGCGACGATTCAACCGATTGTCAAAGTACGAACCGACTGTGGAGGAAGTAGAGCTTCTAGAGGCAAATCCAGAGTACGCCTTTGTACGTCTCCCAGATGGACGTGAGACGTCAATCTCATTACGCCACCTTGCTCCATGTGCTGAACAGGCGCCTGAGTCAACTCCTCCATCAGAAAGGCCACCTACTCCGCAATCAACCCTAGAAGCACCCGATATTCCAACCAATGACGACATTTCCGGTGTTCAGGACACTCGATCACCCACTCTCCCGCCTGAAGAAGAATCTCTAATCACTACCTCTACTAGACCCCAAAGAGAACGGCGTGTACCTGGATATCTTCAGGATTATGTTACTTTTCTGTAAGGGGGGTGAATGTGATATTATTGCAACTCGATCTTATGTTAGTGGTTACTACGACGCTCCTCTCCTTAGTTTCACCAATTTCATATTTCCATTCATTGTTCGTTCTTTGTCGATTAAAGCCTAATTCAGGTTCAGAAATATATTCATTCATTTCACATGTACTTTGATCGAGGAGTCTTCCCTGATAGATTGAAGTTTGCTTCCGTATCACCGATTCCGAAAAAAGGAAAGTGCTCAACCTTCGAAGATCACCGCCCTATTACGAAGCTTCCTCTTTTTGTGAAGGTGATTGAGCGTCTGGTTCTTGTGCAGATCAGGGATTTCCTGAGTGAATGCTTCAATTTGCACCCCCAGCAGTTTGGTTTTCGACCGGGTTTTAGTACGTCTGGGGCTGCTTGTTCGCTCATCACGAAGGTGTGTGCGGCCTTAGAAAACAGAGAACAAACAGCAGTTCGTTTGTATGATCTGGCTAAAGCCTTCGATACGGTACCGCACGACCAGTTGTTGGCGAAGCTCGGACATTATGGGTTCGGTCATTCAGCCCTTACTTTCTTCGAAGGTTTCTTGAGAGGATGGAGCCAGACGGTATTTTATAATGGTGGGGTCTCCACAGCAGCACCAATCTCAAGCGGAGTGAAGCAGGGTTCAATTCTTGGCCCAACACTGTTTCTCTTATTTGCAAACGATCTGGCTTACCAGTTTGATGAACTGAAGGGCGAAATATACCTATATGCCGATGACACGACCGTGCTAGCTACCGGGACAAGTGATGCTGCACTTGATGAAGGGCTCAACTTTTGCGACGCGATTATCGTAGAATGGTGTAACGCGAATCGTTTGGTGCTCAACACCACTAAAACACAAGACCTTCGATTCCGTCTGAATGGTCCACTGGAGTCCTCCGCCAGTTTTCTGGGGCTTCGAATGGACAATCGGTTGTGTTGGAATACCCACATTGACGAACTGCGATCACAGCTGGCAGCAAGTAATTTTGCCCTCCGTCGGCTTTCCACGGCAGTATCTTTCCCTGTCCTGCGCTCGGCATTCTTCGCTCTGTTCATGAGCCGAGTGACATATATGATTGCATTGTGGGGTGGTTCACCAAATTGGATATGTATCTTTAAGCAGCAAAAATCAGCCATCAGGACCCTGTTCAATTTGGGATATAACGAGAGCTGCAGAGGCTATTTCAGGAAGTTGCATTGCATGACGGTTCCGGGTCTGTATGTTCATAGATGTTTAATGTATGTACGTGAAAACTTAAGTGACATTCATTGTGGGTCGGATGTTCATGGCTACCAAACTAGGCATCGTCACGAGCTGCGCCCCCCATCAGTCCGTTTGACTACAAGTCAGAAGACGAACCCGATCCATAATGGCATACGCTTTTATAACTCTTTACCTGGAATGTGGCAAAGTCTTCCGAAAGAGCAACTATCCACACGTCTGAAACTCCTTCTGATCGATGAGGAGTTGTATGATCCGCGCGACTACTTCGGCATCAAATTCTGATCATATTTACTTGTTTATACAGATTAGATTGTTTATGTTATATGACTACATATTTATTTTATTTATTACCAATGAATTAATGTAATGACGTGTATATTGAGCTTGTTATTTTTTCTTGTTTGACGATTGTTTATACACTTTGTACCACAACAATAAAAAACTTTTGAAACTTTGAAACTTTGAAACTTTGAAATGGTAGAAACGGCGGGAAATACTGAAAACAGCAACTGGCATAGTGAGGTAAGTCCAAAAAGAGGGATAGCGCGGTCCGGTAAGAGTTGATAAGAACTTATCCAGTATTGCCACCCTTCCAACAGAAAAGGTTTGACCGGCCTAACCATGATACGTCCCATATCATGTTTTGCCAGACCACACCTTCTTGGCAACACTGACTTAGAAGAAAGATAGCCTTCTCAATTTTATTACCTTCTTCAAAATTTATATTATAAATTTAAAAATTAATTAGGATTATGAATTTATTATTTTGGTATTAAATTTTCCAGTTATTTATTCTCACGAAAAACTGAGACTGGTCAATTTTGCCAGCCCTTTTGTTTGAAACGTTTCAATTAATACTTTGACACATAAGAATCAAGGAGTTTGAATGGAAGTTTTGGTGTCTCATGGGCTGACATTGTTTGATACAAGTTGTTCCGACATTCCAGTGAAGAGGAACGATACAGACAAGCCTACAATCCATCGTATTTTGGGCTCTTTCGCTTGGACTGGTATTTTTCTCTTTTCTTCATATAGTATCAGCTTCCAGCGAGTTGAGCACACGATTGGAAGCCCCGATGGATTACGTGCTTTTTGTTTCATAACAGCTGTGCACATTGTGGCGCCAGTACTTCGTCATACTATCAATCGTTCTTTCGAAGACGGAATAGTACTAAACATTTTGATTATTGTTATTTTGTACTCAATAAGTGAACCCCTGAGAGGTTTTTTTCCACTGTTAATAATTATAATTTATTAAGTAAATTAACTCTAAAGGGGTGCCACATATTCAGGGACTCAAATTACTAGGTTAGGTGAGACGGTATTGCTCAGCAGAAAATCACTCTTAAGTATCTCTTCACTTATTGAGTACAAAATAACAATAATAAAAATAATTGGGAGAACTAAACACGTTTAATAACTGGAGCTGGATGTCACTCATACACTCTACTGACCTCAAAGCTCAACACCCCTCTAGCCTATATAGTACATGTTGGATGACCTGGAGACAAGAATCACTTACCTTTGCAATTCAGCTATGGAAGATGCCTAAAACTAAATGTCCTGGATACCTCCTAAGTTATATTAAATGTGTATTGAAAAATTGTTCTCACCAACTGCAACAATGTAACTCCACTTCATGGACCTATAGACGCACAATATGAACGATAACAAGCAATAATGCGATGACCTATGCAATAGAAAACCTTAAGCAAGCGTCCTGACGATGCCAATAGCGAATGCTAGCTCGACATAATACATTAACTGAAAACTGAGGATCAGCCGCTTCTTTCCTCCCCTCACCATACACCCATCTCAACGAAGAAAAGGCAACACATGAATATATTCTGTACCGTTGAATTCGCCACAGAAATTATAGAAGCTGCATTGGGCAATTGAGGAATAAAAGTAAGTAGGAAATTGTTTTCCAACGAGCATGAAGAGGTCATACTTAGCCTACGTTTACTTTAACCTTCTTGCGCTCGCGCCAACATGAATCACACCGTCGCTCGCGCAGCTGTCTGTTGACCGCCCATGCTCTTTCAATGATTATCATGCTAATTTCTCTACTTTTTATTGCAGTAAATACAAAGGAATAAAAACACAATCACATTTTCCATAAAAAAAATTATTTATTAAGTATTCCAAATAACGTGGCCATTAACATAAAAATATGGACAAAATCGGAGAACGAGAATCCCCGCAATGCCGAAAATGTGGACACCCCTATAGAACTTTGGAGCACTTGTTGATGGAATGCCAAGAATAGGAAAGGGAAAGTGATTTTATTTAGTGAATTGTTGACAAAGACAAACATTAATTTGAACTACAAGTCTATACTATCGTCGCAGAATATTTTGATTTATAACGAAATTTTAAATTTTTTATCAAAGTGTGATATCAATCTATAAAATAATGTACTCAATTAGTAATGTAAAGATCTAGTAATGATTCTATCATAACCTGTGTGTATGGCTGTATAAAAAATGTAATGCCAAAATAAATTTATTGAAAAAAAAATTTAAATAAACTCTTGCTTCCGAAAAAAACGCAACTGACTTCAAAAGGCCTCTTGGATAAATCATTATTTTCGTTCAACTGTTTCTGTTTGGTGAAAAACAAGATTATTTATTTCAATCAATAACCATCATCCTCTCCGTCCTCCAAGAAAATGTCTGAGCAGTCACCTCAATGTTTTCAGGCACCCATGAATGCAACAATCGGGTCTCCTCCATCTTTCCTATCACTGTCCATTTCTGCTAACACCTGAGTTCTATCTCCGCAGCCGTTCTGTAAAGTTTTTCCCTGAACAAAAAATGGAAAAGGATTATTATTATTTTTTGGTGAAAGAAGAACAGAAAGAGAGAAGAGAGAAGCAAGATAGCCAAACTATTCGCAATACTATTTTTTTTAAATTATAATTTACCAGATAGGCACCTACTTATTTTTTAATGACATTAATTTTATTTATACACTATTAACGAAATTATAATTTACTTACATTTTTACGAAGTTGATGAAAGTATTTCGTCAGAAGTCGCGCGGCTGACTCCTGACCGCCTGACTACACTATCAAGTTTTGAAGTGTACTGAGCGCGGATGGAGGCGGATCACTGACCACAGGTGTGGAGCATGTTGTGGGACGTCTAATTAGAGAATACATGACCTTCCCATCCTTCCACAAAGTCATAGGTGAGCGCTTCTCTTCGAAATTCAAGAAAGACGGTCTCTTGACCGCCTGCGCGAGCGCTTGAAGGATGAAGGACCTAGTTGAGCGCTTTCTTCGACAGCCTAAAAGATGTAAAATATTTATAACCGATGAAACAATGAAATCTCTAAACTTAGGAGAATCGTGTTTTCTCTATTACCAACCCCCTTAAAAATTGCTCGGTACACTTCCGTATCATAGCAATTCTTATAAGCTACAGCACTCTCCCTTCGATTTTCCAGTAAAATAGTTACCTGGTACAAACCACTAAATAAGAAATTGGTCTTTTTTCAAGCGAAATTTCATATGCAAAACTCAATTCCGAATTTCCGGATGTATCTTGGGAAGGAAGTACGATCTGCATTGCGGCTTGAGCTCTGTGCGTTGTAGAACGTGCACCCGTTCTCCTGAATCATGTATGGGCACGTCACTCCCCTCCACGCCACGTCATGTCTACATAGTGCGTTTGCCTTGTTTCCACCACTCCGGCTTTTCTGTGAATGAAGAGAGAAGGAGAGGAAAAAAAGGCTGCAAAGCAAACAGTAATAAACCACCGTCACAACCAACCAACCGACCAAAAAAAGAAAATTTAAAAGGGCCGTCTCGCTCCGGAGGATGGTTTTATTTTCTTGGTCCCACGCAGAGCTAGGAACTTTTTTGATGTAGTAGCTCTGCGACCCCCTCCGTACTGCCCATACACGCTCTCGCGGCCCTTCAAGATTCCCCTACATGAATAACCGCAGTGGGTTTGGTGAAAGAGCTGCACGTACATCATCGCGTTTTCAGCCCCATTTCTCTCTTGTCGTTTTGTTAAGATTCCTGTCTTTGGAGCGGAATCCTTTCTATTACGCAGGATGTTTCATTCGAGATCCCAAAAAAACCCGGTCGGTGAAGCGCTGATAGCAGACTCAATTCTAGGTCGCTTGCTCATATCAATGTCCTGAATGCGGTGCTCACTGCAAGTTTTTATTTCGTGTAGATGTGTTGGGTTTCCCGATTAAAAGGAAAGAGGTTCATATTTCCATTTGAATCGCGTTAGGCTTAATCTTAGGTTAGTAGTAGTGAGTAATTTCTACTCATAACGAGGAGCACTCGTTTTCTTTTCCTACGCAAGAAGCGATGCTACCTCCTATTTGAAATTGGTCACTTGGTTATTGCAGGGTGGTCAGTGAATGGTTAAAAAGATCTTGTGGATTGTGAGTCGAATAAATACTCATTTAATTGTAATGTTAATCAGTGTAATAACTAATAAAATCTTCAACTTCACCGCTCGTGGGGACGCTCGTTCCGTCACCCATCTGAACTATCTTCCATACTGACACCGCAACGCCCCACTTTCAAATACCTAGGAACCTTACTAACAGTATAAGAGAAGAGTTAAAGGGATGAGTAGTCACTGGTAACAGTAATGTTACTATGCCCTGAACAGAGTGTTTCGAGCTTGTTACTCAGCAGGAACATCAAGTTGAGCGTGTACCGTACGATGGGCTTGTAATGCTCTGCGGCTCTGAACCCTGGACGTGGCATGCGCTGATGAGGACTTCCTTTGGCGGTTCGAGAGGAAAATCCATCGCGAGATTTTTTCATCAGATCCTTGAACGCCTTGAACTACGTGGACTGAAGGGGCACCCCGCCATTGTTGCTGAAATAAAAGCCAACCACCTTAGATTGATTGGCCAGGTGGAGAAAATAGAAGAAGACCGAGCTGTGAATAAGATTAACATCAGACGAAGCCAGGAAGGCGCCGACTGCGAGAAAGACCACGGAAGTGGTGGCCTGGTGTGGAAGAGGGCCTGAGAAGAGTCAGGACTGAAAGATGGAGGTTGAGATCTCAAGATCGAGCTGATTAGAAAACTGTCATTGAGGAGGCCAGAGATCTACATGGGCTGTAGCCCCGAGGCGTAAGTAAGAGTAAGTAAGTAAGAATGCACTACTTGCATGGTGTTTACTTATTAACGCCCAGTGTTGCCATATGGTAACATAGAAGCTCTTTCTGTATGGAGGCTGCTGGGCACCTTCCAGAGTCATTGAGAATACCTCTCCAGCCATGTGGGTGTTGCGCGTAGCACGAAGCTTCATCTACAAATTCAATGGGTGAATGGCCTGATTGGATGTCATCAGAACTATTGATTATCCTACCAAATAAACGGTAAATCGAAGTAGTCTGCTAAGTGGGTGTCGCACATAGCTCATTCGATGGTCACCTTACCCCTGGTCAGAGGTTGTAAGAACTAACAAGTACCCTACCATATACCCATGTGTCATCATCAGGGCAACGATACTTTACCTAATGCTCCCTTTAGTGATATTTTTTGACTGATTATGAATGTGAAAATTAGTTGATGAATCACTCACTTAATGTTGGATGTATTCCGCAATCCAACATTCCAAGTGAGTCCCTAGTAGAACCGGTGAGATCACGACACGATCTAATAAAATCTCAGTTTTGAAAGAAAAAGATCAGTTCTTATGGCGCCCAGCGTCGATATGCCAACGCAAACCCATGAAATTCAATCAGGAGATTTTTGAATTTTTTTTGAAATTACTTGTTTGAAATTCGATCAGGAGATTTTTGAAATTACTTGTTTGAAATTCGATCAGGAGATTTTTCAAATTATTTATTTGAAATTCGATCAGGAGAGTTTTGAAATTGAATCAGTGAGAATGACAACAGTACATGTCCCCAATCAGCTTATCGAGATATCAGGTGTCAGGTGGTATAAGTCCATGGACTCCTACTGTTTTTTCCCTCAATCATTTTCATTTAGGCTCTGTTCAAGCTTACCGAGTGTGGTTAGCATACTGCTCTTGTGCTCAATGCGTAGTTCTACCGGTTACAACCTACAAAAAGCCATTTTTCAACAATCGTCAAAAATGGACTTGTACTGTTTTTATTCTCATCGATTCAATTATTTATTTGAAATTCGATCAGGAGATCATGAAATTATTTTTCCGTGTTCTAAAGACTATTTGGAGTCGGAATATCAGATTTATTTTCAAAATATATAGAGAAAAAAAAGTTTCGGGCGTAATTGGGTTAATAAACCACATACACCTCCTTCACAACTATGTAGATCTTTACATCAAACATCTGCAATCAATCACAATAGAGACTTTAATATTATTTAGATAACGGTAATGATTTATGTAACCTAAATTTTGATAGGTATTTAAAATCCCTTTGCCAAATAAAAAACAGTATTTGTCGGTTTTTTAAAAATCCTATCTATGCCGAATTAATCAAGAATGAATAGTAGACGGTGTCAATGAGTAGGAAATTTGTGTAAGAAGTAGTACTCAACAGACCTCCGCCGATAACTTTATGCTTCCGAGTCTACCAAGGTAGCGGAAGCTTTGTTTTCACTTTTCAAGGATGAAAAAAAAGTTCTCCAAAATCAAAATTTTCACTCGCGTTTTGCGTTTTAGACCATTCTGAACACTGTTTCCGTGTCTGTCTGTCTGTGTGTCTGTCATGAAATCCTTGTAACGGGCATAACTATACGAAGTTATTGTCTGATTTCTATGAAATTTTCAGGGATTGTGCAGGTTGGTGTGTAGACAGTCCCCTATGAAAATCATCATCCCCGGACTGATAGAAGCGACTGCGCATGCGCAAACGTGAATTCCTTGTAACGGCCATAACTTCTACATTTTCCATCCGATTCCAACGAAAATTTCAGGGATG
Organism: Apolygus lucorum; assembly: GCA_009739505.2. Taxonomy (NCBI): domain Eukaryota; kingdom Metazoa; phylum Arthropoda; class Insecta; order Hemiptera; family Miridae; genus Apolygus; species Apolygus lucorum. The sequence goes on from CM019167.2 coordinate 28,426,301, forward strand.
TTACTGAATATTGTTTAGATGGTCCCCTATGAAAATCATTACCCCCGGACTGATAGTAGCCGATGCGCATGCGCGAACGTGAATTCCTTGTAACACCCATAACTTCCATATTTTCTACCCGATTTCGATGACATTTTCAGGCATTACGCGGATTAGGTTGTAGATGGTCCCCAATGAAAATTAAGGCCTTAAAATTTACAGTATCCTCTGCGCATGCGCAAACGTAAAATCCTTGTGACAGCCTTGCATTTGTCGCCCTCTCAATTCTTTCCCCGCGTAATTTCACGTGTGACGTGACGATCTCAAATCCTATACATCACCAGGCCCCAATAGCTCAGAGGTAGCGCATTGGACTCCCAGCCAAGCCAAGAAATTTTTTGATCCAATCACTACCCACCTACATTTTTCATCCGAATTTGATGAAATTTTCTAGGATTGTCCAGATTATCGTGTAGATGGTCCCCTATGAGGGTAGTGAAAGGTACCTACTTAGAGATTGGTGTTTTGATCGGATCAAAAGCTATGCATCGGATCGTCTATATAATCGGGTTATGGATACGAGGAAGTGCCACACCCACTTGGCAGACTTTTTTTTGACACTACAGTCTTTGAAGAACCAGGGCCCTTTCCACAACAGACGACCACTCCTTCCGATCCATAGCCTTCTCTCTCCTTCTTCTCACACCAAGCCTAGAAAGATCCTCCTCCACGTCGTCGAGCCAACGCTTCCTAGGTCTCCCTCTCTGCCTTCTTCCCCCAGGTGTCTCATACATTGATCTACGAGGACATCGCTCTGGAGGCATTCTCTCCACATGACCGAGCCATCATAGTCTTCCACGTCTAACGAATGCTACTAGGACAGCCTTCTCAACTCCTCACTTTTCCTGATTCTCCATTGCCCATCATCGTTCACTGGCCCAAATACTTTACGGAGAATCTTCCGCTCCCAGCAGTTGAGCAAACGCTCGTTCGTGGTTGTTAGGACCCAGGATTCGCTGCTATGATAACTAACTTTTGAAAAAATTGAGGTGGTAATCATATCCAATGTTTCTTAAAGATGAAAGTCACGGAAATTAAATGTATTCCTATTTAATTTCCGTGAAGCTCATCTTTAAGAAGTGACTGTACCGGTTTTCCTGTATTTCACCCTCAGCTGACAAATTGTCGCACGTAACAGATTTCCGCGTTCACGAGAAAAATACCTCACCGATATTTGAGGCAATAAAAAGGCCCTTGAAGGACAAACGAGTTGCCGCCGGCGTTTTCCGGAAACTGGCGAAATAAATCATTCGCGGATCTCCTAGTTAATCAAGATAGAACGGCGACGGGGCTGAGGAAAAGATATATTCGGTTTAAATGAGTCAGTAGGTGAGCGGAAAGGGGTGGTGGCAGAGAATGCCAACCAGAGGCGTAAATTTATATTAGTTGGCCCGGTTCCTGGCTCGGGTCCAGACTTCCTCAGATATTATACCCCATGATGCCTTCCAAAATAATATGCCACCCAGCGCCCATTTCCAAACTTTACCCCTCAATCTTTTCAAGATAATGGTCCGGGTAGCTGGTTTATACCAACAAGTATTTGGTGGTTAGCGTCACTGGCAGAACTAGTCGAGGTGGCAGGGGTGGCAGCATCCGAAAATGACCTGCACAATAGGCCCTATTTCCATTCTAGCACAGCAAAAAACAATTCTTACAGTTATTCTTACTGGGCAATTTACGCTGATCTCGGATGTATCGCATGGTACTAGGTCATAGATGAGATTTGTTGGTTGTTCTTTATGATATCAACATGAGATTCTTCCAGTTCATAAGTCTATTTGTAGACATTTTTCACTTAACCCTCAAGTGAAACCCCGGAGCACGGCACTCCCTTGGCCCATTTTTGGTTCACTATTTTCCATAATGAACCATTGGAATCGACCAAGAAAAAAAAAATGTTAAAAAATCTTGTATAAAATGACTGAGCGCTCTTCTGAACCCAAGTAATGACTGCAGTAGCTTGAGGTCAAAGTCGGAATATTCCAACCCGAATTCAAACTTTTCCAAATCAAATTCAGACTTTTCCAATTCAATGTTAATGTTTATAATTTCAATATCAAAGTTCTTAAACTTTTGTGCCAATCTACTTCACAATCAAGTTCATTTTCACACACACTTGGAAAATACAAAGAGTTTTGGGTGCCTTCATAAGGAAATTTGATTATTGGTTGCTAAGGGAGCAACACTGAGTTCAACTCGAAGAATCTAACAATGATACTTTGGTCTGCTAAAATTTGAACGGGTGGAGGCCTCGCGATTCACACTCATGTTTCTGGTTTATCGTAATTCCAACCCTTAAGTTCTCATGGGGAGCGAATGGTTGGTCCGTTAGAGCTCTAGGTGGACTGATTCGATTTAAAAAATTTAATACTATTTAACAATGTTTTATTAGGACACAGTTCAATAATCTTGTGCTCAGCTAGAGCACACAATGAATTCAGGCTTTGATTTTCACTTACTGCCAAAACGGTTCTTACGTTAGCAGGCATCTGTTGCAGCCATAGTGACTTTAAAAGGTCATCACTCACTTTGCTTCCAGCCAGTTTCTTCATCTCTCTTAGCAAGTGTGTTGGTCTTCTATTGTCCAGAATCCCTCTCACACGAAACTCTGACTCCAAACAATGGAACCAAATAGGCACTGCAGTTTTCCAAAAAGGAGGGGGGTTGGAAATACTACTTAGAGGAAAGTTTGATCTCCTCCTGCATTTCCTTTAGTACAAGTTCCTCCAAGATTTTCCCTTACATTTTCCTTGGATGGGTTACCTTGTTGGTTTTCTTCGTTCATGACTGAGTCACCAGTTATGGTGGACGTTTAAACTTTGTACTATATCAAGTCTTGTGCCTATTTCTTCGCAGTAAAATAATTAAGTATTGCGTGCAACTTTTTACAAAAACCAAAAGTGAATGTATTTTCAACATCTGAAATAATTTAATAACACATAATCATGGAGTATCCACCACATAGACCAACTAATTTTGAGGGGGGTTAGAATTCTTTATTTTTGGTCGATACAAAAAGTTCATTATTGAAAATAATAAGCCAAAACGGAGTTTAAAGAAACGTAGTCTATTTTCGCGAAAATTGTGAGTTACAAAGTTAAGCATTAACGCCCAGTGTTGCCATATGGCAATATAGAGAGCCTTTCGGTTTGGAGGCTGCTGGGCACCTTCTTGAGACATAGAGAAGTTCTCCATCCTGGGGATCCTTTTCTCCAGATCTGTCTCATCATATTGATGTATAATTCAATTAATTGTATATCTCCAGCCACGAGGGTGAGGCACATAGCACGTAGCTTCATCTACAAATTCAATGGGTAAATGATCCATTTCCCCGTCAAATACGCGGTAACAAACAGTAGTATGCCAAGTGGGTGTTGCACATAGCTCATTGGATGCTGTCAAAGCACGATGCGTCACCTTCAAACTGATTGATTCTTGGCCTGGCTGGAGGTTGTAAGAACTAACAAGTACCCTACCAAAGACCCATGTTTTCATCATCAGGGCTATGATACTTTATCTGATCCTTTAGTACTATTTTTTGACTAATTATGAATGTTACAACGAGTTGATGAATTACACTCAATATTGGATGTATCCCTCATCCAATATTCTAAAAGAGTTCCTAGTAGATCCGGTGAGATCACAATACAATATACTATAAGAATAAAGATTAGTTATTGTGGCTCCCAGCGTTGCGATATGGCAACGTAAGCCCATGAAATTCGACCAGGAGATTTTTGAAATTATTTTTCCATTTTTTTTCTAAAGACTATTTGGAGTCAGAATAGCAGATCTGTTTTCAAAATATATAGAAAAAAAAAAGTTTCGGGCGTTGATGGGTTAAACCGATTTAGACGGTATGGTCATCATTCAGTAACAAAAAAGAACTAACTTTTATTTTATTCCTTCACAGGAGTGCAGTGTGGTTGCTATAGGGATTTCCTGGCATACGACTGTTAGAAGTTACAAATGAAATAACAAAAATGTATTTCTACTATAAGTACTATACTACCTATGTAGTATTCAAGAATATAAAGAGAGTCACTGAGAATCATAAATTTTGGGGCTTACGTAGTCATACGTTTTTGAGAACATCTGGCACAGGAATAATTCCCCAGCCTGGCACGTATTTCATTCAAAGTGGAACAGCCGGCGACAGAAGCATCGGGTCACGAGCTTTTTTATTGGAACAGACTCATCTACGCTTTGTAGCTCTGCAGGCTAACTACGTGGATTTGGAATATATATTCTGCATGCACACAATTCTGCAACACTAACAATTATTATTAATTAGGGCAACTGGCATCGCGACAATCTGACCAGTGACGTGTTTATTGTAGATTTCACGAATGCGTAACATGTTTTTGTCGCCGAATTCACTTTGTAGTTGAATATCCCGGTTTAGGTTTCAAATTTTCGCACTACGAAATCATCAAGAACAAAAATTGATGAAAGAATACCTAACAGATAGATCGAAAAACGATCAACATGATGATATTGAAATATTATGATGATGACGATCGAGATATTATGATGATATCGAAAGCGACGTCAAAATATGAATATCACCTATTGGGGCTCATGGATAACGACAACGAAAGGCCGAGAGTTATACTCTGCTGGGAAGAAACCCATAGCAATTTTTATTCTGGGTAATGAAACCTTCAAAAAATACTGCAAAATTCCGAAAGAAGTTGAATTTTACCGTATTTTTACTTTGGTCCAATGTTTTACGTACTGAGCTTGAGTGAAAATTTTTATTGAGTGATGAGCAGAGAGGAAATCTAATGGTCTTTCCTTTGGTGTCCTTAAATATGAATCTAATGGCCATTTTCACGAACCAAGATCAAAAAGACGGAAATGATAAAATGCCGGTTTGGGTGGGAGTTTTGAAAAAAAATGTTATAGCACAAAAGTTGTACCAAGTGGCCGTATAATCAGTCCCAGAAGTGGATCATTAGATCAGATGAATCAGTTGTCATGGTTGCCGTTATGGACCATTCGTCGACTAAACCTGTCAGTCATTCTGACGTAATAGTTGAATGACTTGTTAAATCAAAAGGGAAGAACGAGAATTGACCATGTCTTTGAAAGACAGGAGGAATGAGCAACGCCGAGACCACACTGATGAGCATGTCCACCCTTGAAGGTGACAGCTGTTGACAGTCAGTTCCCATGACGACCACAAACCTCGATGGCGAGGAAGGGGGAGGTCTAACGACGATCCTTGATGAGCTCTGTGAAGCCAAACTTGGAATAGGAAAATGATAATGAAAGGAGTCCCGGTAGTACCTAAGGCGCAGTAAATACCAGTGCAAAACATGCCTGATGGTGAAACATTGGATTGATAAGTACTCTACATATCCTCAAATTTGATAAAATACAAAAAATCATCCCATTTGTTATTTCATATACACACTACAACATGTAGCGTTGATAATATTTGAATTTGTCTACCAGCACTTACAGGTCGATTGTGGTGGATTAATAGTAAGAAATAAAGTTATTCACCACCGCTTTTGGAGTTCTGATCGCAGGAGAATCGTCTTTGATGCCGTATAGCGTGTAAACAAGTGTTAAGCAGCTTATTATTATATTATAATTATTAATATTATCATCACCATTACTTTCACGTTAAGATAAGGCAGCTTTTTTATACAATTTACTACTTAGACTTTGCGGTGTTTTACATGTTTCACGTGAAACTCACTGCGGTCCAAAACGAATGAAGGACCCTGTTGATGACTTGAGGTGTCCAAGATTTAATTATGCAATTTAATTAATTCCAAATCCTCTTTGAGCTCGGTGGCCGAGTTCTTTTTATGAGTGGATTTGCTGTGTTTTCTACACTTTTACGAAGTATGATGGCCGTAGTTTCCACTAGACGGTTCTCGTTCAACGGAAACTTGCTGCATTAAATTTTAATTTCTCTTCTCTAATCCTTCGTTTCTCTTTTTCCGAGCCGAGAGACTCAGTGATTTGCTGTTTTCTCTTCAAGTCGAGAAACATTAATCCCTTCAGTTTGGGTTGGCAGTTCACCGAGTCGTAGCGTCTACTCAGTCCAGCTCAACTAGGCAATTAAAAGAACGTGCATTCTCTACTATACGGCCTTCAGTGAAAACCGTCCAATGGGAAACGTATGATGTTGTTCTGTACGGATTTGACCGATTAGAGACCATTGACCATTCAACTTATAGGGATAGAAAAGACAAAACTCTTCAGAACCAAGACAACTTGGACTCTTCCTGGACTAAATTGCTTGTATAGACGAAAAAAGTAAGTCATTAGCGAAATTTGGAAGAACTTGAAACTATTTTAGAGGGTCCTGAGCTTTTGGTTTGTAAATTTTTAAAATCTATGAGTGTTGGATTATCCGTCTTAGATGCTCTTCATGCCTATTTAATTGTGTCTAGTAATGAAGGTGTCTCTATGCATGAGTAGAGGAACATCACAAAATCCTTACCCCATAAGGATGGTTTCCCATTACCATCAATTTTCTTAACCGTGTCTTACTGGTTTGAATAAAAACGTAAAATCAAAATTTAAAATAAAGTCACCGGAAATTATTGAAATTTTGAATTTGATAATTCTGATCGTGAGTTCAAGTTATAAACTATAAGAAAAGTTCTGAAGCGTTGTAAATTACTACACAGCGGTCTATTTAGAAAGCCTAGGACTTAAAGAGGTCGCCTAATTCGATGCTAAAACATCAATTTTTGGTTTTTAATTATTTGTTGGTTTACGATTCAAGGTACGTAGAATCCGAAAATCTTGCAGTCCTTCCGCCGTATGCGGCACTTTCCTTAGCTACCATGGACCGATTTTGATGAAATTTGGTATGTAGGCTCCATTTAGGGACTAGTTGTGCCCCGAAGCTTTTGGTTGATGTCAGTCACTTCTAAGAGTTGAAAAATAAGGGTTGAAATTCTGAAAACCCTCTAGCACAAAAGCTTTCGATATAAAGGTATTGTTTTTTCACCAATTTAAAATAGTATTGAATTTTTAGAATCGAATGAGACCACCCAGAGCTCTGTAGGACAAACCGCTTGCTCCCTATGAGAACTTAAGGGTTACTTACGATAAATCAGAAACATGAGTGTGAATCGCAAAAGAGGCCTAATCTCCGTTGAAATTTTAGCTGACAAAATACGGGCCATTGTTCGTTTCTTCGAATTGTCTTCAGTTTCGCGTCCTTAGCAACCAGTAATCAAATTTCCCATTGAAGGCACCCACAACTCTTCATTTCTTCGAATCGACTTGATTGTGAAGTAGGTTTGTAGTAAAAATAACTATTTAACTTATTTATGTTAATGTAATGGAAAAAAAAACTAATTATTGAACAAAGTTACTATATAACTTATATTTGTTAACTTTGCTTCTATGTAATATGTAATTATAACTGAAGTAAAACATGATGAGATATTTGTAATCAGAAAACGCTAAACTATTATCATCGTATTTACTTGAAAGATGCGCTGCATGGGGAGTTGCACGACTCACAGGCTGACGGCTTACATGCCATCCCTTGTATACCTTTGTTAAAGGAATTATTTATTACTTACCAAAATTCAATCCATTATGTGCACTTTAATCGATGTGAATATTTAATTAAAGGTTTAAAAAATATATGTATAAAAAAAAGTTTTGTAGTAGATATGTAGTACCTGTGATTGGCAGGTAGTGACAATGCCAAAGCCGTGTTCTTTGCAGACGAGTGATCTATATAGAAATAATGAAGCTTTGTGTAATAATTTGCAACTATGAAAAACCAATATCTTTACATCAAAAGTTTTCAAGCTTGGATGATTCCGGCTGCAATATTTCAGTTTTTTAATACCCTAGGGCCGTGCACTAATGAATTTCTATAATCATTTAACATTTCAAATTTAGGTACAACTTTTTACGTTTTTGCGCATTCAATTCCGCTAAGTACTAAAAACGAACGGCGACCGACTGAGACCCCTTAAGGTGTAAGGTGTAAGTAACTGAGTATAAGGCTCTCTCGAGGTGGCATGGCAATCCATTCTAATGCAAAACGCAGGCTTGTTAACTTCATACCATGGAATATGGATCTCCTTGCCTTAATGATCTCTACCTTACTACCTTCAATAAAACGATCATTTTTAACGGTTTTGGGCCGGGCGATCATTCTACCTACCAAAGTCTCATCGTAGTATTTATTGGCTTCGGGCCTGAGTGATTCTCGCACCTACGTCGTTTTAACGGTGTCGGGCGACGTCCTTCATCACAAGTCTCACTTCTGCTGCCTTAATCTGAGAGAATTCTCAGTTTAAATTCATAGTCAGAATCAATTTTGGGAATTTTACTATATTCTCTTCTGAACACTGTCGACAATAGGGTCCTCAACAAAGGTGCATATACCTACAGAAATGAAATTGTGAGAAAAATTGAAATATTACCTGAAAATGTGATACCGTAGTGATGCGTGCAAAATTACAGCGTGTAGACCAAGAGAAATACGCTCATCCAAGGTCTTTATAGTAGGATTAAGTAACCTTTATTCAATGAAAGTGAGCAGTTTGTTGATGTTTGATTTGGGATTCATAACGGATCAAGTAATGGCTTCGGACGGCTGGCTCTGAATGGGAGATGAGCTGCGTGAGGAGGGGATGTGGTGAAAATAATTTATCTCCGAGGATGACGACGGTGGTTTTAGGTCTTTGTTTAGTACCCTGGGGCCACAAACCACGATACGACTGCACCCAGTGGTGTTGGAGTAGTTTGTTGCAAACATATTCTCAGAATGTAAAAGTGCTAGGTCCCGGGTTCACCAGATGTATGACTACAAACTAAAACTAAACTAGACTCCAACTGGTCGACTTGATAACTAGTACCTCATCTCATAGCGGTTGATTATTTTCCTCAGTTCACCTACTTCAATTAGCGTCAAGTGCGGCACCCAATTAGAAAACAACTGCTACAATAGTTCAACATTTCATCGCGAATTCAATCTACAAACACAAAAATTTGCATCTGCCCTAGCTCTAAAACCTGGATACATTTCCATGGTCTACAACCCGGTAGAAAGAGAAGAATCAATCATAGAGCTAATCATGCCTCTTTCTAGGGAGTACAATAAATTGTAATATTTTCAATGAAGAGGATGCTTGACATTTATTTGAAATCATCAGGTCAATGAGGACTCATCCAACTGCCTCTGGCTGACTATTTTCATACAAAATTTTTTAAAAATACTTTCCTAACATACTTGGAATCAAGACAGACAAATGTATAACAAACTGGACTGACTATTTTGGTGTTAGTAAGAGCTTTTACTAGCCTTACGATATAGAATAGCCCTATTATGGCTTGACTTGACATAAATACTTTTTACTTTAAATATTGTTAAAGTAGTTTTTGGTGAACTTTGTGGAGTCGGGAGAATATTGATTCTATGTTGGTCGATTCGACTCAGGTTCGCGTCCTCTTCTTAATTTAAAAAAAAAGGAAACGTAGGTTATAATTTTTGCTTCCGAGTCTACCAAGGTAGCGGAAGCTTTGTTATCAATTTTCAAGGTTGAAAAAAGTCTTCCAAAATCAAAATTTCCACTTGCGTTTTACGTTTCAGACCTTCCTGAACAATTTTGGTTCCGTGTCTGTGAGTCTGTCATGAAATCCTTGCCACAGCAATAACTTCTACAATTCTCGTCCGATTTCGATGAAACTTTCAGGGATTGTGTGGGTTGGCGTGTAGATGAAAATCCTATGAAAATCATCGCCCCCGGACTGATAGTAGCAACTGCGCATGCGCAAAGGTATATTTCCTTGTTACAGCCATAACTTCTACATTTTCCAACAATATTCAGAGATTATGCCGGTTGACGTGCAGATGATCCTCTATGAGGGTAGTGGAAGGTACTTAGAAATTGATGTTTTGAGATTAACTAGTATGCATCGGATCATCGGGTTATGGATACGAGGAAGCCATGTGCCTCACCCACTTGGCAGACGTTTTTAAATAGCGACAGTTTCGCTGGATACCTCTCCATCATCTTCAGGCTTGTCACATAAACAACGATGTTATGGGAATCACTCAGAATTCGTGCAGGTTTATGCCAGTTATAGTTTTTTTTTTGATCACTCAAGTTTTTTGTATTTTTTCCAAGATTTTTTAAGGACTTTTTACCGGTTTTTTCTATTTAAATGTATCATCATTAAAGATACAGGCACTTCTTATTATGAAAAATGAAAGTTGAAATTGTAACTATAGCTGGCATAAACCTGCACGAATTCTGAGTGATTCCCATAATAACGTTGTTTTTGTGACAAGCCTGAAGATGCTGGAGAAGTATGTAGTAGTTTTTGGTGTATGAAGGAATTTGACTAGAGGTACCAGGAAATTCCTGCCCCGGGTCGTCTAGGGTTAGGTAGAATAACTTCTCCTCGGTGTCTGCCACTAAGCTTATGACAGCCCTTCAAGACGAATATTGGTTCGGGTAGAGGAAATTTGGAGGCTCTAAACTGACCAAATAAAAATTGAGGTTTTTGGCAAGGTTTGAGAGAGAAAAACGAGAGTTTGTTTGGCAAAGGTTCGGCTCTAGATCTTCAACTACTGTGTCCTGGCCCTAGGGGCCAGGGGCCCAATATACAATGTCCCCCACCAGTGTCCGGGGAATTCTCAGGGGGTTGACCCCTGTTTTGTTGTGGCTGTAATTGGAGGACCTGGTGCTTCTAGTTTATTTAGGTAAATTATACAAATACAAAAAGTGGTGCCTCACAGTGTTATTTACAAACTCCGTCAGTTTTCACTTTATATTAGTGGAAGGATGATTTAAATCTCATTTTCGCAGGAATCAGAGTTTTGCCGTGCCATTTTTCATTTGATTTTGTCTTGAGAACCACACGTTTCAGGTATGCGGTTGAAGAAGTGGGTACATAGTTACAAAATCGTTGTTAATAAAGGGTGAACAAAAAACGACGTTATTTAACTCAACGTGGATGATATTGTAGCCTTCCTAAACGCTCAATAGTAAGAGATAATACATTACTTATGTTACATACAAGACCACTTGATCCACCATTCCAATTCTGTTTTTAACAGTTTCATTTTGCCCATTTTGATGCCTATAAAGGCTTCCATGAATTACTTACTTTCACAAATTGCAGCTTATTAAGTAATTTTGAATACCTATAGAACCATTTAATTTCATTAAAGATCATAACTTTGGAATCGTCACGTGAATTTCTATGAAAGAAAAGTGAAGTGAAGAAATTACACGAACCTCACATACCCAGGAATGTATTTTTACGACTACAAAATCGTCATCGCTAAGGAAGGCCTCGTTTACGATGAAAGAGAACAACTAAAACATTTTTAACTTTGCCTAGATGTAAATCTGGAACTTGGTGATTTTTTGAGAAAAGAAAAATCTGTACAGCAGTTCGGCATTGCGTCTATAATAAAGGAACAATCTACTTTTAAGTTTTTGAATATAAGTTTTATAATAACTGGCTTGGGTAATAAATAAATAAGGCAATTAGTGAAGATACAGAATCTTAGACAGACAGTCCAGCACACCTACGAAGAACGATCGTGAGTGGGAGAGTTCGTTTCTGCGTGTGCTGTTTCCCTTCCCGTGAAACCTACCCGCGGAGACTCTTCACTGCGAACCAACCCAGAGATGTGCGCACCATCGGGCGACAGCCGCTTGAACTAATGGAGGTTTTGCCTGGGGGTGGTGGGCGGCAAAGGTGTGCAGTGCCCGGGAAGTGAGGGCTGGGGGGCTGTGGATTGGATTTGGGACATGAAGGGAAGAAGGGAGGCTGTACTGGGATCTGGATGGGAATCTACTGGTTTGGAGGGAGTGCGGCTTCTTTGGCCTACTTATCGGACAGAAATGTCACTACGTGTCCCTCCCTCCACCACCATCCTCCCTAACCAGCCTTCAAACACACAAAAACCAATGACAGCGAGCACGTTTTCCCTCTTCCACATTGCCGTTTCCCAGCAATCATAATCCTACACGTAATTTACTTCGTCGACGTCAATATTCGATCTAAATGTGAACGAAATCTACTAGTGATCAGCTGGTTAACGAGGCAATCAGTCGCTGACGACTCGTTGGGTAACCAAGAAGCAGTGATCTGACAAAATGCCTTTGCATTTCAAAAACTGCCAATGCTCGGTGGCAAAATTTTTCCCCAGAAACATATCGTGTTTTCCCCAACGTTTTAGGGTACCGTTGAGTAAATCTTTACATTTGCCCATAACCGGATTTCTCTTCATTAATTTATATTCTAAAAGGATGAAATGAAATCACACGTTTTCCCCCATGGATTATTGAGTTATTAACATGAATTCAGTTAAAATATTAATATAGGAGTGATATTAATATAGGAGTATTAATATAGGAGTTTCATCGAAATCGGGTGAGAAATGTAGAAGTTATGACTGTGGCAAGTATTTCATGACAGACAGACACACAGACACGGAACAAAAAGGGTTCAGGAGTGGAAATTTGTGGAAATTTTGATTTTGGAGAACTTTTTTTTTCAACCTGAAAACAAAACTTTTTTTTTCAAGTGAAAACAAAGCTTCCGCTACTTTGGTAGACTCAGAAGCGAAATGTAGGTATATAAATTTAAAAAACTCCTCATCTTCCCTTTTCCCTAGGCTTTTCCCCGGCGTCGAGTGAATCCTGGTCGCCCTTCCCATTAAAATCTGATTCATTTATTTATTTTTTATCGTCGGATTCAGCGACTTAAAACCCAATAGATTCACTGCCGCTTTCCTATTTCCTATACCTCTGTTCCTGGACAATCCGAGTCCCAGTTTCACATATTTATGTTCCTATTTCGCGTCTTTTTATTTCATTCATTTTTTATTACTTCTTGATATATATATACCTACGTTAATTTAATTAGATTATAACCTACCTTGACGATTGTTGTGTACTAGATTGTACAATAACAATTTAAAAAAAAAGATATATATTTATTTACTTATTTATTGATTCAATACGGGCAAGTCCAATACAGCAATACAATAGAAAAATTTACATATTAAAGAAAAGTACAGATGATAAATAATAGAGGAGACAGGGTTAGGTGTTATTAGTCCATATTGCTTATAATTTTGTTTTTGATGACCTTCGCTGACTGCTGAAAAATATCCAGGTCGGGGCACTTCTGGAGGGCCTGATTCATCACTCGGGGCATCCTGCATAGAGGGCGGTTGTATAGGTAGTTAGTGGGGGAGAATGGTGTCCAGAAGAGATCGTGAGAACTTGTGCCCAATCGAGGGACGAGAAATCTAATCTCCGCCAGGAGAGCTGTGGCGTCCACCGATCCCCGAACCAATCCCAACAGAAACCCCACATCCGCTTGGTGTCTGCGAGCTGAGGGACTCAACAAGCTAATCTCAGCAGCCAGGGAATTATAATCAAGGTCCTCCCGCGCTATACGAAGCTTTTATGCCACATACCTTAAAAATCCACGGTGAACCCTTTCAACTTGGCTGATGTGGCACTGGTAAAATGAATTCCAGACAACCAAGGCATACTCCAAAAATGGAGTCACCAGCGCTTTGTAGAGTGTCAGTATAGCTGGTATATAATCGAATTCTCTGGTGTTCCGCTTGATGAATCCCAAGACCCGCATTGCACGGCCATATTGGATTGAAATTCCTTATTTTGTATAGTTCTGTAATTGTAATATTCATGTCAGTGCTCCTGTCAATCCTATAAATCTATCATTTTAGTTATTTATGTGTTGCAGGAAAAGTGGACGAAAAAGCGACGCAGCTGCACGCGATAGCGTCGCTGAAGGTTTTGTTGGACGCGACGGCGCCCCACAAGGGGTCCGCAACGGCGAGTTCCGCCAACTACCTGAAAGAAACGACGCTCGTCACGAGACAAGCTGAGCCCAACGGCATTGCCGTCCAGTCCTCCTCGGTGAGTCAGTCAACTCATTAATAATAATAATAATAATAATAGTAAAGTCTTTATTCAAAATCCTTTTACAAGGCAAGAATGCGTCCAAGAAGCTCGTTTCACTTACAAGCGGAGCGGGGCCGGAGGCAGCCCCGGCCCTGCTCGGGCCCGCCCACCATGGTGGTGTCCCGTATCACAAAACAAACCAGCACCTCAAACCGGGGCACCCGGCCAGCTCCAGACCCGCGACCATCCACCAAGGAGACCACCCCCGGACGAGGCCAAAGGCAGTATCACATTATCAGAGTTACTTAGTTAAGTTAAAATCATCACTTCAATCACTCATCCAACGCCACAAAAATATCTTATTAATAGTCAACATTCACATAATAACAAGGTTCAAAAGTCAGCCCTTCAATCACACAGAGAAATAGGCAATAGTCAACGTCATGAAATAACCAATTATATAGAATAAAAAACAAATAGTGACTAGATTGTGACTTTCTTCGTAATGACTAGATAGTTTGAAATGAACCTCAGATAAACTAAGTGACTAGATGATTGACTTACGGACTAGCGTATCATTCTTGCTTACACATATTCCAGAGCACCTCATACCTAGTTTATAAAAGAAAGCGTGAGTACTGTTACAAATATCCTTCGCTGCCGATAGATATTCATAATTACTCGGCTAAACTACATCTACTTTAATACGAGTATAACACATATCAAACAGTTAAATAGTTAACATGATTATCTATCTCATATCACTTTTCAAGTATTCTTTGATGCTGTAGAAAGGATTCAACGTCAAGAAATTTTTTAGTACTCGTTCAAATTGCATGTATTTCATCTCCCTGTTCTTCTAAGGGATTGCGTTGTAGAGCTTTGAAGATGTGCGGTTGTTCTGAGTTAGAGATAGTCTATTAGAGGGCAGGTCCATCTGGTTCTTGCTTCTAACATCATATGAGTGGGATTCACCTCTGACAGGAAAGTCGCTGAGCTTGACATACTTGACGGAGATGAAGATGTTATGATTTATGACTGTGTTATTACATAACAATAAAAAATGATGATAACAATAATTTAATGTCATAAATCATTACGATTTATGACATTTTGGACCTGTTGGAGGTTTGCATTTATAGCGAAGCTGCCTCGATGTGTCGTTAACTCAATATTATTGTGTAATACAAACTACTGTATAGTAATGGGAGTGTTTATGATAATGCCATCGAATCAGATTTTGTTGAGTCGCTTGTAATCAGTTAGGAAGCAGTGGCATAACGCTTATGGCAGCAACAAGTTAGGGCATAAGAACCTGGCTAAATTGGATTAGCAGAAAATTGTGCAGGACTGCAAGAGATAATTGATGGCTGCAAGTGATCACAGGTACCGACCAGGCTCTACGTCCCAAGTCCCAGGTACATCCGTTATGAGTCTAGATGCTGAGGTGGATGAGCAATGAAGATTCTCACCAGCAATGCGTCTGTGCCCAAAAAAGTCCTACAGTCTGAAAGGCCACCAGCCTGCTGGTTGAATGAAAATATTGCGAGGCTCAGGAGGGTGTGCAACATTGCTGGCACAACCTGCTTCCACGTTGGCAGTCACAAACCCGTTGGTCGGCATTCTAGTACAGTAAAAAAACGCTGCAAATTATTACACAAAGGTTCATTTTTTCTGAATATACCACTCGTCTGCAAAGAACACGGCTTTGCCATTGTTACACCAACCATTGAGAAGAAAAACGTTGAAAAAAACGGCCTCTTTCTCGATTCATACTCGTGTTTCTGATTTAACGTAAGACCAACCCTTAAGTTCTCGTAAAGAGCGAACGGTTTGTCCAACAGTGCTCCGCGTGGTCTCTAAAAATTCCAAAACTTCAATACTATCTTAAATTGATGAAAAAAACCATACCTTTCTATCAAAATTTTTTGATTTAGGGCGTTTTCAAAATTTCAAACCTTATTTTTCAACCCTTAGGGTGCGTTCAGAACACGGAGGTAAGAAGCACGCTTGAGGGTCGATGTAACCCTTAAGTTCTCATAAGGAGCGAACGGTTTGTCCTACAGAGCTCTGGCTGGTCTCATTCGATTCTAAAAATTCAATACTTTTTTAAATTGGTGAAAAAACAATACCTTTATATCGAAATTTTTTGAGTTAGGGCGTTCTCAAATTCCAAGGTCCAGCCCTTAGAAGTGACCAACATTAGCCAAAAGCTTCATGGCACAACTAGACCCCAAATGGAGCCTACATACCAAATTTCAACAAATTAGGTCAATGCTAATTGAGGAAAGTGCCGCGTACGGCGGACGGACGGACACGTAAAACAACAAATTTTGAGGGGGGGATAAAAAAATGTTCTTGGTCGATTCCAAACGTTCATTGATTGAAAATAATAAACCAGTAGCACTTTTGATCGGAACTAATTCGTCTAAAGTTAAAACTCGGTGGAAATGTTCTTTTCGGCACCAAATTGTGCTACAAAAAAGTCTCTAGTGATTGGAGGGGTAGAAGGGGATGGAATTTCGGAAAAACCACGATATTTTGGCCCTTTTTTCACTATTTGACTTACAGTTCTATTACGGTTCATCTGACAGAAAAATGTTTCAATACACAAATTGAAGATCTTTAAATTTTGCGTCCAATGATCTACTTAAACATTAAAATCGGCTCTTGGCTGAAAAGTGGTGTGTGCTCACGTTCAAACGCTTTTTCAGTACTTTTGGGTTTTTTTCATACTGCAATTTTCAGCTGAGCCGACAGGGACCCGGGCAGTACTGCTATGGCAGGTCCAGTCGCCTCTTTTAAAACTTATCCCTTCAATTTCTATTATAGAGGATTCTAGAGGCTTTGAAATGTTTCAGCTTAACCTAAGTGAAATTCGGCCGTTAACACAATTCGCTGATTGCCTTTCCTACTGTCTCAGGGTATGTTGAAGGCTTATTTTCATCGAAGAAGCGAGATAAATTTACTTTTAATCAATTCACCTTATCAAGACGATGATCGGTACACATATCGACTCGACAGAAAACGATTTTATTGCCACAAGTTATTTTTAAACACAAGCTTATTAAAAGTTTCTTATTCTCTTCTCAACCAGAGCCGTAGGTGGACACAATGGGTAATACAACGCGTGGGGATATAATGAGTTCTTCAACTCAGACTTCAGCGTGAAAATTGAATTCACTGTATCAACTGAACAGCGCTGAACTACAAAACATTTTTTTTTTTTTTTTTTTTTTTTATTTAAATGAAATTTGCAACATGCTCCACTTTTACTGTACTACATGTTATTTGTTACTTAATTAAAAACTAATCACACAATCTTTTTAAATATAATGAGGAAAGTAAAGATAACAAAATAAGGAAAGAAACAGAAATTACGAAATAAAATATAGCTCATTAGGGATTTCCAATCCATCCAAATGTTTCAAAAACTTCCGCAGGGACTACAAAACATTGGATAGAAGGGAGTTTGTTCGTCCTCGTTATCGCATAACAAAGTTTAAACTTCTATAAAGGGTTGAATGTGAGTCGATGGAAAAGGAGAACGTTTCAATTTTCAAGTTCATTTCTCTGAAAAATGGAGTAGGTATTTAATATCATTTGATTCAAATCTGGAAGGTACAACTTTTGATGAGACCCACCAAAGTTTTGCCGTAGGTAGCACAATGGAAGAACCCGGAGCATTGTAAGACCAACCTGTCGCTTCCCATAAAAGACCCTTCCCTACAAATGCGGGAGATATTTTCTTAAGGAAACAACTTACAACTACTTGTTTCAAATTACCTCGATTTATTGCTATATTTTGTTATTTTATTTTATTATGACCCACAATTTAGCTAGCAATTAGTTCTTAAATAAAGAAGCAACAAGAGGATCCCTGAGTGAGTCATCACCCACCAGGGGCGACAAGGTACGGGGAAACACGTCAACATGACGTCACCCTTCCACCTCTCTCTCCCCTGAGGAATCTATACCAGTATATAAGCTCACTCAGGGATGCTCCCATATGCAATCTAGTCCAGTGAATCGTCTTACTCATTTTGCTCTCTACCTTCTCCTCCGATAAGGATCTCCTCGAAGTACCAGGCTCAATAGGTAAATCTCCCGCCTCCCGACGGTTGGTTTCTGATGAAACACCGGGGTTGCCGGGGTAGCGTGATTTCCCTGCACGTCGGTCGGGCTGAAAGCCGCCGGTGCGACAGTGCAGTCGCTAGGATAGGGACTTTTCTCTCTTCGTTGAGTAGGGGTTAAAGAAAACGCAAAACGCCGCATCGAGAAGGTCATCTCCTTCACTCGAGGACACGCTGACATAACATATTTATTTAATTTATACGGGCATGACGCCCAATGACAGAATATTATTAATACAACATCAGCTCTACGAGTATATGAACAAAGAGAAAAAAAAATGCTACTTAGTGCAAGTAATATGCATTTTCTTTCTGAATTCTCTCAACGATAGGGCATAAACGCCCACATTATCCTCACTATATGATCTGTTCAAGATTCTCTAAGCTCTGACCAGAGGATTGTTCAGTAGGTAATTGGTGGCTGTCGCAGGTACATAGAATGAAAGGCTATTTCTTGTACAATGCAGAGTGGCATGAAAACAAATTTTATGAAGAAGCTGAGGGCAGTCAACATAATTGTGTATTAGTTGATATAGAAAAATACTATCCATAGCACAACGGCGGCCCTCATATATAATATAATGAAACTATCTATAACATGAGCTTGGCAAAACCACCTGAACCAAGAGGGAACAACTTTGAGCTATCAGAAAAATATGATGAGAACATGATTTTTATACTTACATTATCTCATGTACCTATCAAATGAACTTTTATGAATTTTGCTTCCGAGTCTACCAAGGTAGCGGAAGCTTCGTTTTCACTTTTCAAGATTGAAAAAAAAATTTCTCTAAAATCAAAATTTCCACTCGCGTTTTACATTTCAGACCTTCCTCAACAATTTTGGTTCCGTGTCTGTCTGTGTGTGTCATGAAATGAACAGACACACATAACTATACGAAGTTATACTCAGATTTCGATGAAAATTTCAGGGATTGTGCGGGTTAGCGTGTAGATGGTCCCCTATGAAAATCATCACCCCCGGAGTGATACTAGCTGCTGTGCATGCGCAAACGTAA
The DNA here is from genome assembly GCA_009739505.2 of Apolygus lucorum. Lineage (NCBI taxonomy): Eukaryota > Metazoa > Arthropoda > Insecta > Hemiptera > Miridae > Apolygus > Apolygus lucorum. The sequence goes on from CM019167.2 coordinate 28,445,390, forward strand.
ATTCCTTGTAACAGCCATAACTTCCACATTTTCCTTCCTTTTTCTATGATAATTTCAGGGATCATGCGGATTGGGGTGTAGTTGATCCTCTATGAAAGTAATCACCCCGAAACTGACAGTAGCCAGTGCGCATTCGCAAACGTGTATTTCCTTGTAACAGTCATAACTACTACAATTTCCATCTGAGCGACGTGTACCTCCTTTGCTCTCGGTTCGGCGATGTCATGGAGAAATGGCAGAATCACTAGTTCTTAGTAGATATAGAGCTTCGCCTGAACTCAGGGTACAATGTGTATTTTCGCTCGATTAGCACGTTTGGGGAGCCTGAGACCTATCTGGGGAATATGAGATCCTTGGAGGAGGAGAGAGTGGTTGCCCAGCTCCCCTCTCTCACTCCGGGTGCCTGCTGTTCTTCACCGGGGGGGGTTGAAATACGCCATTGACTGCACCGAAAAATGCATGAACTGCAACAGGAATGAGGCTGAGACGGTGATCGACTTCCTGTTTTTGTGTCCTCTCTACAAACCTTACAGGAACTGTTACTTGGCTCCTCTCATTCCCAACTACTCAGCCACCGACACACTGCCTTTGCTCTCGACCTACGAAACTCAGGAACACCTGCTGGCGCTCGGTTCCCCTGCCTCATATCAAGCTATCAGAGATTACATTGTGCACTCGTTGAGACTGCGATCATTCTCATTGAACGAATAGCGATGTGAATGCTTCATAAAATACCTCAGCCTTTCAGGCAACTTAATAATCAATATTACGATAGTGTATTTGTAATTTCTCCCCCATTTTGAAACTGTATTTTGACATTTTATGTCTTTACTATGGCACATAAATGAAAAAACGTAACGCGGGGATCGTCTTGCAGGGAGCGTTATGAGGGGAGCGTTACGAGGGGAGCGTTACGAGGGGAGCGTTACGCGGAAATTTCTGATGATTTTCACGTAAAACCAACCGTTCCTAGGGAAAACTAACTTCCTCATTTTCCACCCCACAAAAATCGTTCACCACTCATTGGAAAGCTCTCAATTTATTAAACATAAGACGTAAAATGTCTCTCGTGGTTGCGTACTTGTACGAAAGCTGTATCCACCGTTTAACACAGTATAACTAATCCTTTTAAAAAAATCGAATACATACTTGCAAACATTTTCTTATTTTATGAAGTTTTCCTTCTGTATTACTCTACGAACTACTATATCTACCAACTAATAATAATGTGGGGCGCAACTCTTTGCAATCTCTGTAATGCAAATAAATTAATTGAATTGAACAATTTCCATCTGATTTCAATCATTTTCCGGGATCATGCAAAGTGGGGGGTAGATGGTCCCCTATGAGGGAATTGCTAGGTACTTAGAGATTGATGTTTTGAGATTAACCACTCTGCATCAGACAATCTACAGGGTGTTTCACGAAAAGGTTACACCCCCCTTCATTTTCGCAGAATACAGCGTAAAAAATTCCTACCAACGCAATTCTTCATGATTTTTTGTGAGGATCTCAGGAAAAATACTTTTGCGCAAAAAAGTTGCGCCCAATCGTGCGCAATTGACACTAACTTCATTTTTTCAAATGGAACCCCCCCTTTTTTATTACAGATTCGGATTTTACGTCAAATTTCATGAAAAATTCATACCCGAATCGATTTTTTGTATTGCGCACAACCTGGCTTTTGAACGCTCTAAGTTGCGCAATTCCACAATTGCACAAAAATTAGGTTTTGGAGAACCCTAAGTGTGGCACATGTTTTTTCATCATTTTTTGACGCTGAATCATAGGGTGTCATCCGTTTTGAGGAAGACCAAGATTTCAAGAGGAAAAATTAACATTTCTTTCACGAAAACATCAGTATTGAGGTCCGAATCATGATTATTTTTTATTTTCTCACCTCCTTTTGAACCACGGGCTTGGGGCCGTCTACGGTGGAGTTAAAAATAGAAACTCGCAGCACGATCATGCTTGAACCGAATAAAATTGCTTAAAAACTCATAACGAGTTAAAAAGAGCGATTTTTTCACTAATAACCGAATTTTTGGCCGCCATTCAGAAAAATTCCAGTCAAATTGAAAAATGGATGACACCATGTGATTAAGCGTCAAAAAAAGATGAAAAAACATGTGCCACACTTAGGGTTCTCCAAAACCTAATTTTTGCGCAACTTAAAGCTGGGTTCACATGAGGGCGGTCGACGCGGTTGAGGCGGTTGCGGTTGACGCGTTCGGCCATTTGATTGGCGGCGCCTCAGCCGCCTGAGTACTTTTGGAGTGGACTGTCGCGTTTCAAAAATTCTCATATTCGACGCGTCGACCGCTTCGTTATCACGACTTGTTTGAGCAGGGAATTCAACTGGTGTTTTGTGTGGTGAGCTTGGAAGCTGATTCACAGAAGATTCCGCCGATTACAAATCACCTGTCCAAAAATGACAAGTTTTAGCGAACTTATTATTGACCTTGTGAAGGAGAGAAGACAGCTGTGGGACTTTAAGGTAGGGGTCACCAAGTATTTTTTATTTTACTTATAGGTATTTGTAATTTTCGTTTATTTTGGTCTCCTGTAAACATGTGAAGAATGCATCGTGATTAAATAAATGGTATATCTAATAAATATGATCTGTGATTTATGTAATGGAAACTAAATTTGATGAAAATTTCAACCACCTGAGGTGATTTTTAAGATTTTTTTGCATAATTAGCACCAACAACGAAATTATAAATTACGCTTTTCGTGGGAATATTCTACATTATAATTCACTTTGATAATAATGATTACAAATAAAATAAAGCTATCATAATACCGATTTTTGGAGTTGGTAGGTAATGGTATCTATCTCGATTCAGTAAAATACTCAATCACAATGTGAAATTTAAAAAATTATATTGAAATTAAAAGGATTAAAACGAGCTAGGATTCAAAACTGAAGCTTAGGATTTCCACTGAAGCGCGGGAAAATAGAAGTCGAAAAGGCGGGAAGCTGACGCGCAACCGCAACCATGTGAACCTCTAGATGCCAGCCGCGTCCCGATCGCGTTGACCGCCTCCTCGCACAACCGCGTTGACCGCGCTCATGTGAAAGCTTAAAGAGCGTTCAAAAGCCAGGTTGCGCGCAATACAAAAAATCGATTCGGGTATGAATTTTTCATAAAATTTGACGTAGAATCCGAATCTGTAATAAAAAAGGGAGGATTCCATTTGAAAAAATGAAGTTAGTGTCAATTGCGCACGATTGCGCGCAACTTTTTTGCGCAAAAGTAATTTTCCTGAGATCCTCACAAAAAATCATGATGAATTGCGTTGATCGGAATTTTTTATGCCGTATTTTGCGGAAATGAAGGGGGGTGTTACCTTTTCGTGAAACACCCTGTATACAATCGGGTTATGGATACGATGGAGCTATGTGCCACACCTACTTGGCAGACGTTTAAGTCTAAATTAGTGACATAGTGATCAAGAATTAAATTACGACGGATTCTGAAACAAAACAATGAAAATGGAGTTTACAGAATGGAAATCTGACCTTGAAAGAAATTTAATCAGTAAAATTTGATCATGGAATGGCGACTAGAGCCGAGATAGTTCGCCTTGGTTGTGACACTACTTGGTGTGGTTTGTCCACCACCCCAAATTTGAACTAAAATCTTGCGTGCAATAAGACTTGCAGTTGGCGTGTTGGGTCACTGAGAGACCTCTAAACTTCGACAACGTGAATGTCGACTTGTTGATGGACCTTTCAAACTACAACTAAACAGAACTAATCGACCCAAGTAATTAACGTGTTCTGAAGGTTGAGAAAAGCGACCTTTGGGCATGGGGGCGGCGATAGTCCTTGTTGACGATCGATGGCGTTCACCTGGCATTTTCTATTCCGTTCTTCCGGGTAACAACCGGGCATGATACACAAAACACCAACTTTCTCTACCGCGTTTAGCTCTGTATACGTCAGGTTTGCAATTAAATACAGGTAGAGGCAGTAAAATCATGTAAATCATTACGCTTCCGCAGGACTAGGTCCGCATTTCCGGTCTGAAACGTGCCTGTTCTTCTGGAGGATTGTATGTTAGTATCAGCTTCAAAATTTCCCGTTTCGTCGCTTTCTCCATCCTTCTCCATTCAACTTGATAAATCAGTCAAAAACCATGATTAGGTTTACTTCAGGCAATTAATTACACATTACGCCTCGTTCTTTCACCACTTTTCTTATGGTATTTGGAGCGCTGAATCCGAATCTGACGTTAGTTTTTGCTTCCTCACTACCGAAGGTAGGGAAGCTTTGTATTCGTGAAAGAAGTGAAAAAAAATGTCCTCCAAAATCAAAATTTCCACTTGCTTTTTGCGTTTTAGAGCTTCCCGAACAATTTTGGTTCCGTGTCTGTCTGTCTGTCTGTCGGTCTGTCGGTCTGTCTGTGGTCAATCCTTGTCCCGGGCAAAACTATACTAACCTGTGGTCCGATTTTGATGAAATTTTCAGGGATTGTGCGGGTTAGGTCCTAGACGGTCCCCTATCAATTTCAGCACCTTCGGACCAATAGGAGCGAGTGCGCATGCGCAAACGTGAATTTCCTGGAACCTCGGTTTCTCGGTTTCTAATGAACCGATTTTGCTCAAATTCGGAGGTTAGTTAGGGACTAACTTCTAAGAGACACCCTATAAGTTTCAATCAAATTGGTCAAGCAATAGCCGCTGCGCATGCGCGAACTTTAAATTTATTGTTACAACCAAAACTCCGCAACTATTCAACCAATTTCGATGAAATTTTCAGGGATTGTGTGGGTTAGGTCCTAGACGGTGGACCGCTAATTAAAATAATAAAATTCTACGTTTAATTTCAAACAAAACTCAAATTACGAGTATATAACAAATTAATACCCATAATCCTAATACGTACACCTATTATAGTTTTAGTATTGAATAATAATAATCATTATCGTCATAACTTCGTAGTTTTATTTTATACCTACACTCTTTCGTTCTTTTATTTCAGTGGTTTATATACCACAACTATTTACAACACTATTATAAACATTAATACCTGCAACCCTATCCCGCATATTATCGCCAATATTTTGGTATTCAATAACTCTTTGAATCATAATTTTTTCGCCAACTGATTCTATACGTCCATTTTACAATGAGTGAGGAAGCTATACTGCCCACCCAACTTGGCAGACGTTTTTTACTTAATTATCAAAAATTTTCCACGATTTAAAACAACACAGAGCAGAAGTTAACAACGCTGCAAATTACTACACGACGGTTATCTATTTTTTTTATGTCGGATTTCCAAGATATAGCTAGTTTTAAGATTTTTCTAGTTCTCACATTTCTTCATTTTTTAGTGAGCACTCATCTTGCTCAAATCTCCTCTAAAAGTACTCAGACTTATAGGAAATTTCATGTAGAATCCGAATATGTACTTAGTTTTTAAGTAAAGTTGTGTTAAACCCCCTATTTCCTACAAAACGTATCAAAAAACACCGGTTCTCAACGTTTTGGTTTATTATTTTCGATAATGAACCTTTGGAATCGACCAAGAAAAAAAAAATTTAACACCCCCTCAAAATTTGATGGTTTACGTTTCAAGGTACGTAGAATCCAAAAATCGAATAAAAAATTGGCCGTCCGTCCGCCGTACGCCGTACGCGGCACTTTTGCCACTTAGCATTGACCGATTTTGATGAAATTTGGTTTGTAGGCTCCATTTGGGGTCTAGTTGTGCCCCGAAGCTTTTGGTTGATGTAGGTCACTCCTAAGGGTTCCAAAATCAATTTTGAAGTTTTGAAAACGCCCTAACTCAAAAAATTTCGATATAAAGGTATTGTTTTTCCTTCAAATTAAGATTCTATAGAATTTTTTGAGACCACCCGGAGCTGTGTAGGACAAACCGTTCGCTCCCTACGAAAATTTAAGGGTTTATATTGAAATATATATATATAAATCAAAACACGAGTGTGAATCGCAAAAGAGGCCTAATCTCCGTTCAAATTAGAGCTGACCGAAATGCGATCGATGGTTGGTGATTTTGATTTTTTTGTTTTTTTTCCATTTTTTTTGATTTTTTTTCTATTTAAATTTTTTTTTATTGTTATTTTTCTCTTCATATTGGATGGTTGGTGATTTTGTAGACGAGTGATCTATATAAAAATAATAAACCGTTGTGTAATAATTTGCAGTGTTTTTCTTCGGGTTTTCCCTTACATTTTGCCACTTGAAAAAAAAATTAAGGCTAAAAAAAATTTGCTTGGTTATTCCTCCACCTCAGAGGTTTCATCGCCGGCATCTATGTAGAGAAAACTTCGCCGCCTGAGGTAAATCTCTTTTCAAGGTCCAACAATAGTCCGCCATCATGTGAACTTCCCAATACCCTTTGTACCGTTCTTCCATGGTTTTCAAATCCTGGTGGAACCTCTGAGGGGGAGGAATAACCAAACATTGTACCAACTTTTGATTCATCTGAGCCTTCATGAAACAGATTCACACCGTTAACTTTTCTGCAGTTGATTGTGTTTCGTTTGTAAAACTGAATTAAAATCACTTAACAAAACAGGAGTTTCCCAATTATGATTTACTCCCCTTATTGAGTACCTATTTTCGATCTTACTCTTAATAGGTGTCAATTATAAAAAATTTCCCAGAAAGGAAAATCCATTTGAGGAAAACAGATTTAGGAACGCACATACTTATCTCGAAAAATTAACTAACGGTTTTTGTGAATTTTCATCTCAGTGTCATGAAAAAGCTCATTCCTTCGATATTAATGGGTTTAGGAGGCTGCGATTGGTCTCATTCTCCTCTGGAGTGTCCTCCCTACAAAGTAAAAGCCCGAGAAAATTTTTTTTAGCCTTAATTTTTTTTTCAAGTGGCAAAATGTAAGGAAAAACCCGAAGAAAAAACGTTGAGAACCGGTGTTTTTTGATACGTTTTGTAGGAAATAGGGGGTTTAACACAACTTTACCTGAAAACTAAGTACATATTCGGATTCTACATGAAATTTCCTATAAGTGTGAGTACTTTTTGAGGAGATTTGAGCAAGATGAGTGCTCACTAAAAAATGAAGAAAAGTGAGAACTAGAAAAATCTTAAAACTAGCTATATCTTGGAAATCCGACATAAACAAAAAAAACTGATATCAGATTCGGATTCAGCGCACCAAAAGTGGTGAAAGAACGAGGCAGCCAGACCACCCCAAAATTTTGTAATCTTGTGTTATTCTTGAACAACTCAGTAAACATCCAAAACATTTTTTGAAAACTGGTGTTCAAACCCCGCTGATTATTCTTAAGTAATCAATTCTTCTTATATGATAGGTAGTATATTGTTCGGTATTATAGGTATTGATAAATATCTTGATATATTATTGATGGGTATTATATTGATCAATTCTTACATTACATTATACATGGTGTAACACGAGAGGTTCACGACCTTTCTCCCACGTGTTTTACAACTGATTTCCGACAAAAAGTGCCTCTTGACATTTTTTGGTATCCCCAATCAAGAGGCCTTATTCGTGTTTTTGATCTTTGCTCAATAAATCTACCTTAACTCCCTTAATTCAAGAGTTAGCTCAAATCTAAAAAATCCGTTGGAAATAGCGTTAAATTGTCAATCTTCTTGATGGCCAATAACAGTTTTTAAAGTGGAGTTGAGATGTGCAAACGACGTATGAAAAGCAAAACTCGTAAAAATCATGAAATCGCTTGTTTTTACAGTTGCCTGGTAACCATATCAATTCCTGTCGCAGAATTGTGAAACTTCCTAAAAAGTGCGCCAAAATCTCAGCTTTCCAATGGTGTAGTCAAAAAATATTTTACAATCGAATTTAAGGGAAAAATATCTGTTCGAACCCGGAAAAACGAGCATTTTGGTTTAATATTCTCAATAATGAACCTTTGGAATCGACCGAGAAAAAAAAATTTGTTTGTTTACGTTTCAAGGTACGTAGAATCCAAAAATCGAATAAAAATTTGGCCGTCCGTCCGCCGTTCGCGGCACTTTCCCTACTTAGCATTGACCGATTTTGATGAAATTTGGTATGTATGACCTCTTTCGATAAACTAGCTCGCTCTTGAAGTTCACGAACTTTTCTGTTCTAGCCATGTTTGAGCAATTAGTTTATCTATATGATCCTTGCCACAAAAAAAAAAGAAAAAAAAAATGTACAAATAGTTTTAGAGATTCGCCTTTGACAATGGATTTCAAGTTTTCTTGTGCTATGTGGTTATTACTAATCCAATTACCTGAAAATCATGGCATCTTGGTACTCAACATGTTTCCAAATTTGAGATCAAAAACGCTGCAAATTATTACACAATGGTTTATTATTTTTCCATATAGATCACTCGTCTACAAAATCACCAACCATCCAATATGGAGAAAAAAAATCAAAAAAAAAAAAAAAATCACCAACCATTGATTGCATTTCGGTCAGCTCTAATTTGAACGGAGATTAGGCTTCTTTTGCGATTCACACTCGTGTTTTGATTTATATATATATATATATTTCAATATAAACCCTTAAATTTTCGTAGGGAGCGAACGGTTTGTCCTACAGAGCTTCGCGTGGTCTCAAAAAATTCTAAAAATTCTATAGAATCTTAAATTGAAGGAAAAACAATACCTTCATATCGAAATTTTTTGAGTTAGGGCGTTTTCAAAATTTCAAAATTGATTTTGGAACCCTTAGAACTGACCTACATCAACCAAAAGCTTCGGGGCACAACTAGACCCCAAATGGAGCCTACATACCAAATTTCATCAAAATCGGTCAATGCTAAGTGGCAAAAGTGCCAAGTACGGCGGACGGCGTACGGCGTACGGACGGCCAAATTTTTATTCGATTTTTGGATTCTACGTACCTTGAAACGTAAACCATCAAATTTTGAGGGGGTGTTAACATTTTTTTTCTTGGTCGATTCCAAAGGTTCATTATTGAAAATATTAAACCAAAAAATCGGAACTCCATAGAAATTCATTGCTCGTTCATTGCTCGCCTTGTTGGTCCTTACTGGGCGCCTATTGGTGTTCAATATTTCGTACTGATCATATGCCGATGACACCTGAAAATTAGTTGGATATATGCAGGAAGACGGTTAATGAATAATTCAGGTCATCGTGATAATTTGGTATCCACATCTATCCAACAGCACCAGTTACATGACATGGTTTTGGTTTATTATTTTCAATAATAATGATGAACCTTTAGAATCGACCAAGAAAAAACATTAATCCCCCCCCCCCCCCCCCTCACATCAAAATTTGTTGGTTAACGTTTCAAGGCACATAGAATCCAAAAATCGAATAAATATTTGGCTGTCCGTCCGCCGTTCGCTGCACTTTCCTTAGTTCCCATGGACCGATTTTGATGGAATTTGGTATGTTTTGGCTCCATGGCTCTTGTATATTTTGGCTCCATTTGGGGTCAAGTTGTGCCCCGTAGCTTTTGGTTGATGTTTGTCACTTCTAAGGGTTGAAATATTGAAAACAACCCAGCTCAAAAAATTTCGATATAAAGGTACTGTTTTTCCATCAATTTAAGATGGTATTGAATTTTTAGAGAAAACTTAAGGTTGGACTTACGATAAATCAGGAACATGAGTGTGAATCGCTAAAGAGGCGTAATCTCCGTCCAAATTTTATTTGACCAAAATGCGATCTCTGTAGGTACTTGGTAGGTAGGATCACCCCCAGGATAGGATCCCCCCCCCCCCCAGGGTAGGATCACCTTGGTAGCTAATTGGTTGGATCGCTTGGTGTCTATGGTTGGTAGGTGGTGACAGTGGCAAAGCCGAATTCTTTGCAGACGAGTGATCTATGTAGAAAAATAAACCTTTGTGTAATAATTTCCAAATTTTTCTATCTGAATCTCAAAGTGTGCAGTATAAGTGCAGTATATACTGACAATATTATTGTCTCTTAAGAAGCAACATCCCGCAACTACCATTAGCTGGGGCAAGAATGAAATTGATAACCTACTGAACCACGTTGTCCAAATTAATAATTTTTTTCACATTCTAAATTTCAAAATAGTCTAGGAATATATTAGGATTTTAAATTCGAAGAATATTCGAGGCAATTCACACAAATCTTCGTAAGATGTATGTTTTTGAGTACAAAATCATCAACTGATCATCAGGTTTCCAAATTCATGCTCTGTTCGAACATGAATGTGGAGTGTCGACCTTAGACTCCCCTAGCCCGTCATCTGCTTGAGATGTGAGAGACAATTGAAGGGCATGCCAAACAAAAAATCCTCATAGTGTTAAAGGTCGCGTGAAAGTCGCCTTTGTTACAGGGTTCCGTCAAAAACCTGCGAACCTAAACGTGCTTGAACTGAAACGTTGTTGAACTTTCTAACTTTCCATCAGCAATGTTTTGGAACAAGATTCCAATGTTGAAAAATAGGATAGAAATATAAATTCTGTAAAATGAGAGAAACGCACGCTTAATTGTTCACTCAGCTTCAAAGGTGGTACTCATAATAAATACACTGACATAAATTCGATTTTCCTCACTCAAATTTGAGTTTGGCTCCTGTGGAGAATTGGCAACGTCGCACGTCAAGCCAGCTATACATCCCCATTCACTCTTCAGTTCGATGATGTTTTTTGTTGGTTTGTTTTATAATTTTCAAGTTTCTCCACAAAAATAACGCTCCGAGGTTTTCAATCCTACTTAGCTGTCAAAAAGACGTGAGAGAATACTCGTACAAGTAGTACATATTATGTTAAACAATTCGGTGTCAGTCCATCACAGATCGTCAGATCGAGGGGAATATTGTGATAACCTATCGAATTAGGACTCTATGAAATTAAGATGCCGCCTTTTAAAGTGAAATCATAACGGGTGATCAGGTCTTCAAGATTTCGTCATCAAAAGGGCTTTTGTCGACAGAGTTGGAGTTGGTTACTAGAGGATATCCTACCACTATATAATGGGGTCGCAAAACGTTCATATTTTTCATGCTTATAATCTACGAGGTAGTACAATCTCGTAGGTCTGTATCGTCAGTCAAATGAAATTCATTAAGAACCATCCACGTCCCAAATTGTACCATGATTTTTAAAGTTTGAAGCATGAGAAAAAATTGACCGCTAAAATACTGACGGAAGACAAAATTGTTTAGAAAACTCGGAAACTTAAAATGCGAGGAAAACTTTGACTTTGCAAGACCCAATTTTTGTTACACTGTCAAGTGACAAGGTTTTCATCAGTGCTTTGGTTGGTTAAGGTACCTATTGCACCTAAGGTACCGCACAACTTGGTAGTTCATTGAGTTATCTGTTCAATATTTAAATATTTTTTTAAGGTAAGTACTACAAATAAGTAAGTACATTTCTACGTTTCTTATAGGAGGTTTTCTTATCTGCAAGTGGGGTTTCGAGCTCCTGGTGAATCCTTTTTTGCTAACCAAGGTTGCAGAGAGCTTCAGGATGTAGTTCTGTTGGGGTTTAGAGTCAGCAATCTAGGAATGCTCATTGTTAGAACACGCCGAAGCATTTTTCTCAGTAGGCTTTTCAGCTTTTCTTCATTTTTGGTCATTCTTCCTTGGAGCTCACTTTTCCTGCTATCCTTTTCTTGGGTCTTCTAGTTTTCTTCTTCCATTCCATCCAGGTATAATCTTCCGTATATTTCCTTTTCAACGGCATCTTCTTCAAACAAATTCGAAGCCAGGATCCTCGTCGAAGTCGTCAAAACGCTCGCTGGTGGCATCTTTAACTTCTGATGCACTGGGCAACTGTTCTAAGGTTGCTCGGATATCTTTTTCAGTCAACCCCTTTGGAAGGTCCTAGTTTAGGATCCATAGTGAGAAAGACTCTGAAATGGTTAGTGTACATATTATTGGTGGACACACGCCAAAAAAACGTAGTGAAAGTTTTTCCAAGGTTGACACGTTCAATTGATGTCCTTCCCTAGGTGGCTGATTGGTGGACACACGTCGAAATTACGTGAAAATATTTACATATATATTGGTGGACTACGCTGACCTGACGTGTAGGTCACCAAATGCTGATCTTCAGATTAAGCAAGAACCGTACTAGATATATAGATAGATAGATAATAAATTTATTGCTTCATAGATATACATCTTTAGCAAGAATTTTAGAAGAAAAAGCGACAAGGCAATTCTAAAAGGCTATACAAGTAAAAAACGATTAGGTAGGTAAAGCAAATGTTCTCTTAGTATCAATAAAGGAAGGAAAATGACGAATATTGATGAAAACAAGAATGAATGAATGACTATTACAGAGTAAATTAAATTCTGATTAACGTTCATAAGAGAGAGTGAGGGGGGGGGGGGGACACACACTGCAACGGCAGAATTTCAGGCTGACAAAATAAGGTCACGCTTGTTTGAAAAACCCGCAAATGGGGAATTGCGAGAGTGTATTATAGTGGTCTACTGTTAATTTCTGTTTCGAATCATGTTTCTCACACCAGTTAATTTGTTTACATTGAAAGAGGTGTTGTCAATAAAAGTTCAGTTTTCATTCCCACTGTACGAGGTCAAATTTCTTGTACACTAAAAATAGGTGCATTACTTCCTACAGTATGATGATCATAATTTGATCATCCGCGTTTACAATTTAATAACGGCCTCATCAGCATTAGTAAACCGCGTAAAATTAATGAGGCGGTTAGGAAGGAGAGCGTTTCTTTTGAAAATCCCCTAGAAAAATTAAAACGGCAGTTTGTCACGTGCGACAGGTTGAAGAGGGACGTCGAGAATATATTAATCAGTTTAGACCCATGGAAAACCTGACTAACAGCTCTGGAAGTATTTTCGCACCCGATTACATGCTTATCGTCATTTAAACTCTCTTATAGGCCATCTATGTGTCACGTCGTCAACCATGACCAAACGTACATAATTTCAGTAAGTGATCTTTATATCGATCGTTCATGTTTTGTTTTTGCTTCCGAGTCTACCAAGGTAGCTGAAGCTTTGTTTTCACTTTTCAAGGTTGAAAGAAAAAGTTCTCCAAAATCGAAATTTTCACTCGCGTTTTACGTTTCAGACCTTTCTGAACAATTTCCCGTTCCGTGTCTGTCTGTCTGTGTGTGTGTCTGTCTGTCTGTCATGAATTCCTTGTAACAGCCATAACACTTACATTTTTCATCCGATTTCGATGAAATTTTCAAGGATTGTGCGGGTTGGTGTGTAGATGGTCCCCGATGGAAATCATTACCTCCGGACTGACAGTAGCTTCTGCGCATGCGCAAACGTAAAATCCTCGTAACAGCCATAACACTTACATGTTTCATCCGAATTTTATGAAATTTTCTAGGTATGTTCAGATTGGCGTGTAAATGTTCCCCTATGAAAATCATCTCCCCCAAACTAATATTAGTTGTTGCGGATGCGCAAACGTGAATTCCTTGTAACAGTCATAACTTCTACATTTTCCATCCTATTTCAACGATATTTCTCAGAATTGTTCAGATTAGCGTGTAGATGGTCCCCTATGAGGGTAGTGGAAAGTACTTAGAGATTGATGTATTTAGACTACTATGCACTACTATGCATCGGATCTTCATGAAATCGGGTTATGAATGCGAGGAAGATAGTGCCACACCCACTTGGCAAACTTTTTTTCATTAATAATTATAGATTTATTATTTTTAATAATGAATCGAACACAATTTAGACATGGACTGTGGATTTATTGTACGTTGTCATTGTTCTCCAGTTGGGTAACACCCGGTTCGGTCCTGGACCAATTACTGTCTACTATTATTTGTACTATACTCCTAAAACGAAGGATTTAGGTAACTCATATACCCAATCAAGAACACAAGAACACTCTATCGGTAAAAATGAAACAAGTTCCGATAATCCCGAGACAATATTCCAATACAAGAAAAATCCCGATCATAAATTACTGAAAGACCCAATTTTTAAGGCATGCTGTCAAAATTACGTTCTTTTTAACCTCAGAATCAAGTAAGGAGAGCTGACTATCGTTAGTATGAGTTAATCTGACCCATAACCGAATAAGATTGGCTGTCCCTCTAGTACAACTTCTCTGTTGCAGGTGGATGAGGACGTTCCGGAGCCCTTAGATATGGGCTGGCCGGACACCGCGAGGAAGAGGATAACGTACCTTCTAGTCGCTCCCATAGTCTTCCCTCTCTGGCTTACCCTGCCAGACGCCAGAACTCCTACAGGTAAGAATCACTGCAATGGTACCTCACTATACATTAGGGTAACATTAACATTTATAGTATACCCACGGTATAATTTTCTTCAATTCATCGCCACCTTCGAACAAGAAAAATACAGGTGAATTCGGTATTGTTTGACCTTCTGAATTGGCAGAAAATTGATAGTGAGCCAAAAACTGCAACGTTACCGCTAGTTGATTTATAGTGGTTGAACGATGGTTGGCACATCAACAGCGTAAAAAAACCCCAAAAAAAAATGCAAATTATTACACAAAGGTGTATAATTTTTCTGTATAGATCACTCGCCTGCAAAGAACACGGCTTTGCCATTGTCACTACCTATCAACCATATTTTCGCTTCACAATCAAGTTTATTTTGAAGAAATAAACGCTTCACTCTCAATTCGAACAATTAGAAAAAAAAACAGGAGTTGTAGGTGCCTTCATTAGAAAATTTGATTACTGGTAACTAAGAACGCAAAACTGGATACAAGTCAAAGAAATGAACAGCGATCCCATTGTGGTAAGCTACAATTTGAACGGAGATTAGGCCTCTTTTGCGACTCACACTCGTGTTTCTGATTTATCGTAAGTCTAACCCTTAAGTTCTCGTGGGGAACGAACAGTTGGTCCTACAGAGCTCTGGGTGGTCTCATTCGGTTCTAGAAATTCAATAATATTTTAAATTGAAGAAAATCAATACCTTTATATCGAAATTTTTTGAGCTAGGCCGTTTTCAAAATTTCAACTTGCATGCGCAAACGTATATTTCCTTGTTACAGCCATAGCTTCTACATGTTCCAACAATATTTAGAGGTTGTGCCTGTTGACGAGTAGATGGTCCCCTATGAGGGTAGTGCAAGGTATTTAGAGATTGACGTTTTGAGATCAACTACTATGAATCGTATCATTTATACAATCGGGTTATGAATACGAGGAAGCTATGTGCCACACCCACTTGGCAGACATTTTTCTGTTCGTTGTCGCATCAAATACCCCATGAATGGTCGTTGCTTCTAGACGATAGATCGGTTAGTTACTACTTTTGTGTTTCTCATTCTAGATAAAAATAACCGGATGAGCTGAGTTTTTGCCTTCATAAAACGACCATAAACCTGTTTATAGCTCCCTCGCTTGCGTGAGATCACCGAGTCCTCCAATTATATCCCGCAAATCGATTAAGTTCAACTGTTAACGTCAACGAAGAAACCCCCGTACGTTTTCTTACTTCACGTTTTGAGCTATCGAGTTGTAGTTAAAGAGCTTTCGCTAGGTTTCTTGCTACCTTGTTACTCCGAGTCGTTCCGTGCTTTGTGAACACGGTTTATAGCGGTCGTTTAAGAACTCCAGTTAAACCTGGTTTCGCTATTCAACCTACCTACTACAAGTCCAGATTGATCATAATAGTGAGTTATAGGTGGTTATAAAACAGTGGTCGCTATCACTGGGCGAAGATTACAGTTTTGTCGGCAACGAGTAGCCTTGTGATTGGGAACATTTAGCAGTATATCAACGCTCGGCAGGGGAAAAGACCTTTACGCCAAAATACAAAATGTTGGAAAATCGCGATTTTCTGTAGCAGCGTTTCCTAATGAGCTAATCGAGAGTTTTCAAATCACAGTTATCTTTCTGGATACGGTGATTTTCATGGATTATAGTTTGATCCAATAGGTTAAAAATTATCCTCAATAATGAAAAATCGAGTTACCATAGTGGCGTGTTGGCCTTTTATCTAATTAGTACATCAAGTGCGGTTGGTATCCCGAGTTTTCTCCTACTACCCGCTTCATTTTTATGTTGTTCAACCTGATTCTTTTTTCATCTTGTTGTTTCATCGAAAAACAGAGAAAACTATGGCATTACTCAATTTCGACCATCGTGACAAATTGACCCTTTTCCTTGTCGATATTTCAAGTAGGGATGAGCACCGTTTGGAAACTATCGATAGTCACCATCGAATAAACTATATAAGTTAACCATCGGTTGTTCGAAACCATCGGTACTAAACTATCGATGGTTTTCCATAGCATCGATAGGTACATCGATCGAAAATAAACCTTTGTTAGGTAATCAAAATATTAAATAGGAGACTAGGACAGTTCAACTATCTATCTTTGCAATTTGCATGAAACAAATTTCAGCATCTTTTGGTCGAAACGACTCAGGGTCCTCTTTCATCAAGAAAAAGCCAAGACATGGTTTTTTCCTCTATTTATATTTGCAACGGTTTCGCAGGTTTAGCTTTCCAGCATCTTCAGGCTAAAAATTAATTTGAAATAAAGTTAAAATTAATTCAACAATGTGAAAAGTCGATAACATAAAATAACAATACCGGCACATCAAACTGGTCAAACACTTGCATTAAACTTATGGGAAGTCCGAAAAATAGATGAGCATCGCGGTAAAAAAAAAACATCTGCGTTTTACCAGCTTTCCATCGGTTTATTCAACTTTTATTTTAGAACAGTTTTTGAGAGAGAAATTTATATTTGAACGCATAACAACGTGCATTTTTAAACGCCATGAGTCTTTGGAATAGGACGAAGGGGGGCTATCTACTGCACCGCCGACTTCCCCCCTCCCACCCATCAATTATAACCACTATTTTTAGTTTAATCAATCAACGCGTTTTCCAACGGCATTCACATTTTTGAGTTTATCTCGTGAATTAAGTGTCGCAAAATTGAGTCACAGTCGAAAAATTGAGAAAAAATCTTACAAAGTAACATACTCGAGAAAACGAGAAGGTTACAGAACTGTAAGAGGAACTTATTGTTGGAAATTAGTTGTAGAATCGATCCCTTCAAGGACACATTAAGAGTGTTAACCTGTATATTTGATGTTCTCCATACCCTCGTTAGATAAATTGGCTCAATGAAAGGGTAAAGCCCACGGGAAACCTGTAGGCTGAGTTTACATGGTGGGATGACGGATAATTAGAGGATTGGCTCAGTTTACAATCGCCTGTTAATTCCGCCCTTGTGGCTGCAGGTTGTGGAGCCGTAGAGAGAAGCTTATTCTGGGCTCCACACGAAACACTTTGAGAAAGACAGGATTGACAATCTCCTGACGATGTTTCTACTCGATCCACAATAGGGGAAGGACGTTTACCTTGGGCAGATTTTCTTCATTGCTAAATTTGGGACAGTTCAAGTAGTTTTTAAAAAGTTTTTTCAAAGTATATCAATGCTCCATCTCGTTGGCTTTCAGAATACCTATGACAATTTTAAAAAATCTCCCACGTTGATGTGTTGTAATTGATTTTGTAAAAGGTGGATTTTTGCCCGCGGTACAATCTTGCATTCTACCTTGAGCAACATTGATTGTGCCTTAGGCACCCATTTTTAGTGTTTCAAACAAACGAAGAAATGGGTGCAAAAAATACAAAACATGATGGGTAGGTTCTGTAACTTTCTGGAAACACTTCATTTTTTATAATTTTTCATCAAATATTTGTTTAAAATATGGTTGCAGTAACTTATGCACGAGCCCAAGAACGACGTAAAACGAACTTTCTCCTTGGAAAATATGTTTTAAAAAAATAAAAGTATAAAAATAACGACTTCACTTTATTAATAATTTCAAAGCGAACATTATAGTTACAAAGGAGTTTCACGAAGATTACAAAAATCACAAAATCAATAAAGATCGAACCCAGCGAATAACTGCTGCAAATTATTAAACAATGGTTTATTATTTTTCTATATAGAGCACTCGTCTGCAAAGCCACCAACCATCCAACACGAAGAAAATTCTACACCATCTTAAATTGATGGAAACACAATACCTTTATATCAAAATTTTTTGAGTTAGGGCGTTTTCAAAATTTCAAAATCAATTTTTCAACCCTCAGAAGTGACCTACATCAACTGAAATCTTCGGGGCACAACTAGACCCCAAATGGAGCCTACATACCAAATTTCATCAAAATCTGTCAATGCTAAGTGGCAAAAGTGCCGCGTACGGCGACCGGCGGACGGACGGCCACATTTGTATTCGATTTTGGTTTATTATTTTCAATAATGAACCTCTGGAATCAACCAAGAAAAAAAATTTTCTAACACTCCCTCAAAATTTGATGGTTTACGTTTCAATTTAAGATTCTATAGAATTTTTAAAATTGTTTGAGACCACGCGGAGCTCTGTAGGACAAACCGTTCGCTCCCTACTAGAATTTAAGGGTTTTACGTACGATAAATCAGAAACATGAGTGTGAATCGCAAAAGAGGCCTAATCTCCGTTCAAATTTTAGCTGACCGAAATACGATCGATGTTTTTCTTCATGTTGGATGGTTGGTGGCTTTGCAGACGAGTTATCAATATAGAGAAATAATAAACCATTGTGTAACAATTTGCAGCGTTTTTCTATGACGATGTCAGGGATCATGCGGATTGGGGTGTAGATGGTTCTCTATGAAAGTAATCGCCCCGAAACTGACAGTAGCCAGTGCGCATTCGCAAACGTGTTGTCACGATCGTACTTGTTATATTTTATACAAAAAAATTAGTTAAAATTAAATTGTTAAAATTAGTTAAATTGTTACGAGTTAGATTACTCTGAGTTAGTCATCGAACCATCGAAAGCTTTTTTTATTACCTTTATTTTACGAGAATAAAGTTAAAACGAGATTAAACATTAAACTACGAAAACTTTCATTGAGGTCAATCCAGTTGTCTCTGAAAAATATTGGAAACAAAAGCACTAAATTTTCTCTCTCTTGACAATCGTATGGTGCTTGTGCAACGCATTCTCACTTGTCCGGTCTCAGAATCTGGACTGGAGGTATTTCCAACAATGAAAATATATAATAAATGCTGGATCAATAAATTCGAGAATGAATACCATCCGCAATGGGGAAAAGGCTGAAGCAATAAGGCGGCTGTTGGTCACGAAGCGGTGGCCTATTTTCCCACTCCTTTACGATCGCTATTCTAACTATCCACTTTAAATCCGAATTCCGCCTATCCAAATGAAGCCAGACAAATCAAGCTAAAAGGTTTACTCATTTCGGGTACAATGCGGCAGATCCGCCATTTCCGTATTCGCAAAGTAGTTCCGTGTAGCAGTCGCTGAATTAGGTTGAAATTGTGATGGTTCGTACAAATTTCGAAAACATAAATTACTTTCACATTCCCTATAACCGAGACAACAACCTGTTCTATTAGATGAGGAATTTCAAAAGGAAAATCTTAAGAGATGGTCGGCTGTGTAATTCGGAGAAGTCGAATTCCTCAACTTTACTCTCACATTTTTACCCACTTGGGTTTTAGTAAAACCGTTTATCTTCATGAAGAAACATGGCACACAGCTTTTCCAACTTAAAACAAATTATGAACACTTGGTTAAGAGAAAATTGGGGGAAAAAAGCCTGCCAAGTGGGTGTGGCACATAGCTTCCTCGTATTCATAACCCGATTGTACAGATGATCCGATACATAGTGGTTGATCTCAAAACATTAATCTCTAAATACCTTGCACTACACTCATAGGGGACCATCTACACGTCAACCGGCACAATCTCAGATTATTGTTGGAAAATATAGAACTTATAGCTGAAACAAGGAAAATTTCCTTATATACGTATATTTAATATAGTACGTTAGCGCATGCGCAGTGGCTACTATCAGACTGGGGGCGATGATTTCATAGGGGACCATCTACACAGGGGCGTCAGGTGAAAATTTTCGTCAGGCAAACAGCTTGGCCAGTCTTAGAGGAATAAACAATCATGAAAAACGCAGCAAATTATCACACAAAGGTTTATTATTTTTCTGTACACATCAAGCGCCAGCAGAGACAACACAGCTTTGCCATTGTCACACCTACCAACCATGTTTTCGCAATCGAGTTTATTTAGATGAAATAAACGCTTCACACTCCATTCGAAGAAATAAAGAATTTCTTCATTAAGAAATTTGATTACTGGTAGCAAAGGAAACGTAACCCAATTTAAATCATCTCAATGGTGATGAGATAAAGTGGGTGGATGGATATTTCATGTCTTGCCATGCAGGGATTAATTAGTATCCATGGCCCCTGTTCCAAGTTTCTCTGGTTTCAAGGTCACGAAACAGCTCCTCAATTGTTTGCCTTGGCTGATGCTGTGGTCGTGAGGGTATAGCAATACTGGACTCCTCGCTGACCCCCCCCCCCCCCCTCATGCCCTTTGATCATCACCTTTCATCCAAAAAAGTCCGGCAAAATTCTATTTTTCACCTGTTTGCCTTGCATCGCCTGGCCCTGAGCTAGTTTTACGTATTATCTGCAATCGATCGTAGTTATCGACCTTTACAACTCTCTGGTGTGTTGCAGGCTAGTATCCAAGGCAAAATACGTACTTATTCCATTCTCCTATTTCATCTAACTTCCTTGGTAGTTATGAAATAGTCACTAAAATTTTTCCGAAATCGGCTATACAATTATTATTTGCAAAAAATGGAAACGTAGGAGAATCTTAAAAAATATTAATACTTATATTCATTTTGCATAATTTTTTTTTCTTCCAACTCCCCTCAAAGACAAGATTTCTTTTGTGACGGAGGGGGCACGCCATAAAAATAAATAAATAAATAAAAAATAATCGGGAGGACGCCCAGGACTCACCCGACGCCGGCCCTAGGGATGAGGGAAGATGAGGAAGGTGGGGGCGGGAGAGAGGGATGAAGGGAAGTGCCTCTATAAAACGAACACCTGTTCAAATATGAGCCGAGCAGTACACGGGTGGTGATACCACGGAGTACGCCTACTGAGATGCCCAACTCGCGCAACTCCGTGGCACTTTTCCCGCACCACACCCCGCGCCGTGACAAGGTTCCAGCCATCACCCTGGTGTTGTTGGGTGCCACTCCTTTTAGCTCCGACACCGTAAATCATTTCTATCATACTTTCTTATCTTAGCCCGCCAAGTCTGCTCCATGTCCAAGCTGTCATTGACAACTTGGACATCCAGGATAATAAACAGTGTTTGCTATGTTTGCCTGGAGGAGACGCCACTGCATCTACACGCTAACCCGCATAATACCGAAAAACTCATCGAAATCGAAAGACATTTGTTTAAGTTTTGGCTGTGGCAAGGATTTCACGCTTGCTACTATTGTTCCGGAGGCAATGACATTCATAGGGGACCATCTGCACGTCAACTCGCACATTCCCTGAAAATTTTATCGAAATCTGATGAGAATTGTAGAAGGCAAGGATTTCATGACAGACAGACACGAAACCAAAATTGTTCAGAAAGGTCTGAAACGTAAAACGCGAGCGGAAATTTTGATTTTGGAGAACTTTTTCTTTTAAACCTTCAAAAGTGAAAACAATGCTTCCGTTACCTTGATAGACTCGGAAGCAAAATATGGATCTAGAGGAAAATGGTCCCCAGTTTTTCTTGCTGTGTTGCAGCAGTTACGTGCGTGAGATGTCATGTGCTACCTTACAGGAGTTCTGATCAGCTGGGGGGCAGGCTGTGCCAGATGAAGCTAACTGTTCATGTGATTCTTCGATCAGTCATTCATGAAGATTACAGCCAGTGATTGGAAGGAACTCAAGAAAATAAGATCAGCAATGTGAGCTATAGTTAATTTCTTCACCGAAGGTGTCAGAGTGCTGAAATTTGGAACACAGCCTCTTGAAGTCATCAAAGATGATTGCTTGAAAGTTAAGCTAGCTGGCTGATATGCTCGAACATCAACACATATCATCCTCACTAATCGATACAAAAAGTAAAATAGCCCAAGTTATTCATTTTGCATCAACCAACTCTCCTGAGTGAGGTTTAACTTAACATCCTGATTTTAAATGTTTTCTCTTTGTAATTTTACTTGGCAACTATGCTATTTCAACTCGTGATTATTTTATAATATCCACTCCGTCCTGCATGTCGCTGGATTGTGATTTTGGTTTATTATTTTCAATAATGAACCTTTGGAATCGACCAAGAATTTTTTTTTTTTACTGCCCCCTCAAAATTTGTTGTTTTACGTTTCAAGGTACGTAGAATCGAATAAAAAAATGTCCATCCGTCCGCCGTACGCGGCACTTTCTTCGTTCCCATGGACCGATTTTGATGAAATTCGGTATGTGGGCTCCATTTCGGTTATAGTTGAAAATTAAGGGTTGAAATTTTCAAAAGTGCCCTAACTCGAAAACTCCCGAAATAGAGATATTATTTATTAACCAATTTAAGATGATATTGAATTTTTTGAGACCACGTGGAGCTCTGTAGGACAAACCGTTCGCTCCCTACGAGAACTTACGATAAATCAGAAACACGAGTGTGAATCGCAAAAGAGGCCTAATCTCCGTTCGAATTTAAGCAGACCAAAATGCGATCGATGTTCGTTTCTTCGAGTTGTTCTCAGTTTTGCGTCCTTAGCAACCAGTAATCATATTCCCTAATAATTAGGGCAACCTCAACTCCCTGTTTCTTCGAACTGAGTGTGAAGCGTTTATTTCTACCAAATAGACTTGATTGTGAAGTAGGTAGGTGGTACCTATGGTTGGTAGATGGTGACAATGGCAAAGCCCTGTTCCTTGCAGACGAGTGATCCTTATAGAAAAATAATAAAACTTTGAGTAATAATTTGCAGCGTTTTGTAAATCCACTAACCACATATTTAGTTTGAATTGAACATGTAATGTCATACAAGAGTAGTTCTACACCTATTACCATAAACCTATTACCATTAATTATCACTGGCATGGGGGGGGATCTCCCTTCATGTTTCGAATGTTCGGATCACCGACTCCATACACAATGAAAACTGTGGATGCAAATTTCTACGTCCTAATTAATTGACGTCAAAGGTGATTGAGTGTTACGGCGTTGACTATAAACCCGCTTTGATGACAAAATATCCTGCAAACTCCCACTGACTGCGCTGCATCTCAATTACAATTTAATTTGCCGACGCTACTCGCATTGTGAACCACATGATAATGAAAAGCCAATGATGAAACGGACCACTGAAGTTCAGTGGTTAATTGTTTTGTCTCGTAGGGAGAAACTTGTTTTCTTTGGGATCCATTTTGACGTTGCACCTAAAAGATTCCTATCTCAGTTAGTACACCCGTCGTCAACCTCATTTAGGTTTATTATTTTCAGTTATGAACCTTTGGAATCGACTAAGAAAAACGTTTTACCTCCCCTTAAAATTTGTTGGTTTACGTTTCAAGGTACGTAGAATACGAAAATCGTAATCAAATTTTGCCGTCCGTCCGCAGTACTTTCCTTAGTTACCATGAACCGATTTTGATGAAATTGGATACATGGGCTCCATCTGAGGTCTAGTAGTGCACGAAGCTTTTGGTTGATGTCAATGAATGCGATGAAAACGGCTGAAATTTTAAAAAACGGTCGAACTCAAAAAATGTTGACTTAAAGGTATTGTTGTTTCATCAATTTAAAATAGTATTGAATTAGAATCAGACCTATCAGTGCTCTGTAGGACCAACCGTTCGCTCCCCACGAGAACTTGAGGGTTGGAATTAGGTTAAATCAGAGACATGAGTGTCTAATCTCCGTTCAAATTTTAGCTGACAGAGATGTGAATTAAGTTTATTGCGAAAATAAGGTTAGTAGGTAGTGACAATGGCAAAGCTGTGTTCTTTGCAGGCGATTGATCTAGACAGAAATATAATAAACCGTTGGGTAATAATTTGCAGAGTTTTAGTTTATTACTTATTTTCAAGAATGAATCATTGGAATCTAGTAAGGAAAAAATGTAAAACCATAATCTGATTTAAAGTCAAAATTTGATGGTTTACGTTACAAGATTATGTAGGATCCAAAAATCGAATAAAAATGTTTCCGGCCGTTCGGGGAACTTTGCCCAGTTCCATTTTCAATTTCGATGAAATTTAGTATGTCAGCTTCATTAGGGGTCTAGTTGTGCTTCGAAGCGTTCCCTCGCCCGCTTAAGTAGAGAGGGGATCACCAACAGCACAACCAAAAAAGCATGACCTGCGACACCGCCCACCGGCTGTCACCAATCCAGATGATCAAGTAATGGCCGACTCGCCATTACTTTGAACCATTACTTTGAACCACTTTCATTGAACCAGCTAACGGGCAGAGTAAAGGCGGGAGGGAATAGTTGAGGACCCAAAATTTGAGGGAAGACAGTTTTGGTCGACACTAGTAGGTTGGCTCTTCAAGTCCCAAGCAATGTTAGTGGGATCTAAACAATATTTTGGGTTTAACCCTCGGGTACCTGCGGGGCCGCACTCCATGCCGCTACTCTCTAAAAATTCCAGTCATTCATTAATACACATCGTTTCCCGTAGATTAGGCCTAGGTATCTTTCCATGAACTATCTGATCACCCATACCCGAACGCACTGATTTTTCTTTCACTTCTATTAGTTGTTTTCGGTCACGTGAAGTAAAAAGGTGACCTAGCGGTACTGTATGCCGCCCATAGGTTATTGTGTGTGATTGTCCCTAGTCAATAATGAGTGGAAGCTCGTAGGGAAGAAAAACTTCTCTAAACAGTGATTTGATTTCAGTTTACGGAAGTGATTTCTTTCGTTCCAGAGTACGTAAAATCTACCTGTTTCAGATGTATAGGTTTTTTGCGCATACCTCTTTTGATAAAATAATATTCATGGTGTTTTTTGTATTACCCTACAGTTATTTTAACTGTTCATTCATAAAATTCTAGTCATTTTTACTAATTTGACGATTCGACACGATTCGTTTATAACAAAAGAGTTATTTTATCGAAGTTTCGTTGATATTTTAATCATGAAAAGTACCTAAGTACCTATCATTCAAACATGTCTCTTTAATATCCATGATATTTTCATCAGAAAAGAACAGAAACATTTTTCTGTGGTTTCGATATTTATTTCAGAGTTATAAACTATGCATTGGGAACGGCAAAATGCAATCACACCGAAAATTCAAATTATTTGAAATCAGATTTTGTTTCGTGATTTTTCTGCGGAACTATTTTACAGAAAACGATGAAGCCAAAGTCATAATTTCATAGATTTTTTAATGCTGAATAGCGTGGTGTATTTTATTTGGCCTCAAAACACTGTATAGAATAAGTTATTATCAGTTTAAGAGTTAATTCCGTGAGGGCGGCATGGAGTACCGCCCGCAGGTTGAATAGAGTATTTTTGTACTTGCCGTTTCATTTTACACGTATCTACTCCCACACGCGAAAAGTTCCTTGACGCCAAAAGCCAACTTTTGGCGTTTGAAAAAATTCGCTGTCTACCCGAGGGTGCGCTACGTGAGGATAACCTCAGAGTAGATGGAGTGGTTTTACTTCTTCCATGGTTGAACAGAAAAGTCTATTTGTTTGTACCTTTCACTACCTATCCACTTCGTGATTAATATTGAAGTTATTTAAATTCAATTCTCATTATTGTTTCATTTACTAAGGGTTCCAATTTTTCTCCAATAGGTTTTACTATCATCTATTAGGTAGGTACTATCATACTTCTTTATTCATTTTACTGGTATCTATACATATATGTTACAACCGGGTAAAGACCAAATAAACACGACAACTCTTCTCAAATTCGCACAAAATAATATTTCACTTAAACCAATAATTGAGAGCCAAAACAATAAAACCGGGAAAGTAACAACAAGTCGTCCTTATTCAGGTCTACCAAAACCAGGACTGCAACATGCCCTAAAATCGGTAAATCACCGTCAAAACCCTCAACAGCAGTTGATTAATGATAACTATTAAATAATATCTATAATAAAAAATAATTAGGTAATAAATTTAAAAACATAAATAATATCTATAACGTAGTAGGGATTTATTATAATATTTATAAGAGATCGAAAAATATTATTGTTGAATCCTCAAATCAGATTTGGTATATCCTGGGGTTTGACAAGAACTTCCTCTTCTACCATGGAAATTTCTGAAATGGGGTGCTTTTTCACTAGCAGAAACCTTAAATAATCATCGAATACTTGCTCCTTTTCCTCTGTTCCTTCTCAGTGGAGGAACTCTGCCAGATGGACTCACCTCATGTACTCCATCCATTCTTCCATTACTTTTATCATGATACTAGGAACATGAAAAAGAAAAAATCAATATCCTATCTGAAAGGGGAACAAAATTTGAAATAAACAAGGAGTAAAAATCCGCCAAAGTAACTTTGCCAACTTAACTTATAAGCATCACGTTAACGTCACTACAGGAGTTCACTTTTCACGATTTCACGGAGATCTGAAAAAAATGACGTGGAAAGTTAGCATCTACGAGTGCTCGCGCTAGCTGCTCTTTTTCACGTTTCGCGTTTTGTCAGCACGGGAAGTACAAAAATACTCAAATGTTTCGTCCAAGACCCGCCGGTGCCCGAGGGTTAAAAGCATTGGTCCCACAACATTTCTATTCCTACTTCTCAGGGCAATATTTATTGTCAATGACTATTTAGGTTTGAGGGATATAATCAGTTCACTTCTGCTAGACCGTGGAGATATGAGAGCATTTCGATCTTCTGTATATCTACTTGTAGTCCTATGTCCGCGAAAGCCTGAATATGTTTTTTTCTAGATTAAATTTCGATGCGGTTCTTTAGAAAACACTAAAACTACTGACGTTGTAATAAGGCAAAATGTAAACAGTGGGGAGTTGTGCTGTTCACGGCGCTAAAGTTCTACTTCTCCATCAAGACCGTCCAGTCATGCAGGTTAGCATACTTTCCACAGAAATCCTCCCTCAAGTATTCCATCAGAAGATTGTTAACCGCCAGGTGATCAACTTGAATCTTCAGGTCTTATCAACATTTGTTTTGAATCCCAATCTTACTCTCATCTTGAAATTTATAAACTTATAAATAAATTATGTATCTTCTGCCATAAATTCTTAATTGTTGAAATTTAGTTTCAATACGTTACTCACTTCTAAAAAAAGTTTGGCATCGTACAGCGAATTATCAATCACAATTATTTTTACCATTGTAAGATTACCAGAATGAGGAGTGAGAATGACGCTGGATGCCAAATTAAGAAGGAAGTCCCATGTCAACAAGAAAAAAAATTGAGCTTTTGATTAAATTCAGCAAAATGTACTGGCTGAATGGCCGACGGTCAAAATTGTCGGTCCACAATAAGCTTATACTGTACAAAGCCTAAAGCCTGTCTGGACTTATGGTGCACAACTGTGGGGGTGCACAGCCTAGAGCAATCGAGACATAATTCAGCGCTTCCAGAATAATTCACTGCGATGCTGCGTTGATGCATACAGATACTTTAGAAACGACTTCACTACGAGCTGAAGATTGAATCTGTCGATGAAGTCGTTCGCAGCCAAGCCATGAATCACCTTTTGAGGCTCCAAGATCATGTAAATGACGATGTCATCCCGCTTCTCAACACGGATGATCTGCTTAGGAGACTTAAGAGAACCAAGCCACACGATCTAATCCACTTAGTGTTACCATCATGAAGTGCAAATTTCAGGACAATAAGAACTAAGTGAAGTTTCTTAGTTTTCTTAACGTACACCAACAGAAAAACGTTGCTTATAAGTTGTAACTTGGTGCAATAAATCAAGTAAAAAAAAATCAAGTAAAAAAAAACCATGTGAAGTGAGTTGGAGAAATTCAGGATACGCACCAGAACATGCACGTTTCTGGATATGGAGTAGGAGTAGGCGACGTTTGTTGATTGTATGAGTACCTACCACTGTCATCCTTTTGTTGATTACCATGTGGCAGAATGAGATACTAACAATAATCTAACACACTCGAGTGACAGTGTGACGTGATTTATTACTATAACCGTGGAGTGGTAGGTAGTTTCCTGGTGGTATCATGAGAATCGACATAACGTCGAAATAGGGTACAGTAGTGAGGTAGAGGATGATGGTTATGGTTGAAGCTAGCGGAGGTGCAGAGCAAGTGCGCAGTCATGAACCAAGTTTATAACCCGTGTGAATAATACAGGGAGAATAATAATGGTGAGCAATACGGGGAGAAGCGCCTGATATGAGGAGATGATCGGTCGTGGCGCCCCAGCAATAGAGGTACATACTGACGAGCCTGCAAGCCCACGTGTCGTCTTGGCGCCCCGCTTCTGTTTACTGCGTCTGACAGATGACACTTCGACTGTAGTGGGCTGATTTGCCTCTCCTCAACTTACCGCCTGTAGCAACCGAATCGATTGTCACACCATCACAAATAGACTTAGGTTTACAACCTACCTTGTTTATTGTTCTATGTAATATTATCGGTGGCTCAGCGCTAAAAGGACGAATCTGAAACACCCATGGAGCCAAAAGGATGAAACTGACATTTTCCAAATTTTACTGGAGGAACAATATTGGCAAAGTATTGGGTCACTTGAGAAGTATGCTCCATTTCGGTTTATTATTTTCAATAATTAACCTTTGGAATTGACCAAGATCAAAACATTAGGTAACCTTCCCTCAAAATTTGTTGGTTTACGTTTCAAGGAACGTAAAATACGAAAATCGAATATAAATGTTTCTGTCCGTCCGCCATATGCGCACTTTCTTTAGTTCCCATGAACCGATTTTGATGAAATTTGGTATGTGGGCTCCATTTGAGGTTTAATTGTGCCCAGAAGCTGTTGATTGATGTCAGTCACTTCTAAGGGTTGAAAAATAAGGGCTGACATTTTGAAAACGCCCTAACTCAAAAAAAACTTCGATATAAAGGTTTTTTTCGTCATTTTAAAATAGTATTGAATTCTATACAGAATATAGAAACATATATGTTTCTATATTCTGTATAGAAAACTCTGCAAATTATCACTCAAAAGTTTATTAGTTTTCTATATAGATATATCTATATAGAAAAATAATAAACTTTTGCGTGATAATTTGCAGAGTTTTTTTTTCGGCTGAATACTAAAGTGATTCATCGAACTAAAGCAGTTGGTAAATCTAATCTCACAAGAACGACAACTAAAGTCAACTATTCAACTAAATCAAAATAAATCTTATTATTATTATTTATTAAATTCTTTTGAGTCGTCAATATACACATTACAAAAAGTTAAATTGACTATTGAATATTAAAAAAGTCACTAACTGAATACAGTTCAGCCTGTAAAAGTTTCATTTTCATCATCCGTGTAAATGGTTTCTCCGAGAGGTTGCGGATATCGGTGGGTAAAGCATTACATAATTTTGATCCGATCTGGTAGGAATCATATCGCTGGACCACGCTGAGACGGGTAAACGGGATAACAATATCTCTGCCAGTACTTGTAGGATACCGATGAGAGCTTGACACCGTCTTGAGGTGAGGCAGATTTGACTTGGTATAAGTCAAAACAGCAAGGACATAAGCACTTGGTAGAGCGCAGCTAACACCCCATCGGAGGCCAGCGAGGATGCGAATGACACGCTTCTGTAATTTGAAAACCTCCACTGAGTGACAAGAATTCCCCCACAATGCCAAACGATAGGACATTCTGCTTTGCGTCCTTAGCAACCAGTAGTTGAATTTCCTAATCAAGGCACCTACAACTTTTAATTTCTTCAAATTAAACTTGATTGTGAAGCGAAACTATGGTTGGCAGGAAGCGATAATTGCAAAGCCTTGTTCTTTGCAGGCGAGTGATCTATACAGACATGATGAAACTTAGCGTAATAATTTACAGCGTTTTCATTTCAGTCTCATAAACTGAACGTATTTTCTTTCTGTTCTGAAATCTTATCCTTGTTTTTTTTTTCTGTTATCAGGAAAGAAATGGTTTATCATCACTTTCTTCGGGAGCATAGTATGGATTGCCGCGTATTCCTACCTGATGGTCTGGTGGGCCAACGTCACTGGGGACACGATCGGCATCCCACCTGAGGTGAGTAACCGCATCCTTACGTGGTCTATCAATCTCATTCGATAAAACTGGAGGAACATCCAGAGCCGTCGACCAGGTGTTTTCAGTGTAAAATTCTTTGAAACACCTCCTCTTTAGACAAGTGAATTCTCCAACAATGTTTTTGTGATAAATCCAATATTGCAGCTATTTACATTAATAGGTACCTATCACACAGATTTTTATTATTTCCAAAAGATTCAAACAAGAACTTTCGTTGTTCGTAATGTAACACATCACGTTTTTTTCGAGTTTCTGTTCCCTAAAATGAATTGTTTTGGACAAAAAAGTTCTAAAAACTTATTTTTCTAGGGCCTAACTAGTTGTCTTTTCTGTGTGATGGTTTTTCAAAGTTCGAAAACTTTCACTCAGAAAAAACAACAATACAGGGTGTCTACACTTAAGATGGGCATAACTTCAGGGTTCGATTATTCAAAGTATTTCCAACAAAAAATGTCTCCTAGCAATTTTTTCTTAACCCACTCAAAATGCCTTTTTTTCACTTCGAAGTTTCTTGTCGCGTTTTCGACTTTACGTCATCAAAACTGTCATAAAACCTAATATTTACCAAGTAAATTCAAATTTGAGAATATCTTTGGAAAGAGCGTTAAATTTCCGAGCTACCTAATGTAAAACCAAAATTGTTTAGCAATAAACGATTTATAAAAAAAACCAAGTCAAATAACAAACTTCAATTTTTTTTCGAAATATGTCTCTTTTTAAATTGAAGTTTTCACTCTGAATCCCTGGCTATTTTAAAAGGAAATCGCCAGGAAAATCCAGGAAAATACAGGTTCAAATTGTCAGCTTTCCAACAGTCTATCAAATTTTCTTTTTAAAATTCAAATTGGAAGAGTAAATCAAGGTTGAATGCCAAAAAACTTGAGTTTAACTAGAAAATCGGATGTTTTAAGCGGTGTATGGTATCCCTCGATCTCGAAATGACTTGACTAGTTTGGTGTCAACATAAACTTTCTAGCTGATTTATGTTTTTACCATATTTACGAATTATGCGTATTTCATGTACGAAAAACGAAGGTTTTCTTCGGAAATAGAATGCGAAGTTGCTTCGGTTAGCAGCAGCAATTCTTCTTTTCACTTCAGCATCTTCTTCGCACAGCATGCTATCTATCAATCTATAAGCCGAACACGCGGACTCTCCCACGTCGGAGTGAATGGGTTGAACTTCATCAAAACTCTACTATATCTAGCCATTAAAGCTATCTTTTAATGCATTTTGATCAAGAGCTCGCATGCATATTCATTCGGTTATTCCGAAAATATATTAGAATGACTATCACGCCGAGGAGCCAATACAGCCGATGCAAATCGTTGGAAACACTAAGGGCTGGGGGATTGTAATTAGCGAGGTCCTGCTCTCCAATATTCAGAACACTCTTAATCAAATAGAACGGCGGTGAACTTTCCATTTCCAACCATTGACGCTTCGATCTTAAATGTTATAATTTTAGATGTATAAGCTCTCTACCGCTATTACGGAGTTCAAGAGAGCTGACCCAACAGTCCATGACCTGTAAATAGTTTGTACTCGTAAGTTTGTGTATCGTATTTACATTTGTGATGTAATCGTTTAAACGGATTATTTACGGTTTCTTCTACCAAACGCTATATGAATTTTGCTTCCTAGTCTACCGAGGTGGAGAAAGCATTATTTTGGCTTTTCAAGAATTAAGCAAAGATGTCCGTCCTCCAAATTCAAGATTTCAACTCGCGTTTTACGTTTTAGAAGTTACTGAACAACCTATACTTGATACCTTAAACACAAAGACGCAATGTCCATTCATCTTCCACACTTTTTATTTATTTTTATTTTATTTCAGAAAACTAGAATTCACAAAACTATAATTGACCTTCTTGAAGATTTTAGCTTGAAATTTTCTTGAAAAAATAAAGAGTTCAGTGTACCAAGCTATTCACCTTGTCAGCCTTGCGTCCGCAAAATTTTAAGGCTGGTCCTCCACTGGAAGCATTTTCGAGTGACTAGGCGACTAAGCGTATACAAGCGACTAATCCCATAAGCTTAAAACGTATTGGAGGTCCTCCACTGCAAGCTACATGAGGCGACGAAGCGACTGATCTCATTCAGATGGGATCAGTCGCCTGTTTCGAGCGACCTGGCGTCCTTCTCCCATGTTTTCTCGTCGCACCCTCCGACTGTGAATCACATTTTCCTGTTTCAGCCATGGATTAGAAGGATGACAGATTCTTCAAAATGCATCGAATCGATCTTTTAGAAAAGAATCTAAAAAAATCCTATCGATTTTTTCAAGAATTGATACTTTTCAAGCAAAAGTCATAGTCTTGTAATTACCAAAGTAGGAGCTAACTTTTAATGTCTATTTATAAGAAGTTAACTTACTTGAATTCTATTAATTTGAAAGATACCTTCAGGTAGTTGGATTTGAAAATTAGTGTGTTTTTTCTGACAATTTATATCACGAAAAAACTGTGTATCTCCTCCGTAGATGAAAACCAACGAATCGTTCTTCAAGAACCTTCCATCAATCAAAAAACGCTGCAGATTATTACACAATGGTTTATTATTTTTACATAGATCACTCGTCTGCAAAGCCACCAACCATCCAACATGAAGAAAAACATCGATCGTATTTCGGTCAGCTTTAATTTGAACGGAGATTATGCCTCTTTTGCGATTCACACTGGTGTTTCTGATTTATCGTTCGTAAAACCCTTAAATTCTCGTAGGGAGCGAATGGTTTGTCCTAAAGATCTCCGCGTAGTCTCAAACAATTCTACAAATTCTATACTATCTTAAATTGAACGAAAAACAATACATTCATATCAAAATGTTTTGAGTTAGGGCGTTTTAAAAATTTAAAAATTCATTTTTGAACCCTTAGAAGTGACATACTTCAACCAAAATCTTCGGGCACAATTAGACCCCGAATGGAGCCTACATACCAAATTTCATCAAAATTGGTCAATGCTAAGTGCGGAAAGTGCGGCGTACGGCGGACGGACGGCCAAATTTTTATTCGTTTTTTGGATTCTACGTACCTTGAAACGTAAACCTTCAAATTTTGAGGGGATGTTAAAAAAAAATTTTCTTGGTCGATTCCAAAGGTTCATTATTGAAAATGATAAACCAAACATATTGTTTAGTAATGCATGCATTCCAGGGGACGTCCCATTGGATAAGTATTGGATCAGTTTAACCAGTTGTTAAGCGGTAAGACTGTTTCTCTCGATGTAATTTATTTATTACTTTAGGGAAGAAATAGTGAACCCCCCCCCCCTCACCATTATCCACCATAACACTTCTAGCGGCATGGGAGCCTCGAATCTGAAGAGCATTTTAAAATCCATGATCTACGACACCCAACACGCGAATTCGAGTTCACCCCCCCCCCCACCAACACCTACCCACCGCCACCAATGGTGCCAGTTTGGCACCAAAGCGGAAATACGTCGTAACATTGAACTTTCATCTATTAGGTTTAGTAGGCAGTCAGTCGAATGTCACATCCGTATTCAAGGAGAAACACCAAAAAACCCAAGAAATGTGAGATTTATGGTGCCCTGGCACCATGGTGGCACCACTTTTATTTCCATGGTGGTACAGAAAGTAATTCATGCAAATCCTAAGGTATAATGAGAATTTTTCCTCAATTTCAAAGCTTGGATACAATAATTGTATTCTTCCTTACTAATTATTAGTAAGGATGTATTTTCGTGTCTCGGGCCACATATGGTATATTATTCTGGGCAACCGATGCAAATTTGCACTCTATCTTTGTGGCTCAGAAGAGGGCACTACGAATCATACAGAGGCGCCCTGCACTCTCGTCCTGCCGCTTCCACTTTACCCGGGAAAGGCTGCTCACCATTTATAGCCTTTACATAGTCGATGCACTGACATTCGTAAGGCGTCATAGTCATTATTTTGCTGGTCTGCTCTTCAACCACGATCACGATACCCGCTTTGGTGGAGTCATCCTGAGAGTTCCTCAGCATAGGCTCCATTTCTTCGAACGGAGCCCCATGTCAAGAGTGGTTGCAATATACAACCACTGGGCTTGCCACCTCCAAAATGTTTGCAGTTTGAACACTCCTTTGAGAGAATTTCGTCGTGGTGTTAAATCCTACCTAATAAATAAAGAACTGTACTCGATGGGTGACTACTTTAATTTAAGACATAGTTGAGTAAGATAATAGTTGACAACTCACCAATTTTAATTACCTTTACTTAGACGCTTTGCTCAACATGTATATGTATATACTGTGTGATACGGCAAATAAAGTTATATTTATTTATTTATTTATTTATTTTATTTATTAAGCGAAATATTGAAAAATTAGATATTTTGTGAATATTATCCCCCACCCATCCCCTTCTCTTGCAAATTTTGGTACTCTGGTGAAATCATGTACAACTCGGAAGTTATTTTAGTCAAACAAAAAAATAAACACGCAAATCGGTTGGAAATTGAGGCCTGGGCAGAGTTCATAAGATTATGCACGCAAACGTACGTTTTTTAAGCATTAACCCCCCCTTTCCCCCCCTTAAAAGGCGAAATTCGAAATTCCGGCGCCGTAGTGCACAACTAGATAGTTTTCCGCGTCGAAGAAAAAAAGAACCACGAAAATCGGTTGAGAACTAAGGCCTGGGCAGAGTACACAAGATTATGCCCAAAAACACACGTTTTTTGAGCATTAACCCCCCCTTTCCCCTCCTTAAAAGGCAAAATTCGAAATTCCGGCGACGTAGTGCACAACTAGATAGTTTTCCGCGTCGAAGAAAAAAAGAACCAGGAAAATCGGTTGAGAACTAAGGCCTGTGCAGAGTACACAAGATTTTGTTACACACACACACACACACACATACACACACACACACACACACACACAGACATACACCTATGGTTTTTTTCGCGGATTTGGATTCAGAATGGTCTAAAACGGATTACTGTGTGGTTATTTTTTTTTTCTGTTGAGTGTTGTCCTCCTTCCCCCCAGATCGATCGCATAAGGACGCCCAAGTCTTACTGTGGGACGTCCTAAAAATGGGGATAAATGAATTATCAGGATAGGTTGAGGTGGTGTTTCTCATTTTGTGATCACTAGATCGTAATAAGCAATGATCCTCATAAATTTTCCTTTCCCGTTGTGGTTGTTGACTGTAATTTCTTTTCCTATAATTCATTAACCAGCTAATGAAAAGAATCGGACCGAAACCTGGTAAATTTTGGGTACATCCAGAACGTACGTTGTTTCCTTCTCATCCGAAGGAACTTTATTACAGCATTATCCAGAAAATAAAAACGCTGCAAATTATTACACAATGGTTTATTATTTTTTATTTTTCTATTTAGATCATTCGTCTGCAAAGCCACTAACAATCCAACATGAAGAAAAATATCGATCGCATTTCGGTCAGCTGTAATTTGAACGGAGATTAGGCCTCTTTTGCGATTCACACTCGTGTTTCCGATTTATCGTACGTCCAAACTTTAAATTCTCGAAGTGAGCGAACGGTTTGTCCTACAAAACTCCGGGTGGTCTCAAAAAATTCTAAAAATTCTATAGAATCTTAAATTGAAGGAAAAACAATACCTTTGTATCGAAATTTTTTGAGTTAGGGCGTTTTCAAAATTTTAAAATTGATTTTGGAACCCTTAGAAGTGACCTACATCCTACCAAAATCTTTGGGACACAAGTAGACCCCAAATGGAGCCTACATACCAAATTTCATCAAAATCGGTCAATGCTAAGTGGCAAAAGTGCCGCGGACGGCGGACGGACGGCCAAATTTTTATTCGTTTTTTGGATTCTACGTACCTTGAAACGTAAACAATCAAATTTTGAGGGGGTGTTAAAAAAATTTTTTCTTGGTCGATTCCAAAGGTTCGTTATTGAAAATAATAAACCAAAATGATCTATCTCGCTTATTGTACTCCACCAAAAATCACCACCCAAGACTTCGCGCGACAAAGTCGCTTCCATTGGAGGAGCTCAGTCGCTTCCCAGTCGTCTAGCGGAAGTCGCCTGCAACCACCTTGTCGCTTGGCAGCTTGAATACGCTTCCAGTGGAGCGATATGTCTGTGAGTCCGTAAATCCTTCTAAAGGCCCATGCACCGACGTGGAATCCTTAATAAGCATAACTTCAACAGTTTCCATTCTATTTCTAAGGTATTTTGAAGAGTTGTGTGGTTGAGAGTCTGGTTGATTTCCTATAAATGTCATCGTCATGTCATTACCAAATTTTGAGTTTGGATTGGATCGAAGTTTTGAGATTATCTACTACGGATAGGATCATCTATGAATCACTTAAGCAGTCGTTTTATGAATACGAGAAAGCTACGTGCCACACCTACTTTCCAGACTTTTTTCACTTTCCATGTTAATTAAACATGCAAACTAAATAATGTGCATAAAATATAATAAACGGTAAAAACAGACAAAAAATGGTGGTTTTATTAAACAATGACGATGGGAGTCATAGCGGGCGAAGGTGCCGAGCTATATGAAACGTAGAAGCTACCAACTCGGGGAGTCAGCGTTTCTTTGAGAGTGAATTCAAACTCCGCCAGCTTTGAAGTCGGAGAAAAATTTAAAAATTAAGATCCCACAGAGCCTTTTTCCAATCAAGCTTCGTTTCCTCCTCCCACTGAACATTTTCCACCTTGTGCTCACAACTTTCATTAAAATGGAGCCTCTCCCTGTCTATCTGACTGGATTGCTCTCGCACAATGACTAAAATGAGAGACTATGGAGGCAGCGTGCGGAACAACGCTTTTACTGGTACCAAGACGACGAGAATAGAAAACTAATCATTACAAATAAATAAGAAATCATGGGTGTACATTTTCTAGGGGCCAGTTTCTTGACTGGAGTTTAGCTTACTAGATTTACCTAAACCTCGTGCAGATAAACTCGGAATTTTTGGAGTGTTTAACCACTTCAGTTAAAACAGGTTTATATGTTTTATTTGGAAGCTGTGAACTGATCTACTGACCATTCAATTTCAGGTTATGGGACTGACTTTTCTAGCAGCCGGCACCTCCATTCCTGACCTCATCACGAGCGTCATCGTGGCCAGGAAAGGGTTTGGCGACATGGCGGTATCGTCATCTGTCGGCAGCAACATTTTCGATGTGACTGTTGGGTGAGTTGATTTAAATTAACAATTCTTCTGTCTTTCGAACTTCACAATATTCAAAAAGAAGAAATAATATCTCAGTAACTCTCACTTTTTCCACTACTCTCTTCGACCATAGGGTTTGTAGGTATAAGCAGAAATGTTCTCGGGTTTTTCCACTCTTCACCCTAATACACGAGAGAGAGAAAAAACACTTTATTGAACAGGAATAAAGGTGGACAAGGACACCAGTAGTTGTCGAAACGTAATGGATTTGCCGAAAGTTCAAATTGAGTTGCCAAAAGTTCAAATTGGTATGCCAAAAGTTTGCCAAAAATTCAAATTGATTTATGCCAAAGGTTTTTTTCTTGCGAGCATGCGAGCGTGAATGTGTGAGGTGTTAATCGTGTGGGAGCCAAATTGCTGCTCCGTCTTCCAGTCCGAGTCCTGGGACTTGCTTCTTTGGGCCTCTTAGCCTCATGGAAACCGCTCGATGGACGGAGCATTGAGTTTTCACTCGAGCCCACGTCATCACTAGAGTGAAGGATTTGGACCATTTATTGGCAAGGCGTAGAGAAAAGCGCCATACTCTTTATGCAATGCTCCATCGCATGAAATTATGAGTGGCGTGAAAGACCCTCTCAGATCTTCGGCTATTCTGTCGTATTTTGCTTGGCTTGGGCAGCATGGCGAGAGATGGTTAGCCAGTCCATGGAAGTGTAAGAGACTGCGTCAGCGTTTATAACGCGGGTATCAAAAAACGCAGGTCTCTCATGGTCTCACACACGAGACCGGGATCCGACCTGCATAGTCGGAAGTGCGAGCTAGACGTGCGCCTCAACCTGTAGGTAATCACAGGTACTTGCAAATATGCGAGGACATTGATTGTGGTTAAAACCCTCTCAGGAGGAGTATTTCTCTTGCTGCTTGTAGCAAGGGGGGAGACTATAAGAGTCGCAAGACTTCAGGAATCCTCAATCGACCTTCACTCGAAGGGAGAATCTTAGACATCCTTGGTCCCACACACCATGAACCTTCATGTCTGCCACCAGGCCGGGGCTGCCATCAGCACTTTCACGAAGAACTGGTTCTGTGACAACACCGTTCCATGCGAGGCTTACTATTTTGGCGCATTCGTCCCGAACCAGGTCGTGTCCCTGTCTGATCAGGCCGCCCTTCATACAATTGAGGGCGTACGATCCATTGGACTCCCGCATTCGTCGCACCTTACTGGCAACCCTCTTGGTTGGGATACATTGATCCCAAATTACTATCAAACTTCACTTTTACCGTAAAAGTATTAAAAAAGTCGAATCATTACAAACAATAATTCCAAAAAGGCTGCAAAAACTGAACGATGCATCCGAATTCTGTTGAAGTTATTTTGGGATTTTTATGAAGGGCAATTAAAGTCATGCAATCCTAGGTCAATTCAATCTCGGACTTCTCCTCAAGACAAGATGAATCTTGGTAGCCCTTGTCTTGCAGTATTGATTCTGATATTCCAGTTATTATGTAGTAAAGTAAATACCATTTTCATTGAGGATTTTCGTGTGTTCCTACCGTTTGCTCGTTTTCCCCCAACCAGCAAAATTACAGGGATACTTCTCACAACCTCCCGATTTTTCTCGAACTTAGTTCGAGGGTAGTTCTTCTTGGCAGAGAGCTAACAATATTTTTCTCAGATGTTTTGCTCAGTTATATTTTTCTACGCTGTATCGTTGATTTTTCTACTGTTATTGTTCTAACTATATTTAACCTAGTGTTATATTTGCAAAATTAAGAACTACAGTTATATTTACAACTAACAGAACAATTTAAATCATTCTACTGTTTTCTATTGGTTTATTATTTTCAATAATGATCCTTTGGAATCGACCAAGAAAATAAATGTTTTAACACCCCCTCAAAGTTTGTTGGTTTACGTTTCAAGGTACTTTGAATCCAAAAATCGAATAAAAATTTGGCCGTCCGTCGTTCTATGAACCGTTTTAGATGAAATTTGTTATATGGGCTCCATTTGGGGTCTAGTTGGGCTCCGAAGCTTTTTTTTATGTCAATCACTTCTAAGGGCTGAAATTGTCAAAACGCCTTAGCTTAAAAACTGTCGATATAAAGGTATAATTTTTTCTTCAATTAAAGTAGTATTGAATTTTAAGAATCGAATGAGACCACCCAAAGCTCTGTAGGACCAGCCGTTCGCTCCCTATGAAATCTTGAGGGTTGGACGTACGATAAATCAGAAACACGAGTGTGAATCGCAAAAGAGGCCTAATCTCCGTTGAAATTATAGCTGACCGAAATGCGATAGCTGTTCGCTTCTTGGAGTTGCTCTCAGTTTTTCGTCCTTAGCAACCGCTAATCAGATTTCCTAATAAAGGCACCTACAACTCGCTATTTCTTCGAATTGTGTGTGAATCAAAATTAGGGTTGGTAGGTAGTGGCAATGGCGAGTGATCAATACAGAAAAATAATGAACTTTTGTGTAATAATTTGCAGCGTTTTTTGTATTGTTTTTGAGTTGTTGGTAGAACTACCGAATTAATCGAACTAAAATTATTCCGTCCTTCGTCGCGCGCGACACTTTGCCCAGTCTTCGTGGAACGATTTTGATGAAATTTAGGATATCGGTTTTATTTTGGGTCAAGTTGTGCCACGAGGTTTTAGTTAGTTAGTGGTGGAAAGGGGGGGGGGGGGGGAGGCTATTTTCAAAACGCCCTTGCTCGGAAACTTTCAATATTTTTTTGCATTAATTTGAAATTTCCTACATTTTTAAGAACTTTTTGACACCACCCAGAGACTCTGTACCTCCAACCGTTCGGTTAATTAGTGTTAAATTAAAATACCCGAATGATGCCACCCGTACGATAAACAATTGCTAAATCCGCGTTTATTGCGAAATTTATCTGAACAGACGGGT
Organism: Apolygus lucorum; assembly: GCA_009739505.2. Classification (NCBI taxonomy): domain Eukaryota; kingdom Metazoa; phylum Arthropoda; class Insecta; order Hemiptera; family Miridae; genus Apolygus; species Apolygus lucorum. The sequence continues at coordinate 28,485,416 of CM019167.2, forward strand.
CCCTGTATCCTTGCCCTGAGTACCTAAACCGCTTCCCCGTCACCTACCCCTGAACCTTGGAAGATGGTTGAAGGGCGAATTTAACAGAAAAAAATAAACCGTTGTGTGATAATTTGCAGCTTTTTCCTACACGTAGTCAGAAATAGAGTCCTCACAACATCAAAAAGTGTCTCCTATTCTCCATTCTTAGAATGAATCATCGGCAGTCACTGCTCAAGAACAAACTTGCAATCCCCTCCACAAGTGTAACTTCCACAATTTTCATCTGGTTCTGATAAATTCGTTTGAAAATGTGGTGGGTCCTGATTGTTTTCTCATTCATTTCGTTGCGGAGAACCGTCACAATCGAACAATATGAGGTAGCTACGAGCATCACCATCTTATCAGATGATTTGGTTTGTTTCACCTCATCAGGGAAGTTGTACACTTCGCCTGGATATGGACTTTGCTGTCTTGACATATTTACAACAACGAATTCGAGAGATTATCACTTGCTATTTTGATGAAACTACTTGCAAAAGAGGACCTGGGAAATGAGCTTTAGAGCGTTTAAATATGCTTAGATAAATAAAATAGAGTATTTTCGATTTTTGAGCAATACCTCCCCAACACCGCGGTGTTGATAGACAAGCGGGTAATGAATGAGGCAGCTCGTTTCACAAGATCAATGGGTTCGTAGTCGGGAGTCCCGAGCCTTCACCGCGCTAATGCCAACGAAAACACGAGGTAGAGTCCCACAAATAGACCCGTAAGAAGGGCGTTCAAGTGATGTGGGAAAAGGGGCCCTGCGGCACATGGCACCTTTCGACATCTGTCGGAACGACCACATGGAGACTGCTGGCGGCGCTCTCCCCTCCGAACACGTACTTGAGAACAGCTACTGTTACGGCCAGACCTGCAGGGTGATTCCGCCTATATTAGATTCTACCCAGCGAATCATTCACCCAGTTCAACATCTCGTCCGGTAGTCAGTAGGAGTTTGGTTGTAAATGCCTAAATAAGGAGTAGAAAAACAATAGTAATTTGTGGTATAAAACTCCCTGAACAATGTCGTTTGATGTGTGAAAGTTCAAATTGGAAAAAATGGAAAACCTCCGAATAATAAATCAGAATCGCGAGTGTGAATCTCCAAAGAGGTCCAATCTCCGTTGAAATTTTATCTGACCAAAATGCGACCGCAGTTCGTTTCTTCGAGTTGTATTCAGATTTACTTCCTTAGCAACCCTTAGTTACAATGGCAAAGCAGTGATGCTTGCAGAAGAGTGATCTATACAGAAAAAAAATTAACCTTTGTGAAATAATTTGCAGCTTTTTTTTTTCTTTATTGCTTCCGAGTCTACCAAGGTGGCAGAAGCTTTGTTTTCACTTTTCAAGTATGAAAAAAAAAGTTCTCCAAAATCAAAATTTCCGCTCACGTTTTACGTTTTAGACCTTCCTGAACAATTTTGGTTCCGTGTCTGTCTGTCATGAATTCCTTGTAACGCGCATAACTATACGAAGTTATTGTCTGATTTCTATGAAATTTTCAGGGATTGTGCGAGTTGGTGTGTAGACGGTCCCCTATGAAAATCATGACCCCCGGACTGATAGTAGCCGATGCGCATGCGCGAACGTAAAATCCTTGTAGCGGACGCAGCGATTCTCACTCACACCCAGGAGTCCCGGGTTCGACTCCCAGCCTTACTGAGAAATTTTTTGATCCAATCACTACTCACTAACATTTTTCATCCGAATTTCATGAAATTTTCTAGGATTGTCCAGATTAGCGTGTAGGTGGTCCTCTATGAGGGTAATGAAAGGTACTTAGAGATTGGTGTTTTGAGATTAACTACTATGCATCGGATCATCTATATAATCGGGTTATGGATACGAGGAAGCTATGTGCCACACCCAATTGGCAGACGTTTTTTTATTTATTTTAGCTTTCAGGGCAAGCTCTTGCCTAGTTAAAGAATTGATAAGGAGAAACTGGGTCCTTTCTGCTTCATCTTCCACATAGACTTCCAATATGGCTACAGGAGGAATACAGAACAATCATAACCAACCAGTACTGAATCTTCGATTATAGGGAAGCATCCGAGAAGAAAAGAAAACGCTTGCATACGGGTCTGATACCCATTGGGACATTTTTGTCTTTACTTTTTCCCGCCCCCTTTTCACGTCCCCCTTCTCCCGCCTACCTACCTATAATAATAATATGCTTTCTCAATAATTGTTTGTTGATGTGTAACAAACTCTTACTGCAAATGTTGTTTACAGTTCTTTTAACTCAGGGGTATATCTCAGTTTCTTCCATAATTACAGCAGTTTTGGCAGCATATACCTAATTTATGCAAAAATTTAGTGCTTTCCAACGAATGGTGAACGATTTTTCTACGAACACGAATGACGAAGATAAAGTTCCGTAGCAATGACTTGGTTGTAAATGGATATTAAACATTTTAATATGTTAGTGGATTAAATATATATGTATGTTAGTGGGGTAAAAATTTTCGTGAGCAATTCTCGTGACGTTTTTTCGTTTATGTGCCAAATTAAAGACATAAAATGTCAAAAACTACTGAAACCAGTACATATAAACGTTATATTGTTAGGGATTAAGACGCGTGTTTTATTACTTGGTTATAATTTGGATATGATGAATAAAAAGTCAGTTTAGTTGTTGACATCGACTAGTGCAGTTTGTTCCTAGAATGTAAAACCTTAAAATATCAAGGGTTCGAAAGCACAATTTCAACTAACACAAACCATTTTATTAATGAAAATACCGTTGATGGTTGTAGTTTGAGTAGTATCGAGTGCAAGTTACGCTGGGTGCACATTTTTCATTACGTTGATGAGAATAATGGCCTCCTGAAAGAATACTCTCATCTCACCCTGACCTCCATCTCCCATCTAGACTTTTCCTCTCAGTTAATATCTTTTCTGTTATTCATATAAACAAAAGAGTAGCAAGACTAAGTGACATGGATGGTTTTATTTTAAATAAAATCTGGTTGGGTACTTGGGAAAGAGGGGTAAATGGGAGCAAGCTCCATTAGTCCTCGCTCTGAGGTTCGGGAAACCGTAGTTCAATAAAATGTGTAGGTATCAAATAACTGAAATTAATATGTTCCCGAGATCTCAACCACAACAACTGTCAATCCTGCTCCTAGTTTAACAAAGAGCCCGGTTTATTATTTGAATAATAGCAAGAAAAACGTCTGCCAAGTAGGTGTGGCACATAGCCTCCTCGTATTCATAACCCGATTGTAAAGATGATCCAATGATATGTAGCTTATCTCAAAACATCGATATCTAAGTACCTTGCACTTTCCTAACAGGGGAACGTCTACACGCTAACCCGCACAATATCTGAAGATTTTCCCGAATTCGGGGAGAAAATATTGAAAATATGACTATTACAAGAAGATTTAAGTTTGCGCGAGAGCACTAGCGTGTGAGCGCAATGATCTTCATGTGCGACCATCTAAACTCGAATCCGCAAAATCTCAGGAAATGTCATCGAATCGGCTGGAAAATATAGAACTTGAGGATTTTACGAGGAAATCCATGTTTGCGCATGCGCAGTGGCTACTATCAGTCCGGAGGTGACGATTTTCATAAGAGACCTTCTACACTAATCCGCATAATCTCTAAAAATGTCATCGAAATCGGATGGAAAATGTAGAAGTTATGGCTGTTACATGGAATTTACGTTTGCGCATGCGCAGTTGCTTGTAACAGTCCGGGGGTGATTTCATTGGGGACTATCTAAACGCCGACCTACACAATCCGTGAAAATTTCATTGAAATCAGGCAATAACTTCGTATAGTTATGCCCATTACAAGGATTTCATGACAGACACACAGACATACAAGACATAGAGATACACGGACACACAGACACGAAACCAAAATTGTTCAGGAAGGTCTAAGAGGTAAAACGCGAGTGAAAATTTCAACTTTGGAACACTTTTTTTCTTTTTGGACAACTTTTTTTCCAACCTCGAAAAGTCAAAACAAAACTTCCGCTACCTTGGTAGACTCGGAAGCAAAAACGCTGCAAATTATTACACAATGGTTTATTATTTTTATATAGATCACTCGTCTGCAAAGCCACCAACCATCCAACATGAAGAAAAACATCGATCGCATTTCGGTCAGCTAAGATTTGAACGGGGATTAGGCCTCTTTTGCGATTCACACTCGTGTTTTGATTTATCGTACGTAAAACCCTTGAAATTCTTGTAGAGATCGAACGGTTTGTCCTACAGAGCTCCGCATGGTCTCAAAAAATTCTAAAAATTTCATCGAATCTTTAATTGAAGGAAAAACAATACTTTTATATCGAAATTTTTTTAGTTAGGGCGTTTTCAAAATTAATTTTGGAACCCTTAGAACTGACCTACATCAACCAAAATCTTCGGGGCACAACTAGACCCCAAATGGAGCCTACATACCAAATTTCATCAAAATCGGTCAATGCTGAGTGGCAAAAGTGCCGCGTACGGCGGACGGACGACCAAATTTTTATTCGATTTTTGGATTCTACGTACCTTGGAACGTAAACCATCAAATTTTGAGGGGGTGTTAAAAATTTTTGTTTTCTTGGTCGATTCCAAAGGTTCATTATTGAAAATAATAAACCAAAAATTGAACCCTGTAAGAAGGAGATTTAAAGAATATGCCTTGCAATCTGTACTTTGCCAATTCAACATTGGTATATGTAAAATGTGACCCCTAACGATCAGTTGAAGTAAAATTTTCATGAATTTAAAATATTATTGAATTTTTAAAATCGCATGGGACCACCCAGAGCTCTGTAGGACCAACCGTTCGCTCCCCATAAGAACTTAAGGATTGGACTTATGATCAGAAACACGAGTCTGAATCGCAGGAGACGCCTAATCTCCGTTTAAATTTTATCTGATCAAAGTTGTTGTTACAATAATAATTATGGGTTTGCCATTGCCACTACCTACCAATCATATTTTCCTTTCACAATCAAGTTAAGTTTGAAGAAGTAAACGCTTCACACTCAATTAAAAGAAACAGAGAGTTGTGGGTTCCCTTACTATTAGGAAATTTGGGTACTGGTTGCTAAGTACGCAAAACTGAGTACAACTCGAAGAAGCAAACAACGGTTGTATTTTGGTCAGCTAAAATTTGAACGGAGAATAGTCCTCTTTTGCGAATCACGCTCGTGTTCCTGATTTATCGTAAGTCCAACTCTTAAGTTCTCATAGGGGGTGAACGGTTGGTCCTACGGAGCTCTGGGCGGTCTCATTAGATTCTAAAAATTCAATACTATTTCAGATTGATGGAAAAACCATGCCTTTATATCAAAAGTTCTTGAGTTGGGGCGTTTTGAACATTTCAGCCCTTAGAAGTGACCTACTTCAACCAACATCTTCGAGGCACAACTAGACCCCAAATAGAATTACACAATGGTTTATTATTTTTCTATATAGATCATTCGTTTGCAAAGCCACCAACCATCCAACATGAAGAAAAACATCGATCGCATTTCTGTCAGCTAAAATTTGAAAGGAGATTAGGCCTCTTTTGCGATTCACACTCGTGTTTCTGATTTCGTACGTCCACACCTTAAATTCTCGTAGGGAGCGAACGGTTTGTCCTGCAGAGCTCCGCGGGGTCTCAAAAAATTTTAAAAATTCTATAGAATCTTAAATTAATGGAAAAACCATGTCTTTATCAAAAGTTTTTGAGTTAGGGCGTTTTGAACATTTCAGCCCTTATTTTTCAACCCTTAGAAGAGACTGACATCAATCCAAAGCTTCGAGGTACAACTAGACCCCAAATGGTGCCCATATAACAAATTTCATCAAGATCGATCTATAGTAACTAAGAAAAGTGCTGCGGACAGCGGACGGACAGCAAAATTTTCATTAGATTTTCGGATTTGTACTCGTACATACTTTGAAATGTAAACCATTAAATTTTGAGGGAGTTAAAATTTTGTTCTTGATCGATTCAAACGTTCGTTTTTAAAAATTATGAACCAAAATGGAGATAAAACTATTCAGCAGAGGAAAACCAGCACTGAATCATACCTTACTGGTTCACACGAATATTACCGAACAACCCTCGACATCTCCTACAGCCTGTCAAGTGACGTTCGCTGTCATATTGGCTGGGAACCTTTGAAGACCCTCGAGCTGCGTTAAATCGATTGTTCACTCGGTCATCCGAATTTGAAAGCGCTCGTGCGTGTTTGAATTAGACTTGGCGAAGTCAGACTGTGATCCAGGCGTCTCCGTTCCCTTGGGGCATCCATCAGCTCGCCGTCGCGTCGGACCGATGGCGAACTGCAACATCAAACGGGTGAGTGGAAGATCTGCCTGTCTAGGTGGTGGTGCAGGTGTGTCATTAGCTCTGGTCACTAATCATCAGACTCCATCACACAGGTGACGCAAGGGGGATCCCACAAGGTCACCGCATTATTGTTTCCGTTCGATTCCGCAATAACGATCTGGCATCCAAGCAAGTGCGGCCGCCTGATCAACCCCAAACTGGGAAAGGTTACAACGCCCTCAACACTCGTGGAAGGTCGTTCTACTCGTTTTAAGTGGAGTTCACATGGGTAAAGTAAAATTTAGTAAAAATTATTTATTAAGTAAAATTAAAGTAAAAGTTTACGATAAAGTAAAATTACCATTGAACGCAAAAGAGGTTCCTGCTCTGCCATGGTTGGAGGTACGGTGTGACGTTTTCGAACTCAACAGGAACTTCTACTTGGTGGTAGTAGACGCATTTTCGAATTACATATAATTAGTAAATTTAGAAAACTTGAGGAGTGTGACAATTACAAATAAAATAAAGTATATTTTTGCCCGACATGGCATTTCATTAAAGTTTTACACTGACGAGGCAGCGTATTTCACTTCTGAAATTTTTGGCCAATTTGCTAAGGAGTGGCAATTTGAACATATCGATGGCATCACATGATAACCTCGTATCTCACCCACCTGTAATTAAATTTTAGCGATAAGAAACCATGGTTATCAGTGACGCTCAGCCCTCTTGATCAAAACCGAGGTTATCATTTAGGGCGTTAGAGAGCATAAAATGCAATTCCCGCTAAAAATTGAATTACAGGTGGGTGGGATACGAGGTTTTCATTCAGAGAATCCAAAAAAACCCATTTAGCCAAAAATTGAGATACGAGGTTATCATATGATGCCATCGATATGAGGTCTAGTTCCCATTATCCCAGGTCAAATGGGCTTGCTGAGAGCGTAGTTGAAACTTGCAAAACGCTTCTAGTTAAGGCCAAAGATGCAGGTGATGATTATCACTTAGCTATATTAAATATGAGAAATACGGTAAAAAGTAATGAGCATTCGCCTGATTCTCTATCGATTGGTCGAAACTTGAGATCCACAATTCCTTGCACATTCCAAAGGTTGGATCCAAACATCACGTACCTGGAGGATTGGAATATTGTACTTAAAAATAAGGAAAACACCAAGGAATGATACGATAGCATGTATGAGACCAAAATTCAATCAGGGCCAGGAAGTCATGTTCAAGAACAACCCTAAAGAGTCACTGTGGTCTCCAGGGTTGGTAGCGGAAAATGGAGTGGGCCTCGATTCGTATTTTTTATTTATTTATTTTAATTCCAGATAAACCAACATGCTCCACAAGAGTTTTACATGTTATGTAGACCTCATTTTACAAAAATAAAATAAAAACAAAGTATATATAAAGACAAAATTAGTTAATTTTCTTCAAGAGGACTCATAAAGTTCATCAGGAATATGTAGTTCCTACGAAAACACTAGAAAACTTCTGAGTGGCCTCAAATAACTGATCAGTAGATCGCGATCAGAAGGTGGCCACACCACTGCCGCAGTAACGACCGCCCTGATGAATGGAGCTCGGAGCTGGTCTAGTAGGTGGCAATCGAACAGCAGATGTGGGAATGTCTCGGGTGTCTGATTATCGCACGAACACAGGGGCGTGGAAATTATCCCAAAGCGATGATTCAAGGTTTGAATCAACCGGAAATCATCCGGGATCATTAGCTGCTGCCGGGATTCGATTGAGGGGAAAAATCGTTTAGTATGCTGACCCTTCGTTGTTGCATTCCAGCGCACCTCCCAATTCTCCATGCCAACCTTGAATGAGTGCTGCCTCAGAGACGTTCGAGGGAAACTACAATATGAGCTGGCCCTGCCCAGCTCACGCGATGCCTCCCTTGCCAACGTATCAGCTTCCTCGTGGCCAGTTTCACCCGCATTAGCCATCGCACTCTCAGCGGCAGTCCGGCAGCACACAGGTCTGAAATGAGTCGTCTTGCAGCTTCAATAAGGTGACCATGACAGTCCTGGTTCCTGAGAGACTCCAGGCACACTTTGCTATCACTGAACACAGAAAATCCTGTATGTTCGTGGTTATGATGGGTGCCATTCATCCATTCAAGCGCGCTCACAAAAGCCAACGCCTCTGCTTGGTTATTCGAGCAGCAACCATCCAGCCTAAACATTCCTCGAGCCAACTCCCGGCCCTCACCTTGATTCGTATGTACTTCAGGCAGAAGATGGAGAGTCCTACGTCAGAAATGAGATTCATTTGAGCACCCAAAGGGCCATCAAGGCATCCCATTACTAGTTCTGCATCAGGTAAAGGAATTCCTAAAACTCACTATGTCACCAAAGCAGGCCGAACAGTGAAGCCTCCTATGAGACTTATTACTGAAACATGAATGTACAGCTAAGAAGTATGGGAAATAATTACCAGACTTTATTATGATGAGATTTAAGTTTATGGGAACAACAATGTGATGTAGAGATTAATAATATGTAATTAGATAGTGATGCCGAGATAAAATGACAATAGCAGTAGATTGCAACTAAAGTAATAAAATATTAGATTAAGAAAGGGAAGATCTTGTAGGTACTTGATTGCTGTATCTACCTTTGTGTTTCGGGTTAGCATCGCCGGTGTATTCCTAAGGTGGACACCAACAGTGACGTTCCATGTCGACTAATTATTAATTAAACGCGTCTCGTTGAAGCCGGATGTCCGTCTCCTTAATGGTCATTTACCCCCACTAAACACTCTTGACAACCTATACCGTGGAAACTAATGTTGATTTCTTCATTCTACTCGTTTTAAGCCGGGTTCACATGGGTTTTTAATGTCCGTAACGCGCAAGGAGAGAAGTGAGGGGTGTTCCGTAATGCAGAAAGTGCCTGAAAGCGTTCACAAGGCCGATTGATTACGCAGAAGCGCGCAGAACGTGCTGCGCAGAATTGTTTCCAAAACAATGATTTGGCTTGTTTTGTCAATAAACGTGTTGTGAGTGAACGACAAGAGTTTGTTACGTAGTTTATCGGTAATGGGTGAAAAATCCAATTTTTCAAAACACACTGCTCCAAAAGTCGACATCCGCCCCATCAATTGGCTCCAGTCAATAGCGTCCAATTACGCACCCACTTGAACCCGGCGTAACTCTTTGATACAATCCAAACCTAATTCAACCTTTTACGAAACAAATTCAACATTTTTATGAAATCAATTTTAACGTTCAACCAATTTTCAACTAATTTTACCAGTACTAGTGTAAATATTGGCCTGCTGCCGGCGTTGGTAGAACAAGCAAAGCATTCATAACTGCTGCCTGCGCGTTCAATTGCAAGTGGTGAGACAGGAGCCCGTTCGTCGCCAGATTCTCCTGGCATCATCACCAAAAGAGTCATAGAAGTCACTTTTATCACCTACCAGTTTGCCAGGCATTACAACACAACTAAGCTCGCAGATTCCTGGATGGATGAATCGCATCCATTGATCAGGAGAGCGTCACAACGCATAAAAAACGCTGCAAATTAATACACAACGGTATATTGCTTACGAGTCTACCAAGGTAGTGGAAGCATTGTTTTCAATCTTCAAGGTTGAAAAAAAAAGTTCTCCAAAACCAAAATTTCCACTCGCGTTTTACGTTTTAGGCCTTCCTGAACAATTTTGGTTCCGTGTCTGTCTGTCTGTGTGTCTGTCATGAAATCCTTGTTACGGTCGAAAGTACAACAAGTTACAGTCCGATTTCGATGAAATTTTCAGGGAGTGTGCGGTCCCCTATAAAAATCATCGCTCCGGTCTGATAGTAGCCATTGCGCATGCTCAAACTTAAATTCCCTGTAACAGCCATTACTTCTACATTTCCCATCCGAAATCGATGAATTTTTTTTCTGGGATCATGCGGATTGGGGTCCCCTATGAAAATCATCGCCCGGACTGATAGCCTCTGCGCATGCGCAAACGTATATTCCATTGTAACAGCCATAATGTCTACCATTTCCATCCGATTTCGAAGAAATGTTCAGAGATTGTGCGGGATGAGGTGGAGAAGTAGTGCAAGGTACATAGTTTGAGAGAGACAAGTTATTTTTGTCGTTTTCCGTGAAGAACTTTTCGTTGAGGAAAAGAGAATACTGCTTGCCCGTAGGTTGTTGAAAAGCCACTGGAGCAAGCTCGTTGGTGATGCTACTCGCTCTGACGCTTGCTTCCACGTTTCCATGACAATTAATACGATCAGAAAAAAATTACTCATTAATAATTCCCATAGTTGTGGGTTTAAAAACACAGAAAAATTCCATGTGGCTGTCGCAGGCAGACGGGTATATCAGTATTTATGTGTTTATGAGGTTTCGATGTTTTTCTACTTGTTCACGCATTTACGTTGTGGCAGATGAGGTTTAGGCTGATAGGTAAATAAATGCCAATAAAATGAGGTAAGTAGGTATATTGTGAATCAATGAAAATGACAGTCAATAGTCAACGATAGTAAACCTCGTCAAAAAAGAGGAGTTTTCACGTTCTATCCTACTTGTAGCCTCCAAAGATTCTGTGTCGTGCTGGTATTGGTAGATCAGGTCTCTTGAAGCTGTTTGATATCTCTTGTCTGTGTGTGATCTTCGACTCCAGATGTAACTATGGCTTCTATAGCCTTCCCGAAATTTACCTATCATCCTAGGCATTTACGCAAGGGGGTGTTCGCATGGATTGGAAAAAAAATGTTCATAGTTATTTTTGATCTGAACTAGACTAGACCTCATTCTGAGAATTTTGACACCAACCGCGACCTTCTAGCGTGAGAAGATTTCTATGATTTTTCAAAGTTTCGAATGTTTATGACGTCACAGTGGGCTGGAGGGGCGCGTGACGTCATAAACATTCGAAACTTTGAAAAATCATAAAAAAAGAGAACGGCTGGTGTCAAAATTCTCAGGATGGGGTCTACTTTCCTTAATTGCTTCCGAGTCTACCAAGGTAGCGGAAGCTTTGTTTTCACTTCTTAAGGATGAAAAAAAAGTTCTCCAAAATCAAAATTTTCACTCGCGTTCTGCTTTTAGACCTTTCTGAACAATTTTGGTTCTATGTCTGTGTGTCTGTTATGAAATCCTTGTAACGGGCATAACTATACGAAGTTATTGTCCGATTTCTATGAAATTTTCAGGGATTGTGCGGGTTGGTGTGTCGACGGTCCCCTATGAAAATCATCACCCCCGACTGATAGAAGCAACGTTAATTCCTTGTAACGGCCATAACTTCTACATTTTCCACCCGATTTCAATGGAAATTTCAGGGATGTTACAGATTAGTATTCAGATGGCCCCCTATGAAAATAATCACCTTCGGACTGATAGTTGCCACTGGGCATGCGCAAACGTGAATTTCCTTCTAACGGTCATAATTTCTACATTTTCCATCCGATTTCAATGAAATTTTCAGGGATGTCGCGGATTAGGTTGTAGATGGTCCCCAAGGAAAATCAAGGCCTTAACATTTACAGTAGCCTCTGCGCATGCGCAAACGTAAAATCCTTGTAACAGCCATAACACTTACATTTTTCATCCGAATTTGATGAAATTTCCTAGGATTAGCGTGTAGATGGTATCCTATGAGGGTAGTGGAAGGTACTTAGAGATTGGTGTTTTGAGATTAACTACTATGCATCGGATCATCTATATAATCGAGTTATGGATACGAGGAAGCTATGTGCCACACCCACTTGACAGACTTTTTTAATAATACGCACCCCCTGATTTGCCTGATTTGCCTGTGTGCATGCGACATAGCAAAGAAGACTTTCTGCAGCGTGGGCATTGTGGATGTTCGTCATCCTCTCAATTCTTTGCTTCCACTAGAAGATGAATCGCGGCCTCAGATTCATCACAACTTGCTTAGGCCGAAATGTACCTACCTGTGATTTCCGCAACATACAATATACGCATTAAATGCAATAAACTTGGTCTAATGATGCATTCTTGTTCACAGGCTTCCAGTTCCGTGGCTGTTGTTCGGTATCATCAAAGGAAAGCCCGTGGAGGTGAACAGCGTGGGAATGGTCTGCTCCATTGCCATCCTCTTTTTCATGCTGATGTTCGTCATCCTCTCAATTGCCTGCTTCCACTGGAGGATGAATCGCGGCCTCGGGTTCACCATGTTTTTACTCTACTTTGCTTTCGTCACAGTTTCTCTTCTATTCGAATACAAAGTCATCACATGTCCAGTTTAAAAGAATAGACCGCGATAATAACGTGTTACCCCGAAACAAAACATCCCGAAATTCATCCCATTCGACTCAAAATTCCTTACATTTTTTGTTGTTTTGGTACTTACCGACTTAGTTTACGTGAACACCATTAGAATATATTGTTATTTTGTTTTCAACACCCATAATAATATTGCAGCTTGAACAAATTGGAGAACATTCATTGTTCGAAATAACTTCATTATTAGTATGTACAAGTTATGTTGTATGAGCCGTAGTTTTGTACTTACTGACTATACTGGCCAGTGACGACCCCAAAGATTATCTTCTTCAGGGAAATTTCAAACACTGTCTTCTTCTGAAGACCATTTAAGCATCTCGTACCAACAAGATCCATCAATAATAAACCAACTTGTTTGCAATGTGACAATGTCCAGACATTTGGGGTAGAGAAACTTGAAAGATCGCGGAGAAACTTTAGAGATCATGAAGGCCTGACTGATGTGATGGAACCGTGCTACAAGTGACAAGTTTCGAAAATATTCAGAAAGGCACTCCCAATTTCATTAAACTTGTCACGCTGAATAATCAGAATTGTTTCCTCCATAGGACTCTCCTTCCAAAGATTCTCTGATTATGGCTGGTTCCAATGATGAAACATTGTAGAGGGTGGATGAACGAGGCGATGATCACCATAGCTTGGTGTCTTCAGGCCCCCTTTTGTCTGAGAATGGACAGTATTGGTACTGTGATAGCGTCTGGAGCAAATGCACCATATACCCCCATCAATGTCCCGAAGGGGTCACCAGTTTATAGATCCTGGAACCTTGAGTGATACGATGGAGATCTTAAAACACTGTAAAATATGTCAACCACACGAAGTTACTAACACTGTATTCCACATTAATTACCTGCCTTTCTATCAGGGAAGAAATGGTTCTTAAATGGTCAATACCTTGAATTTAACACAGTCTTTAGTGTTGAAAACTACAATGACATGAGTCTGAGAAGAAAACATACGAACAACATCTGACAAGACAACCACAAATCTAAAACACCAATCGATATAGTCAATAATCTGCAACAAACAAATAATCTGCAATAATCTACGAACCATGAAGTGTGTAACAGACAAAATAGAGTAAGCTCTTGTTCTTTCTCTAAGCATTATAACGAAGAGGTCTCTCAGTTTCGGGAGTCATGAGATGATTCTACAAGACTATTTTATATTGTTAAAAGTTACGTTTGTTCTTTGTCGTCTGAGGAAGACGCTCCTGTTGGAAAAGTCAGTAGGAGATGTCATATCTTCAGTATGAGAAGATCCTCTTGGGAGTCGTCATTACCGGAATTGTTATTAGTCTGTAGTCGGAAATTACCTGTAAGTTATTCGATTATTTATTATTATTATTATTTGTCGTTTTACTGGCTTTGATGATAAATTATGTTTTTTCGTAGCCTCCAAGACGAAATAAAAATGAGCAATGAGAACAATAATCTATAGAAGTTTATTAGAAGGTTATGGTAGATTTTTCTGTGAATCAAGTCTGTGAATAGCTATCCATATATAAAGATATTTTTGATACTTGAAAATAGCGTTTTGTTTCTCTATCTTCTATTGTTCTACTCTATGTACCTCTTTCTCTTTCACTTTCTCCATACCAATGTCTTCTCTAGTCGACTCTACGTCTGTTCCCTCTCCCCCTTTGTTCATCCTTATCGTACTTCTATACACCACCCACTCCGCTCAGTACCCTTCAACCGCTATCTATCTCTCCCAATATTATCCTTCTCTATACGCTTTCTCCCCCTTCGCACTTACATGACTATATAAATATCTATAGGTATTCTTCTAATTCCAACTTCTATTTCTGTCACTCTATCACAGTAACTATATCTCGTTCACTTTATCCACCATAGCGACTTTCTATTTCTCAATCGTTCATTCCCTCTAAATTATTTACATTGCACAATAAAAAATAGGGTGGTTCCCTTACTGTTTTTGTTTCATAATTTATTTTTATTGGCAAGTGTTGATAATATCGTTGCGTGCGTTAGAGTGAAATTGCAATCCAGTGGTCTTACAAATGATGAACTAACACCATCAAAATTTGTTAGGTTTGCTATTTATATTTGTTGTTAATGTTTGAACATGTTGAAAATTTTATTCATTACTCATTGAAAATATTAGTGTTGCTATAAGAAAAAATTGCACAAATTATCGCTTTAAAATTTAATACAACCTTATGTTTGAAGACGAAAATAAATTACGACGTAAATTGTTCCTATTTAACTTTTGAGTCCTAGATGAAGATGGTTTCCCATCCTACGCCCTTTCTGGTTTCGATTGTTTGGGAAAAACACTTTTACATTTTGAGTAACTCATAATTCAAACTGTCATTATTCTAGGATACCGTTATGGTCTAAGACAATATTCTGATACAGTAGAAACATAATTCTACCGACAATATTATAATCTTGTGAAAAGTAACTTTGTTATTCGAAAAAAACTTTTAAAAAATGATCAGATTGAGCGTAGTTGAGCAAAACGCTTGCGCATGTTGTGACAAAAAAGTTATATTAAGCCTAAACATTCCGAGTATAATGGCAATTTTTAATATTTCCAGTAGGTAATAAAACATCTAGTATTAGCATTGATTATGTAGTACATATTAATATTTCATACTTCTAAATGGGAACTTCGATAGATAGGTTGACCAAGGACTTTTACGCCAAGAGGTCATCGCATCCAGAATTGAATGACACGATTTCGTGAAAAGAGATGAAAAATGAATATTTGTTACATAAACAATGATTAGACTTGAACATATCTGCATACATATCTTCTTATGATCGCGCCAGGTTTGAAATTATTTGATTTACCTCAAATTCATTTGCAAGTTTTCAAGTTATCGTAGTATATGCCTGTAAACATTAAATCGATGCAATATGCATTTAATATTTATCTGGCATGTATATAGTTGACAAAAAAAAAGAATAATGTAGGAAACACCAAATAGTTCGATAATAAGCAGAAAGTAAGTTATGAACATTGTTTTTCTGTTCGTGTTTAATTCGTGTAACGTATGATAATACATAGCGTGGTCGTGTTAGAAATGAGCATATATTCTAAACAGAATTTTTTAAATGTCTTTGTAACCGTAGAGTGGTAAATTCATTACTATATTCGATGATAAAATGTATTAACGTTAGTACCACTTGCTCACATTTTCGATTATACTTATTAGTTAAGTTATCAATATATAGATACCTACATTATCCTAAAATTGAATCGCTTAATTAATGTGATTTTGGTTTTTGTGGAATCAAATTCCATGGATCTCACACTAATATGGAGCATGCTTTTTTTCTGTACCTATATCTACGTTTATTCGTTTCAATCGTTCTCCAAATTATCTTTATACTTTCTTCCGACATATTACACAACAAAAATGTACGTACTCCTAATTCATCCATAATAATCCTGATATTTGAATAGCCTTACTGTCTTCTATATTAAATTTCACGATCTATAAAAATTTTAACATTGTGATACGTCTCAGAACCCTGCTAAGGCATGATGGAATCCAATGCTTAACGTTTAAAAAGTGTTTCTGATATCATGGAACCCATTTTTTCTTGTATACTTGGCAAAATGCTGCATACGATGAAACTTAGCTCAAAAATGCCCGTGATTCTTGAAATGTACCTAAGATATGGGCAACCTAACTTTCTGAAAACCCAGCATCGTATTTACCTTGAATATAATAAACATTATTCCATGGACGTTAGGAGTAAATACTCTTTTACTGGTAAAGTTTTTAGGTGCTCATGTAAAGGGCATATCTATCATTATGTATATCTATGTATCGTTTCATTCATATCCTTCTACTTCAAACGAAAGCATCACTAAAGATGTCCAAAATTCCTTCTCCCCCTTCCTTTATGACTGTAACCTATCTTTGTAATGACTTCGCCGGTTCACCACGCATTATGATTGGTATTGCTACCTCGAACCGAATGGACCCAAAATCGTTTTAACCGAAACTTCCTACTACCCAAAATGTCGTTGGAACAAAACTTGTTTCGAAATCACGCTTGTGTGTACGTAGACTGATTCGTTGACGTAGGTAATGATTTATTTGAATAGCAAACAAAGTAATGATCGATAAGGTAACGAACTATAAAGTTAAAAGTTCTTATGAAAAAGGCAGCTTTAGTGTGTTGCACTCTTGTATTCAACATAGTATGCTCGAAGACTGCACGTGTTTAGATTAACTTAATAACTACCTACTAACCTAGTTTCGATTGATCTATATAACCCAAATTCGAGTTACTCCTTTGTGATTGCAGTAGGTACGGACTCACCGAGTACACTAAGGCTAACAAAATTGAATTCTCTTCAGTGACTGTTGTGCCCCACAAAGTTACCCTATCGGATTGTGCTCGGTTCATCTTCAAAATATCGCAATTAATTAAAGAAACAGACCGCTAATATTTGGATGAGCTCCAAAAAACCGAAGGCTATTGAACAACATTTATGTTGTGCTATTGAATGTGTGTTTCACTTTAAAATCCATTCATACTGTCAATATTAATAATATTTGCGAAAAGTCTTTCGATTGATTTACATTGTAGTTTTTTTTCATTTTTTTTTTTTTTTTTTCTTTTTTCTCACAAGACATGGGTTAGACCGAATCCACAATTGCGCGTGTCATTGCAGTACTGTTCTAAGTGTAATGTAGCACTTCTATCGCATTGATGCCACAGATCTTGTTATGAAGAATCGGCTCAAGACTGCACTTTCTTGAGTTCAAAGCAATATAGTTCACTATAAAACATTACAGGTACGTTTAGGAATCTATCGATGCTTCTTGTCGCTTCCTGCTTTGTTTCTGCTTCTCTTCGTTTCTTTACCTATCTCTGGTTTCTCGTCACTCGCCTGATCACAAACCCCTTTCTCCGCACTTGCCTCTCCACTTCGCACTTTTGCAACGATTTTGACTAGTCGAATGTTTTATGCTCATTTTTAACATGATCGTTTTCTTTGAAATGGTTTCTGATGCAGTTCTTTGGAGAATCGTGTTTACTTGATTACTAAATTTTTTAGTTGATTTGTTCGTACTTTCTCATATTCCATAGAGTAAAATTGAGCCAAATTATTGTAAGCAATTTCTTAATTTCGAAGCCGACAATAAGTTCAAGGAACCCTTCTTCCCAAAATGTTATGTTATTTGGCCAAATTCGATATTTGATATGATAAATTCGTATTCGATCGGGCTTAGTGATATCTTAGGGATTACTTTCGCTGCAATAGACGGCTAAATAGGAAATTCTCATTTAGAAAGAATGGAAACGTCATCAATATTAAAATGGCATATCACTTTCCAAAAGGTAGCATTTGAAACCAATCGGAATAGTATTTTGTTTTGAAGGTTTCTAACAACATTGCGTACAAAACTTTTAACTTAGCAGCACAAAAAGAGTGATAAATAACTATACAATTTTGTTTAGAGTCCCGTGAATTTTTTAATGCTGCAAGTGAGTGAATCTTGCTATTGGGCTTATGAAGTCTTCTTTGATGGGTTTTGAGATTCTCCAATATCATGAAAATATTATTCGAAGAGTACCTGCAGGGAAAGAACTAATGAATAACAGGTATAATTTGAATGCAAAATCACTCAATTAAAATGAGGAATTTGCATTCCAAACCATCAAAAATTTTGACATCATGAAGGTCGGTATTGGCCGCTGGTTTGAACCGGTTCTCGTGCGATCACCAAAGATATGGCCAGTCGACTCGGGAGATTATTTGGATTGGTGTCCGCTCGCGGGCGGGATTGCTGGTCCTAATATTTTTTCCAGTTGAACAGTTGGTGAAACACTCTCCACTTAAGAGGGCGAGGCAATAATAAGTCATGAGTAACATCACTAAAACCAATTTTGATCTTCGTTTTGGAAGACAGGTGAATTCGAACGTAAATGGTTGTTTATTTTATTTGCTTTACTCTTCTTACTTACTATTGGTTTTGATTGGGTGTGCCTTATAAAAATGTCAAAATGATTTTTGACGAAATATAACAGTGCAAACTGACAAGTTCACAAAATTGTTAAAAACGGCTAGTTCCAAGAATCTGGTTGTTAGTACAAGCGAATGGAACAGTATTTAACGAAAAGTCATCAGTGAAATGGCATGATGTATTTTTTCTTTGATAGGGATCGTACTGTAGATAGGTTAATTTTCAAGAATTTCGCACGTTGGGTATTTTCTCATAATATGAAGGAGCTTCTTTGCCCTTTTGTCACAAAACTGTTAGAAGGAATTATAGACGAGAAATCGTAAGGTGGAAGATGCGACGGATTGACGTGATCCTGATGTTTCTTAGGACAGCTATATAAATGATATAGATACGTGATAAGGACGCCTATAAAATCGTTCTTTCATTGAATACTAATAATACTCACCCGCTGCAATGTGGGCTCTTTTGCATAACTAGCTGGGAAAAATTCATCGATGACCAAAATGAGATGGAATCGTTGAAAATGTCATGTTCTCAGTTGAATTAGGTATTTTATATGGCCAACAATGATTAAAAACGCACATTTTCATTAGAATTAAGATACTTCCAAGAGGGATGAATTTTTGCCCTTCGACTTCTTGAAAACGCACGAATGTCTAAATACTGTAGTTTACTGTGCTTCGAATTTATCAGGGAAGAAATCCCTTCCTCACCGGACAAAGGGATAGCCACTTCCTTGGCGAAGTGTTGAAATATTTTCTTTTTTCTGGCTCGTTTGGGCGACAAATCTATTATTTATATCAGCAACAACTAAAGCAGCCGAGCGCTTCCCCGTAAAGTTTAATTAATTTTTAGTCGCAAAAGATAGTTCCTCTAAAGAAACACTGTCACGCAAAACTTTTGTTTTCAGAAGCTTAGCGGGGTCACTACACTCAACAAAACTCCTTAGGGAGGGTTGAGTCCCCTGTGGGACGACGTTTTCCAACGTTTATCAACATTTTTGGTAAAGTTGATCACTTTTTTCTTTCAAAACTTCTTCGTCTGCGCTGATAACCTTTCCCAAGACGAAGCTCTTCAAATGATTCACAGTTTCTACATTTTAATTTTCAACCACTCTTGAAATAAATAGGAATTTTTAAGGACCCTGATGTTCCTAAAACCAAAATTATACTAAGCGGGCGCACCTTGACGCACTTAATTTTTTTTCACGCGCATACAAACGTTTATTATTGGATATCAATACATGATGAATCTAGGATTCTTCATGAATGAAGGAAATTCGTGGGATCAGGAATGGCAGGAACATCCAGGGGATCAGGAATGGCAAAGCCCGTATTTCCAGATCAGTGTCTGAGGAGAGGAAGTGGTGATCCATCTTCCAGTCCCAGACTTCTAGATGGATTGTGGCACCTCAGCTCTTTTCGCGTCCCTCGAAGTCGAAGTGATACAGCTCGGAAGACTGCGAGTTGGATCTTCACTCGCACCCATCCGGCTTTGTACGACTGGGGCTTGCTCCACTTGTCAGTGAGTGTATCGACGAGTCGCTTCGCGAAGTTCCTGAACTCTCTGTGGAGTACAGATTCACACGAGCAAACCAAAGGTGTAAAAGTGCCGCGGAGGTCCTCTGCTGCAGTGTCGTACTTTAGGTGTTTCGTTCTTGCGGCTGACTTGGCTATGTCGGACCATTCCCGGGTCGAGTAGGAAGTGGCGTCAGCGTTAATAACGCGGTTGTCAAAGAAAGACGCCCTCTCCCTACTCCATACCCCTTGGACTTTTATATCGGCGACAAGCCCGGGTGTTCGCTCACTACCCTCCCTCATAACTGGCTCAGTTACCACACCATTCCATGCTAGGGCTGCTAATTTTGCTATTTCATCCCTTACGGAGTCATGACCCTGCTTTACGAGCCCACAGCGCTTGCAGTTCAGAGCATGGTTAACATTCATGGGGACTCTGGTTCCGTCTGAGTTTGGGGGACATCTGTTTCAAAATCTTAATTGTGATTACTTTTAAGTCACATTTCCAACGCAGAGAAAACGTGGAAAGTGGTGCAATTTGTTGTAGAGCTCAGTGAAGACACGTGAATAATATATATTTCTCCCTCTATGGTTAAATTAGCACTGCCTTATTTCCTGAAAAAAAAAATCGGCCAAAATGAAGAAAATTCATCATCTAACCGTGGTGTGAGTCAGTCATTTCATTTCCGGCTTGGAGAAAAAAAATGAACTCTTATTCTGAAGCTTGACATCTACTGACTAGATGGACACTCCGTTTTAGTCGCTTTCTCGAACGTTTGAACACTTAATAATGAGTATCGCTCGGGGTACGTCCCACTGCTTCAGAAGCCGAGACGAAAATTATACTTTTTCTCACCAATTTCGCAGAACAGCCCACTGTGCGCCGTTTTGAAGCATTACGACCTGTTTGTTTTTCCTGATTTTTCCCGTCCACCGTGTTTGGCAGCCCTCATTGGATTGCATTCTCAATCTCACCAATAACCGAGTTGTCCCGTTCTTTCCCAATGGTACTCTACTAAAGACATTAATTTTGACGGGCGGGGTGAACACATGAGTGAAGAAAATTCACACTTCTTCTCAATGTCATTATTAACTTCACAAATTGAACAAAACCACAGTCCGTTCACCATTTGACACGGGAGGAAGCAATAACATAGATCTTATAAACTAGTGTTTAAAGCTATGGTAGTGAATAAGAAACGATTACCTACTCGTGTACTCAAGTAATAATTTAACATTTTCGCAATAAGTTTGCATTCAAATACATTCACCATTCCAATGTGAGTTAACAACATGAGAACCCATCAAGGAAGAAATAGGTACATAGAAATTCAGTCAGTCATCACGTAATCTACTGACAACTCCAATTTTTTTTTCAATTACAATTATTGATAAAATGTGAATAATTTGAAGTATCAGCAAGCTTGCATTTCATGATGAGGGGTTTACAGTTACAATATTCCAGGTACCTATCGCTATTAGCACATCAGGCTGTGATCACTTACAATATCCGAGGTCACTATCAAGGTCATGTTCATTCGCATAAAGCAAACAGTGAAACGCTGGATTTGATAACATTGAGTTCAATTGAAACCACCTGCTACATACTTTACCTGTCAAAGGGTGTTACACGAGAGCTAGATTTCCTTCGTCTCAGGCCTGAAGAAATGATATTGTTTATTCGAATATGAAAAAGAAATAATGTCAAAGTCGATCTCTACTCCATGTATTATAATTTATAGTAGTGAGATGATAACCGATGGGCGAAGGGGAGCTCGGCTCAATTTTTTGTAAACTCAGCGTGTGATCGGTGATGCCATGCCCAAAACGGTGTCATGATTTCTTCCTTAATGTTAAAAAATGTTTAAAATGTGAAATTATCGTTTATTTTATAAACCGTTGGTTTGATTATCATGCTAATTAGATTATAACAAATGAACTGTATTTATATGCACATGTTATTGCTAATATTCATCATTTATTGACAACCTACCTAATTGAAATATATGCGAATTGTAATTTTAGTGGTTGTGGACGCACTTTGTTAGATGCTTTGAAAATAATACTTACTCATTAACGCTGGATTGTTTTTCGGTTCTATTGAACCTGCAAAAAACCTATCGATTGAATGGCCTAGGCTGTATATAATATTTTCCTTACTTTTGTGTACTTACGTTCTCAAGTGATAATTTTGATTTGAGGATTTTGCGGATGAAAATTGAAACCGGTAGTTCACAGTTTGTTTTACATATAAGTACAAGTATGTCTGTGTAAAGACAAAACGGATAGGTTTTCTTAAGATGAACAATAATAATTGAAGTTCGGTATTGTATCCAATTAAAAAATTCAAAATTGAAAAAAATGTGTGTACATGCCGAGCCATGATGAGATTAGTGTATAGTTGGTGAAATGTGTTTTTTTATAAAACCGACCCTTTTTATACAACGATGATATTATCTGAGTTTGTTACTGTTATTGTATATTTTCATTGCATAAATTATTTAGCGCGACTGAGTATCTATTAAGAGTTCAAGAAACACGCCGACAGGTTCAACTTCAAGAAAATAATATATGGCATTTCTAGCTACACCTACCGTTATTTTAATTTATTGTTAGTTTTTTCTTATTAGAATAAGTATTAGGGAGGATTCCTTATCTATGGTACGAAACAGTGGATCAACAATGTTGGGTGAATTTTCATTCTCATCTTGGGATACAATTTTGTTCATCACTCAATATTTCAAGTTGTAAAAACTGTTGGTTCTTGATCCGCTGAATTTTGGATAACCATTGCCTACACTGGAAAACTTACAGCGCATATTTGACTAATTCATCCAAATTGTATTGGAAATGTGAAGTCCGTTATGATTTCATATTCATTCTAGTTATCACTATGGTTTATATTTCGATTCAGATAAATGTACGAGTAGGTGCCTACCTAATTGATTTTTAATTGCCATCCAAATTACTACTCAGGTAGGTAGGTACCCATTTTTGCCAGTTCTTCCTTGTAGATGATAAGGGTATGCGGCATTGTCATTGCACAAATTGTATGTAGGGTAGGTACCTACACATTTCTTCCCATCTATTAGCATAGGTGGTTAAGAATGGTTCACAATTATGATAGATACGGAACTCCCGACTGTTTGTTAGTTAGACACGAATGGTCACTATGCTGTTCGGTAATCATGTTATTTCATTCGTTATTTTCCAAATTAATTACCCAGTGATACATTTAATTATATGTGAACCACAATAATTGACGAATCCATCTTTTTAAGGTTATGGATGTTATGGGTTATTTCTTTCACAAAAGTAATTATAAAATGCGCGTGATTATTATAGGCACTATCATCAGTAGTAAGTTGGACTGGGGCCTAGGGGTAGAATTTCTGAATTAAAGCTGTAAAGAAACACAATCAATGCGGTAATGAAGAACGCACCTTAGCCCCACTTAAATATTTGAACATTTGAAAGTCCTCACCATGAATACCTTGGTATATTGGTATACCTTGGTCAGTTTGGTATGTTTAGAAATGCACTTTTTGGTTCCAGCAGTAGACGACTTTAATGGGTAGCAATGGATGAGTTCCTAACTATTTTTTTCATTTCTGAAAACTCCAATGTGCGTGTTTTATCTCGTTGTTTGATTTAACTAGGAGAAAGAAATTACACAAGACTTCAGCTAGAATGAGGATATATTTCAACAAATTCGTATGATTTGCAGAGCAAATCAATATCATTTGCATTTGTTTAAAATTGATTTGAATTTTTCCCGTACCGTCTATTGTGGCAGTATAACGACTGAGGAATCAATATGATGTGTAGGCCTACATAACGAAAGGCTTTTCTCTTTGAGCGCTATCACAGACAAATATTTAGACCATGGGAAATAGTTAAACCAGGAGGATTCCAGAGGCAGTCAAGTGACTGCACAAACGTTCCCGTCGTGAAATAGTTGCCATGAACGTCCCCGCACCTGCAAAGGGGCACTTAAGTGTACATGTACCATCAGATGGAGAGAGTTGGGACCATTTCACTACTTTTTACCCTGCCTGGACTGTGTTGTAAAATAATAATGAAGGGCGTTTTGGAAATATGGGATCTCACCCATGATATCAAAATTGAGATACCTCCACAGGAGAGGTGTATTTTTTTTCCAAGGTAGGTCCCAACTCTCCTCATTAGTGGGACCGTATTGAGACTACTCACGTTTTTGGCCTCTTTTCACGTCTAATGTCATAGAGGAGACTTAAGACCATTCTGTAAGTTTAAAAAATAGAAAGTGAGTGGGACAGAGTAAGAAGAAGGAGATGGAAAAGACATGTATCGTTCAAAATAATCTGTTTTGATTAAGTCTTGACTCATATTCCAGATCACGGTGGTTTCGAGTGTAATGGTACAATTACATTGTAAAAAAGTCGTTGTAGGTATCACAAAAAGACCTGGTTCCTCTGATAGGAAATTATTTTAAACTTTTACGCTAAGAAAAACCCAGTAAACTGACTCAGTCTTATGAACTAAACTCAAGAACTTAAGACTGTGGCTGGGATGTAAAACTCGGCACCGAGTAAACTGATTTTATTTCGCCCGAACAAAACGAACAGTTTGTTATGACTGGACGTCCACTTTGAGCATTAAATTGTTTAAAAAAAGGAAATCATTGAAAAAAATGAACAATTGGAAAAATGTAACAAACAAATTTTTGTTATTTTTCGTAGATTGTCTTCGCTGTAGAAGGCCTACAGCCGGTGGGGCTTGAACGTTTTTCCCTTTCGGAAGTTTGAGAACTTACGGATGTATTTTCTCGGCATCTAAAAACCAAAAAAAAACAACCAAAAACTTCTCAAATTGCCAAGTCTCAACTCTCCCCAAACTGAGGTCTCAACTCTCCCATCAAACAAAACCGCAGAAAACAGCCAACTGATAAAAGGAAGCGACTTCAAATTTTCAGAATATTCTCACAGACTAATCTAAAATACGTCTAGAAAACAAAAACTTACGGTAGATTATCGATGGCCACCGTGGAGATGGAAATATGACTGGGTTCTGTTGAGCGCCGAAAACAACTGATGAAAATACATGTTGAGGGGAGGGTGAAATTGGCGCGCTTTAAACTTATAACTATCATCTGAAAGGTATTAACAAGAAGTTTCTACAAAACCCAGGTCCCTAACTCGACATCTGCTCTCCTGGTGACCCTATTCATAACTTTTTGCGGGAAGTCTCAACTCGCCTCTCCGGTCTTTATCGATTGCCACCCGAGCAGTAGAAAATAGTACGATTGCCACCCGAGCCCTCGACTACGAATTTACGAATGCCACCCGGGAAAAGAAAGTCTTCCCGAAGTACTTTTTGGAAACAGAGCGATGTGGATATAACTTTTAATTGGTAACTTCTTATCAGAATAATTTCACGGCTATTTTCTCCATAGTCACTATTCGATAGATGTCCTTTAATACGGTCCCTTTGAAATGCATGTACAAGTTTGCAATATCATGGATTGCTTTGTTGGTGTTCAACTTTTCATTGTCGATTTGGTAGGTATATGTATGACGACCATGAAATTTGTTGACTACTTTCAAAACGTCATGTGACGCTCTCATCAACCCACCCTTATAGATAAAATCTTCTATCAGGGCGTAACTCTTCATTTCCTGATAAAATGAGTAAACACCATTCTTTGCTTCGTTTTTTTTTTTTTTTTTACACTAAATCCAGAAATATAATACAATAGGTACATTATTTCTTTAGTATGTGCTAGCATTCTATTCCATCATTTAAGATAACATTGGAATATTACCTCCTTCCATTTCATTTGAATCTATGTCATCACTTGGAAGGGGTAAGAAACTCCTTATTGTATCATTGCTCAAAAATCAAAACAAATCAAAACAATTGCCACTATCATTTGGTCTAATGCTATTACGAAACACGTTTTCTACTGGTCGGAAGGCAACCGATAAAGGCAGCGGGAAAGGTTTCCTTTTCTGGGTGGCAATCGTACATTTTAATTTCTCTCGACCGACTGATGCGGGGGGCAATCGTACAATTCGTCCTTCGTCTTTTCTCTCCTGGGTGGCAGTCGATAGTGCCACCTTTCAAGTCCCAAGTCTCCCCACCTGACGGTACACATCTCCCTGTACGCTAAAAGCCACTACCGTGTGAACGTCCTAAAAAATCTTTGGTATTACTCATCAGCTTGCTTCGGTATCATTGAGAGCAGACACAGTAACATCTAATAGCTCAGAGAGTGTCGGAACATGCCTTTGTATCCTGGTGGTGTTGTACATTGCTTACCGGGGATGATTGAGCATGACTGAGGACGATCATACCCCCCGCAGACGGCAGGAACGTTTGTCATTCATATAATTTACTAAAATTTACTTTTACTCACTTGGAAACGTTCGTGCTATCACCCACGCAGCCATGCCCTGTCTACTTTTTAAATAAAATCACATTGATGAGTCGCTCTGTCCGACAAGAAGCAGGAACCCCAGGGAGTGTTGAAACGAGAAAAATCTCACGTTCACTCTCTCTGATAAACCAGCTAAGTCATAAGTTGACGGAAAGCCATTCAGCGCCAATCTGTCATGGCTGTCCGCAGCCTGTCTACCATTTAGCGTAAGAACTACTCGGTCGAGCACTATCTTCAGTTGAAATTCTCATTGGACACACATTCACTTGGGCCTAAGGTGCGACATCCGCTATTGATAAACATCTTAAGCGAGTTCTACACATTTTTGCAGCGAAAAAATTTTCATCGAAATCAAATGACGTTTCAACAAATGATTGAACTGCAAACCAGTTTGAAGACATTCGTGCTGATTCCTCCCTAATCGCATTTGCGAAGTTATACGACATTTTTATTACTAAGTTCCTCGGCCCTAAAGTTAACATTTGAACATTTGTTGTAACCGTAGTCTGGAACAACCTGTTCCATCTGTTCCCCCCTAGTCACTGACCATCACTTACTACTCTCGATGTCACGCCACCATCTAGCTCCCGTTTTATCTTTCCAATGTTTAATACATCCTCATAATTTTCAATGCGTGCACCACCTTATTTTACCCCGGCCATCACAACAGTTGTCGACGAGGTGAACAAGACTCAAGACGGAAGAAAAGTGAAGGTGAATCGCCAAAACCGTGAGTAAGGGTTGTCGCTCATTTTTGCTCGGCGCGCATCACACCCGGTTTTCGCTACACATTCACACATTTGCCACATTCTTCTCGTCATTATTTTGCCACCATGCCACTAGACGAAGATTTTCTTACGGCGTTCTTTACGCAATTAGCAACTACGATGACGGAAAACCAACAGAATTTCATCAAAAGCCTCAGCAACCAACAACTCTTGGTACCCGAATCGTCAAGTTCTAGTGTTGCTCCATTCGAACACTTCGACGCCCGCAAAGAAAAGTTTTCATGTTATCTTGAACGTTTTGATAATTATCTTGCAATCAAGAATGTCACAAACCCGCAGAGAAAAGCTCAATTATTGTCAGCCTCAATCGGGTCGGAACACTACAACAACTTATCAGCACTCATGGGGCCCGGCAAAGCCCTCAAAGATCTTACGTACGAAAACCTTGTTGCTGCTTACAAATCAATGCTCACCCCTAATAAAAATGTAGTTGTCTCGCAACATTACTTTCTCTCTACTTACCAAGGGGAAAAACAAACGATCTCCGAGTTTCTAGCTACCCTACAACGAAATATGACCGAGTGCGAATTTCAAGTTGCATGTACCTGCGAGGCCGAAGTTTCCGTGGCCGAAATTTTCCTCCGCGCTCAATTTATCCGCGGACTCCGTGATAATTGGATCCGTGAGCAATTATTGCAGTCGGACTCTTGTAAATTCGAGGACATTTTGGCGAAAGCCATCGCTCTTGAGGCTTCGCGTATTCAAAGTCGCGAATTTCAACAACAATTCGCGAGCGGTTCCACATGCAGTTCCACAGTCACAGCTCAACCGGAACAACAGCCACAAGATACCAACAAATTGTCACAGTCACGTTCCAACAGTAGGAGCCGTTCCCGCAACTCGTCTCGTTCTAAAGAGCCTCGTTCTAGCGACCGATCACGGAACCGCGCAAATTCAAATAGCCGATTTCGACGCTCTGCGATCGATTATCGAGCTCTTGGTATCGAAAACCTCTGTTTCCACTGCGGAAAATCGAACCATCTTTCTAATGAATGCCGAACGGAACGAAGCAAACTAAAATGTGATTCTTGTGGAAAAACTGGTCACGTTAAAAAAGTTTGTATTTATACTCTGACAAAAAAACAAGCTACCACGAATCATTTACGAGTTGAAAACACCCATGATTCCAATACTACTCAAATTTACAGTTATGGATTACACCATATGGAAGTTTCCCATCTAAATTCAAACGTTGTTGACCTGTACGAATTTCGTTCTAATTGTGATAAGTACATGGTTTATGTCTCTATAAACGGAAAATCTCTGCAAATGGAAGTCGATTCAGGGGCGAAATTTTCTATCATGCCTGAAGATAAATTTAATGCTCTAAATCTTGGCATCCCCCTCCTTCCCTCTACCATCAGTTTCCGCGCATATTCCAACAACGTAGTCCCTTGCAGGGGAAAAGCTGAAGTCACTGTGAAGTATAAGGGAAATTCCATACCTGCTCAACTTTACATTGTACCTACTGGTCACGTTTCTCTTTTGGGACGCGATTGGATCAGAGGACTTGGTCTCGAATTGAAAGTAATTGACTCTGAAATGACTCAAAAATCTTCAACTATCTGTCCCAGTATTTCTACTGATTCTTCAATTTTCCAGATCGACGATCTCTTTCAAGAATTTTCTAACATTTTTGAGGAGAAAATTGGGTGCGTTCCGAACATCAAAGTCTCTCTGACTCTTAGAAAAGACGCCAAACCAGTCTTTACAAGAGAACGTGACGTACCCTATGCCCTCAGAGATCGTGTTGACAAAGAACTTGACTCGTTGGAAAAATCAGGTATCATCACTCCAGTGTCTCTGAGTGATTGGGGATCTCCTCTCGTAGTCATACCAAAACCTGACAATGGAGTACAACTCTGTGTCGACTATAAATGTGGGGTCAACGACCGCCTAATCTCTGCCAACTTCCCCATTCGAAGAATTGACGAGGTCCTTAGCAGCTTGCGTAATTCACGTTTCTTCTGCAAGCTTGACTTATTTAAAGCCTACCTGCACATCCCTGTAGACGAACAAAGTAGCATGGTTCAAACAATTACAACTCACCGTGGGACTTACAAAATGAACAGATTATCTTTTGGTATTAAAACAGCTCCATCAGAATTTAACAGAATTATGTCACAAATCATTCGTTCTGTTCCCAATACAGAGGCATACTTTGACGACTTGATTGTCCATGGTGCAACATATGATGAATGTGCCCATAATCTTCGCTGTTGTCTCAAAACTTTGTCCGAGTATGACCTCCATTTGAACAAGTCCAAATGCTCCTTTTTCCAGACGACCATAGAATATCTAGGTCACATCATTGCTCACAACAAAATAATGAAGTCACCTGAGAAAATACGTGCTGTAACCGATATGCCCCGTCCAACATCTGCTGATGAAGTCCGTCGCTTTCTAGGACTCGTGACTTATTATTCACGTTTTGTGCCAAACTTCTCCACACTTTCTTTTCCGCTTCGAAAACTGCTCCGGAAAAACCACCAGTTTAAGTGGGATCATCACTGCGAATCATCCTTTTGTCAGCTCAAAGCAGAGATCTGCAGCGACCGTGTTCTTGTCCCATACGATCCTTTGCTTCCAATTGTACTCACCACTGATGCAAGCCCTGTAGGTATTGCCGCTGTTTTGAGCCACACGGTTGATGGTGTTGAGAAACCCATTGCCTATGCCTCAAGGTCTCTCACAGCCTCAGAACAGAACTACAGCCAATTAGACCGTGAGGCGCTTGCTATAATTTTTGGGGTTGGTAGATTTTACAACTACACCTATGGACAAAACTTCACGTTAGTGACAGATAATGAACCACTGTCACGAATATTTGGCCACAATCGCTCATTGCCACAGATGACATCTGCTCGTTTACTCAGATACGCATCATTCCTGTCTGGTTTTACATACAATGTCAAATTCAAAAGAGGATCTGAAAATGAAAATGTGGATTGTTTATCAAGGGCGCCTGTCTCTCCGAACTTTCAAACAACTGATTTTGCCATAAATGAAGAGGTGAATCAAATCTGCCACGAATCGCTCTTCAGAATCTCTGGTATGGTAATCACTGCCAAAGTCATCGCCCAGGAGACATCCAAAGATCCTGCTTTACAGCAACTGATTCATAAGCTGAAGACTACAGCAGAAGACTCACCATTCACCATTCAGGATGGTATTCTCTTTCGACTCGACAGAATCGTCATTCCCAATAGCCTCAAGACGTCAATCCTTGCAGAGCTCCATGTCACTCACATCGGAATATCTAAGATGAAACAATTAGCTCGCAGGTATGTCTACTGGGAAGGAATCGATCGAGATATTGAGAATCTAGTGAAAAGCTGCATTGAATGTGCCTCTCTTCGCAAAAATCCTCCATCAGTCTCTGTGCATCCCTGGGACGAACCTTCATCAAATTGGGAACGTCTGCATATTGACTATGCTGGCCCATTCGAAGGACACCACTTTTTGGTATGCATAGACGCCAAATCCAAGTGGGCCGAAATTCGAGTCCTTCGTGATGCTCCCACTACTGACTCAACTATCCAGCTACTGAACAATATCTTCAGCTTCCACGGCTTTCCAAACGTCTTAGTCTCGGACAATGCCAGTATTTTTACTAGCGATACCTTCAAAACCTATTGCTCCTCTCGTGGTATCTTCCAGAAGCTGATAGCTCCAGGCCACCCTGCCACAAATGGACTCGCTGAGCGTAATGTTCAGACCCTCAAGCAAAGACTCAAAGCTCTTGCAAATGAACGTGGAACTATGGTTGACAAAGTCCAACAAATAGTATTCCGGTATAGAGCCACACCACTTGCCTGTGGAAAGACACCTGCAGAACTCTATCTCAACAGGAAATTCAGGATACAGTTGGATGCCCTTTTTCCTAATCCTCAGCTCAAGAACAGCTCCAACACTGATGCTCAACCTGTGCGATCCTTATCCGTTGGGGAAAGAGTTCAAGCTCGCATCCACACAAACAATAAGGACATGTGGGAATTTGGAGTGGTTGCTCGAAAGTTGGGAACACGCCACTACGTCATAAAATTGGATTCTGGTCGATATCTGAAACGGCACATTAACCAACTGGTTTCAACACGAGTGCCACAGCCAGATCCAGAGGATCCTGCTGCTACACAGGGTTCACCAGCAGTTGTCAGTCGCCGAGTCAGGTTCAATATTCCCACTTCAGCACCACAGACACATCCTGAGCCTGCTCCACCATATTCTGAACCTGAAATAAATCCTGAACCAGCTCCTCAGGAGCCACCTATTCTCATTGGAGCCAATTTGTCACCTCCAGCCTCAAATCTACGCAGATCTACCAGGGAACGAAGAGCTCCAGCATATCTAAAAGATTATGTTCCAAAATGATTTATTTTTCAAATGTTAAATTCCAAGTTGTATTTCAAATATCATTCTGTACCTAATTTTTTTTCAAGTATTTTCAAATATCTGTAATTTCGAATTTCAAAGTTTTCATCTGTAATTTCAAATTCTATAATGTTCAAATTCAAGTGGGGGAGACTGTTGTAACCGTAGTCTGGAACAACCTGTTCCATCTGTTCCCCCCTAGTCACTGACCATCACTTACTACTCTCGATGTCACGCCACCATCTAGCTCCCGTTTTATCTTTCCAATGTTTAATACATCCTCATAATTTTCAATGCGTGCACCACCTTATTTTACCCCGGCCATCACAACAACATTCGAGCAGCAATAAAAATTTTGTATTTAAATCGGATAAAGGAGGACCTTGAAATAACAGGTCAATAAATATTTCAATACTCCAGTGGTTTCGCTCACTATTTAAACCTTCAACTTTTCATACGAAGTAATAACGTTTTCAAACGAAATAGAAGATAGTATGCATTCTTGGTTAATTGAATGTTTCTCGTCAGAAACATGAAACCTATACTATAATAATATATCATGACATTGTACAGAACTAATCTTTATCAATAAAGAAAAATACTCATTATAAGTAAATTGAAACAATTATGAATCAATGAAACTACATTTGGCATTGAATTTACACAGTTTAGATGTACTTACAACGTTGAGAACAAGTTATGATGTGATTATCCAGTACCTATTATGATGATAGTTCCAATATTATCATCACAGTTAAAAATACGTATCCAATTTAAAAACATAAAATGGTATACTTTTAAGGGAAGTACATATAAATACTGTACATAAGTAGGTTACCTACCATCAGTTAAGAAAGCAGCCTTTTCTATATTTCAGCATTTGAAAAGACCAATTATTACGATTTCGGTTTTAGATGGATAGATCTAATGAATTGAGACAAGAAAAAAATTTTAAATTGTTTTTCTACATTGGAAGTGCCTAGTATTTTAGTTGAAGATTGTAGACGAGTTTTCAGTTTTGGCGCGTGATCTTGTGATACCTTAGACCAAGGAAGGCCTAGAAATCAGCATTACCCACGAAAGAATGAACAAAAACGACGAATTTGTCATTTTTGAAGGGGTGAATACCGTTTGACTACCGTAAATCTTCTTTGTCACGAGGAACGTCACGTAGTGATACGTTTCTGTGTATTCTTGGTAATTCATCCCTCAAAATATAGTGTTATCCTTTTTATCACCATTCGGCAAAATTTCGCTGGTGGCCCTCGAAATATTTTATATTTGCTCATGAACATTTTTCATGAATAGGTCCGCCTCGAATGGCGGCGGTTTGAGTTAGAAGGTATAAATCAGTTGAGCATCCGCGTAACTGAACCAATAACAGAAAATGTTTCATGTAGTGGAAATATATTATAGGTAGGTACCTGTAATAGTAGGTTGTTTTTTCTTCTGATTCGATGAGTCTTCGAAACGAAATGTCCGGTCAGTGTCAACGCTTCTGATCGACCACAAAGTCAAGTTGGCACCTGATTCGTGATCTACTACTGTGCTACTAGATTAGATTCAACTAAGTATATTCGTGAATGATGACTTTCATTTCTCTGCTTATGCTTTCCTTTCCTCCCGCGTACCGTCGTTTGGAGTTCAGTATGCAGGTTTGTCGGTTCTCAATCACGTTTCTGTTATAAAATAGTCGGTAAATGAGTTTTTTTTCATCACCGTGTGCGTTACAATTTAACAATTCTCAAGTAGATGCTGCTAAATCTTATTGTAACTGCCGTTGAAATTCGGCATCCACTGCTAGAGCAAGGTGGGAAAATATGTTTTGAATTCATTATTGTTTCTCGACACGTAGGCAACTATGGTGTTTCCGTTCGGTGCATCATTATAGATTTAATTCTACCTATAAAAGATTAAACGTCGATTGAGTAAATATAAACATATTTTGAGTCACGTCAAAATTACCCTGTGTGGGATTTTATGACAACCTAAAGTAGGATTGTTTTTATTTTCAAAAATAAAAAAATTTGTTGAAAAAAAATTATAAAATTTCTAATTTATCGTGAAGAGACGAACGAACAGCAGGATCGACAAATTGTTTCCATAGAATAATGGATTAATAGAGTTTTGAATTACGTTAATTCGCATGTATTATAGAAATTGTTGTTATGTATCGATGATCAATTGATACTTTTATCAGTCCTGTTATAAAATAAAAATCTATGAATGTAATATTTATTCCTGTATATACAATTTTGTAGATAATTGATTGTTATATATATAAATATACATAGACACATGTAAAAGGCAGTATTCTAGGTTTTGTGCCTTTATCAGTAGATTAGTTTCTATTTCAAGAACTCACTACTTCTAAAAAATGAAACCACATTTTCTTCTATATGCATGCCCTAATGAAAGCTTCCAGATTGTAAATCCGTGAACAATATCCATGTTGATCAACTTCTGTGTATATTAATACTGTTTTCAAACTACTTTTTTGATCTCCCAATAACAATTTTACCGATGATTATAAAAAGAAGTGTAATAAGAAATCATTATCAGCTTCAGAGTGTTTAATTTTTTCATCGCAAGGATTTCAAATATCCATCTAGTGGTTCAACTAGATCATCAACAAAAGCACGAAGAGATGAAGGATATGGAAAATACCTCAACGGCTTATGAATGGAGAAACAATAGAACTTTAAAAATAAGAAAGAGTAGATATTCCGTTTCGTTATACACATTGTAGATAATACTCAGCCTCTTGTTCTGTTGTACAAATATTTAAAACTTCGTACTAGCAAACGAACCCTACAACCAACCTCGTTATTGTGTTGTCCGTAATATCATCTGATTTATCTCAAGATTACATATTTCAAAGTACGAGTCAAAACTGGTTTGAGTTATTTCCATTTGTCTACTCCTTTTCACATTTCACTCCTAATTTTTTCCAGGATTTCTATAGAATTGAAATGATCTGATTGTTCTTTCCCCAAATGGAAGTTTGAAAGTGTAAATATTTCCTTGTTACACCTTCTGTAATGTAAAATTGTTATAGCGCATCTTCATATAGATCATCATGCGTATCAGGATTTTGTCGTTTAAAAATTATTCCAAAAAACTCAAGGTTGAAGTTAAAATGAAAAAAAAATAGAAATGACGTATTTTCAATGAAGTATATTTTTACTATATGATATAGAAATTAAGTAGATTTTTAGTTAAAGATATGTTATCCAACTCGTAATATAATTCAATAATTTTTAAATGGCATAATCCTAGTTGTTATATATATACATAGTAGTTTGTATTACAATTGTTATTGTATAGTCCGAACAATTAAACAAAATGCGCCAAAATTTAGTTGCCGTTTGTTGTGAACCTTCAGCCTCCATATTGAAATTTGATGCCTTACTCGAAGGTTGAGTAGTGTTCTGACTCCAGGGGAATTTTACTCAGGGCAAAGTCTTTCCTCCGCTCTCTAGCCTATTTTGTTACCACATGAGTTTACTTGCTAGACATATTGATTCAAATCGGTTGGGACAGTTAAGGGGGTCTCAGTCGGTCGCCGTTCGTTCCTCGTTCCGGGTCAGTATTTCCCTAAATTGCAAGAGCTCAAACTTAAAAAGTTGTACTTAAATTGAAATGTTCAAGGACGCCCAAGTCTTACTGTGAGACGTCCTAAAAAGGGCATGGATTACGAAAATACATTCGATTAGCTACACGAATGTGAAGAGATAATCAATTTGAAGATATGCGGCTCTATGAAGCCTCTCATAGTTATTTGACCCCCAATATTCATCCATATGCTCTCCAACATGCATAGGCACTGTTTTAAAGGTGTTAGGAGTCTACATTCATGTTCTACTCGTCTCTACGAACTTATGTAATATGATTTTAGGAAAAACTTCAGGAATCATTTAAGAAATTTTTCCAAAACTGGTTTCAGTGAGAAAAAGGGGAAAAAATCAAAATTCTGCCTACTGGGTGTGGCACATAGCTTCCTAGTATTCATAACCTGATTGTATGGATCCATCCATAATTAGGTATACCTTGCACTACCCTCAAAGGGAACCATCTACTTCCCAATCTGAACAATCCCTAAAAATGGCTTCAAATTCGGATGAAAAAATGTAGAAGTTATGGCTGTCACAAGGATTTTAGGTTTGCGCATGCGCAGAAGTCGCTGCATTGATCCGGGGTGACAACTTTCATAGGGGACCTTCTTCACGCCAATCCGCAATATCCCTGAAAATTTCATCGAAATCGGACAATAACTTCGTATAGTTTTGCCCATTACAAGGACACACTGACAGGCAGGCACGGGACTAACTTGAATTGTTCAGAAAAGCCTAGCACGTAAAAACCTAGGAGTAGAAATTTTGATTTTGAACTTTTTTTATTTTTCAACCTTGAAAAATTAAAACGATGCTTCTGCTACCTTGGTAGACTCGGAAGCAAAACGTTCATGCTAAAAATTTTGAGTCCATTGCAATTTTTTTTTTTTTTTATTCGCTAAAACGTAATTTTTAGAGGTAATTTTCATTTTCGACATCGTATTATTTGGTTTATTTTATTTTTTATTTATTTTTAATCTTATACAGGCAATTTTCATGAGAAATATTTCTTGCAAGAAAACTTCTATCTGAGGGGTGAGCTAGACCTAGATTCACACCAAAAATGCAACATCTTCGGATTGATGCAGATCGCGTTTGCAGATCCTCCCTCAATCTGGGTAGAGTAAATGGTGCTTCAGAGAACGAGGGTGGTGGTACCACAGAGAACTTGCGTCGAGACATCAGGTTCCAGTAACTCTGGCACATACAAACCCACGTAAGTACTTTTCTGTGAATAATTATATAACTCTCCTCAAATACGGGATGGCAAGGCTTAAAATTGGGAAATAAATTAATCAAACACATTGGTTGATTACCTAGTAAGTAAATTACTTTTGTCTAAAACATGAAGAAATTTGAACAAATGTCGATCAGGCTCATTTTAAATTATGGTGTTAGAAGAAAAAGGTTTTCTGCCGTGTACAATGAACACTTTTGGTGTATACCTTAACCGTGCTATGTCACGGCCCGCCACAGATAACAGTGCGCGTCATCATTTTGTGAGTGCGATCGAATTTAATACATGCTTCCAGCTTACGTATTTCATTCAATCAATAATATTTCCCTGTAAATACATAATAACTTTCTAACTTTTATGAGGGTTGAATGAACAACTCACATGAACGCGAGATCGCGTCGCGAGATGGAATGAATGGGGCGTGGACAATCATGACACAATCCCTCCCTCTGCCGAGCAAACTCTGAATACTCTCCTACTTCCATGAATCTTCTCCATTCCGTAGACCCGTGTTCCATGTCGTTCATTGAGTGTTGCCCAAAGTAGACTGTCAAGAACACTAACAGAGTTCACGACCGAGTCCGTCGCCCGAGTTGAGGCCGCTAGGTGAGCCACG
This sequence comes from Apolygus lucorum, assembly GCA_009739505.2. Taxonomy (NCBI): domain Eukaryota; kingdom Metazoa; phylum Arthropoda; class Insecta; order Hemiptera; family Miridae; genus Apolygus; species Apolygus lucorum. Next base: position 28,522,499 of record CM019167.2, read on the forward strand.
AGGCTGTCTGAGGCCTCCAGTCGGACAAAGTTAGCTCGATTGCAGTGATCTCAACTTCCTTTTGCAAATTCCACGACAGATGCCTTTTGCCAGGTGTGGTCAGACGTTCGTCGGGTCTCCGACCAACACAAGTGGGGATGGATTTCCTCATGGAAATACGGCAGATCAAAATGAAATTCGAACAGAAACCTGGTACAGGAACGTTTTCAATTGCGCTAAATTTGAATTAGACTTCAGTAAGATGAAATTCTGATTTATGCAACTACACCATCAATAAATTTTGTTAAAAATTCCCACACATAAAAGTGAAAAAAAACTCACACATGCAGCAAGAGCGAATACTTAAGTGAATTTTCAAAGAAATATTTTAATAAATTTTCCGATAAATTTGAGAATTTATAGTAACTTTTGAAAAATTGTTAAGTTGGGATAAATATACAACATTCTACGTTAAGTTACTGAAAAATCAGTTTTTCATACATTTTTGTTTTGAAATTCAATTTAATAGGTATTTACATGGGTGGAACAACGATGTTGTGATCAGCTACCTCTCCCCATTTTGGTTTATTATTTTCAATAATGAACCTTTGGAATCGACCAAGAAAAAAAAATTACGCCGTACGCGGCACTTTTGCCACTTAGCATTGACCGATTTTGATGAAATTTAGTATGTAGGCTCCATTTGGGGTCTAGTTGTGTGATAGTTGGTGATTTTGATTTTTTTTTTTAATTTTGTTTTGATTTTTTTTGATTTTTTTTCCCCCTTCATATTGGATGGTTGGTGATTTTGTAGACGATTGATCTATATAGAAAAATAATAAACCATTGTGTAATAATTTGCAGCGTTTTTCTTTCCGAGTCTACCAAGGTAGCGGAAGCTTTGTTTTCACTTTTCAGGTTGAAGAAAAAAGTTCTACAAAATCGAAATTTCCAATCGTGTTTTACATTTCAGACCTTTCTGAACAATTTTGGTTCCGTGTCTGTCTGTCTGTGTGTCCGTCATGAATTCCTTGTAACCGACATAACTATACGAAGTTATTGTCCGATTTCGATGAAATTTTCAGGGATTGTGTGGATTGGCGTGTAGACGGTTCCCTATGAAAATCATCACCCCCGGACTGATAGTAGCCATTGCGCATGCGCAAACGTGAATTCCTTGTAACAGCCATAACTTCTACATTTTCCATCCGATTTCGATGAAATTTTCAGGGATTGTGTGGATTAGGCTACAGATGGTCCCCAATGAAAATCAAGGCCTTAAAATTGACAGTAACCGCTGTGCATGCGCAAACGTAAAGTCCTTGTAACAGCCATTACTTCTACATTTTCCATCCGATTTCGATGCTAATCTGGACAATCCTAGAAAATGTCATCAAATTCGGACGAAAAATGTAAATGTTATGGCTGTTACAAGGATTTTACGTATGCGCATGCGCAGAGGCTTCTATAAATTTTAAGGCCTTGATTTTCATTGGGGACCATCTACAACCTAATCCACGTAATCCCTAAAAATGTCATTGAAATCGGGTAGAGAATGTGGAAGTTATGGCTGTTACAAAGAATTCACGTTTGCGCATGCGCAGTGGCTACTATCAGTCCGAAGGTGGTGATTTTCATAGGGGACCATCTAAATACTAATATGTAACATCCCCGAAAATGTCATTGAAATCGGATGGAAAATGTAGAAGTTATGGCCGTTACAAGGAATTCAGGTTTGCGCATGCGCAGTAGCTATTATCAGTCCGGGGGTGATGATCTTCATTGGGAACTATCTACAACCTAATCTACATAATCCCTGAAAATTTCATCAATATCGGATAGAAAATGTGGAAGTTATGGCTGTTACAAGGAATTCACGTTTGCGCATGCGCAATGGCTACTATCAGTCCGGGGGTGATGATTTTCATAGGGGACCGTCTACACACCAACCCGCACAATCCCTGAAAATTTCATCGAAATCGGACAATAACTTCGTATAGTTATGCGCGTTACAAGGAATTCATGACAGACACACAGACAGACAGACAGGGAACCAAAATTGTTCAGAAAGGTCTAAAACGCAAAACGCGAGTGAAAATTTTGATTTTGGAGAACTTTTTTTTTCGTCCTTGAAAAGCGAAAACAAAGCTTCCGCTACCATGGTAGACTCGGAAGCAAAAATTGAAGTAGTTGATGTTAGTTTATTACAAAAAATTAAAGAAAGCCGCCTGATTTGCAACAAACCCAACTCGATCCTAAATACTTTTTGTATTTAGTAATGAATAAAAAATGGCAATGCGTGGTAGGCATAATGGTAACTTTCATTTAACAAATAATGAAATACCTCCTGACTTGTGTGTTTTTCGTCTTCCTGTAAAATGTCTGAGATGGAATAAGCTGGTTTTGATACTTACGTCTTCATTAGAATCAGTTAATTCGGATGAAAACCCGAAATATCTCGATTTCGTAGTTTTGAAGAGCTAAGGGGGTTCCGTTGGCCCCCGATAGTGCCGCGCAGCCTAGCGGGTGAAAGTTTCCCTGCGGTCCGGTCGAGCTTCTCCATGCTGGCTGCTTGTACGGGATTTTAGTCTCTACAGTATCCATGCAGTGGGTGGTCGCTACTAGCGCTACTCGGAGTCTGAGAGCAACTCCATTCATCCCCTCTACTACTTAGATGTTTACGTTTGTGTATTGGTTTTCTCTTCACTCCTCAACTCCCAAGTTCTCCATTTGTGGTTGTTTTCCGTGATTTTTATTTGATTTTCCCGCAAAGTTCCCTTTGAGCTGTCTTTTTTCCTTTCCTCTTACTCATACAGTCCGCGATTAGTAATGTCCCGACATCGGAAATAGTCGCCTGCCGCCCTTCGATTCTCAAGATCCGTTCGCAATCCCGAGTTGTTTGTGTATATTTGAATTTGTGATGGATGAGGATGATGTTCGCAGCGGCATCGGATCCAAGTCTCCTATCAAACGGCTCGGCTCTACGAGAAAGCTCTTGTTATTCAACAGTAAGTAAAATTGTTATCCAACATAAACATCCCAATAATCGCCCAATTCCTCCGCAACGAACTCCATATTGTAACTTGAAACTGATTGTTTTCTCTAACCACTTTCTCGATCTTCCGATTCCGCCCATGTTCTTGTTTTCTGTCGATGTTCACGTCGTGATCTAATCATGACATTTGTCGTCCGGTATGGACACCTCGACGTAGAATCGCATGAGATGATTTATCAGTGCGGAGATGGAAGGGTTCCCACTGAATAACTGTTATTGTATCCGGTTCACTTCTCTACATTAGATTGCATGAGAAATGTTTTTATAATGCACATTGTTAGGCCTTCTGCTTATCGCCCGTGTTCATCCCTAGGTGTTGTTTGAGTGAAATTTATTTTTCGGGCTCCTCAACGAAAAATTTTCAGTTTTAATCTTTATCGAGTGTTCTACGAGATTAGGTACTTTCAATAGCGTTCATATACCTAGGTACCCAGAATTATCATGTATGTTGTTTATCTCAGCACTTGTGAACTGCTTTCGAACCCGATGAATTTCTTGTAAATATTTTGTCACTCATGAGCTCCCGTACGTTGCACAGGTACACGCAAGGTATGTACGAACTTGTAATGAATTACATCGATGCAGTCAACATCTTTGGTAGATGTCAAACTGTTATGCCTCTGATGTTTGCGAGAAATTTAAATTTGACAGGCACCTAGGTGGGTACCTATTACGACACTAAACAAGAACATCGTAAGATTGGTGTTACAAAATCGAAAATTTATGAATGCATGTGTTATTATGTGATTATGTCCTCACGTATGTACCTGAGTGGTAGGAGCTATGAAAAAGTCTCTCAAGAGGGTGTGGCACATAGGTTCCTCATATCCGTAACCCGATTATATAAATCGACAGTGAACTTGCAAAACCATGTAAGTCCGATTTTTTTCGAAAATAAGGTTATTAGCTATTTGAATAGAATGAGACCCCCTCGATCCATCAAACGGAGCCAAACTGGCAAAACGACGTTTCCTGTAAAATTTCTGGAAAACGACTTACATGGTTTTGCAAGTTCACTGTCGAAATGATCCGATGCATAGTAACTACTCAAAGTTGTCAAGTACCTATCACTACCCTCCAAATTTGATGATCATAGGATGACATTTTCAGGGAACAATCCACACATCCATTGACAATCCGATTGAAATCGAATGGAAAATATACAGGGTGTATCAAATAATCTGGTCAGTTCTTGAGGGGAGTATTCTACAACTAATTTGCAACAAAAATCGTCCTGTAACAGCAATGTTTACTCAACTTAAAATCCAGCTTTTTTCACATTTAAGATTTTGTTCGTGTATTCGAGCTTTTATCAAATGACGGTAACTACTCAGTAAGTTTGAATCCGATGATACCGTGGAGAAGAGCGTTTAATTTCCTTTTCCCCTGATTCAAACCAAATTTTTTTAATGGGATTTATTTGGTCAAAAAACTGCTTGAACATTAAATTTCCACAAGTACGTACAATTCCAATGTTTAAACCGGCTGTAAGTGGATTGGATCCAATGGATTTTTCAATTTTTTAGAATCGAATTTAGGGGAGAAATTTGTGTTTGGACACGGAAAAATGTGAATTGCCATCCCGCAAAATCCCTGAAATCAGAATGTAACTTCGTACAGTTTTTCCCGTTATGAGGATTTGCAAACACAGGCAGACAGACTCGAAACCAAAATTGTTCAGGAAGGTCTCGAGTCAGCACGCGAGTGAAAATTTTGATTTTAGTAGACATTTTTTTTCAACCTTGAAAAGTGAAAACAATGATTCAGCTGCCTTGGTGGACAAAATTATCTTGGGAAAAGTAATGTTTCCAGTCATACCCATGAAGTGTGGTATGCAGTACCAAGTACCTACTAGTTCTTGAAGTTGCTTCCAATTTTCCGTACTACATACCTACTTATATCTAGTTGGAGAATCCGTAGTAACTAGAGCTGTAGACTCACTTGCTGGTTACGACGGATTCAATTGGGTAAATAATCAACTGCTCTCTGGTAAAAAAAAAACTTGATCATTGTTTCTTCTGTACACAATCGTACAGCCTACATACAGTGTTACGATTGAAAGAAAGCGGCTGGCTTGGTCAGGTGTCCATGTGTATTAAAGTCCCAAAAACGTCGTCCTTCTTCTTCGTATACGAGGCTTAATCATGTGTGAAGCTCGAAAAACTTCCCCCTCGACATTCTAAAATACTTTATAAACTTTTGCTCGTCTCTTAGCAAATCTTGGAACAGGTGATTGTGCTCCCCCAGGTCCATCCTCTTTATTGGATGGACCTAAACTCTTCTCCTTTTCCCACCGATTTGGTCCTCTTCTTCTGCTTCCAAAGCTGGAACTAAAATGAACATTTCTTCTTCGTCGTCCGATGAGGACATAATATCTATGCCCCACATTTTCCTGAGAAGGCACCTTCTCAGGCGTGGCGAAACGGCGGGTCAAAAAATTTTATCCGCTCCAGTGGACGGAGCTCAGGAATTTCGCGTCGCGCCGCGCTGTCGACCTAGTGGACGGCCAGCTTCACTCGCGCCAGGGAAAAATGAGACCGAGGGTATTGACTACCGACCAATGACGAAGTGGAAGGTGTGTTTATTACAGACCATACGTGGTCGGCCAGGGTTTCGGGATTGACTTCCAGGCAGTGGTTCCCAATTATACTGCCCTCCTTAGTAAAAACGTCCTATGTCCATTTTTCAAGTTTCGAGAAAATCGCGTTTTAGTTTCGGCTTCTGCGCCACCCAAACCATTGAAGCTTGAGATTTCGTTTTAGTCAGCCTGAGGTGATGGTCAAGAAACGAAATTTCAAGCTTCAATGGTTTGGGTGGCGCAGAAGCAGAAACTAAAACGCGATTTTCTTGAAACTTGAAAAATGGACATAGGACGTTTTTACTAAGGAGGGCAGTATATACAGGATATTGAATGGAGATGAATTGAGATGGACCACACTTCAAGGGACAGCTCTGCAACTAATTTTCAACAAAAATGCCTCTTAACAATTAACATAACTCCCTTATTTCTCATGCAAATTCAAACCTGATTACAACGTTGAAAAACAGCGGTACCTAATTTGTTACTTATATCCGATACCTACGGACATACATATCGAGAGGGATTGTCGGTCGGCCGACGATGCGAATTCGCTATTGAATATAATAAACCAAATTAGGGCTTCCAATTATTACACAATCAACGAGGAATCAGACATGGAGTGTCCTCCACTAGCTCACAGGGAGTGCCATAATGACAACGAAAGACAGGGTTCCAGTAAAATTAATCGTGAAATTCGTAGGATTAGTTCGAAAAGTTGTGAGTGGAATTTTTCCTCGATTTAGGGATCTTCTTCTCCTTCAGAGGTCACAGTTTTCGCCTAAAGAAAAAGAACAAACTAGCCATTCCGCGGGATCGGAACGTGTAAAAGACTGCAATTCATCAATTTAGAGACAAATTTTGAATGATTTAAATCATTTAAAAACGCTCATCGAGCTATCACCATTCCTATTCAATCATTAAAAATTCACTCTATCCCCAAAAATCGTCTAAATTTAATTTTTTATTGGTCCATTAGAAGTGACGGGAACCGAATTTTTTCCTCCGCCGTCCCTCGGCTTTGGTTGCGTCGTTTTAATTATTAAAAGGGCCCCCCTTATTAATATGAGACGCCACACTTCCCTTCATCTTGTCCAATTGCGGAGTCTTTTGTCACTTGAAGCTCATCCCGGCAATTAAACGCTGTTTCGTCTTGAGACGGTTGTCTCTCTTATTTCAGACCTCAATTGCAATCTCCTCTGGGTCACAATTGTTCTTGTTTCTTCGCATTCCTAACCACATCTACTCGACGCTCTTGTATGTGAGAACACGTAGATAGCCCATGAATGAAACACTTATAATATTGCACATAATTGTTTCCTTTCCCTAAAACGTACTCTTCTAGAAAACAATTTTCAAGATACGTTAATGTTGAATTCGGTAGTTGCATGGTAGTCGCTTGAATCCGTGTGGGTTATACGGGGTGTCTCACGAGTTGTCCCCCCCCCCCCCCCCCCAAATAGTCCAGATAGAGGAAACTTTTGAATCTTCATGAGACCCCTCATTTTTTATTGCAGATTGGGATTTCACGCAAAATTTCATGAATTTTTAGACCCCTCAACCAATTTTGGTTTATTATTCGACCAAGAAACGAATTTTTAGCCCCCCCCCCCCCTCTCAAGTTGGTTTACGTTTCAAGGTACGTAGAAACCGAAAATCGAATAAAAACACGGCAAATTATTACACAAAGGTTTATTATTTCTATATATAGATCACTCGTCTGCAAAGAACACGGCTTTGCCATTGTTACCACCAGCCAACACGAAGAAAAACATCGATCGCATTTCGGTCAGCTGAAATTTGAACGGCGATTAGGCCTCATATGCGATTCACATTCGTGTTTCTGATTTATCGTACGTCCAACCCTTAAATTCTCGTAGGGAGCGAACGGTTTGTCCTACAGGGCTCTGCGTCGTCTCAAAAAATTCGAAAAATTCAATACTATCTTGAATTGAAGGAAAAACAATACCTTTATATCAACATTGTTTGAGCTAATCAAAATTTCAAACCTTATTTTTCAACCCTTAGAAGTGACCTACATCAACCAAAATCTTCTGGACACAACTAGACCCCAAATGGAGTCTACATACCAAATTTCATCAAAATCGGTCAATGCTAAGTGAGGAATTGCCGCGTAAGGCCAAATTATTATTCGATTTTTGGATTCTACGTACCTTGAAACGTAAACCAACAAATTTTGAGGGGGGTTTAAAAAAATTTTCTTGATCGATTCCAATGGTTCATTATTGAAAATAATAAACCTTAATTGGCCGTCCGTACGCCGTACGCAGCATTTTCCTCAGTGAGCATTAACCGATTTTGATGAAATTTGGTATGTAGGCTCCATTTGGGAAGAATTTGGTTGATGTAGGTCACTTCTAAGGGTTGAAAAATAAGGTTTGAAATTTTGAAAACGCCTTAGCTCAAACAATGTTGATATAAAGGTATTGTTTTTCCTTCAATTCAAGATAGTATTGAATTTTTTGAGACGACGCAGAGCCCTGTAGGACAAACCGTTCGCTCCCTACGAGAATTTAAGGGTTGGACGTACGATAAATCAGAAACACGAGTGTGAATCGCAAAAGAGGCCTAATCTCCGTTCAAATGTTAGCTGAACGAAATGCGATCGATGTTTTTCTTCATGTTGGTTTGTGGTAACAATGGCAAGCCGTGTTCTTTGCAGTAGAGTGATCTATATAGAAACGTAATAAACCATTGTGTAATAATTTGCAGCGTTTTTTTGGTTGCGCACAACCCGTCCAGTGAGCGCTCAAATATGCGCAACCCCTGGATTGTGCCAATATTGAGATGAAGGTAGACCCCAAGTGCGATACATGTTTTTTCATTAATTTTCGACGCTGAATCACGTGGTGGTATCCATTTTCGGATTTTACCGGAATTTTTTTCAAACGGCGGCCGGAAAGTAGTCTGAAACGTAAAACGCGAGTGGAATTTCGATTTTGGAAAACTTTCTTTTTTTTCAACAAAGCTTCCGCTACCTTGGTAGACTCTGAAGCAAAAGCCTCTCATTTTCTTCGAATGGCGCTCATTATTTTCAATTAAGGCTGATTTCACTATTTTATTACATTCAGAACGAGGAGACGATTCTAGCGGTAGCAAAACGTAGATTTCTGAAAAATTTGAGTTACTGCTTTCTCTATTGGATGGCAGTAATCAAGCTTCATAAAGCGTCATAAACTGTTTGCATTGCAGTTCCAGGTCTGACCATTTTGTGGCATGTGCCACTAACACACGTAGGCATCGCGAAAGTATAATGGTGGGGTAGTTTCCGATTCCTTACTGCATATTATTTTGGTTAGTTTTCGTTATCCCTTATTCTTTAGTATGGGAAACACGGGGTTGGTGAAATTCTCCTGATTAACTTAGGAAAAATGTATCTCGTTATAGCAGAACTGCAGATGGGTGGATAACAATAATAGCATCACTATCACAAAATCGCTGGCTCGCAAGAAAAGTGACTCAACTCAAAGAATTTCATTTTTTTTATTTCACAAATTCGATTAGTTTAGTCATGTCTGGCTACAGGAAGAGTGACACATTTTCATGATTTTTTCGAGATGCGTCTTTTTGTCTGCAGGCCAGCGAAATAGTAAACAAAGTATTCATGATAAGGTGTCGAGTGATTTTGAGGATTCTAATTAGAAAAGTCATTTTCTGCGTGATATGATCTTACCTTGCCGATAACCGTACGAATTAATACTATTACTAATTTGTATTAAATTTACCTTTCATTTCAGACATAAGATTGCAGCTGACGGAGCAGCTGAGATGTCTCGACAACCGCATGGAAAGTCAGGTGGCGATTGTCAACGAGCTCCAAGAATTTTTTCGGAGGAGAGCGGAAGTTGAATTGGATTACAGCAAGAGCCTTGATAAACTTGTCAAGAGCCTTCAGCTACGGCACAAAGAACACAAACAAAAGTAATTACGGTTTGACTTTAATCATTGTATTAAAATCCGTTGGTCATGGCTGTTCTTACCGCTCCATGGCTCCTCAGAAAGAAACTTCTGCTAGAGTCACTTTTCAATATATGTACGTGTATCATGTCGAAAGTACTTCAGTTTTACTCCATGCTCTTCGGGTAATCTTCCCAGGTACTCCCGCTACTCTCTAAAAATTCCAGTAATTCTCTAATACAAATCGTTTCCCGCAGATTGGGCCTAGGTTTTTTTTAATTTCCTTTATTGGCCTCACACTTACGTTTGTATCCTATATTAACGATAGATAGACGTAAGACCGGTGAACAAACGTAGGTAAGATTTTATTAAATACCGAACTGACAGAATTTTAGATTGTCACCAAGTAACTCAGAACAAATTCAAATTTGAGATGTTAAAAACACGTCAGCTAACATCAGCTGATGTTTAGCACCTGGCCACTGTAGTCGGCCAACCCCCCCCCCCCCAGGGTCAACGAAACCGAACTGGAAATTGCACTCGGCGACCGCTCTTGGTCTTCGCAGTTGGTGCCAGATCTGAGTCAGAAAGGTCTGGGGGCTGAGGTGGTAAGTCCGTGGATGGGAGGCTGACTGGCGTAGTCGTTATCTGGGATGGTAGACTCCCTGGAGGGTGGTCGAAATGGCTTGGGTTCAGCAGGAACGCTGGTTTTAGTCTGTCCACCGAGATAGTTTGTTCTCCCCTGGGAGTCAGGACCTTGAAAACCTTATCTGTACGGGCAATCACCAGGAATGGACCATCGTACGTAGGCTGGAGAGGCTTTTTGACTGCATCTCGGCGGATAAAAACGTGGGTCGAGGTAGGCAGATCCCGGTGGACGTACGAAGCTTGTGGCGTCTTATGATGGAAAGGGACTGGGCGAAGGCGGCGAACATGCTCTCGGAGTTTGGCAATCAGATTGTGGGAGTCGGATTGGTTACCATCCTCTTCAAAGAGGTCCACTGGAAGTCGGATAGGCTCGCCATAAAGCAGTTCAGCTGGAGTGACTCCAAGGTCAGGGATGATGTAGAAGCTCAAACCTAAGAGGACTGTGGGTAGTTGTGGTACCCAATCTTCAGTCAGTTGAGCTCTCAATGCTGATTTCAAACTTCGGTGCCATCTCTCGATTGCTCCGTTGGTGGCTGGATGGTATGCAGTCGTGCGTATGTGATCCGCCCCAAGGAGTGCTGCAAGACAACGAAAAAGCTGGAAGTCAAACTGCTTCCCACGATCTGTCGTTATTCGATGAGGAACTCCAAATCGGGGTATCCATGTAGACATCAAGGCAGTGGCCACTGTTTCAGCCGTGATATCAGATAGTGGAACGGGTGCTGGAAACCATGATAATCTGCGCTAAAAATTCTCAAAAATAGAAACAAAAGCCAACCTATATCCATTTATAAATAATCCTATAGCCAACCATTTATAAATTGTCAATAGTTCAAACTCAGTCGAAAACAGTTTTAGTGCGCATTTAGCAGTCTAAAAAAATAATCAAATTATGCAGTTTTGAACATGTCGGTGCGTGATACCCTCATAAAAGTATATGTCTGAACACATCGGTATCTGATACCCCTCAAATTGATATTATTTAACTCATTGGTATCACATACCGATAAGGTGTTGGGAAACTTGACTTACTCGGAAATGGAGCATCCCCCAGAATGGCACTTATTGCCCAACATCTGTTCTGGGCCCAAATGAACACGTCATGTGTATCTACGGCGCTTAACACTTTCCACGCGGGTCCCAAAACAGCGATATCATCACCAACGCGGATCCCAAACGGGGTAGTCTTGCTGACAGCACAGGTACGCGCTTTTTCGCTGCTCTACTGCCATCTGTTTCTTCTTAGTTGAACCTGTTGGTAGTTTTTTTCAACAGGATTTCTCCATGTGATTCCGTTTAGTAATACCCGTTCTCCACTAGGTTGCATTTCGTTTCCGGGTAGCATGATTGCAATGGTTGCAATTTCGCCCAAAATTAGTAGTTCATACAACGTATAGAAAGCGCTCAAAACGTCAGCCGCTCAGGGGGTGGGATTTTCTTTGCCTACCAGTAGGCCATCCGCGCTGGCGAGAGAATTACTTTTGCCTGCTGGTAGGCAATCCTCGTGGAACGTGTTAAAAAATAGAACCTGTGATACCAATGTGTCGTCGTAAGGGTAAAGTAAACAACCATGTCAGGTTCAATTTTCGACTGCCATTCCTGGCATCGCGGATGTCATCAACTGTCTTCCTAAAGATCAGAATTTGTTCTGATGATGTCGCTCATGGCTTCCCATTGCCTCACCGCCCTGGGTTGGGACGAGGGGGACGATGAGAGCCCCGGTCGCATAAAAACTAACGCTGCCGGCAATGAGACTTGAACCCACGACCCCCGCAAAAGGCGGTCCAAATTCCACCGCCCAACAACACTCGTCTCGCCGACCCTAGCTACAACGGACCCCCTCGTCGTAACAGTTAAGAACACAAACTGGAAAGAAAAAAATCCTTCGCATCACAAATAACCACACTGTAGAACATTGTCTTGAAAAAAAAAAACAATGACTGAATCTATGTGTAATCTTTCTCTACCTGCTCTCATGTACTGTGTTATTATTTCTTGATTACTTATGTTTATCATACATTTTGCAGGCGTGAACAGTGGTCACTGTTCTCAAGTTATTCCTGTTGGCAGCATCTTGTCGAACAAACGAGAACGCTGAGTAAAGATCATGCTGCGCTGAGTGAGATCTATTCCGTTCATTTGGTTTCCAAACTTTCTCAAGTTATTGAAGATATTCAACGAATTTACAAACGAGTAAGACTCTATTTCAGAATTTAGAATCTTTATTCCCTTTAGTTGTTATACTACCATATTACAATCTTATTTTTTGTATCATTTCCAGTGTCGTGAAATCGGTTGTGATATGCACGATGAAATATTCAGAGTACTCCACGAACTCCATACTGCTCTCAAAACATATCAAACTTATCAAGCAAACTGCAAACAGGCAGAAACAAAACTTCGTTTGGCTGAAGCCCAGAGACTGAAAATTGAACAAAGCATCCCCAAAGAAAAGTTGGACAAATCCAAGAAGTTCAGAATGATTGAAAAAGATGTTCAAAAGGTACCTTGTGGATTGCCACATTTTTGCGTTTCAAAATTATTTAAGGCTGTATGAGTTGCTAATATTTTATTATTTAAAATGATGTTCTAATATGAGTGATACTATTTAATTTCAGAGGAAAAATAAGTACTTCGATGCAAAACTGAAAGCTTTAAAAGCGCGCAATGAATATGTACTGTGTATTGAAGCCTCCAATGCTACTTTACACAAGTATTACGTTGATGACCTCTCTGATCTGATAGATTGCATGGACCTGGGGTTCCATCATTGCATTTCAAGGGCTCTTTTGATGCATGTTACAAGTGAAGAAGGGAGAGCCAAATCCATCCAAGCGAATATAGACACTCTCAATTCTGTATTATCAGGGCTTGACTCTCGATTGGACAAGCAAAGATTTCTGGAGTATAATCATAACGCATTCATGATTCCAAAGAAATTAGAATTCCAGGGCAATAAAGACGAAGTAAGTACCGCAGCTCCTCCAAGTTCAGACATAACAGCTTACAGGAATGAATTCGCTGTTAATCTGCGAGTGTTTCTATGTTTACATTGCAGGCCGAACCTGAACTCCAGAAGTTACTCTGTGCTGATATGGGTATACGCCTGAAGCAGCTTGAAACCCGCATCGAGACTGTTCGCGCACAAAGTGACGAAGTGTGGAAAACGTTGGAAACAGCAGAAGGCTCCTTATTGCAAATGCTCACGCTGAAGGATTATGACTGCACCAACTACTTCGGGGACAACGCGACACCTGCAAGCAAGCCACCTGAAACTGCTACTTTGAAGTTACGAGCAGATCGACATGAGACTGAAGAGTTCTATTTGACTGTAAGTTCTATTTGAGCTAGTCGTGTTTCCTCTTGTGAAGAAATGCTCATTTATAATGGTACTATATTTCACCCCCCCCCCCCCCAATGTAGCAAAAATGGCAAATAACTTGCTTTTTGGAAATTATCAGTTAATCTCGATAATTTGACTATTTGAAATAAATAACAGCTCGCTGAAGTAGTGAAATAAACACTAGATGGTTGGCTAAGGCCTTGCGATTGAGAATAATCAAGGTCAAACCTGAAGCATGAAGTGGCCTCAGAATGTTTCATTCCAAACAGTTTGTCGAACAATGTAGATATTTAGCAACATGATAAATAATATAGTATAATCTGCAAAAAGTGTGATACAGTTGGTGCAACATGAATTAAAAAAAAAAATAGGTTTGGTAAAACTTCATAGATTGCCGCTTGCTCACTGTACTTACAAAATGTTGTATGTCTGCGTGTCGTAGAGTGAAGGAGATGACCTTCTCGATGCGGTTGATACGTTTTCTTTTACCCCTACTCATCAAAGAGAGAATGTCCCTAGCCCTAACAACCACACTGTCACCTCGGCGGCGTTAGCCCAGACTGGAAGGTGGATTGTAGGGAGATATGCTGGCCCAAGAACCCCGGCGTCCCATACGAGACTGACTGTAAGGAGGCGGGACATTTACCTAGTGAGCCTACTGTAGCGAGAAGAGCTCTGGGCGAGATGGCAGAGGGCAGCGCCTTTTGAGGGGCAAACTGGCGACTCTGATGGAGCTAGCTAGTGATCAAATGGGAAGAAGATCACCCCTGAGTGAGCTTATATACTCTGGGTACTTTCTGTCAGGAGAGATAAGTGGAAGGGTGACGTCATGTTGACGTGTTCCCCCGTACCTCGTCTCTCCCTGTGGGTGTTGATTCACTCAGGGCCGGTTTATCAGTCACATTTTACCCCCTGGTAAAGCAGATTTATCTGACGGCCGTCGGGTAACTCAATCATACACGTTTATCAGTCCCCAGATAGCTGTTACCCATAGTTTAAAGTTACCTGGTCATCCAAGGAGCGGATAAAAAGTTACCAGAGGGTAACTCGATTTACCCAAGGCTTCTTAACCTCAAAGAGTCATTTCTCGTGTTTTTGTTTCACAGAACTTTCGTTTTTGCCAATTGCGTTGTTGATTGCTAGAGAATTATACTACAATCGAAAATGGTTGTGTGGGACTCTTTTTTCAGACAGCAGCGACGAAGGTGTTGTGTGTTTATGGTCGGATTCCTGCAGTGGGAAAGAAGACCCTACATGGTAAGACCGCAGATTGACCATTTGGAGAAGTGGGACGATTGCGATTTTTTGATGAGATTTCGATTGGATAAAAGAAAAAAAACCATGTAGGTGTCTGTCTGTGACTTTTGTGGCGTTAGTAACAGCTCAGCCTGTAAAATGGGGTATTTCAGTCAATTTTTTTTAATTTATATTTTTTTTCAAAAGAGCATGGCTCAAGAATAACGGTAATCGAGTCTGTTTGTCGAGAAAATGTTTTTAAAAAATCAGAGAAGCTAAGGAAAGTTGAAGATTTGAATGGTGTGACGTGGCTAGCCAAAACTCCATAAAAAAAAGTATCCATGCACAGAGAAGAGGTGAAACCCTTGGAGAATCTCTTGGATACTACAAAATACTACTCACACACGCGCGCGGCATAGTGTGTGCATTTATGGCAGCCCTTTTTTTCAAACGTGTGATCTCTTTAATTAATTTTTCTACCCCATGTTATAGTATCATTGGGCTAAAAGTTGGAGTATATTGGTTTTCAAGGGTGCTGAATCCAAATTTGAGGTCAAAAACCTGAATTTCCGACCCACCGAAATACCCCATTGTCAAGCAGGTGTCCCTGGGAATTGCCAGGCTATCCGCCCAATTTATCGAAATGCCAGCAACCGAGGGATGATTAATTCAATCTCGGATGGAATTTTATTTAAAAAACTAAAAGCCAGGTTTCCTGGAGTTATGGACTGCACGCATGTGAAAATTCAGTCGCCAGGAGGGCCACACACCGAAAATTTTCGAAATGGAAAAGGGTATTTCTCTATTAACGTACAAACTATTTCGTCTGCAAATTTGAAAATTCTGGACATAGTGGCATGGTGGGTGGGATCTTGTCATGAACAGACAATTTTCAACAAAAAACAATAGGTACCTACTGCCGTGCCATGAAGGAAATAGGTACCGCGATCGAGAGAGGAAAACACCAAAACAAAGCACACTGCTTCTTCCTCTTCTAAATTCTTCTTTTTTCTGACGCAAAATACGCTGCGAAAACGATTTTTTTATGTGGAGGAAGCTAGATTTTATTGTAAGATTTACACAGCCTTCTTGATAAACTGGGTAAATAATCGATTATTCGGCCTAACAGACAGGTAATTTTACCAGCCAGTTAATAGTTACCTGTGGGTTAATTTCGCACTGATCAACAGCACCTTTATAGTATCCATAATTTATCCTATCGTTAAAGGTAACACGTTGAATGCGGGAAAAAAAACGCGTTGGTCCCCTGTGGTGGAGAAATTTTTTATCGCTGAAACGCTATAGCAGCAATATATATTAAAAATTATATTTTTCCAAAAAGTTTGACATTAAAAACAGTTGAGAATTCTGAGAATATATTCTCGGCGTCAACATGAGGCGGCCAGCGGCAGTGTCAAGTTGCTCCAGTTTGAATGGGAAATCAGCCCTCTGTGAGTGGGTTGGCTTAGGCCGCCCATCCACTGGACACGAATTCTGGCGGCCTTTGCAAGGGAGATAGGTTGATGGTGCATAGAAATAGGTAGGAATCAATCGTGTACGACAATAGTTATTCCATAGTAGACCTAGTTATTCCATACCTGGAAAGAGAACGAGTCTTCTCTTTTTTGGGAGCTCTGTAGAGTTGTCTGGCAAAGATTCAAAACAGAAAAAACCGAGTCAAACACAAAAAAATCGGAGTCGAACCACTGAGTCTTTTTTACGATAACGAACTGAAAGTATGAAACTTATGAGAGGATTGAGCTGATTATTGACACAACCAATAATTAAACAATGTCGATCGACCTTAAAAAGAGTGAATCATTCTGTAAAAATGAATGAAAAATGTGAAAACATAACGAAATTACCGGAGGAGCGCTCAAAGTTAAGGTGTCACTTTGATAACTGCTCAATCACCTTCAACCTCGACTGATTCAGCTCCGGATTGAACCGTTCGACTCATAATATGTTCATCTATCACGAAAAAAAGCTAGAAAAGAGCGGAAACTGAGAACGAAAGAACAGGAGCAGATATTCTTGAACCTGTTTTGCGAGAGGTGTTTGCATGACATAGACGCGGCCAGCCACAGGGACCCCGGGATTTGCGTGACATAGACGCGATCCACGTCCAACGTGTTAACAGAGGGATACAAAAATCTTCGTTAACTTTGGTGACTGATAAACCGACCCTCAGGGGTTTCCGTCGCTTCTTTATTTAAGAACTAAATTGTTTGCAAGATGTGGGTCCTAACAATATTACATATCAAGTTTCTTATGTCTAGTGGCCCATTCCGCTCCTTACTCATGACAAGCAGGTTACCCACAAGCAACTTCTTGTTAGTTTTTAGAAACTCAGTACTTAATGACAGCAATAGCAATGACTGTTATTGCCAAGTTACATTTTGGGTGCAGGAAAATAAAAGAACCTTCATTGAAATTGTTTTCTCTTTTTTGCAGAAGCTGAAGGACTTTTTATTGGGGACATCACGAATAGCGCGGCTGAACGTGAAACACGACTACATGAGGAACAAACTGGCTGAGCTTAGTGCAAATCCACCTGCTGTCATGGCGTCGCTGACTGGAGTTAAACCACCAAGACGCAAATGTATTGGTCGTCTTAACACAACCACTCAACCTAAGTTGTTTGGGGGCTCGTTGGAAGAATACATCGAATCAACGAATCAAGAAATTCCTCTTATAATCAAGAGCTGCATCAGGATCATAAATCTTTACGGTAAGTTGTTGTACTTTCCTGGGCAGGATATCAAAACTGCAGGGAAATTTTGATCATACGGAGTTTATTATTTGAAATTAAAGGAGAGCACATCGCATCATCGAGCGAACTAAAAAGAGAGTGAGAACAAGCGTAGGAAGGGATGTAGAAGTGACAGTAGAGGAGTTGATGGATACCAGAAAGGCAGACGTGTCTGTTTTGCCTTGAGATCTCGCATACAACGGTAGATCAGATTTTCGAATAAATGGAATTTTCGTTGAATTTGCCTTCACTCGTGACTTTTTCTTCAAGTTCCTGAAAGCGATTTTTATGTATTCTTCACTCTCACGGAATTATGTTTGACGAGTTTCAAGATTTGGTTTGCTGTGATTTGATAATAATTTTCTAACTTGAGTCTCGAGATTGCCTTTCTGGGAGCCTTGGTTGGGCATTTTCGACTTCTGTCGGTTCTCCCCGGGGTGGCGGCAGATTCCTCTGAGGAGCCTCCACTGTTTCCAAATGTCTTTCTGCTAAACAGTTCATCATTTCCTTGGCTGAATTTCGATTTTTGATCATGTGCAAAATGCCGTCAGAGAGCCTCTGCGTTATCACATTTCGTGCCTTCAATCATTTTCCTCTATAATTAGGGTTTTTCCTTTTCCTCCATTGTCAAGGGAGCTTCCCTCTACTTCGGGATCTTTCAGGACGGAGATAATCCACATCTGGTCTGAAAACCTGTGCTGGATAAATGTGATGAGCGAGTGAAGTGGCCATGTCAGAATTGTGGAGGGCGTTGGTAGCAATTTTCCACTATGGAAAAATTCCCCAGAGATCCCGATTATGCAGTCCAGGATTAATTTTTTTTTGGACTTGTTTTATTGCATCAAGTTACAACTTATAAGCAACATCCTTCTGATACATAGTTGGTGTACGTTAATAAAACTAAGATACTTCACTTAGTTCTTATAGTCCTGAAATTTGCACTTCATGATGGTCACACTAAGTGGATTAGATCGTGTGGCTTGGTTCTCTTAAGTCTTCTAAGCCTCAAGAGGTGATTCATGGCTTGGCTGCGAATGACCTCATTGACAGATTCTATCTTCAGCTCGTAGTGAACTCTGTCATTTCTAAAGTATCTGTATGCAGCATCGGAGTACATTATTCTGAAAGCGCTGAATTATGCGTCGATTGCTCTGGGCCGTGCACCCCCAGAGTTGTGCACTGTAAGTCCAGACAGGCTTTAGGACTTGCTTGTACAGTATAAGCTTATTGTGGACAGACAATTTTGACCGTCGGCCCATCAGCCAGGATATTTTTCTGAATTTAATCAAAAGCTCAGCTTTTTTCTTCTTAACGTGGGACTTCCACCTTAGTTTGGCATCCAGCGTCATTCCAAGATATTTCGCTTCATTGGCATACGGTATCACCTTGTTATCAAGAAAGGCTAGCACATAGTTGATCCTCTTATTCGTGAAATCAACGTGCACTGACTTAGTCTCATTCATTCTAACTCTCCATCTCACTGTCCAATCATGAATGCGGGAGATACAGAAATTTAGCTTGGTAACTGATTCACTGTTTGTTTCCCCAGTCGCTATAATTGCAGTATCATCCGCAAACGTAGCGAGGGTATTACCTCCTGATCCTGGTAAGTCAGAAGTGTAAAGCAGGTACAGTAGTGGGCCCAGTACGCTGCCTTGCGGCACCCCAGCTTGTATTATTTTTGGCTCTGAAAAAGCACCATCCTGTCTTATACAAAATTACCTGTTGGATATGTAGGACTGCAAGAGTGTTGCGTAGGATTCTGGCAGCATTTTACGAAGCTTGTGAATCAGTCCTTCATGCCAAACTTTATCAAATCCCTGAGTCACATCAAGGAAGATGGCAGAGCAGACCTTCTTCTCTTCTAGCGCTCTCTCAATAATACTTGTAATTCTATGGACTTGGTCTATAGTAGAATGGTGCTTCCTAAACCTAAACTGATGGTTAGGAATTAGGTTGCGTTCTTCTATGATATAGAGCAGTCTCTTTTGGAGGAGTTTTTCGAACAACTTGGACAGAGCTGGCAGGAGTGAGATAGGCCTATAGGATGTCATCTCATTAGCAGGTTTTCCGGGCTTGGGAATCATGATTATCTCTGCGATTTTCCCCTAGCTGAGGTACATGGCATAGCTTGAACGCACTATTTATGATCTTTGTTATTTGTCGAGGATTAATGCGTGAGTTAATAACTCACTCATCAAGCGAACAAAAACGATAGTGAGAACAGGTGTAAGAAGGACTCAGGAAGTGGTAGGTTGATGGTTACAGGATTCGGATGAGCAATTTGGAGATATCTGAATTGGTATTATTCAGCATACCTCATAATGGGGGGTGCGCCAGATTTTTTAAAAATTTGTTATCGAATGTAGACTTCATCTTGAGAACTTTGACACCAGCCGTTCTCTTTTTGGGTGAGTAGATCTTTTTCTATGGTTTTTCAAAGTTTCGAATATTTATGACGTCACGCGCCCACTGTGACTTCATAATCCCGAATCAAAATTTTTCACGAATAAGACAATCATCCCCTTCATTCGTAGTCGCTACTTGAAAAGAATGAGTCATGTCACGATCCACACTTGATTCTCGTAATACCAACTAACGTGCATGAAAGCTGAGTCAGAGGAAGGAAGCGATGATAAGGAAGGTTTAACAGAGGTTTAGCAAAGGGCAGAAATCAATTAACACAAACCTACAGAACGTCAAATCAAAGAAAACGAACGTCAAACCTTCAACCCTTTGATAGCTAACAATGTTTGCGCTTTTCTGTCAGTGCTATTTATGCTTACTTGACGCATTCCTCAGGGATCAAAAAGATTATGGGATCCACCGGTATTCTTTGTCTTGTCTAAATGAGTTATTTCCTTCTAGGAGTGAATTTGGATGCGTTTCCAAAAGTTCTAATAAACATTTGCTCGAGGATAAATTGAAAACGCTCCAAATTATTACACAAAGGTTTATTATTTTTCTATATAGATCACTCGTATGCAAAGAACACGGCTTTGCCATTGTTACCTCCAACCAACATGAAGAAAAACATCGATCGTATTTGAGTCAGCTGAAATTTGAACGGAGATTAGGCCTCTTTTGCGATTCACACTCGTGTTTCTGATTTATCGTAAGTCCAACCCTTAAATTCTCGTAGGGAGCGAACGGTTTGTCATACAGGGCTTCGCATGGTCTCTAAAAAATTTTTAGAATTTAATTCAATACTATCGTAAATTGATGGAAAAACGATACCTTTATATCAAAATTTTTTGAGTTAGGGCGTTTTCAACATTTCAACCCTTAGAAGTGACCTACATCGACCAAAATCTTCGAGGCACAACTAGACCCCAAATGGAGCCTACATACCAAATTTCATCAAAATCGGTCAATGCTAAGTGAGGAAAGTGCTGCGTACGGCGGACGGACGGCCAAATTTTTATTCGATTTTTGGATTTTATGTACCTTGAATCGTAAACCAACAAATTTTGAGGGAGGGTAAAAAAAATTTCTTGATCGATTCCAATGGTTCCTTTATTGAAAATAATAAACCTAAATTATCCTTTCCTGATTATTAAGGTTTCTAATTCTTGGGTTTGAGTGACATGAATTCTTCAAGAGATTCTAGCAGTTGGCACAAACATTTTCTTGGAACGATTGATGTCCGAATGAACAGTCTATTTTGTCATCTCCTTCACATTATATCAATCCATTGTTTTTTGTTGTTTCAGGTTTGCATCATCAGGGTATATTCAGAGTATCCGGTTCTCAAGTTGAAATAAACAATTTCAGAGAATGTTTTGAGAGGGGAGAAGATCCCCTCGCCGACATAACCGATGCATCTGATATGAATTCAGTGGCAGGCGTCCTGAAGTTGTATTTGAGGGAATTAAGAGAGCCGCTCTTCCCAGTGATTTACTTCGAACAACTCATGGAGCTTGCTCGTAAGTATAATTATAAATCATGATTAACAATGCCACTATTTTTGGTCACCATGTATTGCATCGTTCCTACGTGTTTTTTAAATATCATCACTCGAATCTAATTCTATCGTTTCAGAATTGGAATCGAAGCACGATTTCGTCATCAAAATGAAAGATCTTGTCCAGAGTTTACCTCGATCAGTGGTTATCGTCATGCGATATTTATTTGATTTCCTCAACCAGTAAGCAATGTTATTTTATATTTATTTAGTAATGTTTATCGACACTCAATGCACTTGTTGCATATTTTTATATGAAAATTGTTCAGTTACTCAAATGCAAGTTCATATATCAAGTAAATAGGGCAAAGTTAAGTTCTTCATTCTACAATATGCATGTGTATGTTTCTAGTCTTTCTGAGTACAGCGACGAAAACATGATGGATCCCTACAATTTAGCGATTTGCTTTGGACCAACTCTCGTACCTGTACCTGAAGATAAAGACCAAGTCCAGTACCAGAATCAAGTGAATGAACTCATTAAGAATATCATACTGTTTCATGATGATATATTTGCTTCTGATATTGGAGGGGTCCTGTATGAAAAATACATTACCAGAGATGAAGACAAGTAAGTGATGGTCCGCAGCTACCTCAATGATTTTTCATTGATTCTTGTATTCCAAATCAAAATCTTGTATTCAAAAATCAAAATGCTGAATCGTTAGATGTTTCTCTGTACGCCTAGTGTGGGCTGTATATTTTATATGAACCCTTGTTTTTAAAGGGGCTATGTGACATTTTCGGCCATTTTCACTTTTTATTTTATTTTCTGGGTCTCCATACTTGGTTGCACCGATTGCGATTAGAAGGAACCTCGTATCATTGACGCTTCCCATAGAAAAACGCTGCAAATTATTACACAATGGTTTATTATTTTTCTATATAGATCACTCGTCTTCAAAATCACCAACCATCCAATATGAAGAAAAAAAAAAAAAAAAATCAAAAAAAAAAATTAAAAAAAAATCAAAATCACCAATTATCGATTACATTTCGATCAGCTCTAATTTGAACGGAGATTAGGCCTCTTTTGCGATTCACACTCGAGTTTTGATCTCTATATATATATATATTTCAAAATAAACACTTAAATTTTCGTAGGAAGCGAACGGTTTGTCCTACAGAGCTCCGCGTGGTCTCAAAAAATTCTAAAAATTCTATAGAATCTTAAATTGAAGGAAAAACAATACCTTTATATCAAAATTTTTTGAGTTAGGGCGTTTTCAAAATTTCAAAATTGATTTTGGAACCCTTAGAAGTGACCTACCTCAACCAAAAGCTTCGGGGCACAACTAGACCCCAAATGGAGCCTACACACCAAATTTCATCAAAATCGGTCAATGCTAAGTGGCAAAAGTGCCGCGTACGGCGGACGGACGGCCAAATTTTTATTCGATTTTTGGATTCTACGTACCTTGAAACGTAAACCATCAAATTTTGAGGGGGTGTTAAAAATTTTTTTTTCTTGGTCGGTTCCAAAGGTTCATTATTGAAAATAATAAACCAAAAACAGGTTGAAATTTCCGATGTCTTTCGAAAGGGGATATGTGAGCCATCTACACGTCAACCTGCACAATATCTGAATATTGTTGCAAAATGTAGAAGTTACGGCTGTTACAAGGATTTCACGTTTACGCATGCGCATAAGATACTTTCAATTTGGGGGCCATGATTTTCATAGGGGACCATCATCATCACAACTCGCATAGTTCCTGAAAATGTTATCCAAATCAGATGGGAAATATAGAAGCTATGGCCGTGGCAAGGATTTCACGTTTGCTCAAGTGCAGCGGCTACTATCAGTCCGGGGGTAATGATTTTCATAGGGGACATCTACACCCCCACCCGCACAATCCCTGAAAATGTCATCAAAATCGGATGAGCAATGTAGAAGTTATGGCTGTGGGAGGGATTTCATGACAGACAGACAAACACGGAACCAAAATTGTTCAGGAAGGTCTGAAGCGTAAAACGCGAGTGGAAATTTTGATTTTGGTTGAATGGCTTTTAATTTTGAATAAACTGATCATATACATCTTTTATGTTATGACGTTTTATGTACATATTTTCATCAAAACATGTTTCATTAAGTGAATAAAGCTGTTTATTTAAATGATTTTAGTCCTGAAAAATCGATTTTTTTTAAAGGGGGTATGTGAGAGCATTTCAAATTGCAATTTGATACACTTCCCCTTGCTGAAAAAATCTGAAACATTCTGGAGGATTGTAGAGTATTTAACTGTATTGGAATATTTCAAAAAATGGGATGTTTTGATCGTTTTGACGACTTGGGACAGTTTTTTGCGTTTTCCCGAAAGTTTCACAAATGACACATAACCCCTTTAAAAAAACGGGTTCATATGGTTTATGCGAAGTTTGTACATTCGAAGTTGGTACATAATATAAAATATTGCATCCTTGGGATTAACTTATTGCCTATCAACGTTTCCTCATTATAAAACATATGAATGGAAATTTAAGATTAGGAAATACAAGTTTTCACTTTCCGTTAAAACACAAGAATGAACTTCTATTCAACACATGAAGTTGTGCCAGGATACGAAGTTGAGTTTGGAAACAATAAATTTGGAGTATAAATTTTAACACTCCTTGTTTATTTTCAGTGATGTTGGCGATTCACCATCAGAACACGTTCATGAAGATCTAGATTCTGAAGTCTACCCGTCTGAGGATGGTTAGTGATCACTATGCAGTCTTCAATCTTCTTCGATTACACCACTATTTACTGTTCATAAACAGTATCGATTGTACTCTTTGAAGTGACTTTTTTGAACAAATAATTATGTGTTTTGGTTTGTTGATTTGCCGTAGAATGTGATTGCGTTGAAGCTACTGCTCAATATGATTTCACTGCTCGAAATGATCGAGAACTGACGCTGTCTAAAGGAGATTCAGTTCAGTTATACAGTCAAGTAAGCTGTGATTGGTGGCGAGGAGCCGTCTCTGGCAGGCAGGGATTGGTTCCAGACAAGTACATTTCAATCAAGCTGAAGTGAGTAGACGTAATTACTGTTATTTTAGGTTTCGTTTCATGTGCATCTTGAAAACATGCCCTTCTGTTAGTTCTACAGAGTGTCCAAGTTACTACACTCCCTCCACTTTTTTCTCTAATTGTATACGGAAAAAAATTCTGACTGTGTGCACAGAGCACACACGCTCATAGATTGGAAAAGACGTCAATCTAAGCGGGGCTGGTAAAATATAATTCGAATAGCAGGCTGTATAGAAAATCACGGAATTATGAAATATAAGGACTGATGACTCACCAGACGATGCACCGCGGTGTGTTTCCCCAGGCCTGGGGGCGTCTCTCCTGTTCTGGAAGATCCGTTGAAGGAGAAAACCGACAGTGTTTCTCGACTACGTTCACAATCCGTGTATAAATGGTTGAAAATAACGTTTGAATTCAATACTGGGGGGTAACCACTTGAAATTACTTTGAAATAGCGGTCAAAGAGAGGAAAATTATTGATTTTAGACAAATAATTTCGCCTAAACTTTCGGATTAAATTGCGGTAACGCACAAGGAGATTAGTGGGACACGAGAAGACCAGAAGAAGTGAAAGAGGGCTAGGCTACTCAGGTGGGGGAGGATGTGATTCGACCAATAGCGTCGCCAGATAGTAGCACCTTATGGGTATCTACTGCTGTGGCTCGAACACTGACCAACGCTATTCTTCATAATTTTTTGCGTAGAATTCAAAAATGACAAACGTGCGCAAGCATGATCAACTTTGGTTTTTTTTCAAATGGGAACCCCCATTTTTTATTGCAGATTCGGATTCTACGTCAAGTCTTTTGAATATTTTACTTCAACAACTTTTTTTTAAACGCGCGCAACCTGCTCAGCGAGCGCTCAAAGAAGGACCTAGGGGTTGCGCCAAAATTGAGATGAAGGTAGACCTCAAGTGTGGCACATCACTTAGCACTGTTTTTCTACGCTGAATCGCGTGGTGATAGCCCTTTTGGTTTATTACTTTCAATAATGAACCTTTGGAATCGACCAAGAAAAAAAAATTTTAACACCCCCTCAAAATTTGATGGTTTACGTTTCAAGTTACGTAGAATCCAAATATCGAATAAAAATTTGAAAACGCCCTAACTAAAAAAATTTCGATATAAAGGTTTTTTTTTCCTTCAATTTAAGATTCTATAGAATTTTTAGAATTTTTTGAGACCACCCGGAGCTCTGTAGGACAAACCGTTCGCTCACTACGAGAATTTAAAGTTTTGACGTACGATAAATCAGAAACACGAGTGTGAATCGCAAAAGAGGCCTAATCTCCGTTCAAATTAAAGCTGACCGAAATGCGATCGATGGTTGGTGGCTTTGCAGACGAGTGATCTATACAGGGTGTCACCCTTACGGGCGCACCACCGGGCAGGGTTCGATTCTGCTACTAATTTGCAACAAAAAATGTCTCCTAGCAATTTTGTTTTAGAGGCTTCGTTTTCGACTTATTTCACATTTAAGATTTTTTTCGTCTTTTCGACCTTAAATCACTAAAATGGCCATAACTCCCTTAATTGATGGAGTAAATTCAAATTTGATTATATCATTGGAAAGAGCGTCAAATTTCCTTTCTCCCTTATGGGGTTTTAGAAAATTTTAAATGAAACGAACGGGTGTAAAATAAACCAAAAGTAAAAAATTGGTAAAGTTTCGAAAATGTTCACTTTTTTCAAAGTTTATTTCTCGAAACGTCGTGAACGGAAATTTCCATGCTGTAGGCCTAGAAGTTGCATGAGAATCCCAGCTTTCTACGGTGTAGTCATTTTTTAAAAAACACCACTTATTCAGTTAGAAAATGACGTTTTTAGGGCAGAAAACGATCATTTTAGGGTGTAAATCGGCGTTTTTCACCAGAAATGCTTTCCAACTTAATAAATCATTTGACATGAAATTTTACGTACTTTTTGACGCTGAATCACTTTCCGATCTCCTCGACAAACAAATAGTACTTTTCAAGCCCTTTCCGTTGGGCGAAGGGCTCAATCTCGTGGTTCCTTTTATCCAAAATTGTCATTAAGGGAGGTCTGGGTTATTAATGACTCGCACTCCTTCAACTTTGTTGACTTACCTAATTTTTGCCCTCTGTCTTGAAAATATCGTCCCCATCATTTGCGGAAAGCTTTATCTTTTCAATAGATAACAAATTGGGAGTCGAGGACTCAGTTGTACCCTGTTCAACCGAGAAAGGGCTTGAAAAGTACTATTTGTTTGTCGAGGAGATCGGAAAGTGTTACCATTCGATTCAGCGTCAAAAAGTACGTAAAATTGCATGTCAAATGATTTATTAAGTTGGAAAGCATTTCTGGTGAAAAACGCCGATTTACACCCTAAAATGATCGTTTTCTGCCCTAAAAACGTCATTTTCAAACTGAATAAGTGGTGTTTTTAAAAAAATGACTACACCGTAGAAAGCTGGGATTCTCATGCAACTTCTAGGCCTACAGCATGGAAATTTCCGTTCACGACGTTTCGAGAAATAAACTTTGAAAAAAGTGAACATTTTCGAAACTTTACCAATTTTTTACTTTTGGTTTATTTTACACCCGTTCATTTCATTTGAAATTTTCTAAAACCCCATCAGGGAGAAAGGAAATTTGACGCTATTTCCAATGATATAATCAAATTTGAATTTACTCCATCAATTAAGGGAGTTATGGCCATTTTAGTGATGTAAGGTCGAAAACGCGAAAAAAATCTTAAATGTAAAATAAGTCGAAAACGAAGCCTCTAAAACAAAATTGCTAAGAGACATTTTTTGTTGCAAAATAGTAGTAGAATCGAACCCTGCCCGGTGGTTCGCCCGTAAGGGTGACACCCTGTATAGAAAAATAAAAAATAATAAACCATTTTGTAATAATTTGCAGCGTTTTTTGATTTCATTTCATTTTACCGCATTCACAGTCGAAAAGTCTTTTTTTGAAGTGGAAATCATCGATTTTCTTATGGAGGGTTGTAAATCAATCCCAATGAAGTCTAAAAAAACTGTAAAATTTATAAAATTGAGTCAGAGGAGAAATAATGTGTAAAGGAAAATACAAAAAAATACTACTCGGAAAAGATTCCGCGGAAAATCGATGATTTACTCTTCAAAAAGTGACTTTTTGTGGTGGAAATCATCGATTTTCTTATGAAAGGTAATGCATCAATCCCAATGATCTGTTAAAAAAGACTGTAAAATTTATTAAATTGTGTCAGAGGAGAAATAATTTGTGAAGG
This sequence comes from Apolygus lucorum, assembly GCA_009739505.2. Lineage (NCBI taxonomy): Eukaryota > Metazoa > Arthropoda > Insecta > Hemiptera > Miridae > Apolygus > Apolygus lucorum. Next base: position 28,550,225 of record CM019167.2, read on the forward strand.
AAACTACAAAAAAATACTACTCTGAAAAGATTCCACGGAAAATGATGATTACTCTTCAAAAAGTGACTTTTTCTGCTGTAAATGCGGTAAAATGAAACCAAATCACGAAAGGGCGATCACCACGCGATGTGCCACACTTGAGGTCTACCTTCATCTCAATTGTGGCACAATCCCTGGATTCCACATCTTTGAGCGCTCGCTGAATGGGTTGCGCGCGTTCGAAAAAAATTGGAGAAGTGAAATGTTCATAAAATTTGATGTAGAATCTGAATCTGCAATAAAAAATGGGGGGTCCCCTTTTGAAAAAAAATTGATCATGGTTGCGCAATTGTGCGTGGCGCAATTTTGTCATTTTTGAATTATACGCAAGAAAATATGAAGAATTGTTCAGATTTTTTTCGTACACAATTAGAGGAAATGAGTGGGGGGGGGGGGGCAGCGTAGTTACTTGGACACTCTGTATAATGTAAAAACACCACGTAATGACACCACGTGTAAACACCACGCATAATGTAAAACACGTAAATGTGTGTTAATGGGGTGCGCTGATTGGTGCGCCTGATTTTTTTTTAAATTATTTTTTTTAATCGAAAGTAGACCTCATCCTGAGAATTTTGACACCAACCGTTCTCTTTTTGGATGAGTAGATCTTTTTCTATGATTTTTTCAAAGTTTCGAATGTTCATGACGTCATGCGCCCCTCCCGCCTGGGCGGGACCCCCAGCCCACTGTGACGTCATAAACATTTGAAACTTTGAAAAATCATAGAAAAAGGCCTTCTCACGCTAGAAGGTCGTGTTTGGTCTCAAAATCCTCAGAATGAGGTCTAGTATAGATTAAAAATAACAAACAGTTTTCCCGACCCATGCGCACACTCCATTAAAAAAAGGCGAAATGAAATGAGTAAAGAAATAGATCTTCGATAGATGAGAGAGAGCCATCTAAATCTCATTATTCTGTCCTTGATCCATGAATAGGTACCTTCAGCATCATAGATAACCAGAGTTGTTGCCCTTCCATTTGTTCAGTTTACTACGTATTACACGTTTTTCAATGATAATGATCCCCAATTATGCATCTCTATTTCATTGTTCCTTCTGCCCGAAACACATAATAGTATGACTTTGAAAAGTGTGGTGTAGGTACATCCAATCAGGATTGGATTGATCTCAAATGAATTATTGGTTGTTCAGGGCCAAATTAACAAAAACATGTCTATGAATCTTTTGTACAATTCGTGGGTATTGTTAGGAATCTCCTGTGAGTCCTCAGTGCTGTAATCTACTCCATAGTAGAACACGAATCATTGTTTAGACCAAATTAGAACTCAACATTTTGTTATAACTTTTGTTACCCATGACTGTCTAACACTGCTTTGAAGACGGAATAAATCCACCAATGTGGAAAGAAGTAAGTTAATAATTGAATTGGCCAGTGGAGAAGAGAACTAAGTGCAAAAAATCGAATTTTTTTTTTATTGTTGATTTGGGTTCTCCTTGGCAAGACACATCATGTGTTGGTGAAAAGAACTAAGTTCTCGCTTCAGATTGTCAGATATTCGTCTCCACCACCGAGCGTTTCGTGGAGAAAAGAACTAAGTGTGTAGTTAGTGCCCTTCACCACCTGATGACGGGTCTCCGCGGGCATGTCCGTTGATCAAAGTACATCGTTTCTCTTCAATAAACAACAAACTTATTATACTAAGCAGTTTCGTGAACTTTTTCACCTCAGTCTGCTTTTTCCTACGTTGAGGTACTGTTCGTGTGTGCTCCTAAATATTGTTCTTGTTCGCGGTTTCTCAACCGAGCGATTCATTTTTTTTAAAATGGGTCCCAAACACATAAGAGATGAAGCTGGACATAAACGTCAAGTAATTAAGAAAAAAAGACTGCAAGGGTACATCAGTTATAGTGGAAAGAGTGTGCCTCCTCAAGTAACTGGACAATATCATAGTTTAGTCACCCAACTTTTTACAAAGATACATTTGTTTAGCCCCAAGAAGTTGGAGGATGTTGGCAAACTAAGACAGTATGTCCCTGAAGCGTTTAAGCAATTTTATGAGAAAATACTGATTTGGCCAACTCAGAAACAAGAAGATGTAGAACAAACGTGAGAAAAATATGGAGAAAAATGAAGAAAAAAATATAAAAAATCGAAATGACAATCTATATACATAATATTCAATAAGTTTACAAAGTTATTCGTTCAAATAAAGATATTTCGTCATATTCGGTCTTGATTTTCTTCATGCCCAGGTAATCAAGTGGTGAAAGGCACTAAGTTCCGAAAATTTAACATTTTTTTTGGTTATCCCCCTCTAAATTTTGCGGCAGTTCAATGCTGTTTGAACATCACTTTTATTGGCCTTCCAAAAGAAAAAAACGGGGTCAAAATCGAGCGCTTTGGTTAAACTATGCAGTTTTTTACTTCTCCTGAAAAGTGGCGTTTTTGCACTTAGTTCCCTTCACCACTGGACAATTCAATTGCTGTTTTTGTAACTAATCGTTTGCCTACAATTTTTTTAAGGGATGATGGCACTGAAAAAACCGAAAAATGGGAGTTGGAATGTGAAAATGAAGAAAAAATCGAGCCTTCCCACTGCGAAACGGACACTACTGATACATCTGTCTCTGAAGAAACATCACAAACTAACATGAATACATCACCTTGGCTCCCGCAACAACAGGTACTGGAAACTGCTGTGTAGGGCATAGTACAACCTTCCTCGTTTCAGTGTTGTGAAGTATGATAGTAATGCATCCAACTTTTGCATGATCGCTTCTTTTATTTTTGTTATGTAATTTTGGAGAGCCTTCATCCAAGAACTTCTAACACTTGAACACGAATCTCAATCGAGGGAAAAGTCAGAATTAGCTTAATTTGCCTTTTTTCTACTTGCATGATCTGATTTCGTATCTTTTACATCTCTTAATCCCCAAATTAGGTATGTAATGTAGTATAATTTTTTATTACCCGAGTTGATATGTGAGATCATGATGGTTACAACTTGGTAGTTGCCTAGTTTAATGATTTGGCGAACATGTGCATTCCAAAATCGTGTTTAATTAGTTTATTTTTGCTCTGACGAACAAAACATGTAAGAGGATGGCGGACACCTCAGCATTTTAATCTTTTAAGGTAATTTTATGTCTTCATTATTATACTAAGAGGAAAAAAAAATGTACAAAAAGCTCTTGGGGACGTGGATTACACTGTGAACAAATTATGGGTGAGAGCTGGAGCTGAAGATCTATAAGTACCCAATCTATGAGTTGAAATGTCATCTTTAAACAAGATGAGCGACATTTCAACTTCTTTCTTCAATGAATATTCATGTGGTGAAATCGCAATCTCATTTTCTTAACATCATTAGAAATACATGTAAAGTTGGATCGAATCGTTTCTCTGTTCACATTTTTGTCCATAATTTCATATTTATTGAACTGCAAACTCTGGAACATACTTCATTACGTAGGAAGTTTTTTCGGTATCAGAATTTTTGAAGCTAGACTAATGAATCCTAAAGAATGAGTCCTTACACGTTCGAGTAACACGTGCAATGAGTTAAAAGTGAATACATCCGTCATTTTCATGTACAATTATAAACGTGCGAAAAACATACGATTGTAAGCTTCTTTGGATTTGGTAAATCAAGATTACCATGTAAGGTATTCCAACTGTCATAAATAGCTGATGATTTTGACAATAGAGAGTTCCTAGTAGGTTTGTTTCTGTTAAGATACAGCGCGCTGTTGCTGGATCGTCCGCCATGTTTTCAATATGGCGCTCCTGATTGCCTCCTAGTGATGTATTCTACCGTAATATTACGGCGCGTTTTTATCACAATACGGTGCTGGATTGAGAGTGTGTGTGTGTGAGATACGTCATGTTGTATCTAAGCCGAACCAAACCCACTAGGAACTCTCTAATGCCAAGAGATGCTGAATTCAGCGCAGTCAAAGTAGTTGATTTTTTTCAGCAATAATTCCTTAGTATGATCTAGTATGATGAACACTCAAATTCAATAAGAGATTTCATCAGATATACTTTAGGTGAGCTAAACATTTAATTCTACTGTTTTAACCTGGATAATTCTTTTTTTTTTTGCCGAGATTTCAATTTTTCCAGAGAAACATCACGCTTTTACAAAGAAGCAGGTTGTGTGTTACACATCTTTCGTTTGACCTAAGGTTCGGAATCAGCGGCCCCTTGACTACCTGTTTTCAGCTCACGTTTCTGCTTAGTTTTGTCGCAAAACGTGCAGAGTGTTTTCCTTTAACCCACCGCCAGGCGCGCGCCTCACTCCGTGCGGCTTGTAAAAAAAACATTGAATTTATCATCTACAGGTCGCGGTTTTTTTTCGTATAACGGAATTATCTCAAAAAAAAAAATTCTTAATAACTTGAAAATATATTTGGAACGTTTTGGCCTCAACAACAAAACGTATTTATCGAACTTCCTTTCAAAATATAACTCCTCTTATTTCTAATAGCTTCACTGTTGGATTAGTCATAGGAACTGCCAATTTCAACATTATCAGTCCAAAATTGGTACCGAAGTGTCAAAAATAATCGTTGGAAAGAAACTAAGAAGTCAGTGGACAAATCGGACCACTGCAGGTAAGTACCTGCTAAAAAAACTTCTAAATGTACAGAAAAATATGAAAAAATTCACAAAATCATTGAGTTTGTGAGGGAAAGAAGGGTCACAGAAAAGATCTTTGGAAAAATTGCATATCCCATAAATTCCGAGGAGAATAGTTACTTGAACATAGCCATAAAAACGAACTTGCACAGCTTCAAACATTAGTATCATAGTCCCTTCATTAGAAAAAAGTTTTGAAACCAAATTTGAATGGAAGGAACAAATTAACATGCAAAAATTAAGTTGCACTACCAGGGCGCGTGCTTCACAGAATATCTCGACCTGTGCCCTTTCTAAGCATTGAATGTAACTGATAATAATTTATTTTGCCGCTAAAAACCAGGCGAATATATAGGACATATCTTGAACTAGGATTACCTTGAGGCGTCAAGAGTAGACACTCTCGTTTTGGCAGAATTTCGGTTTTACCGCACCGAGTGCGGCCGCGTGCCGGTGGGTTAATGTCACAAATTCAATCGTGAAGAAGGCAGGGGGAGCTGATGACGTATGAGCCTCTCTTAAGCCCGCTCCACACATTCGGCATTTGCCGAGCACCGAACCAATGCTCGCTGATTTCCTAGTGGTGTGGATGGGTGCTCGGTGCTCGCCAAATGCCAAATATTAGAGAGTTTTTGGTGCCAAAACCTCACGGGCCCCATTAGGAGGAGACTAGCGCGAGCAACAGAGGATGCTACCCAGTTGAAGGAGGAAGGACGTTAACTTTGGACAGGGGGGGAATGGAGGCGCTCGTCACGGTGGGCCTCGAGGAACGGGTGACTGTCAGGGGGCACCCTTTCATCGTCGCCCGCTGATGTCAGGAGGCAAATCCATCGTCACCCGCGAACTCTGTGCTTTGTGAAGAGGTTCCACGGGCCCGTTAGTGGTTTCCAAAAACTCTCTATTGGTGCTTGGGGATGCTCCAGCCAGAATCGGTTTTTTGCCCATTTAAAATGAGACGAATATTCGCCAAGTTGCGAGCATCTGCCCCGCTCCACACATGCGGGGTCGCACGGGGCTGTTCGTCGGGGCATTTTTCTGCGACAACTGGAGCCTCCCGACACTTGCTGGAGGTATCTAATTGAAATTTTGCCAAAGTTTTGCATATCGCAAGGTTTCCTATTTAGGAATGTGGATCAGTAACAATCTCCTTGGTAGGTGCGTTCTTATGAAAACCTGTAATGCCCATCCCACTCGGAGGCGTGATGTATTATTGATCCCTTGAAAATGGGGGTTCCCTGTTTTTCAGGAAGTGAGTGTTCCCGAAGTTTACATCTCCCTGAATGTATCTCTCGTTTGATCGCCTCGCACGTGTTGATTGTTATGGATTACAAGGTGATGTAGCACTCTGAGTTGCTCGTCTCTCTCCCAAGGTGAGCACTGGGCGAGACGAACTCCGAATGTGTGGAGCAATGAGCTCGCCATTCGCCAAGTACCTAGCTCGGTATTCGCCGAGTTGCTCGTTGCTCGGTGAATGCTGCATGAGTGGAGCCGGCTTTATATGACCCCTTTCAATCCAACAGTACCCTACCACATTGCACCTTTTTTGAAACCTCTTTTTTAGATTCTTCAATATAATCACTTGGAGTATCCTATTCCTCCAATATGCGAGTACACCGGTGACATTTGAGGCTTTAAATGAGCATATTCATGACATTTTGTGTTTTTTAGGGTTATGTTACTTGATCTAATTTTAACTTTTTTTTACCTATAATCATCTTTATAAATACCCTTAATAACCTTATTGTACAAACTACTTTGGAGTTGTCTTCCCGGTGTTTCATATAAAAAGTGTTCAATTTTGCAAGTAGTTGTTATTTAAATGTCATTATGAATAATATTTTTGTTGTTATTGAGAGCTGTATTCCATTTGATTTTCGAATTATGGACTAATCCCATAACATTTTATCGTTCATTTGGGGCATGAAACCGTCGTCAAATATTTTGAAAGCAAATGAGAATGATGGCGGGGATACTTCAACTTTCTGCTGGTAATGATCTCGTATGGTTCTGGGATAAATGATCTCGAAATTAATTTTCAAGTATTTCAAATCAATTAGGTTCTTTTATATGTATAGCCTGATCCCCACTTTAAGAGAACTCACTTCTGTTGATGGTGGAGGTACCTTCTATACTCCCTAGTGGAAGTCTGATCTGATGATGTATTTTTCGCTATCATCGATATTTTTCATGTCACCGCTGAAGAGAACAGACGTTGGTCAGAATTTGTTTCTTTAGACCTCAGAATTGGATTCAGCACTCCGAGTAATCAGGCATCGAAGAGGTGAAGAAAAACTGTGATCGTGAGAAAACAGTAGTGACGTCATTCGTTTTTCTTCTTGATTTTCATTCACTTCTCCCAACCTCCACCGCTGTCGCGGTAAACGAAAAAAGCGCACGCATCGGCCCATTGAAGTGAGCTTTCCTCCTATCTTCTTCCATGGTTTTCGCCTCTGAGGGCTGGCGGCTGCGCAGCGTACCCGCCAAACCTACAAGTGAATGGGCCCCTTAACGGGCAAAAATATACAGAGTTATAGTCCGATTTCGATGGGATTTTCAGGGATTGTGCGTTGTAGATGGTCCCCAATGAAAATGATCGTCCCCGAATTGTTAGTAGCCTCTGCACATGCGCAAAATTGAAAGCCTGTAACTGTCTTAAATTCTACATTTTTCACCCGTATTCGATGAAATTTTCGGTGATTGTACAGGTTGGCATGTAGATGGTCCCCTATGAAAATCATCACCCCCAGACTGTTGTTAGCCTCTGCTCAATCGCATACTTAAATTTCCTTGTAACAGCTATAACTTCTACATTTTCCATCCGATTTCGAAGAAATTTCAGGGATTTTACAGGTCTTCTACAGCCTCTGCGCATGTGCATACGTACAGGGTGGCTGAAAACGGACGCCCACTTTTTAAAATGACGCCAAATTTTTAATTTTGGAGATATCAGGTTGAAATAAATTCCAAAATGTTCGTTAGGATTGGAAGTTTATTGTACAGTAAGAAAAAATCAGTTATGGAATATTGGGCTAAGTAGATGGCGCCCTTGCTGATTAATGCACTGTTCAAGCCTTTCGGCGAAGTTGCTCATGACGTTATCCAACATTTCCATTGGGATGGCGGCAATTTCACGTGTGATCGCATCTTTGAGGTCTTGAAGAGTTCGTGGTTTATCCACATAAACCTTGGACTTCAGGTAGCCCCATAAAAAGAAATCACAGGGAGTGAGATCGGGCGAGCGCGGAGGCCATGGAATGTCACCGTGTCGCAAAATCAACTTTCCGGGAAATGTTTGGCGGACAATATCCATGGAAATTCTCGCCGTGTGTGCAGTTGCCCTGTCCTGTTGAAACCAAATGTTCTCAGTATCCCATTCATTCTCCTCCAGGTAAGGGAAGAAAAAATCCTGCAGCATTGCCACATAGCGCTCTGAATTCACAGTGACTGCTCTTCCTCTTTCATCTTCAAAAAAGAATGGCCTCACTATCCCTACCTTTGAAAATGCATACCACACTGTAACTTTTTCGCTGTGGAGAGGCTGTTGGTGCAGTTCCCTTGGGTTATCTGATGCCCATTATCGGCAATTTTGCTTGTTAATGTAGTCTGATGTCAATATTAGCGCAAGTGGGTCCTCCAAAACTGACAACATCTGCCGGCAAAATCGTTCACGTTGACCATAATCAGTTGGCATGAGCTTCTGGACAATCTTAATCTTGTAGGGATGAAAATTTAAATGTTTTTTCAAAATTAATTGAAGAGAACGACGCTTAATTCCGAGTGCTTGAGCGCGATGTCTCATCGACCGCCGAGGGCTCTGTTCAACTGACCCTCTGACTCGATCCACATTTTCAGGGGTCACCGCAGTACGCGGTCGACCATGAGCAATCTTTGGGGCAACATTACTTGTTCGCTGAAAGTCGGCAACCCACTTCGAAATCGATCGATTCGTTGGAAGAACAGCATGAGGAGGAAGGTTAAAGTGAGTGCGAAAGGCGCACTGGGTAGCCTAGAAACACTCATTTTTCTTGAAAAAGGTCTCCATGGCGAAGGACCGATGCTGAACGCTCCACACAGGCATGATTACTGAACTTCCCATCCTACCCTACAAGGGGAATGGGTCAGTGACCTTGTCAGACCCCCCCCTCCCAAATCCCCAGCTGATACAAACATGGGGGTCCGTTTTCAGCCACCCTGTACAAACCTTGTAACAGCCATAACTTCTACGAGGGTAGTTCGGAAAGTAAGAGTACTCGATTTTTCCAGACTTTGCAAAAATTTTATCAAAAAAAAAAAATAATAATAACAGGGTATTACAGGCATACATCTAAGTTATTTTTCCACGTAATCGCCTTCTCGATCAATGCACTTTTGCGACTGTGAAATGAGCTTTGTAATCCCCTCGTCATAAAAACTTCCCGCCACCTCCTTGCTCCAGTTTGTGACAGCTTTTTGAACCTCCTGGTCGGTTGAAAAATGTTTCCCACCAAGGTGCATCTTCAGAGAAGTGAACAGATGGTTATCAAAAGGCGCCAAGTCGGGGGAGTAAGGGGGGTGGTCTAAAATTTCCCAACCGAAGGAGTCCAAAAGAGCCTTTGTGAGGTTCGCCGTGTGCGGTCGCACATTGTCATGCAAAAACAGACTCCCTTCATCAGCATCCCTCTTCGTTTGTTCTGAATTGCCCTTCTGAGTTTCTTCAAGGTTTCACAGTATCGTTCCGCATTAATGGTTTCTCCATGTGGCAAATATTCGATCAAAATGATGCCTTTTTGGTCCCTAAAAACCGAAGCCATGATTTTTTTCGCCAAAATTTGGGTTTTGAAGTTTTTTGTCGACGGTGAGGTGGTATGGCGCCACTGTTGGGGTTGTATTTTTGTCTCAGGAGTGTAATGAGCTACCCAAGTTTCATCGCCTGTCACGATGGAGTTCAGAAATGCCTCACCTTCCACTTCAAATCTCTCCAAAATGCGGCGCGCACCTCGCACTTGGCGGGATTTTGAATTGACATTGTTCACGCAAACGCTCACCAATACCAGAGTTTTCGTACTAGCGAGGTGGTTGACCTCTCAATTTCTTCAGGAGATCCCCCCCCCCCCCCCCCTACAACGCAGTGCAGCTAACTTAGGGAAAAAAAATTGCCCCATCCCGTGAGAGCACCAGTACTCTTACTTTCCGAACTACCCTCGTACATTATTCACCCGAATTCGACGACATTTTCAGGGATTATGTAGGATACTTAGAGATTGGTGTTTTGAAATTAGCTTCCATGCATTGGATCATCTATACAATCAGATTTTGGATACGATGGAGCTATGTGCCCCACCCACTTGTCAGACTTTTTTGTCTTCCTCTACTACTTTTCCCTTGGCCGCTAGTGTGCTTCCTATTTCTCTTTTCATTTTATAAATTCGAGTTTTGGCTTCTTTTCCAGCGCCATTACACTAATACCGAATTCAACTCTCCAATGATTTGTTTGCTAAATATTTCACGTGCCAACGTCAAGATGTTTTGTAACGTATCTATATTTTTCTATTCGATTGTTGTAATAATTTAGCTATATATCTAGTTTTTTGTAAACATTATACATTGTATATTTAACCACTCACTCTAAACTCTACCTTAAATAGTTTGAATAATACGTTATGAAATTGTTGTATCTACACTTGAAAATGAGGTTCGCCACATGTATCTTGACTGTGATATTAGATAATACCAGAGTTGTAATGGATATTTCGATCCCTCCTCCACTTTTACATACTGCCCTTACAATATTCGAGTTTATCATCAGATCTGTTTAAATACTCGTTACGTCGAGTCTCATGTTCTACTAGTTGTACATTTGTTCATGACAATGTGTTGCTTGTACCTATTTTACTTAAGTTGTACCTGTTTTTAAGAACAAAGTGAGATTCCACAAGGCACTACTTCTGGCAATCTCCATGAGTTGAGCTTTCCCTAGCATGTAGCCAGTTTCGTGTAGTCAGTTTTTATTGTTTCTATTGTTGCTTCTGTTCTAATGTTCTCACCTCAGATCCAAAGGGTAAGTTTTCTGTCTGAGTTCGTATTTTCTAGTGCTTTTTTTTGTGGACGTTACATTTCTTTACTTTTTTACTTTACCTGTACTTCTCGTTCATTGTCTTGTTGTACTTGTTTTGTGTTAATACAATTTTTTACCTGTTTGCATGTTTTTATTCTTTTTTTTCTCCTTTCTGTTTAGTTTACACATCTCTCTTGATGGCTAACTTATTGTCTTGTTCCTATCCGTATCATAGGTGTGCATTTTTCTTATCACATTGACTTGATGATTGTTGAGATTATTCGAAGTTTTCGTATCTAATACACCTTCCATTTGTGAAAACGACAGTGAAATAATGGAGATTTCCCTAGAAATTATCACGTACAAAGCAAATCATTCTGAATTTTCATGATTACCAAGAGAGAGAAAATAAAATTAATATTAATTTGTTGTAAGCCTAACTGGTCTGCCATACTGTGCTACTCGATTCTATATGTAATTTTCAACAAAAAATGTCTGTTAGCAATTTCTTTTTAAAGGCTTCGTTTTCGAGTTATTTTAATTTTAAACTTTATTTCGTGAATTTGATCTTACGTCATTCAATTGGTAATAAATCCTTTAATTGTCTGTGATAATTACAGTTTGAAGATACCTTTGGAAAGAGCATTGAATTTCCTATCAAATAGGTTCCTTACATTTTTTTTTAAGTCAAGGTTTAAGACATGAAAAAGCCCTCTGAAAAGAGAATTTTACGTGATTTGGGAAAGATCGAATTTTTTCAATCGCAAATTGAACTACGAGAGCCAGTATTTTTTCAAGATGCAACAACAATAAAAACTGCGTCAAAATCTCAGCTTTCCAATGGTATAATTAAAAAATATTTTACTGCCAAATTTAGGGTAGAAATTTGTGTTTGAACGCGGAAAAACGTGCATTTTTTCAACGAAATCAGCGCTCCGCCTCGAAGGTTTGAGGGGTCGGAGGATAGAAGTGGGTGGAGGCAGGAGGCCGTAGCGCTGATTTCGTGGAAAAAATGCTCGTTTTTCCGCGTTCAAACACAAATTTCTCCCCTAAATTTGATTGCAAAATATTTTTTGATTATACCATTGGAAAGCTGAGATTTTGGCGCAGTTTTTACTGTTCTTGCATTTTGAAAAAATATTGATTCGTGTAGTTCAATTTGCGATTGAAAAAATTCGAGGTTTCGAAATTACGTAAAATTCTCTTTTCAGAGAGCTTTTTCATGTCTGAAACCTTGACTTGAAAAAAAAGTTATAGGGATAATGTACAATAGGAAATTTAATGCTCTTTCAAACGATAACCTAAAATTGTAATTATCACTGCAAATTGAAGGAGTTGGTAACAATTCAATGACGTAAGGTCAAAATCACGGAAAAAAAGTTTAGAATTAAAATAACTCGAAAACGAAGCCTTTAAAAAATTGCTAAGAGACGTTTTTTGTTGCAAATGAGTTGTAGAATCCACTCGTACAGTATGGCAGACCAGTTAGGCTTACACCCTGTATAGGAAACCCAGTATTGAAAATAACACGTGCATAGTTAATTAGGAAAAACGGTAATAACCGAAAATGGTAACAGTGCAGGAGGTTTCACTCCTAGGATGGGTTATTTCCTTTCATAATGTATGTCTGAGACAGACTTGACAGTGTCTCAATTTCATATTAAGTGAAGGGCTTTGCGAAGAAGTGTTCAATGTTGTTCTCATTTATAATTAAGGCGGTTGGCTGAGAAAGGGCACATAGGCGTATCTCCAGATTACCCTTTTTGGTACTTTTCTGTTATTACCCCCCACCAGTCTGTTTCACAACCTTCGCGACTGTTTCACGCCCGTCCAATGTTTCTAGGCACCAGTAGTGATTCTTTTCACATTTTAATAAATTAATGTACGCTCAGTTTGAGGGAGTAAAGAGACATCGGTGAATTCTTGGAAAAAACATATTGTTTAGTAATGCATGCATTCCAGGGGACGTCCCATTGGATAAGCATTAGATCAGTTTAACCAGTTGCTAAGTGATAAAACTGTTTCACTCGATGTAATTTATTTATTATTTTAGATAAGAAATAGTGACCCCCCCCCTCCCCCCTCACCATTATCCACTAAAACATTTCTAGCGGCATGGGAGCCTCGAATCTGAAGAGCATTTTGAAATCAATGATCTACGATACCCAACATGCGAATTCGAGTTCAACCCCCCCCCCCCTTCCACTCACCAATGGTGCCAGTCTGGCACCAAAGCGGAAATACGTCTCAACATTGAAGTTTCATCTATTAGTTTTAATAGGCAGTCCGTCGAGGTTAACGTCCGTATTCAAGGTGAAACACAAAAAAAACCCACGAAATATGCGGTTTATGGTGTCTTGGCACCATGGTGGCACCACTATTAGTTCCATGGTGGCACAGAGAATAATTCATGAAAATCCAGAGGTATAATGAGAATTTTTCCTCAATTTCAAAGGTTGGGTACAATTAGTAAGCAGTAAAGGAACCGAAATATTGAAAAATCGGATATTTTGTGAATATTATACCCCCACTCACCCCCTCCCCTTGCAAATTCTGGTACTCTGGTAAAATCATGTACTACTCGGAAGTTATTTGAGTCAAACAAAAAAAGAAACACGCAAATCGGTTGGAAATTCAGGCCTGGGCAGATTTTACAAGATTACCCCCGCAAACGCACGTTTTTTAAGCATTCACCCCCCTTTCCCCCCCCTTAAAAAGCAAAATTCAAAACTCCGACGCCGTAGTACACAACTAGATAGTTTTTCGCGTCGAAGAAGAAAAGAACCACGAAAATCGGTTGAGAACTAAGGCCTGGGCAGACGACACAAGATTATGCCCAAAAACGCACGTTTTTCGAGCATTAACCCCCCCTTGAAAGGCAAAATTCGAAATTCTGGCGACGTAGTGCACAACTAGATAGTTTTCCGCGTCGAACAAAAAAAGAACCAGGAGAATCGGTTGAGAACTAAGGCCTGTGCAGACGACACAAGATTTTGTCACACACACACACATACACACAGACATACACCTATGGTTTTTTTCGCGGATTTGGATTCAGAATGGTCTAAAACGGATTACTGTGTGGTTATTTTTTTTTTCTGTTGAGTGTTGTCCAACTTCACCCCAGATCGATCGCATAAGGACGCCCAAGTCTTACTGTGGGACGTCCTAACTAGGGGGTGAAGTCATTGACCATGGGCGCTGCGCGCTTCCTTGGGTCCAATACCATCCTAATGAATAGGTTGGTTTACAAACATCTCTTCATAAAGGTCACGAGATAAGTAACGTGAATAATAATTGCAAAGGCAGGTCGTTCGTTTTTTGTTCAGTCAGACATAGGCAACTTTCAAAGACATTGTATTTTTTTTTCGTTATTTTTTAAAATAATATAATTTCTTCCCACAGCTTGAAATTGTGACGAATTCGACGTAAATATGTAATGTAATTAAGAAGGAATGCCTAGAAACACCGGGAGGGTGTCTTAAAGACAGGCTGGGGGGGGGGGATAACGGAAAAGTACTCTTTATACACCCCTGCTATCTGAATCAAACAAAATGCTAAGATGGAAAAAAACTTATTGCAAACGCTAATATCTCAAAATACGTTCTTGCCATTTGTTATACCTGTTTGGAACAATAGCTAGACGGGCAAATCCAATGACTAGACCTTCGCAGACTTGGTTACCAAGTTAGATAATAAAGAGGGATTGTTAAGATTAATGAATGGTGTTCGGATTATGGTCATAATAAATTAAGAAAAGAGGGTTTAAGGACTCACCAAAGTGCTGTGATTGTTATCTCACCCAGGCCTGGGGATGCACAATGGCGGGCAGCCGAGCATTTTATGCCAATATAAGAGCCGTGTGATCTCCAGATCAACGAAGATGAGGCTCTATAGAACCCTAGTGCGGCCTGTGGTTTGTTATGGATCGGAGGCTTGAACCATGCGGGCTGAGGATGAGGCTAGACTGCGGATATTTGAGAGAGAAGGATCTATGGAGCGGTCAGGGAGGACCAAGGGAGGAGAGCAAGAGATAATGCAGAAATTGATGAATTATTAAAACATGAAGGCATAGTCCGATTCATCAAAGCTGGGCGCATCCACTGGCTGGGACATGTCGACCGCATGCCGGTGGAGGCCTGCCCGAAAATGATGCTGCGAGCTAGGATGGAAACTAGAAGACAATGAGGTCGTTTTCAGAGTCGCTGGCTTGATGATGTCTTGAGGGACCTCCGAGTGGTGGGACTGCGGAGGTCTCAGGCGGGTGACCGTGCCCAGTGGTGGAAAGGAGTTCGGGAAGCCAAGGGCCACATCGGCCTGTAGTGCTGTGTAGTTAGTTAGGCCTGGGGATGCAGCTTCGTCGTTCTTGGGGAGATGCCTGAAGTTTGTTGATGAAGGGGGGGCAATTTGTTACCGCATTCCGTTTTTAAATTGAGTGTACTGGTGGGAATGAGTCAATGCAAAACGGTGTAAAATACTTCCGGTAGCCATCAATACGATTATTCAAGTGAGAAGAAGAGGGAGTTGGAAAACGGGGGCAAGCAAGTTCAGAACAATGAACGCCAACAATACTTATTCATCGAGTGCTCAATTCAAATTTAATTTCTCTACTAACTATTATTCTAAAACATTTCAATTTAGCCACCTGAAATAACTGTAATTCTTAACTTTATGAACATGTGATCATAAAAGGTAGCTGCACTCGACTCAGTCCAGTCTTGGAGAGGCTAGAGAAAATACAGAGAAGAGTACAACAAAACACAAAGTTTTCGCGCATAACTGAAAGTGGGTGAGGGGGAGACTTTTCATTGGGTGTGAAATGTGCACGTGAATAAAAAAGAACATATCCTCGGATATTTATTCCTAAGGACACTTGAAGGTCATACAGTAAAAGTAGATTTGTTGAGAGTGATATAATATCGCTTGAATATCATCATTTCCTTCTCATAAAGCAACTTTTCCCCTCAAATTTGATTTTTATCTGCTTAGAAGATTGTGATTAAACCCTGACTTAAGCATTTACCTAAGTAAAAACAGACCTAAGGTACCCTTTTTTACTCACTAGGGCAATGTTCCTACCGATTCTGAGAGGTAAATGAACTACAAATTTCAACGTAGGTGAATTTTATTATTATTTTTTATGGTACACAATATCAAATGGATAGTTTTAAACTAATCCTCACCTTAGTTAGGTGATAATAATTATAATTCATTGGAAAACAATCCTCTGGTGGTATTTAATTAGTCGTTTTGAAGTTTAAATACATCTGTAGGTAGAATCTACTCGATGCGTGCCCAATCACTACCTGCCTACGTTCTTATTTTGGTTTATTATGTTCAATAATGAACCTTTGGAACTGACCAAGAAAAAAATGTTAACCCCCTCAAAATTTGTTGATTTACGTTTCAAGCTACGTAGAATCAAAAAATATAATGAAAATTTTGCGTCGTACTTTCCTCACTTAGCATTGGCCGATTGTGATGAAATTCTTTATGTGGGCTCCATTTGGGGTCTAGCTGTGCCCGAAGCTTTTGGTTGATGTCAGTCACTTCTAAGGGTTAACATTTTTATTTTGGCTCAAAAAATTTTGATACAAAGGTTTTTTTATCAATTTAAAATAATATTGAATGTTTAGAATCGAATGAAACCCCCAGAGCTCTGTAGGACCAACCGTTCTGTCCCTTTGAGAACATAAGGTCTTATGATAAATCAGAAATACGAGTGTGAATCGCAAAAGAGGCCTAATCTCAGTTGAAATTTTAGCTGTCCAAATTGCGATCGTTGTTCGTTTCTTAGGGGTTTCTACTGAGTTTTGCGTCCTTAGCAACCAGTACACAAATTTCGTGATCAAGGCACCCACTCTTCCAGTGGCGGCTCCTGCGCTGAAACTCAGGGGGCGCACAGAGATCAGGAGAAGCTTTGGAGAAGGGGCAGAATAGGTGCTTTTCTCTGCCAAATAGAAATTTCAACGATATGCAAATGAGTTAAATCTTGGTAACTTTTTCATCTTAAAATGGCAAACGGTACTAAATACGTAGATGCAATAGACACGAAAAATAATGTTCTCTAGTGGTTAACAGAAATTCTGAAATACTTAATCACCAAAGGTCTAAACCTAAGAAATGCATCCATCTCATTGCAATAGCTGAAATGTATTTTTTCCCGTGACGATTCAAAACATCGTCCAACTCGGAAGAAAAAAAATCAACGAGCCCCTTGAAGACTCCGGGATTCGAAGAATCTTCCCTCTCATCATGCCCACGCGTGGCTAGCTCGAAAACACCACAGAACTTGATACAAAATGTACTTATTTTTCTTAACTTTTTCGGTTTTTTGGATCAGATTAAGACGATATGCACTGTCGAGTTGTTGTATTATATTTTGACGGCCCATTAAACGCAAATATACCAGAGCGTTTTTATGGGAGACAGCCAATGCGTTTTTAGGACGTCCCACAGTAAGACTTGGGCGTCCTTATGCGATCGATCTGGGGTGAAGTTGGACAACACTCAACAGAAAAAAAAATAACCACAAAGTAATCCGTTTTAGACCATTCTGAATCCAAATCCGCGAAAAAAAAACCATAGGTGTATGTCTGTGTGTGTGTGTGTGTGTGTGTGTGTCTGTGTGTGTGTGTGTGTGTCTGTGTGTGTGTGTGTGTGTGACAAAATCTTGTGTCGTCTGCACAGGCCTTAGTTCTCAACCGATTTTCCTGGTTCTTTTTTTGTTCGACGCGGAAAACTATCTAGTTGTGCACTACGTCGCCGGAATTTCGAATTTTGCCTTTTAAGGGGGAGAAGGGGGGGTTGATGCTTAAAAAACGTGCGTTTTTGGGCATAATCTTGTGTCGTCTGCCCAGGCCTTAGTTCTCAACCGATTTTTGTGGTTATTTTTTTCATCGACGCGGAAAACTGTCTAGTTGTGCACTACGGCGCCGGAATTTTGAATTTTGCTTTTTAAGAGAGGAAAGGGGGGGTTAATGCTTAAAAAACGTGCGTTTGCGTGCATAATCTTGTAAACTCTGCCAAGGCCTCAATTTCCAACCGATTTGTGTGTTTCTCTTTTTGTTTGACTCAAATAACTTCCGAGTTGTACATAATTTCACCCGAGTACCAAAATTCGCAAGGGGAGGGGGCGAGTGGGGGGATAATATTCACAAAATATCCGATTTTTCAATATTTCGGTTCCTTTAATGCTTACTAACTTTCCCCAAGCTTTGAAATTGAGGAAAAATTCCCAATATACCTCCGGATTTTCATGAATTATTCTCTGTACCACCATGGAACTAATAGTGGTGCCAGGACACCATAAACCGCATATTTCGTGGTTTTTGTTTTTTGTGTTTCACCTTGAATACGGATGTGAACCTCGTCGGACTGCCTACTGAAACTAATAGATGAATGTTCAATGTTACGACGTATTTCCACTTTGGTGCCAGACTGGCACCATTGGAGGAGGAGGAGGGGGGGGGGTGAACTCGAATTCGCATGTTGGGTATCGTAGATCATGGTTTTTTAAAAGGCTCTTCAGATTCGAGGCTCCCATGCCGCTAGAAATTTTATGGCGGATAAGGGTGGGGGGAGGGGGGGTCACTATTTCTTGCCTAAAGTAATGAACCAAATTACATCGGGTGAAACAGTTTTATCGGTTACCAACTGGTTAAACTGATCTAATGCTTATCCAATGGGACGTCCCCTGGAATGCATGCATTACTAAACAATATGTTTCAATTTTTTTGGCTAAATAGGCCAGATCACTTATGCCGTCTTTAACCCAAGTCTCATTTCAGTTAGTAGAACAAAGTAGGCAAGCAAAGCAAAGTAATTTGTCACTCCACACCTGCAAAGCCCATCTACCTTCTTATAATATTCGACATTAAACTTACGGTACGAATCCGCACAATTTTTTAATTTCCACGTCTGCTGGAGTCCAGGTAGGGACGGCAAGGGGCGGCCAGCTGGACTTACGATTAATCAGAAACACGAGTGTGAATCGCAAAAGAGGCCTAATCTCCGTTCAAATTTTAGCTGACCAAAATGTGATCGCTGCAGGTACGTGGTAAGCAGGTGGTAACAATGGCAAAACCGTGTTCTTATCAGACGAGTGATATTTATAGAAATAATAAACCTTTGTGTAATAATTTGCAGCGCTTTTAGTTATTTAGAATATCCTGACATTTCAATACACCCATCACATTACTTGATCTCTTAGTCACGCAAGAGGTAATTTTCATGTTCCCTCGAGCAAGTAAGCTTTTGATAAATTATTCCACACAGCTTCAAGTGTTTCTCAGTACCAATGCAGAATGAATACTGTAGAGTACCTACCAGTGACAGCTTGAGGGTGAGTAGGCACCTACACTCCCCCGAGGGTTCCTTCAGCTTCAAGCTCCACTTGCAAATATTATGAACAACTGTTGATTCCATCCCGAACTAACGTTTACATTGCTGTTTAATGCTCAGCATAATATGTTTGATTTATGAGCAATATATTATGTTTAAAAATAAGTTGAGTTATGAAAATTAGAGGTAAATTCCGGAACCAAAATTGTTCAGAAAGGTCTAAAACGCAAAACGCGAGTGGAAATTTTGATTTTGGAGAACTTTTTTTTTCGTCCTTGAAAAGTGAAAACAAAGCTTCCGCTACCTTGGTAGACTCAGGAGCAAAAACTTTTAAAAAATTTTTTAAACAAGTTTTTATGGAAAATTATATTAGGAATCAGCGTCAAATTTTCTATAAGAATATCTTATGAATAATAATAATAAAATAAAAGATCGAATATGGCTGAGAATCGGTTAATTTTTATTTTTTTTTTAATTCGCTTATTTACTTGAGCTCGAATGGGAATTGCTAATCTATTTTCAATTAGGATCTTCCATATTAGTGTGCGAAATTGTTTTGCATAGCAAAGCAATGATGTGACATGTTCCATGATGGGAACTGTACGAATTCTTATCCAGGCATATCATCTCCCAGAATCGATGTACCGTTTCAAAAATTCCCTAATGCGATCGTGGAGTGAGTTTGGCGGTTTTTATAGTCTCCTGTAAAATTTCAGGAAATCGACATACCTACACTGTTTTGCAGGTATACTGTCGAAATATTGTTAGTTTTGTTACAGAACCTATTATTCCGTTGGAACATCATTGAACGGAAAAATTCTTGAGTTTGTAGGAATGTGCATTTACACATCATTTCATTGGAACCTACGTTATTCAATATATTTGTTATTCGTTTGAAGGATACGATATTATTCTGTTCTTTTTACATCATCAGGTTGCAATTGGAGAAACAAATGGCGACGAAAACAATGACATTGCTCATTCGAACGACCTTCCAAAACCACATGCAAAGAAAACTCATTGGAAAAGTCAAAGTGTCGGCGAATCGACCAACAATGAATTGAAGGTAGAAGGATCGAGTACTTTTTTTCAAAACCGCGAGCTATGGCAAAGAAGAGCAGCTTCTCAGAGTGCCCTGTCCAGCATTTCCAGTGATCAAGTCGACGGTAAGCCGCCTGCTCCAACTCCTGATCTTGTGATGGATTTGCCCACCAATCCAGAAGAGCCTGCAGGTGGGTTGGAAAGCCCTGATATGACCACAGCAGCCGAGAGATTCGCCAAACAAAACCAATGTACTCTGAAAAAGAACACCAAAACTCCCAAGCCCGATCCAGGCGCTTGTTCGCCCGTCTTGCTCAAGAAGGCGCAAATGAAGATGAAACCAGAGATTATGAAGAAACCGGTTTGTCTAGTCCAGTCTCCTAATGTTGTCCGCAAAGAACCAAAGCCATAAATCACTGATGTTTTTGCTCATTCTACTTTAATGATGGATGGTCATCGTTGTTGAGTTGATTTTCAATGTTTATCACCACCTGCTTACCTGCATTCACTTCGATATAATAATTTCCCTATTTCTTCAAATAGTGAACCCATCGTCCTCAATAAATTTGACGAGACCTAAAAATATTCTTGAGATGAAGTCCCCAGGCATGAAGTCCCCCCCCCCCCTCCCAATTAAATAATCACACTTTATATTAAAATTGGTTGGTACCAATTAGAAACTAAGTACCTACATTTTGGTACATTTTTAGAAGAAAATCAGAATGATTCCAAGAGCATTCGGTGAAAAGACTTCTAAAGTTTATTTTAGTATTGATTTTTACCAATAAGTTCTTATCCTAGTCACTTGTTGGTAGGTACTAATATGTTGTCTTTACCTATTTGTTTTTATACGTGATAGGTACTACAAAATAATTGTAAAGGCACCACTACTTTACTCTGCTCTATAATTTATCATGATGATTATTTTTTGATCTATTTGAGCTTCTAAGTTTTGTATGTGCTGTTATGAGAACTTATTTTTTATATTGAATGTAGAATTAGTCGAAAATTGGATTGCAGAAAAAGTGAATTTGACTCGATGATAATAATCTTATTTATGCTTCGTGTAAGCTACACGGTTCTAATCGGAAATCAATGCTTCTTCAGTGTAACAACTACTTTTTAAGAACCATATTACCTAATATTTCTCCTACTATTTCCTGCGCTACTTGCATACATAAGAAACTCACTTCCACAGCTTATGGATAAATATGTTGTTCTGATCTCATGATCATGTGTTACCTAACCCACAACTTATATTGTGAGACCAGCGAAGTGACTTATAGTGGCATTCGAATATTCTCGTAAATACGAGTGCTATTGAGGGAAGATTTTCTGGTTGCCAAATACAGCTTGATTTTTTAGCGTTTTAATCGTATGAGATGTGTCATGATATCGTGCAAATCTGTCGAACCGTATTCGAATCGTCATGTATTTACTTCTGCCGATTAGTATGTATCGTATAAACTATTTGTGAGTTGACAAATGAGTGCACGCTGAACAATTTTATTCTGCAATGCAGTTGAAAATAATATACTCCATATTTTCTCATCTCTTTACTGCTCCCGTTTTTTTTTTCTTTTTTTCTTTTTTTAGAATTTGGGGACTAAAATGTCGTCCTCATTGCGTAACTGAGCCAATTCAGCATTCCACGTGTTTAAAAAATGTGGATATTTTTGATACTCTGATTCCAAGTTACGAAGTAGGTAGGTCTTTTACAGTGTCCACTAGAGCCCACGACGTTTTTTGAGTTGGCGTTTTTTATATTGAATAAAATACCCTCCAAATCGTTGCTTCAACGTTATAAAGAACTCCTTTCATAAGCGTGGGTACTTCTTACTATTGGCTGTGTGTGTGGTATTGTGCCAAGGTTGTAGCAATTATAATACCATGTTTTGTATCCCCTAAACTTCGTGAATCCTACAAGTTTATTTTACGTTAGCGTTTATTGAACCCAAAATCCTTGTGACTGTGTAATGTTGTGCCTGTTGAATACTTAGGATATAGCTATAGAAACCCAACTATTTTATATCCAATCAAAATTTAGAACATTGTCCTGAAGAGGAGAAACGACACATTTAAAACACACTATATACCATACCAACTAGAAACGAGTTTTGATCACTAAGTATTACTCCGAGTAGGTATACCACGCGTTCCTTCAAAATTACATTTAAAGTAGGTAACGGTGAATTTGTTTTTTCTCGTTGGGAGATTTTAATTCCATGAAATTTGTCTTGAATTTCTCCGTAGTTAGCTTAATCATGATTTCATGATGCTTGAAAATGTTTGCTGATTTATATTATGATGTAACAATGACTGCTATAATCTTGCTTAGACCTATCGGATAAAATCAAAAATACCACATTAACCTCTGCACACTGCTAATCATATTTTGTTGTTGTATTGTATTCAGGTGTACAGCAGGGAGTAAACTCTAAGATTTTAGTGTGCCATGACGAGGTTTCACTCCTGAATAACTATCAAGTTGGAAGATAATAATGAGTTGAGTCAAAAAATTGTATGAAAATACTGATTTTTCGTCACTCTTTTAGGCACGCGCCTTTTTCTTCAAAACCATTCGAGATTGGGAACCCTCATTTCCAAAACTTTGGAGCTATATTCACAAGGGTCGTAGGATCTGATCCAGGCAAGTTGAAAAGTGTACTCGTTGCCAATATTATTAACCAGTTTTCCTAAACGACAAGGTTAGGTACTGACATTGGAACCCAATCAACACTTTCAACATACTTTGCCTTTCATTGCCTTATTTTCTGTGAATAGTTTATCATCCTCAAAATAAGGTTTTAAAAAATATATATCCGCGCAATAACTTATTTAAACTGTTTGCTGGAGTGGGAAAATGGCTGCTGACCTATCAGATCTTAGAACACATTCTGTTCCACTTGTCTGGCATGTGAATTGGACGTGACTAAAATACTTCCTGCGTCTATGATGTAAATCATATTCTTCTTTGTTCTTAACTTGACGATTTTAATATTGAAAGATAATAAAGGAGGTTCCAAAAAAAAGAACAGGAAGAAGTTAAATATTCCTTTCATAGTGGACATCAGAGAGGTTTTACATGCCACTACCGGGGCCCATGGAACCTCTTCACAAAGCTCGAAGTTGGCGGGTGATGATGAATTTGCCTCGTGACGATGAAAGGGTTGCCCAGACAGTCACCCGTTTCTAGAGGCCCCCTGGCACGAGTGCCTCCTTCCCCCCCACCCGGCAATAGTTAACGGGCCTCCTCCTTCAACTGGGTAGCATCCTCAGTTGCTCGCACTAGTCTCCTCCTAAGGGGGGGCCTGTCAGATGTTGGCAGCAAAAACTCTCTAGTACTTCTAACGTGTGATGTTCATATTAGTTGCAGAAGACCTGACCCCAGAGTGGATGAAGAGGAGGGGAGTTCACCGGCCCTGTGGCAGGGCGAAGGAGAGACACCAGTCTCGTGTTGACCTCATATCACATGTCACGATTGACACTTTCTTCCTCTCGTTTACACAACCTGTCTTAACATCGCTTTCTCTTTTTGGCCCGACCCCCCTTCATTATTGGTAAGTCCATTTTACTGAATAAATCCTCATTTTGCCCACCTTTACATTTGCTTTTGATTCTCCCCTTCTCCCGCTCCTCTCATGGTAGCAGAGCGTGGTTACGGTCCACAGACCTCTGGGTTATGGGCCCTGCATGCTTCCAATGTGCAACTCTGCTCCCATGTGAGGAGAGGGAGAAGGGGAGAATCAAAAGCAAATGTAAATGCGTTTATTCAGTAAAATGGACTTACCAATAATTAAGGGGGGTTGGGCCGGAAAGAGAAGGCGATGTCAAGATGGGTCGTGTAAACGAGAGGAAGAAATTGTCAACTGTGACACATGATTACGAGGTCAACACGAGACTGGTGTCCCTCCTTTGCTCTGCCACAGGGCTGGTGAACTCCCCTCCTCTTCATCCACACTGTGGTCGGGTCTTCCTCCACCAATATGAACGTCACAAAGGTGTACTTCCACCACAATGAAAGGAATCTTTTTACCTGCTTGGGAAGACCTATTATCGCGTTTTCTTAATTTATTGTGATGTTCAAACTGCACCTGGTCTTTAATCTGCATTAGATAGACTGTAGAGAAAATGGTTGTGATTTCACATTTAGCTTCTTTACTGGGGTGCAATTGATCCTGCAACTCTAAAATGATCATGTCTGGTCCAATTTTGACCTTTAACATGTTGAACGCGTTAGTCCACAGTGGCGGTGAAATTTTTTTGTTATTGTTTTTCTCTGAACAGTTATGGACGTGAAAATGATGCCAAGTGTCATTTTACGTTGCAAAACTTGCCCAAAGTCATTCAATTTCAAAGCTGATCTCCAAAATCATCACTGGTTCATGTTATACAAATATGAGAAACGACAATGATTACGAGACAACAATCTTTAGAATGGTAGTTATGGTAATCAGGTATGGTAGTTCGTTGATGTGGTGGGAGGTAGCACTGAAACCTGACAAGGATTGTTGGGGGCTGAACTCTCATGATAAGGTGTCACTTTGATAACTGTTCATGGCCTTCAACCTCAACTGATTCATCTTCAGATTGAACCGTTCGTCTCATAAACAGTTCATCTATCACGCCAAAACAGCTAGAAAGGAGCATTAACCGAGAATGAAAGAACAGGAGCAGATATTCTTGAACCTTTTGCGAGAGGTTTTTGCGTGACATTGACACAGCCCACCACAGGGACCCCGGAATTTGCGTGACATAGACGTGATGCGCGTCCAATGTTTTAAATAAGACCTCTTAACATGAAACCTTTCGAATATAGATAATCTCTAGACCCCCGTGAAAATTGACTACCGCTTCTGACCTTTCATTTTTAATGAGAGGCAGCATTGATTAACTTTTCACTAGATTATCATTTAGGTACAACACTTTTCAAATTATGATGCGTGGTTGTTTTTTCTCGATAAAGAGGGGTGGTTGACAGTTGGAACTTCTGTTTCCTAAAAAATTTACTTCCAGTTAGAAGTCTAGATTCTAGATTCTACTGTCTGGGCAATGAGTAGACAACGACGTCAACTGTGTTGCGATGGTGTATGAATCAAATACCATTGGACTCGATTTTTGAGGATTGATTTTCCATGTGACTGATCTCTCAATTTCCTACAAACGAAAAGTTCTCTTTGAATTTATTGAAAACTGGAATATAGTTTCCCTCTATACTTATTGTTTGTTGAATCATCAAAAATTAACTTCCCTCGACCGGGGATCGATCTCCTATCGTTCAAATTCTGAATCGGAGCTCCTACCACTTGAGCCAAGGAAGTGAATGGACAGAAATGCGAAGAGGCAGCTGATCACAACAAGGCCCTTTGTGTTTTGCATCATTACAATCTCATTGCTTAGTTGATGCTGCTTTTTTCTCACTTCGATCACACCTGAAATATTTGATAATATACATGGATAGAGGAATTGATGGGTATTTCCTAGACATTGTTGTAAAACTGAATTTATACCTAAATTTTGTGTGTTTGAAAAGTGGAACTTGCCCGTTGCGAATGCCTGATGACAATAAATTCATCGTAATCCATACCAAATCATTTTTCCATTGAACTGTATGCATAACTCAACCGTGACGAGAGATTAGTTCAGACATAAACTAGTTTTGTGTGTATACCCAATTGTCAATATTATTCATCATCAATATATTATCAAAACGAAGTTGCAATATAATTGAATTGTGACGAATAAATGATCACCTTGAAACCTACATGCCACCACATGAAATTTACAGTCGAGAAGGCTGTGACTTTAGTAGCGATAGCACTCACTAATGTACTGAGACAAGGGTAAGAGAAAACAACCAACTTCCCTCGGCCCTATCACTTACATCTTACTGCCCCAATTGAAATGTATCTTTTCTGGGCAGAGGAATATAAGTCTTACTCTAATAAACTTAGTTGTCATTGATTTGTAACAATTATTTTCTTGTTCGATTTTGAGGGACTTCCACTCCTTTCCCTGGTACAACCTGAAAAGTTAATACAAGGGTATGTTGTACGTAAATTTGAAATCACTGCCCCAAGTTGGAACAATCCTTTCATTTCTAGCAAGGTGACTAGAAATATTATCTACCTCTTATCATGCCAAATTTTTTGTTAAATGTGCCTATACAATCTACTGTGCTAGCAGTCTACTGAAATTATGTTCACCGTATGTTGGTAGGAGGTACATTAAATTTAAGAGTAAGAGTGGATGCAACCGTAATGTTTTGTCTTAACATTTCTCTTGGGATTAAGTCATGATAGTTTATAAGTTGACACGTTGGATCCATGTTAGCTCGTATACGCGTGTAACACTATAAGAACGTCAACCTGAAAAATTTCGATTCTACAACTAATTTCCGATCGAAAATGCCTCTCAGTAATTTTCGTTTAACCCCTTGTTTTTCCAAGGTTTTTTTACAATTTTAAGATTTTAAAAATATTTTTGACCGTAAGTCACTAAAACGTCCGTAACCTGTATCCTTTGGATACAGAGAAAAAAAATTAAAATTAATTGTACCGTTGGAAAGAGCGTTAAATTTCCCATCTTTCTGTTACAGAATTAAACATTTTCAAGTACATAATAAGAGGGAAAAATTGGCCTGAAGAGTAAATTTTGTCAAATCTTCAAAATTTGAGGTTATTTCGTTTGAAAGAACTAGTAATCATACTCTATTGTTTCCCACTGTAACCCTACAAGATGCCCAAAAAGCTCAGCTTCCCAACGGTATTAGTCAGTTTTGTTGTTTATTAGGAACATTTTTGAGAAAATTGAGTTTTTATTCAGAAAAACGTGGTTTTTACCGTGGAAATTTAAGTTCTATCAACTTATTGACGTTCAGATCCAGCGAGCCAACATCGTCTGATAATGTTCTTCCATAATTAAAACGAAGATGCTGTTAATTGGTCGGTTGGTATCCTCCAACAAGTTTCATCCTATTCAGTAGACCTCTTGGCAAAAGAGGTCTCGATACTTTTCTCCCTTGGAAGATTCAAATCATTCACAGCGTCGAATATTCGACTGGCACTGAATTATAAATTGTATCTAAAATAATAGCACATAACCACTTTTTATCTGGTTCATAAATAATTACAACTCCAAGAATATAAGAACTTTGAAATTACCTAGGTACCTTCCTATTGGATAATCAGGGTGTCCAAAATTTAACGAATCGGCAGTTTTTCTATGTTGAATGGTTGTGAAAAAATATGTACATTGCGCGGTAACCTTCGCGATGATTCTTTAAATATCGAGCGCCCTGTATAATATCTTCAGTTCAATGATAAAGTGATGTATCTGTGAAATCCTTGATTAGATTTCTTAACGATTGAAGGTTCTCCTGAAGCCTGTCACGATATCGAATGTGTAGTTGACCAAAAATGTGGAATTTTTCAGATACTTCTCATTGTGGGGACGATAGACCAGTTGGGGAAAGTTTTTCCCTTTTCATGGCCACTAAACCAACAATGGGGTATTTTGGTGGGTGGAAATTCAGGTTTTTGACCTCAAATTTGGATTCAGCACCCTTGAAAACCTATATACTCCAACTTTAAGCCCAATGTGCTGTAACATGTGGTAGAAAAATTAATTAAAGAGATCACACGTTTGAAAAAAAGGCGGGCCGCCATAAATGCACACACACTATGCCGCGTGCGTGTGTGAGTAGTATTTTGTAGTATCCAAGAGGTCCTCCAAGGTTTTCTGTGCATGGATACTTTTTTCAAAGATGGTTGGCTAGCTACATCACACCATTCAAATCTTCAACTTCCTTAGCTTCTCTGATTTTTTAAAAACATTTTCTCGACGAACAGACCCGATTACCGTTATTCCTGAGCTATACTCTTTTTGAAAAAAATTTTTTTTTTTTTTAATTAACTGAAATACCCCATTGTGAACTTGAATCAACTGTGGTTCAAAGTGGGCCTTGAAAAACAACCCTTTCATGGCATTCGATCACTCGGAATAATCTAGGAGGTATCTATGTACCTAATAAAAGGTCCACTTTCCTCTAAATTACAATCCCTTTGTGTCTGTGTTGCCTTTTAGGGCAATATACAAAACTTGGTTATCAATATTTTGAGCGAGAATTATCTCTCTGAAATAGATTATAAGAAATCGGTCTACTTATCAGACGATTTCCTCCTCGGTGTCTCCAGTGGAACTGGGAAACGGCTGTGTATTTACCATAGTTTACCTGGTAAATCTGAATGCTTCAGATCATGAGTTGGAATTCCAAATGAATAAGGAAAGTAGCGTAGGATAGAACATTCTAAATCTCCAGTCGAGAAATATTCTAAACTGGAGTCTCCTTATTTGGCTGTGGACACAACACTAAATATCTCATGACAATGTTTCATTGGTCTAACACGTAGGTATTATCTTATAATTCATCCAAGCACAAAGAGAGCTGATATATCTTCCCTAATTGAAAAAGTGCTTGTATTGGCCTGAACAATTTCAATGTGAATCATTATACGCTTAGTATTACACCTATAAACCTAATGTCCAGTGAAATACATCGTTTGTTGTCCGTAGTTATTTGATTTCCTGTAGAACGCCCCTTGTTTACATTGGCTGTGTGTTAATGATTCCAAGTGGATCTTGGAAATTGTTTTCCTATCTCTGCTTTACTGTGCATGAGGAGAAATAAAACCCGTTGATTGCCCCGCCACAACGGTTGTCAACTCATGCACAGTTCTGCTCAATATGATTTCTGCATCAAACCTTACTTGAACACTCAACGAGTTTTTGTGATTAAATGTTGCAATGTAATGCCTACTTGTGCTGTTTATTACGCAACTATTCAAATAGTTGTTCGTATCTAAAGTTATGAACACCAAGATATTACTCACGTCAAGCAGCTGGTTGTTGACACTCATTAAAATGTTGAATTATGATGATAATAATAATAATAGTTGTACCTACCTATTGATTATAATAAAGTTTAAATGTAAGCATTGGTGTACCTATGAATATTTCCGTCTTAAAGTTGGAATCCATCAAAAAAATATTTCTGTGTTGTGTTACAATAATATTTACTAGGTATCCTGGCTGATCATTGTACTTCACGCCATTGTCGTTTAACAGTGTCTATGAATGTGGATGAACGTTAACAACGTCCCACTATCCTACATAATTATTTGTGTTGAAATTGATGTTCAACTCGATGTTAGATTGATGTAACCCATGCTTCATAAGTAGGTACCTGAACGGACTCTTTGCTTTTAGTTTTTAACCGACAATTCAGTACTCATGTTGCCTACCTAAGATGGCGCCTGAGGAATGCCTATCACTCACTTGGTCATACACTTATTCCACGAAGAAGTCGCTGCCTAATAGGACTAGGTAGGTAGTTGTGGTAATAACGCTGGATCATTGTAAGCCATAAAATGAGATGGTACAGGGTGAAATTTTGACTTTTCAAAATGCAGACAGCAGTCACTAAAAATACAAGAAAGTGGTCCAATGGAGGTATCTACTATTAATCAGTAGTATAAATTCTTGGGTGAATAGGAGTACCTAATCCAGTTTTTCTCTACAATCAACTGTTGTGATCTGACTACTGTGAATGTGGACTCACTGACTCTAATACCAAATTCGGACTGATGGAAAGTCTACTCGAAACAAGTTATTTTACTTTTTCTGTTCCAATCTTGCTGAATCCTGATGCTTCGAAAAAATTGAGGTGGATATAGTTCGGGATAACAACCCCTATGAAGTAGAGTTCCAGTGAAGTACACGGAAAATATCCTTGGAAGAGATTCCGCGTCGGATACTGTAGAGATTCGAGAATAACCAATCCCTCTTGAAGGTGTATGGAAATGCGAGTAAGGTGAATTATACCTGAATGGTTGGTGTTGACCCTTAAGCCTGCTCCACAAATTCGGCATTCACCAAGCACTGATCCATTGCTCACTGATTTCCTAGTGGTGTGGATGGGTGCTCGGTGCTCGCCAAATGCCAAATATTGGCGCTCGGGGATGCTCCGGCCAGAGTCGGTTTTTTGCCCACTTCAGAGCAGACGAATATTGGCCAAGTAGCGAGCATCTGCCCCGCTCCACACATGCAGGGTCGTACAGGGCTTCTCGTGGTGGCATTTTCTGTGACAACTGGTGCCTCTCAACACTTGCTGAAGGTATCTAATTGAAATGTTGCCAAGGTTTTGCATATCGCAAGTAATTTGTGCGTTCTCATGAAAACCTGTAATGCCCATCCCACTCGGAGGCGTGATGTATTATTGATCCCTTGAAAATGGGGATTCCCTGTTTTTCAGGAAATGAGTGTCCCCAAAGTTTGAATTTCCCTGAATAAATTGATCTCTCGTTTGATCGTCTTGCAAGTGTTGATTGTTATGCATTACAAGGTGATATAGCACTCAGAGTTGCTCGTCTCTCTCCCGAGGCGAGCACTGCACGGGACGAACTCCGAATGTGTGGAGCAATGAGCTTGCCACTTGCCAAGCACCGATCCAATGCTCGCCGATTTCCTAGTGGTGTGGATGGGTGCTCGGTGCTCGCCAAATGCCAAATTTTGGTGCTTGGGGATGCTCCGGCCAGAGTCGGTTTTTTGCCCTCTTCAAAGGTGACGAATATTCGCCAAGTAGCGAGCATCTGCCCTGCTCCACACATGCAGGGTCGCCCGGGGCAGCTCATCGGGGCATTTTCTGTGACAATTGGAGCCTCCCGACACTTGCTGAAGGTATCTAATTGAAATGTCCCTAAAGTTTACATTTCCCTGAATAAATTGATCTCTCGTTTGATCGCCTCGCATGTGTTGATTGTTATGGATTACAAGGTAATGTAGCACTCAGAGTTGCTCGTCTCTCTCCCAAGGCGAGCACTGCGTGGGACGAACTCCGAATATGTGGAGCAATGAGCTCGGTATTTGCCGAGTTGCTCGGTGCTCGGCGAATGCCGCATGTGTGGAGCCGACTTTAGGGTTTCTTCAGTGTCCGTTGAGGCATTTCTGGCCACCTGAAAATTTGTTAATATCCAGAATTGAAGGTCACTACAGGCTGGCTAGGCATCCAAGGATCCTTTAAAAGTTATTCAAGAACCAAATTTTCCATTTATTTGTTTACTCTTCCAATATATGTAAAACTCACAATCGGTTAACACGTTAAATGCCGGCTCACAGGGCATTTCATCAAACCGTTTCTGCTCATGTCTGGGATGATGGACAGGTAATAGGGGGAAAACATCTGACATGACTGTGGTTTTTGATAGCTCTACAACCAAATTTTAATATCGATTTTAATAATGTAATCGATGTTGACTCTCAATCTCTATTGATTTTGTAACGGACTGGTGCTTCAGTTCCACAATCAATGGGGTAGTTTTCAATTACCAGTCATTAAGTTGAAGAATCGATTTTTTCGTTGATATTTCCTTCTGTGAGGGGATAAAAAATACTCGTATCACGGCGTTGCTACTCAACAACTCCTGAGTAAGGATAATTTGTTTCTATGTCTTTGAACCTCGAAGAAACAAACTGTCAGAAAGGGGAGTTGGCTGGTTGTGCAGTCTGCAGTGCGGTGCAGGTCTATTCTAGACACTTCTTGAGCTGGGTTCACATGAGCGTGGTCAACGCAGTTGTGCAACGAGGCAGTTACGTGTTCGGGATGCGGCTGGTGTCTAGAGGTTCACATGGGCGCAGTTGCGCGACAGCTTTTCGGCTTCTATTTTCCCGTGCTTCAGTTGGAATCCTAGCTGGTTTGAATCCTTTCATTTTTATTTTCACATTGTGATTCAATTCAGCTCGTCCGAATTATATGAATCACTATAAAATCATCAATGTACCTCCTCATCAAGGATGACCAGGGGTACATCAAGTAGGTACATTTTTTCTGTTCCTACGATGTTCCATTTCATTTTTAAATGCATAAAAAATAAACAGTATTTTACTGAATCGAGATAGATACCGTTACCTACCAACTCCAAAAATCGGAATTCTGATAGCTTTATTTTCTTTGTAATCATTATTATCAAAGTGAATTATGATGTAGAATATTCCTATGAATAGCGTAATTATTTATAATTTCGTTGTAGGTGCCAATTATGCAAAAAAATCTTGGAAATCACCTCAAGTGGTTGAAATTCTCATCAATTTGAGTATCCATTACATAAATAAATCACAGATCATATTTATTAGAAAGGTATACGTTTTATTTTATTACGATGCATTCATCAAATGTCTACAAAGAGACCAAAATAAACGAAAATTATAAAAATAAGTAAAGTAAAAAATACTTGTCAACCCCTAACTTGAAATCCCACAGCTCTCTTCTCTCCTTAACTAATTCAATTACAATTTCACTAAAACTTTGATTCATTTTGGATCAAGCTTCCGGAAAAATCACAAGACACCAGTTGATACCTGTGCTGGAACAAGTGGTGATAACAAGTCGTGATAACAAAAAATGTAAACAAAGGGCGCGCGGTTAGGCGTCGAATATCAGAATTTTTGAAACGCAACAGTCCACTCCAAAAGTACTCAGGCGGCTGAGGCGCCGCCAATCAAATGGCTGAACGCGTAACTGCCTCGTCGCTAGAGATGGGCGGTATTTAACGTAATAGTTAAAAATAACCTATTACCGAATTTCGTTAATTCCACTTGGAACCTGTAACTAAAATAACCCTGTTACTAAATAGCTTTTCAGGAAAGGCTACAAAATGTGTGGAGCCAGAACAATACCTTGGGTTTTTTAATCGAAAAAGAGTGTAAATACACTAACTCGTAAATATGTTGGGAATAACTTGACAGAAACCCCAACTTAGGTCGGAAACGAAAACTAGGGATCAACGGAATGATACTTTGGAATGGAATAACAATATAACATGATAAACAAACGAATGTCGGTCGGGAACGAAAAGTAGAAATCAAAGAAACGATACCTTGGAATGGTACGTTAGAATGAGCTTGTAAGAAGATCCCTGAGATAACCTATTAATAAATAACAGGTTATTGGAACCTGTTACTCACCCAGAGTGGTAACGGTGGAACCTAATACGCAAATGTAACCGTTTCGCCCATCTCTACTTCAAACCGTCAAACGAGTCGTCGCACAACCACGTTCACCGCCCTCATGTGAACCCAGCTTTACGCTTTGTTTCTGCCAAGAACAATTTCTCGTCCAGTGCGGATGATGTCAGGTAATCGAACAAATTAATACTAAAAAAAAGCGATTGTCGAAGTTTAGTCATATTTATGCACAAAAGCGATGGAAAAACGCACCAAGCGCTGGTTTGCTTGAAAAAGCATTCCCACACTGCAAAACTCAGGAATGGGCTCTCGCATCGAACGCCTTAATAGTGATGCTAGGCTGGTTGAACAGCTCATGTTATTTCCACTAAAACACAAAACCATCTGATGAAGAAATAACATTTGCGTATCGTGACCACTTGAGTTCTTATAAAACCAGTAGATGCTCAATCTATGATAATTTAGTGGACCAAAATTGGATTGAGCCAACATATCTTCACTAATTCGCTCCTCGTAATGAATAATTAAAGACCTAATTTGTTGACTGCTGTCCTTAAATATTTATTATTCTTCAGGTATGAATCTGCAGAAATGAAGCAGTACTTACCTACGTAGGTTCTTGGATTATAACTACCTTCAACCTTGTTCTTGAATAAGAAAAACAGCCACGCGCTAGTTTCATATTAGGCAGCACACTTAACAATCAGCTGTAACCTTGGTAAGTATAAGCGACCCTATGGTGTGCATAGTTACCTTCTATCATAGATATAAACGATTAAAATTGCAGTTTTTCTGCTTCATTAACTATTATTGTGCTTGTGTGTCAAAGATCCCTATCCACCTCCAAAAATGTTTAGGTGTATAGATGTGCATGATATTACCCGCAAAGAGTTCAGTGTTACTTGTTGTCTGAATATATCTGTACCAATATTTCGCCGTTATACATGTACATTACCAACCTAAAAATCATTTCACGAACAACTTTGTTTTTTACTATTCTCATTACATAGATTTTTGTATCCTTTGTACAACTAATTTTTTGGATTACGCAAATTAATTTGTTTTTTTATTTATTTTTTTAGATATCTAGGTACTTGTACAATTTATTAGACGCGTTTTCTCTTCGACTTTTTTGACCATGGCAGAGTTGCAAGTTCATTGAAAATTGTTTTGCTTCAATTTTACGCCATAATTTGTCTCTCATTGGCAGGAATATGATTGCCCGTATCAGCGCCTAAAATTCGTTTTCAAATTTTGAAATTTCGTTCAAGTTTTAAATGCGATGATCTCAATGTTTAAGAACTTAATTCCCTGTAGATGCATACCTCCTAACCAACCCAGTGAAACTTGCATTTATAATAGAACCCATCATAAAGCCAAAGGTGAGTTGTGATTGTCACGTGGTTGTACATTTTCTACAACCCGAATCAATATGAGGATAACAGTATAATGTAGATAAGTAAAGTACCATTCGAAGCGAAGTGCTCTGATCGATCTAAAGGTATAGAATAACTTTAACAATATAGTAGTAAGCCAACTATACAATTATTTCTCACATTATTGCTTAGTTGTATGTACTTATTTAATGAAAGTTGAAAAATTAAGACTGAAAACTTATAATTCCAACCAAACTATTGCTTTTTTGTTCTGCTAGAGAATAATTTTTTTGAATAGGTTAATCATTTATCTGTGAATGTTTGGGTTTGTTTGATTCATGTGTTATTATTTCGTTTGTTGACTAATTTTTCTATAGCATGCCATATACATATAGCCTCACGTCAGCGAATTTCCGAATATTGTAGGACTCTCGTGTTGATTGACAAAGTCTCGAAACCAAATACCTTGGTAATTTTTCAGTGTCTGAACAAAGCTTTCCTGTTATGAAGACCCTTTGAGCATTAACCATATCTATAGCTGTCAGGTTATTCGGGTGTTCAAACTTCTTGAAGAATCATTTTTTGAACATGGGAACTGTACCTACAAAAATTCTTCATCAAATTATATTTGAAACCCTCGGTTTTTGGTTTAAATTTTAATTTTTGAACAATTGGCTGGCGGGGGAAAAACCAGGTAAGTACAAAAAATGGCGTTTTACAGGAGAGCATTTTAAAGTTTCAAATTTTATTCATAATTCAGGAATTCACAATAATTGATACTTAACCCTGCAAATTTTTACGAAAGTATCCTAAAACCGAAATGATAGCTCGAACTGCCCCTCAAATCACATCTTAATGGTGAATTCAATGGTTTTTTAAAAATTGTCGAGTTACCTGGTTACTTGGAGTCCAACGAGGAATTTCACCATGTCGGAATTTCCTATTTTTTCACCCCAAAATCGAATTCAGCACCTCGAAAAACCCCCGAAAGCGAGCTTTCAGCCCGTCCTTCCTAATTTACGAATAAACAAAACAGTGTAGAAAATGTGAACGTTTAAAAAACCCGGGAGGATGACGTCAACCAGTAATAGTTCATGTACGGCCGCTTGAAGCGCTGAGATCGTGAAATCTCACTTCGTATAGTCCCCAGAGGCAACAGTTCACAAAACTAGTAAACATCAAAATCGAAGAACTGAAGAGAGAAAAAAAAATAGAAAAAGGAAGGAGAAAATTGATAACTTTCCTCTTAGACAACAAGATTTCTTCATTCCTTCTAAGAGCGTTCCTACTTCACGTTGAAAAGGTCTATTTTCCCGGTTATTTTTTGAAATCATAAATTTTGAATGTATCTCAAAAAATAACAGGAGACTTATTTTCCAAAATCAACCCGTTTTTCATCTATCCCACACCATTAACTCTTCAGGAAAAATGCAAACAGAATTCGGTGAAATTCCTCATTGATACTTAACCCTGCCATTTTTTCACGAAAGTATCCTAAAACCAAAATGATAGCTCGAACTGCCCCTCAAATCACATCTTGATGATAAATTCAATGGTTTTTAAAAAATTGTCGAGTTACCTGGTTACGTGGAGTCTAATTTCCATACTTAACGAGCAACCACATTTTCAGACTTACCTGCTCACCAACCTCGTATGATGTAACTTGACTGTCGTGTCCAACAAGTTAACTCAAAATGTTCTTTTAGTCACTGCCAGATGAGAGAACAATAATTTATTCATGATTTGAGGGCGGAGTGGATCTTGAAGTTGAGCCGATGTTCGGTCATTGAACGAGTCCTGGAGTTCCTTGGCTTCTCTAGTCATTCAGTCTCGAAGGAGTGGCAGGATTACTCCGTCTTCTGTCCCAAGACTTCTTATCTTTTTCCTGGTCCCCCTTAGTCTCATGGATACAGCTCTCAACTGTTGCTATCTGAACTTCAACTTTCAGAAAGTTGCTCATCTCAGACAGGTCTCTTCCCCACTTTTCAGCTGCCCTTTTCAGGAAGGCCTGGAATTCTTTGTGAAGAGCTCCATCATACAAAACGATCAATGGTGTCAGCGAGCCACGAACGTCTTCTGCTGCTTGGTCATACTTTCGATGCTTTTTGCGAGCAGCTTGCTGTGATACTGTTGACCATTCTCTGGTGCGGTAGGAAGGAGCGTCGGCATTGATGATGCAGTTGTCGAAGAACGCCACCCTCCCACTGTCCCAGACACCATTGGCCTGAATGTCAGCAATCAGTGCTGGTTGACCATTGACTGCCTCTCTCATAACTGGCTCTGTGGCCACCCCTCCCCTTGCAAGGTTGGCCAGCATAGCACACTCATCGCGGCCCCACTTAACCAAACCTCCTTTCTTGCAGTTCAGGGCATGGGTCAGACTCGTGCTTTCCCCCACACCTCGCAGGAGGCTGGTAAGCCACTGGGATCGTACCCTTATCTCATGGTGATGGCATCTCGGAATTGGTTGCAGGTGAATGGAGGGTGGTGCTAGCAGGTAAACTCAGTTACTGGTCTGTTCTCGAAACAGAAATTTCGGGAATGAAAGTTAACCAAATAATCACTTACACCCCAGCCAATAGAAAGCATGGTAGACTTATGCTGATACTTGCGAACAAAAGCCGACACAAAATAACGCCTACAGTGAAGATATCTCGATTTTCACAAAAAACCGACTTACCTGGTTTTTTCCTCCGCCAGCCAATTATGTTCAAGTTTTTACGTATTTTCACGAAATATTAATTTATGGTGCTACTGATCGGCCATTGATTTATCATTAGGGACCTACTACGTCTATGAGAAGGTACCTTGAGGTTTTCACATTACATAATTTTGCTTGGTGAATTCATTCCAACCTAAGTATATCATCAAGGATTCACTAATCAATACTGTCAATACAGCTGGGTTGTCCCGTGACTCATGACCATCAGCAATAATACTTACTAATACGTACCTAAATATCTCGGAAATTTGTTATCACACGCAATAATGCTCAGATTTCTCCGCGTTTTTTTTCGTACTTTTATAATTCATAAAAAAAAAAAAAAAAAAACTTATTTGGAATGCGCTTGAATGAAAGAGAAAGAAAATTAAGACTGATACACCACATTTGGTCGAACATTGGACAGAACAAGCGATAAAAGTTGGCTCATCGATTCCAAGTGCATCTTTCATGAATTTTCCTCAATATGGTGTGCTGTTTTAGAATCAAAAACTACTATTGGTGTTGTCCCTTTCATGTACATACATTTTATAAGTAGACTATCCTACAAATGGTTCGTCAGCTGAGAGGAAAGGGGGCAAATGTAGCTAGAAGAGAATATTGCAAGTGATTTTCTGTGGAGATTTTAAATTTTTTCCTACTAACTCCTCTTTTTTTTATAAAATTCAGTTGTATGTTCGGATTTTCATTGATCAACCCTCTGGCCTTTGAATAGAACTTGAGCGAAGGCACACCATTGGTCCACCTTGGATAGATCTGCTTTTGTGAGCGTCAAACCAAGGATTAAAGCCACTTAAAGGGGTGAAACTTGTTAACATACAGCATTGTGACAAGTCCGAACAATCGAGTTTTGAGTTGAACTTAGAGGCAAATAGATCTCGAGGAGCTCTACATGGACGATCGTTACAAGCCTAGTGTGAATAGTTATCGCTTGGGAGCGGTAGTTACTCTACTACCTGTGTTGGGGTGTCACACTAGGATAGCAGTGCGATAACACCTACGAGCCAATTGGGCATTTCGATGGGTCGTAAATTCAGGTTTTTGACCTCAAATTTGGATTTAGCACCATTGAAAACCTCTATACTCCATCTTTTTGCCCATTGATACTATAAAATGTGGTAGAAAAATTAAATAAAGAGGTCATACGTTTGAAAAAAAGGCGGGCCTCCATGAACGCTCACACACTATGCTGGGGGCGTGTGTGTGTAGTATTTTGTAGTATCCAAGGCCACGAGACGTTCGAGACCAAACAGGATCTACAGTGGAACGTCTCGTTCCAAGGCCAGCAACTTAATACGTCACAACAACTTACTACGTCACATCATTCAAATCTTCAACTTTCATTAGCTTCCCTAATTTCTTCTCGATGAACAGACCAAATTACTGGTCGTAATTGTAAACTTGTTTTCCCGAAATTGCAGATTTTTGACTTGTCACAATGCTATTGTCAACGTGCGATATATAAGCATTGATTTTTATTCTTAAAATAATTACCTACCAATTTTCTAATGCTATTTTTTTTTACTTTGGTTACACATTATTGCAATAAACTCAATACAGGACCTCGAAGTGGCAAAAACGAGCCTAACTACGTATCAAGGTAACAATTTTTCAAAGAAAGAAACAATAGCTCTATTTGAAGCTATGAATTCAGAAAATTGAAAGAAAAAATGGTCTGTTTGAGTGAATTTCAATCGCTCGGTATCGACTGATCCGCCAATGGTAAGGAGAGGAGAGCTGAGGTGTTGGAAGGGGTCTTGATGAAGAGTTACTGTGCAGCACACTTGCGCATACCTGCTAGTATTCTTAACTATTGATACACGACGATGGCGGACTTGAGGTTCGCCCTGCACCTGCCGGAGGGTTACTTATTTATTGCAAGTACAATACGAGTATTCAATGACGTTTTACCTGTATTTGGTCACATTCTCTTCCTTCTCACATTCGCCCTTCTTTCTCTCAGCCTACAATTATGTTTGCGAAAGTTGTATCTACTCACTTTTACTGTCGTGTTTAGTAGGTACTCATAATTTAATGATTGGATTTATGTTGAAATTATATTTTTCAAAAATAAATGTGGATATTGTACTGGCATACGTCTTCCTCATTATTTTTAATCCTTTTTCTTTCAATATTGATAGACTCCAGGTGTGTAACGTTGATGGAATCGGTTTCTTTCAAAAGGGCGTAAGTTCTTGCAACCAAACTTTCGGGAAATTAAGAAAAACTTACAAGAAGCCCCTATCGATAGAATTGTTTAAAAAAATTTTTTTGCGTTTTGGAAATTTGACGCGTTTTAAGTATTTTTACAGGTTTTTATCCCCCACCTAGGGGCTCCAAATTCGCTAATGTATCCCATGGACTTACGCCCTTTAAAAAAAAATCGTGAACAATCTCATTTTTATGAATTTCAGGCTTTTTGAAATCATGCAAATTACTCAATGTAGCAACCCGGAAAATCGTAAAACAATGGATCACACTAAAACACACAAAACAAACACTAAAACTTCTACATAAATCACTTTTATTTGTTCAGGAAAGCTTGTTTTGTCGGTCATTCATCAAAACAAGAACATATCTGACGTCAGGACCATCATTTGTTGGCCAATTGGCGATTTCAGCAGAGAGTCCATCATGCTCTTCTGGAATACAGGGGTTAAACGTTAAGGGCGCAGCATCGGCTATGGATCGATTTTACAACTAATTTCCAACCAAAAATGTCTCTTAGCAATTTTTTAGAGTCTTTGTTTTCGAGTTATTTCACTTTTAAATATTTTTCGTGTTTTTCGACCTTGTCCACTAAAACTGCCATAGCTCCGTTAATTGATGAGGTAAATTAAAATTTGATTATACCATTGGAAAGAGCATTAAATTTCCTGTTACAATAGTGCAGGTTCAATTTTTGGTTTATTATTTTCAATGATGAACCTTTGGAATCGACCAAGAAAAAAAAAAATTTTAACACCCCCTCAAAATTTGATGGTTTACGTTTCAAGGTACGTAGAATCCAAAAATCGAATAAAAATTTGGCCGTCCGTCCGCGGCACTTTTGCCACTTAGCATTGACCGATTTTGATGAAATTTGGTATGTAGGCTCCATTTGGGGTCTAGTTGTGCCCCGAAGCTTTTGGTTGATGTAGGTCACTTCCAAGGGTTCCAAAATCAATTTTGAAATTTTGAAAACGCCCTAACTCAAAAAATTTCGGCATAATGGTATTGCTTTTCCTTCAATTTTGGATTCTATAGAATTTTTAGAGACCACCCGGAGCTCTGTAGGACGAACCGTTCGCTCCCTACAAAAATTTGAGGGTTTATATTGAAATACATATATATAAATCAAAACACGAGTGTGAATCGCAAAAGAGGCCTAATCTCCGTTCAAATTAGAGCTGACCGAAATGCGATCGATGGTTGGTGATTTTGATTTTTCTTTTTGAATTTTTTTGAATTTTTATTATTATTTTTTTTTTTTTAAATTTTTTCCTTCATATTGGATGGTTGGTGATTTTGTAGACGAGTGATCTATATAGAAAAATAAACCATTGTGTAATAATTTGCAGCGTTTTGTAAAGTGATTTAAATGTAGAAAAATAAGCCCAAACACAAAAATTCGTAAATTATTGAAAATATTCAGTTTTTTTCAATGGTTTGCTGGCCCAACTGAATGTACAGTTTTTTTTTCCTGCAGTAGTCCTAAGAGTTGGCCCAAAAGGTCACCTTTCCAACGGTGTATTCAAATTTTTTTAAATGCTTTTATTTTTCGAAAAATTCGTGTTTCCGAGAGAAAAGGCGTGGCATTTTTATCGAATTCGTGGGGCTAGCAAACGATTGAAACAACTGAAAATTTTCAATAATTTACAATATTTTGTCAATTTTTGTGTTATTGGTAGTGGTAAAGGTCGAAATCACGAAAAATATTTTAAAGTGAAATAACTCAAAAACGAAGCCTATAAAAAAATTGCCAAGAGACATTTTTTGTTGGAAACTAGTTGTAGAATCGATCCCTAGCCGATGCTGCGCTCTTAACGTTTATACCCTGTATACCTACTGCTCGATCTTCTGACTATCAGCAATCTTGTTACAGTAGACCAAGACATTCCCACTGGAGTAGGTGAATGTCTGTCACATGGAAGGAAGCTATAGTGTTGATATATTACGGAAGGAAGCTATGATGCACTCAGTTCTCCGACAGTTCGGTTCCACTTTTCTTTTGTAGGGGCGTAAGTCCGGACTTACGGATTTTGAAGTGCGATTTCTATCACGTTAGAGACGTCATTCTCATGCCCTTTTGATTGCAAACGACGCTCCTAGGGTTAAAGAACATGAAAATGGAAAAAAAACGAAATGGCATTTTTGTGGACTTACGCCCTTTAAAAAAGCCGATTCAATTGGGGGAATGTTGATTCGTCCACTAGTAACAAAGAACGAAGGAATCAGATACCAAAGAGAAGTTAGATAAATATAATTGTGTATTATACAAAACACAAGCTCAATTATCAAAAATGGGACGTATGACAAATTTTACAAAAGAAGGCGCTTGAGTTTTGCAAATTTTTGAGAAGTCAGTCTGAGTCGTCAGATGTCAGAAGGCTCTTCAACTGGTCGGGCATCTCTGTTTTCATGAGTCCAAAATCCATTGAGATCAATTAGGATGTTAACAAGTATTTCACCATGTCCACTAGAAGGAAATGATTCCATGAAAAAACTAACAACGTGATATAAAATGAAACGTTACAAAATCACATGCTTTACCAGGACTCATCAATCAAAATTTTGTTAAGAGTACTGACCATTTTGGCGGTAAAGTAAGTTAGAAGGTACTTGTCAGTCATGGGTTTAATAGAAGATCCTACTCTTTAAACATATTGTTGAGTAATGCATGCATTCCAGGGGACGTCCCATTGGATAAGGTCAATTTAAGGTGAGGTTTTGTTCCTGTGTGCTCCTACATTCCTGGTACGCAGTTTCTCAACTGAGGATTCATTTTTTTGGGGATGAGTCCCGAATTTTAAAGAAATTAAGCTAATTACAGGAAATTAAAATGATGATATTCAATAAATTGAGTTATTCGTTCACATAAAGATATTTCATCATAACCAGTCTTTATTTTTTTCATGCTCAAGTCATCCAGTGGTAAATGGCACTAAGTTCCCAAAACTGACAATTTTTTTTATATTTTTAATCTCCCTCAAAATGTTGCGGTAGTTCAATGATGTTTGAACATCAGTTATATTGGCACACCAAAAGGAGAAAAAACTTGCTTCTCCTGAATAGTGCAGTTTTAGCACTTAGTTCCTTTCACTGCTGACATATTCAATTCACTATTTGTATTAAACACATAATTACCTGTTGAGAAGATCTTGGAGAGTAATTTTAGTAGGATCGACAGGTTTAATCATATCAAACACTTCATCTTGTACATCTTCAAAGGAAATCGGATCTTGGCCTGTGACAAGCATCTGTTCTCGGATTGCCTGCATTGGAAACAGTGAAGTCATTAGATTCTAATTTTGAACACTGCTGTATCATGGGCAAAGTATAATCTTGCCCTAAAGGTTCACCAAGTTCGCATTTTCTTGAGTTATTCAAATATTATCTGGCTTCTTAAGGTGCCTGTCTACTAGGTCGACAGAGGGGTGCGACCCGAAAATCTTGAGCTCCATCCACGAGGCGGATGCAATAGAGAGTTTTTGGTGCCAAAATCTGATGGGCCCCATAAGGAGGAGACTAGCGCGAGCAACAGAGGATGCTACCCAGTTGAAGGAGGAAGCCCATTAACTTTGGACAGGGGGGAAGGGAGGCGCTCGTCACTGTGGGCCTCTAGGAATGGGTGACTGTCGGGGGGGGGGGGGGGCACCCTTTCATTGTCGCCTGCTGTTGTCGGGAGGCAAATTCATCGTCACCCGCGAACTCCGAGCTTTGTGAAGAGGTTTCACAGGCCCATTAGTGGTTGTCAAAAACTCTCTAATTTTTCGACCTGTTGTTTTACCAGTCCCAAGGTGCCCGAGGTAACAAAAAAGTCTGCTAAGTGGGTGTTGTAAAATGAATTAAGGATGAGGGGGGAATTGATTAAATGATGATTCGTTGGAGATTGATTTACAACTGATTTATGCGGTAATGATGGGAGAAGGGGGCGGAGTGGGAAACTGGGGACGACGGGAACGATCAGAACAGCTGGTCGCCTATCGTCATGAAGGTAGAGCGTATTTGCTTGCTACCTTCATGTTACAGGTGTGAAACAAGCTTCCTCGTATCTATAACCCTATTGTATAGATGATCCTATGCATCGTAGTTATAAGCATCTCTGAGTACCTTGCACTGCCCTTTCAATTTGAGGGGCGATGATATTGTTAGGGGCACTACACACAATTAGTATTCATTGCAAAACACATGTTTCTATTAGTTACTTTGGCAAATAATAAAAAGTTCACTTCTATTCTTGAAATCGAACCAAGTGGTTTCATTTCTATTATTAATCGCAGGATTATAATACTGGTGGCAGCTATGGTTAATACCCGCTCCACTGTTCAGGATAGACCCATTAATGACGGAGGAGAGAATATCACCCCAACTTCTGACGAAACTGTGGAACGGAACGAACCCAATGCTGAATTCGTTCAAGCAACAGGTATACCTTCACCTCTCATGCAGTTTCAGCAGTACTGGGAGAAAGAACGTGCTGATTTAGTGGAACAACTGCAAGTTGAGTGGAGCGCCTCTCTTGGAGAACTCAGACAGGCTATGCAAGAAGATTGGAGGAGTTTCTTAGCGGAATTCCAGAGTTTGTTGACCACACAGGCCACGAACAGCTGTCAGAGCTCTTCGAAACCAGCAAGCCGCAGCCCAGAGCCTTTTCAACTAGCAGCAGGAAGTAGACAAGAGCTATTCAAACCAAAACCCTATGATGGTAATGTCGACTGGGAGGCCTACAAACTCCAATTTGAAGAAATAGCCCTTAAAAATGGATGGGATGATCAAACAAAAACCACTGCATTAGCTCACGCTTTGACAGGCTCTGTATTAGAGGTATTACCTCTGGTTGAAACGCCACGTACCTTTACCAGATTGGTTGAAGCACTGGGAAAACGGTTTGGCCATGAGAAACAGGCTCAACGTTTCATAACCATGCTTTTGACCAGAAAGCAATTACCTAAGGAAGATATTTTAACGTACCATCAGGCTATACAGAAGCTGGCGAGAAAATCCTGGGCCACAGACTTTAAAGCAGGGCCGGGAGAAGATATGGTCGTGTACCATTTCGTCCAGGGTATACGAGACCCAGCTGTACGGGAGAAGGTGTTGGGTGTGTGGCCAAAAACACTCGAAGATGCTTTGGATGTCTCCTTGCGATTTGAGACAGTTGCTCAAGCATCTCAAACACCTATCACGATCCGACAAGCAGAAGCCGTGGAGCAACGAGAAAATGGTGAGAATCGCGAAGTGATGGAGTCAGACGTGG
The DNA here is from genome assembly GCA_009739505.2 of Apolygus lucorum. NCBI lineage: Eukaryota > Metazoa > Arthropoda > Insecta > Hemiptera > Miridae > Apolygus > Apolygus lucorum. The sequence continues at coordinate 28,594,864 of CM019167.2, forward strand.
TAGTAAGGAGGTCACCTTCGAAAAAAACCATTTCCTCGAGCTTTCGATGAGCAACGCCAACGCCGCCAAACGATTTGCTGGAGATGCTCTGCTCCGGGTCATGTAGCTTGGCGGTGTCCGTACCCTCCAGTTAGTGCTGTTGTCCAGATGCAGAATCCTGGAACACCGTCTCAACCATACTTCCCCCACGCAGCTGGATGGTTTCCTAGAAATAATGCTCTATCTGATCAAGTATCCTCGTTGGGAAACGCCAGGAAGTCAGAGTGAAGAGGCCTACTCTGATTTCCGCAGACAGGTCTCATAAGGAAGAAGGAGAAGAAACTTTCATATATCGAGCAGCCAATGATGGATCGTTGATTTTGAAAGGAATTGCTGGAGGCGTGCCTTGTGATTTTGTTGTAGACACGGGGGCAACAAAAACTATTCTGAACATAAAACTTCTGGAACACATGAACAATGAAATAAATTCTCTTACAATGCCTCTGTATTTGCGTTCAGTTTCTGGTGAGCGTATACCAGTGCAAGGACAATCGTCATTGTTGCTTGATGTAGGTGATGGTGTGCTGCGTCTCCACACGGTACTTATCGCCAAAATTCACGAGGATTGCATCCTGGGTCTTGATTTCCTAGAACGGCACCATTGTTTGATTGATCCAGCTCAGAAAGCCATCATATTTCGAGATAAGAGCCCAATTGAAAGTACAATTCGATCAGCATATGGTACTTCAGTCATAGAGGAGGACGATGATAGCTTCCAGGACATTAGCCCTCTAGATGAGTCGTCAGAGAACACTCCACTTGCTAATGGAATGCTTCCATCTCACGTCCAAACTTTGGCTGAGAAATCAACTGCTAATCTAACTGATGCACAGAGAGTTACAGCTTTGGCCCTTCTAAAAGAATTCGCAGATGTGTTTGCCCAGTGTGGAAAGGATTTGGGCTGTATTTCTGGCTTTTCACATTCAGTGGATGTTGGAGATAGTGCACCCATTCGCCAAGCACCCAGAAGAATTGCTCCTCATCGTCTTGCAGAAATTGATAAAATGATCAAAGATATGGAGGATAGGTACTGGTGTGATTGAGACTTCTCATAGTCCTTGGGCAAGTCCAATAGTTTTGGTCCCGAAAAAGGACGGATCCACACGTTTTTGCATAGACTATCGAAGATTGAATGATGTCACCAGAAAGGATTCTTACCCCCTACCAAAAATTGATGAGCTGACAAGTGGATTGGCTGGAAGCAATTGGTTTTCCACTCTTGACCTTCAATCAGGATATTGGCAAATACCAATGACTGAAAAGGATAAAGAAAAAACAGCCTTCTGCACTTCACGTGGCCTCTGGCAATTCAAGACCATGCCTTTTGGATTATGTAACGCCCCAGAGGGTTATGCATGGGATCTTGAGAGACCAAATCAGAAAAGGGAGAGTCAAAGTGTACTTGGATGACATTCTACTGGATAATGCTAATTTCAATGATCACATTACAAGGCTGGAGAGAGTATTTAGAATATTGCGAGACAAGAAGGTAAAATTAAATCCCAAAAAATGCCACTTGTTCAGGACCAGAGTTGCGTACTTGGGATATATTATATCTGGGCAAGGAATCGAGGCTGATCCAGAAAAAACATCTAAGGTTAAGAATTGGCCAACTCCCAAAGACAGCAAGGAAGTGAGAACTTTCGTAGGGATGTGTTCCTACTATCGCTGTTTTATTCCTCACTTTGCTCAGAGAATGGCTCCACTATATGCATTGCAAGATAAGACAAGCAAATTTGAGTGGACTCCAGCATGTGCTGCATCATTCGAGGACATCAAAGCGGCTATGACAGAACCTCCAGTTCCTGGTTCACTATTTGTGCTGGATACTGATGCATGTGACAGAGCAGTAGGGGCAGTCCTATCACAAGTGCAGGGTGGTAAAGAGATTGTTCTTGCCTATTTCAGCAAATGCCTTTCGAAACCAGAGCGAAATTATTGTGCTACAAGAAAAGAGCTCCTCAGCATTGTCAGAGCACTGAAGCACTTTCACTCCTTCGGATTGGACAGTGGAGAAGAATTTATTGTCAGAACTGATCATTCTGCGTTACAATGGCTTCGCAATTTTAAGGAACTCGACGGTCAGTTGTCAAGGTGGCTACAACTCATAGCTTCATACAACTACCGGATCGTTTACCGACCAGGAAGAAACCATCAAAATGCAGATGCTCTCTCACGAAGACCCTGCATCAATGATAATTGTCGTCATTGCAGTAGGCAAGAACAGAAACACGAAAAGTTACTCTCCATTCAACGGGTCAAGCTGGATACAAATGTAATCAATTGGGCAGATGAACAACAGAAAGATGCAGATCTTCGAGTTGTCTCATCTTGGGTGAAATCCAAGCAACGGCCTTCATGGGAACAGGTAGCTGTGAAAAATAACACGGTAAAGACATTATGGGCAAAGTATAGTTCCCTTATTGTACATGATGGAGTACTGATACGCGTTTGGGAAGACCATTCTGGCAGAAAAACTTTGAAGCAGATTGTGGTGCCTAGGTCATGTAAAAATGAGGTTTTGGAGAGAGCTCATAGCTTGGGTCACTTTGGGCGTCGAAGAACACTGGGGGTAGTTCGATCCCAGTATTACTGGCCTGGCCTTCAGGGAGATGTCAAACTCCATTGTCTGGCCTGCAATGTATGTGGCAGGCGAGGTGGATCCACAAGGAATAAAAAAGCACCACTCCAGAGCTATGTTACTGGAAGTCCTTTTGAGAGGGTAGCAGTGGATATTGTGGGACCCTTGCCAATGACAGATCGGGGAAATAAATACATAGTGGTCGTGGTTGACCACTTCACAAAATGGCCCGAAGCATTCCCTGTACAGGACATAAAAGCTGAAACGGTAGCCCAAGGCTTGGTTGAAACCGTTATATCCCGATTTGGCATTCCGAGAGAAATACATTCGGATCAAGGAACCACGTTCGAAGCAGCTGTTTTCAAAGAGGTCATGCAACTGCTGCAGATACAGAAGACCAGAAGTACCCCCCTCTGTCCACAAAGTAACGGTCTAGTGGAGCGATTCAACAGAACACTTTGGAATATGCTTGCAAAAGTCGTTGGACAAAACCAGAGAGATTGGGATAAGTGGCTCCCATGTGTACTGCTTGCTTATAGGGCCACGGAGCATGCGGCAACAGGCTTCTCACCAGCAGAACTGACCTTAGGTAGAAACCTAACTTTACCAGTGCACTTGCTGACTGGTTCAGTTCCAGGTCTACTGTTTGAGGCAGACTACGCCAAGAGGCTACAAGAACAGCTTGTTACAACACACGAGTTGGCACGACAAAAGTTGATAGCAGCAGCCGAAGAATCCAAAAGAAGATACGATATTCGGGCGACACAACCCAGATTCAAGGTTGGTGACCGAGTATGGTGTTTCCAGCCGCGTCGCTTAATCGGTAAGTGCCCTAAGCTTCAGTCACCATGGTTGGGCCCATGTGAAATCACCAAAGTTATTTCTGACGTCGTTTTTCGGATTCGACCACCAAGAGGGAAACCAAGAGTGGTTCATGCGGACCGTCTTGCCCCATATGCAACATCTGTCCTCGAAGAGGGAAGAGAGGGATGATGTTAGGGACACTACACACAATTAGTATTCATTGCAAAACACATGTTTCTATTAGTTACTTTGGCAAATAATAAAAAGTTCACTTCTATTCTTGAAATCGAACCAAGTGGTTTCATTTCTATTATTAATCGCAGGATTATAATAATATTCATAGGGGACCATCTACACGCCAACCCGCTCAATTCCTGAAAATTTCATCGAAATCGCATGAGAAATGTGGAAATTATGGCTGCGGCAAGGATTTCATGACAGTCAGACACACAGACAGATACGGAGCCAAAATTGTTCAGGAAGGTTCTACTCACTTAAAACGTGAGTAGAAATTTTGATTTTGGAGAATATATTATTGGTAGACTCGGAAGCAAAATGGTCGGATGGAGAAATATTCGTGTTTGCGGCAGCTCTGGTCATAGCAGAGTAGGGATAATGCACGCATTGAAGAGAAGCGGGATTCCTGAAAAGCTGATCAGGCTAATCGAAATTACCCTTCAAGGAAGCACTTTGAAGGTTATGGTAGGTGACTGCTGCGGGGAACCCTTTGAGGTAAGCTCGGGCGTCAAACAGGGAGATTCGCTGTCAGCCACATTGTTCAACCTGGCTCTGCATGAGGCTGTCAATAATGCAGATAAGAAGGGAAAAATTGTCGACAGAACATGGCAGATTCTGGCTTATGCCGATGACATTGATTTATTGGGGCGAAGTCTTGATGCCCTGCAGGAGGATTTTGGGGTTTTGAAGGGGGAAAGCCAATGGGTCTGCGAATAAATGAAAGCTAAACTAAATACCTCAAGATATCTCCCCCGAGCCGTGTCCAGCGGGTGCCCAGAGGGGTGACGTTTGGTTCTTATAAGTTTGGAGAAATCAGGTCCTTCACCTATCTGGGGAGCTTGGTCACGAATAGAAACCGAGTACGGGATGAGATATGCTCACGAATAATGGCAGGCAGCCGAGCATTTTATGCCAAAATTAAACTGTTCAAGAGCCGTGTGATCTCCAGATCAACGAAGATGAGGCTGTATAGATCCCTGGTGCGGCCTGTGGTTTGTTATGGATCGGAGGCTTGGACCATGCGGGCTGAGGATGAGGCTAGACTGCGAATATTTGAGAGAGGGATTATAAGAAGGATCTATGGAGTGGTCAGAGAGGGCCAAGGGAGGAGAGCAAGACAGAATGCAGAAATTGATGAATTATTAAAACATGAAGACATAGTCCGATTCATCAAAGCTGGGCGCATCCTGTGGCTGGGACATGTCGACCGCATGCTGGTGGAGGCCTGCCCAAGAATGATGCTGCGAGCTAGAATGAAAACTAGAAGACGAAGAGGTCGTCCTCGGAGTCGCTGGCTTGATGATGTCTTGCGGGACCTCCAGGTGGTGGGATTGCGGAGGACTCAGGCGGGTGACCGTACCCGGTGGCGGAAGGGAGTTCGGGAAGCCAAGGGCCACATCAGCCTGTAGTGCTATGTAGTTAGTTAGTTAGGCAGCACTGGAAGCTGAAGAGGGAGGCAATGTATCCATCCAATTAACGAGAAAAGAGTGAACTTGGGAGAACACAACCACCTTTTTCAAGATTCAGCGATTTCCTCCCGGCTATTCTCCTAAGTTTTTGTGGTAGCTAGTTTTGACAGATCGTATGGGTTGGGATATGCTTGCACAGGCAACACTAGAAGCTTCAGTATGCCTTTGAGAGAAAACAACTTTTAAAAAATGTCGTTGAACAATTATAAATTTGTTTTGAAGGCAACATGATCACATCAATTCGTAAAACATAGACTGAGGTTGCACGAGCACTGACGAAAATGACCGAGGTCGACAATTTTTCACTTTGCCCTCCCTCCACTAGGTCCGTTTCCAGACTTCTGGAGCGCGGCAGATTGCGAAAAATTTTCGACCCGCGCCGTGCTGTCGACTTAGTGGACGAGCAACTTTATAGGAGAAAAGGATACGTAGGGATTTGGCCTATTTTGACTTCGATGCTTTGAACCAAAGTTGTCCAAAAGGAAACGTAAAATTTGAGTGGAATTAAAACCGCAATGTCTACAAAGTTTCCAAATCGTGAAACAGTATTTACCTAATGATCAAATTGTATCAAAATTTCACTTTATAGTCTAAAATGATTAATATTGCTTATGAGTCTACCAAGGTGTTGGAAGCATTGTTTTCACTTTTCAAAGTTGAAAAAAAAAGTTTTCCAAAATCAAAATTTTCGCTCGTGTTTTACGTTTTAGGCCTTCCTGAACGATTTTGGTTCCGAGTATGTCTGTCTGTGTGTATGTCTGTCGTGAAATCCTTGCAACGAGCAAAAATACACGATGTTATCGTCCGATTTTAATGACATTTTCAGGGATTGTGGGGCTTGTTTGGTAGATGGTCCCCTGTGAGAGTAGTGCAAGGTACTTGGAGATCAATGTTTTGAGATTAGCTACCCATTGGATCATCCATACGACTGGGCTATGGAAACGTGCCACTATGCAGACTTTTTTCATGTACTTCAATTTTGGTCCGATCAAATTTTTCCGTACTACCTAGATAATAATTGTTGGCCATAAACTAAAAAAATGTTCCTAAATTTTGAAGTTGGTAGGCTCCTAGAAGTTTAGCTCGACTCGGAAACAGTTGCATTATGAATATTACTACTGTTATTTAGGTTATATATTTTATTTATATTGAAATAAAACCATTTTTAGTTACCTATATCTCAATAAGATCCAAGGAGGGAGAGATCATTTCTAGCTATGTCCGAGTTAGTTCTGGAGGGAAGGGAATTTGACTGGGCTATAGTGCGCCTACCGATGTTTTATTGGACGCCTTCCTTCATCAACACCTTATTTGCACGTATTTTGACCTTGATTTCCTAGTTTGTTGAATTACTGAAATATATCTAGCACCTGTTCCTGAACCTTAATTGTCAGCCTGTCAAGTCTCCAGGGTTAAGGATTTAGAAAGGGACTACCAGGTGACATAAAGAGTGTGGAGGTGTTGAATCATCAAAAATTAACTTCCCGCGACTGGCAGTCGATCTCCTATCGTTCCAATAGGGTGTGCGCCTGGGTAGGAAAAACTGTTTATTGCTATTTTTAATCTAAGGTAGACCTCATTCTGAGAATTTTGGCACCAACCGCGACCTTCTAGCCTGAGTAAATCTTTTCCTATGAATTTTTAAAGTTTCGACCGATTATGACGTCACATTGGGCTGGGGGGTCCCGCCCTGTCGAGAGGGGCGCGTGACGTCATAAACGGTCGAAACTTTGAAAAATCATAGAAACAGATCTACTCACGCTAGAAGGTCGCGGTTGGTTCCAAAATTCTCAGGATGTAGTCTACTTTCGATTTAAAATCTTTAAAAAAATTAAGGCGCACCCCTCATTCTGAATCGGAGCTCCTACCACTTGAGCCAAGGAAGTGAACGGACAGAAATGCGAAGAGATAGCTGATCACAACAGAGGAGACATCCTTCAACTCCTAGTTCCCCAACCACCGTAAAAAAATCAACTTTTTCGCATGATCTTTTTGATGTTTTCAGCCTTTAGCTCCAATACCCCTTAAAAATCTTCTTCCACTAACTAGAGCTGACACTGGGAAATTTTCCAGCTCGCTAGTTTACACTGAATGACCCCCCTTCACCTTACTCCATTCATGTACTTACCCTGAAAAAATAATTTAATGAGAACGTATCCAAGTATCCTTTCCCTTTAACATCCAAAATTCTGAAGAGGTAGTGAAGTGCCTGTGGTTCATGCCTATTTTCCAGAGCCAGTATCAAGTCCAAATAAGTTTTGTAGTCCATCTCTCCTTCATAAGTAAGGCATTCTTGGAAAACTCTCTCAACAAATACGTAAGTAAGTGTACCACTTCCTAATCTGAAATCCAAGAAGAATTAACTTGTTATTGGATAGAAACACTTATCAATCAAAAAAATAAAAAAACGCATTGGACTCTCGTTAAACATAGGTTGGCAGTGTTATTTGGACCGTGTTATACAACAACCATGTCCTAAGTCGAATTTTGGCCAAATTGAGATAACTTCAGATTTCTCTTCTCTGGAGGTAGGTATCTGTGTAACTTCCAGTTGTTATTACTGAAAAATTTAAGCTCATGGCCCAAGAATTATCGAAAATTTGTTATTGCATAACAGTCTCATTACCCACATCCCTATTTCGCAATAACCATCTAATCCCGGGTGGGCGGTATTAGTTAAGATTCCAGCTATGCAACAACCGTCTAAGTCGACTTGGATGGCAGTTTTCTCTGACTTAAAATTTTGCTAAAAGCGTCGAAGTCGTGATAAGTGACTGTTTCGCTGTTCGTCGCCTACAGTAAAAATTCGCAGTAGGCGTTTATCATCTATTGGCCGGTTATTTCATTTGTTTGATCTACTGTACCATGTTTTGCAATAAACGCAAATCTCTCAGGAAGAGGGAATCCCACTGTGGGATGGGATCATGCTCAATCATTAGGAAATTTATCTCCTAACTATCTTCAACTTCATGCATCGACGATCTAATTGTATGGGCCGATTCATGTGGGGGGCAAAATCGGAGCAATAAGACGGTCGTAATGAAGCTTCACCTTCTTCACTCAGTTTAAATAGTTTAGTTTAAATACCATTACATTAAAATATTTACTCTCAGGTCATAGTTTCCTGCCGAATTCGGAGATGTGGAGTGCTTATTAAAACACCAAGTCAGACAGTACACTCATGACGATTATGTGAAAGTAATGAAGACTTGCAAAAAGAAACGCTCTGTAAAATGAGAGAGGGCAACGAAATACACTCAATGTTGTTTACTATGTAAGTCCTCCTGAAACGACTCGAACAAGAAAGCCCCCTCTGAAAAACCCTGAAAAATGAGAGGGTGTTTCAGGGGGGGGGGGGGGGGTTGCTCTCTCTCTCTTCTATCCTACTGTCATCGAAGGATAGGTACGGTTTAGAAGACATGGAAGAGCCGGAGAAGGAAAATGTTCCCTAACTGAGTTCCAGAAAGTTGTAAGTATGTATATATTCTTTCTTAAATTACAATTTTATGATTTTCTATTTAAAAAAAGCATTAAAGAAATTATGATGGTTATTAATTCAATCATAGTTTTAAGAATTACGGCAATAATCTCTAGGCAGGAGTGGAAAGAAGAGCCTCTTTTATCGCTTGAATGGTTGTTGCATAAATGGATCACTCTATAAAATCAGTTATGCAATAACCAATTTATCAATGTTGAGTACTCAAAATTTCATTGGAGAGCATTTAATTTTGATTTTTCAAGGAAAACAGATCGTACTGACATCATTTTATTTCATTTTATGACATCATTTTATTTCATATGACAGCATTTTAGGAAAACATGCATTTACCAAAATCAGCTTTTTTGAACTTAGATGGTTATTGCTTAACACGGTCCATTTAGTCTGAAGTGACCGACTAGAATGACTATTTGCTCTATTAAAATGGACTTGAAAATTTATTGGTGAATTTGTTTGACATAGTAAGAGTGTTAACCCATTATATGCACTGATGATCAGTTTTCACCGGGCTCGCCACAGGTAATTCTGACGTGTCAACTACTGGGGAAATGTGGAGGGATGTTAGAATGGGAGACCAAAGGTACGAGGTGAACATTATCATAAGTAGGTACTTTTGGTAGTGAAGTGACCTGGACAAGGTTCGAAATGTGAAAGAAGGCCTTTCCACGAGCCTGCCCTATAACTTGCAGTATAAATGGTATAATGGGTTGGTGGTTGAGCTGAGAGTGAGATGGAGTCCAAGGTAGCAGACAACTGACGGCAGCCCAAATGCCGGAAATGGATGCACGTGAAATGTTAATAACATTTGAGTGAATTTGAGCACGAACTTATGGGAGACTACACATCCCACCTCGCGGTGTCTCTTGGGCCTCAGGCGGTGCAACCATTATTAAAGAGGAGATCCTAACCATTTTCTCTATATCACCGTATTAAATAGTCCTACAGGGACAATTTTTTGTAATTCTTCATCTTTTCAGTCAAAAAATAGAACAACGAACTTAGATTTTAGATTTTAAAATTTCATCATACAGGGTGTCTCACGAGTTGCCCCCCCCCCCCCCCTAAAATCGTTATTTTTGGAGATAGAACATTTTTTTGTTCAATCTTCATGGTTTTTTGTAAGGATCTCAAATATGACCGCATTGCGCAATCAACACCAACTTTGTTATTTCAAATGGGAACCCCTATTTTTTATTGCTAATTTGGATTCTACGCAAAATTTCATAAATTTTAGACCCCTCAACCGACTGACTTATTTCTATAAACAAGGCCTTGAAGGAGGCAGGTAGCGTACCTAACGTGGGACAAGATATCGGAGGGTTTGAGAGAAAAAGAGTGATAGTTTGCCTTTCTGTCTAGACGGAGTGGTTCGATGGAAATCCGTCGAAGAACAACACTACCTATTTGAGGTTTTTCTGGTCAACCCTCATCGCCACCATATTTATTGGAAAATTTGTCACCCACAGCTGCTTTCTCAATGACCCTCAATAAAGTGCTGGGTGAACACAGTTTTGGCCCCAAGCCCCGTAGTCCTCGGCTAGCTAAGTGAAGATGGGAGTGGGATTGCAGTCTAACCAAATCTTGATGAAAATGGGCGCCAGTCCACTCAAAGAGGCGTAGTGTGGTCCAAGTGACAAAGGGTTAAGTGGACGAGTCCCCCTTGTCTGCCTATACCCCCACCAATTCCAATATCTAGCTATGGTCAGGGTGAAGGGTACAATGAAATGGTTGAGTCAGTGTGTAGATGTAGGAATGTAATGGGAATGGGAGCCAATTGCCAGTAATTTGAAAAGGAATGACTCTTACAATGTGTGGCAAACCATTGACCAGAATGTAAGTACGAGTACCTATGTATTTGAAAGAAGTGAATTCGTAGCACTGAATGAGACACAACAGCGATCTTACCTAGGGTGATCATCCACCAATGTTTTGTTATAATTTATTCCTAAAAATGAGATGAATCCTATTGTATTCTAAATCCTTAACTTGATGGCTTGGCTGAATGGCTGCTCCTATGGCGCCTCAAACAAGGTTTTCAAAGCAGTCCAAATTGACTGGGTGTTGTTACAGGCTCCCAACCTGGGAGCCTCTGTTCTCTTAAGGTCTTCGTCCAAAATACAGTTTTGAGCAAGGATTCCAGAAACAAACCTATGAGAAACTGTGTACTGGAACAACACTGAGCTAATCAAATTACTGAATATCGGAGACTAACTGAATTTAACTCCTGCATATGCAGTAAAATTGTCGAACTTTTCGGTTGACACGTAATACACGTGGAAAGAGATCCTGCCAAGAGCAGAACAGGTTCACCTGCGAGACCGATGTGCCAACTGACCGATAAATCATTTCAAAAGCAAAGCGAGTCTGGAGGAGGAAGTATGGAGGGGTATGAGGGTACAGATAATGCCAATCTTATCCGGTGGCTCCATTATCGGTGGACTTTGCCGGAAAACACCTCTGCTCGTCGGCCCGCTTGAAAGTAATTCATTAGATCGCAACAAATTATCTGACTGTAGAAGGACACAACGATTGAAAAGATAGACATGTCGCTCATTTAACGCGATAGTGTCATGTCTCAAAATGTTCGATTTTCGGGTTTCTGAAGAAAAAAACTCTCTTGGAGGGCTAGAAATTAGTGCGTGAAGGTCATCTCTATGCTTCCAAAACTAATCATGAGATGGCCTTGGGTGCATAGTCGTACCTCACCACCACCTGTAAAATACTAGTTTAAACAGTGACACATCTAAGTTGATCACAAAATTTAACTGACTGAGATATGACACGATTGCATTAAATGAGCGACGAATTATCGCTTCTCATTCAGTATCATAAAACCCCATCCATGGTTCAAATAAACCAGCATCATGAGTATGATACCCGATTTACATCATAGGGAAATGTGGCTCCCCCTAGACCCGCACTCTCTCTCACTACCACAAGTCTCAGTTATATTATTTTTATTGTTCATCGAGCTCTGGATTCCTCCCTCAAAACACCACTGTTACACAATCGAACATCTTTCAAGAAAAAAAAAATCGTTGAATGGATACTTAGATTAGGAAGAGAAGCTGCAGAAAACATAATTCTGAGCGCGTAGAGATAATGTTATTTATGTTAATTGGAAAATATTGAACTGAAGTTGTGCAGTTGTAAATATGAATAAGGAGGCAACGAAGGTATTTAGTCACAATGATTTGGTTTACAAGTTGGAATAGGTTTCGTATTTCTCTCATTTTAATTTTTATGTTTTTTCATCTTTCAACCTGAAATTGTTTAGTTTGGCACTACTCTTGCAGGGCACTACAGACTTTTTAGTCTCTTTCCCTGCAAAAGAGTTGTTTTTGTAGAAGAATAATATATTAAATATGATATTAATATGTAACTATTGAACAACTAATAATAAAAATAATAATAAAATAAATGAACAAATAACTCATGTTTCTTAATTCCTGGATGTTGCAAGAATTGTTCGGGGTGAGTAAAATAAGTGAACATCCATAATTTGTGTCTTGACTTACTCAGCTAATTCGTTTTTATTGAGCATTCCATTATGATTTGAATCTAGATTCAGATATTGGCCATATACTCGAAGAGCAGAGGGGGCAGAGAACCAATTTGCTTCCTGAGCATCCTTGGGTAACTCCTCATCCCTAAGCTGCAACAAGGAACGCGATTCAGTAAAAATGTAGAAGAAGAGATAAATAAGGTGCCTATTTGGAGCATACTTTATTGCTCGTGGAATGATATCATATCGATACCTTAAAGCACAAAGGCGCTATGTCCCAAAATGTAGTTTGAGAAAAACGCAAAAGAAGTCTTCACCACTGCACAATGGGGTATTCCGGTGGGTCGGAAATTCAGGTTTTTGACCTCAAATTTGGATTCAGCACCCTTGAAAACCTATAGACTCCAACTTTTAGCCCAATGATACTGAAACATGTAGTAGAAAAATGAATTAAAGAGATCACACGTTTGAAAAAAAGGCGGGCCTCCATCAACGCACACATACTACGCCCTGCGCGCGCGTTAGTAGAATTTTGTAGTATCCAAGAGATTCTCATTGGATAGCGTTCTTTATAGTTCAATAGTTAGCGTTACCTACGTCTGCCATCTGTAATCGTTTGTTTTCTGTTCACTTCGTTTTTGGTTTCGACTTATCATATTTTCGGCTAGTATATCGTTCATGATTTCTTTTCTTTCTTTCGTTTTAAATATGACGGAAAAGAAGAGGAAGATCAACGTTCCGGAGCCTCAATTTGAACCTGCTACCAGTGAGAACATTCCAATCTCTTCTCTGTGCAAGGATACTTTTTTCAAAAACAGTTTTGGCTAGCTACGTCGCGATTGGCTAGCTACGTCACACCATTCAAATCTTCAACTTTCCTTAGCTTCTCTGATTTAAAAGAAATATTTTCTCGACGAACAGACCCGATTACCATTATTCCTGAGCCATACTCTTTTGAAAATTTTTTTTTTTAAATTGACTGAAATACCCCATTCCCAAAATAATGGCTTATTACACTAAACTCTTTAATTTCTTCAAGAAATTTTCAAGCTATTATCTTCAAGAAGGTCAATAATAGTTTTGTTAAATTCGAGTTTTTCTGAATTTAAAGAACAATCAAAAATCTGGAGGATGGCTGGACATAACGCCGTTGAGCTTTAAGGTATCGATATTATAGTTCAAGGCAGGTGGTAACTTTATAAGAGATGGCTTTTTTAGGAATGAGGAATTTCACCGAATTCAGTTTGCATATTTCCTGAATAGTGTGGTATAGATGAAAATTGGGTTGATTTTGGAAAATAAGTCTCCGGTTATTTGTGGGAGACAATCAAAATTTATGATTTCAAAAAATAACTGGGAAAACGGACCTCTTCAACGTGAAGCAGGAACGCCCGCTGATTGGCAGTTCGGATCGCTGTCTCCTCCCACTGTTGCCCATCGGTATGATGAAATCGTGTTATCTAAGAGGAAAGTTATCAAACAAAAACAGGGGAAACCTAATTTTCCCCATCTTGCTTTTTCTATTTTTTTTTTTTCTTCAGTTTTTCGACTTCGAACTTTACTGGTTTTGTGAAATGTTGCATCTGGGGACTATACTGCCGTGCTAAGCCAGAAAGTCGTAACGTGAAAATTTGACCAAATTGAGTTATTAGTACCCAGGGGTTTTTGGGGTCGATTTCTATCGATTTTCGGAGTTTTAGAGTCGTATCTCTATTAGAAATGCCTCAAACAAGCCTCCCGACTTTCGCGTTAAGGCGTGTTAACTTGATTTTGCTAAGAAACTAGTCGTATCAGAGCGATTCAGAAGAAGAAAACTCGTATCTTGACACTGATACGGGAATCTGCCTGTTTCGACGATACGACTTCTTGCATTAAATCGGAATGATACGACTTTTTGCCTCTGAAAACTCAACATTTAGTGGTGATTTTTCGTTTATACTCTAAGTGAATAAACGTTTATTTTTATCGATTCAGCAGTTTTTTCTTACACTCTGAACTGAGATATGAAATACGATTGACTTTGAGCCAAGTAGGATGACAAAATAATCAATGGGTTTCTTGAATTAAAATGTTAGTTCAAATGAATTAATGTTTCAAGAATTAAAATGAACAGAATAGTCGTAACTTCGGGTTTATGAGAGCGTAATCTCGTATCGCCGTTTTTTGACAATTTACACTCAAAAATGTTTAATTTTGACTCCAGAAATCGATTCGGCTACTAATTTCTTTTAAGAAACACATATACTTGTGGTAAAAGGAGGAAAAATAATCCCGCGAAAGAATTATTTCGCCATGAAACCTGTTAGGTCGTTTTCCCGAAAGTTGGGGGAAGTCAAGATACGACTTTCTGGCTTAGCACGGCAGTATAGATTTCATGATCTCGGCGCTTCAAGCGGCCGTAAATGAACTATTCCAGGTTGACGTCACCCTCCCGGTTTTTTTTTAACATTCATATTTTCTACACTGTTTTGTTTGTTCGTAAATTAGGAAGTACGGGCTGAAAGTTTGCTGTAGGAGGTTTTTCGAGGTGCTGAATCCGATTTTTGGGTAAAAAATAGGAAATTCCGACATGGTGAAATTCATCATTGTAAATTTCAGTGTTTCCTCATTTTGAATCACAGTACATTGATATTGCATATTAACACAGCATTTATTAACTTTATTGTAGTGACTGAAACACTATACTTTCCCTTGAATATTTCAAGGAATACAAGAGATTCTGACAGCCACAGGAAAGTTGTGAAGATGGACAAATTGAAACATTTAGCAAACAAAAGTGATTAAATAATCCACAACTCACATAACATAAAAGTAAAGTAGAGGAGAGAAGAGCTTTTTTTCTATGGCACACCGCAAAATCTGTAAGCTGAGAGCTCTGGCCAACAGGTAAAATACATTCATAGTTTTAAATGAGGAAATACCACATTTCAGATTCCCTGAAAGGAAATCCTTCTTTTGTTTTCCTTTCCTCTTTCGTATATTTATTTAGCAATGCTTTTCACTCGTAATTTCTGTGTAATTGTTTCCTGAAGAAGCTCATAAATTATGAGCACCACCAAGAGAGTTTATTATGAGTGCTCACTGAATTATGCTTGAGGTACTAAATAAATTGATAAAAGTTTTAAATATATAAAAACAAGATTTATTGAATTTTTGGATCCTACGTACTTGAAACGTAAACCTTAAATTTTGGGGAGGGTGGGGAGGGGGAGGTCGAAAAAAGTTGCTCGATTCCAAAGGTTCATCATTGCAAATTGGAAAACCCCAAAATAAAGAACGAAGTTGCGTGAAAACCACTCACCTCGAGAAGATCGTCTAAGAAACTCGATGTTAAAATGTCTTGCACTTTGATTTTCCCTGTATGCATAGGATCAAGAAAGAATAGAAACTTTCGAACAGCAGTGCACACGTAGAAACTGTGAAAAGACTTCTCAAGTCCGTCAAGTTGCGGTAGGGAAGGTATTAGTTCACTAATGTAGTTTTCCAAATCCTGAAAATAGAAAATAGAGCTGTTGAGTTTCCTACTCTTAGGCAATTTCCAAGAATTTCGCGGGCCATGCCCAGATGGTTGTCTGTTAATCGATGTCATCAGATCAATAGCAGTCCTTCGAACATCAATAATTTCTCACTACTTACGACATGGTTCGATTTTTCGGGCGTTCTTTAGTAATGCCCCCCACTTTCAATCAACGATTTCTCCTCATAAACCTCACTCTTTTAGATAGGTATCTTAATATCTATACTTATTAGAGAGTTCCTAGGAGATAGCGACGTTGAGATACCACACTTTATCGCCTCGTGCGCATGCGCAGTAGACACCACCGAACAGATACCACTGGTGGCAGGAGATGCCACAAATTTATCTGTGGGAAAGATACCACTCCTTATCTCAATAGGGATGAATCGTATCTTTTGGTGGTATCGTGAAGTACCCTTCCAAGATTATAACACTATTGTAACCAGAGGAAACATTTTTCTTTTGTGAGTTGGAGACTAGGTACTTATCAAAATCCACTGGATGTTTAATTGATTCTCCACACTGAAATTAAGTTGAGTTGACTGAAAGTTAAGTTGGATTTATGTAAGTTGTATACATTACTATTTCAGTGACGAAAGTTTGTAAATGCAAATCCTTGGTACATTTTTAGACTTGGATTAACAAGGGTGATGAAGTTCTTTTACTGTTTGCTCTGAGTCAATGCACACTGTAAACTCGTTAGTTGTGTTAATTTAATATCAAGTAAAATGTTTTATATTTATTCAGCATTCTTCACTAACCACCAGTTTTCTCCTACATTGTCGGTCTGGGGGATAAACCTACCTTTCCGACCCAGACTAGCTAAATCCACCTTGCACTTTTCCAGTTTTTAACTGTAACATCTAAAATGTGATGATTTCAATAGTTTATGCCCAGTATCTATTTAAAGCAGGTTAAATTTGTTACTGGTTTAGACCAACTGGAGCTTTACAGTTTGATTACGGAAATACAGCAATTCAAAAATAGGTAATTTTTCCTTGAAAGTGCAAATTTAGAGTCGCGTTTATTGAAAGTCGTGTTTTTAGAGTTCGACTAGCTAAACTACTAATTTCAACAAAAAAATAAGGAGAGGAATTTGGAGGCAATCTCAGCTACAATTTGGAACTTTAATCGTGCCCGTAGCCATAGTTTTCCCAAACATAAAAACCAAAGAAAAAAAATTGAAAAATATCCCAACTTTTAAGTAGTTAGCGTAAGTAAATTAGGAAAAATTCGAAATTTTCCAACGGCATAACCAACGTTATCCTTTAGAGGAAAAAACATTAGATCATGGATATGTCCATTGTGGTCGGTGTAATTTGAAAATTGAAAAACGTACCAACTCTTCTAATAATACGTACCTACCTATTACGAATACCTA
This sequence comes from Apolygus lucorum, assembly GCA_009739505.2. NCBI lineage: Eukaryota > Metazoa > Arthropoda > Insecta > Hemiptera > Miridae > Apolygus > Apolygus lucorum. The sequence continues at coordinate 28,611,896 of CM019167.2, forward strand.
TCTGTCAAAGGGTCAGGTAAGAAGACTGCATCTTTGGCGTAGAAATGAAAAAGAAAGCAAATATATTTCAGGTAATATCTTGAGTAGTCTACTAACTAATATTGTAGAGGCGCATATAGGCATACTTTCATACGACTAACTTTCATAAGAAGAGTAACAGCTCTCAAAAACTAAATACTCAAAAATTGTTGTCGAAAGACCACTGGAATGTAGTCAGAAAATATTTTCCACTTGAGACATTCTAGAGAAATTATCACAATCAGCACTTTTTTTTCGAGAGTAAACCAAACAGCAGCAGAAAGATTAAACCAGAAATAGCGAATTCTTAAAATTTTTGGAAAAGAACTTTTTTTCGAGAGTAGGTAAACTAAACAGTTAAAATCACGTTAATGTGACTTGCAGGTGCAGATGAAAAACGAGCTGATAAGAATTTTGATAAGCTAGAGTCTGTATCGCCGCCATTTTCGGTTAGCCTCCACTTCGGTCGCTCTAGACACAGTAGATACCGCAATTCGTATCTTTAGGGTCGCTTTCTCCTAGGAACTCTCTAATAAAAACTTATTCGATGTTTTACATCATCTTCACATCTCAACCCCCCCCCCTCCCCCCCCCCCCCGAACTGTTGGTAAGTAAATATGGGTTGTTAATACGTGTGGACGTATATACAGCATTAAATTACGACAGATGTCAGAAAGAAGGACGATTGAAGCTCGAGGGCACAGAAAAGTGGCCTGGCAACATTTGAGTAAAAATGACAAAAATTGGCGTAATTTTTGATTGGTCAATTATAAATTGGCAATCAGCCATATATTCCTCAAGGAAATTTTATGCTCTACAACTTTTTCTAAGAGAAAGCTTTTCTCAGATCAACCGTTTGGACGCAAATCAACAAGTTTATCCGGAAAACGTGAGCTAAAAACCTGATTTTCATAATTCCTCAATTTTTGGATGCATACATCTCTGCAACGGTTCGGAATTTCGATAAAATATATCTGATCAAAGTTATAGAGAATTGTGTCAGCTTTAGTTACTATAAGACATGGTTTATCAAAAAATGCACCGTTTTCGAGATATTCACGAAAACCCCGAAGATGGGGTCTTCAGGGAGCACCCCCGGATGGGGTCCCCCTCGAGCTCGTACCCCACCCACCAGGACTTTTAGTATGTTAATTAGCCCTAAACTCGGCAAGGAAAATGAAATGTCATTGAGTTAATCCAAATATTTTTTTTCTAGTGCTAAATTTACTCAGAATGATGGGAAAAATAACTAAAAAAATCACTAAGGCCCTGGTCATTATCTATGGTCATTTTTATGGACGAGCCTAAAAAGGCTCATTACCGAGTTACCCGTCAATTCTATGTGAGCCTCAAAAGGCTCAATGCCGAGTTACTTGTACGTGACATCTGATCTCAAAAATCAACAGAATTATTTTGTAAAAAAAAATTTGGGGCCTGCACAGCGTCTACTATCAGTCCCGGGGGTTATGACTTTCATAGGGGACCATCTACAACCCAATTAATACAATCCCTGAAAATGTTATCTAAATCGGATGAGAATTGTGGAAGTTATGGCTGTGGCAAGGATTTCACGTTTGCGCTAGCGCAGCGGCTACTATCAGTCTGATGGTGATGATTTTCATAGGGGACCATCTACACACCAACCCGCAAAATCCCTGAAAATTTCATCGAAATCGGATGAGAAATGTAGAAGTTATGGTGGCAAGAATTCGATGACCTAAATTCGGAACCTAAATTTTCAGAAAAGTCTGAAACGTAAAACGCGAGTGAAAATTTTGATTATGGAGAAATTTCTTTCTTCAACCTTGAAAAGTGAAAACAATGCTTCCGCTACCTTGGTAGATTCGGAAGCAAAACGAGGAAAGTAATCCAAAAACATTGTGTAACTGAATTGCATTTTTCAATATACCCCTTGCTCTTGGTCTCAAATACGAATACATTTCATAGCCATAACAAAGGTACATTATACAAATCACCGGCGATAAAATCTAAATCACAAACTCGTAAGTACAAGAAATAGGTAGTTACGTTGGTCCTGAAAGACCTCAAACACTAGAAAAAATACTAATCAGCCTCATCTTCGGGAGCCTCCAAAGATATTGGACAGAAGAATCTTAAATTCTTCACATTCTACAGCTAAATTCTTGTTGAAAAACAATAGATCATGGATATGACCTATTGTGGGTGTAATTTGAATATTAAATTTTTTCTAAAACAAAAAAAAAAAATCCGATCCTACATAATAATATTGCAGAGAACCTTGCTTCATAGCTACCGATATGTAGCTATGATTTTGTTTACTGGTATCCGCGTTGCATTTTATGTGGCGAAAAAAATGTGTCGCGAAAAATTCCTTGACCCCCAGCCAAAAGACATATTTATGTCAATAATAAGAAACAAGATTCTTTCATTATCATGATTTAGAAAAATTAGGTAGGTACTTACCTACCCAAAAAAAAAAATGTTGATAAACAAGAGAACTAAAAAAATCATGAAAATTTGCTCGCGATTTGAAATTTCTATATTTCCTGGAATAAACTAATAATGTTATTACACAACGATCATTGATGATCAACATCCGAATTGCTTACGTTGAAACATGTTAGAGCTCGACAGTGAACTCGGCAATGAGACTAAAAAGGCTCAACCACTTTTTTTTATTTGCTAGGCTTCCTGGACACAATTCACAGAAACGAAGTGCTTCTACAACACCTGCTACACTTTACTTCACACAGAAAAAAATATTTGAGCCGAAAGTAACAACAAGAGTACTTGAAAACTTACGTGTAAAACGCCGAATTGAAGAGACCACCAAGCATGAGACTTTGCTTCACAAAAACGCTCGTAACAATAATATAACCTGATTTTGAGTAACCACAACGAAGGTTTTCGGCAGGTGCAGTGTTACCACATGCCAGGAAAGAAAAGAAAATTCCCCATTATTCTCTGGGATTTTTTAACAGTGCGGGGAAAATTGATGAGCCTATATAGGCTCAATGCCGAGTTTAGGGTTAGGATACCCCCCCCTTCGTCTGTGCCAATTTTGGTTTGGGTTCTATTTTATCTACTTCAAAGCTTTTGTTTCCTGGACTATTAGAGAGTTTTTGGCAACCATTAACGGGCCCATGGAACCTCTTCACAAAGCACGGAGTTCGCGGGTGACGATGGATTTGCCTCCCGACAACAGCGGGCGACGATGAAAGGGTGCCCCCAGACAGTCACCCGTTCCTAGAGGCCCACCGTGACGAGCGCCTCCCTTCCCCCCCTGTCCAAAGTTAACGGGCTTCCTCCTTCAACTGGGTAGTATCCTCTGTTGCTCGTGCTAGTCTCCTCCTAACGGGGCCCGTGAGATTTTAGCACCAAAAACTCTCTATTATTAGCGGGGATTGACGTTTTGACTCATTGAATTTCTAACAGAGCGAGGTTTATGAGGGGAAATGAGTTTATGAGAAATGAGTTTATGGGAAATGTTTATGAGTTTGAAAGGGGGGGGGGGTGCAGTACTAAAGTTTACCAGATTGTTTTCCAATTGGATTATGTTTACTACATGATAATACTCACACATTCTTTGAGGTAACCAAGGCCAGTTGTGTCATATAAGGAGAGTCCTATCCTGGACTGCTGTATCCACGATTTTCTCATCGCATAATTCAAAATACCAACAATCCCAACTTTATTATGAACTGAGGGGTCATTCTGAAGTAATTGGGCAAATATTGAAGGCGTGAAATATTTCCTGAAACGAAAATTAGTCATATAAATATATTTGAAGGGTAACTATAATGCACAAGGGTAATTAACATCAATTTTCTTTGGAACGCAGTTACATTATATTTTCTTTATAGCATAGTCTGAATAATTGTGTGATGGCTGCGATAATGGCCGACAAGTAATGGAGACAATTTACAATAAATATGGTTGGTCAATTGGACGAAAGGTTCTTAAGAGCTAGGAAGAATAAAGCGAATTAGTTTGAGACACAGTCTAATTTATTCTGGGCCATCCGGCCCTATTTATACCCCCTAGCTGGCCGGAGAAGAGGCACCTAATCCAGGTCAGTTGGGGGCGGTAGTGGGGACGCCCTGAGGCATCCACCACAAATTGAAATCTGGATTTGAGTTGAAATAAAAACAGCAGTGGATGCATTATAAATAGCTAAGGAGGAGGTGCTTTCTTCACAAATTAAGGGGAAATGGCAATGTACTCACTCGCATTTGGAACTTGATTTGGCCATGACTTGCTTCAATTCGTTATAATTTAAATATTGCTGTTCATCACCATTCGGAAGGCTCATCTTTTTGTCAAGAATAAGACACATACTTTTCAGTTCTTCGGTGTCTAAAAGTAACTGTCCTTGCCGCTGCAAAAACAATGATCTGGCATCTTCTCTGAGTCTTACAGGTAATGTTTCTTCATTAGCAGTAGCCAACTGCAACAAATTCCTCGAGGTTAAAACAAGGTCCAGACATTGATGTCTTAATATTTATGCACCCTCCACGATAGGGAACAACTATGTATGATAGATAGGTAACAACAACAGCAGCATGGAAGTAAATTATTGCTGTAATATTAGGATAGGATACGTTTCAATATAGGTATAAATATAGGGTATACATTTATTTGGGTGGCTTGTCTATTGTTAAATATTTTAATCGTCTTTCAATTTCCTAGTCATCATTAGTCCACCACTATTTCCTCTAGTCATTTTAGTTCAAGTACCTCCAGTTCGAGGCTATCGGCTGCGGTGACCCGGTTGGGGTGTCTTGGCCGGCCCGGGGCCCTTGGTGGATTTCCCTCGTTTGTAATCAATGCATTGCAAACCTGGGAATACGGTCTGGGAGCCAGCATGTAGGGTGGGTCTGGGCCTGGCTCGGTACCCCCTGACGGGCTCCGCTGCTTTTGTGGCTTGGAGTTTTCTTTATTATTACTTGCCTTCATCCCCCCCTTTTTCTTTTTTTATCACTTGTTACATTCATTTTTTAGCCATTTTTTATCATATGTTAACTCTTGTTAATGCACTATGTGTTACACAACAAATAAAACACTCATTCATTCAAATTACCATAATTCTAGCATGTCAGGACACCAAAAAATACGGCGGTGTCCTTTCACTCTCCACTCAACCCCGAATCCTCCCGTCAAACCGTCGATTTCGTTGAAAAAAAAATCACGTTTTTTCGCATTCAAGCGCGGAAATTATACGGTAGTTTCAGTAAGGCTTACAAAACTGTACATTTCCGAGATTTTCGTTTTTTTACTATTCGGGCTCATTTTTCAAAATGAGTCTTCTTTTATTTAAGTTTTATTTAGCACTAGAGAGATGGAGAATTTAAAGCTCTTTCCAACGGTATAATTACATTTGAATTTTGACTGAAAAAAACAAGAAAGTTAAGGCTATTTTAATGGTGTATGATCGAAAATACGAAAATGATCTTAAAAGTGGAAAAAGCCGGATTTTAATTTGATTAAAAAAAGTCAAAAGACAAAAAAAGTCGCGAATCGAACCGAACCCTGGCCAGTGGTTCAACCTTAACCGTGACACCCTGTGTAAATAGTTGAGGAGGTGGCTGCAAAATTATCCTTTTTGAAGGAAACGCCACAATCTCTTTCCTTAGCATTTAGTTTGTCACTTAATATTTATATTACCCACCAGTTTTATTAGCCACCAGTGTGCGCGTATCTTAAACCAGTCACATTTTTGCGATGTGATGCGGCCTGCCCCCAGTGTGCTCCTAATGGGCTTGTCAAACTTCCCTCCTCCCAAGGTCGTAAGGCCAAAGTGTTAATTTCTATCAAAGGCGACAGACTCAGATACATCAATGTAATGTCATACATCTATATTCAATAGTTCTCCAATAAAGTGACGTGTAGGAAAACCCAGAGTGGCATGAGTCATCGCTAACACAGACGAGGTGAGGAAGGGAAAGAACACGTCACCTGACGTCACCTCTTTTCCACTCTCCCCTCACCATACTAACTTGAGTATATAAGCCGCACTCAGGGGTCTTCCTACATGCATTCGTACCTCGTCTATCCGACTTCTCATTTTTTGTCTTACCTACAGCCAAGTTCTTCTGAGGGAACGGTTTGCCCCATGAAGGCGCCGAACCTCTAGCTCCCCTTAGGGACCTCTTCAGAACAGTAGGCCTCACTAGGTAAATGTTCCGCCTCCCGCTGGTAGGTCTGTCATCAGACCGAGGTTGACAGATAGATTCTATAAGCACTTATCTGGACGGTCAGCCACAAGGCACCACAGATGGAGTGCTAAAGCCCTAGGCTTTAGGGATCAATCTCTCCGTTGAGTAGGATTCAGGCTAGGAACAAATCAGCGCATCAAGAGGACCATCACCCTCACTCGACTACACGCAGAACACAACAATCAACAATTTGATTTGATTGACGGTTGTTGATATTGATATATTATTTTCTGTCTCGTAAATATAATTCAAGAATGAAAATCAACGTCAAGAGAGTACAAATTCTGTGTCTAACTGCAGATTGGCCCATCAGAACATTACAGCTCGTGCAGATTGGCCCTAATGTAAATTTTCTGGATGTTACATTAGCCTATTTCACTTTGATCTTGAACACATTTTTAATTTTGGCCATTCAGCCTTTAAAAAAAAGTATGAAAATTGGCCCTTTGCCCTCTCAGGTATCGACATGAGATACTAGAGATACACGATTACTCACCGGATTGTAAAATCTAGGGACAGACTTGTATGTTGGGTCACATATTTCCAGCCTATCCTGCTTCCACTCTTTGTAGTATTTTAGGAAGTGTTCGGATTCCTTTTGCAATCGCTGATCATCTATAAAACAATGAAAATGTTCGCTATTCATTAATTGGAGTGGAAATAAATATTGTCCAAAGTTTGATCAAAATAAACAATTGCTTCGTGTTGCTTGATTACTAAGGTGAACGAGACAGCTTTAACTAACAAGCTAGACAGTGGAGGTCGCGTCTGCTACATCCATACTGTTTGATAAAGTGAAGTAAAAAAAGTAGAGTAAACAACCATTTTAGGTTGGATTTTCGTCCGACTGCCATTCCTGGCGTCGTCGACGCCATCAGCTGTCTTCATACGGGAAGATCAGAATTTGTTCTGATGGTTTCGCTCATGGCTTCCCATTGGCCTCACCGCCCTGGGTTGGGACGAGGGGGAACTGCGACCAGCTTACCCGAAAATATGCTCCCGAGGCGAGCCCCGAACTCACGGCCCCACAACCGATTCGAGTCTCGTCTGCAGAGACACATGCCGCAACGCGCTTGGCCACAGCTGAATCCCACACTGTTTGATAGGTTGATAACACAAGAAAATTATGGGATTTGATGACCACACCGCAACGTGGACGCCCACCCTATTGATTTGGCGACAACTGCAATATTGCTTAAATACATTCTAATTTGTGAAGGGCTTATTATGAATAGGAGGTTTAGTGATAGGAATAGGCTCATGAAGAAAGCCTTTCAAGATTGGGTCAGTTTTGTTGAAGGAAGGCGAACGAAATCTTGTAAAACTTGATCCTAAACAACATATGAAGGTCCAGTTGAAGTTACTAAGGTGAGTTGAGGCAGTTGGCTCTGCAATACCTTCCTTCTTGTGCAGTTCTGAGGGTTTTTTCCGTTGGAGTTGCGAGGGAACCCATTTACAGACTTTATCGAGTATAACCATCGCGATATGGGACTGTGCCTATTATTGGAATACCAACTAAGCCTTAATGATATCTCGCCAGAACCGCCTTTTCAACATTAGGTACTTTAGGGAGATATTTCTTTGACTAGAGTGTTGAGTGCGAAATTTCCTGTGATGCGCTGCAGGTTTTCTCTTTCATGTTCCCATCTCGGATAGAGAAAAAAGTGTGCGCAGCTTCATCCTCTTTGTGCTGACACTCTCCGCATGTCGGAATACAGGACCTTACCAATCCTATGGAGAAAATCCTGAAAGTAACCATGTTCTGAGAGCAGCATGGTGAGGTAGAAATCCGTCTCGCCTTGCTTCCTATCAACCCACTCCCTTATTTCTCGAAGCATAAGGTATCCTTGATCTTCTAACTGCCACCTTTCCTGCCAAATCAGCAGTTCCCGGTCTCTCTTCCTTCCTCATCCCACCTCTCATATATTTGCCTTCGTTCCACGACCAATAAGTACACACAAGCTTCCACAAAAACAGCTGTTTGGGACACTACTCGGAAGGCGCTTGCTATTAACAAGCCTCATCTTCTCTGATCTGACAGCATTCTCGTTCTGCATTTCTTGAACCTCATTTCAGAAGCCATTCTCGTTCTGCATTTCAGAAGTCATTCTCGTTCTGCATTTCAGAAGCCTGTTTGCCATGAGTCAGCTGTAGGGATGTCCCAAAAGTATCGATACATATCGATACTTTTTTTTCCTGATATATATCGTGGTATCGATACTTTTTTTCCAGTATCGGAGGCGATACTTTTTTACCTCTCACATTAGATCAAAATGCTATCTATTTTTTATCTCTCACGTCAGATGAAAGTCTCGAATTTTAGTAGGTACCTCTTTCTCTACGTAGATTGTTGGGAGACCAACCACTTCAACAAACTAAACAAAGATGATGTACCACCACCTCCAGGGTCTGTTCGGAGAGGCAGTCCGGAACAGTTCGGAACCAAACCAGAACTGAAAAGGGGAGGGGATAGAGGCGAATGGGCTCCTCCAAACTCCTTCGGGCTCCTCCAAGCCCCTCCGAACCGTTCAGGACTGCCTCTCCAAACAAACCATAATCATATTATGATAACCTGCTGTCCTCATAATCATATTATGATAACCTGCTGTCCTCCATCATCTAGGAAGGGCCACCAAAATGTTAACCCATCCAAGTGCAATACGAAAACAAGTGCCTAAACAAAAAAATGAGTGATTTATTGTTTTGTTCATTCTATATTAATTATTATCCTCGCGATGGAGAGATGTCACACTGATGGAGAGAAAAATAAAAGGCATTTTCACGAATTTTTGTAAAAGTATCAAAAAGTATCGATACTTTTTGAAAGTATCGTATCGATACTTTTAGATAATTTCTAGATGTATCGATACGATATTATATCGATACTTTTGAAGTATCGGACATCCCTAGTCAGCTGAGAAAAGTCGTCACACTTGAGGCTCTTTCTGTTACTTTTCACGTGAAAGTTCCCAAATACGACAACTTGCTATGGATAGATAGAAAGATATATGTTTATTTTCGCCATTTTGTACATTTTTACAATAATATAAATGCATGAAGCGATGCGATTTGCTCAGATTTTCTACCCGACGTCAGGCTTGGCCCGTGGTGTAGGGGTAGTGGAATTTATAAGATGTTTTCGGTGACACCATGGTCCAATGAGGGTGAAAGGGCTTCGGCCTGATACCCTGGTCCCTGCTGTAAGACTAATACTTTGCACTTCTATCCTAGGAACGCAGTGATCACTGCAACGCTATCATTGTCAGAAAGGCCGTATGAAGGAAGAGAATCTATTCTACGGTGGGCCAACCAAGTCTGGTCTTCCTGCCTTCGAGATCCGAATATTGACTCTGTCAGTACTTGAGACGAGCAGTAGCAACAGTTCACAGATTAACGCTACCAGAATAATCAAAACTACACTAAAAATATGAGGAGCGTGAAGGCACACTTGTGGCCATTCTTATTAGCAACTGTCACTGTCTGTTGGAAAAGAGATATGAACTTACCTGACTTGGTACTGGCTGCATGATGTTTGTCAACAACTTTCTTCAATCCCGAAATTAATAAATCCATACCTAAAAGGAAGTGTTCGTACGGTTGACCAATGTATTGTGGCTCAAACAATTTTGCGTTCTTTGGTAATCAACCTTTCAACAAAAAATAATGAAGAACATTCAGGTTTGATGAACCAGGTGAGTCGGTAGGTGTCATACTATAACGTCTCACTCTTGAAATGGAATCGAGCCCTTTAGACGGAATGTAGTCATCTACCTGAATCACCCAAATTAAAAATCCCACGCTATGTATTCACCAGATGACAATAGAAATTACATCTTGGATAACGTACGCAAAGAGAGTTAAGAATGCTAAGAACTTTCAACAGCCAGTAAGTTTGAATTTGATACTAATAATGAGCCGCGGAGGGGAGCGGGAGAAGCGAGATAACAGAAAGTGAAGCCAGAATCATGGAAGAAGATGCCTTCTTCCATGCCAGAATGCTCCATGTAGAACACGATCATGGAAGTAGGAATAGAATTCCAAGCTGGAAGTAGGAATCAATTAGTTACTACTACCTACTGCCTACTACCTACCTAGGCACCTACTAGGTACCTACCTATATTCAGTTCTACTTCCATGAAAATTATACAAAACCCGAGGAAGGAGGGAGTAAGAATTTAATTATTACTCAGTCAGATGGGGGTTTCAAGCTTTCGTGTCCGTTAAAAAAAACTTGCAAGAAGAAAACGCTGCAAATTATTACACAATGGTTTATTATTTTTCTATATAGATCACTTGTCTGGAAAGCCACCAACCATCCAACATGAAGAAAAACATCGATCGCGTTTCGGTTAGCTTTAATTTGAACGGAGATTAGGCCTCTTTTGCGATTCACTCTCGTGTTTCTGATTTATCGTACGTCCAACCCTTAAATTCTCGTGGAGAGCTAACGGTTTGTCCTACAGAGCTCCGCGTGGTCTCAAAAAATTCTAAAAATTCTATAGAATCTTAAATTGAAGGAAAAACAATACCTATATATCAAAATTTTTTGAGTTAGGGCGTTTTCAAAATTTCAAATTCATTTTTGAACCCTTAGAAGTGACCTACATCAACCAAAATATTTGGGGCACAACTAGACCCCAAATGGAGCCTACATACCAAATTTCATCAAAATCGGTCAATGCTAAGTGGCAAAAACGGACTGACCTCAAAACTGATGATGGCATCCCACTAAAAAGGAAAAAATAATAACGACAACTTATTCAAATAGGTTGGTAGGTAGGTACGCATTGAAGTCGCCGCCGTGCCCATCTGCAGAGACAAACATACACAAGTAGATTCCACTTCCATCTGGTTAGTATTACAACATGGGTTGATAGTGCAATACAAAACATGAATGAGAGTGGGTACCTATCATTGAGGTGTGACTGGAGAGTTCCGCCCCTCCGGATCACGGTTAGGTCATCAACTTCATCCACAAAACGCGCGCGATCGAGGTCCGCCGGGTCGCCGCCGATGGCCGCACCGACAGCCGCAGAGTTGCCTCCACCGCCACCAGTCGCGCCACCGGCAGCACCCCCACTCCACGCGCATGCGCGCCCGCGCCGCTCGACCCCCTCCAGAATCGAGGGACCTCCCTGACGCCGCTCCACCTCCTCATTCCTTGAGAGACCGTGGTTGCACCGAGAGTACAAGCCTGCCGAGACTGGGGCCCCCCATTCAGCTATCGTGTCCACCTCCTGGTTTCACCGACTCAGACTGCCTCCGACTGCCTCCAACTGCCTTCAAGACTTCCAGACGCCGACCGAGCCTACCCATCACAGACATTCAACTGGTAGGAGTGAACAGTTTTGTAAATATTAAAATAAGGTTACTTCTTTTTCAAATCCTTCTCTTTAGAAGAGGCGAATAGGCGCATAGAATACCTACCAAAAGACAGAGACTGAGAATGGCCCTTCCCTAAATTCCCCCGTAGATTTAAGTAATATTTCATTGTTCAAAACTGATAATTTTTTGTATATTTTGTGATTGACTAAAACTCCTCGTGGTGCCCACCTTCAGTGACCACCTTTGGTGACCACCTTCAGTGACCACCACGATACCTTCTCTAGTGAAGTTAAGTTCCTAAAGTCGACTATCTAGGTAGGGATAATACCTACAAGAATTCTATTTTGTTGTTTGCTACGTATTTCTTATAATACATTTCACGTACGGAAGTGACAGGGAAACGGGTTATTTACGTACTAGTAAATAAATTGACTCATTACATACCTTAGGTATCTTCGTAAAATGGTGTGTATTTTCACGATCTTACATCGCACATGATTTCATGAGAGTTCAACAACGACAAGAGTGTCAACTGTGTAGTACAAAATACCTTCGCTAGAGTGGTGCTTGGCGCTTGGGAAGGGTTCCCTCGTAAATACAAAATAATAGCGGACCATCTATGCTTAAACTTCACACTCCCTCCCATAGATAGGGAGCTTATTAGTATTTACAACATGAAATAACATCAACTCTAATTTGGTATCATCAAATTATTTGAATAGGCAAGGCTGAGCATTGTACAATAAGACCTATAAATGAGATGATCTCTATGAATTTCAGAAACCGACTGTAAGGGACTCTGCAAGACTATAGTGTACGTGTAATGGACTCAAAAATTCCGTCCATTCCTATAACGTTGTTCCTTCAGTCTACATCCATACCAGCAACACTTGACTCCACATCGCTGTCCGCCAAACCTCAACCTAACCCAGCATTGTCCGCCATCAGCCGCTAGAGACACCAAGAGCGCCCTCATCGGGACCTACCAACACCCAAGGGCAAGATGGCCGAGGGGATAAAAGGGGCTGCCCCCTCCCTCGCGCCTCAGTCTGAAGCCACGCGTCTCTAAGCATAGAACCCAACTTCAAGTCTCATCCCCCCTAACGTAGTGTCGTTGAACGAACTGAGAATTTGTGCAAGTGAAGTGAAACCCACGGGACATTTCCAAATAGCCGTTCATCGAATCCGCCAGTCAGTCCTTGTAAGATCTCGAGTAGCCACGGCGCGAGTCTTACAGTTCTGCCGCCAACTCTCCATTTCGCCAATCGACCGGTACGCCGAACGAACCCGGACCGGGGCAAATCTGCTTCGATCCCAGGCAACCCCCCCTACAGCATTACGAGGAAGAGGTCTGGATGCAAGATACCAGCTACGGAGATTCGCTACAGGATCCAAGCTCGGCTAAGGGTGAGCCCATTCTCTCTACACCACATAAGCGCTACACTCATTCAAATCTGGCAACAACCCCCCCCCGTAACCAATAACGCCCTGTAACAGTAAAGCAAAGAGAAATTGTATAAGTAAAGTAAAGAGAAATTGTATTAGTAGTATAAACGAAGAGTAAAGTAAAAGTAAATTAAGAATAACGCAAATTGTGAAATAAGTAAATTCGTCAATACGAATAGAGGAAGGAGAAGTAAATTCATATATATATATTTTGTATTAATCGTAATATTCCAGTCAAAAGTTCTCAGTCAATTTAAGTACTTAAGAAGCCAATTTATTGCAAGTTTTGTGCACCATTTCTTAGAGTCAGGTGTGACATATAAATTTCAATCAAGTATATTTTCTTATTTGAGGAGGTTCCTTCCGAGCCCCTAAAGTCCGCTTCACGGTGATAACCTTATAAATTTCGTGAATAAAAACCCTACGTGTTTTCAACTTGTGTTCCTCATTTCAGAAGGTATTTCCTTTCCAACTCAAACGGACATCAGGTATATTGCATTTAGTAAACTTTGGGTATTTCCTGAGGTCAATACTCGACCCAGGTGGTGGCAGCAACCCTAGGTGTCTTTCAGGTAGAATCTCTTATCCTCTGAGCACGTAGCCCAAGATAACCCTCTACCTCATGACCCCTAGCCTCATCCAATTATAGTTTTCAACTCATTTTCGAAGGTGTTAGGATAATTCATATAAACAGTAATCGATTTACTAGTAACATTTATTTCGCATAATATCATATAGCAGCAAATCAGTAACCTTAAACCCATGGTCACACGCAACCACCCGAATTAGTAAAGCCATCTTCACTCTCAGCAGTCTACCAATGACAGTAAGCTCTGGTAAGTAATTCATCCTAATTACCTCTTAGAAAACTTTAATTCTTTTTTTTTAACAATTGTAAAATTCAAATCGGAACTTGGTCGTTCAAGAATCAAGTCATAAATTAACTTAATCCCAAAGTCATAAAATTACAATTGGTGACCAGCGGTAGGATCAACGAAAATTACGATTTTCAGAACCCACAAAGAAAAGCATATACCAGTCCTGAGTTCGAAAGGTGATTGAGCCACTGAAATTTGGAACTTTAAAATAAGTAATACCAGTAATTTCGCATATATTCTGAATTTGATACTATTTTTAAAGTACTTGTCACACTTTCAGTACACCACACATATTTTGTACAAACAAAAGATTCAGCCGGAAAGTGAGAGGAGCGCAGAGAGTTCAATTCAGTACGCAATTCGTACTACTTTGTATTGTGCATGTTGTCAACTTATACCACTCCACAATCCGCCTATTCGTTTCATACAAATATTCCGTTCGAACCACCACGTGTTTGAGAACCATCGTGTCGCAAACCGTTCGAACCACCACGTGTTTGAGAACCACCGTATCGCAAACCGTTCGAACCACCACGTGTTTGAGAACCACCGTATCGCAAACCGTTCGAACCACCACGTGTTTGATAACCATCGTGTCGCAAACCGTTCGAACCACCACGTGTTTGAAAACCACACCCTTGTTCGGACCGAACCATAGTCCGACCCAACTTCGAACCGAGTCATTGCTCGTACCGAACCAAGTTCATACCGGTTCGCAACCCGAACCCTTAGATTTCTTTTCCTTCAGCAGACAGAACGAACCGCCTCACGGTTCGATTCAAATTCAGTTTCAAACCAGTACGTAGGTCGAACCTAGTCACGATTCAAACCCCACGTGGGAACTAAACAAACAACCTTTTTGAACAATTTAAAATTTTAATAGTTCCTTTAATAATAGCGTCTCATCATTTTCGTTCTTTTAACATCATTAGGGAAAAGTTCTTTGGGTAAAAGGATTGGATCAGATTCGCCGAACCCCTCGACTACCGACTCAGTGTTGCGGGAAAGTGAAGTGAATTATTTTTCTAATTTTGCCCGGGCCTTTTCTTATAAATCTTTTTATTGTGAGAAAACCCTATAACAAAAATCATGAACTCTGACAAGAAGGAAGCAACCATAGAATTGGCTGATGCCATGACGGAGGCCATGCAAAGGATGGGAGAATTCTTCCGAACCGCACAAACCCCAGCTCAAGGTCTGAATCAACAACCACGAGACCTTCCACGATCCCTGTTCTTGGAAATAGAACCATGGAATCCGGACGAACCCGATTCCATTTCGGCCGCTTCGTTTTTCGCCGAAGTAGAACAAGCCACCCACGATCTGGACCAGGAGCAGAGGATCAGATTCCTCCGTACTCGACTCCGAGGAGGAGCGAAGCGATTCCTACAAGAAGAACTAGGAGCCCAACCTTACAACAACCTCCGGGACGCCATTCTACAGTGGTACGAAAGCGAAGACCCTGAAAAAGCCATGATACGCCTATGGACCACTAAACGACAACCTGAGGAGAGCATACGACGATTCGCGGAAAAGCTCATCGCCACCGCAAAGACCGCGGTCCGCAGCGAGATAGACCTTACCGCCGCACAACGAAAAGAGTGGGTGAAGACGAAAACCCTTCGGGCCTTCGTCCGAGGAATCAACAAGGAAATTAGTCCTTTCCTCCAGAGTAACCTACCGGACACCTTGGAAGAAGCGGTAAAGGGGGCAGAAGATCTCGACGACACCACCCAAAGCGAGAGAGCGACCGACTTCAAATGGGACATAGCGGGAGTAATGAACAAGGATTCCCTGAAATGCTACACCTGCGGAGAAGTTGGACATTTCGCCGGAAAATGCCCTCAGAAAGCAATACCACAAGGACCCAATAGGAGTCAAATGACAACACCGCCTCATACCGGGCAGAGCAGACCTAGTTGGAAGCAACCCTCACCGAACCCTCGATACCCATGTCTATACTGCGGGGACTACGGCCATTTTCCCGTGAACTGTCCGCACGGCATACAGAGTGCTATTTTCTGCGATTTTTGCGGAGCTCGAGAGCACCTGGAAAGTGAGTGCCTGCGGAAGAAGAAAATGTTGCCAATGTCACAACCTCGTGGAGGTGTCACCAGTCCCACAGCCGCGGTCGTAACCCTACCACCGGAGGACCTTCCAGAGGAGGAAATTCGTGGGGATGAAATAGTAGCCTTCCAAGCTACCATAAACTGCACTACTCGCCCGATGATTAGGATGAAAATTGGTTTGGGTAAATATAACCGCGACGTGATCTTGGATACCGGCGCCGCCGTCTCCGCGTTGTCACACCCAGTACCGGGAGTTCCAGTCAAATCCACGTCCACAGAACTTTGGGGAGCAGACTGTCAGAGACTACCCCTGTTAGGGACGCAGGAACTGCCCGTACGCATCGGCGACAAGCGAACGTCACATCGGTTCTACGTATTCGAGAGACCGGATTCACACCTGGACCTCATGGGCCTAGATCTACTAGGGAAGTTTCCCATTGGAATACGTGCGGATACCGGGCTTGTCACGATGATCAATAACGAGACCGGCGGACAAATGATTCTTGGCGCCGTTTGGGAGAGTCCCAAGAGGTTGACACATCTTCGCCATCTGAAGATAAAATCAAAGAAGGTTGAACCTTCACGATCACCTTGCCCCGCGAGTCCATCCGCAAAAAGACGACCATCAACCAACCCTAACCCCCAGCTGTATGACCCGTGTGAACCAACACCAAAGAAACTTCGACCAACTGTCAACCGAGCGACAACGGAAGTAGTCACGAGGCCAGAACAGGTGCAACACCTAAAGGAAATTCCTACGGAGACCGGGAACGAACAGTTCTCACGCGACAATGCAGTTGCATTAATTAGACAAAATTCGAACCATCTCGGGAGCGAGGACCAGGAGGAAATGGAAAAACGTCAGCTACAAAGCCTACCTCCGTTTGAGGTACCAAAGAAGGAAGACGGCCCAATGGGGACACTGCAGGAAACTGAGGGGGGAAAAACCGGAACAACCCACCGTGAATTCCATTCCGTACGAAACACCTTACAACCGTATCTCTGTACCGTTAAGGAACAAATACGGGACGTACTGACAAAAGGAGTTGCGAAATCCTCAGGGAACCCGAAACCGGAACTCATCAAGCAGGGTAGAAGACCCCAAGACGTAAGACATAAAGTGGAAGATGCCCCTTGGAGAGAGACCGAATACCATCGTAGTCGAATAAAGCCGGCCTTCGTTGAGAGGATACCGGACGAAGCCATAACCCGGGAGGAGCCGCACTCGCGCGAGGCCCCCGCACCAGCTACGTCGCCCGGACCCTCTCAACCCGACCTTGATTCCTGGCTGGAGTCCGACGACGAAAACGAGCCGGAACTCATAGAGACCACTTGTGTGACCCCGGATATCGAGCGACTGCAGCAGCCGAGTACGTCATCACCGGAACCCACCGCAACGGAGAACGCATTGCCCACGACTCCTGCTGGTGCCAGGACAGCTCCGTATAACTTCCGACCTCGCAAGGACATAAACTACAAACACCTACATACCGGCAGAGTCTCCATCGTCGACATTGGTCCTGAAGAAGAGGCTGGATGACCTGGAATGAAAATTTAAAGAATTTATTATTATTATTATAACAAAAAAAAAAAAAAAAAAAAAAAAAAAAAAAAAAAAAAAAAAAAAAAAATTTGATATAAAATACAAAGGGTTATTATTCATTTGTTCCTATTGTAGTATTGTCACATGTCAAATCAAAATTTCATACTTACGTAACGTCCTTTTTCTTTCACTTGCCCAAAACCTAAGTCCCAACGTCGAATAACGGGTAGAAGCGATTGATCCATCCAGCATAGAATATGGGAAAGAGTTTGAGACCTGTAGGATCCTGAACACCTAGGAAAATCGCGAAAAAGTACACAAACGCGTGCGGGTAGGCGGACGGTGGAGTGTGAAAGATGCGAGCTGAGTAGTGAGTAAGAAGGCTGAACTCTTTTGTTTCAGATAGTATGGCGTTCCCCAAACCCCGAATGGAGCCAGCAGCCAACGTAGAGGTAGGAAGTGATGAGTGGGTAGAGAGCACCGTGGGTTGTATCGCACAGCTCAAACCCTGGCTGGAAACGTTCGACCGAATGCCGGAGCAACGAAAAGAGGTGATGACATGTATTGCCAACCTGTCCCACAATATGAGCAAGGCAGTCCGCTCCGGCGCAGCAAACCTCGCCTCAGCTGGGACGCCTAATCCTGTGGAGGAGCTGCGTTGTGAATTGCGTGGGCTGGAGCAAAGAGTAATGGCGATTCAGAGCAGCAACGCTCTGAACCAGTCCTCTGCGTCCCTGGAGAACGCGTGGGAGTCTGCGATAGGAGAGGGCCCCTCCTCAACGCCAAAACGTCGACCTCGTCAATCATCTTCCACGTCCTCCTCATCCTCCGATTCCGAGAATGAGACCAAAGCTAAGGGTGCCAAGCAGCCGTCGGCCAAGCGAGCCGAGAAAGAAGAACCTTCACCGATGTTCTCACCCATCACCCCAGCCCGCACGGAGCAGACCACGCCGGAGCCAGCACCCTGTCCGGTATGCGACCGCATTCCAAAGGAATTTCTGAAATTCCGGTGCTCCTCCTGCAAAAGCTTCTGGAACCGGCTAGTCGCATCATGCAGCAAGAACGCCACCGATCATCCATCATATCCGCAACCGTGTCTTCGCAAGGAGCACGAGGAGACGCGGCCGCCAAAATGCACCGGATGTCGGAGATGGCGCTACGAAGTAGCTCTGCTGACGACCGCTCCTGATACCAAGCTACCTATCCCATCGGTTACCCAAGAAAAGTAGCCGATGAGGACATCGGCCGAGAAGGGAGAGGGGGGTGTAATGGACTCAAAAATTCCGTCCATTCCTATAACGTTGTTCCTTCAGTCTACATCCATACCAGCAACACTTGACTCCACATCGCTGTCCGCCAAACCTCAACCTAACCCAGCATTGTCCGCCATCAGCCGCTAGAGACACCAAGAGCGCCCTCATCGGGACCTACCAACACCCAAGGGCAAGATGGCCGAGGGGATAAAAGGGGCTGCCCCCTCCCTCGCGCCTCAGTCTGAAGCCACGCGTCTCTAAGCATAGAACCCAACTTCAAGTCTCATCCCCCCTAACGTAGTGTCGTTGAACGAACTGAGAATTTGTGCAAGTGAAGTGAAACCCACGGGACATTTCCAAATAGCCGTTCATCGAATCCGCCAGTCAGTCCTTGTAAGATCTCGAGTAGCCACGGCGCGAGTCTTACAGTTCTGCCGCCAACTCTCCATTTCGCCAATCGACCGGTACGCCGAACGAACCCGGACCGGGGCAAATCTGCTTCGATCCCAGGCAACCCCCCTACAGCATTACGAGGAAGAGGTCTGGATGCAAGATACCAGCTACGGAGATTCGCTACAGGATCCAAGCTCGGCTAAGGGTGAGCCCATTCTCTCTACACCACGTAAGCGCTACACTCATTCAAATCTGGCAACAACCCCCCCGTAACCAATAACGCCCTGTAACAGTAAAGCAAAGAGAAATTGTATAAGTAAAGTAAAGAGAAATTGTATTAGTAGTATAAACGAAGAGTAAAGTAAAAGTAAATTAAGAATAACGCAAATTGTGAAATAAGTAAATTCGTCAATACGAATAGAGGAAGGAGAAGTAAATTCATATATATATATTTTGTATTAATCGTAATATTCCAGTCAAAAGTTCTCAGTCAATTTAAGTACTTAAGAAGCCAATTTATTGCAAGTTTTGTGCACCATTTCTTAGAGTCAGGTGTGACATATAAATTTCAATCAAGTATATTTTCTTATTTGAGGAGGTTCCTTCCGAGCCCCTAAAGTCCGCTTCACGGTGATAACCTTATAAATTTCGTGAATAAAAACCCTACGTGTTTTCAACTTGTGTTCCTCATTTCAGAAGGTATTTCCTTTCCAACTCAAACGGACATCAGGTATATTGCATTTAGTAAACTTTGGGTATTTCCTGAGGTCAATACTCGACCCAGGTGGTGGCAGCAACCCTAGGTGTCTTTCAGGTAGAATCTCTTATCCTCTGAGCACGTAGCCCAAGATAACCCTCTACCTCAAGACCCCTAGCCTCATCCAATTATAGTTTTCAACTCATTTTCGAAGGTGTTAGGATAATTCATATAAACAGTAATCGATTTACTAGTAACATTTATTTCGCATAATATCATATAGCAGCAAATCAGTAACCTTAAACCCATGGTCACACGCAACCACCCGAATTAGTAAAGCCATCTTCACTCTCAGCAGTCTACCAATGACAGTAAGCTCTGGTAAGTAATTCATCCTAATTACCTCTTAGAAAACTTTAATTCTTTTTTTTTTAACAATTGTAAAATTCAAATCGGAACTTGGTCGTTCAAGAATCAAGTCATAAATTAACTTAATCCCAAAGTCATAAAATTACAGACGTATTTTTTTTTTTTTAAATTTTGAAAGTGTCGTTCTCGTTCAGAAATTCAGGGAGGCCATCAGGAATCTCCACACAAACAGTGGTAGCAAATTTTCATTTAAAATTTTATATCCAATTGGGAAGCAATGAAATCAGACTTTACACATAACATGAATCTAACATCAGCCAATAGTGCTACAGATGCGTAGATCTCCAATGTTTCACGGTCATACTCTTAACAATGACAACTATTTAAATACTTAACAATTGGCTTAACCTTTTCTTTGTTTTTCTACTGAACGACTCTGTTACCTTTTCCAGTTATTTAAAATTTGGAATGAAGGTTTAAACTAAGAAATTTAATGTTTCGAACTGACTGACAGAATTTAACTATTTACTGATTAATATAAATCAA
The DNA here is from genome assembly GCA_009739505.2 of Apolygus lucorum. Taxonomy (NCBI): domain Eukaryota; kingdom Metazoa; phylum Arthropoda; class Insecta; order Hemiptera; family Miridae; genus Apolygus; species Apolygus lucorum. Next base: position 28,632,630 of record CM019167.2, read on the forward strand.
GAAGGTAAGTTGGTTGAGGGTTAAGTGAGTAAGGAATTTGTTTTCTGGTCTATTAAAACCAGGTTACCGAACAGGCAGAGATGACCAGGTGTGGAGGTAAAGGTGACTTTTGGCATAATTTTTCGAATTTGATTTTTAATATAATTTTTCAGGGTCTCTAATATTTTAATAATTATAATTATTACTTTTTGCTTCCGAGTCTACCAAGGTAGCGGAAGCTTTGTTTTCACTTTTCAAGGACGAAAAAAAAAAGTTCTCCAAAATCAAAATTTTCACTCGCGTTTTGCGTTTTAGACCTTTCTGAACAATTTTGGTTCCGTGTCTGTCTGTCTGTCTGTGTGTCTGTCTGTCTGTGTGTCTGTGTGTCTGTCATGATTTCCTTGTAACGCGCATAACTATACGAAGTTATTGTCCGATTTCGATGAAATTTTCAGGGATTGTGCGGGTTGGTGTGTAGACGGTCCCCTATGAAAATCATCATCCTCGGACTGATAGAAGTGACTGCGCATGCGCAAACGTGAATTCCTTGTAACAGCCATAACTTCCACATTTTCCATCCGATTTCAATGAAATTTTCAGGGATGTTACAGATTGGTGATTAGATGGTCCCCTATGAAAATCATCACCTTCGGACTGATAGTAGTCACTGCGCATGCGCAAACGTTAATTTTCTTGTAACGGCCGTAACTTCCACATTTTCCGTCCGATTTCAATGAAATTTTCAGGGATGTTACAGATTAGTGTTTAGATGGTCCCCTATGAAAATCATCACCCCCGGACTGATAGTAGCCGATGCGCATGCGCGAACGTGAATTACTTGTAACAGCCATAACTTCCACAATTTCTACCCGATTTCGATGACATTTTCAGGGATTACGCGGATTAGGTTGTAGATGGTCCCCAATGAAAATCAAGGCCTTAAAATTTACAGTAGCCTCTGCGCATGCGCAATCGTAAAATACTTGTAACAGCCGTAACAGTTGCGTCTGAAGAGAGGATCTCAAAGACAATTTACAAACCCCTCTGTAGATCAGTTAGCAAAGTACTGGACTCACACCTAGGAGTTCCAGGTTCGATTCCCAGTCTGGCTATGAAATTTTGCTTCCGAGTCTACCAAGGTAGCGGAAGCTTTGTTTTCACTTTTCAAGGACGAAAAAAAAAAGTTCTCCAAAATCAAAATTTTCACTCGCGTTTTGCGTTTTAGACCTTTCTGAACAATTTTGGTTCCGTGTCTGTCTGTCTGTGTGTCTGTGTGTCCGTGTGTCTGTGTGTCTGTGTGTCTGTCCGTCTGTCATCAATTCCTTGTAACGCGCATAACTATACGAATTTATTGTCCGATTTCGATGAAATTTTCAGGGATTGTGCGGGTTGGTGTGTAGACGGTCCCCTATGAAAATCATCATCCTCGGACTGATATAAGCGACTGCGCATGCGCAAACGTGAATTCTTTGTAACGGCCATAACTTCTACATTTTTCATCCGATTTCAATGAAAATCTCAGGGATGTTACAGATTAGTATTTAGATGGCTCCCTATGAAGATCACCCCCTTCGGATTGATAGTAGCTACTGCGCATGCGCAAACGTGAATTTCCTTCTAACGGCCATAACTTCCACATTTTCCACTCGATTTCGATGAAATTTTCAGGGATTATGCGGATTAGGTTGTAGACGGTCCCCTATGAAAATCATCATCCTCGGACTGATACAAGCGACTGCGCATGCGCAAACGTGAATTCCTTGTAACGGCCATAACTTCTACATTTTCCATCCGGTTTCAATGAAATTTTCAGGGATGTTACAGATCAGTATCTAGATGGTCCCCTATGAAAATCATCCCCCTCGGATTGATAGTAGCTACTGCGCATGCGCAAACGTGAATTTCCTTGTAACGTCCATAACTTCTACATTTTCGATCCGATTTTAATGAAATTTTCAGGGATGTTACAGAGTAGTGTTTAGATGGTCCCCTATGAAAATCATAGAGAATTGTTTTTCATAGAGGGATTCATTCATAGAGGGATGGTCTCCTGTGAGAATCTCAAATCCTATACATGACAAGGCTTCAGTAGCTCAGAGTCTTGATTTATGCTCCAGGGATCGCGGGTTCGAATCCCAGCCGAGGCTAAGATTTTTTTTGATCCAATCACATACATCTACTCACTTAATTTTTCATCCGAATTTGATGAAATTTTCTAGGATTGTCCAGATTAGCGTGTAGATGGTCCCCTATGAGTGTAGTGAAAGGTACTTAGAGATTGGTGTTTTGAGATTAACTACTATGCATCGGATCATCTATACAATTTGGTTATGGATACGAGGAAGCTATGTGCCACACCCACTTGGCAGACGTTTTTTTTTATTCCAATCACTACCGCACTTACATTTTTCGTCCGAATTTGATGAAATTTTCTAGGATTGTCCAGATTAGCGTGTAGATGGTACCCTATGAGGGTAGTGAAAGGTACTTAGAGATTGGTGTTTTCAGATTAACTACTATGCATCGGATCATCTATATAATCGGGTTATGGATACGAGGAAGCTATGTGCCACACCCACTTGGCAAACGTTTTTAGTATTTAGCAGAAATGTAATTTAATAATAATTTAATTTTTTTTAAATTATTAGTCTATGATCGCTACAGTGTCGGTTTCATCATGACTATATCATCTATGACTATCAACATACATTTTTAAAGTTTAAAACTCTTTTTTTCATAGAACGTCTATTTTTTTACTGTCTAGTAAAATGTAATGTGTGTCATTGTATTCAATTGGTAAGCCACGTATGCTCTGGAGTAAACCTAAACGTCTCAATTTCTATTTTTAGGGTTATTGTTTCAGAGAAAGTGAAACTGACCTCAATCCTAAATCTATTTCAATTTACTGACTACTTCCTCCTAAACTTACATCGATTTACTGAGTGCTCACCCCTAGAACTATTTCAATTAGCTGAGTACTCCCTCCCAAAATTATATCAGTAAGCTGAGTACTCCCTCCTAACATTATATCAATTTTCTGAGTACTCCCTCCTAACATTAGGTATATCAATTAGCTGAGTACTCCCTCCTAAAATTATATAAATTATCTGAGTACTCCCTCCTAACATTATATCAATTAGCTGAGTGCTCCCTCCTAAACCTATATCAACTTCATCAATGCATAAATTACTTGGTTTTTTTTTTTTTTTTTTTTTTTTTTCAATGTGAGTTTTACTGTGTTTATTTATTTCCAATAAATACGATTTAAGTTTCTCTTATGATCAATTAGCGAGATAAGTATTAAATGCAACAAAAAATGGCTGTCATAATCGACTGTTTTGACTACCTAGATTATCTTTCAAAACGTCAATAGATTTTACTTAATTTTATAACTAAAGTTCAAGGTTATTGAGCCTAATGTTTGTTTTATGATTGTGAAAGGATTTTCTATCAGTACTGAAGCCTAATGCACTCGTCTTAGGTTGCTTCAAGTATTATTGTCCTAAAGACAATCAAATCTTTCATGAATTCCACTTTCAAATCGGCTGTTTTGACTACCTAGATCATCTTTCAAAACGTCAATAGATTTAACTTTATTTTATAACTAAAGTTCAAGGATATTGAGCCTAATATTTGTTTTATGATCGAATAAGGATTTTCTATCAGTACTGAAGCCTAATGCACTCGTCTTAGAAAAGAAGAAAGAAGAAATAAGAAATAAGAAATAAGAAATATTACCATAAAGACAATCAAATCTTTTATGAATTCTACTTTCAAGTGCTTCTCTTAACCTGATGAATTAATTCAGATTTGTTTATAGTTTCCTAACTCTTGATACTACTGAAATACCATAAGCATTGTTAGAGGTCGCACCTGTAGCTTTTACACAATATAGAAGATTTATATAGGTTTTAACCACCATACGGAAAGATGACTGCTGCAGCACAGGGACCAGGGTTTTGATTCCAATTATTATCATCATGTAGTGATCGACCTAAAACTTTGGGAATCTCATTATCCAGTCAAATGGCACCTTTTAGGGGGCTGGCACAAGGAAAAAAAAAATCATCATTTCATTTTTTTCTAGGAAAAAAATGAAATTTCTTAAATAAATATAATAAATTAAATTATGTTATTCAGCTTTTCCCATCTGAAAACGTGGTCCGTTTTAGCAAATGTGCCTTTTTACGCATACACCTAGAAACCACACTCCAGTGTATGAAACCAACCTCCAGGCGATTTGATGTATCTTTATCACTCTGTTATACGGAATATTGATTCATTTGAATCTCAAGTCTCCAGGACAAATGGTTACTATGTTATGAGGAAAAAAAGAATATTTGTATGAAAAAAAGTGAGTTTCTGAGCTTCAACCCCGATGCGGCACGGGTTAATGTTATCTGATCGACCTAAAACTTTGGGAATCTCATTATCCAGTCAAATGGCACCTTTTAGGGGGCTGGCACAAGTGATTTTCTAGAAAAAAAATGAAATTTCTTAAATAAATATAATAAATTAAATTATGTTATTCAGCTTTTCCCATCTGAAAACGTGGTCCGTTTTAGCAAATGTGCCTTTTTACGCATACACCTAGAAACCACACTCCAGTGTATGAAACCAACCTCCAGGCGATTTGATGTATCTTTATCACTCTGTTATACGGAATATTGATTCATTTGAATCTCAAGTCTCCAGGACAAATGGTTACTATGTTATGAGGAAAAAAAGAATATTTGTATGAAAAAAAGTGAGTTTCTGAGCTTCAACCCCGATGCGGCACGGGTTAATGTTATCTGATCGACCTAAAACTTTGGGAATCTCATTATCCAGTCAAATGGCACCTTTTAGGGGGCTGGCACAAGTGATTTTCTAGAAAAAAAAATGAAATTTCTTAAATAAATATAATAAATTAAATTATGTTATTCAGCTTTTCCCATCTGAAAACGTGGTCCGTTTTAGCAAATGTGCCTTTTTACGCATACACCTAGAAACCACACTCCAGTGTATGAAACCAACCTCCAGGCGATTTGATGTATCTTTATCACTCTGTTATACGGAATATTGATTCATTTGAATCTCAAGTCTCCAGGACAAATGGTTACTATGTTATGAGGAAAAAAAGAATATTTGTATGAAAAAAAGTGAGTTTCTGAGCTTCAACCCCGATGCGGCACGGGTTAATGTTATCTGATCGACCTAAAACTTTGGGAATCTCATTATCCAGTCAAATGGCACCTTTTAGGGGGCTGGCACAAGTGATTTTCTAGAAAAAAAATGAAATTTCTTAAATAAATATAATAAATTAAATTATGTTATTCAGCTTTTCCCATCTGAAAACGTGGTCCGTTTTAGCAAATGTGCCTTTTTACGCATACACCTAGAAACCACACTCCAGTGTATGAAACCAACCTCCAGGCGATTTGATGTATCTTTATCACTCTGTTATACGGAATATTGATTCATTTGAATCTCAAGTCTCCAGGACAAATGGTTACTATGTTATGAGGAAAAAAAGAATATTTGTATGAAAAAAAGTGAGTTTCTGAGCTTCAACCCCGATGCGGCACGGGTTAATGTTATCTGATCGACCTAAAACTTTGGGAATCTCATTATCCAGTCAAATGGCACCTTTTAGGGGGCTGGCACAAGTGATTTTCTAGAAAAAAAATGAATTTCTTAAATAAATATAATAAATTAAATTATGTTATTCAGCTTTTCCCATCTGAAAACGTGGTCCGTTTTAGCAAATGTGCCTTTTTACGCATACACCTAGAAACCACACTCCAGTGTATGAAACCAACCTCCAGGCGATTTGATGTATCTTTATCACTCTGTTATACGGAATATTGATTCATTTGAATCTCAAGTCTCCAGGACAAATGGTTACTATGTTATGAGGAAAAAAAGAATATTTGTATGAAAAAAAGTGAGTTTCTGAGCTTCAACCCCGATGCGGCACGGGTTAATGTTATCTGATCGACCTAAAACTTTGGGAATCTCATTATCCAGTCAAATGGCACCTTTTAGGGGGCTGGCACAAGTGATTTTCTAGAAAAAAAATGAATTTCTTAAATAAATATAATAAATTAAATTATGTTATTCAGCTTTTCCCATCTGAAAACGTGGTCCGTTTTAGCAAATGTGCCTTTTTACGCATACACCTAGAAACCACACTCCAGTGTATGAAACCAACCTCCAGGCGATTTGATGTATCTTTATCACTCTGTTATACGGAATATTGATTCATTTGAATCTCAAGTCTCCAGGACAAATGGTTACTATGTTATGAGGAAAAAAAGAATATTTGTATGAAAAAAAGTGAGTTTCTGAGCTTCAACCCCGATGCGGCACGGGTTAATGTTATCTGATCGACCTAAAACTTTGGGAATCTCATTATCCAGTCAAATGGCACCTTTTAGGGGGCTGGCACAAGTGATTTTCTAGAAAAAAAATGAAATTTCTTAAAAAAATATAATAAATTAAATTATGTTATTCAGCTTTTCCCATCTGAAAACGTGGTCCGTTTTAGCAAATGTGCCTTTTTACGCATACACCTAGAAACCACACTCCAGTGTATGAAACCAACCTCCAGGCGATTTGATGTATCTTCATCACTCTGTTATACGGAATATTGATTCATTTGAATCTCAAGTCTCCAGGACAAATGGTTACTATGTTATGAGGAAAAAAAGAATATTTGTATGAAAAAAAGTGAGTTTCTGAGCTTCAACCCCGATGCGGCACGGGTTAATGTTATCTGATCGACCTAAAACTTTGGGAATCTCATTATCCAGTCAAATGGCACCTTTTAGGGGGCAGGCACAAGTGATTTTCTAGAAAAAAAATGAAATTTCTTAAATAAATATAATAAATTAAATTATGTTATTCAGCTTTTCCCATCTGAAAACGTGGTCCGTTTTAGCAAATGTGCCTTTTTACGCATACACCTAGAAACCACACTCCAGTGTATGAAACCAACCTCCAGGCGATTTGATGTATCTTTATCACTCTGTTATACGGAATATTGATTCATTTGAATCTCAAGTCTCCAGGACAAATGGTTACTATGTTATGAGGAAAAAAAAGAATATTTGTATGAAAAAAGTGAGTTTCTGAGCTTCAACCCCGATGCGGCACGGGTTAATGTTATCTGATCAACCTAAAACTTTGGGAATCTCATTATCCAGTCAAATGGCACCTTTTAGGGGGCTGGCACAAGTGATTTTCTAGGAAAAAAATGAAATTTCTTAAATAAATATAATAAATTAAATTATGTTATTCAGCTTTTCCCATCTGAAAACGTGGTCCGTTTTAGCAAATGTGCCTTTTTACGCATACACCTAGAAACCACACTCCAGTGTATGAAACCAACCTCCAGGCGATTTGATGTATCTTTATCACTCTGTTATACGGAATATTGATTCATTTGAATCTCAAGTCTCCAGGACAAATGGTTACTATGTTATGAGGAAAAAAAGAATATTTGTATGAAAAAAAGTGAGTTTCTGAGCTTCAACCCCGATGCGGCACGGGTTAATGTTATCTGATCGACCTAAAACTTTGGGAATCTCATTATCCAGTCAAATGGCACCTTTTAGGGGGCTGGCACAAGTGATTTTCTAGAAAAAAATGAAATTTCTTAAATAAATATAATAAATTAAATTATGTTATTCAGCTTTTCCCATCTGAAAACGTGGTCCGTTTTAGCAAATGTGCCTTTTTACGCATACACCTGGAAACCACACTCCAGTGTATGAAACCAACCTCCAGGCGATTTGATGTATCTTTATCACTCTGTTATACGGAATATTGATTCATTTGAATCTCAAGTCTCCAGGACAAATGGTTACTATGTTATGAGGAAAAAAAGAATATTTGTATGAAAAAAAGTGAGTTTCTGAGCTTCAACCCCGATGCGGCACGGGTTAATGTTATCTGATCGACCTAAAACTTTGGGAATCTCATTATCCAGTCAAATGGCACCTTTTAGGGGGCTGGCACAAGTGATTTTCTAGAAAAAAAATGAAATTTCTTAAATAAATATAATAAATTAAATTATGTTATTCAGCTTTTCCCATCTGAAAACGTGGTCCGTTTTAGCAAATGTGCCTTTTTACGCATACACCTAGAAACCACACTCCAGTGTATGAAACCAACCTCCAGGCGATTTGATGTATCTTTATCACTCTGTTATACGGAATATTGATTCATTTGAATCTCAAGTCTCCAGGACAAATGGTTACTATGTTATGAGGAAAAGAAGAATATTTGTATGACAAAAAGTGAGTTTCTGAGCTTCAACCCCGATGCGGCACGGGTTAATGTTATCTGATCGACCTAAAACTTTGGGAATCTCATTATCCAGTCAAATGGCACCTTTTAGCGGGCTGGCACAAGTGATTTTCTAGAAAAAAAATGAAATTTCTTAAATAAATATAATAAATTAAATTATGTTATTCAGCTTTTCCCATCTGAAAACGTGGTCCGTTTTAGCAAATGTGCCTTTTTACGCATACACCTAGAAACCACACTCCAGTGTATGAAACCAACCTCCAGGCGATTTGATGTATCTTTATCACTCTGTTATACGGAATATAGATTCATTTGAACCTCAACTCTCCAGGACAAATGGTTACTATTTTATGAGGAAAAAAAGAATATTTGTATGAAAAAAAGTGAGTTTCTGAGCTTCAACCCCGATGCGGCACGGGTTAATGTTATCTGATCGACCTAAAACTTTGGGAATCTCATTATCCAGTCAAATGGCACCTTTTAGGGGCTGGCACAAGTGATTTTCTAGAAAAAAAATGAAATTTCTTAAATAAATATAATAAATTAAATTATGTTATTCAGCTTTTCCCATCTGAAAACAGTGGTCCGTTTTAGCAAATGTGCCTTTTTACGCATACACCTAGAAACCACACTCCAGTGTATGAAACCAACCTCCAGGCGATTTGATGTATCTTTATCACTCTGTTATACGGAATATTGATTCATTTGAATCTCAAGTCTCCAGGACAAATGGTTACTATGTTATGAGGAAAAAAAGAATATTTGTATGAAAAAAAGTGAGTTTCTGAGCTTCAACCCCGATGCGGCACGGGTTAATGTTATCTGATCGACCTAAAACTTTGGGAATCTCATTATCCAGTCAAATGGCACCTTTTAGGGGGCTGGCACAAGTGATTTTCTAGAAAAAAAATGAATTTCTTAAATAAATATAATAAATTAAATTATGTTATTCAGCTTTTCCCATCTGAAAACGTGGTCCGTTTTAGCAAATGTGCCTTTTTACGCATACACCTAGAAACCACACTCCAGTGTATGAAACCAACCTCCAGGCGATTTGATGTATCTTTATCACTCTGTTATACGGAATATTGATTCATTTGAATCTCAAGTCTCCAGGACAAATGGTTACTATGTTATGAGGAAAAAAAGAATATTTGTATGAAAAAAAGTGAGTTTCTGAGCTTCAACCCCGATGCGGCACGGGTTAATGTTATCTGATCGACCTAAAACTTTGGGAATCTCATTATCCAGTCAAATTCGCACCTTTTAGGGGGCTGGCACAAGTGATTTTCTAGAAAAAAAAATGAAATTTCTTAAATAATATAATAAATTAAATTATGTTATTCAGCTTTTCCCATCTGAAAACGTGGTCCGTTTTAGCACATGTGCCTTTTTACGCATACACCTAGAAACCACACTCCAGTGTATGAAACCAACCTCCAGGCGATTTGATGTATCTTTATCACTCTGTTATACGGAATATTGATTCATTTGAATCTCAAGTCTCCAGGACAAATGGTTACTATGTTATGAGGAAAAAAAGAATATTTGTATGAAAAAAAGTGAGTTTCTGAGCTTCAACCCCGATGCGGCACGGGTTAATGTTATCTGATCGACCTAAAACTTTGGGAATCTCATTATCCAGTCAAATTGCACCTTTTAGGGGGCTGGCACAAGTGATTTTCTAGAAAAAAAATGAAATTTCTTAAATGAATATAATAAATTAAATTATGTTATTCAGCTTTTCCCATCTGAAAACGTGGTCCGTTTTAGCAAATGTGCCTTTTTACGCATACACCTAGAAACCACACTCCAGTGTATGAAACCAACCTCCAGGCGATTTGATGTATCTTTATCACTCTGTTATACGGAATATTGATTCATTTGAATCTCAAGTCTCCAGGACAAATGGTTACTATGTTATGAGGAAAAAAAGAATATTTGTATGAAAAAAAGTGAGTTTCTGAGCTTCAACCCCGATGCGGCACGGGTTAATGTTATCTGATCGACCTAAAACTTTGGGAATCTCATTATCCAGTCAAATGGCACCTTTTAGGGGGCTGGCACAAGTGATTTTCTAGAAAAAAAATGAAATTTCTTAAATTCAATATAATATTTCAATATAATAAATTAAATTATGTTATTCAGCTTTTCCCATCTGAAAACGTGGTCCGTTTTAGCAAATGTGCCTTTTTACGCATACACCTAAAAACCACACTCCAGTGTATGAAACCAACCTCCAGGCGATTTGATGTATCTTTATCACTCTGTTATACGGAATATTGATTCATTTGAATCTCAAGTCTCCAGGACAAATGGTTACTATGTTATGAGGAAAAAAAGAATATTTGTATGAAAAAAAGTGAGTTTCTGAGCTTCAACCCCGATGCGGCACGGGTTAATGTTATCTGATCGACCTAAAACTTTGGGAATCTCATTATCCAGTCAAATGGCACCTTTTAGGGGGCTGGCACAAGTGATTTTCTAGAAAAAAAATGAAATTTCTTAAATAAATATAATAAATTAAATTATGTTATTCAGCTTTTCCCATCTGAAAACGTGGTCCGTTTTAGCAAATGTGCCTTTTTACGCATACACCTAGAAACCACACTCCAGTGTATGAAACCAACCTCCAGGCGATTTGATGTATCTTATCACTCTGTTATACGGAATATTGATTCATTTGAATCTCAAGTCTCCAGGACAAATGGTTACTATGTTATGAGGAAAAAAAGAATATTTGTATGAAAAAAAGTGAGTTTCTGAGCTTCAACCCCGATGCGGCACGGGTTAATGTTATCTGATCGACCTAAAACTTTGGGAATCTCATTATCCAGTCAAATGGCACCTTTTAGGGGGCTGGCACAAGTGATTTTCTAGAAAAAAAATGAAATTTCTTAAATAAATATAATAAATTAAATTATGTTATTCAGCTTTTCCCATCTGAAAACGTGGTCCGTTTTAGCAAATGTGCCTTTTTACGCATACACCTAGAAACCACACTCCAGTGTATGAAACCAACCTCCAGGCGATTTGATGTATCTTTATCACTCTGTTATACGGAATATTGATTCATTTGAATCTCAAGTCTCCAGGACAAATGGTTACTATGTTATGAGGAAAAAAAGAATATTTGTATGAAAAAAAGTGAGTTTCTGAGCTTCAACCCCGATGCGGCACGGGTTAATGTTATCTGATCGACCTAAAACTTTGGGAATCTCATTATCCAGTCAAATGGCACCTTTTAGGGGGCTGGCACAAGTGATTTTCTAGAAAAAAAATGAAATTTCTTAAATAAATATAATAAATTAAATTATGTTATTCAGCTTTTCCCATCTGAAAACGTGGTCCGTTTTAGCAAATGTGCCTTTTTACGCATACACCTAGAAACCACACTCCAGTGTATGAAACCAACCTCCAGGCGATTTGATGTATCTTTATCACTCTGTTATACGGAATATTGATTCATTTGAATCTCAAGTCTCCAGGACAAATGGTTACTATGTTATGAGGAAAAAAAGAATATTTGTATGAAAAAAAGTGAGTTTCTGAGCTTCAACCCCGATGCGGCACGGGTTAATGTTATCTGATCGACCTAAAACTTTGGGAATCTCATTATCCAGTCAAATGGCACCTTTTAGGGGGCTGGCACAAGTGATTTTCTAGAAAAAAAATGAAATTTCTTAAATAAATATAATAAATTAAATTATGTTATTCAGCTTTTCCCATCTGAAAACGTGGTCCGTTTTAGCAAATGTGCCTTTTTACGCATACACCTAGAAACCACACTCCAGTGTATGAAACCAACCTCCAGGCGATTTGATGTATCTTTATCACTCTGTTATACGGAATATTGATTCATTTGAATCTCAAGTCTCCAGGACAAATGGTTACTATGTTATGAGGAAAAAAAGAATATTTGTATGAAAAAAAGTGAGTTTCTGAGCTTCAACCCCGATGCGGCACGGGTTAATGTTATCTGATCGACCTAAAACTTTGGGAATCTCATTATCCAGTCAAATGGCACCTTTTAGGGGGCTGGCACAAGTGATTTTCTAGAAAAAAAATGAAATTTCTTAAATAAATATAATAAATTAAATTATGTTATTCAGCTTTTCCCATCTGAAAACGTGGTCCGTTTTAGCAAATGTGCCTTTTTACGCATACACCTAGAAACCACACTCCAGTGTATGAAACCAACCTCCAGGCGATTTGATGTATCTTTATCACTCTGTTATACGGAATATTGATTCATTTGAATCTCAAGTCTCCAGGACAAATGGTTACTATGTTATGAGGAAAAAAAGAATATTTGTATGAAAAAAAGTGAGTTTCTGAGCTTCAACCCCGATGCGGCACGGGTTAATGTTATCTGATCGACCTAAAACTTTGGGAATCTCATTATCCAGTCAAATGGCACCTTTTAGGGGGCTGGCACAAGTGATTTTCTAGAAAAAAAATGAAATTTCTTAAATAAATATAATAAATTAAATTATGTTATTCAGCTTTTCCCATCTGAAAACGTGGTCCGTTTTAGCAAATGTGCCTTTTTACGCATACACCTAGAAACCACACTCCAGTGTATGAAACCAACCTCCAGGCGATTTGATGTATCTTTATCACTCTGTTATACGGAATATTGATTCATTTGAATCTCAAGTCTCCAGGACAAATGGTTACTATGTTATGAGGAAAAGAAGAATATTTGTATGACAAAAAGTGAGTTTCTGAGCTTCAACCCCGATGCGGCACGGGTTAATGTTATCTGATCGACCTAAAACTTTGGGAATCTCATTATCCAGTCAAATGGCACCTTTTAGGGGCTGGCACAAGTGATTTTCTAGAAAAAAATGAAATTTCTTAAATAAATATAATAAATTAAATTATGTTATTCAGCTTTTCCCATCTGAAAACGTGGTCCGTTTTAGCAAATGTGCCTTTTTACGCATACACCTAGAAACCACACTCCAGTGTATGAAACCAACCTCCAGGCGATTTGATGTATCTTTATCACTCTGTTATACGGAATATAGATTCATTTGAATCTCAAGTCTCCAGGACAAATGGTTACTATGTTATGAGGAAAAAAAGAATATTTGTATGAAAAAAAGTGAGTTTCTGAGCTTCAACCCCGATGCGGCACGGGTTAATGTTATCTGATCGACCTAAAACTTTGGGAATCTCATTATCCAGTCAAATGGCACCTTTTAGGGGGCTGGCACAAGTGATTTTCTAGAAAAAAAATGAAATTTCTTAAATAAATATAATAAATTAAATTATGTTATTCAGCTTTTCCCATCTGAAAACATGGTCCGTTTTAGCAAATGTGCCTTTTTACGCATACACCTAGAAACCACACTCCAGTGTATGAAACCAACCTCCAGGCGATTTGATGTATCTTTATCACTCTGTTATACGGAATATTGATTCATTTGAATCTCAAGTCTCCAGGACAAATGGTTACTATGTTATGAGGAAAAAAAGAATATTTGTATGAAAAAAAGTGAGTTTCTGAGCTTCAACCCCGATGCGGCACGGGTTAATGTTATCTGATCAACCTAAAACTTTGGGAATCTCATTATCCAGTCAAATGGCACCTTTTAGGGGGCTGGCACAAGTGATTTTCTAGGAAAAAAATGAAATTTCTTAAATAAATATAATAAATTAAATTATGTTATTCAGCTTTTCCCATCTGAAAACGTGGTCCGTTTTAGCAAATGTGCCTTTTTACGCATACACCTAGAAACCACACTCCAGTGTATGAAACCAACCTCCAGGCGATTTGATGTATCTTTATCACTCTGTTATACGGAATATTGATTCATTTGAATCTCAAGTCTCCAGGACAAATGGTTACTATGTTATGAGGAAAAAAAGAATATTTGTATGAAAAAAAGTGAGTTTCTGAGCTTCAACCCCGATGCGGCACGGGTTAATGTTATCTGATCGACCTAAAACTTTGGGAATCTCATTATCCAGTCAAATGGCACCTTTTAGGGGGCTGGCACAAGTGATTTTCTAGAAAAAAAATGAAATTTCTTAAATAAATATAATAAATTAAATTATGTTATTCAGCTTTTCCCATCTGAAAACGTGGTCCGTTTTAGCAAATGTGCCTTTTTACGCATACACCTGGAAACCACACTCCAGTGTATGAAACCAACCTCCAGGCGATTTGATGTATCTTTATCACTCTGTTATACGGAATATTGATTCATTTGAATCTCAAGTCTCCAGGACAAATGGTTACTATGTTATGAGAAAAAAAAGAATATTTGTATGAAAAAAAGTGAGTTTCTGAGCTTCAACCCCGATGCGGCACGGGTTAATGTTATCTGATCAACCTAAAACTTTGGGAATCTCATTATCCAGTCAAATGGCACCTTTTAGGGGGCTGGCACAAGTGATTTTCTAGGAAAAAAAATGAAATTTCTTAAATAAATATAATAAATTAAATTATGTTATTCAGCTTTTCCCATCTGAAAACGTGGTCCGTTTTAGCAAATGTGCCTTTTTACGCATACACCTAGAAACCACACTCCAGTGTATGAAACCAACCTCCAGGCGATTTGATGTATCTTTATCACTCTGTTATACGGAATATTGATTCATTTGAATCTCAAGTCTCCAGGACAAATGGTTACTATGTTATGAGGAAAAAAAGAATATTTGTATGAAAAAAAGTGAGTTTCTGAGCTTCAACCCCGATGCGGCACGGGTTAATGTTATCTGATCGACCTAAAACTTTGGGAATCTCATTATCCAGTCAAATGGCACCTTTTAGGGGCTGGCACAAGTGATTTTCTAGAAAAAAAATGAAATTTCTTAAATAAATATAATAAATTAAATTATGTTATTCAGCTTTTCCCATCTGAAAACGTGGTCCGTTTTAGCAAATGTGCCTTTTTACGCATACACCTGGAAACCACACTCCAGTGTATGAAACCAACCTCCAGGCGATTTGATGTATCTTTATCACTCTGTTATACGGAATATTGATTCATTTGAATCTCAAGTCTCCAGGACAAATGGTTACTATGTTATGAGGAAAAAAAGAATATTTGTATGAAAAAAAGTGAGTTTCTGAGCTTCAACCCCGATGCGGCACGGGTTAATGTTATCTGATCGACCTAAAACTTTGGGAATCTCATTATCCAGTCAAATGGCACCTTTTAGGGGGCTGGCACAAGTGATTTTCTAGAAAAAAAATGAAATTTCTTAAATAAATATAATAAATTAAATTATGTTATTCAGCTTTTCCCATCTGAAAACGTGGTCCGTTTTAGCAAATGTGCCTTTTTACGCATACACCTAGAAACCACACTCCAGTGTATGAAACCAACCTCCAGGCGATTTGATGTATCTTTATCACTCTGTTATACGGAATATTGATTCATTTGAATCTCAAGTCTCCAGGACAAATGGTTACTATGTTATGAGGAAAAGAAGAATATTTGTATGACAAAAAGTGAGTTTCTGAGCTTCAACCCCGATGCGGCACGGGTTAATGTTATCTGATCGACCTAAAACTTTGGGAATCTCATTATCCAGTCAAATGGCACCTTTTAGCGGGCTGGCACAAGTGATTTTCTAGAAAAAAATGAAATTTCTTAAATAAATATAATAAATTAAATTATGTTATTCAGCTTTTCCCATCTGAAAACGTGGTCCGTTTTAGCAAATGTGCCTTTTTACGCATACACCTAGAAACCACACTCCAGTGTATGAAACCAACCTCCAGGCGATTTGATGTATCTTTATCACTCTGTTATACGGAATACAGATTCATTTGAACCTCAACTCTCCAGGACAAATGGTTACTATGTTATGAGGAAAAAAAGAATATTTGTATGAAAAAAAGTGAGTTTCTGAGCTTCAACCCCGATGCGGCACGGGTTAATGTTATCTGATCGACCTAAAACTTTGGGAATCTCATTATCCAGTCAAATGGCACCTTTTAGGGGGCTGGCACAAGTGATTTTCTAGAAAAAAAATGAAATTTCTTAAATAAATATAATAAATTAAATTATGTTATTCAGCTTTTCCCATCTGAAAACATGGTCCGTTTTAGCAAATGTGCCTTTTTACGCATACACCTAGAAACCACACTCCAGTGTATGAAACCAACCTCCAGGCGATTTGATGTATCTTTATCACTCTGTTATACGGAATATTGATTCATTTGAATCTCAAGTCTCCAGGACAAATGGTTACTATGTTATGAGGAAAAAAAGAATATTTGTATGAAAAAAAGTGAGTTTCTGAGCTTCAACCCCGATGCGGCACGGGTTAATGTTATCTGATCGACCTAAAACTTTGGGAATCTCATTATCCAGTCAAATGGCACCTTTTAGGGGGCTGGCACAAGTGATTTTCTAGAAAAAAAATGAAATTTCTTAAATAAATATAATAAATTAAATTATGTTATTCAGCTTTTCCCATCTGAAAACGTGGTCCGTTTTAGCAAATGTGCCTTTTTACGCATACACCTAGAAACCACACTCCAGTGTATGAAACCAACCTCCAGGCGATTTGATGTATCTTTATCACTCTGTTATACGGAATATTGATTCATTTGAATCTCAAGTCTCCAGGACAAATGGTTACTATGTTATGAGGAAAAAAAGAATATTTGTATGAAAAAAAGTGAGTTTCTGAGCTTCAACCCCGATGCGGCACGGGTTAATGTTATCTGATCGACCTAAAACTTTGGGAATCTCATTATCCAGTCAAATTGCACCTTTTAGGGGGCTGGCACAAGTGATTTTCTAGAAAAAAAATGAAATTTCTTAAATGAATATAATAAATTAAATTATGTTATTCAGCTTTTCCCATCTGAAAACGTGGTCCGTTTTAGCAAATGTTCCTTTTTACGCATACACCTAGAAACCACACTCCAGTGTATGAAACCAACCTCCAGGCGATTTGATGTATCTTTATCACTCTGTTATACGGAATATTGATTCATTTGAATCTCAAGTCTCCAGGACAAATGGTTACTATGTTATGAGGAAAAAAAGAATATTTGTATGAAAAAAAGTGAGTTTCTGAGCTTCAACCCCGATGCGGCACGGGTTAATGTTATCTGATCGACCTAAAACTTTGGGAATCTCATTATCCAGTCAAATGGCACCTTTTAGGGGGCTGGCACAAGTGATTTTCTAGAAAAAAAATGAAATTTCTTAAATAAATATAATAAATTAAATTATGTTATTCAGCTTTTCCCATCTGAAAACGTGGTCCGTTTTAGCAAATGTGCCTTTTTACGCATACACCTAGAAACCACACTCTAGTGTATGAAACCAACCTCCAGGCGATTTGATGTATCTTTATCACTCTGTTATACGGAATATTGATTCATTTGAATCTCAAGTCTCCAGGACAAATGGTTACTATGTTATGAGGAAAAAAGGAATATTTGTATGAAAAAAAGTGAGTTTCTGAGCTTCAACCCCGATGCGGCACGGGTTAATGTTATCTGATCGACCTAAAACTTTGGGAATCTCATTATCCAGTCAAATGGCACCTTTTAGGGGGCTGGCACAAGTGATTTTCTAGAAAAAAAATGAAATTTCTTAAATAAATATAATAAATTAAATTATGTTATTCAGCTTTTCCCATCTGAAAACGTGTTCCGTTTTAGCAAATGTGCCTTTTTAGGACGTCCCACAGTAAGACTTGGGCGTCCTTATGCGATCGATCTGGGGTGAAGTTGGACAACACTCAACAGAAAAAAAAAATAACCACACAGTAATCCGTTTTAGACCATTCTGAATCCAAATTCGCGAAAAAAAACCATAGGTGTATGTCTGTGTGTGTGTGTGTGTGTGTGTGGTATCGTACATGGCGCTTCCTGGTCATTTGCTGCGTATAGCCACCGCATACCTGGTCATTGAGGTGCATTGTGGTCCTTTTTCCAATGACCAGTTGTGTAGGTCAACTTTAGCGGCCCCCAAAAAATCGAAAACGACCCAGAATTTTTTTAAAAATAATTTTATCTCCTTCTACGATCATTAGAGAACATGTTTCAAAAAGAAAAAACCAACATAATTACCGCAAACTATTTAATTTAATTAGAAAACCAAACCAAACCAAATGACCAGTTGTGATAGTGAAATACTGCATTCAGTTTGTGTGTCATACGCGTACTGGCGCGTTACAACTGGTCAGTCAGTCACTTCCCCCTCTATTTTTCCAAAGCTCGTTGTGTGCTGCTCGACGTTAATTTTTCGAACTAATCAATTCTCTTATTCTGGCCTGTTTTTGGAGGGCTTAGGGAGTTTTCTATCTCCTTAACCCGCGAGAGGTGATCACCCTTAAACGAGGGTTGGAGGTGATACCTGAGTGCTGTGCTCAAGTCACGTTTTCTCGTACAATTTTTGCAATAACTCCGTTATTATTTGTCCTATCGACCTACGACTTCGTATGTATACTCTCAGATTGTTGAATGACAAAATATATGAGTGGGGGTCTATTAAAAAATGTTTAATAAAATATATAAAAATTGTTTTATGTCCCAGGCCCTGTTTTTTTTTGTACATTTTCCATTATAACTCTGCTATTATTCGTCCTACCGACCTGAAATCCCGTATGTTTACTCTCAGATAGTTTACTAACAAAATGTTGGGGGGAGGGGGGGGGTTATATCAAAACGCTGCAAATCATTGCTCAAAGGTTTATTATTTTCTGTATAGATCACTGGTTCTCCATCAATAGCACCTACCACCATCTGTATTCTCCCTTGACCTTCCCTCTCAAATTTCAGCTCCTGCGTTCAATAGGATTGAAAATGGCTTCGGAGCTCACTCAGCAGATCAGTGATCTGAAGAGTTAAGAAGATCTCCTCGAATGCTGGAGACGCCTGGAAGAGCACCTCCATTCAATAGGATTGAAAATGGCTTTGGAGCTCACTCAGCTGATCAGTGATGTGAGGAGTGAAGAAGATCTCCTCGAATGCTGGAGACGCCTGGAAGAGCACCTCCATTCAATAGGATTGAAAATGGCTTTGGAGCTCACTCAGCTGATCAGTGATGTGAGGAGTGAAGAAGATATCCTCGAATGCTGGAGACGCCTGGAAGAGCACTTCCATTCAATAGCATTGAAAATGGCTGCGGAGCTCACGCAGCTGATCAGTGATCTGATCAGTGAGCAATGATTTGCAGCGTTTTTTACCTACAAACATTGTTTTACCTACCAACTTTTTTTTACCTACCAACTATTGGTAGGTACTACCTACCACACTAAATATAATGGCTTCACACCTTCACAATCAAGTTTATTAGAAAGAACTAAACGCTTCACACTCGATTCGAAAAATAGAAAGCTTGATATGGAAATTTGATTACTGGTTACGCAGAAGGCAAAACTGTATACAAATCGAAGAAATGAACAGCGATCGCATTTTAGTCAGATAAAATTTGAACGGCGATTAGACCTCTTTTGCGATTCACACTCATGATTCTGTTTTATCGAAGGAAAACCTTCAAGTACTCGTAGGGACCGAACGGTTTGTCCTACAGAGCTCCGGGTGGTCTCAAAAATTTTTAAAAATTCTATACTATTTAAAGTTGGTGAAAAAACGATACCTTTATTTCGAGAGTTTTCGAGCTAGGGCACTGTTGAAAATTTCAACCCTTAATTTTCACCCCTTAGAAGTGACCTACATCAACCAAAAGCTTCGCGGCACAACTAGACCCCAAATGGAGCCCATATACCAAATTTGAACCAAATCGGTCCAGTGTTGCTAAGAAAAGTGCCGCGTACGGCGGACGGCGTACGGCGGACGGACGGAAATTTTAACACAGAATGTGTTTTTGCGATGACCTACCGAAAAAAAATCGTCACGAAAAAGCGACAGAAAAAACATCTGGTGATATGTTCATTGGTTGTCATGTTAATGTCAACTCCACATTTATTATTGTTGTTTTTTATTTAACGGATGACTAGTATTGCAAAAACACATTCTGTGTTCCTATGATTTCATACAGAGTATGGAAAAAGAAATAAACCGGGGGGTGCAGGGGGGCGGAGCCCCCCGCCGAGGCGCAAAGCGCCGTGTTTTTATTCGATTTTCGGATTCTACGTACCTTGAAACGTAAAACATCAAATTTTGAGGGGGGGTTAAAAAAATTTTTTTCTTGCTCGATTCCAAAGGCTTATTATTGAAAATAGTAAACCAAAAGCAATGCGCGTATGCAGTATATACATAAATTTATCATATAGCTCAGAAAAATTGGTAGCTCTCATTACTCATTTAATGACAAGATTATAATACGGTATGATGACTTAGCATTCAGGCAATAAACAAATTTCAGTTATTTTGCAGACATAAATAGCACATAGCGTTGGTGAATAAATATATTTTTTTATAGCATCAAGTGCCTATAAAATGTAGCAAAACGCTGCAAATCATTGCTCAAAGGTTTATTATTTTCTGTATAGATCACTGGTTCTCCATCAATAGCACCTACCACCATCTGTATTCTCCCTTGACCTTCCCTCTCAAATTTCAGCTCCTGCGTTCAATAGGATTGAAAATGGCTTCGGAGCTCACTCAGCTGATCAGTGATCTGAGGAGTGAAGAAGATCTCCTCGAATGCTGGAGACGCCTGGAAGAGCACTTCCATTCAATAGGATTGAAAATGGCTTCGGAGCTCACTCAGCTGATCAGTGATCTGAGGAGTGAAGAAGATCTCCTCGAATGCTGGAGACGCCTGGAAGAGGACTTCCATTCAATAGGATTAAAAATGGCTTTGGAGCTCACTCAGCTGATCAGTGATCTGAGGAGTGAAGAAGATCTCCTCGAATGCTGGAGACGCCAGGAAGAGCACTTTCATTCAATAGGATTGAAAATGGCTTCGGAGCTCACTCAGCTGATCAGTGATCTGAAGAATGAAGAAGCTTTTGAGCAATGATTTGCAGCGTTTTTTACCCACCAACATTTTTTTTACCTACCAACTTTTTTTTACCTACCAGCTAGGTACTACCTACCACACCATACTGGCTTCACACCTTCACAATCAAGTTTATTAGAAAGGACTAAACGCTTCACACTCGATTGGAAAAATAGAAAGCTTCATATTGAAATTTGATTACTGGTTACGCAGAAGGCAAAACTGTATACAAATCGAAGAAATGAACAGCGATCGCATTTTAGTCCGATAAAATTTGAATGGAGATTAGACCTCTTTTGCGATTCACACTCATGATTCTGTTTTATCGAAGGAAATCCTTCAAGTACTCGTAGGGACCGAACGGTTTGTCCAAGAGAGCTCCGGGTGGTCTCAAAAATTTTTTAAAATTCAATACTATTTAAAATTGGTGAAAAAACGATACCTTTATTTCGAGAGTTTTCGAGCTAGGGCACTCTTGAAAATTTCAACCCTTAATTTTCACCCCTTAGAAGTGACCTACATCAACCAAAAGCTTCGCGGCACAACTAGACCCCAAATGGAGCCCATATACCAAATTTGAACCAAATCGGTCCAGTGTTGCTAAGAAAAGTGCCGCGGACGGCGGACGGACATTGCAAATTTGGATTCTACGCACCTTGAAACGTAAAGTGACAAAGTTTGAGGGGGGGTTATAAAAATTTTTTGCGATACGATCACATAGGCTTATTATTAGAAATAATAAACCAAAAAAATAGACTCACAAAGATTAGATAATATTGCTTAGCTCTAAGCCTCTATGCCTCTATGCCTCTAGGCATTTTCATACTTGAATTAGTTGTAAAATTCTTCCCTACTGTTTTCAACGTGGCACACTCCGTAAACATACGTACTAAAATAAAATCAAAGGTATACACTCTATCCTCGCTTCTGACAGGAAGGTTGAGTTCAAAAATTTATACAATAGGTGCATTGGGTTCTCTCATAATAGGAACTGGTAGTGTAGGGTGCTATTGTTCTGTAGGTATCACGTCAGGTAGGTGAGACTACATACACTATGATTCCGTTCTACTTTGAATGACATTGAAATGAAGTAAACCATTGGCAACTAATCCGGGAAATTTCGGCGGTATCTTCTAGAGGTTTTGAAGAAGTCGAGTAGTTGTATACCTGTCTGTTTTGAAAGAACGGAATCAAAACTTACTTGAAATGAACTGTCAGGAATTCATATTCAAGTGGTCACAAATAGGTAGGTACCCGTATTAAGATTGTGGTGCTGAAGGGTTACCCAGAGTTCGTATTTTTTGTTCTTTACAAAAAATACGTTTAAACTAGTTATGATGTGGGTTTTTATTATGAGAATGTTAACAAACATTTTCTTGCCCTCTATTTCATTTTTTCTGACCATGTGTATGTATTTTTGATCAAGTATTTGAGTTATACAGGGTGTTACATTTTGTAATGGTCACAGGGCAGGATTCGATGTTACAACTGATTTTCAGCAAAAAATTCTTAATAGGAATTTTTTGTAGAAGCTTCATTTTTGAGTTATTTCACTTTTAAGATTTTTTTCATGTTCCCCACCTTCTGTCGGCAAAAATGGCTTTAACTCCCCGAATTTTCATGTTAATTTTTGGTTTATTATTTCTAATAATAAGCCTATGTGATCGTATCGCAAAAAATTTTTATAACCCCCCCTCAAACTTTGTCACTTTACGTTTCAAGGTGCGTAGAATCCAAATTTGCAATGTCCGTCCGCCGTCCGCCATCCCCCGTCCGCCGTCCGCGGCACTTTTCTTAGCAACACTGGACCGATTTGGTTCAAATTTGGTATATGGGCTCCATTTCAGGTCTAGTTGTGCTGCGAAGCTTTTGGTTGATGTAGGTCACTTCTAAGGGGTGAAAATTAAGGGTTGAAATTTTCAAGAGTGCCCTAGCTCGAAAAGTCTCGAAATAAAGGTATCGTTTTTTCACCAATTCTAAATAGTATAGAATTTTTAAAAATTTTTGAGACCACCCGGAGCTCTGTAGGACAAATTGTTCGGTCCCTACGAGTACTTGAAGGTTTTCCTTCGATAAAACAGAATCATGAGTGTGAATCGCAAAAGAGGTCTAATCTCCATTCAAATTTTATCGGACTAATATGCGATCGCTGTTCATTTCTTCGATTTGTATACAGTTTTGCCTTCTGCGTAACCAGTAATCAAATTTCCATATTTTTCCAATCGAGTGTGAAGCGTTTAGTTCTTTCTAATAAACTTGATGGTGAAGGTGTGAAGCCAGTATGGTGTGGTAGGTAGTACCTAGCTGGTAGGTAAACAAAAGTTGGTAGGTAAAAAAAATGTTGGTGGGTAAAAAACGCTGCAAATCATTGCTCAAAGGCTTCTTCACTCTTCAGATCACTGATCAGCTGAGTGAGCTCCAAAGCTATTTTCAATCCTATTGAATGGAGGTGCTCTTCCAGGCGTCTCCAGCATTCGAGGAGATCTTCTTCACTCCTCACATCACTGATCAGCTGAGTGAGCTCCAAAGCCATTTTCAATCCTATTGAATGGAAGTGCTCTTCCAGGCGTCTCCAGCATTCGAGGAGATCTTCTTCACTCTTCAGATCACTGATCAGCTGAGTGAGCTCCGAAGCCATTTTCAATCCTATTGAACGCAGGAAGCTGAAATTTGAGAGGGAAGGTCAAGGGAGAATACAGATGGTGGTAGGTGCTATTGATGGAGAACCAGTGATCTATACAGAAGGGTGATCTCTGCAGAAAATAATAAACCTTTGAGCAATGATTTGCAGCGTTTTTATCTGATAATACCGTTGGAAAGTGCGTAAATTTTTCCAACTCCATGATGGAGTAAAACTTTTTCTTAAATCGGGACACGGATAAAGAATGGACCTAAACAAAAACTGGTGAAATCTTGGAAAGCTGGAGTTCTGTAATTCGGCTTGTGAATTTTTGCCTGTAAGTCTAAAAGATGCGCCAAAGTCACTTAGTCAAGTTACTTTTATTTCAATGGGGAAATTATTTTAAAAAACGCTGCAAGTTATTACACAATGGTTTATTATTTTTCTATATTGATCACTCGTCTGCAAAGCCACCAACCAAAAAGTGCGGCAAAAGTGCCGCGTACGGCGCACGGCGTACGGCGGACGGACGGCCACATTTTTATTCGATTTTTGGATTCTACGTACCTTGAAACGTAAACCATCAAATTTTGAGGGGGTGTTGAAAAAAAATGTTTCTCGGTCGATTCCAAAGGTTCATTATTGAAAATAATAAACCAAAATGTGTGTTTGAAAGAAGAAAAACGTGAATTTCTTCAACGAAATCAGCTTTCCGACTGAGACGATCAGAGGGATTGAACGTTGGGACGGAGTGGCAGAATTGGGCAAACTCCTATCTACTCATGAATTATGATGTTAAAATAATTTTAACACAGTAATTATTACTGATGGATATGAATAAAATAATGACAAAAATATGTTTACAAACATGATTAAAAATAAGAATAAATTTGTATTCACACATAAGAGTGTGATTGAACAAATAAACACTGTATGAATAACATTATATTCCTAATCACAGGGAACTGTGCGATTAATTACACGAAATGTGTGCTCGATTGTCTCAGTCGGAAAGCTGATTTCGTTGAAAAACAATTCACGTTGAAATGTTCATTTCGTTGAAAATAAAGGTAACTAAACCTTTGGAAAGCTGAGATTTTGGCGCATCTTTTAGGCCTAAAGGTGAAAATTCACAAGTCGGATTACAGAACTGTTATGTTTGCGTGTCGGTGAGTGAAGAGCTGACCTTCTCGCTGCGGCGTTTGACTTTTCTTAAACCCCTACTCAACGAAGAGAGAGAGATCCCTATCCTAACATGCAGTACTGTCGCATCGGCGGTTCATAACCATACCGTGGTGCTAAGCACTGAGGAAGGCGGCTAGCCCGTCAGCCCCAGCGTTTCAGAGAAACCTAGGAGGATGACGGGATATTTACCTATTGAGCCTAGTACTTCGAGGAGATCCTTATTCGAAGAGAAGGTTTGAGAGCGAAATGATGAAGACGATAGACTGGACTAGATTGGCATAAGGGAGCATCCCTGAGTGATCTTATAATATAATATAATATATTTATAATGTATATTATACACATGTCGTTAGCTCGGGAGAGAGAGAGGTGGAAAGGTGACGTCATGTTGGCGTATCCCCCGTACCTCGTCTCCCCCAGTGGGTGATGACTCATTCAGGGATCCTCCCGGTAGCTTCTTTATTTAAGAACTAATTATTGATGATATGTGGGTCATTACAAGAACCAATGAGGTTTTCAAACATATTGAAATTTCCAAGATTTTACCAGTTTTTCGTTTAGGTCCATTTTTTATTTATCCGTTTTCCCGATTTAAAAAAATATTTTTCTCCATCAAGAAGATAGGGAAATATACGCTCTTTCCAACGGTCTAATCAGACAGAAAGTATCATGAAAATTCGGGGAGCTAAAGCCGTTTTACTGACATATGGTGGAAAACGCGAAAAAATCTTAAAAGTGAAATAACTCAAAACCGAAGCTTCTACAAAAAATTACTATGAGGCTTTTTAACACAGAATGTGTTTTTGCGATGACCTACCGAAAAAAAATCGTCACGAAAAAGCGACAGAAAAAACATCTGGTGATATGTTTATTGGTTGTCATGTTAATGTCAACTCCACATTTATTATTGTTGTTTTTTATTTAACGGATGACTAGTATCGCAAAAACACATTCTGTGTTCCTATGATTTCATACAGAGTATGGAAAAAGAAATAAACCGGGGGGTGCAGGGGGGCGGAGCCCCCCGCCGAGGCGCAAAGCGCCGAGTTTTTTTTATTTTTAAAATAGAAATGAGTTGTAAAATTGGCTCTTGCCCTGTGACCGTTATGAAATGTAACATCCTGTATAATCCTCCGTTTCCAGAAGGGCAGTTCAATAGAAGTGTGTAATTGATCTTAGTCGGAACCAGGTAACAGCAACTTGGAAAAAATTGAAACGTAAAAATCCGTTCTCATCTACTAAGGTTCATAATATGAACCTAGTAGAGAGTGGATATTAGTAGATGAGTGGATATTATCCACTAAGGTTCATAACTAAAAATAATAAATGACCAAGAAACAATATCCCCGATTACACAGGGTGACTACAAAGCAGATCTCATTCCTTCAAGGTCGGTTTTACAACTAATTTGCAACATAAAGTGCCTCATAATTGTCATTTCATGTCTTAACATCGGCACATAATCGAGAAAACGTAACGAAAACTTGCCCACGCTTTAACACTTTTTCATGTTATCGACCATACTTCATTAAAACGGCCATAGCTCCCTCATTTCCCGAGTAATCTCAAATGTGAAGAGACCGTTGGAAAGATCGTGAATTTTCCTGTTTCCCTAATGCCAAATACAATTTTTTTCAGTTGAACGTTATTATGGGTTATTACGTATAATAAAGCAACCTAACAAGTGAACTTAGCAACTTTACTTTACTTTGTACGCGGCACTTCCCTTAGTTACCATGGACTAATTTTGATGAAATTTATTATGTGGGCTCGATTTGTGCCCCGAAGCTTCTGGTTGATGTCATTCATTTCTAAGGGGTGAAAATTAAGGGTTGAAATTCCCAAAAGTGCTCCCTATTTCTTCTCATTGAGTGTGAAGCGTTTATTTCTTCGAAATAAACTTGATTGTGAAGGGAAAATATGGTTCGTAGGTAGTGACAATGATCTACTCAGAAAAATAATAAACTTTGTGTAACTTGTGCAGCGTTTTTCTTCTCAATGGAATCGACATTTTGACGGGAGGATTCGGGGGTATCCCATCTGCCGCCACTATCCAACCCCGAATCCTTTCGTCAAAACGTTGAATTTGTTGAAAAAATTATCGTTTTTCCGTGTTCAAACAAAAAAAGTTCCATCGTAAAACGTTTTTTGATTATGCGATTATACGCTTTTTGATTATTTGATTTTCGATTATGTTATTAGGTATATGGTTTTTTGATTTTTCGATTATGCTGAAATTCTGGCTCAGTTTTCAGGCTTATCGGCAATAGTTCATTATCTCTAATTATTAGGACATTATGGGCATTGAAAAACGGTAAGTTTACGAAAAGTTACAAAGTTCAGTTTTTAGTTTGCTTCATTCCCCATTACATTCAACTGGAAAAATTGTACTTTTTGAGCATTAAGGAGATAGAAAATTTTACGATACTTCCAATGGTCTCTGGACATTTGAGATTACTCGAGAAATGAGAGAGCTACATAATTTTCCTGTAAAGGACATCTCTCGTCTGCAGAGATCACACCTTTGCGCCCTTGTCACTGTTTTTAGAAAAAATAGTTTAACCTATCAACCATAGGTACTTACTACCTACCTACCTTCACAATCAAGTTTATTTACAAATTAAGAGCTTCACACTCGATTCGAAAAACAGGGAGCTTCACATGGGAAATTTGATTACTGGTTGCTAAGGAACCAAAACTATGCAGGGTGTTTCATAAGTAACGGACCACCCTTTCTATCTCCGTTGTCTTGAGGGGTAGAAAAAACTTCAAGCGGTAACTCCCCTTAAATTAAAATTTTAATAATTTTCAACGAATTTTTTTTGAGAATTTTTTGAGAAATTCAACTATCACACTTTCACGCATTCTACGCAAAATTTCATGAATTTTTGACCCCTCAACCGATTTTTTTGGTTGCACACAACCCGTCCAGAGATTAAGGTAAAACAATTGAGATTTAAGGTAGACCCCAAGTGTGACACATGTTTTTTCATTATTTTTCGACGCTGAATCATTTGATATCCATTTTTGCATTTAACTGGAATTTTTCGAAACGGTGGTGGAAATTCGGTAGTTTTTAATAGAAAAATGCTGTTTTTCTTTTTCCTTTTTTTCCTTCTTTTAAATTAGTTCGGGTGGCTAACTCTACTCCATCTAGCCACCCGAACTAATTAAAATTGCGTCGTAACTCATAAGGATGGAAGAAGAGCGATTTTCTATTACAAACCACCTAAACACCTCCACCGTTTCAAAAAATTCCAGTTAAATCCAAAAATGGAAACTACCATGTGATTCAGCGTTGAACATTGATAAAAATGCATGTGTCACACTTGGGGTCTACCTTCATCTCAATTTTGGCACAATCCAGGGGTTGCGAATGTTTGCGCGCTCATTGGACGGGTTGTTCGCAACCAAAAAAAGTCTGCCAAGTGGGTGTGGCACATAGCTTCCTCGTATCCATAACCCGATTATATAGGTGATCCGATGCATAGTAGTTAGGTAATCTGAAAACACCAATCTGTAAGTAGGTACCTTTCACTACCCTCATAGGGTACCATCAACACGCTAATCTGGACAATCCTAGAAAATGTCATCAAACTCGGACGAAAAATGTAAGTGCGGTAGTGATTGGAATCAAAAAATTTCATTGCAAGACTGGGAATCGAACCTGGAACTCCCGAATGTGAGTCCAGCACTTTGCTTACTGATCTACAGAGGGGTTTGTTGAATAGCTTTGAGATCCTCAGCTCAGACGCAACTGTTACGGCTGTTACAAGGATTTTACGATTGCGCATGCGCAGAGGCTACTGTAAATTTTAAGGCCTTGATTTTCATTGGGGACCATCTACAACCTAATCCGCGTAATCCCTGAAAATGTCATCGAAATCGGGTAGAAATTGTGGAAATTATGGCAGTTACAAGCAATTCACGTTCCGCATGCGCATCGGTTACTATCAGTCCGGGGGTGATGATTTTCATAGGGGACCATCTGAACACTAATCTGTAACATCCCTGAAAATTTCATTGAAATCGGATGGAAAATGTGGAAGTTACGGCCGTTACAAGAAAATTAACGTTTGCGCATGCGCAGTGACTACTATCAGTCCGAAGGTGATGATTTTCATAGGGAACCATCTAATCACTAATCTGTAACATCCCTGAAAATTTCATTGAAATCGGATGGAAAATGTGGAAGTTATGGCTGTTACAAGGAATTCACGTTTGCGCATGCGCAGTCGCTTCTATCAGTCCGAGGATGATGATTTTTATAGGGGACCGTCTACACACCAACCCGCACAATCCCTGAGAATTTCATCGAAATCGGACAATAACTTCGTATAGTTATGCGCGTTACAAGGAATTCATGACAGACACACAGACAGATAGACACACAGACAGACAGACACGGAACCAAAATTGTTCAAAAAGGTCTAAAACGCAAAACGCGAGTGAAAATTTTGATTTTGGAGAACTTTTTTTTTCGTCCTTGAAAAGTGAAAACAAAGCTTCTGCTACCTTGGTAGACTCGGAAGCAAAAGAAAGAAAAAAAAGTCTGCCAAGTGGGTGTGGCACATAGCTTCCTCGTATCCATAACCCGATTATATAGATGATCCGATGCATAGTAGTTAATCTCAAAACACCAATCTCTAAGTACCTTTCACTACCCTTATAGGGGACCATCTACACGCTACTCTGGATAATCCTAGAAAATTTCATCAAATTCGGATGAAAAATTTGAGTCACTACTCAAAAAATCCAAAAATATCTTGGCATGGCTGGGAATCGTACCCGAGACCTCTCACTTACCAAAATGACTCGCTGTACATGTGCTACGGGCGCCAGACAGTTGGTAGTGTAGAATTTGAGGTTCTGACGTACGCACGGCTGTTACACGGATTTCACGTTCGCGCATGCGCAACGGCTACTATAAGTCCGGGGGTGATGATTTTCATAGGGGACCCATACAAACCCCATCCTGCCTCTACATTTTTTTTACAGGATCTAATTCCAGATTCAAATAATCTGGAAAGAATGTGTTATTGATTTTATTGAAGCTATTTGCTACGCCCACTGTTTAGCATACTTAAGAATAGGTAGTATACATTCCACTTCATTGGCAGATGGGAAATTTGGATTTTATGTGGAGGATTTGGTTCTAGCATACCTAACATAATATATGTTAGGGTGGGGGTAAAAAATGTAATTCTACCAAAATGTGAATCTCCTGATCACCCTGTTTCCAAAAAGTACCTACACGATTTTTTATGTCGAGGATTTGGTACTAGCATACCTAACATACTGTATGCTAGAGTGGGGGTAAAAAATGTAATTCTACCAAAATGTGAATGCCCTGATCACCGTTTCCAAAAAGTACCAACACGATTTTTTATGTGGAGGATTAGGTACTAGCATACCTAACATACTGTATGTTAGGGTGGGGGTAAAAAATGTCATTCTACCAAAATGTGAATCTCCTGATCACCCTGTTTCCAAAAAGTACCTACACGATTTTTTATGGGGAGGATTTGGTACTAGCATGCCTGACATACTGTATGTTAGGGTGGGGGTAAAAAATGTAATTCTACCAAAATGTGAATCTCCTGATCACCCTGTTTCCAAAACGTACCTACACGATTTTTTATGTCGAGGATTTGGTACTAGCATACCTAACATACTGTATGTTAGGGTGGGGGTAAAAAATGTCATTCTACCAAAATGTGAATCTTCTGATCACCCTGTTTCCAATATGTACCTACACGATTTTTTATGTGGAGGATTTGGTACTAGCATGCCTAACATACTGTATGTTAGGGTGGGGGTAAAAAATGTAATTCTACCAAAATGTGAATCTCCTGATCACCCTGTTTCCAAAAAGTACCTACACGATTTTTTATGAGGAGGATTTGGATCTAACTACCTACCTAACATACTGTATGTTAGGGTAGCGGTAAAAAATGTAATTCTACCAAAATGTGAATCTCCTGATCACCCTGTTTCCAAAAAGTACCTACACGATTTTTTATGTCGAGGATTTGGTACTAGCATACCTAACATACTGTATGTTAGGGTGGGGGTAAAAAATGTAATTCTACCAAAATGTGAATCTCCTGATCACCCTGTTTCCAAAAAGTACCTACACGATTTTTTATGTCGAGGATTTGGTACTATCATACCTAACATACTGTATGTTAGGGTGGGGGTAAAAAATGTAATTCTACCAAAATGTGAATCTCCTGATCACCCTGTTTCCAAAAAGTACCTACACGATTTTTTATGTCGAGGATTTGGTACTAGCATACCTAACATACTGTATGTTAGGGTGGGGGTAAAAAATGTAATTCTACCAAAATGTGAATCTCCTGATCACCCTGTTTCCAAAAAGTACCTACACGATTTTTTATGTTGAGGATTTGGTACTAGCATACCTAACATACTGTATGTTAGAGTGGGGGTAAAAAATGTAATTCTACCAAAATGTGAATGCCCTGATCACCGTTTCCAAAAAGTACCAACACGATTTTTTATGTGGAGGATTAGGTACTAGCATACCTAACATACTGTATGTTAGGGTGGGGGTAAATGATGTAGTACCCCTAAATGCAGAAAAATCTTCCCTATATAATACGTAAATGTTAACGTGGAAAAAAAACACGAGAAATCCTCGAAAACCGGAAGAGTAGGAAGCTATGTGCTACGCCCACTGTTTAGCATATTTATAAATACATTCCACTTCATTGGCAGATGGTTTCAATATTATTTAACCAAGAGCAATACAAATACGGAAAAATTAAGTTTATATTGAGGACACCATGTGCTACACCCCTTTGAAAATAAAGGCCTGAAAGTATTACCTTGTGACGTCACTCTCTGAGGCAAATTCGGAGGTCAGATGACCAGTTGGCACCTCAAAAGGACCAGAAGCGCGGTGAAAATCCGAAACGGGAAATCAGTGACCACCTTTGATTGTGGGATTCAGAGCACGGAGTGTAAGGACCAGTTGCGTTTTATACACAATGACCAGAAGTGATGGTAGAAATACCCCTAATGACCAGTTGTGCGGTGGAAATCCGAAACGGAGTGTATAAATGTCGGAGTGTATAAGGGTGGGGGTTGGTTATTTATCCGTTTCAGACATCAGGGAGTATCATGGTGTATGTAACTCAAAATGTCAAAAATGACCATAAGGCGCCCTTGACCACAAACGGGGGCCGGGCGCGTATAGGTGTAGGTGTGTGTGTATGTGTGTGTGTGTGTAACAAAATCTTGTGTACTCTGCACAGGCCTTAGTTCTCAACCGATTTTCCTGGTTCTTTTTTTGTTCGACGCGGAAAACTATCTAGTTGTGCACTACGTCGCCGGAATTTCGAATTTTGCCTTTTAAGGGGAGGAAAGGGGGGGTTAATGCTCGAAAAACGTGCGTTTTTGGGCATAATCTTGTGTACTCTGCACAGGCCTTAGTTCTCAACCGATTTTCGTGGTTCTTTTTTTCTTCGACGCGGAAAACTATCTAGTTGTGCACTACGACGCCGGAATTTTGAATTTCGCCTTTTAAGGGGGGGAAAGGGGGGGTTAATGCTTAAAAAACGTACGTTTGCGGGCATAATCTTATAAACTCTGCCCAGGCCTCAATTTCCAACCGATTTGTGTGTTTCTTTTTTTGTTTGACTAAAATAACTTCCCCGTTGTACACAATTTCACCAGAGTACCAAAATTTGCAAGAGGAGGGGATGGGCGGGGATATAATATTAACAAAATATCCAATTTTTCATAATTTCGGTTCCTTTACTGCTTACTAATTGTATCCAAGCTTTGAAATTGAGGAAAAATTCTCATTATACCTTAGGATTTGCATGAATTACTTTCTGTACCACCATGGTGCCAGGGCACCATAAACCTCATATTTCTTGGGTTTTTGGTGTTTCACCTTGAATACGGATGTGACATTCGACGGACTGCGTACTAAACCTAATAGATGAAAGTTCAATGTTACGACGTATTTCCACTTTGGTGCCAGACTGGCACCATTGGTGTTGGTGGGGGGGGGGGGGGGGGAACTCGAATTCGCATGTTGGGTGTCGTAGATCATGGAGGCTATCATGCCGCTAGAAGTGTTATGGTTTATAATGGTGGGGGGGTGTCACTATTTCTTCCCTAAAGTAATAGATAAATTACATCGAGAGAAACAATCTTATCGCTTAACAACTGGTTAAACTGATCCAATACTTATCCAATGGGACGTCCCCTGGAATGCATGCATTACTAAACAATATGTAAGTAATGCATGCATTACTAAGTAATGCATGCATTACTAATGCATTACTAAGTAAATTACGTCGCCGGAATTTCGAATTTTGCCTTTTAAGGGGAGGAAAGGGGGGGTTAATGCTCGAAAAACGTGCGTTTTTGGGCATAATCTTGTGTACTCTGCCCAGGCCTTAGTTCTCAAACGATTTTCGTGGTTCTTTTTTCGTTTGACGCGGAATACTATCTAGTTGTGCACTACGGCGCCGGAATTTAGGATTTTTCTTTTTAAGAGGGGGGAAGGGGGGGTTAATGCTTAAAAAACGTGCGTTTGCGGGCATAATCTTGTAAACTCTGCCCAGGCCTCAATTTCCAACCGATTTGCGTGTTTCTTTTTTTGTTTGACTCAAATGACTTCCGAGTTGTACATGATTTTACCAGAGTACCAAAATTCGCAAGGGGAGGGGGTGAGTGGGGGGATAATATTCACAAAATATCCGATTTTTCAATATTTCGTTTCCTTTACTGCTTACTAACTGTCCCCAAGCTTTGAAATTGAGGAAAAATTCTCATTATACCTCCGGATTTTCATGAATTATTCTCTGTACCACCATGGAACTAATATTGGTGCCACCATGGTGCCAGGACATGGTGCCATGATGCCATAAACCGCTTATTTCATGTTTTTTTTTTTTTTGTGTTTCACCTTGAATACGGATGTGAATTTGGCGGACTGCCTACCAAAACTAACAGATGAAAGTTCAATGTTACGACGTATTTCCGCTTTGGTGCCAGACCGGCACCATTGGTGGAGGAGGAGGAGAGGGGGGGGGGGGGTGAACTCGAATTCGCATGTGTGGTATCGTAGATCATGGATTTTAAAATGCTCTTCAGATTCGAGGCTCCCATGCCGCTAGAAATGTTAAGGTAGATAATGGTGGGGGGGGGGGTCAGTATTTCTTGCCTAAAGTAATAAATAAATTACATCGAGTGAAACAGTTTCATCACTTAACAACCGGTTAAACTGATCTAATGCTTATCCAATGGGACGTCCCCTGGAATGCATGCATTACTAAACAATATGTTTACGCATACACCTAGAAACCACACTCCAGTGTATGAAACCAACCTCCAGGCGATTTGATGTATCTTTATCACTCTGTTATACGGAATATTGATTCATTTGAACCTCAACTCTCCAGGACAAATGGTTACTATGTTATGAGGAAAAAAAGAATATTTGTATGAAAAAAAGTGAGTTTCTGAGCTTCAACCCCGATGCGGCACGGGTTAATGTTATCTGATCGACCTAAAACTTTGGGAATCTCATTATCCAGTCAAATGGCACCTTTTAGGGGGCTGGCACAAGTGATTTTCTAGAAAAAAAATGAAATTTCTTAAATAAATATAATAAATTAAATTATGTTATTCAGCTTTTCCCATCTGAAAACGTGGTCCGTTTTAGCAAATGTGCCTTTTTACGCATACACCTAGAAACCACACTCCAGTGTATGAAACCAACCTTCAGGCGATTTGATGTATCTTTATCACTCTGTTATACGGAATATTGATTCATTTGAATCTCAAGTCTCCAGGACAAATGGTTACTATGTTATGAGGAAAAAAAGAATATTTGTATGAAAAAAAGTGAGTTTCTGAGCTTCAACCCCGATGCGGCACGGGTTAATGTTATCTGATCGACCTAAAACTTTGGGAATCTCATTATCCAGTCAAATGGCACCTTTTAGGGGGCTGGCACAAGTGATTTTCTAGGAAAAAAATGAAATTTCTTAAATAAATATAATAAATTAAATTATGTTATTCAGCTTTTCCCATCTGAAAACGTGGTCCGTTTTAGCAAATGTGCCTTTTTACGCATACACCTAGAAACCACACTCCAGTGTATGAAACCAACCTCCAGGCGATTTGATGTATCTTTATCACTCTGTTATACGGAATATTGATTCATTTGAATCTCAAGTCTCCAGGACAAATGGTTACTATGTTATGAGGAAAAAAAGAATATTTGTATGAAAAAAAGTGAGTTTCTGAGCTTCAACCCCGATGCGGCACGGGTTAATGTTATCTGATCGACCTAAAACTTTGGGAATCTCATTATCCAGTCAAATGGCACCTTTTAGGGGGCTGGCACAAGTGATTTTCTAGAAAAAAAATGAAATTTCTTAAATAAATATAATAAATTAAATTATGTTATTCAGCTTTTCCCATCTGAAAACGTGGTCCGTTTTAGCAAATGTGCCTTTTTGACCGACTTCAACGCGCCGAAGGCGCGCGAAAGAGGAGGTACTCATTTCGGGTTGTCGTGGGACGACGATTTTTTTTTTGTATGTCTGAACACCTCGAATTTCTTTATTCCGGTACCAATCTGCCTGATTCTTTTTGAAATCTGTTCCACCAGTATCCGTGGTGGTCCCATTTTAAACAGATTTAATTTTGCTTTGTTAGAAGTATCAAAAACTTGTGAAAGAAGTTGAAAAACGTGGTCCCGTTTTCGGGAATATTGGTCCGCATTCACTCTTCTTGCCCTGTGACTTCCGACTGAGCCGATTACGGACTATTTGTGTATAGTCAAATTAAAGGTCTGATTGTAAGCTTTAAAATTATATGTTATATGAGGGGGGTTCCGATAACTAAAAGGTGCTGCGGGGATCAGAAAGGGGAAAATTATAGTGAGTTATTAGCTCAGAGCCTGCATGAGCCATATCAAACGTGTTTATGAATGCTCAAGTATGGGATTTTTCCTACCAAATATCAGTGATATAATAGTACTGTTATTAGGTATTCTACCAAGTGGGTGTAGCACATAGCCTCCTCATCACCGATAACATGATTAGGTAGGTAATAGTAGAGGACATCGTCAGAACTGCATAGTGCCGTACCAAATATGAGATATTGTACAATTTGATGATGAGAGGGTATTCTACCAAGTGGGTGTAGCACATAGCCCCCTCATCACCGATAACATGATTAGGTAGGTAATAGTAGAGGACATTGTCAGAACTGCATAGTGCCGTACCAAATATGAGGTATATTATATACCTCATATTTGTATTATAATAGTACTATTAGATGATGAGAGGGTATTCTACCAAATGGGTGTAGCACATAGCTTCCTCGTCATCCATAATATAGTTGGGTAGGTAATGGTATAGGAGATCACCTGAACTGAATAGTGCCGTACCAAATATGAGGTATATAGTACAACTAGGTGATGAGAGGGTATTCCACCAAGTGGGTGTAGCATGTAGCTTCCTCGTCATCCATCATATAGTTAGGTAGGTAATGGTATAGGAGATCGTCAGAACTGAATAGTGCCGTACCAAATATGAGGTATATAGTACTGTTAGGTGATGACAGGGTTTTCTACCAAGTGGGTGTAGCACATAGCTCCCTCGTCAATCATGTCATGGTTAAGTTGTTGAATTGTGTTGTCAGAACTACCAAGTACCTACCTACCAAATGTGAGGGATGTCGAACAGTTAGGAGATAAGAGAGTAGATTGCCAAGTAGGGTTGTTGGGGTAGGGTAATAGAGGGTGTTTTTATCTCTTCGGAGCCCTTCTTATCCCTACCCAAGTCAAGGTCATGCGTCCCCGTCGCACAACCCGGGCCCCCTGGGATAAATAGAGGTGGTCCTATTAGGTTTCCCTGATGGACCCCTCTTGAAGTTCCAGGGGTGGCTGAATGACCCTCTGGCGATCAGGGAGGGGACCCCTGTTAACGGGTTCCCTGACCCTCCATAAATGAAGCGCCCCCCCGTTATGGAAACAACAGAAGAAGAGCCTCATAACCCCCGCCAGCCCATTGGCTCGCGGGGTATTAGGGGAGGCGCTCAGAGGCGCCCCAGGCAGGGGCGTCGGCCATCCTCACCCTCTTCCTCTTCCTCATCATCCCTACCCTCTTCCTCTTCCACAGCCTCTTTGAACCACCAGTGTGCCCATTGTGAGCGGGCGTTCACTACCAGGTCTGGCCTTGGTCTCCACATCAGACGGAAGCATCCTGTTGCTGCTAATGATGCTATTGATATTGAACGAATACAGCACAGGTATGCTTCCGAGGAGTTGCGCAGGATGGCGGCAGATGAGGCGGTGGCTGTGCGCAATGGGGTACGTAATATTAATGTTTATCTGAATGAACGTTTTCCCACGCGCACAGTCATTGCCATCAAGAATATCCGCCTGAAGCCCCACTATAAGCAGCTTGTCCAGGAAGCTATCCTGGCAAATAGCAGTGGGGCTTCTCCCGCATCTCCTATTGCTGATGTGGAGCAGCAGCCTGCCATTCAGTAGCCCTCCCCCGGGACCTCCGGTCTTCTTGCCGATCTGAAGACTGAAGTCTTGAGGCTTGGGGGGCAGGTAGGTCGTATTGAAGGCTATGAAAGCACCTACCTGCAGGATCTGGTGAGGCGGGCTGCTGAAGGGCTGGATAACCTGGAAGATGAGGTTGCAGCCTATTTAGGGAGAATCTTCCCGCGGGTTGGGGATGCGACCGTGACGCAGCACCAGGGGGGACCTCCTCCCAGAGTGGTGTTGCGTGGAGGTCGCAGAGCGGCTAAACAAGCGAGACGGCGGGAGTACCACCGGGTTCAGAGTTTGTGGAGGAAGCATCCGGCGCGTGTGGCTGCGGAGGTACTGGAGGAGCCTGGGGAAAATCAAGTTCAACCCCCTCTCCAGGAGTTCGTGGATTTCTGGGAACCACTTTTGAGTGCTCCCAGTCACGACCCTGGGGAGCGTGTGGTTCCCCCGGTCTCCACCAGGGATTCCTTGCGCAGCATCTTGTGCTCGCCGGTGCTACTTGACGAGGCACACAAGTGCCGTGTCAAGAACTCCACTTCCGCTGGACCCGATGGTGTTTCTGCCCGACGCTGGAATAAAGCACCAAAGACGATTAAGCTGCTCATCCTCAACCTGCTCCTCCTTGCGGGAAGACCCCCGAAAGCATTAACCCGTACCCGGACCGTGTTTATCCCCAAGAAAGGGGGAAGTGGGCCTAGAGGCTATCGACCGATCTCTGTGTCCTCGGTAGTCTTCCGCCAC
This sequence comes from Apolygus lucorum, assembly GCA_009739505.2. Lineage (NCBI taxonomy): Eukaryota > Metazoa > Arthropoda > Insecta > Hemiptera > Miridae > Apolygus > Apolygus lucorum. The sequence continues at coordinate 28,670,896 of CM019167.2, forward strand.
TTCCAAAAAGTACTGGCATCTCGCCTCCAGGTGGCTGGTGTCATTGGTGATGTCCAGAGAGCGTTTCGGCCAGCGGATGGCACAGCGGAGAACCTTACAGTTCTCCAAACTGTCATTTCGCTGGCCCGTATTAAACGTCGGCAACTCCACCTCGCCGCTCTGGACGTCGCTAAGGCCTTTGACACAGTCAGTCACCTTGCCCTGACCGATTGCCTTCGTGGTGTCGGGGCCCCATCTCGGTTAATCGAGTATGTGGCCTGTCTGTACCAGGAAGGCGTGACGGTCCTCGAGGCAGGAGGTGAGGTATCAGGGGATATACGGATCGGGCGTGGGGTACGCCAGGGGGATCCCCTATCGCCACTCCTCTTCAACCTGGTCGTGGATACGGCCTTGGGTAAGCTGCCCACTGAAGTAGGGTTTGATCTCGCCCCTGGGGTGCGAGTAGGAGCATTGGCATTTGCCGATGATGTTATCCTACTCGCAGAAACCCGTGAGGGCTTGCAGATCGCCCTCAATGCATTTGCTAAGCAGCTAGCCAGGTGTGGACTTGTGGTTAACCCCGATAAGTGTGGGTCGGTCTCCTTGGTCCCGTCGGGTCGCCAGCATAAGGTGAAAGTTGTGGATGGGGGTTTTGTCGTAGGACAATCCCCCATTCCATCTCGATCCGTGCTGGAGGTTTGGCGGTACCTTGGAGTCGACTTCATGGGGGTGGCCACCATTACTACCAGCCGTGTGGACCTTGGTAGAGCGCTAGCTCGCGTTACCAAGGCTCCATTGAAGCCACAGCAGAAGCTGCGCCTCCTCCGCACGTACTTACTGCCAAAGCTAACCTATGGGTTAGTCTTTGGCAGGCTTACGGCGGGGAGGCTGCAACAATTAGATCGAGAAGTTCGCTCTGCTGTGCGCTCTTGGCTGAAGTTCCCTCCTGGTGTCCCAAGTGCCTATTTTCACGCACCGGTCAAATCCGGTGGGCTTGGCATTGTGTCTCTCTCGGCATGTATCCCTTCACTGCGCCGCCGGCGCCTGCTAGCCCTTCAGGGGTCGAGCTGGGAGGTCGCCCGTGCGGCTGCTGATCTTGATTTTGTCAGGCAGCAGTTAGCATGGTGCGACCGAGCAACACCATCTGCTCCAAAACCCAGTTCGTCTGCTGAGTTCGCTGCTGCGCTGCATGAATCGGTGGATGGTAAAGAACTCCGACAGTGCTCCAAAAGCCTTGTCTCATCCCAATGGGTAGATTGGGCTTCGGAGGGCATTGGGGCCCGCGACTACCGACACTTTCACGCCATCCGCGTGGCATCTTTGCCAACTGCGGTGCGGTGTTCGAGAGGTAGTCGCGGGACAACGCTACCCCTTTGCCGTGCCTGTCGGAGTGGAAATGAACACCTGTATCATGTGGTGCAGCAGTGTCCACGAACTCATGGGGGCCGCATCCTACGTCATGATGCGGTCGCCAAGCAGATAGCAGGTGCATTGTCATCTAGCGGCTGGGATGTTGAGAGAGAGAGATTGTATCACATGCCAAGTGACCAGGGTAAGAAGCCCGACATTGTTGCTGTCAAGCCCGACCAGTCTTGCATTATCCTGGATGTCCAAGTTGTCAATGGCAGCTTGGACATGGAGCAGACTTGGCGGGCCAAGATAAGGAAATATGACAGAAATGATTTACGGCAAGCAGTGTCGGAGCTAAAAGGAGTGGCACCCAACAACATCAGGGTGATGGCTGCAACCTTGTCGTGGCGCGGTGTGTGGTGCGGGAAAAGTGCCACGGAGTTGCGCGAGTTGGGCATCTCAGTAGGCGTACTCCGTGGTATCACCACCCGTGTCCTGCTCGGCTCATATTTGAACTGGTGGTCGTTTTATAGAGGCACTTCCCTTCATCCTTCTCTCCCACCCCCACCTTCCTCATCTTCCCTCATCCCTAGGGCCGGCGTCGGGTGAGTCCTGGGCGTCCTCCCCATTATTTTATTTATTTATTTATTTTATTTTTATGGCGTGCCCCCTCCGTCAAAAAAGACATTTTGTCTTTGAGGGGAGATTATTTAAAAAAAAAAAAAAAAAAAAAAAAAAAAAAAAAAAAAATGAACCAAATACCTACCTCCTGAAACCGATCCAAAAACGGAAACTCATCTATACATATGGAAACTGATCCGGATTACAGAATTTGGTCCACCCTACGGCTTCTGGTTCACCTTACTGAAATTATTCACAGTACGGAAATAGATCTATATTACGAAAACTGATCGAAAAACTGCGGGTAAATTAATTTCAGATTTAAATTGAGGACCACTAAAAAGTGAAAAATAAAAAATTTTATAAAATGGAAAAATAATAAAATAAAAACTTTTTTAACAAAAAAATGGACCGACCTCAAAATTGATGTTCGTAAACACCAAAAAGGGAAAAATAATAATCTTAGGGAATTGAGTTGGGAAGGTGGGTAGGTAGGTACGGATTGAAGTCGCCGCTGTACCCATCTGTAGACACAACCATACGCAAGTAGAGAGTAGACATGCGTCGATAGTGCAATACAAAACAGGAATGAGGGTGGGTATCATTGAGGTAATATATGTGTTCCAAAACTATTAGGTAGTACGTCACTGCTGTCGTATGAAGGAGGATGAGAGTGTGACAATAAGTGTGAATGAATCTTAGTAAGAATATTCCCTGTGATAACAGCTGCTGATTCAACTTGAGAAGGTTGTTTACTTACTTACCTACCTTTACTCCGGTTTTGTATTGAACTTTCGACGTATGTTGTAATGCTAACCGATCATTTGAGTATGAACCCATATCACCAACCCACATCATGATCTAGACAATGATACATGCATCATGCAATACTTGCAATATTAGATTATATAGATATTATCTAATCAAAGATAAATTAGATCAATAGATTAGGTATAATTAGATATCATCTATTCAAAAGATGGTATGTTGGAATCCAAACATTTTTTCGGGGATTCACACACATCGTCACACTCTCATCCTCCTTCATACGACAGCAGTGACCTACTACCTAATAGTTTTGGAACACATATATTACCTCAATGATACCCACCCTCATTCCTGTTTTGTATTGCACTATCGACGCATGTCTACTCTCTACTTGCGTATGGTTGTGTCTACAGATGGGTACAGCGGCGACTTCAATCCGTACCTACCTACCCACCTTCCCAACTCAATTCCCTAAGATTATTATTTTTCCCTTTTTGGTGTTTACGGACATCAATTTTGAGGTCGGTCCATTTTTTTACGCATACACCTTGAAACCACACTCCAGTGTATGAAACCAACCTCCAGGCGATTTGATGTATCTTTATCACTCTGTTATACGGAATATTGATTCATTTGAATCTCAAGTCTCCAGGACAAATGGTTACTATGTTATGAGGAAAAAAAAGAATATTTGTATGAAAAAAAGTGAGTTTCTGAGCTTCAACCCCGATGCGGCACGGGTTAATGTTATCTGATCGACCTAAAACTTTGGGAATCTCATTATCCAGTCAAATGGCACCTTTTAGGGGGCTGGCACAAGTGATTTTCTAGAAAAAAAATGAAATTTCTTAAATAAATATAATAAATTAAATTATGTTATTCAGCTTTTCCCATCTGAAAACGTGGTCCGTTTTAGCAAATGTGCCTTTTTACGCATACACCGAGAAACCACACTCCAGTGTATGAAACCAACCTCCAGGCGATTTGATGTATCTTTATCACTCTGTTATACGGAATATTGATTCATTTGAATCTCAAGTCTCCAGGACAAATGGTTACTATGTTATGAGGAAAAAAAGAATATTTGTATGAAAAAAAGTGAGTTTCTGAGCTTCAACCCCGATGCGGCACGGGTTAATGTTATCTGATCGACCTAAAACTTTGGGAATCTCATTATCCAGTCAAATGGCACCTTTTAGGGGGCTGGCACAAGTGATTTTCTAGGAAAAAAATGAAATTTCTTAAATAAATATAATAAATTAAATTATGTTATTCAGCTTTTCCCATCTGAAAACGTGGTCCGTTTTAGCAAATGTTCCTTTTTACGCATACACCTAGAAACCACACTCCAGTGTATGAAACCAACCTCCAGGCGATTTGATGTATCTTTATCACTCTGTTATACGGAATATTGATTCATTTGAATCTCAAGTCTCCAGGACAAATGGTTACTATGTTATGAGGAAAAAAAGAATATTTGTATGAAAAAAAGTGAGTTTCTGAGCTTCAACCCCGATGCGGCACGGGTTAATGTTATCTGATCGACCTAAAACTTTGGGAATCTCATTATCCAGTCAAATGGCACCTTTTAGGGGGCTGGCACAAGTGATTTTCTAGAAAAAAAATGAAATTTCTTAAATAAATATAATAAATTAAATTATGTTATTCAGCTTTTCCCATCTGAAAACGTGGTCCGTTTTAGCAAATGTGCCTTTTTACGCATACACCTAGAAACCACACTCCAGTGTATGAAACCAACCTCCAGGCGATTTGATGTATCTTTATCACTCTGTTATACGGAATATTGATTCATTTGAATCTCAAGTCTCCAGGACAAATGGTTACTATGTTATGAGGAAAAAAGGAATATTTGTATGAAAAAAAGTGAGTTTCTGAGCTTCAACCCCGATGCGGCACGGGTTAATGTTATCTGATCGACCTAAAACTTTGGGAATCTCATTATCCAGTCAAATGGCACCTTTTAGGGGGCTGGCACAAGTGATTTTCTAGAAAAAAAATGAAATTTCTTAAATAAATATAATAAATTAAATTATGTTATTCAGCTTTTCCCATCTGAAAACGTGTTCCGTTTTAGCAAATGTGCCTTTTTAGGACGTCCCACAGTAAGACTTGGGCGTCCTTATGCGATCGATCTGGGGTGAAGTTGGACAACACTCAACAGAAAAAAAAAATAACCACAAAGTAATCCGTTTTAGACCATTCTGAATCCAAATTCGCGAAAAAAACCATAGGTGTATGTCTGTGTGTGTGTGTGTGTATGTGTGTGTGTAGGTGTGTGTGTATGTGTGTGTGTGTGTAACAAAATCTTGTGTACTCTGCACAGGCCTTAGTTCTCAACCGATTTTCCTGGTTCTTTTTTTGTTCGACGCGGAAAACTATCTAGTTGTGCACTACGTCGCCGGAATTTCGAATTTTGCCTTTTAAGGGGAGGAAAGGGGGGGTTAATGCTCGAAAAACGTGCGTTTTTGGGCATAATCTTGTGTACTCTGCACAGGCCTTAGTTCTCAACCGATTTTCGTGGTTCTTTTTTTCTTCGACGCGGAAAACTATCTAGTTGTGCACTACGACGCCGGAATTTTGAATTTCGCCTTTTAAGGGGGGGAAAGGGGGGGTTAATGCTTAAAAAACGTACGTTTGCGGGCATAATCTTATAAACTCTGCCCAGGCCTCAATTTCCAACCGATTTGTGTGTTTCTTTTTTTGTTTGACTAAAATAACTTCCCCGTTGTACACAATTTCACCATAGTACCAAAATTTGCAAGAGGAGGGGATGGGCGGGGATATAATATTAACAAAATATCCAATTTTTCATAATTTCGGTTCCTTTACTGCTTACTAATTGTATCCAAGCTTTGAAATTGAGGAAAAATTCTCATTATACCTTAGGATTTGCATGAATTACTTTCTGTACCACCATGGTGCCAGGGCACCATAAACCTCATATTTCTTGGGTTTTTGGTGTTTCACCTTGAATACGGATGTGACATTCGACGGACTGCGTACTAAACCTAATAGATGAAAGTTCAATGTTACGACGTATTTCCGCTTTGGTGCCAGACTGGCACCATTGGTGTTGGTGGGGGGGGGGGGGGACTCGAATTCGCATGTTGGGTGTCGTAGATCATGGAGGCTATCATGCCGCTAGAAGTGTTATGGTTTATAATGGTGGGGGGGTGTCACTATTTCTTCCCTAAAGTAATAGATAAATTACATCGAGAGAAACAGTCTTATCGCTTAACAACTGGTTAACCCATATTTGGCCAATGTTGCGTATACGCAACGTTATCTTTGAGAATTTCTCATATCTTACTTCATGAATAAATTACCTTTTTTTCAATTGCAATCCATTATTCAGAAGCAGAACTAACTTCGAAAATATCCTATGAAAGCCCGTTGAGACTTCTGCCCAACTAGGAAAATTCTGAAGTTAGTCAATTTCTATCGCTCCAAATTCAGCTATTTCAGTTCCTGTTATAGTCCACTTGCTCCTCATCAGGATCCATAATGCCCCCATACCTTAGTCGTTCGAGATCTCCAGATTATGAGGACACCTCAATAATTGTCATAATTTACTTCAGAAGATGGGAAGATTCAAAAACGCGGTAACGTTGCATGAGCGCAACGTTGGCGGAAAGTGAGGTCAGGCCTCTTGGGCTACAGCCCGAGGTGGAAGGCAGGAGTGCTAATGTTTTGATGCATGTTCGGACAGAAACCATTTCGCTAGGCATTTGCGCCAAATCTTCAGGGAGAGGGGATATTTTCAGGTCGGTTTCCGCAAGTTTTTTTTAGTTCTTGCTTTGTTTTCTTCGGGGCCAGAGTGATGAGTAATTCAAAGAAAAAAATCTCCGCTTGGACACTGGCGGAAATCCAGGGAATATTTCTAAATGACATTCCTGACGAAGAAGCGAATGAAGTTGATGCCCCCTTTTCTCTCACCTGAACGGCAAATTTTTGCAATTTGGGATATTCGCTGCTCATCTATCAATCCACGAAGAAATGGTCCCTTATTTCGGACGTCATACTGCCAAAAAATTGATCCGAGGCAAGCCTGTAAGGTTTGGCTTCGAATTATGGTGTGTGTGCTCCTCAGATGGGTATTTGTTCCAGTTTTTGCCATACGCTGTGAGTTCGCCTACTTCAGCATTTCGTGGACTTACATGACAATGGCATCGCTAACTATAGAATTCGAATCAAAGGAAAAAAATGGTGGTGGCCCTTGTTCATAAATGCCGTTGACAGCTGTGTGGTAAACGCATGGAAAACCCACCAAATTGTGAACGACAAGAAAATCTCGCAGATCGAATTTCGCTCAGCAGTCACCATTTAGCTTATAAAATTCACGGAAGAAGCCTCAGGAGGTGTAGATTCAGAGTCAGAGGAAGGATTTCAGCAGAGGGGCCGCGGTGCCAGCAAATTTATCGATCATTTTACAAAATCTGATGACAAAGGCCACCTCATAATTCGAAGCAACCCAACTGTAAGGAAAAGATGTAGAAACTGCAACAATCCAAACATTTATAAGTGTGAAAAATGTGATATTCACCTTCACCCAGACTGTTTCATACAATTTCACGTGTGATCCCACTTTCTGCCATTGTTGCGTAAACGCAACAATTGCTATTTTCTAATTGAAGTACATGACAATTATTTTGCTGCCTTTAATATGTTCTAAACATCCAATTAAAGAGTTTTTTTCAGAAAAAAATCAAGTTTTTATGTTTTCTCTACCAATGGCCGAAAACGGGTTAAACTGATCCAATACTTATCCAATGGGACGTCCCCTGGAATGCATGCATTACTAAACAATATGTAAGTAATGCATGCATTACTAAGTAATGCATGCATTACTAATGCATTACTAAGTAAATTACGTCGCCGGAATTTCGAATTTTGCCTTTTAAGGGGAGGAAAGGGGGGGTTAATGCTCGAAAAACGTGCGTTTTTGGGCATAATCTTGTGTACTCTGCCCAGGCCTTAGTTCTCAAACGATTTTCGTGGTTCTTTTTTCGTTTGACGCGGAATACTATCTAGTTGTGCACTACGGCGCCGGAATTTAGGATTTTTCTTTTTAAGAGGGGGAAAGGGGGGGTTAATGCTTAAAAAACGTGCGTTTGCGGGCATAATCTTGTAAACTCTGCCCAGGCCTCAATTTCCAACCGATTTGCGTGTTTCTTTTTTTGTTTGACTCAAATAACTTCCGAGTTGTACATGATTTTACCAGAGTACCAAAATTCGCAAGGGGAGGGGGTGAGTGGGGGGATAATATTCACAAAATATCCGATTTTTCAATATTTCGTTTCCTTTACTGCTTACTAACTGTCCCCAAGCTTTGAAATTGAGGAAAAATTCTCATTATACCTCCGGATTTTCATGAATTATTCTCTGTACCACCATGGAACTAATATTGGTGCCACCATGGTGCCAGGACATGGTGCCATGATGCCATAAACCGCTTATTTCATGTTTTTTTTTTTTTGTGTTTCACCTTGAATACGGATGTGAATTTGGCGGACTGCCTACCAAAACTAACAGATGAAAGTTCAATGTTACGACGTATTTCCGCTTTGGTGCCAGACCGGCACCATTGGTGGAGGAGGAGGAGGGGGGGGGTGAACTCGAATTCGCATGTGTGGTATCGTAGATCATGGATTTTAAAATGCTCTTCAGATTCGAGGCTCCCATGCCGCTAGAAATGTTAAGGTAGATAATGGTGGGGGGGGGGGGTCAGTATTTCTTGCCTAAAGTAATAAATAAATTACATCGAGTGAAACAGTTTCATCACTTAACAACCGGTTAAACTGATCTAATGCTTATCCAATGGGACGTCCCCTGGGACGACCTAAAACTTTGGGAATCTCATTATCCAGTCAAATGGCACCTTTTAGGGGGCTGGCACAAGTGATTTTCTAGAAAAAAAATGAAATTTCTTAAATAAATATAATAAATTAAATTATGTTATTCAGCTTTTCCCATCTGAAAACGTGGTCCGTTTTAGCAAATGTGCCTTTTTACGCATACACCTAGAAACCACACTCCAGTGTATGAAACCAACCTCCAGGCGATTTGATGTATCTTTATCACTCTGTTATACGGAATATTGATTCATTTGAACCTCAACTCTCCAGGACAAATGGTTACTATGTTATGAGGAAAAAAAGAATATTTGTATGAAAAAAAGTGAGTTTCTGAGCTTCAACCCCGATGAGGCACGGGTTAATGTTATCTGATCGACCTAAAACTTTGGGAATCTCATTATCCAGTCAAATGGCACCTTTTAGGGGGCTGGCACAAGTGATTTTCTAGAAAAAAAATGAAATTTCTTAAATAAATATAATAAATTAAATTATGTTATTCAGCTTTTCCCATCTGAAAACGTGGTCCGTTTTAGCAAATGTGCCTTTTTACGCATACACCTAGAAACCACACTCCAGTGTATGAAACCAACCTCCAGGCGATTTGATGTATCTTTATCACTCTGTTATACGGAATATTGATTCATTTGAATCTCAAGTCTCCAGGACAAATGGTTACTATGTTATGAGGAAAAAAAGAATATTTGTATGAAAAACATATTGTTTAGTAATGCATGCATTCCAGGGGACGTCCCATTGGATAAGCATTAGATCAGTTTAACCAGTTGTTAAGTGATGAAACTGTTTCACTCGATGTAATTTATTTATTACTTTAGGCAAGAAATACTGACCCCCCCCCACCATTATCTACCTTAACATTTCTAGCGGCATGGGAGCCTCGAATCTGAAGAGCATTTTAAAATCCATGATCTACGACACCCAACATGCGAATTCGAGTTCACCCCCCCCCCCTCCTCCTCCTCCAATGGTGCCGGTCTGGCACCAAAGCGGAAATACGTCGTAACATTGAACTTTCATCTGTTAGTTTTGGTAGGCAGTCCGCCAAATTCACATCCGTATTCAAAGTGAAACACAAAAAAAAAAAAACATGAAATAAGCGGTTTATGGCATCATGGCACCATGTCCTGGCACCATGGTGGCACCAATATTAGTTCCATGGTGGTACAGAGAATAATTCATGAAAATCCGGAGGTATAATGAGAATTTTTCCTCAATTTCAAAGCTTGGGGACAGTTAGTAAGCAGTAAAGGAAACGAAATATTGAAAAATCGGATATTTTGTGAATATTATCCCCCCACTCACCCCCTCCCCTTGCGAATTTTGGTACTCTGGTAAAATCATGTACAACTCGGAAGTTATTTGAGTCAAACAAAAAAAGAAACACGCAAATCGGTTGGAAATTGAGGCCTGGGCAGAGTTTACAAGATTATGCCCGCAAACGCACGTTTTTTAAGCATTAACCCCCCCTTTCCCCCTCTTAAAAAGAAAAATCCAAAATTCCGGCGCCGTAGTGCACAACTAGATAGTATTCCGCGTCAAACGAAAAAAGAACCACGAAAATCGTTTGAGAACTAAGGCCTGGGCAGAGTACACAAGATTATGCCCAAAAACGCATGTTTTTCGAGCATTAACCCCCCCTTTCCTCCCCTTAAAAGGCAAAATTCGAAATTCCGGCGACGTAGTGCACAACTAGATAGTTTTCCGCGACGAACAAAAAAAGAACCAGGAAAATCGGTTGAGAACTAAGGCCTGTGCAGAGTACACAAGATTTTGTTACACACACACACACACACACACACACACACAGACATACACCTATGGTTTTTTTTTTCGCGGATTTGGATTCAGAATGGTCTAAAACGGATTACTGTGTGGTTATATTATTTTTCTGTTGAGTGTTGTCCAACTTTACCCCAGATCGATCGCATAAGGACGCCCAAGTCTTACTATGGGACGTCCTAAAAACGTATGCCAAGTAGGTGTGGCACGTAGCTTCCTCGTATCCATAACTTGAAAGTATTGATACTCTTATAATTGAGAAATCATCAAAAAAACCGATTTTGAGAATATCTATATATAGGCTTTTCAGCTAGTTGATAATAAAGACGTATGCCAAGTAGGTGTGGCACAGTTGTGTGGCACAAGATGATCCGATGCATAGTTGTTGATCTCAAAAAATCAATCTCTAAGTACCTTCCACTACCCTCATAGGGGACCATCTACTCGCCAATCCCTGAAAATTTCATCAATATCGGATGAGAAATGTAGAAGTTACGGCTATGGCAAGGATTTCATGATAGACAGACACGTAACCAAAATTGTTCAGGAAGGTCGTATCTAAAACGTGGACGCGAGTGGAAATTTTGATTTTGTAGAACTTTTTTTGTTCAATCTTGAAAAGTAAAAGTAATGCTTCCGCTACCTTGGCAGACGCGGAAGCAAAATGTTTGCATGAGGTTGTGCCACATACCATCTTCGTACCTAAAACACGACACTATATGCTCAGTAGGTAATCGAAACTTCAATTTCCAACTATCTGTCACAACCCTCCAAATTTGAGGTCAGACGATGATGACATTCATAGGGAACCATCCTAAGTCCCAACCACACACAACTCAGAAAATTCAATCGAAATCAATTCGGATTGAAAATGCGAAAGTTATGCTAGGTACTGGAGTTTGACGTTTGCGCATTCGTAGAGTGTGCTATCAGTCCTGAGACGATAAATTTCATAGGGGACCACCTACACCCCAACTCGCACAATTCCTGAATGTTTTATTAAGACCAGATTGTAACATAGTCTCTTGGATTTGCGGACGTAGACCAACTGAAAGACTGAAACGAAACCATAATTGATCAGGAAAATCTAGTTCATGTAAGATAAACTCATGTAATCATGTAAAAACGTCTGGTAGATTTGGAAGCAAAAATGTTGGTATGGGAGAACATTCTGCTTCCGAGTCTACCCAGGTAGCGGGATGGCCTGTAGATGTGTGTAGATGGTCCCCTATGAAAATCATCAACCCCGACTGACAGTAGCCGCTGAATGTGCAAACGTGAATTCCTTGTAACAGCCAAGTTTACTTCCATGTTTTTACACTGAATTCGTTGAAATTTTGAGGTATTGTGTGGGTATTATTTTCAATAATGAACCTTTGGAATCAACCAAGAAAAAAATTGTAACCTCTTCTCAAAATGTGTTGGTTTACGTTTCAAGGTACGTAGAATCCAAAAATCTAATGAACATTTTGCCGTTTGCGGCACTTTCCTAATCTAGTTTCCATGGACCGATTTTGATGAAATTTGGTAAATGAGCTCCATGAAAATTTGGGGTCTGGTTGTGCCTCGAAGCTTTTTGTTTATGTCAGTCACTTCTAAGGATTGAAAAGTACCTAATAACTGAAATTTTTAAAACGCCCCAGCTCAAAAAATTTGGTTATAAAGGTGTAGGCTTGTGTGTGCTCACACGTTGTGGACAGAGGGAGGGGGTTAAGCCTACCACTGTCACCAAGGTATGAGCGTATCGTTCAACGAGTGACGACTAGGTCGTTAATCGTTGAACAACTTTGGCACGAGTTCTGTGGGGGAAGAGAAAAAGCAAATACCAAAACACTTATGACTAATTTTAAGTTAAAGGGTAGCGTGAATATATTTACCTGTGGCGAGGCGTATACAATTTTGAAGTTCTGTGGCGATGTTATGTCGAAAATGTGTTAGCCTGAAGGGCGCATGAAATTGAAACAGATCACAAAGGTGTCTGGCCTGAGGGGCTTAATAAATGATCCTGAAGGGATTATGCAAAAGATACCTGAGGTGTGTCGATGCACGTTCCTCGTACTAGTTATCTGAACCAGGGAAAGTCAAGAAAAACTACAAGGTTTACAACTACTAGCTTTGATTTATTAAGGGAACAAACTTAACGTGCAGCGCACGAAAAGGTCAAAAGCCTGAAGGGCGAACGAAAGAGGCAAGAATATGATACAAAATAGAAATGGTTTTGTACAACAGTTCCGTGTGATTCTTTTACAATATCGTTTCCAATCTCAATCAACAATATCAAAGTTCCATGTCATCATCAAAAGGCAGTTCGGTTTACAGTTAAGGCTTCGTATCGTTTTCGTGTCTAAATTGTTACTAGTACTTTTACTCTAATCACAGCACTACTTTGGCCAAAGATTTAGTATGTTAGGTTTGTGCACTCACTCTGACAGGGCCCGAAGGAATTCTGCGCAGATTCGTGGCGAGGTGTTGAGGGTCGTTCTTCGCTGGAGCAGCAGGGGACTTCGCGGCGAATTACGTGAATTTAAGTCGACTTTGTGGTTGAAATGTGCGCACAAGGTAGAACAGGGGGGGAAGAGCAGACTTGGCAGTGGGCAGGGCTCGCGGCTACCAATCTCTCAGCCGGTTGTAACTGGAATGAAGCGAAGCCGTTGAGCCTTCTGGAAATTCCGGTGCGACTCCCCTCCCCTCCACTAAGGTGTTGTTCGTGGAGGGTTTTGATTGGCTGGACGAGGGACGTCAGCTGTTTTCCCTCGTCGGGGAGTTGGACACGCTGGTGGAGGTGGCGTCCCGCTTGTCTGGGGAGTCTCAGGAGGGAGGTTAACTTAACCTAGCTCCGCCACTGATGATGGTGTTTCAGTGAGCGGGAGCTCACAAAGGTATTGTTTTTTCATCAGTTTGAAATGGCATTGAATTTTTTAGTCGAATGAGACCATCCAGAGCTCTGTAGGACCAGCTGTTCACTCCCTTTGAGAACTTGAGGGTTGGACTTACAATAAATCAGAAACACGAGTATGAATTGCAAAAGAGGGCCAATCTCTGTTCAAATTTTAGCTGACCAAAATGCGATCTTTGTTCTTTTTTCGAGTTGAACTCATTTTTGCGTCCATAGCAACCAGTGTTTCACGAAAAGGTTACAGCCCCCCTTCATTTCCCCAAAATACAGCGTACAAAATCGGGACCAACGCTATTCTTTATGATTTTTTGTGAGGAATTCAGGAAAAGTACTTTCGCGCATTATACTTGCGCGCAATTGACACTAACTTCATTTTTTAAAAATGAAACCCCCCTTTTGGTTTATTATTTTCAATAATGAACCTTTGGAATCGACCAAGAAAAAAAAATTTTTAACACCCCCTCAAAATTTGATGGTTTACATTTCAAGGTACGTAGAATCCAAAAATCGAATACAAATTTGGCCGTCCGTCCGCCGTACGCGGCACTTTTGCCACTTAGCATAGACCGATTTTGATGAAATTTGGTATGTAGGCTCCATTTGGGGTCTAGTTGTGCCCCGAAGCTTTTGGTTGATGTAGGTCACTTCTAAGGGTTCCAAAATCAATTTTGAAATTTTGAAAACGCCCTAACTCAAAAAATTTTGATAAAAGGTATTGTTTTTCCTTCAATTTAAGATTCTATAGAATTTTTAAAATTTTTTGAGACCACGCGGAGCTCTGTAGGACAAACCGTTCGCTCCCTACGAAAATTTAAGGGTTTATATTGAAATATATATATATATATAAATCAAAACACGAGTGTAAATCGCAAAAGAGGCCTAATCTCGGTTCAAATTAGAGCTGACCAAAATGCGATCGATGGTTGGTGATTTTGATTTTTTTTATTTTTTATTTATTTTTTCTTCATATTGGATGGTTGGTGATTTTGTAGACGAGTGATCTATATAGAAAAATAATAAACCCTTGTGTAATAATTTGCAGCGTTTTTTATTAATGATTTGGATTCTACGTCAAATTTCATGAAAAATTCATACCCGAACCGATTTTTTTTATAGCGCGGAACCTGGCTTTTTGAACGCTCTAAGTTGCGCAACTCCACAATTGCACAAAAATTAGGTTTTGGAGAACCAAAAGCATATTAGTTGTAGAATCGATCCCTGAAGTTATACATCCATATAATATACCCATACAGTTACATCCTGTATAAACTTCCCAGCTATGCGAAAATCCACTCGTTTAGCTCGCAGAATTATTTAGGTACTCAGAATTTTCATATTTATATAATTTAAATGAAACATTCATTCTTCTGTGCAACGTTAGAAAAATGAATAGATAGATACAAAGGTATTAAAAAATATCAAGTATGAACATATTAAAAAGAGAAACGGTGATTATTAAATAATCATCACTATAAATTTTATAGTATTCTTATTCATAGTATTACTATAAATTATATTATATATAATATAATATAATATTATATATAATAATATAATATTATATATAATATAAATATATAATTATTCATAGTATTACTATAAATTTTATAGTATTCTTATTCAATATTATTATTATAAAATGATGTTATAGATTATGATTGGATAACGTAAATATCCGTAACTATGTAATGAAAATTCATTTATCAATCAATTCATTTTCATTTTCATCATATTATGATGAATATCACTCAATAAAATTGCTTATTCAGCATAACTTAGTAGGTAGATGTGGAAGTGAAATCGCAAGCAATGTTACTGATCTATTCCGTGGGGGTCAAGGAAGGTCGGATTGAAGGGGAGGGTAACAAGGGTCGCTAGGCAACCGACCTCATACTCCATTTGCTAACAACCAATGAGCGTGCGTTATTTTTCATTTACCCTTTCCTTCTCCAATTGTCCAAGAATCGAATTTCTAACCAATCATTCATCAATTATCAATGATAATGAATATGCAAGCTATCTCATTTTTTACTCAACTCCTTCAATAGCCCGAATTCTGCGATTTCATGATAAAAATAATTATAGTATGGTAAAACTTCAATGGTAGAAACCGAGATTTAGTTATTCTGGATACATTCCCGTATTATAATTGAAAAAAATCTTTCGTGGAGGATGAGAAACTTTGGGAAAACTTTTGAATGGGACGCTAGCGCCATCTCCTAAAAGAGAATCAAACTAGAGGGCTGTCCCCTTCAGCCTTAACGTGTAGATGGTCCCCTATGAGGGTAGTGCAAGGTATTGCAAGGTAAGAGATTGATGTTTTGAGATCAACTACATCGGATCATCTACAAATTCGGGTTATGGATACGAGGAAGCTATGTGGCAGACTTTTTTTTCTTGAAAAGTGAAAATAATACCCTTGCTAAATCAGTAGAATCAGAAGGTAAATAAAATTATAGCAATAAGTGATAATAGCATTATAGTGTCAACATAAAAGTAACATAAAAATAAACCTTGCGACCAAAAAACGGCCTTGCAGCCGGCCTTGTTTACGATCATTTTCAGAAGACTTTACGACGGAACGCTATCCGGAGATCATTCAAATCTTCCAAATAAAAAATCGTGTTGGTACTTTTTGGAAACAGGGTGATCCGGAGATTCACATTTTGGTAGAATTACATTTTTTACCCAACCCTAACATACAGTATGTTAGGTATGCTAGTACCAAATCCTCCACATAAAAAATCGAGTGGGTACTTTTTGGAAACAGGGTGATCAAGAGATTCACATTTTGGCAGAATCACATTTTTACCCCCACCCTAACATACAGTATGTTAGATTCAAATCTTCCAAATAAAAAATCGTGTTGGTACTTTTTGGATACAGAGTGATCAGGAGATTCACATTTTGGTAGAATTAAATGCTTAACCCCACCTTAACATACAGTATGTTAGGTACCTATGTTAGATCCAAATCCTCCACAAAAAAATTCGTGTAGATACATTTTGGAAACACAATGATTAGGAGATTGACATTTTGGCAGAATTACATTTTTACCCCCACCCTGTTTCCGAAAAGTACCCCCTCGATTTTTTATGTGGAGGATTTGGATCTAACATACCTAACATACTGCATGGTGGGGGTAAAAATGTAATTCTGCCAAAATGTGAATCTCCTGATCACCCTGTTTCCAAAAAGTACCTACACGATTATTTATGTGGAGGATTTGGTACTAGCATACCTAACATACTGTATGTTAGGGTGGGGGTAAAAAATATAATTCTGCCAAAATGTGAATCTCCGGATCACCCTGTTTCCAAAAAGTACCTACACGATTATTTATGTGGAGGATTTGGTACTAGCATACCTAACATACTGTATGTTAGGGTGGGGGTAAAAAATATAATTCTACCAAAATTTGAATCTCCGGATCACCCTGTTTCCAAAAAGTACCTACACAATTTTTTATGTGGAGGATTTGGTACTAGCATACCTAACATACTGTATGTTAGGGTGGGGGTAAAAACTATAATTCTGCCAAAATGTGAATCTCCGGATCACCCTGTTTCCAAAAAGTACCTACACGATTATTTATGTGGAGGATTTGGTACTAGCATACCTAACATACTGTATGTTAGGGTGGGGGTAAAAAATATAATTCTACCAAAATTTGAATCTCCGGATCACCCTGTTTCCAAAAAGTAGCTACACGATTATTTATGTGGAGGATTTGGTACTAGCATACCTAACATACTGTATGTTAGCGTAGGGGTAAAAAATATAATTCTACCAAAATTTGAATCTCCGGATCACCCTGTTTCCAAAAAGTACCTACACGATTATTTATGTGGAGGATTTGGTACTAGCATACCTAACATACTGTATGTTAGGGTGGGGGTAAAAAATATAATTCTACCAAAATGTGAATCTCCGGATCACCCTGTTTCCAAAAAGTACCTACACGATTATTTATGTGGAGGATTTGGTACTAGCATACCTAACATACTGTATGTTAGGGTGGGGGTAAAAAATATAATTCTACCAAAATGTGAATCTCCGGATCACCCTGTTTCCAAAAAGTACCTACACGATTATTTATGTGGAGGATTTGGTACTAGCATACGTAACATACTGTATGTTAGGGTTGGGTAAAAAATATAATTCTACCAAAATGTGAATCTCCGGATCACCCTGTTTCCAAAAAGTACCTACACGATTATTTATGTGGAGGATTTGGTCCTAGCATACCTAACATACTGTATGTTTGGGGTGGGGGTAAAAGATATAGTACCCCTAAATGCAGAAAAATGGTCCCCTATATAATACGTAAATGTTAACGTGGAAAAAAACACGAGAAATCCTCGAAAACCGAAAGATTTTGAGTAACAACTCGGTTGATAACTGAAACCACTTGGTTGATAAATGAAGCGACTGCTCCGGACCAGTCGCTAAGAAAAGAGCTTTTGAAACCACTGAGTTGCTTCAGTTAACCACTGAAACGAGAAAAAGGTGCTTTTAGTGAATTAGAATAGGTCGCTATTATAATATCCATATCGCTAACTCCGAAAATTAGCCACCCAGTGGTTTCGGGAAACCACTCAGTTGCTTCGCGAAGCCACTGCGGGCGCGTTTAGTGAATCAGAATAGGGCCCCAGGAGCTGGCAGGAGCTCTCCGTCCACGCGATTCGGTTCCTCTCCTATAAAATATAAATAATTTATATTTTTATTTTATAATTTATATATATTTATATATAAATATTTATATATATTATTTATATTTATAATTATAATTTATATATAATTTATAATTTATACAACTATTGTGCAGCGCTCTCGTATTTTAGCAAATTTGTTCAAACGCTGCTCCCATTTTGGTTTATTACTTTCAATATGAACCAGAGTGAATGAATGAATGAACCTTTGAAATAGAGCCAGGAAAAGATGTAACCCCCTTCAAAATTTGATGGTTTACGTTTCATGGTAGGTAGGTACCTACCAAGTAAGATCCCAAAATCGAATAAAACATTTTCCGTTCGTCCGCCGTAAGCGGTACGTTGCTAAGTTCCCGAGGACCGATTATGATGAAAATTGATCTAATTGTACAACAAAGGGTAATTGTAAGTCACCTCTAAGGGTAAAAGTGGGGAGAACGTTTTCAAAACGCCATAGCACAAAAATGTTCGATATACATGTCGCACTGCGAGTTCACAAGGGGCGTTTTACAAAAAGTGCCCCTTGTACCTCATTTTTTGAAATTACACTGTCGGAACCGCAAAACCAAGATCTACACGTTGGTACTACTGGCTTTTAGATACCTCCATCCGTTACCGAAAGAGATCACTAAAAAAAGAAGTAAAAAGTTCATAACCAAGGGGCGCTTGATGAGACCCTCAGTTGTTCGGTAAGAACATGTCATGTTCGGGTAGGAGGCCAATAGGCGTTTTACAAAAAGCGCCCCTTGTGCCGCGAGTTTCCTGTGAAACGCCTACTTCTCAATGAAAAACATACAACTTTTCTTTCGAAGGGTCTAATGTGAATGGACTCAACTTGATAAAGCAAGAAAACACAAGGGGCGCTTTAACAAATTCCAACGTTTTTTAGTGATTTTACGTTTTTCTCTCTATATTATTGGTTGGATCCGATTCAGTTCTTAGTTCCATCGATAGTACACTAAATTCTCAACAGAATGCGAAAAAAAAATTTAAATCTAGCTAAAATAGCAGTGACAAAATTGAGTTGGGAAAAAAGTGAAATCTTCAAGCGTGTTTTACTCGTAATTTTAAAACATTGATAAGCGCCCCTTGTACCCAAAAGCGCCCCTTGAGAACTCGCAGTGCGATGTGTAGTTATGGTTTGGAATTTAAAAAAAAATAGCCCCCCTCCCCCTCAAAGTTTTTTAGTTTACATTAGAATCCAAAAATCGAATGAAATGTTGTCGTCCGTCGCACTTCCCTTAGTTACCATGGACCGAGTTTCATGAAATTTGGTATGGGGCTCCATTTGGGGTCTATTTGTCCCTGAAGCTTTTGGTTGATGTCGGTCAGTATTGTTTTTTCATACATTTAAATAGGATTGAATTTTTAGAATTGAACAAGACCACCCGGAGCTCTGTAAGACAAACCGTTCGCTTCCTATAAGATCTCAAAACATCAGAAACACGAGTGTGAATCGCAAAAGAGGTCTAATCTCCGTTCAAAGTTTAGCTGACCAAACTGCGATCGTTGTTCGAGTTGCTGCAGGAATGGGACTTTTTGTTTCCATTTACCCTCGTGAGCCAATTTTCTCCCGTTTTCTGAGTGCAATTTTCACTCAAACCTACAAAGGCACAAATTTTGCTTCTAGGGAAATCTCATAACAACTCCCATTCGAACCCAATACATGAAATACCTCCACGTTTTGGTTTATTAACATGGAACATGTTTCAGCCTCCACCTAACTACCCGAAAAACATTACACTGGGAGGGTAACGCAGGAGGGTGACACAATGCATTTTAGATGTGTTGCTAGAGATAATATAACTTTCGTATTATATCTACCTACGACTAAAGGTTCTGCACTAAGTTTGGCAAAAATATGTTCCATGTTTTTTATCATTTACGCCTAAGACGTTAAGCATCTGGGGAACCAGGGGGCGAGGCGCGAAGCGCCGAGTAATTTTCAATAATGAACCTTTGGAATCGAATAAGAAAAAAAATTTTGTTAACCCCCCCCCCCCTTAAATTTTTTTTTGGTTTAAGTAAGTTTCTAGGCACGTAGAATCCAAAAATCGAATAAAAATTTGGCCGTCCATCTGCCGTGTGCTGCACTTTCCTTAGTTACTATGTACCAATTTTTGTACCAATTTAGGTATATGGGCTCCACTTGGGGTCTATTTGTGCCCCTAAGCTTTTGGTTAATGTAACTTCTAAGGGTTGAAAAATAATGGCTGAAATTCTTAAAACCTTTCGATATAAAGGTAATAATTTTTCTTCAATTTAAAATAGTCTTGAATTTTTAGAATGGAAAGAGACCACCTAGAGATTTGTATGTCCAACCGATCGCTCCCTTTGAGAACTTAAGTCGCAGAAGCGGCTCCGATCAAATTTTAGCTGACGAAAATGCGATCGCTGTTCGTTTCTTCGAGTTGTACTCAGTTTTGCGTCCTTAGCAACCAGTAATCAGATTTCCTAATGACGACACCCACAACTCTTCATTCATTCTTCATTCAGACGAGTGATCTATGAAGAAAAACAATAAATCTTTGTGTAATAATTTTCAGCGTTTTACCTTTCAAGAGATGTATAACATTTTACCCACGCAGCCGTCTGTAGAGAATAGAGTTTTGCTTCCTCACTACCGAAGGTAGGGAAGCTTTGTATTTGGAGTTCGGTTCTAGTTCTCACGGTGTCAACAGCTAATGCCAACGCTCCGTGTTAATTTGACGAATTACCTCGGGTTATTTCCCTAAGTTTTAACTCAAAGTGGTACTCAACGAATCTGTTTTGTCCCGGGAACGATAATTTCGGCATGAAATTAAGGGTCGTGCCCTTCTAAGGGCGTTATTACGCAATTTAAGTGCCGTCCGGAGTACACGAGGTGTTGGTCATTCACCTGCGTTCGACTCACCGCGGTTTCTGCTGACTGCGCAGTCTTCGCGAGGCCCCGCCGAGGGCCCCTCGAAAATATCATCGAGAGGTAAAACGCTGCAAATTATTACACAACGGTTTATTATTTTTATATAGATCACTCGTCTACAAAATCACCAACCATCCAATATGAAGAGAAAAATAAAAAAATTAAAATAAAATCAAAAAATAAAAAAATCCAAAAAAAATCGAAAAAATCAAAAAAAAAAATCAAAATCACCAACCATCGATTGCATTTCGGTCAGCTCTAATTTGAACGGAGATTAGGCCTCTTTTGCGATTCACACTCGTGTTTTGATTTATATATATATATATATTTCAATATAAACCCTTAAATTTTCGTAGGGAGCGAACGGTTTGTCCTACAGAGCTCCGCGTGGTCTCAAAAAATTCTAAAAATTCTATAGAATCTTAATTTGAAGGAAAAACAATACCTTTATATCAAAATTTTTTGAGTTAGGGCGTTTTCAAAATTTCAAAATTGATTTTGGAACCCTTAGGAGTGACCTACATCAACCAAAAGCTTCGGGGCACAACTAGACCCCAAATGGAGCCTACATACCAAATTTCATCAAAATCGGTCAATGCTAAGTGGCAAAAGTGCCGCGTACGGCGTACGGCGTACGGCGTACGGCGTACGGCGGACGGACGGCCAAATTTTTATTCGATTTTTGGATTCTACGTACCTTGAAACGTAAATCATCAAATTTTGAGGGGGTGTTAAAATTTTTTTTTCTTGGTCGATTCCAAAGGTTCATTATTGAAAATAATAAACCAAAAACGCTTATTTGTCTCTCTCTTTGTTCGGTTTATCAACTTTTCTTAAATAATGGCTAAAAGAGGATTCCATCTTCCCGGGCATAGGTACTTAGGCCCAAATGGACCCATTAATAATGGCTCACCAGTCGACTACGACGACCGAATTGCCGAGGAGCATGATATTGCCTACCATACGGCAACTACTGCTCAAGAGATCCGTACAGCGGATCAGGCCGCTATAATGGCATTTTCGGCGGATGCCATTGCCAATAACAACTGGCACTCAGCTGTAGGGGCTGTAGGGATTGGCACTAAATATGCCGTCGAGTCCCTGACTGGAGTAATTTACCCTCAGAGGGTATCTGACTACTTTCCTGATAGGGACCCCCACGAGCCTCGTGAGCCGATAATAAGGGAGTTAGTAACCCTACAAGACGAAGATAGTACCGTGCGCATGACGCACCATAGTCAGGTGGCACCTGAAGTGTACCGTGAGTACATAGACGAACGCAACCGAGGTGCAAAAGAACAACACCAGCGCTCGGTTGCAGTAGTCACAAATGCATTTTGTGATGTCATTGGTAGAAAGATACCAAATGACAAATATCAAAATGTTAGATTAGAAGAAATGGAGGAAAGAAAAGGATGGACCCAGGCCAACTGGAAAAGCCATATTCATTCTCCGACGACAATGAAAACTGACGAACTTGGGCCATCAGACCCTGGGTTCCTTACGAAACCTAAGGAGAGATCGAGGTGGGTACCATCAAGTTACATGAATTCGCCTCAAACGCCGATAACAAGTGCACCTAGAGTGTGCCAAGAGCCCGTTGGCTGCGAAGAGGGGTGTTTTTCAGACGAGACTCTGCCCCCTTACAGCCCAGGGGGGACCCACACGCCACTCAGGATGCGAGGAGGGATGGCTGATGACATCCCATCACGAGCAGAGGAGCGATACGCAGGGACTACTAGATCCCCAGTTGACACAGGCGATTCAGACGCTGCTCTGGATCTCCTTGAAATGTGGGACGCAGCATCTACCAGCTTCCTCAGGTTGTGCAGAGATATGAAATTGGGCCAGGAAAAAGGACTGGAAGCATTAAAACCAGTAGGGGAGGTTGTTTCGGCTGTTCTAAGAAGAGTTGTACACATGGACCTGAAGATTAAGACCCTGGAGGGCCGTGAGGCGTCCAGAAGCGACGTGGTGGACAAACAAAATCAGGATCTGTCGCAAGTACTGCGTCAGATTGCAGCTGCAATTCAGACTGGTGCTCTGAATGCAACTCAACCAACGACGAACGCCACTGAAGCATCAACTTCAGCAGCATCAAGGGGCATACCTGATACCCAGAGATCAAAAACGCCTCAGCCTCAGCCACGAACCTATGCCTCAGCTGCAAAGACAAAGCCACAGCCTAGACACTTTGTTGTCGTTCAGCCAACTGACGACAACACTACATTGGAGTCGGCAGAAGATGTCGAAAAAGCATTAGCTGAGAAGGTTGATCCCAAATCTAAGGGATGGCAGCTGGTCAATCTTAGAAAGGGGAGGAACAAAAGAGTTATACTCGAGGCTGCTAACATCCAAGAAGCCAGAAAAATAATGGCAGATACGGGCGCAGGGGGTGCTGGCCTAAAAATGGAGCTAATGCCCAAGAAAAGACCTACTCTAATTATCTCGGGTATCAGGGAGGTTTCATTGAACGCTGAACAACTCCAAGCGGCAGTCCGGGAACAAAATTTCCCCAATGTTAATCTTGATCGATTCAAGGCCAATTTTAACCCGAAGAGGATAGTAAGACGTGGTGAGGGGCGTCCTGTAAGTTGGGAAGTAGAGGTCGAGACTGAGCTCTACAAATCAATCATGAAAGACCCTAAGCTGTACGTAGGGTGGTGTAGATGCCCAGTAACACCATATGTACCAGTTCTAAGATGCTACAGATGCACCAGAGTGGGTCATCGCTCGCAAGATTGTACAGTATGCCAGCCTGGCGAAGAATGTTGCAAACGCTGTGGTGAGAAAGGACATAAGGTCGCTGCCTGCATCAAACCACATCCAGAAATTGAATGCATGTCCTGTAAGGCGGCTAAAAAACCAGCGAAGCATGTGACAGGTGATTCCCGATGTACAGTGTACATCAAGGCGAAAGAGGCGGCAATTCAAATAACCGACTATGGCCAGTAGAGCACAGGAACACCAATGCACCCACTGCGGAAGAACTTTTCATTCACGTATAGGGCTGTCAAAACATACTAGATCAGCCCATCCTGAGGAGTATGCTTTTGACGAAATTGGCCCAAAACGATGCAAATACTGGTCACATGAAGAAATGACCATCATGGCAACTGTTGAACTAGAATTAGAAGGTACCATACCGGGTGCCCAAATGAATAGAGCTCTTGCCTCCAAAATGGTTGGTAGAACACTTAAATCTGTAGAAGCGGTACGAGCAAGGCCTCACTATCAGAATGTATTGGAGCAGGTACGCCTAGATGCTACACAACCACCCCGAAGAACGACAGAAGAACTAGATGGAAGCTACGAGATCTCCCATCAACAGCTTGATGAAGCTATTCTTGGAGGGATTCCCATAGCTCAGCGTGCATCAGAACAGGATGAAGGCCACCAATTGTTGATAAATGGTGCAAGAGCAGTGGTCCAGGATCTTGACCCCCAAAATGACCTTCTTCTGTGGATATCCCATATCATTGGTCTAATAGTCCAGGAGCCCAGGGCCAAAAACGTGACTGATTTCATTACTTGTGTCACATATATAAAACCAAAATATCCAACCCCCTGAGCAAATAAATGTTTGTCTGCCATGTCAAAACCAATGGAATAGAAAATGGCGGCCATGTTAAGTACAACCAATTTGAAGAAATCTGACTGATTTCAATACTCATGAGACTTAAATATTCTCAAACGGGAGTGCCTGTTGAGTACTTTACAGGTTGTCTGCCACCATGTAACCTATGGGAACTTAGCGGCAGACGGGACTTAACTTCCGGGCTTAAGGGACTTGAAAAGTGACTGATTTCAATACTCATGAAACTTGGTTCTTCAGAAACGGGAATGAACATAGAGAGGTTTGGAGGTTGTCTGCCGTCATGTAACCTATGGGAACTTAGCGGCAGACGGGACTTAAGTTCCGGGCTTAAGGGACTTGAAAAGTGACTGATTTCAATACTCATGAAACTAGGTTCTTCTGAAACGGGAATGAATATAGAGAGGTTTGGAGGTTGTCTGCCGTCATCTAACCTATGGGAACTTAGCGGCAGACGGGACTTAAGTTCCGGGCTTAAGGGACTTGAAAAGTGACTGATTTCAATACTCATGAAACTTGGTTCTTCAGAAACGGGAATGAACATAGAGAGGTTTGGAGGTTGTCTGCCGTCATCTAACCTATGGGAACTTAGCGGCAGACGGGACTTAAGTTCCGGGCTTAAGGGACTTGAAAAGTGACTGATTTCAATACTCGTGAAACTTGGTTCTTCTGAAAGGGGAATGCATATAGAGAAGTTTGGAGGTTGTCTGCCGTCATGTAACCTATGGGAACTTAGCGGCAGACGGGACTTAAGTTCCGGGCTTAAGGGACTTGAAAAGTGACTGATTTCAATACTCGTGAAACTGGGTTCTTCTGAAAGGGGAATGCATATAGAGAAGTTTGGAGGTTGTCTGCCGTCATGTAACCTATGGGAACTTACAGGCAGAAGGGACTTAACTTCCGGACTTGAGGGACTTAAGAAAATGACTGATTTCAATACTCATGGAACTTGGTTCTTCTGAAAGGGGAATGAATATAGAGAAGTTTGGAGGTTGTCTGCCGTCATGTAACCTATGGGAACTTACAGGCAGACGGGACTTAACTTCTGGGCTTAAGAGACTTAAGAAAATAACTGATTATAATACTCGTAAAACCTAGTTCTTCTGAAAGGGGTATGCATATAGAGAAGTATGGTGGTTGTCTGCCGTCATGTAACCTATGGGAACTTACAGGCAGACGGGACTTAATTTTCCGGACTTAAGGGACTTGAGAAAATGAATGATTTCCATACTCGTGAAACTTGAAATACTTCTGAAATGGGAATCAATATATAGAGAGGTTTGGAGGTTGTCTGCCTTCATGTAATCTATGGGAACTTTCAGGCAGACGGGACTTAACTTCTGGGCTTAAGGGACTTAAGAAAATAACTGATTATAATACTCGTGAAACTTGGTTCTTCTGAAAGGGGAATGCACATAGAGAAGTTTGGAGGTTGTCTGCCGTCATGTAACCTATGGGAACTTACAGGCAGACGGGACTTAACTTCTGGGCTTAAGAGACTTAAGAAAATAACTGATTATAATACTCGTAAAACTTGGTTCATCTGAAAGGGGAATGTATATAGAGAAGTTTGGAGGTTGTCTGCCGTCATGTAACCTTTGGAATCTTAGAGGCAGAGAGGACTTAACTTCCAGACTTAAAAATGACTGATTTTTACGCTAAAGAAAATTTAATTTTTCTAACAGTGATGAGTATAGAGAGCCTTGCTGGTTTCCTGCCTCCTGTATAACTCCATTTTCTGCCATTATATAACCACTGGAAAGTTAGCAGCAGACTGGTTTTAACATTGTTGCTTGTTTGAACTAGTAAGTTATTCTCAAGAGATCATTAATTGTTTTTTTCTTTTTCACATGTTCAATGCGAATGTTTCTCCGTCTGAATTATTTTTCCATTATAATATGTTTTACTCATTGTATTGGGCTTGCCCGTATTAAATAAATAAATAAAATAAAATTAGAGAGTATTTTCTCCAATCGGGAATCAACTTTTTTTAGTCAATGTGTCCTACTCTACAAATGAGAAATTATTGTGTATTCAAACAAATACACAGTTTAGAACAAGATAAGTTTATTAATATGAAGTTTCTAAAACATGGTTAATACAATGATTTGCAAACTGTATATGTTGGACCACGTCAGAAATCAATGAACTACCGCATTATAGAATACATAAAATTCTCAATAAAAAAAACTCAATCATCTTCGTCACTTGAATAATTCAATCTACAATCATTATAGATAATTATCATTATTATCAATAATTATCATTATTCTATAATTATTATAGATGTCACTCAGATCGTAAAGTGATGACTCGTCATCCCAAGCCTCAGCACCTAGAGATGTTGCTCCTTGTGTTTCCCCAGTCAACACCACTTCAATAAGCTTTTCAGGAAGTGCGTGCCCTACAAACCAACATATGTTGTATTTTCCTTCCTCCAAAATCCATCCGTAATCTATTGGGCAAATAGGTGGCGGATGAGAGAGGTGCAAGTTACTCCATTGCTGTGTGATGTATTTGGCCCTGAGTACACATGTTCATTCAGAACCCGTTTACAAGGCGACAAATTGGAGCCATCTATACTGTTATGAGTTTTTGTTCAAATAACTAAAAGTTTCTTGCTAAAGGTTTTTTATGTTACTATTTTATGATTATGCAAATGGCTCGACTGTATTGAATTTTAGTATTAAAGTGACACCACCTTGTCCACCTCTGAAGGAGGTGTCCCTATTGTGAAGGAGCAAGTACCCTCGTATTAAAGAGGAACAGCTTCACTTCTGTGGGAGCAAGTACGTCCCTGAAGGGGACAACAGCTTCACCAGTAGTGGGAGCAAGTACGGATCTTGGAAAGATCCAACAGCTACACCACTATGAATTTAGGAGCAAGTACGATCTCCTGAAGGGAGATCAACAGCTACACTAAATTTTATGGGAGCAAGTACGAGGCTCTGAAGGAGGCTCAACAGCTACACCATAGGTTTTATTGGGAGCAAGTACGGTCCTTGAAGAGGGCCAACAGCTTCACCAATAATTTAGTAGGAGCAAGTGAGATCCCTGAAGGGGACCTACAGCTACACTACTGTATTAATCAGGAGCAAGTACGCCCCCTGAAGGGAGGCAACAGCCCAACTGATCAGATTATTGAGGAGACAAGTACACCTTACCAAGTAAGGTAACAGCTACACTCAATAGGTTTTGGCAAGGAGTTTTTAGGGTTTTGAAAGTAAAAGAGTTTTTTAGATGGAGTGGCCAGACAGAAGGTCAGGAATAGAATGGGTGACTAGAATTGGGCCCGCTCCCTATTTAAGCAGACCTAGGGTTCCCCTTCTTGGTATCCCGGGAATTTCCCGAGGGTCCCAGGGGAATGGCCTAGGCTGTCGGGGAAAACCCAGGTTACTGACCTTCTGTGCTGAATTTTATTATTATCTGAATATTTATAATTTTACATTTATGATACTTGTTAATTTACATAATGGCTGATCTTATTCACTAATAAACATATTCTTAACTTAGTTGTTATAAAGCTAGTGGGGAAGGTTTATAACATACCTCCCCCAATATGTTTGTTACAAAGAAATTTTTTTTTTTTTTTTTTTTTTTTTTTTTACTTATTTTCTAACTTAGAATAAGGATTGGAGGGTCTTATGTTTTTTCCCTCTTCGTCGGGTGTGGCGAGTCGGGCCGAACTTTGAAGGTTGGTTCTCCCAGATTTTCTCCTTGATTTCTTGGTCGCTGGTTGTAGCGGGGCCTCGTTGGTTGGCTGCGTTGAGCATCGCTGTCCGACGAACATCTATCTGTTCCGCCTTTCTTTGTTGTAAGAATTCTTTGGTGAAGTACTCCTTGAGGGGTGCTCTGTTCTCTTTCCCCTTTTGTTGCTTGGGCGTATGTTCGGGGGCCGGCTTCTGCTTTTCTGGGAGTGCTGGTTCGGTGGTAGGATGTATCGTTTCCGCGATCATCTCCTTTATATCCGTGATGGATGGTGGTATTGGAGTGACCGGGTTTTTGATCATCGAGTGAAGTTTTGATTGTCTCTTCTGCTCGACAGGAGCCGGTGGTAGTGCGGTTTGGACTGTCTCCAATATAAGCTCCTTTATGTCCGTCATAGACGGCAGGATCGGTGTCACGGGATTTTCGATCATGAAACGAAGTCTCGACATCTCGTAAGTGATTCGTGCGAGATCCATTTTGCAAGTGGTGATTAATTTGAGATACCGAAGGGTTTTTATGTGGGTCGATATCGGTTGGAGAAGGGGAAAATCTGACCCTCAGGTTGTACCGTTGGGGTGCTTGACCTGCGGTCGCGGTACCTGACGGATTATTGTTGCCTTTCTCATTTGGTGAAGGGATTACTAATCCGGCTTTGCAGCGGTCAATTGACACGTTGTGAGTTGATCCTTCTCGTTCTATTGTGATTGTTTTGCCATTGTTGACTAAGACTTTAAATGGTCCTTCATACAAAGGTTGTAGGGAAGTTGTTTGGACAGGTATTTTTACGTATACCCACTTTGCTTGTAATAGTGTTGATGGTAGATAGTTTTTCTTTAGAGTTTGTATTTTCTTGACAGTTGGATTGTTGGTGGTTTGTTGCGGTGAAAATATGTCTCCGGGTAGTCGTAGGGGGTATCCGAACGTCCGAGATGCCGGGGAAGATTCGTCCGCTGTGACACAGTTTCGTAGCCCTAGCATAACTAGGGGTAAGTTGCGTACCCAATCGATGTTTTTTGTTTGGGCCGCCAAACTGGATTTAAGCGAACGGTGCCAACGTTCTATTTTACCGTTGCTTTGAGGATGATAGGCGTTGGTATGGCGGTGTTGTATACCGAAGGTGTCGCACATATTTTTGAATATGTGTGATTCAAATTGCCTTCCTTGGTCTGTTGTTATTGTGTGTGGTACCCCGTATCTGCTGATCCAAGTAGTCAGGATTGCTTCTGATACTGTATCTGCATCTATTTTTGCGAGGGGTATGCATTCTATCCAATTGGTGGCTCTATCAATAAATGTGAGGCAGAATTTCTTTCCTTGTGACATAGGTAATGGTCCTACTATGTCTACATGTAAATGACCGAACGGTGGCGTTTTTGGAAACGTTTGTAAAGGTGCCTTGGTATGTTTGTGTATTTTGTTGAGCTGGCATGGTTGGCATTGTAGGACCATTTTTTTGATTTCTGTGTTCATTGCGGGCCAAAAGAATCTGTCTGTTATAAGCTTTCTGGATGTTCGTATACCAGGGTGACACAATTTGTGTATTCGGTCAAACGTTTCTTTCCTCATGTTGGAAGGTACGTAGGGCCGTATTTTGTTATCCTGGAAGTTGCAGAGTAGTGGGCCATGTGGGGTTTGTTCCACACGCCTGCGGTTGGGATGTTTTGAGAAGTAGATTTCAATTTGGGGATCTTTTCGTTGTTCCTCGATGAGTTTGAGTGTATCATCTGGTGTGTATATCTCCTCTATCCTGGACCATGCGTCGGCAACTACGTTGTCTTCTCCTTTTTGATAACGTATATCCGTCGTAAATTGGGATATGAAATTAAGTTGCCTAATCCTTCTTGGGCACGCGGTTTTTGGTAGTTGGTTGAGTGCATATGTCAAAGGTTTGTGGTCCGTGAGGATGTGAAAGTGTCTACCTTCCAATATGTCTCTGAAGTGTCTTACTGCTTCAAAAATGGCTAACAATTCCCTGTCAAACGTGGAATATCGTTGTTGTGTGTCTGAGAGGGTTTTGGAGTAGAATCCTAGTGGCTCAACGTTATTTCCGTTATATTGACTGAGAGCTGCTCCGATGGAGACGTCACTGGCGTCACATGCGAGCTGGAGTGTTGCGTGTTGACGGGGGTGAGCCAGTAGGGTAGCTTCAGCTAGCATTTGTTTTAGTTTGTCGAAAGATTCAGATGCTGCAGGGGTCCAGTCAATAGGAGTTTTATCGTTTTTCTTGGAATTGTGAAGAAATTGGTTAAGTGGTCTCTGGACTTTCGCTATGTTTTTTATCCCACGTCGGTAGAAGTTAATCATCCCTAGGTATCGGCGAAGTTGGGAGACGTTTGTAGGTTTTGGGTAGTCCTTGATTTGTTGGACCTTTGAGGTGAGTGGTTTGATTCCGTCTTTTGAAATAGTGTGTCCGAGGAAGGTTACGCTCGGTTGTCCTAGTACGCATTTGTCGATATTTAACTGGAGCCCATGTGATGCAAGTTTGTCTAGTACCGTCTGTAGATGTACTTCGTGTTCTTGTTCGTCCCTTGATGCGATTAGAATATCATCAATGTAGATGAATACGAAATTCATGCCTCTTAGTAAGTGGTCCATGAATCGTTGAAAAGACTGGGCGGCGTTGCGTAATCCGAATCCCATTCTTGTATATTCGAAGAGTCCAAAAGGCGTAATTACGGCTGTTTTTGGTACATCTTCCGGGGCGATAGGTATGTGGTGAAATGCTTTTGTAATATCTAGCGTGCTGTAGATGGTTGTGCCTTCGAGGAGGGTGTTGCAGTCTCGTAAATTGGGTACCGAGTATTTGTCCGGAACGGTGCGCGAATTTAGCTGCCTATAGTCTCCACAGGGACGAATGGATCCGTCGGGCTTGGTGACTATGTGTAATGGTGAGGACCATGGGGATTTAGACGGTCGTATGACTCCCATGTCTTGTAGGCGTGTGAATTCGTTTTTCGCCAATTTGAGTTTGTCCGGTGCCAATCGTCGGGCTTTCGCATATACTGGAGGTCCCTTAGTTTCGATGTAATGGTAAACTCCAACGTCTTTATACACAGGATTTCCGTTTGGTCGGGATATCTGTATGTATTTTTCCAAAAGTCGTTTATATTTTGCGTTTGGCGGGATATGTGTGATGGAGGCGATTGGTTTTGTAGCTGAGATAGAGTTTATCCGTCCAGAGATAATTTCGCCATTTTCGGAGTTTATTAATCTTCCTTTTTTTAGGTCTACTAGGAGGTGGTAGTAGCTTAGGAAGTCTGCCCCTATGATGGCTTTAGGTATATCTGCGACGGTGAAGTCCCAAGTATAATGTCGGGCGTTGAGTTGTATTTTGGCGGTGAGGTTGCCATATGATGAGATGGAGGATCCGTTTGCTGCGTATAAGGAGGTTCGTGAGCGATGTTGTCTCCTGACGAGCTTATTAGGTAGAACCGAGATTGATGCACCGGAATCTACGAGGAATGGTATGCCTTGTTTCTGACAGTAGATAAAAAGGCGGTTTGATGTTGTATTTGCAGGGCGTCCCGCCGATACGGCTGCAAAAATTAGTTTTCCGACTGGAATCGGCAGGGTTTTTCGCATTTCTTTGCGTCCCTCCCCCATTTCTCGTGGTACCAACAACTCGTTCTTGTCCTAGATCTGGATGGTGATCGGGACTGATCTCTGTTTCGGGAGCGATTCTGGATTTGCGGGTTGCGTCGTCCCCTATCTCGAGATCGGGATCGTGAGCGCGCCTCTCGAGGACGTTGTGACGATAACTGTTCAATTTTGTTGGTTAGCTCGGCGATTTGTTGGTGCAGCGAACTTGTAGGGGTGTCGTGAGTTGTTGATGACTCCATGATTCTATCTGCGATTAGTGCGAGCTTCGTGGGATCCGATTCCGTGGATGCTGCGAGAATGTTGCGGCAGGCAAGGGGTAGTCGATTCATCCATAATCTACATAGTAAGGTGGATGGTATTTCGGTTCCCGCGACGTACCTCATGTCATTAAGGAGCTGAGATGGGGTTTGGTCTGATATCGGCGGGTTGTCGAGTAGTAATTGAAGTGATTTCGACTCTGATCGGCTATATGTGGAGTTTAGCCTGTCCTTTAATAATGAGTATGGCTTTTCTCCTGGGTCCGTAAGTAAATCAGCGACTTGGCGTAAGGCTTCGGGTGGAAGGACGGCGATGACCCTGTTGAATCGGGTTGTTTGTGAAGTGATTCGCTCATTTGAAAAAATCGCTTCTGCTTGAAGGAACCAGAGTTTGGTATCCGCGCTGAGAAATGCCGGGAGCCTCGTTGTGGACGAGAGGGTGTCCAATGTCTGGGTGTCTTGCGTCATGATGGGGTGAGTTGAGTGATGACGGGAAGAGAGTGAGACAAACGAGGCGGACAACGGCAGAGGAGCGGGTTCAAATGTCGGTGGTCACCAGTGTTATGAGTTTTTGTTCAAATAACTAAAAGTTTCTTGCTAAAGGTTTTTTATGTTACTATTTTATGATTATGCAAATGGCTCGACTGTATTGAATTTTAGTATTAAAGTGACACCACCTTGTCCACCTCTGAAGGAGGTGTCCCTATTGTGAAGGAGCAAGTACCCTCGTATTAAAGAGGAACAGCTTCACTTCTGTGGGAGCAAGTACGTCCCTGAAGGGGACAACAGCTTCACCAGTAGTGGGAGCAAGTACGGATCTTGGAAAGATCCAACAGCTACACCACTATGAATTTAGGAGCAAGTACGATCTCCTGAAGGGAGATCAACAGCTACACTAAATTTTATGGGAGCAAGTACGAGGCTCTGAAGGAGGCTCAACAGCTACACCATAGGTTTTATTGGGAGCAAGTACGGTCCTTGAAGAGGGCCAACAGCTTCACCAATAATTTAGTAGGAGCAAGTGAGATCCCTGAAGGGGACCTACAGCTACACTACTGTATTAATCAGGAGCAAGTACGCCCCCTGAAGGGAGGCAACAGCCCAACTGATCAGATTATTGAGGAGACAAGTACACCTTACCAAGTAAGGTAACAGCTACACTCAATAGGTTTTGGCAAGGAGTTTTTAGGGTTTTGAAAGTAAAAGAGTTTTTTAGATGGAGTGGCCAGACAGAAGGTCAGGAATAGAATGGGTGACTAGAATTGGGCCCGCTCCCTATTTAAGCAGACCTAGGGTTCCCCTTCTTGGTATCCCGGGAATTTCCCGAGGGTCCCAGGGGAATGGCCTAGGCTGTCGGGGAAAACCCAGGTTACTGACCTTCTGTGCTGAATTTTATTATTATCTGAATATTTATAATTTTACATTTATGATACTTGTTAATTTACATAATGGCTGATCTTATTCACTAATAAACATATTCTTAACTTAGTTGTTATAAAGCTAGTGGGGAAGGTTTATAACATATACCTTTTGGAAAGAGCAGACGACCTTCTTCGTATACTCTTCCATAAACAACTGATGGCGTAACTCATTTATATTAACAAAACTCTTCTTACTGTAGAAAAGACAAACAAGTTTTTCCATTTCGGAGAAAGTGTTGTTGTGACTGAAAGAAGAAAGTATCTGTTCCAAGTTGGATACGAACAAGCTCAAATGGTTTTTTCTTCCCAATCCTGAAAAATGAAGAAGTATAATCACATCCTGTAAGTGCGTCGAGAACAGGCAATGCCTGGCACATCGTTTGCCCAAAAGATCTGGCAATTGATCGCATAGTTGACTAGTGGTATATTCTTTACGTGAACAAAAGAGAAATATGCAAGCAATTCTGAAGCATACGAATCGAGGTATTGTGCTATGGCGTGAGTAAACTAGAATCATCCCACATGGAAGCGGACTCAAGGATTGTTTACCACCTATTTACTGTTACCCAGGGGAATGTAGTGATTAAATCTTCTGACACAGACGTCTTGATTATTTTACTACAAATTTTGCATCATATCAGCAATGAAGTAAACGTCTAGGTGCAAACTGGTACCATAACTAACAATGATCTCAGATTCGTCAACGTGAGATCAATTGCCAGATCTTTTGGGCAAAAGATGTGCCAGGCATTGCCTGTTCTCGACGCAATTACAGGATGTGATTATGCTTCATCATTTTTCAGGATTGGGAAGAAAAAACCATTTTAGCTTGTTAGTTGTGATCCGACTTGGCAACAGATACGTTCTTCTTTCGGTCACAATAACACTCTGTCCGAAATGGAAAAACTTGTTTGTCCTTTCTACAGTAAGAAGAATTTTGTTAATATAAATGAGTTACGCCATCAGTTGTTTATGGAAGAGTATACGAAGAAGGAAGATGTTTCTGCACCCCTGTTCGTTTCTAAAGGTATAGATAGCTCCAATTTGTCGCCATGTAAACGGGTTCTGAATGAACATGTGTACTCAGGGCCAAATACATCACACAGCAATAGAGTAACTTGCACCTCCCTCATCCGCCACCTATTTGCCCAATAGATTACGGATGGATTTTGGAGGAAGGAAAATACAACATACATTGGTTTGTAGGGCACGCACTTCCTGAAAAGCTTATTGAAGTGGTGTTGACTGAGGAAACACATGTAGCAACATCTCTAGGTGCTGAGGCTTGGGATCACTTCACGATCTGAATGACATAATATGTCATTATATATTATATAATTCAAGTGACGAAGATGATTGAGTTTTTTTTATTGAGAATTTTCTGTATTCTATAATGCGGTAGTTCATTGGTTTCTTACGTGGTCCAACATATACAGTTTGCAAATCATTGTACTAACCATGTTTTAGAAACTTCATATTAATAAAGTTATCTTGTTCTAAACTACGTATTTATTTGGAAACACAATAATTTCTCATTTGTAGAGCAGGACACATGGAGTAAATAAAGTTGATTCCCGATTGAAGAAAAACATCTCTTATTTTATTTGATTTTATTTATTTATTTTATACGGGCAAGCCCAATAAAATGAGTGAAAATATTATAATGGAAAAATAATTCAGAGGGAGAAACATTCGCATTGAACATGTGAAAAAGAAAAAAGCAACCAGACATTGTTATGTTAATGATATCTTGAGAATAACTTACTTGTTCAAATAAGCAACAATGTTAAAACCAGTCTGCTGCTAAGTTTCCAGTGGTTATATAATGGCAGAAAATGGAGTTATACAGGAGGGAGGAAACCAGCAAGGCTCTCTATACTCATCACTGTTAGAAACATTAAATTTTCTTTAGCATAGAAATCAGTCATTTTTAAGTCCGGAAGTTAAGTCCTCTCTGCCTCTAAGATTCCAAAGGTTACATGACGGCAGACAACCTCCAAACTTCTCTATATACATTCCCCTTTCAGATGAACCAAGTTTTACGAGTATTTTAATCAGTTATTTTCTTAAGTCTCTTAAGCCCAGAAGTTAAGTCCCGTCTGCCTGTAAGTTCCCATAGGTTAAATGACGGCAGACAACCTCCAAACTTCTCTATATTCATTCCCATTTCAGAAGTATTTCACGTTTCACGAGTATGGAAATCATTTATTTTTTTAAGTCCCTTAAGTCCGGAAGTTAAGTCCCGTCTGCCTGTAAGTTCCCATAGGTTACATGACGGCAGACAACCTCCAAACTTCTCTATATGCATTCCCCTTTCAGAAGAACCAAGTTTCACGAGTATTGAAATCAGTCATTTTCTTAAGTCCCTCAAGTCCGGAACTTAAGTCCCGTCTGCCTGTAAGTTCCCATAGGTTACATGGTGGCAGACAACCTGTAAAGTACTCAACAGGCACTCCCGTTTGAGAATATTTAAGTCTCATGAGTATTGAAATCAGTCAGATTTCTTCAAATTGGTTGTACTTAACATGGCCGCCATTTTCTATTCCATTGGTTTTGACATGGCAAAGTCCCTTAAGTCCGGAAGTTAAGTCCCGTCTGCCTGTAAGTTCCCATAGGTTACATGACGGCAGACAACCTCCAAACTTCTCTATATGCATTCCCCTTTCAGAAGAACCAAGTTTCACGAGTATGGAAATCATTTATTTTTTTAAGTCCCTTAAGTCCGGAAGTTAAGTCCCGTCTGCCTGTAAGTTCCCATAGGTTACATGACGGCAGACAACCTCCAAACTTCTCTATATGCATTCCCCTTTCAGAAGAACCAAGTTTCACGAGTATTGAAATCAGTCATTTTCTTAAGTCCCTCAAGTCCGGAACTTAAGTCCCGTCTGCCTGTAAGTTCCCATAAGTTACATGACGGCAGACAACCTCCAAACTTCTCTATATGCATTCCCCTTTCAGAAGAACCAAGTTTCACGAGTATTGAAATCAGTCATTTTCTTAAGTCCCTCAAGTCCGGAACTTAAGTCCCGTCTGCCTGTAAGTTCCCATAGGTTACATGACGGCAGACAACCTCCAAACTTCTCTATATGCATTCCCCTTTAAGAAGAACCAAGTTTCACGAGTATTGAAATCAGTCATTTTCTTAAGTCCCTCAAGTCCGGAACTTAAGTCCCGTCTGCCTGTAAGTTCCCATAGGTTACATGACGGCAGACAACCTCCAAACTTCTCTATATGCATTCCCCTTTCAGAAGAACCAAGTTTCACGAGTACTGAAATCAGTCACTTTTCAAGTCCCTTAAGCCCGGAACTTAAGTCCCGTCTGCGCTAAGTTCCCATAGGTTACATGACGGCAGACAACCTCCAAACCTCTCTATATTCATTCCCGTTTCAGAAGAACCAAGTTTCATGAGTATTGAAATCAGTCACTTTTCAAGTCCCTTAAGCCCGGAACTTAAGTCCCGTCTGCCTGTAAGTTCCCATAGGTTACATGACGGCAGACAACCTCCAAACCTCTCTATATTCATTCCCGTTTCAGAAGAACCAAGTTTCATGAGTATTGAAATCAGTCACTTTTCAAGTCCCTTAAGCCCGGAACTTAAGTCCCGTCTGCCGCTAAGTTCCCATAGGTTACATGACGGCAGACAACCTCCAAACTTCTCTATATGCATTCCCCTTTCAGAAGAACCAAGTTTCACGAGTATTGAAATCAGTCATTTTCTTAAGTCCCTCAAGTCCGGAACTTAAGTCCCGTCTGCCTGTAAGTTCCCATAAGTTACATGACGGCAGACAACCTCCAAACTTCTCTATATGCATTCCCCTTTCAGAAGAACCAAGTTTCACGAGTATTGAAATCAGTCATTTTCTTAAGTCCCTCAAGTCCGGAACTTAAGTCCCGTCTGCCTGTAAGTTTCCATAGGTTACATGACGGCAGACAACCTCCAAACTTCTCTATATTCATTCCCCTTTCAGAAGAACCAAGTTTCACGAGTATTGAAATCAGTCATTTTCTTAAGTCCCTCAAGTCCGGAAGTTAAGTCCCGTCTGCCTGTAAGTTCCCATAGGTTACATGACGGCAGACAACCTCCAAACTTCTCTATATGCATTCCCCTTTAAGAAGAACCAAGTTTCACGAGTATTGAAATCAGTCATTTTCTTAAGTCCCTCAAGTCCGGAACTTAAGTCCCGTCTGCCGCTAAGTTCCCATAGGTTACATGACGGCAGACAACCTCCAAACCTCTCTATACTCATTCCCGTTTCTGAAGAACCAAGTTTCATGAGTATTGAAATCAGTCACTTTTCAAGTCCCTTAAGCCCGGAACTTAAGTCCCGTCTGCCGCTAAGTTCCCATAGGTTACATGACGGCAGACAACCTCCAAACCTCTCTATACTCATTCCCGTTTCAGAAGAACCAAGTTTCATGAGTATTGAAATCAGTCACTTTTCAAGTCCCTTAAGCCCGGAACTTAAGTCCCGTCTGCCGCTAAGTTCCCATAGGTTAGATGATGGCAGACAACCTCCAAACCTCTCTATGTTCATTCCCGTTTCTGAAGAACCAAGTTTCATGAGTATTGAAATCAGTCACTTTTCAAGTCCCTTAAGCCCGGAACTTAAGTCCCGTCTGCCGCTAAGTTCCCATAGGTTAGATGACGGCAGACAACCTCCAAACCTCTCTATATTCATTCCCGTTTCAGAAGAACCAAGTTTCATGAGTATTGAAATCAGTCACTTTTCAAGTCCCTTAAGCCCGGAAGTTAAGTCCCGTCTGCCGCTAAGTTCCCATAGGTTACATGACGGCAGACAACCTCCAAACCTCTCTATACTCATTCCCGTTTCAGAAGAACCAAGTTTCATGAGTATTGAAATCAGTCACTTTTCAAGTCCCTTAAGCCCGGAACTTAAGTCCCGTCTGCCGCTAAGTTCCCATAGGTTATATGACGGCAGACAACCTCCAAACCTCTCTATGTTCATTCCCGTTTCTGAAGAACCAAGTTTCATGAGTATTGAAATCAGTCACTTTTCAAGTCCCTTAAGCCCGGAACTTAAGTCCCGTCTGCCGCTAAGTTCCCATAGGTTAGATGACGGCAGACAACCTCCAAACCTCTCTATATTCATTCCCGTTTCAGAAGAACCAAGTTTCATGAGTATTGAAATCAGTCACTTTTCAAGTCCCTTAAGCCCGGAAGTTAAGTCCCGTCTGCCGCCAAGTTCCCATAGGTTACATGGTGGCAGACAACCTGTAAAGTACTCAACAGGCACTCCCGTTTGAGAATATTTAAGTCTCATGAGTATTGAAATCAGTCAGATTTCTTCAAATTGGTTGTACTTAACATGGCCGCCATTTTCTATTCCATTGGTTTTGACATGGCAAAGTCCCTTAAGTCCGGAAGTTAAGTCCCGTCTGCCTGTAAGTTCCCATAGGTTACATGACGGCAGACAACCTCCAAACTTCTCTATATGCATTCCCCTTTCAGAAGAACCAAGTTTCACGAGTATGGAAATCATTTATTTTTTTAAGTCCCTTAAGTCCGGAAGTTAAGTCCCGTCTGCCTGTAAGTTCCCATAGGTTACATGACGGCAGACAACCTCCAAACTTCTCTATATGCATTCCCCTTTAAGAAGAACCAAGTTTCACGAGTATTGAAATCAGTCATTTTCTTAAGTCCCTCAAGTCCGGAACTTAAGTCCCGTCTGCCTGTAAGTTCCCATAGGTTACATGACGGCAGACAACCTCCAAACTTCTCTATATGCATTCCCCTTTCAGAAGAACCAAGTTTCACGAGTACTGAAATCAGTCACTTTTCAAGTCCCTTAAGCCCGGAACTTAAGTCCCGTCTGCGCTAAGTTCCCATAGGTTACATGACGGCAGACAACCTCCAAACCTCTCTATATTCATTCCCGTTTCAGAAGAACCAAGTTTCATGAGTATTGAAATCAGTCACTTTTCAAGTCCCTTAAGCCCGGAACTTAAGTCCCGTCTGCCGCTAAGTTCCCATAGGTTACATGACGGCAGACAACCTCCAAACTTCTCTATATGCATTCCCCTTTCAGAAGAACCAAGTTTCACGAGTATTGAAATCAGTCATTTTCTTAAGTCCCTCAAGTCCGGAACTTAAGTCCCGTCTGCCTGTAAGTTCCCATAAGTTACATGACGGCAGACAACCTCCAAACTTCTCTATATGCATTCCCCTTTCAGAAGAACCAAGTTTCACGAGTATTGAAATCAGTCATTTTCTTAAGTCCCTCAAGTCCGGAACTTAAGTCCCGTCTGCCTGTAAGTTTCCATAGGTTACATGACGGCAGACAACCTCCAAACTTCTCTATATTCATTCCCCTTTCAGAAGAACCAAGTTTCACGAGTATTGAAATCAGTCATTTTCTTAAGTCCCTCAAGTCCGGAAGTTAAGTCCCGTCTGCCTGTAAGTTCCCATAGGTTACATGACGGCAGACAACCTCCAAACTTCTCTATATGCATTCCCCTTTAAGAAGAACCAAGTTTCACGAGTATTGAAATCAGTCATTTTCTTAAGTCCCTCAAGTCCGGAACTTAAGTCCCGTCTGCCGCTAAGTTCCCATAGGTTACATGACGGCAGACAACCTCCAAACCTCTCTATACTCATTCCCGTTTCTGAAGAACCAAGTTTCACGAGTATTGAAATCAGTCACTTTTCAAGTCCCTTAAGCCCGGAACTTAAGTCCCGTCTGCCGCTAAGTTCCCATAGGTTACATGACGGCAGACAACCTCCAAACCTCTCTATACTCATTCCCGTTTCAGAAGAACCAAGTTTCATGAGTATTGAAATCAGTCACTTTTCAAGTCCCTTAAGCCCGGAACTTAAGTCCCGTCTGCCGCTAAGTTCCCATAGGTTAGATGATGGCAGACAACCTCCAAACCTCTCTATGTTCATTCCCGTTTCTGAAGAACCAAGTTTCATGAGTATTGAAATCAGTCACTTTTCAAGTCCCTTAAGCCCGGAACTTAAGTCCCGTCTGCCGCTAAGTTCCCATAGGTTAGATGACGGCAGACAACCTCCAAACCTCTCTATATTCATTCCCGTTTCAGAAGAACCAAGTTTCATGAGTATTGAAATCAGTCACTTTTCAAGTCCCTTAAGCCCGGAAGTTAAGTCCCGTCTGCCGCTAAGTTCCCATAGGTTACATGACGGCAGACAACCTCCAAACCTCTCTATACTCATTCCCGTTTCAGAAGAACCAAGTTTCATGAGTATTGAAATCAGTCACTTTTCAAGTCCCTTAAGCCCGGAACTTAAGTCCCGTCTGCCGCTAAGTTCCCGTAGGTTATATGACGGCAGACAACCTCCAAACCTCTCTATGTTCATTCCCGTTTCTGAAGAACCAAGTTTCATGAGTATTGAAATCAGACACTTTTCAAGTCCCTTAAGCCCGGAACTTAAGTCCCGTCTGCCGCTAAGTTCCCATAGGTTAGATGACGGCAGACAACCTCCAAACCTCTCTATATTCATTCCCGTTTCAGAAGAACCAAGTTTCATGAGTATTGAAATCAGTCACTTTTCAAGTCCCTTAAGCCCGGAAGTTAAGTCCCGTCTGCCGCTAAGTTCCCATAGGTTACATGGTGGCAGACAAACTGTAAAGTACTCAACAGGCACTCCCGTTTGAGAATATTTAAGTCTCATGAGTATTGAAATCAGTCAGATTTCTTCAAATTGGTTGTACTTAACATGGCCGCCATTTTCTATTCCATTGGTTTTGACATGGCAGACAAACATTTATTTGCTCAGGGGGTTGGATATTTTGGTTTTATATATGTGACACAAGTAATGAAATCAGTCACGTTTTTGGCCCTGGGCTCCTGGACTATAACCCCACGACCACCCAGGGACCATATAATCAACAATGATACCACACAAGAAACGAGGAGTGATAAATTCTCAAGGTTTAGGAGGTTATGGGATTCTGATAGAGCTGCAATAGCGGAGGACATCCTTGGTAATGGAAGAGCCCAAATGCGTCACACAGGCCAGCAATTGAGGCAATACTGGGCAAGACAGTGGTCAGCTCCATCCAGCGAATGGACAGCAGAGGAAGTCCGTCATCCCCAAGATCAGCTGATGGACCACATATGGATGCCAATAACGGAGGACGAAATCCGGATATCGGAACCAACCAGGACTGCCTGTGGTCCTGATGGACTACTGGCAGAGGTTTGGAGGATGGTTCCCCACAGCCTTAGGAAGTTGTTTTTCAACACGATTTTGCGCCGGGGATCTATGCCGTCTACCCTCTTACAAGCTCGAACTACTATGATTCCAAAGAAAAACATGCCAGAAACAGAGGCAGACTACCGCCCAATCACAGTTCCATCAGTAGTAGTACGCCAATTTCACAAGATCATTGGAAAGCGTTTGGAATCCTCCGTTACTCATGTTGAGCAACAAAAAGGTCTCCGCAGAGGCGTTGATGGACTAGCACTGAATGTATTGGCACTCAATAAATTGTTGGTTGAAGCTAACAGGAAAAAAAGAGAGCTTCACATTGCAGTTCTCGATGTTGAGAAAGCATTTGATAGAGTATCTCATTTTGCTATAATGAACATCATGAAGGGGAGACAGTGGCCCAAACAGCTGGTACAGTATATTGAATCAATCTACCAAAATGGGTCTACACGAATTGGGGCAGGCCCATGGATGTATAATGCAAGGGGCATTAGACAGGGTGACCCCCTGTCCTCAACCCTCTTCAATGCAGTTATGGATCACGTCCTGCTAGCACTCCCTAATAGGGTTGGATACATCCATGCAGGGCAGCGTTGGTCTTCCCTGGCTTTTGCGGATGATGTTGTACTGATTGCCACATCTAGAGCTGGGATAGTGGCTCAGATTGTAGCATTCAATAATGCCTTGAAGTCGGTGGGACTGAATCTCAACCTCAGAAAATCCATCTATCTGCCTTTGATGCCAAGAGGGCGTCGACTCGTGGTCCCAGCTGAAAGGCCTTCCATTGATGTTGATGGCCAGTGCCTGAGGGCAGCACCACACAATGTTCGATGGATATACCTGGGAGTATCCTTTGGTGCCCAGGGTATACGTCGTAACATGCCAATGAAAATGACTACAATCCTTGAGAAAATTGACAGGGCACCACTGAAGCCTCTGCAGAAATTAGTGATGTTGCGAGACCACGGCATACCCTCACTAACTCACCAACTAGTGCTGGGAAGTACCACGCTCTTAACTCTAAAACAGATGGATATATCTGTAAGGCGATATGTGAGAAAATGGTTGCGCCTGCCATTTGACTCTGCTAATGCCTACATCCATGGACCAGTGGGTGATGGTGGTCTTGGAGTAATGGAACTACTCAGTCAAATACCAACCATAAGAGCTAATAGGGTAGGGGCGGCAAACACACAACTCTTTGAAGGAGGAACGATTATCCAACAACAAAATGGGACATCAAGAATCGACCGTCGAATTGCCAGGGCTCAACGTCTCCATCAAACGACGGATGGAGCTGAACTGGTAAAATCACGCGATAACGGAGCTAGCACACCATGGATCAGGAACCCTTCAGCGAAACTATGGGGATGGAGGTCGTTGGGTATGGTGAAAGTCCATTCTGGTTCTCTACCAACAGGAGTGAGGAGGACAAGAGGCAGGCGTACCGGCAGCAGCCATCTATGCCGAATGGGATGTCAAACACCCGAAACAGCCTCGCATGTGCTCCAGATTTGCCCAGCCGTGGTAAGACCCAGGTGTGCCCGTCACAATTCTGCCCTGAACCTACTGGAAGCCTACGCTCGCTGTAAAGGATGGCCAGTATGGCTAGAGCCACACTTTAACCTGGAACAGCGAGGTTATCGTCCAGACCTCTTGGTGGTAACACCAAGAGGAGCCTTCATTATTGATGTCTCAGTGGTCTCTGGCTCCGGCCAGAGATCACTCGCAGACATCAATGCTTCCAAAATTCGAAAATATGAAGTTGACGCATTACTAGATGCTGCAGCAGCACTTGCAAACATTCAGCGAAACCAACTAAAGGTGATTGGAGCAACGATCACCTGGAGAGGGATATGGCATGGCAAGTCAGCAAAGGATCTGATTCGGGCTGGTTACCCACTGTTTATCCTGGAGTGGATGACCACCCGAGTCCTAACAGGAGGATCATTCATCTGGTCTAAATTCAGGGCTACGGCCACACGACGGCGTGCCACGGCTCGAGCAAGTGTGCTCCGTGGGACTTGGACCTGAACTCGAACCCCATGGGGAGGAGAAGTGTCGACTGATGGCATAGCCAGAAGAGGCACAATCCTCCCTCCATCATTTGTGGGATAAGGTGATTCAACCTTGTCCCTCACCCCAATGTCCGAGGTCGGATCTCAGACCCTGATACCAAGCAGCCAGATGGACATGACTGCTGAGTGCTGATACAATACTGTGATGTAAATATTTATGTACAATACCATCAATTGTAGCGGTGAAGTATTTTTTCCAAATATAAATTGTGAATGAAAGAAGTGAAAAAAAAAAATGTCCTCCAAAATCAAAATTTCCACTTGCTTTTTGCGTTTTAGAGCTTCCCGAACAATTATGGTTCCGTGTCTGTCTGTCTGTCGGTGGTCAATCCTTGTCCCGGGCAAAACTATACTAACCTGTGGTCCGATTTTGATGAAATTTTCAGGGATTGTGCGGGTTAGGTCCTAGACGGTCCCCTATCAATTTCAGCACCTTCGGACCAATAGGAGCGAGTGCGCATGCGCAAACGTGAATTTCCTGGAACCTCGGTTTCTAATGAACCGATTTTGCTCAAATTTGGAGGTTAGTTAGGGACTAAATTCTAAGAGACACCCTATAAGTTTCAATCAAATTGGTCAAGCAATAGCCGCTGCGCATGCGCGAACTTTAAATTTATTGTTACAACCAAAACTCCGCAACTATTCAACCAATTTCGATGAAATTTTCAGGGATTGTGTGGGTTAGGTCCTAGACGGTGGACCGCTAAATAAAATAATAAAATTCTACGTTTAATTTTAAACAAAACTCAAATTACGAGTATATAACAAATTAATACCCATAATCCTAATACGTACACCTATTATAGTTTTAGTATTGAATAATAATAATCATTATCGTCATAACTTCGTAGTTTTATTTTATACCTACACTCTTTCGTTCTTTTATTTCAGTGGTTTATATACCACAACTATTTACAACACTATTATAAACATTAATACCTGCAACCCTATCCCGCATATTATCGCCAATATTTTGGTATTCAATAACTCTTTGAATCATAATTTTTTCGCCAACTGATTCTATACGTCCATGTTACAATGAGTG
The DNA here is from genome assembly GCA_009739505.2 of Apolygus lucorum. NCBI lineage: Eukaryota > Metazoa > Arthropoda > Insecta > Hemiptera > Miridae > Apolygus > Apolygus lucorum. The sequence goes on from CM019167.2 coordinate 28,715,693, forward strand.
AGGAAGCTATACTGCCCACCCAACTTGGCAGACTTTTTTCTTCGACGGGGAAAACTATCTACTCGTAGTTGTGCACTGCGTCGCCGGAATTTCGAATTATGCCTTCTAAGGGGGGGGGGGGAGCGGTTAATGCTTTAAAAACGTGCGTTTGCGGGCATAATCCTGTAAAATCAGCACAGGCCTCAATTTCCAACCGAATTGCGTGTTTCTTTTTTTTAAGACTCAGAAATCTTCCAAACGGCACACTATTTCACCAGAGTATCAAAATTAGCATGGTGAGGGCAAGAGGGGGGATAATATTCACAAATTTTCCAATTTTTCGATCTCTTTCAGCTTACTAATTATACCCAATCTATGAAATTGAGGAAAAATTCTCATTATACCACCGCATTTTCATGAATTATTCTCTGTACCACCATGGTTCCAGGGCACCATAAACCGCATATTTCGTGGGTTTTTTTGTGTTTCACTTTGAATACGGATGTGAACTTCGACGGACTGCCTACCAAAACTAACAGATAAAAGTTCAACGTTACAACGTATTACCTACCGCTTTGGTGCACCATTGCCCCGGGGGGGGGGGGGGGGGGTTGAACTCGAATTCGCATGTTGGGTGTCGTAGATCATGGATTTTAAAATGCTCTTCAAATTCGAGGCTCCCATGCCGCTAGAAATGTTATGGTGAATAAGAGTGAGGGGGGCACCACTGTTCTTGCCTAAAATACTAAATAAATAAAAAGAAACAGTTTTAGCGCTTACCAACTGGTTTAAATTGACCAAATGCTTATCCAATGGGACGTCCCCTGGAATGCATGCATTACTTAACAATATGTTTGCATAGAAAATCGGATTTAATTATAAGGTAGGTAACAAAGTAAAATATGAAACTTGATGTGAAGGTTATATTTTATTAAATACCTCCTTGCAATGCATTACAAATAACATGACAGATAATGGTAAGGAGACTATAACAATCCTCAACATAATACTATCTTGTTGACTTTAAAATTTTACAAGGAATCAATAGGTATTCTAGTTTACTAACAAAAAATAACAATGATTTAGCTATCACAAAATACTCTCATATATTTTATTGATGGAATGTGAAACTGTTCAATGAGAAGGTAAGAAGTATTCATAAAAGTGTTGGTAATAAAGGGACTACCAATAGTAGGTAGGATGCTCACTTTACGTTCATTTATTGTGCTAATGTAGCTAGGTACCTATTACATAAAATTTATCTTCGAAAGATTTATATTGTTATTAGTATGCAGCTACACCTATCTTCCAACATATTACTTCTATCAAAACGACCCTATTAACCATCAGGGGTTGTATCACAATTTCGTTAAATTAAAATTAGTTTGATCTTTGCAATGAGTATCACAATATATATTTATGACTAAATCAATTAAAATAAGCATAGATAACTAAAAGTCATCTGAAACAGCGAAAGGATAAATGCAATCAAATATAGCAAAGATTGATAAATTATTAATACCATAATATCTTGACATACTTGAATCTTCATCAAATGGAGTTTATTACCCCAAATTGTTTGAAAATATTTTAAAATAAAATACCAGATCATATTAATTCAGGTTGGGTGATAATAATATATAATTTCATCACAATTTGGTACTCTTACGGTATTTTATGTCATTTGGCTGCAAAGGTGCATACATACGTTACAGATATGTAAATATACCTATTGCGAATCATTATGTAGTCACACCTTGTTATCGTCTTAAGGCAAATTATTTGACTGGCGGGCAATGGCAACAGCAGCTAGACAGGTTTTTATCTGTTCGTCACCAGAACCTATTAAACATCATCAAGGCGTGGGTCGTCTGAGATTCATCCTTCCTGTGTCAAAATAAGGAAAAAAATGTAATTCAATTCGTCCTGACGGATTCTTCAATTCAACATGGAAAAACTGAAAGAAAAAAATCTTGCATTTAACGCAGACGTCAAGTCAGTTTCTGTTTCAAAAGTCGAAGAACCTATTACACAAACATAGTTCCCTACATACATAATGTGTAACCGGCTGTATGAGAGAGGCCAAGTTCAACCTTCACTCATTGTTTTTCACCAACGTCCACTGGTTTTTTGCAGATATCGTAGGATTCACACTGTAATTCACACTTTTATACATGTAATTTGCTATGATCTATCACTTCAACGTCTAAATATCTACTGCATTAACCACATAATACAAGATTATGATCATGTATCAGCCACATAATCACAGCCACGAAATCAAACTACATGATGAAAATGCTCAATAAGATAAAAACAGACGTAGGCACCTACCTCGTTATCGTACTCATGGATCACTCTCGTGATAGTAGCTAAATTTGAAGATCGGGCAAATTATTAGGCCGAACCAATCTATTACCTGACGTATGACAATAGAGCAGAAACGACGATAGTACTGAATCATTGCGGTAATTTGAACTTCTCCGTTAGTATGAAGAAACTGAATGTGGCAAAATTCCTCATAATGTTCCAGTCCTGTAGTAGGTAAGTAACTGACTTTAAGAGCGAATATTTCGAAAACGCGATTGCTCTGAATCATTTCTGGCGAATTTGTCTCATTTTTAACCTTTATTGTTCAAAAAAAAAATTCGAATTTTATTCCGGCCCACATACCAAGGTTAGAAATGTTTGTACCTACCCTTATTTTGACAAAAAATATGTATGCACATTTTTGAGAAGTATGCACCTAATTATTTTAATTTTGTTTAAGCGAGGGTCTCAGTCGGTCGCCGTTCGTTCTTAGTATTTCACGAAACTGAAGGGGCAAAAACTTTAAAAGTTGTACCTAATTTTGAAATTTTAAAGGATTTTAGGAATTAATTAGTGCGCGGCCCTAGGGAATTGAAAAACTGAAATATTGATGCAGTAATCATCAAAATCGAACAATAAGTGCCAGAGAAAAATGGGAAAAACTACTGAATAAACGGGTTTTCCCATTTTTCTCTGGCAATGAGGAATTTCACCACGTCGGAATTTCCTATTTTTGACCCCAAAATCGGATTCAGCACCTAGAAAAATCCCCTACGGCAAACTTTCCGCCCGTACTTCCTAATTTACGAATAAACAAAACAGTGTAGAAAATATGAACGTTTAAAAAACCGGGAGGATGACGTCATCCTGGAATAGTTCATTTACGGTCGCTTGAAGCGCTGAGATCGAGAAATCTATAGTCCCTAGATGCAACATTTCACAAAACCAGTAAAGTTCGAATTCGAAAAACTGAAGAAAAAAATAGAAAAAGCAAGATGGGGAAAATTAGGTTTCCCCTGGTTTTTGTTTGATAACTTTCCTCTTAGATAACACGATTTCGTCACACCAGCTGGCAGCACTGGGAGGAGACGGCGATCCGAACAGCCCAATCAGCGAGCGTTCCCGCTTCACGTTGAAGAGGTCCGTTTTCCCGGTTATTTTTTCAAATCATAAATTTTGATTGTCTCCCAAAAATAACAGGAGACTTATTTTCCGAAATCAACCCGATTTTCATCTATCCCTCACCATTAACTATTCAGGAAAAATGCAAACAGAATTCGGTGAAATTTCTCATTATTTTTCAATTCCCTAGGGCCGTGCACTAATGAATTTCTAAAATCCTTTAAAATTTCAAATTTAGGTATATTTAATATATTCAAATATTTAAGGAACATATTAAGAAGAAGGACCCGCTAATGTGCTCAAGTCTTCGCCAAGATCCTCCAATGGTGTTGTCTGATAGAGATAGTCAATATTATTTGCATACATAAAGTTCATATGGGAATTGGTATTCATATGCATTGACAATATAATATTAGTACACCAGAATTATAAAACTATTTGTCACAGTCTGTTACAAACAGTAGAAATTTTACAAATCCATGAATCAAACTCAACAGGTGCTGGTAACACTAACGATTGAATTCTATTGAATATTACATGTACGTGGGCAGAATCATACAAACACAGAAGTGCAACCCTTCAATTTGAGGGGAGAATAAATGTAAAACAATGGCCTCCCTGCAATGTCTAATAAACCAATTGCCATAGCCTAGTTTAATTTCAAAAACCGATGATTTCTACGAATATTTATTCCGTGAGTTCAAATTACCCCTATCTGTACGATGAGATCAAAACTATCATATTCCTTAATGCAGTACCAGTTACATTCAAAGAACTCGGAGCATCGAGAGGTAGCTACTAATTTTGCAAGGAGCCATTTTTGGAGATTGTGATCTGATAATAAAGTTCCGCTGCGTTTTTAGTCTAAAGACTGTTTCGATATGTCCAGGATGTAAGTTGACTCGTTTACATATTCCACCGACAGAATGCCACACCATAAGACGATACCTACTCAAGTTATTAAAATCATGATAAAATACATTTTCTTTATTCCATTACACGTGGGTTTCTAAAACATAACTATTCACTCCCATTGACCTATCAACCCAATGTCGCTTCACCGTTGATTGGTGCACACAGTTCCAAGATGACTGACAGATGCAGAAGTCGAAGAAGAGTGGCTTGGTCCTAAGAAATATTTCCTACTAGTCTTGAAAATCAGTGCACAAAGTTCTTATATTCTAATGGAACAATATGAGTGGGATACATTACTCAACAAAGCATATTCTGTCAATCACTTATCCAACAACCTACCATGAATGAAGAGGAGCTACATATTTCAACTTCACAAAAATACATTCTTAATTTCAAATACAATGATTCGATCAAGAGCCAAGCTGATCATGCTCCAAACGATTGGTGGTTATAGTTCGGGACATACCTGAAGGATCGTATTCTAAAAAGCCGAAATCTTACTGTCTTCTCTAGGATGTGTCCATGGAACTTGTATTCTATAAAAGGAAGCGCACATTGATAGCTGAGCTTCAAGCAGCCGTGGGCGCTCTAGTGACCTGCAAGTGTCTTGCCACTGATAGCCATTTCTTGCAGGTAGGAAACAAGGGAGTTAGAGATAGGCAGACTCACCAGGAGTGGGATCACTTCCCTGACGGAGCACTCTAGTGTGTGCATTCCCTATACACGCGTTACATGCACATACATTCCTGCTTTTAACGTGGAATCTGATTTCTCAATGATGAATCTGTGGCTGGAGTTATACCTAATAAGGGTACTCCAGCAAAAAAAAAAATCAGCTCTATGTAAAACCAACAAAAAATTGTGCAATTGCTGTTTGTGAATATGATAATATTGTGAATGAATATTAAACAATTGTGTAACACAATTATTGAGGTGATCATTATGAGATTTATGATCAGTGCAAATTATACCAATTGACTCTCCTGTGGCGGATAAAGTGGCAGTCATCGTGGGGAGGCAGCCATGGCTTATGGCTATCATAGGTGACCCATCCCCGGCAAAACCCAGGCTCTTGATGTGAACAGCAGACTTCATCCATGCTGTATGACGCTGAGGTTTGGTCAGAGGCATCAAAGTTTCAAAGGTACAGGCAACGGATGTAATTAGTACCGAGAAGACAGCAGCCCTGTGCATATTGGATGGTATCAGCCGCCATAGTGCAAGTGATAGTTGTGTAGATTCCGATAGATCTTTCGGCAGATGAGCGGAGACGAATATACCATCGGAAGGGTGAAAGGGGACAAGAAACTATGAAGAGACAAGAGACCATGTGGAGATGGCAGAGCAGGTGGATGACTGAGAACCGAAGGCGTTGGACTGCGCAGCTCATTTGTAATGTGCAAGTGTGGCTTGAGAGGGAGAATGGGGACCCTAATTAATTATTACCTCACCCAGTTTCTCGTAGGTCATGGATAATTCCGAGGTTCTTTAGCAAAGAAGCGGAGTGTCTGCACTGTCATGATGGAGACAACAAGTACATCGCACTGTCTAGAGAAATAGGAGAGTTGGAGCCAGAAAAGATTGTAACAAAGGTGCTGGCTGCAAAGGAAAATTGGTACGCCGTGTATGTCACGACAGTTCTTGAAATGATTGGGGGAAACAGGAGATTTGAGGGTATGGGATTGGATTCCTACCAGTCACCCTTCCCCTCAACTGACAAATAGGTAGATACCTGCAGAAAGGCGTCTTAGGCGCAAAAAAGAGAGGGTCTTCATCCATAATGCGACTGCCCTGAAGTATATGCTGTTCCAAGGCAGTCTGCTGGTGTAAAGAGATGTGGTTTTGGCTGGTCACCATTAGGAAACCCAGCTCGAAGAAAGGGGAATCGTCCAAAGTCTGGTAGCAGATTTTCTCCAGGTCTTTGAAAGAAATTTGAAGATAAGAACGTTTGTGAAGGCAGCCAAGATACCTATTACGCTACCTAGCCAATTTCATTTCTTGGTCTTAAGGTATAGGACCCAAGTTCTCTTTATATACAGAGACAAGCCTCTTCCACCCATTAGGGTTTTCCAAATAAATCGAATTCGGGTTTATATTGGGTAGGTAGGTTTCTTCCAGGCCAAGTAAAGAAACTCGGGTAGGGTTGCAATTTGCAACAAGATTGTAAAATACTGTTTCAAAGGATGAACTTTCTTGAATGAACACATGTTCCATGTACTACCCCATTAACCAATGGGTGGTGGAACTAATGATAGCGAACAATGAACATCAACCTACTTATCCTCTGATCAACATAAATACCACATCGTCAGCAATAAAGGGGTATGCTAGTTACATAGGTCCCTTTGGTTTGCTACGTCTTAAATGTAGCGACTACAATATTATTAAAGAACTCTAGCACGACTAAATTTAGTTCAAGTCAACTTCACTAACATTAGGCCATAATTCATTAGCATGCCTACAGAACACATCAGCTACATGGATTGTTAGAACTAGGTAGGTAGTAGGTACAACGAGACTTTATCGTAAATTGGGATAACGCAATACAATGAAACAAACCACCATCGGAAAATTTGAATGGTTACGATAATTTGAGCTTTGAGTTCCAAGATCGGTAGGCAGTAAACAATTCCATGGGTATGAAAACCAGTCTAACTTCTTCCAATAAGCGTCATTCATTAGCGAATTGCTAAAATAAATATAAATCGTCAGGGTGTGTTGTGTAATGCTTAGCTCATTGAGATTTAGGAAAAAGTGACATGGAAATGGGACAAGATGTTGTTGTACTTTTCGAATTTTTCATTATATTTATGTTTATACTGCGCCTAACCTTTAATCTCTAAAGGCAAAGAAAAATGTCTATTTTGAAGTCAATAAAAATTTAAAAGTCGAAGAAATTGTGTTTTCTCAAAGTGAGGAAGAATATCAAGTCTTCTCATCTTTTTGGGATTTTTCAACAACAACAAATTATCAAGGTAGCACCAATTAGAGATGAACCTTCCACCAAGGATAAGCAAAGTATACAAAGCAAGAAGTGCATATTCAATTTTTTAAAAATAGGTATTCAACAAATCGTTATTGACATTTTCACCATTTCGTTGTTTTTTGTAATATCTCCTGTAGTGTAGTGTATCTCCCCCTTTTAGTGTAGTCAAGAGGAGAGAGAATACTCGCCTACCATCATGAGAATACCCCGCCAAATTATCGTGGAATAGGGATTTGATTCGTGAATTAACAAATTTAAAGGTATAAATCCTTTTTATCTACTTTAAAAGTTCCATAAAAGTGGTTTAAAATTTAAATATGTGTTTCAACTTAGTAGAATTTCAATAAATACGAATAACGAATACCTAATGGTTAGGAGTAGAATAACTTTATCGTCCCCCTCCAAGATCTGGTTCCACAACCAGATGCAGATCTCTTTTTCACCAACTTAGACAAATAAAGGAACATTATAAGGGAACCCTGGTTCCCGGAAATGGAAATCCCATGCACATTACCTTATCTGCCAGAGCTAGACTACAGCGTCATTTTATCCACTAAAAACACGTCAGCTTGAAGAAAACAAATCGCTTTGAACTTGAGGAATAGTTTCAGAACAAAGTAAAACGGATTTACTCGAAGAAAGTGATCAACTCTTTGCAGGGCCAATTTATTGTATCAACATTTTTTTCTTTTTTTTAATGAAAGCGACGTTACAAAAGTGCCGACTTGAATTCTACGCAAATAAATTTAGTTGAAGTTAAAAAATTTTTCCCGAAAATATACATAGGGAGTTATGGGGGGGTGTTGAACAGCTGAGACACCTTGTATAGCGGTGTAAGAGTTACCAAAAGTTGATATAATTTATTAGGTACCTATGAATTGTGTATAACAGCGATTTATCAAGTTATGCTTCTTTTTGCAGTGCAGTCATTTTCTTAAAATTCGCCAAAGCCTTACGCTTACTTCCACCCCTCAGCACAATTATTTCACTTTGGAGATGTAGGTACTTACTAACTGTACAATATTAGTATCAGGATTACAGAAAATTATACATGGAAGACGAACGTCAGTTGAATAACATATTGTAGATGAAGAACATTTAACGATAAACTATTTTATTGATAAATATGAGCAGCAGAACGACCGGTAGCATAATTTACTGAGTACCTATATCTCAAGGAGGTGGAAGACGTGAATCGCCTCGAATGGATAAACAGTTAAACAATAACTGCTTCCATTGCACATTAATATCCAAAGATAACTCATTTTATACATCAAATTCGAAATTTATTCGCGCATGAATTATTGTAAAGTTAGAAGAAGTGTTTCCACGTGAGATTAAATACAACAAACTACTTTTCTTAAGAACTATTGCAGACTATCAAATATTAATTATCAAACTGAGGCGTAAAACAAAACAATTTGATACACTACCAGGAGACCACTACTGAGCACATCAAGCTACCTAGACATAAGTCATAAAACTATTAGCACCCCTGTTTTAAATGACTAGATGATAATAAAGGATAGGTAACATATTTTTATTTGATATAAGATCAACATTACGCATTAAAAATATACAGCCTTCAAACAATCTTTCATCTGTGCGTCAAAGGCATGTTTCAGACCAGATAGGGTCAAAACAAAAGTCACTTATTGTAGAAGATCTATTGTGGTCCATTTCACTAAATTTCAGTAGCTCTCGAAACACTTCAGTATATTATTTTATTCATAATATTTTTCATTAGACAAATCAAAGACTTACTACTAACTACGAGGGTGGATCAAATATAAACGGGACTTTTTTTTTTTTTAATTTTATTTGTAAGAAAATAAAAAGCGGGTATATGTCACTTTTCTACATAGTCTCCTGCTTTTGTGACACATTTTTCCCAGCGAATAGGAAGTTTTTTAATCCCAGCATCAAAAAACGATGAAGGTTGCGTCTGAAGCCAATTGCGCACGAACCCCTCGACCCCCTCATCATCCTCGAATCGCTGTCCGCCTAGGGCTTCTTTAAGTGGCCCAAACAAGTGAAAATCACAGGGCGATAGGTCAGGGCTGTAGGAAGGATGATCAAGTGGAGTCCAATGCATTTCTTCCAATTTTTGAACAGTTAGAGCTGCAGTATGGGGCCTTGCATTGTCGTGGAGGAGAATGACGTCACGAATTGGTTGATTCCGTCTTTTGCTGCGATATGCAGCCCTCACCTGAGTCAGCAGCTCACAATAGTAGGCAGCATTGACTGTTCTTCGCTCATGCAAAAAATCAATGAGCAAAACGCCTCGATAGTCAAAAAAACAGTTGCAAGGACCTTGCCAGCAGACAGTCGAGTTTTTGCTTTCACTGGGGCTGTCTCCCCCCTTCCTCCGCCACTCCATACTGGCTTGCTTCGATTCGGGTGTGTAATGATGGACCCATGTTTCGTCGCAGGTGACGATGCTAGCCAAAAATGCTTCCCCTTCTTCCTCAAACCTTGCAAAAAGCCTCTGACAGACCTCCAAACGTCTCAACTTCTGATCTGCAGTCAAAAGGCGAGAGACCCATCTGGCACACACTTTACGGAATCCTGGGTGCTCTGTAATGATCGTTTGGCAGCTCCCATAACTTACCCCTACCTGCTCAGCGATTTCGGAGACAGTCACACGTCGATCATCTTCAAGAATGTCACGAACCGCTTGAATGTTCTCATCCGTAATGCTGCTCCGGGGACGACGATCGTGTTCCTCATTCTCTACTCGTTCTCTTCACTCCTGAAACTCTTTGTGCCAGGCAAACACACGGGTCCTAGAGAGGGTTTGGTCCCCGAACTGGGCAGTCAACCTTTGAAAAATTTCCGAAGGTTTGACTCTTTCACGGGTAAGAAATTTTATGATAATTCGTTGCTCAATGGAAACGGGCACCTTTTGTTCAGACATCGCGATAACTACTCATGAAAGGTTGTAAAGGGGGAGACGCCCCCCTCATCCACCTTCTAATGAACCTGTTCAAACAATCTCGAAGTGACAATCTTCTGTCAACCGTCAGCGCTCAGAGGTCAGAGTCCCGTTTATATTTGATCCACCCTCGTATATGACATCGAAGGTAAGTAAAAATCCTAGAATGTTTGACGAAGCAGAATTATGATAATTCACAAGTTATTTCCTTCTCTAGGCTATTCCAGTCCAAGAATCTCTAAACGAGGACTTCAATTACATCAAATGGAATCCCAAGGGATAATGAGAGAGAAGAGAATCGATTTCATGAGAAGAGAAATCGAAACAAGCACGCATTTCATTACTATTTTATCTAACGATTTCATGAGAAAATGTTACTTTCTGAAGTCGGATTCTGTATCCAAAAACGCCCAAATAAACTATACCAGATAAGAGTCAATCTGCAAACAATGAGCGAATGGAGTTTTTGGTTTATTATTTTCAATATTGAACCTTTGGAATCGACCAAGAAAAAAAATTTGTTGGTTCAAATTTGTTGGTTTACAATTCAAAGTACGTAGAATCCGAAAATCGAATAAAAATTTTTCCGTCCGTCCGCCGTACGCGGCACTTTCCTTAGTTCCCATTGACCGATTTTGATGAAATTTGGTATATGAGCTCCATTTGGGGTCTAGTTGTACCCCGAAGCTTTTGGTTGATGTCGGTCACTTCTAAGGGTTGAAAAATAAGGGTTCAACTTTTGAAAAGGTCCTAACTCAAAAATTGTCGATATAAAGGTATTGTTCTTCCATCAATTCAAGATGGTATAGAATTTTTAGAGACCACGCGGAGCCCTGTAGGACAAACCGTTCGCTCCCTACGAGAACTTAGGGGTTGGACTTGCGATAAATCAGAAACACGAGTGTGAATCGCAAGAGAGGCCTAATCTCCGTTCAAATTTTAGCTGACCAAAATGGGATCGCTGTAGGTACGTTGTTGTTGTTTTAACATTTTGAGCAGTAACGGTGGTTTTATTATGAGTTCTAGTGGATTGTAACTGTCAAACACTGATCTCGCGAATTTAGGACGTATGTACGGCCATACCACGCAGAACAAACCGGCGCTCGTCCGATTCACCGAAGTCAAGCTGCATTGGGCGTGGTTAGAACCTGGATGGTGACCGCCTGGGAACACTGCGTGCTGACATCTTTTTTTGCTCAATATTTATTAAATGTGCTAAAATTTCATTTTCAAGTTTGAAACATTTGAGCCTCATTATTAATTATAATAATTGAATTGGCCAGTGGTGAAGGGAACTAAGTGCAAAAAATCGAATTTATTTTAAAATTGTAGATCTGGGCTCTCCTCGGCAAGACACATCATGGGGTGGTGAAAAGAACTAAGTTTTCGCGTCAGATTGTCAGATATTTGTCTCCACCACCGAGCGTTTCATGAAGAAAAGAACTAAGTGTGTAGTTAGTGCCCTTCACCACCTGATGACGGGTCTCCACGGGCATGTCCGTTGATCTAAGTACATCCTTTCTCTTCAATAAACAACAAACTTATTATACTAAGCAGTTTCGTGAACTTTTTCACCTCAGTCTGCTTTCTCCTACGTTGAGGTACTGTTCGTGTGCTCCTAAATATTGTTTTAATTCGCGGTTTCTCAACCGAGCGATTCATTTTTTTAAAGGGTCCCAAACGTATAAGAGACATAAACATCAAGCTGCTGGACATAAACGTCAAGTAATTAAGAAAAAAAGACTGCAAGGCCTTCAGTACATCAGTTATAGTGGAAAGAGTGTGCCTCCTCAAGTAACTGGACCGCCATATTCGTATGTAGGTACCTACCACAATATCATAGCTTAGTCACCCAACTTTTTAAAAAGATACACGTTTATTTAGCGCTTTTCAGCTAGTACTTAATAATCAATAAGTTTACAAAGTTATTCGTTCAAATAACGATATTTCGTCATATTCGGTCTTAATTTTCTTCATGCCCAGGTAATCAAGTGGTAAAAGGCACAAAGTTCCCAAAATTTAACTTTTTTTTTTTTTTGGTTATCCTCCTCTAAATTTTGCGGCAGTTCAATGCTGTTTGATCATCACTTTTATTGGCCCTCCAAAAGAAAAAAAAATGGGTCAAAATCGAGCGCTTTAGTTACACTAAGCAGTTTTTTGCTTTTCCTGAAAAGTGGGGTTTTTGCACTTAGTTCCCTTCACCACTGGACAATTCAATTCATTACTATACAACGTTACTCTTTGTGTGATAATTTTCGAATCGAGTGTCAAGAGTTCATTCATTCCAAACAAACTTCATTGTAAAGGTAGTAGTTACCTACCTATAAACCTTTGTGAAATAATTTGCAGCGCTTTTTTCCTTTTTTCCAAAACATAATGTTCAACTACTGATAACGCATTGATAAGATGTATTATATTGCCCGGTTCCAATAATTTCTTCTGATCTTCTATCTGGAGGGCAGGAAGTAGAAGACACTGAGCACTGCGTCTTTAAAAGCATCCTCCCGCCCATGAATACTATAAAAAGAGGTACCTACGAAGAATTCCTAGGTAATCTGTGACATCACTGGAACCCACTTGCCTGTTTCACACTCTGGAGACAGTTATTTTGTTTTGAAAACCCAACATCAGTTCGTAGGAAAACATTACCTTGTTTATTTGTTAATTTTGAATGAAGATGATTGTTTATTTTTTAATTCCGATACCCATCTCTACAGAAGTTACCTACTTGATTTGTGCCAGAAAATAAACTTTTCCCCAAAAAATGATGACATCAGGATAAAAGCTTGATTAGTATGTCTTCAATATCGAGTAGGGCGATACTCAGTTTCTCTGGCATCTAAAGCATAAACAATGCTTAAAAACAAACATTTCAAGGCCAACAGTCAACAGAGCAACATACACTGGAGCTATTTTACACACATATTTGCGTAAAACTAAATATAATTCCTGGCACATGTTATAGTCCAAAGTCGAGAATCAAAGATAGCCAAAGAAATTTAAAATAAACGTAAATACTCTACATAACTACATACAAAAGTGATATTTCTTGTAAAATAGGGGCAAGGGCGGGTAGTGTGGCTAATAAATATAGCTTCAAAAACTATAATAATACAAATGGTAGCAAAAGAGGGATTGCAAACGATCAATCCAAGAAATCAAAATGTAAGTCACCCTACAATCAAGAATAGTTCATCAAACCAAGAATATTATTATTACTCTGTGTATTACAGGTGCGAATCTCCTTTCGGAGACACAGTCATTTGTGAAAAAGAAGATAGACTTCTTTTAGGACTATTTCCAAGGAAGGCCATGTTAGTTTCATTGAAAAACTTACGGAATCTGAAACAAGAATAAGCAAGGAAAATTATGAGACGAGGACGAGAAATTTGGTAAATTTTAGAATTTAGAGTTCCCAAAACCGGCAAAGTTTTACCAGGCTCAGGAATAAATTGGAAAGAGAATACTCGGGGCCCCTGTGTCGGGGGTCAAGTTTTTAAAAAAATATGGTACCTACTGAGTGCCGCTTAGCGTGCGCATAAGGGTTAACAAGCTATGAATAATGCAAATAGACGAAAACTTACAATTTCCTGATTCCCGACTCAGACTTCCGCCACGGCGCATCACTAGGCTCATATGGTAGAGGCCCTTGGACTGGTCCTTCTTCCTCGTCAGACTCAACTTCCTCCTCAACGATGGGAGGACTGCAATAATATTTAAAAGTATAAACATGCGTAGTTAAAAACTATAAATAATCCACAAATTTCCTATTCAAATGAGATTTTAATTAGTAAGATTTTAAAACTACACGAGGCAACACAATGAACTGATTGAGAGTGGTGGAGAAGGGGATTTATGAAGGTTTGGTACCTAATGAAAGTAGAGATAGCTAACTCTAGCACTACTTGTTCTAAGCATTCATTCCTCCAACTTCATTCTACTTTTACTAGCTAAATCTACCCAATTAGGTATATGCAAAACTGGCATAATAGTTTCGATTGAGGCGTAAATTGAGCGGTGTCAAAAACAAAGCAATGTACAGAGCAAAAAAACATCGCAAAACTGCGATAGGTTCTAGGCTCCACAAAACTGTGTCAGGCATTTCTGACCTGATTTATGCAATATCAGAGCTCTCGCTCAAAAAAAAGGTCTCAAAAACTATCTTCTGCTAATTAAGGCCCACTTTTAGCAAACATTTTCCAAGTTATAGTTAGTTTGGCTAAACTCGTTTATAGTCAATCTCAAGGAATAAACCCGGCAAGATGTTGGGCAACCCAAATCATTGTTAAATTTCGTTAGAGGTAACGGAGTTTAGCTAATCTGGAAATGTCAAGTGGGATGAATGAAAGTTCGACATCATGACGTACTAGGACAATGTTTTTTTTTTTTTTTAATAATCTTCCCTCAAAGACTAAAGGTCTATCTGACGGAGGGGGCACGCCATAAAACAAAATAAATAAATAAATCAAATATAAACAATCTTGGACAATCTGGGATATCTGGGACAATAGAAGTGTTGCACAACTCCTCCCCGCTTGCTATCAGTAGATTCCCGCCTATTATCATTATCTGTGTCAGTTTTTCGGTTGTCCTTCGTTTTATATTGCTCATTCCTGTGGTTTTTTTTTTTTTCGAGTTTTCCGGTTCACATCAATTCCTTCGTTTCATTTCGCCGATTCTTTTTATTACCTATTGAGTTGTTATGCATCATCACATTGAGCCGCAACGAGCGCAATACTCCAGTATTTCTTTAGACTCAAGTAACTTCCTTGATGAATCCTAGTGAAACACAGTAGCCGCTGCCTTGTTCTGAACGGTAGGAATGTACTTCGATTATTTAAATTATTATTGATGGATATAAACTCGAAGAAGAGGGCCACCAATTTCACCTGAACAGAGAAATTTATATTGGTTGAGCTGGTCGGGAGTGAGGCTTTTGTCATCGAATGTAAAACAACAAATGCCGTCAGTAGATCTGAGAAGAGTGATGCCTGGCAGCGGATTGTCAATTTGTACAATTCGTCCATGTATGGTTGTATAGAAACAACCAAGGAATGCAGGTTGCACTATTCTATTATTGGAAAAATCTTTATTCATTTTAAAGGTAAGCACGCACTAGACAACCTAGACAACAACCTAAACCTGCCTAGACAAGTTCAATGGGATTTAAACGGAGGTGCGCACACAGCAGTCTGGGAGGAGCGCATTTCAAAGGCGTTTTTTCCCGCGGTCGGCAGCCCAACCCTCGTGTGCATTGGCCTTAAATTAACATTTTGAACTTATTTGTCCGATGGAAACTCTGCTCAAGTGTTAATCAAGTCGAGCACTTGAATGACTGTGGGCTTGGAAAGGCGGAATCTCCGTCGAAACTCAGTATCATCCATCACATCGAAGTGTGGAACCTGATCCAGGATTCTTTTCAGGATGTTGACGTCATGGTCAAACGAGTCAAAAATAATAATAATAATAATTCTAAAATAATATAATTGTTATGTCGGCGTGTCGTCGTGTGAAGGCGATGGTTTCACGTCGGCTTGTTGATTTCTATTGGTCCCTACTCAACGAAGGTGAAGGATGGGACTAGGGACGGCACGATACCACCGATATATCGGAGTATCGATACTTTTTTGGTATCGATACCGATATTTGTATCGATACTTTTGATAAAAAACTCATACCGATATATTGGTATCGATACTTTTGCCTGAAATATCGGAGGTATCGATACTTTCTTGACGATATTATTGATATTTTGCCAAGTGGAATAGTAAAAAAAAAACCAAATATCAAGTATTTAGATACCATACTATATCTGCCACTGAATAATATTCAGAATAGTATCAATCGAAACGATACATCGCTTCTAGTATCCTTCATCGATATTCAAAAACTTTCCACAGTAACCGTCCTTCGTAGCCTCGCATTTTTTTGCGGTTTTCACATGGACCTAGGATACTAGGTCCATGGATTTTCATTTCTCTGGGTTTCTTGAACAGTTCGAGTTCCTTGTGACCATTGTTTTACTTTCCGGTTCACAACAATTTTTGACATTTTCATGTCTTTGCTTTGGCACATAAACTGAAAAATCGTCACGAAAACTAAGCAAGTCTTGCTCACGCGACCAATAAATAAATAAAATAGACTCACTGTGTTGCGTATAGAACAGTCAACTGTTCTTATTTTGATGCTTGGGTACATGAACTAACAACCTTAAGGTGGGATTTCGCATGGAGACGCGACCGCCCGACCGCCGGCAGCCAACTGCCCGACCGCCCGCGGCCGCGGGAGAGGGTAGTTTCGCATGTCGGCGATGGAACGCGGCGTCCCGTCGATCATCAGTCTATTTTTTTGGTTCAACGGGAGCGGAAACGTGATGGCAAGAAGGAAACTCGCGGTGTGTTTATTAATGGATGAAGAAGAGGAGGAAGATTTTACTATCAGAAGACCAATTGTACTATCAGAAATTGTACTACCAGAAGACCCATAGGTCCAATGTTTAAAAAAAGAAAAGAGGAGGGCTTTTTCTCGAAACTAGTGCAGTTGCACCTCGAGAACGATGAAGAGAAGTTCCGACTGTTTTTCTGGCTCAACTTCAACCAATTTGGTTTCATCACTTCCCTCGTGGAAGAAGATCTGATGAGGACAATTACGAGCTGGGTTCCACATCCCATTTCAGCACGAGAGAAAGTGGCCATCACTTTGAGGTAAGTCCGATGTAATGTTTCAATGTTATAAAAGTAAATTTATTAGTAAGTACCTAGGTAATATCAAAACTGGGAAGCTGAAGATAGGTATGAATTTTATTTTCATAAAAAATTGTTGAACAATGTTAACTGATTTTCAAATTTAAAAAGTTAAGTGAAAAATCCTGAAGGTTTGACGGGACTCCTCCACCCCAACCAGCCCCGTCAAACCTTCAGGATTTTTCACTTAACTTTTTAAATTTGTAAATCAGTTAACATTGTTCAACAATTTTTTATGAAAATAAAATTCATACCTATCTTCAGCTTCCCAGTTTTGATATTACCTACTTACTCATTTCAATAAATTTACTTTTATAACATTGAAACATGACATCGAACTTACCTCAAAGGAGAATTACAGTCTTCACCTCCGTGATGTACCGAATTTTACTTGAAATGAAACGGGTTTGCATATACAGCCGCCCACTACTCCTTCTGTGTATTTCAATGGAACCGATTTGACATGACCGCCAGCGGCCGCGGTCAGAAATTCGGGCCGCCGCGTCTCAGTGGCTCGACTGCTCGAGGGACCAGTCGAGACACGCCCCTTCCGGCGGCTGTATATGCAAACCCGTTTCATTTCAAGTGAAATTCGGTACATCACGGAGGTGAAGACTGTAATTCACGCAAACCCGTTCATTTCAAGGGAAATTCTGTACATCTTCTTCCACGAGGGAAGTGATGAAACCAAATTGGTTGAAGTTGAGCCGGAAAAACAGTCGGAACTTCTCTTCATCGTTCTCGAGGTGCAACTGCACTAGTTTCGAGAAAAAGCCCTCCTCTTTTCTTTTTTTAAACATTGGACCTATTGGTCTTCTGATAGTACAATTAAAACCTTCCTCCTCCTCTTCATCCATTAATAAACACACCGGGAGTTTCCTTCTTGCCATCACGTTTCCGCTCCCGTTGAACCAAAAAAATAGACTGATGATCGACGAGACGCCGCGTTCCATCGCCGACATGCGAAACTACCCTCTCCCGCGGCCGGCCGCGGCCGCGGGCGGTCGGGCAGTTGGCCGCCGGCGATCGGGCGGTCGCGTCTCCATGCGAAGGAGAAGGAAGGTCTACTTCCTTAAAGGTTTACTTCACTACCTTGTTGTTTAGTGGTTGACATGAAAATGTCCCAATGTGTTGCAGACTCGTATGCAAGAATTTAAAATTTCCTATGAACATCGAAATGGCTAGGAGTTTTTTGGAGGAGTTTTGATTTACTTTTTTAAAATTCAAGTCAAAATTCACTTCACGCCAAATTTTTGTTTGATTCGATAATAGATATTATTAATTTGTAATGTAACTGATTTATTACTTGATCCTTTCCATTTGTAGTGGGTGAAAAAATCATATCACTGAACGGAGAATTCTTGGGAATAAGAATTGGAATAAATTTAAAATGAAATGATCATTCATTTTTATTAAATTTTAAATTATTGACTTTTATAATATTTAAATACCACTGACTTTAACTACATTTCAAATTATTGACTTTTATTAATATACTTATGTTAATATTTATATTTCTTGATTAATGGAGTTTTTATTTGGTTTGCGAAATCATTTGTGGGTTATTTGGAAGTATCGATAGTATCGATACTTTGAGCCGATATTATCGAAGTATCGATATCTAATAATATCGGTATCGAAAAAATATCGAGTATCGATACTTCCTGAGAAATATCGTATCGAAAGGAGTATCGATACTTTGGAGTATCGTGCCGTCCCTAGATGGGACAGCAGTTTCTGCTCGGCGCGTTACCGCCTACCGCATGCAGGAGTGCTTAAGGATTTCAGCTCAGCTGTGATCCTCGGCGCGATTGCTCGCCTACCTAGTTCCTAGTTGGGGGCAGACAACTCCTAGGCGAAATGGGAGCGGAGGCCAGCGTGATGTGCCTACCGAGACATCCGAGGAACTTTGGGCTTCTAAGAGAAGGCGAGGTAGAAAGAGGAATAATCCAGTCGATTGTTAGAAGACGAATGCATGAATGTCTCTAGGTGAAGCCCTGAGTCCTCCTTTTATACTACTTTAACAAGATAAAGGGAGAGTGAAGGAGGGTGACGTCAAGTGACGTGTTTGTCCCCCGTACCTCACTCTACCTACCTGGCACAATGAGTCACTCAGGGTTTCCCTTGTGTCCCTTATTGGAGAACTAACATATTCGAGTATATGAGTCATTACAATATTAAAATAATTCACAATGCTAAATTCATTTCAAAAACTCACAAATCAATGCACGGCCATATAGAATTTGTAGTTAACGGAGATTAGCTAGTTTATTTTGTCCAACTTTCAACCATCTAAACTTGACACCCCCCCAGATGGAGTTTAAACTCGTAAATCGCTCTGGTGAGAGACGTTGATTGCTTAATGTCGGTTACCTCTCGCCTCTTTTGGTTTAAACTCGTTTCGATTTTTTGGTGAAAGTGGGCCTTAGTGTGGATCCTACCTTATTGTGAAGCATGTGAGATGAGTACTTCTTATTATTTTATTCATCTACACTTTCAACTCCAAACTTTGAGAGGCTTATCTCAAAGATAAATTATTTATAACTTAGATAAAGGTTTATCTCACTTCAATTTTGAGCTATCAGCATACATGATGGACTTACGCAGTTTCAGTTTTAGGCTTTAGTGACTCAAGTTCTTCTTCTAATTGAGTGATACGCATTTTGAGTTCATTCCGCTCCTTGAGTAACTCTTTCAGCTCATCAGCACTGTACTTTGGAACGGTCTGACTATCAGCTTCGGGTCCTTTTGAAGTTGATCCAAATTTAACTGGCTGAAAAATACAATCAAATCAGATCCAATCCACTCCAAAACGAATGCAAATCCAGAGATGTTCCAAAAAATTAATTTTTGAAATTAAGTACCAGAATTTTAGAAAAAAAAAATAATTGCAGTACCTAATGATATAAAAATACAAATTTTCAAGTAATAGATCACTTAATAAAAAGGGTAGAAAGTATTTACACTCGAATTATTATTGAACATTACATTTCGAAATGTTATCAAAACAAGATGATTAGATTAGCTTCTTTGAATAACTCCGAAACTATACAGACACTAGGAGAAGGAGCCGAATAGCTCCGATGCTTTATTGATGCTTGTTATAAAATCTGTAACTTGTCATTTGGTATTTATTAATGTTGGTCCCACTGATCCGAACTTTCCTCTCATCCTTATCACCGCTCGCGCCGCCTGTCACCAGTGTACTCTCTTCAGTAACAACCACGTCTCCTAGGAGCAACCAGTCTTTCATTGGCTCCTTAATCTATAGAGATTTCTTCCTAGATGAATTGCCTGTATTCAATTCCGTTCGGAGAGTTCCGCAGAGATATATCGCTGCAATCTTACTCAGTGATATTGTTTCTATCTACTGGGACCAAGAGGATTGTCAAGAAGTGAGATACCTAGCTACAGAGCCTTTGTCAGAACCTAAACCAGCAATCGAAGGCACCGACACCATAAAGGTTGGACAATGGGGTATGCGCATGATTGTTTTTTGGATTTTTAATCGAAAGTAGACCTGATCCTGAGAATTTTGACACCATCACGCGCCCCTCCCTCCTGGGCGGGAACCCTCAGCATGGGGTCAATAATAATTCGAAACTTTGAAAAATCATGGAAAAAGGTCTTCTCATGCTAGAAGGTTGATGTCAAAATTCTCATAATGAGGTCTAGTTTTGATTAAAAATAACAACAAACGGTTTTTTCGACCCATGCGCATAGCCTATTTCGTAAGTTCCCAAACATAATTCAAATCACTTCCTCCGTGCCTTATACCCCAATATATTGTGATGTTCGGGAATCACAATATCACAGTGCGATCAGCTGATCCTGGACGCTGGGTAGGGAGGGTGGGGGGCTCTCTACTTCCTCGGGCAGTCTGCATGGGAGAGCCAACTAGTCTACCCGCAAGTGGTTCATTTCTGCGCTTTTTAATCACCTCATCGTCTCTTCAATTTTATATGCTCCTCGTCAAACAAGTGGATCACCGTAGTACGGAGTCATCAACCACGAGAGGATTCGTATCGGCGGAGAACT
Source organism: Apolygus lucorum (assembly GCA_009739505.2). Lineage (NCBI taxonomy): Eukaryota > Metazoa > Arthropoda > Insecta > Hemiptera > Miridae > Apolygus > Apolygus lucorum. The sequence continues at coordinate 28,736,721 of CM019167.2, forward strand.
TCACTTCCTGGTCTTCCACCCTAGTACCTAACTACTGGGAACCAAAAGCTCCAATTGATTCCTTGATGCCATTTCCAACTTGGTGGGCATCCGCGGTGAGTGGCACTCTCCTTTTTCCTCTCTCTCGAGTCACGAACATTCTTAACTAGTTTGAATGGAACATTCTTAACTAGTTTGGCACTCTCCTTTTTCCTCTCTCTCGAGTCACGAACATTCTTAACTAGTTTGAATTCAATTTTCCGAAATTTTGAGGCCCTTCGGGAACTTGGTCTCTCTCTTAAAATTGTGCAACAATCTTTTTTTGTTTTTATTGTCATCAATCATTCTCCTAGAGCTCCTTAAAGGCGAGTACGCCCCCATTCTCTGAGAAATTCATTTAAATAGGTAGATATAAGGTGATTAGTTGATATTCCAATTAATTTTATTACTTAGTGAGTCCAACACTACCATGACGTCTTCGTGGTGCTTACAACACCATGAAATAGGTCTGGGGATTAAAAGACACCACAATGGCCACCTTGTTTTATTCAATTCAATTTTCCTCGTTATATCAATTTCATCGAAGATTCAATTTAAGATTTCAATTTAACTTTGAGACTCTCGGCTTGGGAACTCACTTCATAGGTTCTCAAGAATTCACTAACGATAACCAAATTCCCAAATAGCACTAAATTAAATAGACACTTCAATAAAATTAAGTAACTCTATATATTAAACGGAAAATACCTGGCACTGAGTCAAATCTTGATTTTCCTTTTCAGCCATACCAAGTCGTTGCCTAAGAATATTCAGCTCATAACTTTGATCTTGTATTTGGGTCAGAAAGTCAGCACGTTCATCTATCAGACTTCTAATCTGGCTCTGGCTCATCCGTAGTTTCTTTCTCAGTTCTTTGTTCACATTTGTTAACCGATCTACTTGATCAATGTGCTAAAAAGTGAGAATGTTTATTAACAACTATTTTCGTTGTACGAGTAAGATTAATCACGAATAAACATAAGCACTATAAAATTCAAAAATGTATAACGGTGTGAGTTGGAGGAGAAACGAAAGTTGATCCCAGGAAGCGAAATGACTTCTTGAACTTATTTGTGACGGGGAATCACGTTCATGATTTTGGAACGCGAGCCGGGCCTAATATTTGCCCCCTATTGTGAGACTGACGAAATCCTTAACTAGGTTTTTCAATGCTCTCCCTCGCGATCTAAGACAACTCTCATCAGCCACATTCCAACAGCGAGTGAAGAGTCTTCTGATTGATGCGGAAATTTATAGTATTAAGGATTGTTTTGCTCTCTTTTAATGACTTGTTTTTTTTTTTCTATCACTGTTATTGTTTGTTATATCCATAAATTGTTCTATGTTGCTAGATTTGTAGAATATTTATTTCAGTCTCATATAATCTGACGTTGTCATACCTATTGTAATGTCATACATCTATATTCAGTAGTTCTCCAACAAAGTGACGTGTGGGAAACCCCAGAGCAGGCATGAGTCATCACCAACACAGGCGAAGTGAGGAAGGGAAAGAACACGTCATCTGACGTCACCTTTTTTCCACTCCCCTCACCATACTACATGCATTCGTACCTCGTCTATCCGACTTATCATTTCTTGTCTTACCTACAGCCCAGTTCTTCTGAGGGAACGGTTTGCCCCATAAAGGCGCCGAACTCTAACTTCCCCTTAGGGACCTCTTCAGAACAGCAGGCCTCACTAGGTAAATGTTCCGCCTCCCGCCAGTGAGTCTGTTATCAGACGCCGAGGTTGTCGGACAGATTCTGCACGCACTCATCCTTAAGGTTGGCCGTGAGGCGCCGCAGATGGAGTGCTGAAGCCCTAGGCTTTTAGGGATCAATCTCTCCGTTGAGTAGGATACAGGCTAGGAACAAATCAGCGCATCGAGAGGACCATCGCCCTCACTCGACAACACGCAGAACACAACACCTATTCTTAGGTTCTTACAATGAAAACTTGATTGATTGATTGAGCCCCAAGAAGAGGAGCAATGGAGCACTTACTTGAAATGAAAAAGATAGGCTTAATGCTTGGGATATGAACCAACGGCCACTAGCTGATTTAAATAAACTGTTTCCATGAGATCACCAATGTTGAGGCCAGTTGACCGGGGAAATCGTATGGATTTATGACCACTCGAGGGCGGTATTACAGGTCTCGATAATTTTACGGGTTGGGCCATTGGTGAACCCCACTCCACTTATGCAGGTGAGGCAGTGAGCAAAATCCTCAGAACCAATTCCGATCTTCCTTTTGGAAAAAAACTGATGACGTCCGCAACGCCAGGAATGGCAGATGGACGAAAATTTAACCTGACGTAGTTTTAATGCTTGGGATATGAATGTGATTTGATTTTAAATGTTAAATATTGGCTTACATACTCACATTTTCAATTTCTGCAGACTTCATGTTAATCTCTTTGTCCTTCAACTTCAGCTGGTCCCTCAACTTATCTATGGAAGCCCTGGACTTTTGTAAGACTGCAATATCCAGTTCTGGGCTGAGTGGTTGAGCTAAAACATAAGAAATTACTGATTCACATATATTGTGACTTGCTGAGTCTCTCAGACACCTGAGCTGCTGCCTGAAATTGATCATTTGAACTCCATGCGAAGTTTGGCAGCTCAATGGCGTAGTGTGGGATAACTGTAAGCATTTAACTCTCCAGAAGCAATTGCCAACAAATTGCAGTGGGGAGGATAATCCAAGAGTATTTTAGGCATCCAAGGAGTGATAGAGGGGCGTTGGATGGAAGGAGAACTAATTCATTGAAACAGGCCAGGCGTAATGGAGAACTAGCCTTCGTCACATTATCTATCTGCCAGCAACTTTTTTGGAAATCCTGGACCATCTTGGTTTGTAATACCAAACCAAGCATTTGAACGTCACAGTTCTAAATTCCAGAGATCTCTTTCTGACAAATGAAAAATAATGTCAAGATCGAAGGGATGTGTCAACTGCCCAAGTAGTATCTTGCTGAGATTGTTTAGCAGGGATGAACTGCTTTAACCCAAGAACAGGTGAAAACGTCACTGATGGATCAGTATCATCACACCTTCAGCCATGTTTATCAAGCGGAGACTGGCAGAACTAAACACTAAAGGTAGTGCTTTAATAAGTATCAACCAAAACGCTGCCAATTATCACACAACGGTTTATTATTTTTCTGTAAAGATCACCCATCTGTGAGAGAACGCATTTGGTCAGCTGAAATTCTATATGTGATTCACACTCGTGTTTCTGATTCATCATTCGTCTAATCCATGAAGCCTCGAGAACAAGAACCTCCAATGGACCAAAGAGGAGTCACTATTGGGGGGGGGGGGGGGGTAGATCCTCTCAGGCCCGCTCAGGGAAACTAACACTGTGGATGTTATGAGTATTATAATGATAATTTCACAATTATTACTCATGTACGTCATCCGGATGGTTTCATTCGTTTCTAAAAATTGAACCATATTTTAAATTGTTGGAAAAAAAATTATGGATAATTCTATAATTATGTAATAAATTATCCTTGTTAAGCGATCGATTGGTCCCACAGAGCTATGGGTGGTGTAATTTAATTCCTAAAAATTGTCTCTGTTATGACCCACATATTAACTAATTAGTTCTTAAATAAAGAAGATACACGAGGAACCCTCAGTGAGTCATCACCAACAGGAAGAGACAAGTTACAAGGGGAACACGTCACCATGACGTCACCCTTCCACCTCTCTCACCCCAGAGAAAGTACCTTCAGTACTTCAGGGACACCAGAGACTACAGGCGAGCACATCTTCATGTACTCCGCCTAGCAGTCAGTCACAAGACGCCGGGGCGATAGTGCATTCAGGCTAGGGCTAGGGGCTATCTCTCACCGTTTGAGTAGGGGCTAAAGAAAAACACATCAGCTGCATCGAGAAGGGCATCTCCTTCACTCGACAACAAGCCAACATAACAGTTACTATTCTAAATTAATGGAGAAACAGTACCTATACATCGAAAGTTTTCGAAATATAAGTCTGCGCTCTAATTCAATCCAACACTCTCAGCTTGAGAGGTGGAGTGAAAAAAGACACTGACTCCCAACAGCTCCTCGTGTGTCCCCAGTCTAACAATAATAAAAATCTTCAGCGCACAACTAGACCCCAAATGGATACGCCCAAGATGATGATGCACTACACACTTTTGGTTTATTATTTCTAATAATAAGCCTATGTGATCGTATCGCAAAAAATTTTTATAACCCCCCCTCAAACTTTGTCACTTTACGTTTCAAGGTGCGTAGAATCCAAATTTGCAAAATTTGCCAAATGTCCGTCCGCCGTCCGCCGTCCGCCGTCCGCCGTCCGGGCCATAAAAGGCCTTAGAATCGGTCTAAAAAACCCGATCTTTCGCACATAGACTCCATTTGGGGTCTAGTTGGTCCTAACGTCGAACTATTCCGATCGCTTAATTCGTATAGAAGTTATGGGCAAATAACCGGCCAAAAAAGAGGTTTTTGCTTAAATATGCGTGGGGTGACATTTTCCAAGTATTTTTCTTCATGTTGGATGGTTGGTGGCTTTATAGACGATTGTATAGAAAAATAATAAACCATTAAAAACCAATAAACCATAAAAATAATAAACGTACGATAAATCAGAAACACGAGTGTGAATCGCAAAAGAGGTCTAATCTCCGTGGCTTTATAGACGATTATATAGAAAAATAATAAACCATTAAAATAATAATAATAAATAATAAAATAATAAACCATAAAAATAATAATCGTGCGATAAATCAGAAACACGAGTGTGAATCGCAAAAGAGGCCTAATCTCCGTTCAAATTAAAGCTGACCGAAATGCCATCGATGTTTCTCTTCATGTTGGATGGTCGGTGGCTTTATAGACGATTATATAGAAAAATAATAAACCATTGTGTAATAATTTGCAGCGTTTTTTCAAATGCAACAAATGGGCGGCTGAAAGAAGCCAGCTGCTATCAGAGCTGGGATTAACTCCCCAAATCCCAACACCAGAAGCTGTCGTCAGCAAGATGCTGGAAGGTGAGAGGAGCTGGAGTCTTGTGGCAGCGTACGCAGAGAGTATCCTGACAAGGAAGACATTGTTAGAACGAGAGAGACAGAGAAGGGAACACCTGGTCCGTCCCGCCATCCAGAACTGATGAAGTGCCCCAGGACTCAGCCTGAAGTGATGTGTTAAACAGTTCCAGGCTGATCATCCAACGTGGGAGAAAAGGAGGTGTTTTAAAAAAAAAGACCCCAAATGGAGCCGATAGACCACGTTTGTTCGAAATTGGTCCATGGTACGGCGGACGGATAAATTTTTCATCGAGTTTCGGATTCTACATACCTTGAAACCACCATCAACCATAAAATTGAGACGGTGGGGGGGCGGGGGTAAACATTCTAGCTCATTTCCATAGGTTCATTATTGAAAATAATAAACCAAAAAGTTGGTGGAACAAATGAAAAACAGTCTAAACATCACAACGTAACTATTACTGATATATTTACCATTATTAACTGAGGATGTGTCTTGCTTGGCTTCCAATGATTTATTTAGCTTCTTATTTTCGTCCTGAAGTTTGTTAACGACGGCAACCAACTCCTTCGACTCGTCTCGCCAATGTTCTTCTATCTGTTCCAGCTCCTGTTAACAATTGGTACGTGAAATCACATTACTTACAATTAGTAGAAAATGAGAGTAGGAATATTGAGTCTGACTCAAGTATACCAGTTTTCGGCTCAATATTCCGTTTAATTTTCCAGAATGAAAAAAAAGAAAACAACAAACAGCCGGCATTGTCTATTCAAAATTGGATGGCGAAGCGACAATAATAATGCTTGATGCTTGGTCTGTTTTGCTTTGTAGGTTCAGGGTGTATTATACAATGGGGTATTTCAGTCAATTTTTTTTTTATCTTATTTATTTTTTTTTCTTTTTCAAGAGAGTATGGCTCAGGAATAACGGTAATCGGGTCTGTTCATCGAGAAAATGTTTTTAAACAACCCGAATTGAGTACCTCCTCTTTTGCAAACCATCGGCGCGTTGAAGTCAGTCAAAAATCAGAGAAGCTAAGGAAAGTTGAAGATAGGATAGTTGATAGGATAGTTGAATTGTGACGTAGCTAGCCAACTGTCTTTGAAAAAAGTATCCACGCACAGAAACTCTTGGAGGACCTCTTGGATACTACAAAATACTACTCACACACACGCACAGCATAAGTGTGTGAGTGCTAAGGGAGGCCCGCCTTTTTTGCTTCCTCACTACCGAAGGTAGGGAAGCTTTGTATTCGTGAAAGAAGTGAAAAAAAAATGTCCTCCAAAATCAAAATTTCCACTTGCTTTTTGCGTTTTAGAGCTTCCTGAACAATTTTGGTTCCGTGTCTGTCTGTCTGTTGGTCTGTCGGTCTGTCTGTGGTCAATCCTTGTCCCAGGCAAAACTATACTAACCTGTGGTCCGATTTTGATGAAATTTTCAGGGATTGTGCGCGTTAGGTCCTAGACGGTCCCCTATCAATTTCAGCACCTTCGGACCAATAGGAGCGAGTGCGCATGCGCAAACGTGAATTTCCTGGAACCTCGGTTTCTAATGAACCGATTTTGCTCAAATTTGGAGGTTAGTTAGGGACTAACTTCTAAGAGACACCCTATAAGTTTCAATCAAATTGGTCAAGCAATAGCCGCTGCGCATGCGCGAACTTTAAATTTATTGTTACAACCAAAACTCCGCAACTATTCAACCAATTTCGATGAAATTTTCAGGGATTGTGTGGTTTAGGTCCTAGACGGTGGACCGCTAAATAAAATTCTACGTTGAAAATACAAATATACGTTGAAAATAATTTTTTCGCCAACTGATTCTATACGTCCATGTTACAATGGGTGAGGAAGCTATACTGCCCACCCAACTTGGCAGACGTTTTCAAACGTGTGATCTCTTTAATTAATTTTTTTACCACATGTTATAGTATCATTGGGCTTAAAGTTGTAGTCTATATAGGGACGGCACGATACCACCGATATATCGGAGTATCGATACTTTTTTGGTATCGATACCGATATTTGTATCGATACTTTTGATGCATAACTCAAACCGATATATTGGTATCGATACTTTTGCCTAAAATATCGGAGGTATCGATACTTTTCAGACGATATTATCGAAAATGTTGCCAAAGTAAATTGTTGAAAAAATACCGAATAAGAACTAGAAAATAATACCATAATAGTATCAGGCTCAGAATAGTATCAATTGAAACGATATATCGGCACGATAGCCTCAAAATAGTATTAATATCCAATGTGAGTTGGGAAGGATTTTAAACCCGTTTTCCCGAACTTACAAGAAGAGGGAGGCACGAAAATATTAATCGTGATGGCGACATCAGTCACGTGCGAACGGTTTTTTTAAATAATAAATAGTATGATTTGTATTGTAACTGAATTATTACTCGATCCTTTCGATTTCCAGTGGAAGAAAAACATCATTTCATTGAACAGAGATTTCTTGCAAATAAGAATTGGAATTAACATAAAAATGGAATGATTTTTCATTTTCATCAAATTTTAAATTATTGGCTTTTATTGCATTTTTAATTGCCATTGACTTTTATTACATTTTACATTATTGTTTAAAAAACTATATTGCCTTTTCTTAATTAATAGGGTTTTTATTTAGAGTGAAAAATCATCGGTGGGTTAATTTGAAATATCGGTGGTATCGATACTTTGAGCCGATATTATCGAAGTATCGATATTTTATGATATCGGTATCGAAAGTATATCGGGTATCGATACTTCCTGAGAAATATCGTATCGAAAGGAGTATCGATACTTTGGAGTATCGTGCCGTCCCTAATTCTATAGGTTTTCAAGGGTGCTGAATCCAAATTTGAGGTCAAAATCCTGAATTTCCGACCCACTGAAATACCCCATTATGCGCAATGAGGAAGTAGGTACCCTTCAGAATATTTTTTTCTAATTTCAATCTGTGAAGAGCACAAATTTAAGTAATCGTACCAGTTTTGAGGGCGAAATTCCATCTAGTTGCGTAGAACTACGCTAGTGTCACCCTCCCTATGAGTGGATAACTCGTCTTAATGAATATCTAACAATTAAATGAATATCTAACGTTAATGAATATCTAACAATTCAAGATAAATAACATTATATATCCTTGCCACATTTGTGACACATACGCCCTAGCATCTGCAGCAATGACGCCATGTCACAGAATGCTGATGGAATTTGTTGCTCAAAATCTGTAAGATTAGTCAAATTTGAATTTAGAGTGAATTAAAATCGGAAAAAATTCGTTGACACAAATGTTGAGTCTCTTCCGTTGAGTGAATTGGGTAATTCATCCATCTGCTTCTATTGAAAAGCCTAGTTCTACAGAGTTATGGAATATCAATTTCTCCTATGAAACAAAAAGCTGTTGGACAGGTATTTGAAAACTATGAAAAATGGTTTAAAGAAATCCCGATTGTTCCATATGGAACAAGTAAGCATATGCTTAAAATATAAATTAATAATTACCCAACAATCTAAATTATCAAGAAGTCCCTCTATACCATGCATCAAGTTATTTTGATTTCGGTTAGTATACCTTCTCGAAGCGTAGGCGATCGGCTGCTTTATCCGCCTTGTCCCTTTCCAGTTTAGCAATTATGGCATCCCGTTCTTGAATCATATTGTGCAGATGTCCGATTTTTACCGTCTGAGCCTCGAGATGTTCAAGAATCGTCACAACTTTACTCATGATATTGTTGAGAGGGTCAGCTCCATACATCTCAATTATAGGACGAAACTCTTTGGCGAAATCAGTGACGATATCGTAAACATCCATCACGGATATTTCTTCAAAGTCGTCCATCTCAAGAGGAGTGCTTGAAGGCATCAGGTACAAGGAAAACTATTCTACACTAGATAAACGGCACATGACTTCAACAATAAAACTATTAGGCACAATACAACAGTTGACTAGCTGTTTAACTGATGGTGATACGGTGATAGTGTTGATATAGCGGAGAAATATTGGAAAATGATAAGAAGTCGTGATAAGATTGTTCTTCTTCTTCTTCTTTACTCTTCTTGTGGCCCTGAAGATGCCTTTGCGTGGCCATTGGTGTTTTTGTCAAAATGGCTGGTTGGCCACCAGTCTTGGAGAGGATTCAATGTAGGTAAGGATCAAGAGTGTAGCAAAAATAATTGAAATAATAATAAATTGATAAAATATCATTAAAAGGGGGATTTGATTTGTATTTGATGAATTTTAGTGATTTTATTGACTGCGCTTGAGTAATTTATAAATGTTCAAATGAAAAATTAAAAAATTGATGTCAAATGAAAAAAAAAATTGAAAAAAAAACAGAAACTACATGATGAATTGCTTAAAATTGTATTTGTAGTAGGGTTAACATTTCCCATAGCTCCCTAAACAGTTGTATGTTATTCAGGGCCCTTTTCAGGTACTCCAACACTTTGGTCCTGTCATTGACCCCCACAATCCCATCGTGAAGAACAGGGTTCAGAGAAGTCTATGTCCTTGTGCATTTCAGCAGCAAGTGCTGGAGATCCTGCACCATATGTCGGTCGCAAAGATCGCAGTCGGGGTCGTTCCTCTTCTTCATTAGGAATTTGAAAGAATGAGGAATTTCACCATGTCGGAATTTCCTATTTTTGACACCAAAATCGGATTCAGCACCTCGAAAAACCCCTAATGGCAAACTTTCAGCCCGTACTTCCTCATTTACGAATAAACCAAACAGTGTAGAAAATATGAACGATTAAAAAAACTGGGAGGATGACGTCGTCCTGGAATAGTTCATTTACCGCCACTTGAAGCTCTGAGATCGTGAAATCCATAGTCCCCAGATGCAACATTTCTCAAAACCAGTAAAGTTCGAAATCGAAAAACTGAAGAAAAAAATAATAAAAAGCAAGGTAGGCAAAATTAGGTTTCCCCTGTTTTTGTTTGATAACTTTCCTCTTAGACAACACGATTTTGTCATACCATTGGGCAACACTGGGAGGAGATGGCGATCCGAACAGCCAATCAGCAAGCGTTCCCGCAAGAGGTCCTTTTTTTCCCGGTTATTTTTTAAAATCATACATTTTGATTGTCTCCCAAAAATAACAGGAGACTTATTTTCCGAAATCAACCCGATTTTCATCTATCCCACACCATTAACTATTCAGGAAAAATGCAAACAGAATTCGGTGAAATTCCTCATTATTGAAATAATAATAATAAAGTTAAGCAATAATTCATTTAAATAAAACGAAAAGAAAACGCCAATCTAATATTCTTATAATTAATTTCTTAAACAAATCATCTCGTACCTACCTGTCTTTGTTTATGAGATACGTTTTTTCATATTGTTTCTCCATCTCTTACCGGGTGCCACAGTACTTGTGTAGTGCTTGAGCTGGTTGAAGTCACGACGAAAACCAGTGAACTACATATAGTCTCCCTCCCTCGATTATCCACTACGTGGATGAGAGAAAAGTGGCAGTTGCAGGGCCACATTCCCTTTAACGGGCCTGCGACCGATCTGGCTTCTGGCGCCCGAGATATCCAGTGCACTGGCGAATCGAAGGCGCAAAATCGGTACCACGGGCGGGGGGAGCCCTAGGCTACCGACACATAGACTTTGTCACAGTGTCACCTGCCTACCCCCCGAGAGCGGTTGGCTTCGTGGTGGTCGTGGTTGTAGACCCAGACTGGATGGCTAAGCCTGAATGTTGAGGGGAGGTGCTCCCATGGTAGACTAGTCTCCCAAGGTAGTGCCGGCATGTGAGTTATGTGGTAGGTACGCCAATAACTCGGGTACCAACCCGCTTAGTTGGAAGGGTGAGCTAGAACACCCAGCTCGACCTGTAGTGCATTGCAAACAGGTACTCACACCTATGCGTGTGAGGCCCCTGACTGTGGGTGTAACAGTCTCCCGCGGTATTTAACCAGGGATTTTCCTTTCTGCTTGCAGAATGGGAGGGAGGACGTAAGCACTGTGTGCTGGGACACTCCCTTATAAATCAACCTTGAGATAAATTTATCCCAAGGGGGGGAACAAGATTCGTTGTTTCTCCGTCTCCTGTGCCTTCTCTTCAGATATTACCTAGGTCCACGATGCTATCGGAGTGCCATCTAGTCAGGTTTGTCTCCGGTACTCTGTGGTATAACTTAACTGAGTGGAAGTTACCACTTTTCGTACTGCGATCACAATGGTTGTTATTCTTTGTTGTCGACCTAGTACAAACGGTAGTTATACCTATAGGTAGAACGGTATTCAAAATTTAAATTGCACTCCGATCTCCAGCCTTCAGTCGGATAATCTGATAGTAATTTCCTTCTGTTTAATTTTGCTTTTGTTGTTAAACATTATGATTTTAGGTAGGTACCACATTGAAGGTGTTAAAGTTCAAATATCATATAATTGAGTCATTCTTACGAAAACGTGAAATTATGGTAATTGCAAAATGTAACGAGTTTGGTTGTGAAAGCTACCTCCACATGGCAGAAGCACCAAAATGAAGAAAATTCCGTTCACTCTTCATTTGAGAACAGATCGAGATATTTTAATCGCGCATAGTGGGTAATTGTTTCTAAAAGTGTGCACATTTTTTTTCACACTGCTCCAACAAAAATTTGTTCAAATTTTGAACATTTTCAAAATGTGGCCTTATGGCCACTAGCAGAACCTATTTAAGAATACGAAACCGTTTTCAGATTTCTTTCAACTTGATCATAGCCATCAGATTCTCCATTCTTCGATGTGGTGTGGTGGCAAGGGGGGCGATTGCTGTGGGGGGAGGACGGTGTTCTAATACCCAGCCACCACCGACCTTCAACTTCTCACCTACATCAGAGTTGTTAAAATAGGAATTCCAATTCCCGTTACTTTTAACATGGAACATGTTTCTGCCCTTGGGTAACTACACAAAAAATGTTAGGCTGGAGGGGGACGCAAGAGTATTACGTGGAAGAAAGATGCGGGACAGTCATGCGCCTTTTTGACACTCCAGTTTTCGAGGCACGAAGCGCCAAGCTTTTCAATGCATTTCAGATAAGTTACTAGGGATAATATAACTTTTGTGTTATACCTACCTACGACTAAAGGTTCTGCACTAAATTTGACTAAAACATCTTCCATGATTTGATAGCAGATAGCATAGATTGATAGAGATATAGATATTAAAATACTGAATAGAGCACTTTTCAGGGTGGTTGAATAGGAAAAATACAATTACTGAAACACAAAATTTTTCATAAAAATATTATTTATAACATCATATATATATATAAATTTTTTTACAAAACTATTACATAGATAGGTATTTAACTACTAATAACGTCATACCAACAAATAAAAATAAATAAATTATAGTAATCAAACTCCATATTACCGATGAAAGTTACCAATAAACGATAAAATAAACCGGTCCTTGACAATCAGCAACAAAGGCATTTATCAAATACACCAGTGTGATCACATGAACCACAGAGAATGATGAAAAACATGAATCACGGAAAGATTTCCAGCTATGAAATTAAAATCATATATCATAAGAGTACAGTGCAAAACGTACGTATTTTACAATAATCTAACCAATACTTACAATGATTATAATCACAAAAATATACAATGTACAGAAGCATAATTGTGTTGCCTGGGAGGTGAAAGTGTTCGAGTTCATTTTAAAATCAAAATGAAGGTGGACACATACATTAGGATGGCCACAGAATATTTTCATCATCAAAGAATTCGAAATCATAAGTACCCATCAAATTTTAGACGTATCTTAGTTCTTCAAACTTCACAAATGACATGAATGATTCGCCTTCCATTAGTAAATATTCCAAAATATTTTAGACGTTCAGATGACGCCTATTGAATAATATAAAACCACAAAGCATTGAAAATACGAACAAAAGTAAAATTGTAAACAAACGAAATCATTAAAAAAAACCCCATTCAAACACAAACGTGGAGGATGATGTGGGTGATAGCTATTATGAATAGATCCTGAACGAATTAGCAAGGTCGCTGTAAGTGTATTGATTCATAATTGATTTTTTTTCATTTGCTCAAATATCAGAAATGTGATTATAATCAGAATAATTCGAACATTAGGATGGTACAGCTTGTTCGGTAGCTTGAAATTATTTCCTACCTAACAATCAGTATATATTAGGCAATGACGTTTTTTCAGCCAAAATGTGAGCATCACCCAGTTATTTATGAAGCTGGGCAACAAGACAAAAGAGAACGTTCAAAAACGGATCCATAGCTCTAATCTCTAGCTCAAACATAGTTTCTTAAAAAATATTCAAGGTTAGAGATGATTTCTACAAATAATGTCAAGAAGTGATCTAAGTATACATTGAAAGTTTATATACACCTCACGATATTAGAAGAAGTATTTCACTAAGACAATCAGGTCATCAACTGTACCAAAATACGACTAGGAAGAACAAACGACAATCTCGAAACTATGAACGAGGAATAAGAGAACAAATAAAACCAAACCAAGTTTCTAGGATGAATTTATTGGGTGGGTTACTAAATCAGCAGATAGAACACCAACCTGCGATAACAGAATCATAACTGGGAGTAAACTGAAATACCATACTACCATGTTTTACGAAAAGGAACTCAATATTTTATAGGTACAGCGAAAGGACTCACAATGTCAGTGTGAGGAACGGATAAATGACACAAGTGGAATAATTAAATTTTCAACGGACTTGGGGTTTTATCATAAAGTTCTTACCTAATTTATGTTAACGGAGGTGTTCTTTGAACCCGGAAATGATCTCGAGGCGCCACAACCATCGGTTCCGGGAGTAGGCTTACAGAAGAATTAGACACAACACACGAGCCATTCAGTTGCCTAAAGGGATTTGTCTATTTTTCCCAATTAGTGGTTTATCGCGACAAACGAAACAAAGTCACATTCTTTCAATTGACAAACGAGTTAAGTCCAAGTTGGCTTGAATTTCGGTAGGTCGCATAGTTTGTATTGGCAACTCCCATAATCCGTAAAGTTTCCAGTTAGAAGTCTCCGTGTTGGCAACCTCTAACAATTTTATCCCGGATGTTTGCTGGTATATTGTAGATATTTGTTATCAAACACCCTAGAATATTCATTTAGTTTTAAGACTTATTGGGCCATGGTGTCACTAGTGTCACCGAAAACATCTTGGGAATTCCACAGCTGCCCCAAGGTGTCACCAGATTAACTAGGTTAAAATTGCAATTTAAAATTAATGGCCAGAGCTGAATTTTTAGAACAATTTTTTTTTGTAAGTTATTAGAAATCAAAAATTGATGTTATGACAAAAATTTCGAACATGTTTTCATCGATTTCCTTGGATATATTTTGATAGGTATTTCCAATAGCACACAGAAAATCTTGAATTGCAATTTACGTTTGGTTACTCAGGTGACACTTTGGGACATCTGTGAAGTTCATGACATGTTTTCAGTGACACTAGTGATACCATCGTCCAGTTAGTGTTAACGTTGGTGACCCATTAAAGCGACGATGTAGGTGAATGCTCCTACTACTGTGAAAGGCGTTTTTTTTAGGCGTTTCACCCCACTTTTCACCATCGAATTAATTTGAATCTCGTGGACCGAAGAAGTCGAATTTTCACGAGGGGATTATTTAAGACTGCTGGATCTGAATAACAAACGGAGCTTCTCCCTGATCAGCCGGGTGAGCTGAATTTGCATCTTGTTTGAACCTCATTAACCCCCTTTAAAATTTGTCCATGTTCGAAATAAGTTTCTAGGTAACTAATTTTCAAGTTTCGAGACATGTTCCAGACTTTAGAGAAAAAATATGGAATTTTTTTCACTTTACAAACGAGTCATGTCCACCAAAAAATAGATTTTTGAATGAGTTTTTGATTTTTAAATTCACCAATTGCCGTTTCAAGTAAAGTTACTAGTAGAATTATAATGGGGTATTTCAGTCGATTAAACAATTTTTTTTTTCAAAAGACCATGGGTCATGAATAACGGTAATCGGGTCTGTTAGTCGAGAAAATGTTTAGAAGAAATTAGGGAAGCTAATGAAAGTTGAAGATTTGAATGATGTGACGTATTAAGTTGCTGGCCTTGGAACGAGACGTTCCACCATAGATCCTGTGTGGTCTTGAACGCCTCATGGCCTTGGATACTACAAAATACTACACACACACACACAGCGTAGTGTGTGTGCGTTCAAGGAGGCCCACCTTTTTTTCAAACGTGTGATCTCTTTACTTAATTTTTCTACCACATGTTTATCAATGGGCAAAAAGTTGGAGTAAAGAGGTTTTCAAGGGTGCTGAATCCAAATTTGAGGTCAAAAACCTGAATTTCTGACCCACCGAAATACCCAATTGAGTGAGTAATTGATCTAAGTGCAATGATAGATTTTATCTAGTTTTAATTTTTTACAAAACTACAGCAAAAATTCAAATAATCCGTTCCTTTAAAATTTGAAAAATGGGCATGTCTCATTTGGCAAATGAACATCCAAGACAAAATTTAATGAGTTGTTACACGTTATATTTTACCACACAATTTGTTCTATGAAGATCATTCAAACGTAGTACTAGTAAATTAGGTAGCTACTCTCGTAGTAAGCCGTCATTCAATGGAAGTATATAAACTGAGATGCACATGATTCCCACCTTAATGACACACGAAACTGAAAAACTTCTCTCTTCTCGTTTTTGGTCATTTGAAGTCCGTCAAAAAATGTTTGGCTTGAAGATGGGTAAATCGGGTTGCATTATGTGCTCGTATCCACCGTATTATAGTGATGTAGCGCCGAAGTGCTTCCAGTTCGGGTTCATATACTCACACATCTCAGAGAGAAAACAACAAATAACTACCAAACAAAAACTTTTAATAAAGGGAAATTTGGCCAAAATAACGTTTTGTCTAACTACCTACTACCACTATCCCACTTGTGTCTTCAATTACGAATTAGTTAATTGGGAATTTCAAGTTGGATCATCACCATCCATTGGTGGGAATCTCATATTAGTCCGTTCATCATAGATAGAGCATCAATTCCTAGGAGGGTACATTTCAATTAGAATCTGATTTGAGTAAACGTATCATTCCATAGATAATATTTCACGCAAGAAGGTTAATAGATGTTGCATGCACCATTTGTAGAATCGAATTGACATTTCCAATAGAGCACATTCTCCTCCAGTCTCACAAATATTGTTTTCCATTGTTTGCCACAGAAAACAGAACTTAATTATTGTTGAGAGTGATTTTCAATCATTCGAACATTCATTAAAATGTCTAGTTTAATTATTAATGTTGGTGTTTCAATGTAAAAGAAGTGGATCTGAGATATGGTATGAAGTGCGTTCATGGCAAACTTATCAGAAGTTAACAACGATACAATCGCGATTGGTTTCTTATCGTCTCGCATGGTGCACAGTTTGTTCTTTCTAATCACTTTGAAAATAAATTGTTGATCTCATTAACACCATTTAATACTTACAATGGGGCACAATAGTACATGCCCGTTTCAATAAATTAATTATTAAAAAACCTGGTGAAGGAGACAATAGCCTCTGGCTTCAATCAACAAAAATCGTTAAACTATGAAGGGTTCTTCCCTCTGAATTTCTTGACGAAATTCATTATTACAGATTTTCTAAACACTCGACAAAATATTGTGAAAATCCATGAAAGGAGGGTTGTAATCAATAAAGAATTACTGGCACATTGGACAATTATTGACGAGATGGATCAAGGAACTAAATAATGTAGAAAAAAATATTACAAAATTCTGGAATGGATAATTTGGACCAGCCAAAGAGTGGCGTGAGGAAGGCCTGTTCCAATTGAGAACATACTTGTTTCACTAGTTCTGTGATTCCAAACATAGAAGGAAGTCAACACACTTAGATCTACCAGAGCCTTTTCTCTCTGGATGATTCTTCTCAAAAACCGCGTGGAACGAAAACAGCCCAGGAAAGAGTGAACCTTGTTTCATAACCAAAGAACCATAGGCCGAAAGGTACATGATTCCACACATAATGGAGTATCCCCATAACCTCACATATTTTCGCATGTTGGACATAAATAGCCTAATTTTCTCCAGAAATTAGCTATTGACAGGTAAGGAGTGGAGGATCTAGTCATACAACCACTATGTACTGGGTAGATACATTCAGTACTTTATCAGCAAGAACAATGTTTTTCAACTCTGTTTGAATCAACCACAACTTCAGCACAGAGTTGAATTGAAAATCAGTTCTTTAATTTTTCATTTTGTTAAATTATAAATGTTAAATATTCAAACTGTTTTTCCGTTGAACAACAGCACTCACTTCAAGAGTCAGGGTCACTTAAAGAATCATTTTTATCTGAAACAATCGAGATTAAAATTTTAAAAAACAGTTGGGATGATGTTGCCATCTACAAGTCGTACAGTCGTAGTTGTCAGATATAGCTTGACATTAGGTCAATAGATTTGCGATCAGTAATGGGAAATTTGCCTCACATTTTTTTTTTTCGAATGAGGGTTTATTTTTATGGAATAAAACCATAGTGAGCTGCTCGAAAACGCACCCAAAAAATTTAGAGAATTTAAGGAAGATGGAAATTTTAAATGTGGTGGCAATTTGTAAGAGGCAGCCATGTTTGAAACGTAACGGATATTCTACCAATCTGACTTCAAAGGAGGTTCTGTGGCGCTTACCACAGAAGCGGAACATACACGAACTTTTAGGTTACAAGGAGTGCGCACAAGAGTGCGCCGCAAACTGGCAGGAAGAACCCAGACACAAAAGTGACCAAGAGAAACAATATTACTCACTTTTTTACGATACGATTCTACCTACTAGTTTGTCAAGCAGTTTAGTCTTCATCTTCTCTTATTTAGTTTCAAGATTTGAATCACATTATTCGAGTAGCCATTTCACTGGATCGTTTCGTGTGGCAGTGCTAGAACTCTGTCTGTTGTCGGAGTTGTTTTCACGTCGTTTTTTTTTCGTATGACGTCAACAATATTCCTTGATTTTCGCGGTGTTTTGTAACAGAGGCTTCACTTGATAAGGCATTTTCTCCTACGGTAATTTTTTCCCCTTGGTTATTCCTAGTGTTGAACGTTATTCTAGGGCCCTATTATAGGATTTGACTTGAAATTCCAGAATCTAAAATTGAGGCAAATTCCCCATTACGGATGTTTGACGTGATAAAAAAGGCAAAGATTGATTAGGTAAGAGAATGTCACCATACAAATTTTACTTTTTATAGTACTCGACTAGCTGGTTATGACGGATTCTCCAATACGGTACGTAGATAATAATTGTATACAAATTTTAGTTCATAAAGCTGAGAACGATTCAAAATGTAAGGAAAAATGAGCGTTACCCATTGATTTTCGAGATTTTTTTCAACTTGAAAGTAGCAAATTATCTGAGAAGTCTCCCATATTGCTCAAGCAGGTAGCTTGCGTGGTTAGTTTTGAATTAACCTTGGAAATGTGATGATGCCAGCATCGCCAAAGAAGAAGAATCTTGCAATCAGGTTCAAGTTACTTCCATTAGTAGCTATTCAGCTGGGCTTTTGGAAAGCTTAACTGCATGGCACACCAGTGTCAACATAGTCTGTATACTAAGGACGAATAATATGCATTATCATTACCACTAGCAAAGTTTGGATGCCTACCAAAAAACACTAGGTTGACAAGGTTTGCCGCTAGCAGCAGCTATTCGCATTTCCATCAGAAAAAAAAACCAGTTATTTTCCAATGAGAGGAACTGTTCGCCGAATGACGCCACAAGTACAACTAAAAAAAAACTCCTCTCTATTAACTACTAAAAGCAAAGGGGGCTCGCCAAAAACAAAACTAAATAAGTTGAAAGAGTAAATAGCGAGGAGGTCGCTCCTGCTACCCAACTCGGTCCTAGGGTTGGAGGATGTACTGCTTGCAGATAGAAAGAATGCGGACAGCCAATTTCCCGAAGGGTATACCTGCTAACATAGACGACTACCTATTCCAAAATCTTAGGTAGCCTGGTGAGTCAGGCTGGGGAATAGGTTGAGCCTCCATAACTCAGACCTTTGTTATCCGGGCATTGGGTAACTCGAGTCATGATGAGGTAGAGAGACTTTGCCAACTCTGACTCTGTCTTGTTAGGAAGGGTTTTTATCTCTGTGAGTTCACTTCCCCTTCTCATTTACCCTTCATTTGCCATTAAAATTTGAAAAAAAACATCAACCTTTACTGGAAGCGTGATTTTTTTAAAATTCTCTTCATTGATAAGAAGTCTCATTTTTCCTGGCTTGAGTGGCACGTAGCAGAAGAACGATGTTTTTGGGACTGTAATACACATGGACACCTCACCAAGCCTTCCGCATTCTTTCTATCTGAATACAGTACAGGGATGGAGGGAGGTGTCTCGTTGAGAAGTGCATCAGTTCAGGTCGGTGCCAACCAAGGGGCAGGTGGTGGTGCCACAGGGTACTCTGTCAGGAATTCCTTAAGGGGGTCACCCTCAGTCGGTCGCCTTTCGTTTTTTAGTGTTTAGCGAAATTGAAGGCGCAAAAACGTAAAAAGTTGTACCTAAATTTGAAATGTTAAAGGATTTTAGAAATTCATTAGTGCACGGCTCTAGGGAATTGAAGAATTAAAATATTACCGCTGGAATCATCAAAATCGAACAAAAATGGCCGAAGAAAAATGGGAAAAACGACTGAATGAACGGGGTTTTCCATGTTTTTCCCACATTTCTCTGGCAATTATTGTTCAATCTTGATGATTCCAGCGGCAATCTTTCAGTTTTTCAATTCCCTAGGGCCCACTAATAAATTTCTAAAATCCTTTAAAATTTCAAATTTAGGTACAACTTTCTAAGTTTTTGCGCCTTTGATTTGGCGAAATACTGACCCGCAACGAGGACCAAACGTCAACCGACTGAGACCCCCTTAATCATGGGTACACCCGCCACGCCAGGACAAGGATAAAGCAGCAAACCGAATGTTATTGGCTACCACTCGTGAATGTTCACATATCACCTACTGGAGATCATGTCTATCATATTTTTGCTTTTTCTACCTCCAGGTCTGCTCAAGATTCGTTGCTTACTGCTGTCTGACAAAATCAAGATCAGCAGCAACACGAGATACTTCACAGCTCTAGCTCCAGATGGTTAGCAGGTGGCAGTGGCAAGGGAATGCCAATCCCTCCTGTCTTAACAGAAGCGAGGAATTTCTTATTTCAATGTCTAAGCTTTTCAGACACCCCGCTAACCTTATTTCCTTCTAAGCCCGCCCAAGACTAATCCATATTTCAGTTTTGGCAGTAAGTACAAGCGGAGGTGGCACTGTATTTGCATTGGCTTCAGCGGAGCTTTGGTAATCCCTACCAAGATACACCGGCTTGCAGCTACGGTGGCCACCTCCAACTTCAAGGAACCGCCAAACCTCCAACATGGATTGAGAAGGGATGGGGAACTGTCCAATGACAAAACCGCCATTCAGAACCCTTACTGTATGCTCACGGGCCAACGGGACCAAGAAGAAAGATCCACAATTATCAGGGTTGACCACACCTGGGAAGCTGCTCAGAAAATGCTTTCAGGGCAATTCACAAGCCCTCGCGGGTTTCTGCGAGTGGGATGATATCATTGGCAAATCCCAATAACCCTACTCGCACTCCAGGGCCTCAAACCCAACTTCA
The DNA here is from genome assembly GCA_009739505.2 of Apolygus lucorum. Taxonomy (NCBI): domain Eukaryota; kingdom Metazoa; phylum Arthropoda; class Insecta; order Hemiptera; family Miridae; genus Apolygus; species Apolygus lucorum. The sequence goes on from CM019167.2 coordinate 28,757,442, forward strand.
GATGGCAGCTTTCCCACTGCTGTGTCCAGACTAGATTAAGCAGGGGTGGCAACAATGGGTCCTCCTGACAAACCCCAAGCCTAATAACTATATCCACACCATCATGGAAGAGGGAACACCATACTCGACAAACGAAAAGATGCCCCAATACCACTAAGGCTGATAGTGCCAAAAGCTTTTGCAACGTCCATAGCTGCGAGAGGTTTTAATATGTTTGTGGGTCATTCATGTCCAAAAAGGTGCTCTCTATGGAGAAAAAACCACCGGTAACTATAGGCAGTAAAAAGTCAGCCTATTGATAGTTCTCTGTCCCAACCATCCAGTGGCATCCAGCTGATCGAATAACCTCTCGTTCAACTCATTCAACTCTTGGTGTTAACCAGATTTTGGATACGCATTGGGTTCTCATCACTCTTCAGAGTATTTATTACAATTTTGAAGGTTGAATAGTGGGGTCTGTTCATATTAGATGTGGTTAAATGTGTTAGATTAATTCCACATCGATGTGTCAGGAACGTGGATCTTGTGTTCATCATTCCGTCCTACACATGCCGTAACATCAAAACAACTTCGATTTTTAGCCCTGTATATTCATTGAAAAGAACAAAAACCCCACATTAGAGTCGATTCCCACGAAAAATATTCAAGGCGGCATTCATGTTGAAAATTAATTTTTCTGACGGACTAAAAATCTGCCTCGACTAACCATTAGGCCAGCATCATCAATGCGGCTATGGGATTTACTTGGTCTAACAAAGAATATGACGTTGTACGAATATTGAGCCAATAGATGCGGTCTTCCCAACCATTAAGGGGCATGTTTCCGCCCCTCTCCAGCCACAATTAGGTTGTGCTGTGTACTGCATCTAAGTAAAAGTTAGGAAATGGTTACCAGGGATGTCAGAAAATTTCAAACCATTTGTTTTTAAATACTAACAACAAACACGCAAATGGTCGAGGCCAAACCACAATTCTAACAATGCAATAATATAATTTATATTTTCAGCAAACCAAGTTTCCCGTTCTTAATACATAAGCAACCTCATTGCTTATTGTAAAATAGCTCAACAAAAGCTATTAAGCTTCGATCACGATGAAACTGTTTTTATATACTTATTCAACATTTTACTTACTCAATCGCCAAAAACGTTGGGCAACAAATTCAATCAACGAAGGCAAAACTTTATTGAATCAGTTACTTGGTGAAGGAAGCAAAAACAGCCCAATGAATGTCAGTGAAACATCCTTTGGCGCTTTCCGCTTCAAGATCAAGGTCAACCAGCTCTCTGACCCTTTTCATGGCCAACTCGTAATCATCGTCATTAAGCGGAGCAAAAGCATTTTCCAATACGTCTGATGCATGAGCTAGGAGAAGTAGAGACAACAGACGTTTATCCATTCTTTGAGGATCATTCACCCACTTGGATAGGACCGCCTCCTGAACCTGAAAATATGAATAGTGGAACTTTAATAGAAGTTACAGTTTATCTCGTCATTAAACAGCTGATGCAATGAGAGGGCAGGGAAGGGGGGGTGGGATGGTTGAGCCGACCATGGGTGCTCTATACTTGTCCTAAACTACAGATGCTGACACCTGGGGCTTTGGGTGCATCAGTACTTTGGTTGCCTCAAGTGCCAACTCAACCACATCAAAAGTCTGCATCAGGAGCGTAGCGTGGCACTGGAATGAAGGGTACTGCACTCAATTCCCCCCCCCCTCTATCAAATCCCCTGCCTCCTGCTTACTTCACCTGAACACATTATTTACTTCAACAAAGATAGAAATGTAAAGAAATTCTTAGCAAGCTGTTTGCTCAAGAGAATAGAATAGTTGAAGACCACACGGAAAAAAGGGGGAATGCCACTTTTTTTTCGAAATTGAGTTAAGGTTGGTAACAATTTCTCCAGGGGTTGTAGTTTAATCTTAAAAGACCAAACATGTGAAAAACGAGGAGGAAGTGGGTTATACTGGTAAATGCCATTTGAAAATTACACGGAAAAAACGGGGAAGGTCGGTTTGTCCAAGGAATGAACGAGGAGGGTCTGTAAAACACGGTAAGAGGGGGGAACGTGTCACAGGTTGTTTGTTTGTTTACTTGAGCAATGAGTGCATCAGGTTTCTTATAATGGTCTATGGGTGTCCTCAATTATCGCTCCTCGCCTTCGAGGAGTGAGGAGACCGATTTTGATGGAAGACAATAATGCCTTCATCTTACCTCCTCGCCTGTACACAGGTAATCATGTATTTTACTTATTGATTTTTATTATAGTTTTTTATATTTTAATTCGACGGCTTATTTAAGAAGCTAGTAAGTTTCGAGGACAGCAGCTTCTGTAGGTTTGTCTTATTAGATTATTAGATAAACGAAAAATGCTTCTCCTAGTCTTGTGATGACGTCGATCACCATGGGATCCGTACCTAACCATTAACAAAATATTCAGCTAAACGAATGCTTTCATGTGTTTTGCATACTTCACGTTACTACCACGAAATGAAAATAAAGATTTTTAAAATTTGCTAATTTTATCTTTTACACTGTTTGTTGCAGCTAGTCGCGCAATGGGGAATTTGCCTCACATTTTTTTATTTATTTTTTCGAATGAGGGTTTATTTTTATGGAATAAAACCATAGTGAGCTGCTCGAAAACGCATCCAAAAAATTTAGAGAATTTAAGGAAGATGGAAATTTTAAATGTGGTGGCAATGTGTAAGAGGCAGCCATGTTTGAAACGTGACGGATATTCTACCAATCTGACTTCAAAGGAGGTTCTGTGGCGCTTACCACAGAAGCGGCACATACACGAACTTTTACGTTCCGAGTAGTGCGCACAAGAGTGCGCCGCGATCTGGCAGGAAGAACCCTGACACAAAATTGACCAAAAGAAACAGTATTACTCACTTTTTTACAATACGAATCTATCTACTAGTTTATCAAGCATTATTATTCTTCATCTTCTCTTATTTAGTTTCAAGATTTGAATCACATTATTCGAGTAGCCATTTCACTGGATCGTTCTGTGTGGCGTGCTAGAACTCTGTCTGTTGTCATTGCTTTCGCGTCGTTTTTTTTCTTTTTTTTCGTATGACGTCAACAATACTCCTCGATTTTCGCGGTGTTTTGTAACAGAGGTTCACTTGTTTAGTCATTTTCTCCTACGGTAATTTTTTTCCGTTGGTTATTCCTAGTGTTAAACGTTATTCTAGGGCCCTATAATAGGATTTGCCTTGAAATTCCAGAATCTAAAATTGAGGCAAATTCCCCATTTCGAATGAAAAATACAACGACCTCCTCCACCTTCGTCAGTTTGTCCATTCTATGATGGCTAGGAGGTATTATACCAGGCTCAGACACGGCAAAACCAAGAAGAACCATAAACAAAAAAAAAAAAAAAGCATTCTAGAATGTCAAGGCATTAATAATGGGGACATTCCCCCTTTTTTTCATTTTTTTCGCCAATTTAATACTACTTTTTGTGAATAAAACTTCATTAAATGAAAATTTTTCAAATTACATTGTATTCATAACCGGTAGAATTGTTAATGGATCGTTATTACATTATTATAGTAAACAATAAAAATATCATTTAGTCGTATTCATGGGTCCTCATGAAGCACCATTCAGTCCCAAACTTGAAATCGAGATTATTTCGAAAAGAGGAAAAATTGACAATCCCCTTTTTTACATGTGGACTTCAGTTATTATATTAGCATTCTAACATTAATTAGAAACTAAAAATTCCCTAGCAAATAACAATTATCCAGGATTTCCAATAGGGACTACTTTGAAGCCCCCCCCCCCCCAGTCACCCCTTTCATTGCATGGGAAGCACTGCAAATAATTATTAGAACTCCAGCCAGATAATCATTGATGCCAATAATGAGGAATTTCACCATGTCGGAATTTCCTATTTTTGACCCCAAAATCGGATTCAGCATTTCTAAAAACCCCCTAAGGCAAACTTCCAGCCCGAACTTCCTAATTTACGAATAAACAAAACAGTGTAGAAAATACGAATGTTTAAAAAAACCGGGAAAATGACGTCATGCTGGAATAGTTCATTTATGGCCGCTTGAAGCGCTGAGATCGAGAAATCCATAGTCCCCAGATGCAAAATTTCATGAAACAGTAAAGTTCGAAATCGAAAAACTGAAGAAAAAAATAGAAAAAGCGAGATGGGGAAAATTAGGTTTCCTCTGTTTTTGTTTGATAATTTTTCTCTTGGAAAACACGATTTCGTCGTCCCAATGGGCAACACTGGGAGGAGACGGCGATCTGAACAGCCCAATCAGCAAGCGTTCCCGCTGCACGTCTGTTTTCCTGGTTAGTTTTGAAATTAAAAATTTTGACTGTCTCCCAAAAATAACAGGAGACTTATTTTCCGAAATCAGCCCGATTTTCATCTATCCCACACCATTAACTATTCAGGAAAAATGCAAACAGAAATCGGTTAAATTCCTCATTGTTATCGCATCCGCTCAAGGCCGTCCATATTGAGCTCTCACGAAGTGTACTGCGTGAAACGACAGGTCCGCGTTAGTTCATCACCTCTATCCTTCCCTAAGAGCTCCAGTCGCTGTAACGCTCCTCAACGAGAACAAACCATTCGACACCTCCGCGAATTGCACATCTAAAGAGACTCGCCTCAAGCATCTCGAGTGCAAATTCGGATTTCTACCGGACGGATTCAACATCCTGTTCGGATCGACATCTACTCTACTCATTTGCTTCATAATTGTAAGTTTCCTGCAGTACCTACTTATAACTCAACCTTGTTGGTGAACCTACTTCACATAGAAGAACATCTCAGTACATTCTTTTCATTATTTCCGTAGCAATCGAAGTTGAAGAATCCCCTCTTGGATTGGTTCTGGACTCCCATCTACCACCGCCAGGAATCGCATCAAGAATATCGCCGCTCTTCGCCAACTACCTATCTCTCTTCGCCACAATCGGGTCAGATTGTCCAATTTCATTTCTACAGTAATTCATTAAATTTTCTTTGGCAGAACAATTTTGATCAAATTCCTATCCAACATTTCCTTAGGTACTTACAAATTGTAAGGAGCTCCATAGGTTTTCTGTTTGTTCGTTTAAATAAATTCAACCAATGCCAATCGTAATTCTATCCATAACTTTTCATTACAGCCCACTTATATCTACCATTATTTTTCCATTGTATTTTCCGAAAATAAAACTTTCTATTGTCTTTTCCAAGTTGAGGAATATTTGGTTATTTATGGCTAATGCCATTTTCCTCAATATATAACAATAATAGTTTTCAATCAAAAATGTCGTATGTACTCACGATTACGTTGATGGTATCACACTTCCGATCAAAATTGCGCGAACTGAACGAGGATGAGCTAAAGAAATATTCACACAACTATCCATTTCTGTGCCAAAACAGCAAAAAATCCACGACGAGATCAAGAACGCAAGTAAAGAAGGACTAAACAAAAACGTAGAACACAGAATCATAAATTATAATCTTCCAATTTTAAAAAATCTATATACCAGCGTCGAGAGCATTGACCAACTCCAGCGCGATTATGGAGTAGCAGGTACTGATTAACGATCACGGGTAGCCTACTGAACGAATTCTGCAGTTACTGACTTCGGACTATCTATACGCACATGACACCAAACTATCTCGTGAAGTACTGACACAAGAGCCAAAGACCCTTCATCAATCAAGGCGCGGTACGTCAAATGATAATCGGTGCTGCTTCATCACCTCTATCGATCAGTTCATGGTATTGATCTCCGATTTCGATCTAGTACGAAGAATCGATAAAACCAACAGTTGAATCCATCAGACTCCACCCAAATTCAAGTTTTCGGATTCTTTGTTTACGTTATTTACCTACCTATCCTTTCTTCTCCTTTTCGTCAGGTGTACCTCTGCTACCCGTGCTACCTCTGAATCTACATCTACACTGTGATTTTCGTAAACTTTTTGAAAAATAATAATAAGTTAGTACCTACCTTTTTTACAAGTCGGGTTTTAGCAGTATTATCAGTTAATGGGTGAGTTGTCATATCAAATAGGAGAAAATTCTGCTTTTCAGTAGTGAGCACTCCTTTTTCCACAAGATTTTTGGCAAGACGTTCTCTCACATTCTTCAACTGATATCTCAATTTAAGAGGATTCCAGGTTTCTCCTGAAAATTGAAAGGAAACAGTCAATTCAACGGAAGAATCAAAAACCAAGTTCAAAACATTTCAATTCAGCATTTTCGATATTTAAAACTTTTTCAACTCTTAAAAGACTGCAACACATCTGAGCCATAAAATTTTATGTTTTAGTAGGTTAAAAACAAATACATGTCAAGTAAAATCAATTTGTTGGGTAAATACGTAGTGGGCAACATATTGTCTAGTAATGCATGCATTCCATGGGACGTCCCACAGGATAAGGATTAGTTCTATGAGGAATTTCACCATGTCGAAATTCCCTATTTTTTACCCCAAAATCGGATTTAGCACTCCTTCGAAGAACCCCCTACGGCAAACTTCCTAATTTACGAATAAACAAAACAGTGTCGAAAATATGAACCAGCAGGATGATGTCAACCAGCATTAGGTCATGTACGGCCGCTTGAAGCGCTGAGATCGTGAAGTATAGACCTCGGAGGCAACATTTTACAAAACCAGTAAAGATCGAAATTGAAGAACTGAAGAGAAAAAAATAGAAAAAGCAAGATGGAGAAAATGAGGTTTCCCCTGTTTTTGTTTGATCAATTTTCTCTTAGACGACAAGATTTCGTCATTTCATCGGGCAACAATGGGAGGGGATGGCGATCCGAACAGCCAATCAGCAAGCGTTCCTGCTTCACGTTGAAGAGGTCCGTTTTCCCGGTTATTTTTTGAAATCATAAATTTTGAATGTCTCCCAAAAATAACAGGGGACTTACTTTCCAAAATCAACCCGATTTTCATCTATCCCACACCATTACTATTCAGGAAAAATGCAAACAGAATTCGGTGAAATTCCTCATTTCAACCAGTCAGCGATGATACATACATTTTTATACACCTTTTGTGGGAACTTTATCCAAGAACTATCGCTGGGCCCTATTTCGATTTTATTTTCTCTCTATCTATATTTTCTAACTTTTAGAAAATATTTCAACGCACTTTTCAGTTTTTAGCAAGAAGAATGAATTTTATTTAAGTTCACAACTGGTCTTGAAATGATCAACTGTTGCCAAATGTTGTTTTGTAGTAAGCAACTAATTCAACTAGAAAAATGAAATGGAAACGCGATTCCGCGAGAGCCTCAAGCTGATGAATCATCAGGGTTCTTCTTGGACTTCTAGTGGATACAAATGTGCCTAAATATTCTTCCTCTCCGTACCTCTTTCTCTGCTCTTCGTTCCCGTTGTGCTCTTCTCTCAGGACGCTCGCCAAGTTCCTCATCTTTCAAAGCTCATGTAAATAATTTTGTCCATTTCTCCAAATCTCAATCAGTTGCCATTTTGTTAATAATTTAATTGGTTTCTCACTTTGTTTTAAAAATGTTATCTGCATATAGTTTTTCCTTGATAACTTAGAATATTTTGTTTCCCCGAGAATAGTCAATTTTCCTTTGATTTCCATGCGTTTTCTCGTCTTCTGTATGAATCTCCAACAACATGTCGTTATTCTCGAAAGTTTCCGAAGGGATGAGTATGAATATTTATGTGTTTTGTCAAAATTTTGAAACTTTTCAGAATTGAATTCCGATTTTGTCCACAATTTTCGGTGTTTAGATAGCCACTGTGCCCCCTCCCACCAAAATTTGGTAAGTTGCGAGACCTCCTTTCCTCTGGCACTGTCTGCCTGATTTTGGTTAGAGGGAATATACTGAAACGAAATTCCTTCCGATTTAGACCAAATACCTCTTACTTTACTGGATTCAGTTGTGGATGAATTGACAAGCTCGGCCGAAACAGTCTGCAGGGAGACATACTCTGCAGCTTTCAACAGTCTTGTCTCAAGTCCTAGATGTTCTTCTGAGGTTGCAGATTCTTGATATCCTCTTGACATGCCAGCCTGCTGACGTTCTCTTGACTGCTTGGCTTGGCTGTTCCATCCATGTTGTATCGTCTTCTTTTGATGAGAAAACCTTCGGGCATAGGCTCGTATGATGAGCTTTTACTTGTTTGCAGTGGAAGCATGGTTTCTGAGGCTGTTGAAAATTACCAGCGGTAGAGGCTGCATGCTCTTCGATGAAGTGTTTCAGCTCCACCATCTTCATGTGTGCATAGTACTGCACCTTAATAAAATCTTCACCATGTGGTTCGCTCTGCTACCACTTGTGGGAACTTTATCCACGAACTATCGCTGGGCCCTATTTCGATTTTATTTTCTCTCTATCAATAATTTTCTAACTTTTAGAAAATATTATAACGCACTTTTCAGTTTCTAGCAAGGAGAATGAATTTTATTCAAGTTCGCAACAGGTCTTGAAATGATCACCTGTTGCCAAATGATTAATTGTTTTGTAGTAAGCAACTAATTCAACTAAAAAAATGAAATAAAAACGCGATTCCGCGACACGTTCTACTGCACAAAACTGGTTCTCAATGGAATCTTGTTAGTATTTTGAGTCAGAAATAGTGGACCTCCCCTCCATAAACTTAGCCATCATATCATTTCTAGCTCCATGTGAGCCGAATTTGAACAGGATTTTAAAATCCATAATCTACAATACCCAACATGCGATTTTGGAAGGTGGACTGTTGAAGATCGCATCCGTATTCAAAGTGAGACACACAAAAACCCACAAAATACACCGTTTCTGGTGTCCTGGCGCCATGGTGACACCACTGATTTGTTCCATTTGTGGCTCAAACAATAGTTCATGCAAATCCAGAGGTATATTGATTATGTTCCCTCAATTTCAAATTGGGTACCATTAGTAAGCCTTAATAGGAACCGAAATATTGAAAATCATATATATGTTGTGAATATTAGCCCCCCACTCGCCGCCTTTCCATGTGAATTTCGGTACTCTGGTGACATGCAACTGGGGAGATATCTGAGTCGAACAAAAAAGAAACGCAAATTGGTTGAGAATTGAGGATACACCTATTTCTTCCCGCGGATTTGGATTCAGAATGGTCTAAAACGGATTTATATGTGGTTGTTTTGTTCTTCGTTGAGTGTTGTCCTCCTTCAACCCAGATTAATCCCATAAGGACACTCAAGTCTTACTGTGGGAACTTTTCAGGACGAAAATGGATGTTTTCAAGGAACAATGGAATCAGTTTCGTAACATCAAGCTAAAGTTGAGTTCCAAGCATTTTGAGAATCCCAAAAGAGGAGGTACGTTTAATTTTTTTTAATCATCGACTTCTACATTTTGATTAAACGCTACCCAAAAATTACGTTACCTACACAAAACAAATTGGAAGCTGTGAAGCCAGTATGCAGTACTACATCGTTTTTCATGCACAATTCAAATTAAATGCTATGTTTTTCATTACATTGAGCTCAGACGAACGAATAAGTGAAATTTTCAACAAATGCGGAAATAGAGCTGAACAGTTCAAACGAATGAAATTAAGGGTGTATTACTGACGTAAAATTAACAGCAACACAAAGGGATTGGGGATCAACTACAACTAAAATGTAGAATGTAATGTGTAGATGTGATGTGTATGTATGAATTGATTCATGATATCGTTGAAGAGTTGAAATGTTAGTGAACTAGAGTAAGGTGGAACTTACCACTTAGATACTCTATCCAGCTCTGGACCGTTTCTGGGGGATTAGTATCCCTGACGTGCTTCAGCGCTTCATCAAGCAGGACATCTCCAGTGGGAGTATCACTTTTCAAGATGACTTTTCTACTGAGCAATGACTTCCTCCTCATTCCAGCCTTTTCAAGTTCAACTCTGCCTCTTAGGCCTAGTTCAATCAAAATACAACCTCGCAGGCCACTAGAAATACAATCATTCCAGAAAGAGGTGTAACCCTGAAAATAATAAAGAAGTGGAATAACAAAC